>OZ022511.1:57926779-59319279 GCA_963989385.1 Ctena decussata
AAGTTCAAATTTTGGCTAGATCAGGCCAACCACTACGAAGTTAGCTGCCCTTGACAGCTCTGTCTGTTGTGCTCTTGATCGGATACTTTTTAAACTTGCATATATTAAATGAGGGCATACAAAATGTTTTGGATGAGTTTAATTTTCAGCCTGATTGGACCACTGACTGTGGAGTTAGCTGCCCTTGAGCATCTTAAATATCCCTATAGGTTTACAATGTCTCTCAGGTGAGCAATTGTTGCCCTTTGGGCTACTTGTTCATATTTCTACTCAAAAGCATATGTTGTGACCCCTCATTAGAACCCTTTTTGCCTGATGGTTCTAATGAGAGTCACAACATATGCTTTAAAGTTGAAATATGGAAACTTATCCCTTAATTATCTCCGTTATCCCTTCTTATCTGGAGCTCTGAAAAACATGGAGGTGTACCCATATACCTTAAGAAAATAGAAACAAGAGCTGCATTCTGAAATATGGGAAATTTGAAAATGTTTATGGGAATTGTCACTGCTTCGGATAAGATGGGATTTTGAGGATACTACAGAGATAATTGTTCGTAGTTCTTGATGAGACAGCTCTAATGGGGGGTCACAGCATATGTTTTCATTGAGAAATAAGAAAAATTCTCATAGAAATATTCTCAAAACTCCACTTTATCTGGAGCTCTAAATGGCTTCCGAACATTTAAAATTAATAGAGATTATCTCAGTGAGATATGACATATAAAGTGGATCTAACACAAGTGATCATTTCATATGAAACTTATGAAATGAACCTTTGGCTAGTTTCATAAATTTCGTATGAAATGACCAAGAAAGTAAAATTCTATTTATCATATGACCCTTTTAAATGTGATTTTATTCCTTCAAAATGAACATTATTTCAATAAGAAAACACATTGTTGACATGGTTGTTGTCAGTGACCTAACATGTTCATGCTAAAATGTTATTACATGTATGGTAATACTATTTTTATGACTTGACGTTATTCACTGTAATAGCAACGTCATATGATAAATGATTTTATTTCATATGTTTTTAGAGGTCACAGCCCCCTGGAACATCTGGGACTCAGAGATCCCAGAGATCTGGTACAGCAGGATCTGGGCTGAGTGCCCTTTCTGAGGGAGGAGAGTCAGGGGCATATGGAACTGAGGTAAGGCAAACAGAGCTCCAGATGTGCAGGTTGTCCCTGTTGGCAAATGTGATTTGTCATTTGGGGAGGTAAATCATCAGTTTTATGGGTGTAAAGTTTGTTTTATGGTGACACATTAGTGGTGCCATAAAACAGAAATGCAACCATGGAACAGAGGATTTACCTCTGGCAATGACAAAGTTGAATACAGGTATCCCTATTCTAATGGCCTTTTTACATTTTCACCTTTAAGATTTTACTACTTTGCACCCAAAGCAAGTGCTTTCAGCTACATAAGACTAGACGTCAGTCTCTGAGGTGAGACGTTACTTAACTTTTTTGGGTTTCCAACAGTATATCGCATTGCAGGATATACTGTTGCAAATTTTGACTTTATCCAATCAGACTTCGTGTTAAACTGATCTGATCTGTGACAGGCATGATACAAGTCATGTCAGTCCATTTTAAGAACAGGCTTTCATACAATCCATGCCAGTATGATGTTCAGACTTGGGCACAGCATATACAAAAGTTTCCTAAAATGTACTGGTATTAGTACTATCATGACTTATGAGGATTGCATTTGTTACTATTCATATGTATTGGATGATGCATGTGCCAGTTACCATGAACCCAGCAGGCACATGATGTTGCAATAACCTGGTACTGACCTCAGTGTGATGTAATGACATCGCATCAACATCAGTATGTCATCATTTGGATGTCATGTACCTGCTGAGAAGGGCCTTGTGATGGCTGGACTAGGTTGAAAGAGATTGTCATAAAGTCATTTGTAGTGCCCCAAGGACCTTGCAAGGTTATGGGGTACGTTAGACTAGACTAGATAAATCCATACAAAAGATGCAGATAAAATGGCAAACAATGTTGACCTGCATCAGATAGCTGCTTTAGGAGCAGGTGATCTGGAGCCGTATTCATAAAACGACTTAAGTGGTTGCTATGCTGTTACTAAGGCTAAATTTCTTTGAAGGAGATTCCCTACAACTATGAAATTTGCTCTGGAGGAACAGTCTTACAAAGACTGTTCCTCGAGACCAAATTTCATAGTTGTAGGGAATCTCCTTTATAGATATTTGGCCTTAGCAACCGCATAGTAACCACTTAAGTCGTTTTATGAATACGGCCCCTGGGTCTGCATTGTTTGCTCAAACCTATCTGCTCCACTACATAGAAATTTTACGATACTATGCAGCAGAATGTCCAAGTGGTGCTGGTGGAATGGCAAACAGGTCGGACTTATATGAGACTGCTCCAAAGGATCAGGCCCTGTAGTGTTTCAGAGCTCCAGATAAGAAAGGGTAACAGGAATTCGGAGATAATTTTTCCTATTTCTTAATGAAATCATATGTTGTGACCCCTCATTCGAACCATCTCAGTAAGATGGTTCTAAAGAGGGGTCACAATTGATGTTTTTATGGAAAAATAAGGAAAATTATCCCTAAATTATCCTTGTTACCCCTTCTTATCTGGAGCTCTGTAAAGATTGTTCAGGCTCTTCTGTCCCAGTATGAATAGAGGATCTTACACGAGTGGTCAATTCATATGAAATTTATGAAGCGAGCCTTCGGGATAGAGGATCTTACACGAGTGGTCAATTCATATGAAATTTATGAAGCGAGCCTTCGGCGAGTTTCATAAATTTCATATGAAATGACCATGGGTGTAAGATTCTGTTTATCATATGACCCTTTAAAATAGGATTTTAATGCCTTCAAACTGAACATTATTTCAGTAAGAAAACTCATTGTTGACATGGATATTGTCATTGATGTTGCATAAGTGCCAAAGTGTTATTACACATGTGGTCATACGATTTTGTTGACATGACATTATCCACATGATAACAGCAACGTCATATGATAAAGGAAATTATGATTCTTTGATTTATTTATTCAGTTGACAGGAGCTATCCCGCGGGCCCGGTACAAGCCCCCACTAGGGTACTACAGCCCCGCTCTGACAAGATTTGAGAAATATCTCGAGGACACACAGGTCCAGAAATTGTTTCAGAAACTACTACATATGTTGCTCAACAGACCAGAACTCCCCTACAACCCCTACCCTGGATTTTATGGCAGGCTTCGGATGAACATGGAAAGGTATGCAGAACTTGCAAAAGGAAGGGATGTTGATGACAATTAATGAAAATTTCTGTTCAGTCTCCGTAAAAAAGTTAAAAACTTACGTTATGCTTACTCATTAGAACTGCATTTGCAAGGAAGCTCTGATGCTTGGCTACAACCACTACAAGTTTTATGGAGAACTAAGAAAAATGCTTTCCCATTTGTGTCTTGCCTGCAACCAGTAGAAGTTAGGGACAGATATTACTTTTCCAGGGTTTATGCTACGGTCCAAAAAGCAACTGGTCCACAGGACCAGCATGAACTTGATTTAACTGGTCCTCTCGGTGTTTCTGCTGGTTTTTATTATAATGTTTTTGCAGTAGACATAAAAATTAGTTTGTCTGGAGGACCAGCTGATACAGAAATCAGCTGGCCCTGCCCAAAAATCACTGGTCCCAGACCAACGGACAGATGGTTAATAAAACCCCTGCTTTTCTGGTGTTGACATTGGCAAAATAAACTATGTCAAGATGTTCTGGTTTAGCTCAGTTTTGTCACAATGCACAGACTGGAAAGACAGAGCATTCTGTGGAATTTTTGTTACAGAAAAAGAAAATAGTTATCATCCATATCAAACACTTATGAAAATAGTTGAACATGCAAACAGTGTAGATCCTCTAGTCTTTGAATTCTCAATATGATATTGCTAGGATGAAACATTTTTAGAAATTTTGCAGACAAAATTTTTTGTCCGCTTTTTAGGCACTTTAAGGATTATGGTCTTTGGCATTTCATAATCTTACTTCATATTTAAATTGAATTTCATATTATATATTTCTTCAGTGTAAAAATGTTATTCATTCTCTGTTGACAGGTTTCATTTAGAGGGTGAACCAAGAGAAAAAATTGTTCGTTCCTTACGTAAGTGTATTTGAGTCTCATCATGAGAAAACTTTTTGTAAGACAGTTGCAAAATGCACATATTCAGTGCAGCATTTACCATATGAGCCACGACACGACAAAACCAACAATGTGGTTGTGCGCCCAGCGCAGACTCAGATCAGCCTGGGCATCCGCCCAGTCTGATCAGAGTCTTCACTGTCCGCATGGAGGTAGATTAGACCCTAAGCTACCCGTTGAGCACTTATTGAAGAGTCTGGTCAAACTGCACGGATGCCCAGGCTGATCTGAGTCTGCGCTGGGGGCACTACCACATTGTTGGTTTTGTCGTGTCGCGGCTCATATTTGTTTGGTTATAAGAAAAAGGTTTTCACCCTCTAGAATGACCCCACTTACTTAATTCAGTCTTGTATAATTCTGCTTTAAGAACAGGTTTTCCCTTCACTTACAATCCCAAAAATCCAGATCTTTCTTATGTCCAAATAAATACGGTAAGTGCTGTTGGCATGCTGGCAAAAAGCATATTTTCTTATGACACAGCTTATTTTATTTGTACTTTGTCACAACTGTAATTTAACTTTCCATACAATCACCTTTGTAGACTGATTTCCTTGTTTAACTCTAAATTATTTAACTCTAAATACTATACCTCTTAGATAGTATATGTTACTTTGTTAAATGATCTTAATTCCTGAATAAATCTTAATCTTTTTAGATGAAAGAAAAAATGCCCTGCAAATAGAGTGTAACATTGTAATTAAACTCTGTTCATTAATTCTGAAACTGGGTTTTTCGCTGCTCATACTTTTATAATCTAATCAATCCACGTAACACTGTGCATAGTGATAAAGCTCGACTTCCGCCGATTTCTCATAAAGGTCTCGTGTATCTTAGCCTGCCGTCTAAAGCTGCAGTTACATGCACGAAACAGCAAATTTCAAAAACCTGCCCACAAACTAAGACCGTTTGATAAAGATTGACAGCCTTAAGTCATACATATTCAGATACGTTCCATGTGGGTATCACGCTGCAGTGTTTCCCCCATACTGAAAAAGGGGCAGGGTGCTGCTGAAAAAAGGGCACTTTTAGCATGGCGAAAGGCATCCAGAGGGGCAATGTTACTTACGTTGTTCTGCCTACATCTAATAGTTAACCTCAAAAGCATGACATTTCAGTGCAGTAACACTACCATTATGTGTTAATATGTAGTGTAATTTAGCAGTACTATGCATAGTGTTAGTGTGACCAGTCCATTGTTGAATTACTCAAAAAAAAAAAAAAAATGGACTGCTAAAAAAACAAAACAATCCGGCATTCTCAAACCACCACTACCTCCCCACCTTTCCATCACCCTCCATATACACATCCAAAATTGCACCTCAGATGATGGGTCTGATTTGTTCTAGTGATTTTGATCAAAGCTGATACTTGTTTATACTCAAAATCTGTCTATCTCAAAACCGAGTTTAATTCTACACTTAGATGAACATACCTACAGTAAGACCTCTCTAGAATAGTTAAATATCAAATAAGGATCGCGTATTGTTGCATATCTGGGCCGGTAAATTTGTAAAATCGCAAATTACTGCATGGTGACAGCTGAGCTGTTGAGATGCTAAAGATCGCGGATTTCCCGAGTTACTATTAATAAATATTGACTGGTTCTCGTTCCACAGATGGTACACCTGAATCGGCAGGAACTAGATAGAAAAACGTGGCAAACTAATCTTAAAGTGAACGAACCAACTTTCATTAACAGAAATCGTCGGCACCTGTGACGACCTGTGATAGGGTATCCTGAAAACATGTATGATCTGATCAGCCTGCGCAAATTTAGCATGATCCGTATTTGTGATGACCGTACATTACGTAGCTGACATATTTACCAGGAAAATAGATATTGAATCATTGCATTGTGGTACGCGTCTAATAGGCCTCGAATTCTGTAGTATAGCGCAACGTGATACGGTAAAAAAATAGTTATCGGTATTGATGCGGCAAGTGGCACCATTATTCAGATTGAATCCCCACCTGCAATACCCTCAACTAGGCCTGTGTCATTATCGGAGCGAGGCAAGCGAGTTTAAGTGCTGCCCGTTAATTTCACAGTCGGAACAGGCTGGTCACTTTAACGAGAGTTTCTTTAAATGCCCTGGTTACTATCGCCATGTCCGCAATGCATTTGACATCTTAAAAGCCGGTAACCAGAATGTGTTTTCAGTTGGCGAAGTAATTTTCCGCTCCAATTAACACATGACGGTCGGGGTATAGCGAGGTGATAATTTCCACAGATTAATCACCGTGATTTGGTGTTTATTGATGAGCATGTGTACAGATTATCGATCAACTTGAGTTGTCAGATTTTACAGGTATGGGACACAATGGAACCGAATCGTAAAAGCAGCGGGAAAAGGGACTGGTTACTGCTATTTTTCTGGCAGGAGGGCGCTTATGACACGTTTTTGGGCCAGAAGGGCGTGATCAAATAGGGGCAGGGCGCGGCGCCCTTCCATTCCGCTTTAGGAGAAACACTGTGCTGGTCATTTGGGTAATAACTGTTGTCCCTCCAACAAAGTCACAGGAATAAGACAAAACAAGCCTTTTGACATTCGGCTACTTTGTAATACAGAAAAAATACCAAGCAAACACATGAGCTACATTTTTCAGTTTTGACAACTCTGGATTCTAGAATTGAAAATCAGACCCAGTTTCTTTACCATATTTTGAACGTCTTGTATTTGTTTGCGTCGTATTTTCTCAGGAAAATTTCAAAAGTATAGTATACATATAAACAACGGGACACTTCTGTCATCCGACTCAGAAGCGAACTTCAGGCCCATAAACGTCCCTGCATTAATCTATTTCTTCTTAATCATTTTTCTCATGGTCACGTTTCATGCAAAAATGTGGCATAATGTATCTGCGAACAGAAAAATCTCAAACCGGTCAGCTAGAGACTTTGTTATGTGCCTCTGTGTCCACACAATCACACATCAGATGTGCGAAAAGCAAAAGCTCAGATCAGCTTTCCTGTACATACAGAAGAAATTATTGCATGCATATGCATGCATGCGGGTTTACCTTTGTACGTCAATGTGTCTGATTGATTGATTGGGTTTAACGGCCCTTTGAGACAGTATTTCAGTCTATACCGGGCTGCAATGTCTATGAATACAGTTTCTAGGAAGTAAAGATTTGCACCCTTGTGAAAAGGTACCCTTGTATTGTACGAACAGGGAAGACTCAGATCATGCAGTCATATCAGAGTCTACATTTTTGCATTTATAAACACTCTTGGATGATATAGAAAATGAGCTGCCTGTACAGTTGAGTATTAACAGTATATCCTTTTCACATGACGCAAGTGAAATATATCATGTGAATCGCGAAAAAGTAACCTCTTGCATGTGTCTTAGCTTTTACCGTGAGGTTGACTGCGACTTCCAGTTGACTCTGATCAGACTGCATCCTGTTTGCGCAAGCCGTAAGGTTCGACGATGTAGCATTTACATTCAGTCATTTCTAGCGTATATATAAGTTTGAGTCGAGGGGAAGAGGTCGGAGTGGTAGACTGATCGAGGAAATGGTTTGTTGAAAAGAAGTGAGGGCGGAGGGGGGTGGGGGTTGTAGGGTGTGTGTCTAGAGACTAGGGTGGCGGTTTGGGTGGTAGATTGAATAAGGAGATGTGTGTTTAGGAAGGGGTCATGTCGAGGGGTGGGAGTCTGGATGGTAGACTAATTGAGCAGAGGGTCTGTAGGTAGTATGTGTGTGTGTGTGGGGGGGATTATTTTATTATTTTTTTCAGAGTGGGGGGGGGGATGGGGATGGCTGGAATAGACTGATTAAGGGGAACTGTAATAAGTTTGAGAGATGCACGATTTTGTCCTTGTATTTAACTTTGCAGTTTTAACGCAACATTGGTAATAATGTTTTGGAACTTTAGAACTTGATTACATACTGCGGAAACCTGTTATATTTGCGTTTAAGATAACGCCAGTGAACACCATTACGTCGCACTGATGCTGATATGACGTCGTTTAGACGTTGTTTGCAGGTGGCGATACTATGGTGAAACACTGAAAACCTTGTCCAGTGTGAATTTATGCGGTGTAATTAATTTCAAATTGAGACAAAATTATCTGGATGACAAGCTTGTTGTCATGCTGACTGATTTCGCACATGCAGAGCATGTGTTAGAATACTAACCCCACCCGTACACAAAACTATTTATAGCGACTACTTTATATGGTATTAAAAGGCGTCACCAACCTGTCCGATGGACATAGTCTCGGATTGAAAATCTATAATTTGCAGTTTTGTGCAGGTTAGCCCAGCATCCTATGAAGGACAGAGTCTTAGGACACACTGATGAGAAATTGGCAGAAGTCTAGCATCATCACTATGCAAAGTCTTACTTGGATTGAGTAGATTATAAAAGTATGATCAGCGAAAAACCCAGTTTCAGAATAAATGAACGGAGTTTAGCGTATGTGACATCTAGTGCTATTACATGATATAAATGAACAAGTAGTAATAATGTGCATGGCCAGGAATCAATGAGATGTTTGAGCCAGAGCCTTGATTTTGTGCCTGTAGACTCTATAGAGACCATATTTGCTGTGTGCTAACAGCAAAGGCTCTGATCAGACTGCACAAATGTGCAGGCTGATCTGAGCCTTTGCTGCTTGCATATGCACTAAGCACCCTGTTCGCATGTTGTGGCTCATATCATGATAAACTGAATTGCAGGCAACTCACTTCAAGAGACATATCTTCAGAATTTATTCACCATTAGAGGTTATGACAATGTCTGGGGCTTACGCAGTATTTTACGCGTGATAAATCCCAGTGCCCTGGAGAGGTACAGGTGGCTAGTCTATAATGTTTCACCTGACCTAGATCAGCTTCATTCGACAGAAGAATACTCAGTAAGTAAAGTGTTTCCTTTTAGTCATAACAGTGTCATTCAGAATTTCAAATGTGGGTAAGGGGGTGAGAGGTGGTGGTAGTTACTGGGAGAAGGGGGTTGGGCAGTGCAAGTTCATGATGATTCCATAAAGTATATGAATTCTACAGCCTCTTCTTACAGCCAGATGGCACTATGGTATGAATAACTGAATTGTTTAATATTTTAGTGTTCTCAGTTAAATAGAGGATATATTACACGAGTGGTAATTTCATACAAAAATTTATGAAACGAGCCTGTGGCGAGTTTCATAAATTTCATATGAAATGATCTCGAGTATAAGATTATGTTTATCATATGACCCTTTAAAATGGGTTTTTATCACCTTCAAAATGAACAATATAACAAAAAGAAAATGCACTGTTGACACGGACGTTACATGTACGCGCCAAAGTGTTATTACACATGTGGTCATAAGATATTTATGACATGATGTTATCCACTGAATAACAGGAGGTCATATGATAAAAAATATTAGATATAGCAAACTTTCATCATCCTAAATTCAAAGTACCAAAAATTTTGCTTTGGGATAACAGAAGTCTAAAAATTAGGAGGAGTTTAAATGAGCAGACTAAACAGAAAATTCAGCCTATAAATTTTCTTATTCAGTTTAATTTAAGATGAATAGGTACACTTTTAGGGGAAGGGACTCTTCCATTTTCATATTTGCTTCCCTTCTCAATGAGGGTCAACTCTTAAAGGAGCAAATTCTTTCCTTAAAGAGTTGACCCCTTTTTGAAGGGTTTTTTTACCCTGGGAAGCAAAAACGAAGTCACAATAGTTGTTCCCCTTTGCAAAAATAGTGTGAAAAAACATGGAGATGTACTCATACACTATTAGCAGAAATTTTAAGATTCATTGTTTGCGATAATGAGATCAGTTGTAATGCTGTGTTTCGTGTCTGTTTTTAGAACCAGGTGATGGTGTCATTGATTGGCCCATGTGTATTTGATGGCTCGTTCTACCCTGGTTGTCACACAGTTCAGTTGAGACTTGAGTATCTAGTCACTGGGCCAGATGTTTCTCAGGTAATAGTGCCATTAATTTCATATATTGCTCACCTCAGCCAAAGACTGTCAATGACTTTATCATGTCAGTTGTGGATATGAACAGTTCACCTGAGTCAAAGGCTGTCACTGACATTTTAATGTGGAACTGTGTACTCCATCCTCTGTTATTATACCCCCTATATATAGGGGGTATGTAGTTTTTGTCATTGCATCCGTTTGTCCGTTCCGTTGTTTGTCCATTCGATCGTTCGTTCATCCCTCCGTTTGTCAACTTTACGTCAAAGTTTTGCGTTAAACCTTTTTTGATTGCTCATATCTTTGCAACAGCATTGAAGATTTCTTCCATGTTTGATTCATGATATCTCTATATCATAATTTTCGATATGGACTACCTAAGTTGCTGGGTCAGGCTCATGGGTGGGGCCAGGGGTCAATAACTAGGACTTAGCAATATGCTGTAGTTTCTTTTGCTTATAGTTCTAATATACTTCACTGGAGCCTAATGATACATGACAAGTCTTATTTCATACTAGTTTACATCATACGGATGCTGCTGCTGACCTAAGGTCAAGGTCACAGACTTTAACTTTGAATTTTGTACATGTATCACATTTGCATTGAAGTTGTGTGTTAAAGTATGCTTTTATTAGGCGGTGGCACCGGTCGGGGGTATACGTGAGCCCCTGCTCACTTGCTCTAGTATAAAATGACTTTTGGAACTCAGAATGGAATACAGCCAGATTTCATAAAGACCTCAAAGAGTTTCTGTTAGTGATAGTAATCTACAATTCTAACATGACATTAACGTTTTCCCCACTTAGCCTAAAGGAAGTGGTGCCATGTGAAAATTTGTGATAAATCACCTTGTAAATGCTCCACATGCACATTTCGATGAACAGAAACATTTAAGTTCTAGCGACATCCGCTTCAAAAGAGTCCATTAGAAAATATTGCAATATCCATGCAATTTGATCGTATATAATGTAAGAATCGAAATAATTTTTCCTCAGCGGTAAATTATAGCAGATTGGCATGTGTTGTAGGGCAGATACGAATATTAATTTACTCCGGCCTGTGAATCAATATTTCATGATCTGCCCGCCAGCATGTGTTGATCTGCGATAATTCATTGGTAAGGAAAAATTATTTCTTAATTCAAGATGGCTACCCTGTTTATTCAGTTGTAAAATAGGGATATCCCCTCAAAAACATGCCAAAAAATTTAGGTCTGTCTCGTAAGATTTTTGGGACAGTTTTGGAAGACAAAAATCATCTTACAGCAGAATTAATGCAATACTGGTTTAGATATTTGGGGTCATTTTGGAGGGAAAAACCCAGTCTTATAGCTGAATAAATACAGTACTGTTACTATAAGAGCAAAATACATGTATTAACAAAAAATGTGGTATAGTCTTCATAAATAGGTAAAAGGTAAAGGTTTCCCATAGCCAAGTAGCCGTAGGGGCAGTGGGGGTTGGAGGCCCATTTTGTCTTGGGCACAGCAAATGAAAGCCGAAGCACATCCCTCTCCTTTCGCTGCCTTATCCTTCCCTGACCCACTTACTGCTGGGTTTAAAGAGAGAGTTTTCCAGTTGTCGGATGGCGAAGCCTGGGTTGGATCTCATGACCTTCCGGCGACTTTCTGCACCATAACAGAGCATCTCTTACCACTCAACTACATTTCCTGTATTCATTAATAGCTTTGAGCTTAATTTGGCTAAAATTTTGTCAGTAATAAATTCCTTTATACATGTACTTGCACAAGAATGTTGTCTGTCTGAAGAACTGGCTGATGGAGTCAATTTGTTTTTATAGCAATAAACTGGGTAGGACAGTTGAGGCCCGGAATTATCACCAAGAACAGGAGCTTTTAAGGAGGGGGAAGCAGCATTGCCATTTTCATTTTTACTGCTATCCCGATGGGTCAACTCATTTTTACTGCTATCCCGAGGGGTCAACTCATTTTTACTGCTATCCCGATGGGTCAACTCATTTTTACTGCTATCCCGATGGGTCAACTCATTTTTACTGCTATCCCGATGGGTCAACTCATTTTTACTGCTATCCCGAGGGGTCAACTCATTTTTACTGCTTTCCCGAGGGGTCAACTCTTAAAGAAAAGAATTTGCTCCTACACTTAAAGAGAAGAATTTGCTCATACAAAGAATATACTCATACACTTAAAGAAAAGAATTTTCTTCTACACTTAAAGAAAGAATTTGCTCCTGTAAATTATTCTCTTTAAGTGTAGGAGCAAATTCTTTGTAGGAGCAAATTCTTTTCTTAAAGTGTAGGAGCAAATCCTTTTCTTTAAGAGTTGCCCCCAGTTTGGAAAGGCTACATCTTCCAGGGAAACAAACAGAAAGTCACAAAAGTTGTTCCCCTTTGTAAAAATAGTAAAAATTGTGGGGATGTACCGTGCTTCTGAACATGATAATTCATGAGCAAGCTATGTGCCACAAGCAAGGTACTTAACCTTTCTTCTGGCATTTGTGTTTACATTTTAGAGCAGAGGCAGAATTATTTGTTTGTATTTATATGTTCTTCTGTACTTCAGGGTATATCTATATTTGTGAACAGTGTGATGTCAGACATTGATGATATGTTTCAAAGTGACCACCACTTCCTTCTTGGTAAGATCTAATTGTTATCTTAAACTGAACATAGTGCATTAAATTGAGTCTTGCTTGTGCAAAACAACATGATTCAAAATTATTAAGACATGTACATAAACATATAGTTTTGATAACTCAAAGTTACTAAAGGTAAATTGAATAGTCAGAATTTATCAGATATTTAAAATCTATGAAAAACAAAACCAATAACACTCCCAGTTTACCAAAGCACTGACTTTTTTTTTGTCCTAGCCTTTCATTAGCATGTAAAGTGGTTGAAGACAGGGGACTTGATTTTGTAAATTTAAGTGTAAACCTGTGTTTTTGTAGGTGCCAGTGTGCCCACAGTGAGTCCCAGCAGCCCAGAAATCTGGGTGAAACATTACTGGGAACCAGAGAAGATACAGGATGATAAGGTAAGTATAGGGTTAAGCTGTGTTGTGAGAAAACCTGTTTTAAGGTGATTGGATACACCTGCAAGGGAATCATCTCTGCCATTTACATTTTTGCCTCCCTTCAAAATGTGGATCAAGTGTTAAAGGAAAGAATTTGCTCTTTTAGGAGGAGCAAATTCTTTCCTTTAAGAGTAGACCCCATTTTGGAAGACCTTCATTCTCCAGGAAAGCACACAAAAAGTTGTTCCCCTTCATAAATACAGCAAAGAAACTTAGAGATGTACACCTTAAGTTTTATGTGGACTGGGCCTGCCCTGTTTATTTTCACAGTTGGCAAGGTCATATTTAGTTTCTAGATAAACTGTGCACAGTCTGATAGAAAAGTACTTACAGCAGAATTGTTAATGCATTTCAACTAAAATTTTATCATTTCTTAAATGAGGATATTGCAATGGTCTGCTGGAGACAACTGATACATCTAAATGATCAAAAACACACTTGATATGTGACACGATTTCAAAATTGTGGGGATTCCCATTGCCTTACAAGTTTTGCTTACATGATCATCTGAATTTTCATAATTTTTTAATGAAAAATATCAGTCTTTATCATTTTTCACTGACTAGAACTAGCTTATTCCTAAATATTTTGACACTCCTACCTCTTGTGTAATAGAGACTCCCCTCTTTGAATTTGGAACAGTTTATTTGTCCCATCTGGGGATAATTTATAAAACTTTTGATAAATAGTGCAGACCCAGATCAGACTATGGAGCAGACTATTGGCTGTTTGAGCACTTAGGATAAATATGGTATCCTAGAATGAATGTATCTAGGCTGTTTTTCAAAATCCATACATGAGCTGGTCTTAGTCTTTTAACACATTTGAATAATGCCTTAATAATAATCAAATGGCTAGATGCCTATGAAAGTATTTATATTACCCTCTTGTTTATAGACGATTGTTTATTTCAGGCCAACTTCCTTCAGAAGCTGAGTGATGCTGTAATAGGCAACAAATATATTTATGTTGAGGTACTCTGATGATTGGTTTCTGTTGTGCCTGCTGTAGTAAGCTGGAGTGACATAGTTGTACATTGTACTGTCTGTTTCGTTTGTGTTTTCGTATGGCAGTCAGCATTTAAATCAAGCATAGTATTTTAACTAAGACGTGGCATAGCTGTCCACAGAATTTCTGTCACAGACTTCTTTTACATGATAGTCCAGATCAGAAACCTTTGCAAACAGATCTCATCTTGGTCTCCATTGTTCACCATTCTGCATATTTTTTTTTGTCAGATTCAATGATGAAGGTACTTATTTGATATTTAGGGGTGAAAGGGTTGAGTTCTGTGATGTAGTTTTATTGCATTGCCTTGCAAGTTTTGAATTAATATGCATCATGATGAAGACCAAGCTACTATGATTAAGGTGCATAGATACACTTAAAGGGGAAGCAACTCTGCTATTTGTTTGTCTCAGACTTTCTTAATTGTCATTATGATGCATATTGCTTTAGTTTTATTTTTTCAAATCTTTGCACTAGCAATGTTTCTTGAAAATGAAACTGTCTTGAATATGTCTTGCAGTACAGTAGACCTAAGAAATTCACTGTATATTTGCAAGGAGTATAAAAAGGTGATGTTAAAACAGAGCTCCTGATAAGGTTGGGCTTTGAGGCTGGTTCTGAGATAATTTTCCTTATTTCTCAATGTAAACCTATGTTGTGAGTCCTCATTAGAACCATGTCCGTGAGACAGTTCCAGTGAGGGGTCATGACAGTTTTAGAGAGAATATGGACAAATATCCTTATATTATCCCTTTTACCCTTCTTATCTGGAGCACTTCTGCTATGTATTGTCTTTCTTTGCAGTGTGTATTTTTGCTGGACCCTAACTACCCTTCCTATGTTAAGGGAGAGAAGCAGTATGGTTTTAACTTCATAGAAGTTGCCATGGAGATGAGGGAAGAGGGGTAAGGTGTCCATTTTCCTGGCCTTGTCGTGCAAAATTTGATAAGATTAGTCTGTGACATTAACAAGTGCTAAACAGGGACAGTGATCTTTGCAAGCTCGCAAACCCTCATTTGTAGAGTTTATTGAGCCAACAGGAATACCCTATCAGGCTACATGGCTGTGTAAACTGATCTGAATATACTTCATTTGGGTATTAAAGTTGTTATGTTGTTGTTATGACAAAAGGATATTATCGTGATCATAAAATTACTATGGGTGATTGAAGTAACATTATGAAAGAAAGAATTTTCTTAAAGAAAAAAATGCCATTTTTGTATGAATTATATAACAGATCATTTTTTAAGCAACTTTTTTGCTAAAATGAAGTAACATTAACATGACTTCACCATTTTGACAGACGTTTTGGCAGAAGAACAGTTTGGGATGAAGGCTGGTAAACTAATTCACGCCATTTAAATGTGAAATGCACACTTGGTGATAGCAGCACTGGTATCAAAAATGTGTGGTGATTTATGTTAATGGCAAACTTTGCACGTCACCTTTTTGGTCAAGGTCACTGGAACTTATGTTTCTCTTGCTTTTCCTTAATATCTTGTGATGTGATGAGCTGTATTATGCTTAAGTCTTAATAAAATTTTTGTTCTCTTCTGTTCATTGAAAATTGTGTTTTGATAGGATTGAAAGTAAATGGATATATGGTCAACTATTGATATCTCAAACACTGATACCTCAAAGTACCTCTTATATCATAGAATAGCTTGGGCACATTTCCTATTCTTAGTTACATTTCAACTCCTGTTATCTCAAACTACTGATATCTCAAAGTAAATTTTCTGGGACCAGAAAATATACTTTGAGATATCAGTAGTTTGGGATCAACTCTGACTTTGAAACATCGAGAGTTGACTGTATTTTCAAGGGATACAACTCTGCCATTTGTGTAATAGCTCAGAAGTTTGTTTCTGTAAGTATCTACATAGTGGCCTTATAATATGAACACATCGGCTGAAGATGGTAAGAGGATAGAAATATTTTCCTAGTTTTGGTATGTGATTGTACATCTGGTGGAATGGTAGGTTAGAATATCAAAATTATACTTAGGATTTCATTGGAAACATTTAGTGAGAAAAATATTATGAAACTGTCTTTTAGCATAATTATTCCAGGTATGAAACATTTTTATCATCATGTTGGTAAAATATATGTACCTCTTTCCAAAACAATGTCTAGACATTTACACTATGAACCATTATTTGTTTTACTTGTGCAAGAAACTATCATATCAGATCTTTGTTTCTCTAAAGGAGCTCATCTGCAAAACTGTAATTTTTTATGTAATACCCCTAATTTACTCCTTTGCAGCATTTTTATTAGATTTTTTTTTTTAATTTTAGGTTATTTAAAAAAAGAGATAGCAAGAAGAAATGGTGCTTATTATATTTCCCATAAATATTGTTTGAGCATTTTTGTCCAAGTCAGTGAGTGAAATCTAGTTTGACATCCCAGCACCACAGTCATGCAATGGATACATTGACAGCAGTTGAAAATCACATCTAAAAGACTGTGGGGCTCAAATCTGTGACCAGGGCTCGGCCTAGAGGGCGATTTGGGAGAAATAGTCTCTGTAAGCTGGCTGACTTCTCCCTATTTTGAGCTGAGGGAGAAGCGAAAATGTATAAAACATTTAGGGAATCCAAAAATTGGATCAAATCTTCTCCCTAAAGTCCTAAAAATGTCGCAAAACTTCTCCCTATCTGAAAGCTCTAGGCTGACCCCTGTTGTGACCTCATGTATTTCTGTCCAAATTTTGTACAAATGCAGTAATATTGCATTACAGGTTGTCAAGTTTTTGTGAGTTGCCTATGGCATCATTACACGAGGGAGTATTCTTAGAAAGATCTCATGCCGAGGCTTACGTCTCCATATTTCAAAGTCAGATGGATGATTTTGAAGAAGGAGGACAAACAGATAATGCAGACGAAGGTATGTAATTACTCTTGATATTAGGAGACCTTCAGGTTTATGGGTTTACCTTTATGTTTTTCCACCATTTTCTACAAAGGGAAAAAACTTTTGTGAATGAATGTTTGTTTGCTTTCCTTTCAAAATAGGCATTCTCTTAAAGGAAATAATTTGTTCCAGGTCTTACTGATATGCTGATGGAGATGAGTTGACATCATCTTGATGCTGCTGCTGGCCTAAGGTCAAGGTCGCTGACTTACAAAATTGTATAACTTTCACATTAAAATTGTGCGTTAAGTTTGTATTCTTTGGCATATCTTTCCAGTATTCTGAGTTAAACCTTTTGATATGTGATGAGAGTTACTGCATTTTGACAAAGATAAGTGGATATAATCTGGATGCTGCTGTAAACATAAGTTCAAGGTCATAGACTTTCAAATTTTGTGTTTGTGATAGCGTGCTTACAGTAACAGTATTATTGGATTGAACCTGCTTATATGTTTTTGGTTTACTTCCAGCCTCATACAGATTACTTTTCATCAGCTGGATTCTGCTGATGACTCAAGGTCAAGGTCACAGACTTTGAAATTATTTGTCTAGTTTAAAATTGCCTTGTATATTTGAAAACCTTGAACAGAATCTGTTGACTAGGGTCTACTAGGGAATTTGATGAAGATTTTTTGTCAGTCTGTCCGTTAATATTTACATTAAGTCTTCATGTGAATTTGGATTTTACTAGGCAATAATTCCAACTCACCTTCTAAATACTAATTTAGCACAATTTGATTGGTCAAGAGCCAGCAGATAACGGCGTTTATACTTCGATAAACCCCATGAACCAGAAATCTGGAACTACTTGGAACTATTTTCTTTGTGGCGATTTCTAAGATAAGCACTATAGCTGACAATTTTGAGAAAACGATGGCCCAGTTGGAATTATAAGAAATGAATTTATTTTTGTGGATTTTATGGATGAGTAAATGCCGGCAAATCACTCACAAACTTAACAGTTTGTGAGTGATTTGCCAGCGTTTACACATTGATAAAATCCACAAAAATAAAATTCATTGTTAAGTTTGTGAGTGATTTGCCAGCGTTTACACATTGATAAAATCCACAAAAATAAAATTCATTCCTATAGTGACACTGGCTGAGGTTATAATGTGAACCCCTGCTCACTTCCTCTAGTTTCGTAATAATACAAAAATTTATTCCTTCAAAGGAACAAGTACCCTTGGCAGAACCCCACAGCCAGAAACAGGTCGACCAGCCACTAGACAGGAGCGTACCGCCACGGCCATGAGTAGAAATAGAAGATTCTCAACAAGCCAAGAGAAGAATGTTAACAACATACAGAGACATGTTCACGATAGGCTCGAACATATCAAACCTCGGAGGGTGAAGATTGATGGCTTCAGATATGGTGATGAAACTAATAGTGGGCCATTTGCATGGCAGATCACATCACCTATAAAGTAAGTATAGTTTAATGGCCCTGATATAATTTAGGTGGATGAGTGTATATTCAGGGGAAGCAACTCTGGCATTTTCATTCTTGCTTCACGTCTCAATTAGGGGATAACTGTATTCGAAATTGTCATTTGGGGAGGTAAATCATCATTTTTATGGTCGGAAATTTTGTTTTACAGTGACACGCCAGAGGAGCCATAAAACGGAATTTGCAACCATGAAACCGACAATATACCTCACCAAATGACAATTTTCAATATAGTTATCCCCATTCTAATGCACTTATTCACATTTTCACCTTTCAAAGTGTACTTCTTTGCACCCATTGCAAGCGCTTTCAGCAGCGTTAAACCAAAAGTCAGCCAATGAGAAGCGACGTCTTCTAATGATGTTGGGTTTGCGACAGTATATCATAGAATATACTGTCTCAAATGTTCGACATTATCCAATCAGAAGTCGCATTACATACGTAAGTACATTAGAATGAGGTTTAACTTTTAAAAGGAAAAGATTTGCTCCCAACGGAGCAACGTAATTCCATTAAGGGTAGATCCCATTTTGGAATGGCTTTGTCACGCAGGGAAACAAACAGGAAGTTATAAAAGTTGTCTCCTTTTGATAAACATGGCAGTATTTCCATACACCTTAATTTGAGTATTGTGGATGTGTAAAAAAAAAGGGAGGAGTCTTTTCCAGGCAAATCTCATTGTTGTATGGTTCAAATATTTATTCTGTATTAATTTTCACAGTTTTTATACACAAACCATTTATAAAGACTGAAATACTCATGACTAAGCAATATTTACAATGGAATGATATGAAAAAATCACATCGGCTGGATAAGACTGAAATACTGTTAAAAGGGCCATAAAATTGCAAGTCCATTTTTGTTTTTATTTCCAGAGCCAATTACCAGAGGAAGATAGCGGGGTACTGGAAAGAAGCAGAGTTATTTGAGATCGTGTATTGTGTTCTTATTCTTGTCTTGATGGACAGGTGAGCTAATACTGTATTAATTCTATTCAATGCCTCAGGGACATTGCATTTTATGAAAGGGGGTGGAGGAGGGGGTGCTATTTAGATCCTAAAGTGTAGTAAATCAGCCACTGCCAAAATACTTCTGATAACAATCAGTATACTTTCAGAGGAAGCAACTCTACTATCCAGGAGCAAATTCTTTTCTTTAAGAGTAGACCCATTTCAAAGAGCCACCTCAGCCAAAGAAGCAAACAGGAATTCATTAAAGTTATTTGAACATTATTTTTGGAAAAAAGGCAGGGGGGCATTTATTAGAGCAGGGGCATTTATTAGGATTAATGCAATATTTCATATGAAACTTGTTATAGTCAAAGGAGGCTGGATAGCTCAGTGGGTTGAATGCTGGCCTGCTAAGCTTGCAGTCCAGGATCAAGTACAGCTGGAGGTGGAAATCTTTTCAAAATAAATTGGGTTCCATTACATACATTACATACAGCCTTTCATTCTCACTATTGCATTGGCTTGATATGACTGAACTACTGTTGAAAGGGCCATGAAACTGCAAGTCATCCATTCACTCATATGAACAGGAAACAAGAAGTTTCATAAATTGTCTGCTTTTGTGAGAAAGGCAAGAAAACATGAAGGTTTATCCATACACCTTAATGAAACTGTTGCAGGGTTGCCATGATCAGGGAAAAAATCTGGAAAAAAAAAATTATGGGCTGAGAAAAGTCAGGGAATTTTATGGTTGGTAGGGAAACTTGGAACTGACTTGTAAAGTCAGAGAAAAGTCAGGGAATTGGAAAACTAATGGCCATGGCAATCTTCAGAAAATATATTTATTCTGTTCAAGGGGAAAGAGATTGTCTCCGCACATTTCCTGCCTCATTGAGGGCTGCTCTTAAAAGAAAGAATTTGCTCCCTGTGAGGAGCAAATTCTATCATTTTAGAGTAACCCTCAATTTTAAAGTTGTACAGGTAGGACTGTTGAAGTAAAAAGTAAAATTAGTTTTTGATTCTGTGAAAGGGTATGGAAAACTGTGAAATGTCAGGGAAAAAATCAGGAAAAAGTCAGGGAATTTGAAAAAGGAGGATAAGTGGCAACTCTGTTACTGTTGGCCAAGGTATCAGACCCAATGCCTCCACTGTTTACTCAGTAGAAAAATAAATATGAACTGCGACATAACAAAACCTGGCCCCAGTGAAATCTCAGATCAGCCTGGGGATGTGCCCAGTCTGATCAGAGTCTTTGCTGTGCACTTAAAGGGTAGTTAAAGGTCTAAGGCATCTCTAGGCAGACAGCAAAGATTCTGATCAGACGGTTGCTGCCCAGGCTGATCTGAGTCTTTCCTGACCCATATGCCACTTTGTTGGTTTTGTTGTGTAGTGGCTCCAGTATTATTCCAGAATCATCCCGAGGTCTTGTTATGCATGGAAATTTATGAGCATTATTGAAGAGGAGTATAAATGATGGATTTTGCATGACAAGGTACCGCATGTGCAAATGGGAAGGCCTCTGATCAGCCTGCTTATCCATGCAGTCTGAACAGAGTATTCATTCAAATCTAAAATGCTCAAGGAATATTTTCTTCAGTTTGCACAGGTGCGCAGGCTGATTTGAGTGTTTATTGTATGCAGATGGCAGGTGTACAGGCCGATGACCATATTCATTCAGTGATAAGCTGGGATGGGGGTGGGGGATTGGAGGTTTGGGTGGGGGAGGTTCTCCTCCAAAATGAATGATACCAAATATATAAGTCAGTCTTATGTTGATTCTGCCATAATATGGGTATTTTTCCTTTCAACACAATCTCAAAAAAATCGAGATGCATCTTTTAGGACAGATCTAGATTTTTGTTTGGGGTTGTTTTGGAGAAACCCCTTTCTTATAATTTAATATATATCTGTATTTTCAGGGACTCTTTTGAGGAAGACATAGTTGTAGAACTGTACCGTCTGCTGCATGGGACAGCGGGAAGACTTCATATTCTTATGGACTACAACAAAGCTCTAAGATCAACAATACAGGCTGTTTCTAATGTAATCTTATTAACTGAGCTAAGTTTTTGAGACTAGCAGAGGGGAGACATAGGTGTTACTTTTCTGGTGTCATCGGCGGCATAAACTTTTGTCAAATTTTGCGACAATGCATAGAAGGCAAAATCCACTAATTCAGATTTAAAGATCATTGCAGTATACACGTAGTGATGTGATAATAAATCAAAATTGATAATTCATGTCTAACTATTATCAAATGGGATCCAAAATTTGAACCTGATTTTAACTGACCTATCCGTAGACTGATTGTCAGAAGTTTTGCTTACCAATCAAAATGAATTGAATAGTAAAACAAAACGGTACAACCTTAGACAAATATTTTGTATGCCACTTTCTGGGTATATAATCAGTGTATTTAGATGATGTTTGTTTAAGGTCTTTTAAGATAGGTGTGGTTAAATCATCACATGGATAGGTCAAATAGTCATATGTCCCTGTCTTAAGAAAAAAAAATCCAGTAAACTCTGGAAAAAATATGATGCTTAGTGACTTCATAAGCTAACAATGCTTTGACAAACTGAGGCCAGGTTTTTGTGAGCCCTTGCACGTTTGTTGTAGTTTGTGCTTAGTGAACCACTTTTGTTTGCTGCAGAAATAAGGGGAACTTGTTGTGATTGGTTGATTTATCTTTCAGACTAAAGATTACCCTATCATTCAACCACTTCTTGCCAAATACAGAGATGCTGTAGAGGATGTTTTACTGAACAGGCTGTAAGTAAACAATTTTATCATATGACGTTGCTGTTATTCAGTGGATAACGTCATGTCATAAAAATCGTATGACCACTGGTGTAATGACACTTTGGTGCGTACACGTAACGTCATTGACAACATCCGTGTCAACAATGCGTTTTCTTATTGAAATAATGTTCAGTTTGAAGGCGTTAAATTTCCATTTTAAAGGGTCATACGATTAAGAGAATCTTACACTTGTGGGCATTTCATATGAAATTTATGAAACTTGCCAAAGGCTTGTTTCATAAATTTCATATGAAATGACCACTTGTGTAAGATCCTCCATACAGTGCCAAAAATTAAAAAAGCTAGATTTGCAAACAGCATACATCCAGATGCAGTGGTTTAATCTTTTGCCCACATTAGCAGCTACAGTAGCACTTCAATGGCTTGAATCCTGATGGCTCGTTAACCCAGCCTGACTAGAACTCTTTTCTTGGTCCCTAGAGCCCACTTAATATAGAAAGTAACCCTGGATGGCCAGAACTACAGTTCGCTGGAACTAGTGTTTATTAGCCCAAGGCTGTCTGAGTCAATGAAGTTCTACTGTAATTTACGTGAGTTAGCATTTTGAGTGTTTATTGTTTGCCCAGTAGAAAAACAATGGTTTATCTTGCATTAACATTTGCTAGGTTCTGAGAAAGGCTTTTGAACACAAGCCAAAGGTCGAGTGTTCAGAAATCTTCTGAGGGAATCATCAAATGTTATTGCTGAAAAAAACATGGTTGATCGCTATACTTGCATTTTGCAATATGATTCTGTTGAAAATCACAGGCAAAATGCCTAGAAAATCATAAAAGTTATTATTCGTAGTCCCTCATGTATATTGACGCTATTCTGTGATAAACAGAATGGCATTGAAGCCAATGAAAGTGAAAATAAAAATGCGTATTCCAAGTTAAGGTCATGTGAACAAGTGTCGGCCAGGAATGTGAATAAGCAAGCCTTAAGTCATGTTCAAACAGCACGAGAATCCTGTAATTGAACATGGATTTTGTTCCATTCAGAAGGGGTCTCAAACAGCTATTTCTATAGGTTTCTTTGCAAAAATAGATAGTCAGACACCTCAACAGTCACCATAACACACATGTACTGTTGTACTGTTTGGCTAAACTACATTACAACATGAAAAATGCAAAATATTTCAGACTGGAAAGAAGCCAAGATCATGTGACCATCGGAAGATCAATTGTGGCTAAAGTGTCAGACATGATTTACTGTGAAGACATGGAATTTGCGTCTGCTTCACATCTTCAGTTGGTATGTAACAGTATGTTAACCCTTAAAGGTCCAAAAAAGCAGATGACAAAATTTACATCTGCTAAACTTCAGACAGCATTTTGTCCAAGCTGTATCATATTGAACATTCAAAGACTAGAAGGCATTAGTGTAGATCCAGATGAGATGGCTCATTATGAGCCAACCCTTATAGGGCCAAAAAGCAGACGTCAAAATTTACGTCTGCAAAACTTCAGAAAATATTTTGTCTTAGCTGTATCACATTAAGAATTCAAAGAGTAGAGTGCAAACAGTGAAGATGCAAATGAGGTGGCTCATCATGAGCCACCTCATCTGGATCTACACTGTTCGCAAAATTAACTTTTTTTCGTTTTTTGGTAAATCAAGTGTTAGATTACTAAATTTGAACAAATTAAATAAAATGTATATAAATTCACTGAATTTTGGTCTTATCTGCATTCTTTCTTTGGCAGAGTCTACGAGGTCTAAAGAATATCAACCTATATTGCATTCCTTTCATGATGGAGCTAGCAGAAGACAGTTTATTTAGAAGTCCACAGTTAGATGTAAGTAGATTTTTAGTACATTTTTTTGTGGAAAAGTTAGTTTTTCTTAAGATTAAAAGATGTAATGTAAACAATGGAACGCTTTACCTGTTGTCATTTTCCACAGCTTTTATTTGACGCATTAGGGCGCAGTTTGTTTTTCTCGGATAGCCTCTACAGCAAATCATTGCTCATCTACTCAAGTGAACTGCATTATAATTTGAGCTGAGCATGACAAGACAAACAAAGGGGCTTTTGCACCATGCAAGGACTCAGATCAGCCCGGGCATTTGCTAAGTCTGATCAGAGTCTTGGCTGTGTGCTTAAAGGGTAGTTAATTGTCAAAGGTACTGCCATGCCGACATCTAAGACTCTGATCAGACTGGGTGGGTGCCCTGGCTGTTCTGAGTCTTTGCTGGGCGAACATGCCACTTTTTTTTCGTGTCACAGCTTATTTCAAGTGAATGGATACACTTTCAGTGAAAGCTACTCTAGCTTTTAGTTTTGCCTCCCATCTCAGTGGGGGTCAACTCTTAAAGGACAGAATTTGCTCCCATAGGAGCAAATTATGGGAGCAAATTCAGAGTGAATTCTTCACTGCAAAAGTAGACCTGATATAAGAAGGGCTTTGTTGTACAGGGAAGCAAACAGGAAGTCACCAGTTAAACTTGTTTCCCTATGTTCAAACCAGGGCTCGGGAAAACCGGAATTCTTTCGGTCTCAGACCGAAATTCAGAAATTGGGACCGATTGGAAACAGCCCAAAGTCCCCAAAAATCGGTCCAATACTGGTCCAATACTTCGGAAATTTTCTCTGATTCTTCTTACCTAGCTCACATGTCAATCCGTTAATTACGCATGACTAATCCAATAATTGCCTCCAGTCAAGCTGTGTCATAAACAAATTACCTCCTGAGATCTCGAAGTTCATCGCGTTATCTAGAATCTCGCGAGTTTACAGTGGACGTGTGAAAGTAATTAGCTTCGGGCACTATTACTGAAGTTAAAGACTCCTTGATATGTTATACAGTCGAATCTCGGTAGTTCGAACGCCGATTTTTCGAAACTACCGGATTTTTCGAAAAACATGGTCCCGATCATAAGCCCATTAAACCTATGCAAAAACACTTCCGCAAATTCTAATTTCGATAATTCGAAAAATCGGATTTTTCGAAAGAAAAATTAGGTCCCGATGGAGTAAATTTACTACAAAAATCCCTCTATTATTCGAAATCAAAATGCATGCTGCAATTTCATGTCGGAAAATAACAACTAATATCATAGATGGGATAAATATTTACAGTCTCAGGTCATCACGGCCACTTGTACAGGTAATTATCGCTTCACGACCACTAACCTTTTGATGGCTCAGTCTACTGTTGAGCAAAAGGTGTAGGTCTAATTGCATAATTGACGGGGATTATCTTGTTTGAAGTTTGTAATTCAAAGGCTAAATGTGATGGCTTGGACTAGCAAGTGCATCCGAAGTTTCGTTTCAAACGGTTTGCGCACGGATCATACGGTTTGCACACGGCATTAACTCATATCGACGTTGCTCCCGCATCTCAGCAGAACAAATTCAAAGCCGCAGTAACGGGGCGCCGAGCGTCCGTCCCGAGTCTTATGGTCCCTGTAATTATACTTTCAGCCATATCAGGTGGTCTCCCCTGTCCACCTGTCAATCAAGTATGATGTTTTCTATCACGTCTGCTCTGCCTACGAACATGTTCTAGTCTTGTATTTGCTTTTACATGCGTAGTTAAACGTCTTAAAATGTGTGAAACCAAGAACTCCCCCAAACACAACAATGTACGACCATTGTATGGAAATCGGGATTAATTTATAGGACTTCGCTTATTGTCATTAGTTTTCGTGACAGGTATCAATTTTTTTTCCTATGGAAATTAGTTAGGTGATGACGTCATCGGCTGGACCGATTCATTTTTCAATATTTCCCGAGCCCTGGTTCAAAACTATAAATCATTCTACAATATTTTGATTCTCTGTTTTTAATACTTTGGTACTGGCAACAGAAACTTGCTCTGAAGTGCACGTTATTTTTTATTTTACAGAATTTTATCAACACAATGCAGCAGACATTCTCAGATGAAAATCCTAGACCTGTCACAAGGTACAAGAGACAGCAGCCAACGTCTATTCAGGTGATGTGAAATTGAAAAATATTTGTGAAATCTAATTGTACTAAACTTGGCATATTTTGGGAAACTACAAAACACAAAAGTATTGTAATGGAAATGACCTTCAAAGAACCATTATTTTTATCATATGACATCGCATCTGAGAGTGTAATAAAGCCATGCATTAAAAACGATAATCCACTAGTGGATTAAATATGCAAATTACGTCTTAACGTTATACGTTGACGTCCATTAAAACGTCGCATTTTCTAATGGCGAAATCGTGACGTGTTAGTGCAAATTTTGCTAATAAAATGCGATTTTAGTGTCATATGATAAATAGAATCTTGCATTCGTGCTCCTGTATTATTGAATTTATTAAACTTGTTGGGAAAAACCGATAAGATGCTCGGCAAAGCCTCGCATCTTATCTTTTTCCCCAACTCGTTTAATAAATTCAATAATACATGAGCACTCATGTAAGATCCTCTATATAATCACCTGCAGGGTTGCCACAGTCAGGGAAAAACATCTGGAAAAAAAAAAAATTTCAGGTCAGGGAATTTGGTGGTTGGTCAGGGAAATTTGGAAAGGACTTGAAAAGTGAGGGAAAAGTCAGGGAATTTGAAAATGAATGGCTATGGCAGTCTTCAGAAAATATACTGTTCAATGGGAAAGGATTTATTTTCTAGAGAGATAGTCCAAGCACATGTCCCTCCTCATTGGTGGCTACTCATAATGGAAGGAATTTGCTCCCTGGGGGAGCAAATTTTCTCCTTTAAAGGTAACCTTAATTTTCAAATGATAAGTTAGCAATGTTGAAATGAAGAGTAAAATAAACTTATGGATCTGTAAATGGGTATTGAAAACTTAAATGTCAGGGAAAATCAGGGAATTTTGAAGTTGAGGATAAGTGGCAACCCTGCATTATTCACACCCACATGGTCACCCGCAATTCCACCTGAACATGTAAATTCAAGCCTCGGGAAGTGGATAACAAAAACATAACACTACTATTCAACTTGTATTTATGTAATCCTTATTTCTTCAAAATTTCAGCTTTGTAAATGATAAATTGATGTAGCTATCACAGAAAGTGCTGAAAGAAGTCATACCGAAATTTCTTAAAATTGCTCATAATGTCCCAATGTAACTAAGGTGTATTTGTACATCACTATGTTTTTCTGCCATTTTTGGAAATGGAAAAAACTTTTGTGACTTTTTATCCCCCGACCGAAAGGTTCGGGGGATATAGCGATGAGCCTGGCGTCCGTCCGTCCGTCCGTCCGTCCGTCCGTCCGTCTGTCCGTCCGTCCGTAAACACTTTCTTGTCCGCTCTATATCTTGAATACCCTTTGGAATATTTTCATGATACTTCACAGTTATGTAGAACAGGTCATGACGATGTGTCGCGTACAAGAATGGTAACTCTTGCTATTGTACTTTTTGAATTATCTCCCCTTTGGTGATTTTTTGGCAGATTTGTGTCCGCTCTGTAACTTGAATACCCTTTTGAATATTTTCATGATACTTCACAGAAATGTAGAACAGGTCATGACGATGTGTCGCGAACAAGAATGACAACTCTTGCTTTCTTACTTTTTGAGTTATTTCCCCTTGATAGTTTTAGGTGTGATTTTTTGGCAGATTCGTGTCCGCTCTATAACTAGAATACCCTTTGGAATATTCTCATGATACTTCACAGATATGTAGAACAGGTCATGATTGTGTGTCGCGAACAAGAATGACAACTCTTGCTTTCTTACTTTTTGAGTTATTTCCCCTTGATCATTTTAGGTATGATTTCGTGTCCGCTCTATAACTTGAATACCTTTTGGAATATTTTCATGATACTTCACAGATATGTAGAACAGGTCATGACGATGTGTCGCGAACAAGAATGACAACTCCTGCTTTCTTATTTTTTGAGTTATATCCCCTTGATGGTTTTAGGTCTGATTTCGTGTCCGCTCTATAACTTGAATACCTTTTGGAATATTTTCATGATATTTCACAGATATGTAGAACAGGTCATGATGATGTGTCGCGAATAAGAATGACAACTCTTGCTTTCTTACTTTTGGAGTTATTTCCCTTTGATGATTTTAGGTGTCCGCTCCATAGCTTGAATACCTTTTGAAATATTTTCATGATTCTTCACAGATATGCAGAACAGGTCATGACAATTTGTCTCATACATGAATGATAACTCTTGCTTTTAGACTCAGTGAATTATTTCCCTTTGGTAGTTTGAGCTGCTGTTTGAGTCTCTGCTCCATAACTATATAACCCTGGCCAGCTCCAGAATTTGAATAACCGTGTACCTTTTAGAATATTGATGATCATGCTGTGATATCTTATCAGTGTTCCTAACTCTCTCTTACCCCTCCACATTCCCGTGACCCCTCCCGCACCCCCCCCCCTCCCCCCCAAAAAAAAAAAAATATTTTTTTTTTCCAGATTTGGATTCTTTGTCTAAATTCACTTACTAGAGAGCTCAAAATTAGATTTGTAGGGCTTGTACTTTAGAAGTTATTCACACATTTTGAAAGTTGAATGTATCGTATGCTATACATTTGTGTATATGGTAGCTGTTTGAGATATTACCTCTTTTTAGCAGTCAAGCATACTGTTCTAGTCTGAGTGTTAGATAATCATGCATCTGTTAACAGTTAATGTCAATCAGAAGCATAAAAGAATGACAATATATTACTAATATGTGTTTTGAAGTGCACCCTTTTTACCAAGGCCCATGGGGGTCTTCGGTCGGGGGATTTGCCATCTCCTCTGATGGCTATTTTTGTTTGCTTCTGTTGATGATGTAGCCTTTCCAAAGTGGATCTGCTCATAAAGGAAAGAATTTGCTCCCAGGGAGCAAATTCTTTACTCGCTGACTCCCATTAAAAAAGGGAAGCAAAAAATGAAAATGGCAGAGTTGCTTTCCTGAAAGTGTATTCATTAGCCTTAAATTATTTTCTCTTCTGAAATTTCTCTGTCTACAGCTAGGAGAAGACGAGAAAGTACAAGATGAGGTGGTAAAACATGGCTATGAAAATGACCATATCAAGAAACATGAAACATCAGGTGAATATTCTGTAAACCAATTATTAAATTCCTCAATTTATTTTCTTATTTATTTATTTTTTTTTTTTTTTGTGACTTTCGCGAGGAAGAAAATTTCACGAATATAAATCACTCTGAAAATCTAATTTGCATTGTAAGAGTGGTAAAGTAGAAGAATTGCAAATTTTTATTAGAAAAAGTACTGTTAAATAGAGTGCCATTTACAAAATTCAAAATTTAATAGCTGATAGTCATATGCAATTTGAGGACCAATATACATACTTCATCAATTTATTACATGGTGAATTATGTTGCTTGGTATTGACTCTACAGAAATAAGCCTGTCAAAAACATTGAGAAATGGAAAAAAAGGTGTGTTAGTAGATAACTATTGGTTGTAGGTGTATAAGAATACTGATAGTTACAGAGTTGAAGCTTAGGGGGGTTATTGGATAAAAATTGGATACTTATCATTATTTCTCCACAAAACTATATGTTGTGACCCCTCTTTACAACGATCTCACATAGATGGTTTTAATTGGGGGGGGGGGGGGGGGGGGGGGGGGGGGGTCACAACATATAGTTTCGATAAAGAATTAGTCTACATTGCCCCTAAATTATTTTCAATTTATCCTTTTATTTCCAGCTCTGAGATAAGGGATCAGTGGATGGTTTTCCAGATGAAATGTTTGCTTAAAAGTTTTCTTAAGCAGGACATATGTGATAGAAAAAACAAATTTGAGCCACATCATGTGATTTCCAACAATGTGGCAATTTTGTCAAGTGATTTTCAGTTTATTCTTCTCATTTATGCAGGGTAATCAGAGACCTCACTGTTGGTTCCATGGCTTGGGTCACTTCCATAGATGGCTGGTGTGACAAGCAAAGGCTCTGATCAGTCTGCACTTATGTGCAGACCGATCAGAGCCTTTGCTTGACACCAGTTCCACATTGTTGGAAATCACATGACGTGGCTCATTTGTTTTATATTTTGTCGTGGCTGCAGCTAGCTAAAACAAGACATAGGTAGTACTTTTCCAGCATCAGCATCGTCAACATAAACTTTCATCAGGTTTTCTGATTTACTGTATTCGGCCTAATAAGTGCACATGCCCCTATAAGTGCACATCATAGTAATTTTTAGCTCACCTGAGCCAGAGGCTCCGGGGGAGCTTATAGGATGGTAAGGCTCCGGCGTCCGTCGTCCGTCGTCCGTCCGTCCGTCCACAATTTCAAACGACTTCTCCTCTGAAACCGCTGGGCCGATTGTAACCAAATTTCATATAGAGCCTCCTGGGACCTTAGGAACGAAAAGTTGTTCAAACGGTCCTGGTCACATGACCAACATGGCCGCCATGCCCATATATGGTAAAAACCTGAAAAAATCTTCTTCTCCAGAACCAATAGGTCGATGGTCTTGAAACTTGGTATGTAGCATCGGGTACACGAGTACTACCAAGATTGTTCAAATTATGACCTTGGGTTGACCTTGACCTTTTTTATGGTAAGGTCAAATTTGCTTACTCATGCTTTTATATGGCAAAATGCTGCAACATAAGATATCTTGGAAACTGTTGAAGATTTTGGCCTAAAAATTGGTACATACAGTCATCTTAATGACTACATGAAGATTTATGAGTACAAGAGGTCAAGGTCATTCTTTGACCTTTGACCCAGAACTCTCATATTTTGACAATATCAAACAATCTCCTCAAAAACCACTAGGCCAATTGTAACCAAATTCCATATAGATCCTCCAGGGGTTGAGGGAATGAAAATTTATGCATACGGTCCAGGTCACATGACCAACATGGCCACCACGCCCATATATGGTAAAAACCTTTAAAAATCTTCTTCTCCAGAACCAGTAGACCGATGGCCTTGAAACTTGGTATGTAGCATTGGGTACTCAAGTACTATCAAGATTGTTCAAATTATGACCCTGGGTTGACCTTGACCTTTTTTACGGCAAGGTCAAATATGGGTAAATGCTAGAACATGAGATTTCATGGTAAGTTTTGAAGATTTTGGCCTAAAAATTGTTACATAGAATCATCTTAATGAATAAATGAATATTTTTGAGTACAAGAGGTCAAGGTCATTCTTTGACCTTTGACCCAGAAATCTCAAATTTTGACAATTTCAAACAATCTGCTCTAAAACCACTGGGCCAATTGAAACAAAATTTAATATAGAGCCTCGAGGGGTTGATGGAATGAAAATATTTTCTAACGGTCCTGGACACATGACCAACATGGCCGCCACGCCCATATATGGTAAATACCTTTAAAAATCTTCTTCTCCAGAACCAATTGACCTATGGCCTTGAGACTTTGTAAGTAGCATTGGGTACTTGAGTACTATCAAGATTGTTCAAATTATGACCTTGTGTTGACCTTGACCTTTTGCAGCAAGGTCAAATATGGGAAAATGGTAGAACATAAGATTTCTTTGAAATTTATGAAGATTTTGACCTAAAAAATTGGTATATACAGTTGTCTTAATGAGTTCATGAAGAATTATGAGTACAAGAGGTCAAGGTCATTTTTTTACCTTTGATCCAGATTGCTCATATTTTGACATTTTCAACCATTTCCTCAAAAGCCAAAGGGCCAATTGTGAACACATTTCATATAGAGCCTCCAGGGGTTGATTGAATGAAAATTTGTTCAAACGGTCCAGGTCACATGACCAACTTGGCCGCCATTACCACTTACGGGATAAATCTTTAATATTTTTCTTCCCCAGAACCAATACACCTATGGCCCTGAAACTTGGTAAATAGCATGGAGTACTAGAGTACCACCAAGACTGTTCAAATGGTGACCTTGGGTTTACCTTGACCTTTTTTGCGGCATGGTCAAATATGGGAAAATGCTAGAACATAAGATTTCATGGAAAGTTTTGGAGATTTTGGCCTAAAATGGTATATATGGTTGTCTAATGAGTACATGAAGATTTATTAGTACAAGTGGTCATGGTCATTCTTTGACTTTTGACCCAAAACTCATATTTTGACAATTTCAGACATGATAAGTATAAGCCACCTTGCCAATTGTTCAGGTGAGCGATTCAGGGCCTCATGGCCCTCTTGTTTAGGAATATGACTATACGTGCATATTTTTACTGGTTTCTGTCTTTGTTTGCTAGTTTACAAGAGCTGAGAAATGCTGCAGAATCTTTCATTTTCAGTTTGTAAAACTTCTCTATCCTTCTAGGACCATAAGCAGCTTTATTCTCCTACATGTATGCTTAACCTATAATTTGTTTCCTTAAATATTAAATCGTTAAAATGTGCGCTGATACAAAAGAAAATTTACTACAAGTATTTGCATCCATTTTGAAAACATTAAGCACTCAGGGCGCTGAAAAGGTTGATTACGGTAGCTTTGTTTAGTGACAATGTACTGACCAGTGAGACACCACTAACCATGGAATCCTTGTTATTAATTTATCAAAATCAGATTGTTTACTTTCATTTCAGTGTTGAATGTAAAGCATTGTATGGACAGAGATATGTCTCCCCAGTCCATGGTAAAAGAATCTGTTCTCATGAGGGTGAGAGCTTTCATTAGCAATTTCAGATTATCCAATCTTTACAATGCATGTTAAGTTTTCTTTTTTTTGTGCAGCAGATTCTAAAATTTTGATCAAATAACTACATTGTAGTAATTACTGTGAAAAAAATTGATATTAGATTTTCAAATCAGGAATGCCACTGGTCAGGGAAATTTAATTTTGTTTTCAAGGTCGGGGAAAAGTCGGGAACCTCTGAAAAGTGGTTAGGAAATTTTGAAAACAGAAAGCAGAGCTGCAGATAAGAGGGGGTTTTGAGGATAATTCAAAGATAATTTTTCATATTTCTCAACAAAAACATATGATGTGACCCCTTACTAGAACCGTCTCGGCTAGACGATTCTAATGAAGGGTCACAACATACACTTTTATGCAGAAATATGGATAATTATCCCTAAATTGTCTCTGTTAACCCTTCTTATCTGGAGTGGTGTGATGTCAGGGAAAGGTCAGGGGAGTTCATAATTTTGGTAGAAAAAGATGGAGACATTCCCATTCACTGTTATTAGTGCATCAAGGCATTTGTTTGCATATGCCATATTTTCTTTAACCCATTTATGCCTAGTGGACTATTCTATTCTTATCAAATGGATGAGTTCAAGGACGACAAATCTCCAGAGTGGGCCCTGTACTGTATGGGAAGAAGAAGAAGAAGAGTTCATTCATCAGTTAAGTTTATTTGTATAATTTGTATTTTAAGGGGAAAAAAAATTTGCCTTATGCAAATAGTGCTGACCCTGATCAGATGCCACATTTTGCGGCATCTGATCTGGGTCTGCACTGTTTGTTTATGTCCTATTTATGGGCAGCTAAGCGGTAAAGGGGTAAAGAAGTCCCCTTTTGGAAGGGTTTGGTCTTCAAGGGAAATTTGTTTTTCTTTCAGTATATGATTGACTGCCATATAGATGACATGTGGAGTGACTACTTGATAGACTTGGCAGGGGGAGATGTGTTTCCACCCAACCCATTTCCCAGGCTTATTAATAAACTACGGCAGTGTGCAATGCAGTAAGTTCTACTTCTGTATAATTCATCAAACTCTGGCATAAATACTGTATTAATCCTATTAAATGCCTTGGGGCGTTGCATTTTACCAAAAGGCGACGTTATTTAGAGCCTAAGGGCAGGTTTACACGAGCAAAGTTTCTGTCACAGAAACTTTAACAAAGAAAGTATGACAAACATTTTGCGTTTACATAGAGCAAATTATTTGTTACAGAAAATGTGCCATAGAATCTTTGTCACATAAACTTTGGCAATGAAATATTTGCTGCAGTGTTCACAAGACCAAATATTATTCGTCAAAGTTACCTGCAGCAATGAAACAAAATCTTTGTCACATTTTCCACGCTTATACCAAAGTTCTACGTAATCTTTAGCAAAGTTCTCCGTTTACACGGACAAATTTGATTTATCGAAGTAACTTTAACATATATATTTGTCAATTATATTTGGCATTTACACGAGGAAATTTTTCTGTGGCAAACCTACTTTGTCATAGAAACTTTGGTCATGTAAATGCGGCCTAAAGAGTAGCGAATCAGCCATTGCCAAAACTGGTATTAACAAACATTATTAAAGTGAATGGATGATTTCAAAGGAAACAGATCCACTATTTTCCTTTTTTGCCTCCCTTCTCAGTAGGGGTCAACTCTTTAAAGTAAGAATTTGCTTCTAGAGGAAAAATTCTTTCCTTCAGTAGAAGACCCCATTTCAAAGAGCTGCCTTGTCCAGAGAAGCAAACAGGAATTCATGCAAGTTTATGTAAAGAGGCATGGGGCGTTTATTAGAGCAGGGACATTAATTAGGATTTATATGGTAAACCAAAAAGTACACTTTGCATACTCTAACAAGGGAAACTTTGATGAGTTTGTTACCATAAAAGTTCTAAGATAGATTTTTGCAAACAGATCAGCCTGCTAAAGGAGCAGTCAGATCAGGGTCCACACTGTTTGCCATTCCATATGGATCTTTTGGGCACATTATGGCATTGTAAAACCAAACTGCTTCATTATTAGAACAGACAATTATGGTAAATATTTTGGCAGTTCCAATCTATAACAACTTTAACAGTTTTTTTCACCAATATTTAAGATAAATGGTTCTTGCAAGTTTTCAACTGTTACAGTTAAAGGTAGGTTCCTTGCCTAACGATAACAATTATGTTCACAAAATAATTTTGTCTTTTTCTGGGTAGTATTGAATTCTCTTATTTTTCTGAAACTGTTGCTACTGAGAAAATCGTCAGATGTTGTACAAAATAGTCGTTTTCGCTTAGGTTTATTTTCTTTTGTTGGAATTCCAGTTCTAAAAATAAATATGTATATATGTCTACAAGTCCGCAGTTTCTGATGTCATCGAAACGTTTAATTTTCTCTTGCCGTGAGCTCTTCCAGAGGTCCTGGCATTGCAGATGGGTTAAAACTATCCCAAAATGCAATGCAGCATGACGTCAGCTATGTTATCTATTTTTGGCGCGAACTAAAAATAGCGGTAACTGGTGTGCGAAGCAGAGTTAGGAAATCCCTTGCAAAGCGACTTTTCTACGATTTTTTTATTTACACTTTTTAGTGAAACTTATTCATTTCCTCTTTATAAGTGCTTTCCAACAACTTGGATAAAAAATCATCAAAATTACGATGCATTCCAAAGTACAGGAACCTACCTTTAATGCCTGCCTTTACAAATTGTGTTTTGCATTTATCACTTTACAAATAATTCCATTGGTATATTTGAAAAAAAATTTAGCTTTCATGCAAGGTGAGAATATGGACTGTATAAGCTTAGAAGGGCTTCTGTTTAGATCCTTTATGCTCATTGTTTTATATTGTCATAGTACATCTTTGAAAGGTGAAATATCGTTTAAAGCAACTCTCCTGGTCAGCCATTGTAAATGGCTTAATTCTGTAGTATTCTTTATTTCATGATTATTCTGTTTTTAAATTATCTTGAATTTGCAACTGAGTAATTCTCAGTCAGCAATATTTCATTTTATAGCTAGTTGATACAATATGGTCAAAATTTTGAAATTTGTAACCCTGTAGATGTGCAAATATAGTGAAAATAAAACTTGCATGAATATTAAAAAATCAAAAGTAATGTGTTTGCATATGGATGATAATTTATATCTTTAACTTTTGACAGAATGGATTTATTCTTCGAGAAATCATCCTCTCTTGAAGACAAAATGTTGAACAAACCTGAGATGGTTCCCCTAGAAGATGCAGAGAATTATGTCTACCAGGTACCAGGACTGGATGCCCATGGTAAGTGAGTCTAACTTACTGTTTAAGATGAAAAGGTCACTTTGAGGCAATCTGGGCCCAGGTGTTCAAAACTAGTGACATTGTTAGTTTACAAGACATTAAATTTTCAAAGGTATTGTATGCAAAAACGCTGCCAATTTTTGCTAAAAACTCTGAAAGGAATTTGCTTTTCTGAATTTGCTGCCCTAGGAGCAATGCAGATTCTTCCCTTTAAGAGTAGACCTATTTTGGAATTGCTTCATTGTTCAGAGAAGGAAACAGGAAATCACAAAAAGTTGTTCCTCTTTGTAAAAATGGCGGAAAACATGCAGGTGTCCCCATTCACTGTAAACTTAAGAATTCAGAAGCTCTGTTGTTAACAATTTTGCTGTATAATCAATATAATATTCAGTTGGTAAATATTATATATTAAATATTATTATATTATTAAGTTGGTAAATGGCTTTTATGTTAGTGAATAGTTATTCATAGCTACAGTTTTATATGTCGTAACTCTCTGGATGTAAATAAGCTTGTAATGTATTGTATTGTATTGTATTGCATTATAGGAACCCTGACAGCACTGGTGATGCTTGATACTGGAGCTTACACTGAAATGTCGAAAATAATTCAAAACTTCCAACAGAAGAATTTCATACAGAAGAAAGGGCCATATAGAGTGGGGATATGTCTGGCCCTTAGTGGGCCCAGTATCTGGTATGGAAAGATGCAGCCATATTTAAATGAGATAGAGTTACATGAGCACTACTATATACAGGGACCACAAGGATGTGAAGGGGAGGCTATTCAGCTGTGTGCTGTCATAGGTAAAAAAAACTTGGTCAGTTAAAAAGTGATTGATGTTAGTATTGTACCTGGGCACTTACAATTATATTTTAGTATGCTCTTTTTAATTGAATGATACTTGTTTGGACTAGTTTGTCGTAAATGTAAATGTGCTTACCATCATTAGTGAATGGATGATGGATGACTTGTAATTTTTTCATCCTCTTCAATAGATTTTCAGTCATGTCAGGATGTTGGAAGGGTGATAATGGATGTTAGTGGGTTGGTTGTTTTGGGTTGAATGACTCTTTGAGACAGTATTTCAGTCGATATCGAGTTTTTCCCAGAGAGAGGGAGAAAGAAGAGAGATATGATAGGTGAGAGAAAAAATATCCAAACAACCCCAAATCACATTTACTGCAAGCACAGTAGGCCCTTTCCCTACTATTATCCAAATTACTAGGAAGCCCCGGCATTGGAAGTTAACCAGCACCATCACCCACCGCAACTACCCCCAGGTGATAATGAAAGGCTCTTTGCAACAGTGGAAATGCTTTCTGGCTTTAGTGGGATTTGAACCTGGATGGCTTGCTTAGCAGGCCTGTGCTTAACCCACTGACCTACCAGAGTGCCTGTTGTTATTGAAAGGCACAAGACTGGTTAATAGGGTTATAAAGTCAAATTGAGTTTTGATATAACCCCATTACATCAAGTATGGATTCAGCCTGACCCTGTACATGGCCAAATACTCCAAAAATATAACTATCAATAACACTGCAATAAAGCGTTATAATAGTTTTTAACATATGACGTCGCATCTGAGAGTGTATTAAGCCATGTATTAAAAACAATAATCAACTAGTGTATTAACTACCTAGATTACGTTGTAACGTTATGCCTTGATGTCCATAAAAACGTCCCGTTTTCTAATGGCAAAATCGTGACGTTTTAGGTCAAAATTTGCTTATAAAATGCAACTTTAGTGTCATATGATCAATAGAATCTTGTATTCCTGCTCCTGTATTATTGAATTTATTAAACTTGTTGGGGGAAAACCGATAAGATGCTCAGCATAGCCTCACACCTTATCTCTTTCCCCAACTCATTTAATAAATTCAGTAATACATGAGCACTCAATACATGTAAGATCCTCTGTGAATTCAATTTTCCAGTTTATAGGTAAAACTTTAAATTATTGAAATGTCATTATCATTTAATCCATATGTTTACTTTTTTCTGCTTTTATCAAATATTCCACAGATGTTGTAATTTTGAAAGGAAATGCATAACTATTTCAGTACATAACCATATGGTAGACATGATAACCAAGAGTGGTCTACCAGTAATGGGGGTATACTTTGGGTCTCCGTCCCTTGACCAATGGACCGGGGATGATATCTTAACCAAAAAGAGAGGTTTCCTAACAGAGTTTGCCACCATCTGTAGTAGAAAGGAACCAATATATGCGAAGGTAAGAAATTTTGTTCTTGTTAGAAGAAGATTAACTCCCTTTGTTATTTGAAAAGAGCAAACCCCTTAAGCTCAGTGTTTTTGCATACAATGCTGTGGAAAAGATAACAACTTACTAGCTAACGAAGTTGGTTGTATTGAAAAACTGGGCCTAGAATGCTTTCTTTGCAGATGATATTATAAGTATCTTTCATGGGTATGAGGTGGTGATAGAAAATCCGTCATGAGGGTCACTGTTTGGCATCACGAGGCTTGCCGAATGATGCCGAACGGTGATTCTAAGTGACAGATTTTTCTATCCACCCATCATGCCCATGAAAGATACTTTTTCTTGCATACCTTTCTATTCACAACATTTGATTTTAAATGTAGAACTTCTTCAAATGTACAATTTTAGTGTTTTAAAGGGTTCTATTTAATTTTGAAAGAAGCCAACTCTTTCAACGACTGATGTTTGGTTCTTTATGTTAATGTCTGAATAGCATTCAGTGAAGTCATTTTGCAATTTTCATGAAGTCGCCAAATGAAAAAAAAGCAATTCACTTGACAACATATTTACGTAAGCTCCTATACAACCAGTGCATTGTGTGCAAGCAATTTGTATCTGCTTCTGGGTGAGATAACATGGGTGATATAAGATTTGTAGGTTCAGGTGACACATGCAGATGTCCTTATCTGGCGTGCAAGAAAATGCTGTCTTTACAGACATCATGTTGTATTTCCATAGTTATTGGTCTGTAAAGAGAAGACTCAGATCAGACTGAACAGCTACTCAGTTCAACTAGCACAGCTGTGCAGTGATTTGAGTCTTCTCTGCAGGCCCTGTATCTCATGGCATGGTTTATGGTTTTATATTTGCAGGTGTATGTTATAATGGATGACTGGAAATATGTGACCCTCACTAAACACTTTAAACTGCATTTCATTGAGAGCGGTGGAAGGTAAGTTACCATAGCAACCCTACAGAACTTGACAAATTGAAATTTGGGCTACTTGCCCGTCAAGCAGCTTACTCTCAGAATGCTTTCAAATCATTATTATAGCTGTATACTGTGATGGTACAGTTTTTTGGGGTATATTAATGTTTGCAAATTTCTTGACCAGCATGAATGCTGGAAGTGAAATACCTGCTAACATGATGTATTGATAAAGAAATAATATGAAAACATAAATCTGCAAACTTCAGTGAACAGGAATATTTTTGACAAGATATTAATGATGTCATTTGAAACGGGACTTTAGGTTTTGTGCAGACCGAAAATGCTATTGTCAGACTGTACAAAACTCATATGACCATGACATTCTGGTTCTCTCGTTGCAAAACTCATTTGACCATGATATTCTGGTTCTCTCATTGCAAAACTCATTTGACCATGATATTCTGGTTCTCTCATTGCAAAACTCATATGACCATGACATTCTGGTTCTCTCATTGCAAAACTCATTTGACCATGACATTCTGGTTCTCTTATTGCAAAACTCATATGACCTTGACATTCTGGTTCTCTCATTGCAAAACTCATTTGACCATGACATTCTGGTTCTCTCACTGCAAAACTCATTTGACCATGACATTCTGGTTCTCTCATTGCAAAACTCATTTGACCATGACATTCTGGTTCTCTCATTGCAAAACTCATTTGACCTTGACATTCTGGTTCTCTCACTGCAAAACTCATTTGACCATGACATTCTGGTTCTCTCACTGCAAAACTCATTTGACCATGACATTCTGTTTCTCTCATTGCAAAACTCATTTGACCATGACATTCTGTTTCTCTCACTGCAAAACTCATATGACCTTGACATTCTGGTTCTCTCATTGCAAAACTCATTTGACCTTGACATTCTGTTTCTCTCAATGCAAAACTCATATGACCATGACATTCTGTTTCTCTCATTGCAAAACACATATGACCATGACATTCTGGTTCTCTCATTGCAAAACTCATGTGACCATGACATTCTGTTTCTCTCATTGCAAAACTCATATGACCATGACATTTTGTTTCTCTCATTGCAAAACTCATATGACCATGACATCCTTTTTCTCTCATTGCAAAACTCATATGACCTTGACATTCTGTTTCTCTCATTGCAAAACTCATTTGACCTTGACATTCTGGTTCTCTCATTGCAAAACTCATTTGACCTTGACATTCTGTTTCTCTCATTGCAAAACTCATTTGACCTTGACATTCTGGTTCTCTCATTGCAAAACTCATTTGACCTTGACATTCTGGTTCTCTCATTGCAAAACTCATATGACCATGACATTCTGGTTCTCTCATTGCAAAGCTCATATGACCATGACATTCTGGTTCTCTCATTGCAAAACTCATTTGACCTTGACATTCTGGTTCTCTCATTGCAAAGCTCATATGACCATGACATTCTGGTTCTCTCATTGCAAAACTCATTTGACCTTGACATTCTGGTTCTCTCATTGCAAAACTCATTTGACCTTGACATTCTGTTTCTCTCATTGCAAAACTCATATGACCATGACATTCTGGTTCTCTCATTGCAAAACTCATATGACCATTACATTCTGTTTCTCTCATTGCAAAACTCATATGACCATGACATTCTGTTTCTCTCATTGCAAAACTCATATGACCATGACATTCTGTTTCTTTGCAAAACTCATATGACCATGACATTCTGTTTCTCTCATTGCAAAACTCATATGACCATGACATTCTGTTTCTTTGCAAAACTCATATGACCATGACATTCTGTTTCTCTCATTGCAAAACTCATATGACCATGACATTCTGTTTCTCTTATTGCAAAACTCATATGACCATGACATTCTGTTTCTCTCATTGCAAAACTCATATGACCATGACATTCTGTTTCTCTCATTGCAAAACTCATATGACCATGACATCCTGTTTCTCTCATTGCAAAACTCATATGACCATGACATTCTGTTTCTCTTATTGCAAAACTCATTTGACCTTGACATCCTGTTTCTCTTATTGCAAAACTTATATGACCATGACATTCTGTTTCTCTCATTGCAAAACTCATATGACCATGACATTCTGGTTCTCTCATTGCAAAACTCATATGACCATGACATTCTATTCCTCTCATTGCAAAACTCATATGACCATGACATTCTGGTTCTCATTGCAAAACTCATATGACCATCACATTCTGTTTCTCTCATTGCAAAACTCATATGACCATGACATTCTGTTTCTCCCATTGCAAAACTCATATGACCATGACATTCTGGTTCTCATTGCAAAACTCATATGACCATGACATTCTGGTTCTCTCATTGCAAAACTCATATGAGCCGCAACACGACAAAACCAACAAAGTGGTTGTGCACCCAGCGCAGACTCAGATCAGCCTGGGCATCCGCCCAGTCTGATCAGAGTCTTCGCTGTCCACATGAAGGTAGCTCAGTCCCTTAGCTACCCTTTAAACACTTAGCGAAGAGTCTGGCCAGACTGGGCGGGTGGCCAGGCTGATCTGAGTCTGCGCTGGGCGCACGACCACATTGTTGGTTTTCTCGTGTCGCGGCTCATATGACCATGACATTTTATTCATATTTCAGATCACAGATATTTTACCCAGAAGATCCAGGGTCTTTCTATCAGTCCATCTTTCTCTCTAAAGAAAGGGTGAGTTCTGTTGTACCCTAAATATTAAATCACCTTACAGTAGAACATCATTGGCTCGAACAGGCTTGGGACTATTAAAATTAGTTCTAGCCAAGGGTAGTTCTAGCCATCAAGGGTTAGTTTCTATATAAAGTGACCTCTATGGACCAAGGAAAGAGTTCTAGCCAGGCAGGGTTAATGAGCCATCAGGGTTCGCGCCATTGAAGTTTTACTGAAATTTGTTATTGTAATTGTCAAAATGTTTAAATGCAAGAAGTATTTAACAACATAATATATCATGTAGTTTCATTATTGCCAATAAATCAAACAAGTACTAAAAAGGATGATAGCTTTATTGGTTTTATTAGCTCACCTGAGCCATAGGCTCAGGGTGAGCTATTGTGATCACCCAGTGTCCGTTGTCCGTAGTCAGTCGTGCGTCGTCCGTCATCAACAATTTGCTTTAAATGACATCTTCTCTAAAACCGCTAGGCCTAGGGCTTTGATATTTTGTATGAAGCATTGTCTAGTGGTCCTCTACCAAGTTTGTTCAAATGGTGGCCCCAGGGTCCAAAATGGCCCTGGGGCAGGGGGTCTTGGGTTTGGAACTGAAAAATACTTGAAAATATTCTTCTCCAGAACTGCTTGGCTCGGATGCTTGGCTCAGATGCTTGAAATTTGGTATGTTGCATTGCCTAGTGGTCCTCTACCAAGTTTGTTCAAATGGTAGCCCCAGGGTCCAAAATGGCACAGGAGCAGGGGGTCTTGGGTTCGAAACTAAAAAATACTTAAAAATCTTCTTCTCTAGAACTGCTTGGCTCAGATGCTTGAAATTTGGTATGTAGCATTGCCTAGTGGTCCTCTACCAAGTTTGTTCAAATGGTGGCCCCAGGGTCCAAAATGGCTATTGGGCAGTGGGTCTTGGGTTCAAAGCTAAAAAATAATTAAAAATCTTCTTCTCCAGAACTGCTTGGCTCAGATGCTTGAAATTTGGTATGTTGCATTGCCTAGTGGTCCTCTACCAAGTTTGTTCAAATGGTAGCCCCAGGGTCCAAAATGGCACTGGGGCAGGGGGTCTTGGGTTCGAAACTAAAAATACTTAAAAATCTTCTTCTCTAGAACTGCTTGGCTCAGATGCTTGAAATTTGGTATGTAGTATTGCCTAGTGGTCCTCTACCAAGTTTGTTCAAATGGTGGCCCCAGGATCCAAAATGGCTATTGGGCAGTGGGTCTTTGGTTCGAAGCTAAAAAATACTTAAAAATCTTCTTCTCCAGAACTGCTTGGCTCAGATGCTTGAAATTTGGTATGTAACTTTGCCTAGTGGTCCTCTTACAAGTTTGTTCAAATGTTGGCCCCAGGGTCCAAAATGGCCCTGGGGCAGGAGGTCATGGGTTTGAAGCTAAAAAATCTTCTTCTCCAGAACTGCTTGGCTCAGATGCTTGAAATTTGGTTTGTAGTATTGCCTAGTGGTCCTCTACCAAGTTTGTTCAAATGGTGGCCCCCGGTTCCAAAATGGCCCTGGGGCAGGGGGTCTTGGGTTTGAAACTAAAACATACTTAAAAATCTTCTTCACCAGAACTGCTTGCATCAGATGCTTGAACTTTGGTATGTAATATTGCCTAATGGTCCTCTACCAAGTTTGTTCAAATGATGGCCCCAGGGTCTAAAATGGCCCCAGGGCAGGGAGTCCTAGGTTTGAACCATAGAAATACATAGAAAAATATTTAAAAATCTTCTCCTTCAAAACCGCAAGGCTCAGATGCTTGAAATTTGGTATGTTGCATTGCCTAGTAGTCCTTTACCAAGTTTGTTCAAATAGTGGCCCCAGGGTCCAAAATGGCCCCGCAACAGGGAGTCCTAGGTTTGAAACATAGAAATATGTACAAAAATATTCAAAAAGCTTCTTCTTCAGAACCTTTTGGCTCAGATGCTTGAACTTTGGTATGTAGCTTTGCCTAGTAGTCTTTTACCAAGTTTGTTCAAATGATGACCCAGGGTCTAAAATGGCGCCGCCCCAGGGGGTCCTGGGTTTGAACCATAGAAATACATAGAAAAATATTCAAAAATCATCTTCTTCAGAACCACTTGGCTCAGATGCTTGAAAATTGGTATGATGCATTACCTTGTTGTCCTTTATCAAGTTTGTTCAAATGATGGCCCCAGGATCCAAAATGGCCCTGCGGCAGGCAGTCCTGAGTTTGAGGCATAGAAATACATAGGAAACTATTAAAAAATCTTCTTCTTCAGAACCACTTTGCTCAGATGCTTGAAATTTGGTATGTTGCATTGCCTGGTGGACTCCTACTAAGTTTGTGTAAATGGTGACCCTGGGATACAAAATGGCCCTGGGGCGGGGAGTTAAAATGTACCTATAAACCTTCTTCTCCAGAACCCCTTAGTGCAGATGCTTGAAATTTTGTATGATGCATTGCCTAATGGTCCCTTACCAAGTTTGTTCAAATGATGGTGCCAGGGTCAAAAGTGGCCCCGCCCCAGGGGGTCCTGGGTTATAACCATAGAATTACATAAAATAATATTCAGACACCTTCTTCTTCAGAACCACTTGGCTCAGAGGCTTGAATGTTAGCTTTTAGCATTGCCTAGTGGTCCTTTTCCAAGATTATTCAAATGATGGCCCCAGGGTCCAAAATGGCCCAGCCCCAGAGGGTCCAGGGTTTGAACCATAGCAATACATAGAAAAACATTCAAAAATCTTCTTTCTTCAGAACCATTTGGAAATGGTTGCAAACTATCAGGTTTGTTCAAATTATGACTCTAGTTTGACCTTTAACCTTTTTGCTCAGGTGAGCGATTCAGGGCCTCTTTGGCCCTCTTGTTTTTATCGTTGCTACAAAATCTAAAAGATGTCTTGCCACCTATAATTCTTTAGGAGTTTTTTTATGCCCCCACCATTAAAAATGGGGGGGGGGGGGGGGCTTATAGTATCATCACTGTCCGTACGTACGTAGCGTAGTGTAGTGTACGTACGTACGTACGTACGAAATGGTTTCCGTTCAATATCTTTTGAAAGCATTGGTATATTGAATTCATATAGTTTTTTTTTAATTTCTTTCAACATGACATTTAAGTGAGGTACAATATCATGTGCCAACTTTTGTTATATATATGGCACTACAGAAATAGCAATATAAAAAAGTTGAATGTTTAATCTTTGTTTTTTTTTCCAGGCAGCTTTTCACTACCAAAACAATGGCCCACCACAAGGAGGGGACCCCCTGAGTGTTCCTAATGTGAGGGCCGTTACAAAATATTTGGACAAGAAGATGTATGAGTGTCAGCGTAGATGTGACTGGTTAGGCTTCTACAGAAATATGCTGACAAGGGATCTTGTTTCACAGGTAGGATTATACAGTTTATAATCGATTCCGCCAATTTTTGCTTCCTGCAGAGACTGTCCGCCATATTTGGCTTCCGCTGAGACTGTCCATGAACTCTTGCTTCCTGCAGAGACTACTGTCCTCGAAAAATGGCTTCCTGCCGAGACTGTCCGTGTGACTCTGCTTCCTGCCGAGAGGCTCGGCAGGAAGCAGAATCACGTGGACAGTCTCTGCAGGAAGCCATTCATCATGTACAGAAGTCTCGGCAGGAAGCAAGAGTTCGCGGACAGTCTCGGCGGAAGCCAGATATGATGTACAGTCTCTGCAGGAAGCGAAAATTAGCGGAATCGATTATACCCTGTGATTATACAGTTTACATTATTCAGAGCTTATAGCTGACTTGAACAGACTTCTAAGTTAATGGGTACTATTTCTTGGGAGGCAACACTGCCATTTTGAGCCCCAACACGACAAAACCAACAAAGTGGCATGTGCGCCCAACCAAGACTCAGATAAGCCTGGGCAGCAGGCCAGTCTGATCAGAGTCTTGCCTGTGTGCTTAAAGGGTAGCTAAGGTTCTAAGCTAGAACCATGCATACAGTGAAGACTCTGATCAGACTGGGCAGATGCCCAGACTGATCTGGGTCTTCGCTGGGCACACATGCCATTTTGTTGGTTTTGTCATGTCATGGCTCATTTTCATTTTTGCCTTACATCTTGATGGAGCTGAATTCTTAAAAGAGAGAGAAAAAAAAGGATTTTGACCAAATTGTTTCTTTTAAGGATAGGAATCATTTATGAAGGGTTTCATTTTCCAGGGAAGCAAACAGGAAGTCCTCAAAGGTTGTTCCCCATTGTAAAAATGGCGAAACAACATGGAAGTTTAGCCATACTCCTTAATATATCTGCATGGCATTTTATTGCACAGCCATATCACATAATACTGACTATTACTGTCTTAGACATAACTCTTTAAGAAAAGACAGCTTGATTCATTACAAAATACTAGTGCATTAATTATACAGACAACTGAAATTAGATTAGCCCTCTAACCTTCAACACTATTGTAGATGCATCAGGATCATACAGTCAGCCCTTTTTACAACGGCACTCATAACAACAGTAAAATTCTTTATAACGTCATTTTGATATTCACCTGGATGCTTTTGTGTTCAAAATGTATATTCTTTATAACAACAAAGTCGGTTTAACGTCACAATATTGTGGAACAAATGGGGTCGTTGTAAAGAGGGTCCACTGTATATTGCTGCTGGCAACAGGGAAGACTGTGCCAGATGGCACAGACTTGAGTCTGCATTATTTGCAATAGTTTGGTACATGTCATAGGACAGCAAGAATATTCAAATTGCGTGTAGAGAGAACAGAGTAGATGAGAAGGAACCATCAGGAACCATTCCAATTGTTTAGCACATCCTGACCTTAACACCAAGCACTGATCAGACCACAGTGTTTTGTCATAATGCAATCAGACTTTTTTTGTAATGCTCAGAACCGTTTTGCTGTATCTTATTTCAGGATCAGTCTCGTTTAGCAGATGCATGGCGAGTATTACACAGTATGACTGGTCAGATTGAGTATGTAATACGTATGATGGAGGCTCTACAAGATATTGTGTTGACAGATTTACAATTTCAAAACCTGAAAACCCAGGCAGGCAGTCGACAGGGGAGTAAACAAAGTCAACAGAGGAAGGTAGGTTGCTAATAGAAAGAGCCGCAACATGACAAAACCAACAAAGTGGCATGTGCGCCCACGCAGCGAAGACTTGGATCAGAATGGGAATAACCACTGTCAAACCTGACTTGTTTTGGTCACCCAAAAGGACACTCAAAAATTGGCTGTTTAAGACAGGTGACCCTTTGATACAGGTTCATTTACATTGTATTTTGGCTGAAAGGACTCAAGAATGGTAACTATTAAAGACAGTGACCCCTCAGGACAGGTTTGACTGAATAGTGAAAATTTGTTATTGGAGGTGGTAAACGATTTGTGACCATAAAATGGACAATTGACCTCCCTAAATAACCATTTTGAGTACAGTTCCAATGCCCCCAACAAAAAATATTTGAAAAGGACGTAAAACTTGCAAGTTGTCCATCCAGTGCAGCTGTCCCCTAATTAGCTCACCTGAGCACGAAGTGCTCAAGGTGAGCTATTGTGATCGAAATTTGTCCGTCGTCCGTCGTCCGTCCGTCCGTCCGTCCGTCTGTCCGTCGTCAACAATTTCTTTAAAGGACATCTCCTCCTAGACCAGTAGGCCAATTCCAAAATAATTTCACAGAAATGTTCAACTCATGGCCCTGAACCAAAATTGCTAAAACGGTTCCGCTCCGCTGAACAAAATGGCCGCCAGAGCTAAAAATAGAAAAACCTTTAAACGACATCTCCTCCCAAGCCAGTGGACCGATTTCAAAATAATCTCACAGAAATGTTCAACTCATGGCCCTGAACCAAAATTGCTAAAACGGTTCCGCTCCGCTGAACAAAATGGCCGCCAGAGCTAAAAATAGAAAAACCTTTAAACGACATCTCCTCCCAAGCCAGTGGACCGATTTCAAAATAATTTCACAGAAATGTTCGACTCATGGCCCTGAACCAAAATTGCTAAAACGGTTCCGCTCCGCTGAACAAAATGGCCGCCAGAGCTAAAAATAGAAAAACCTTTAAACGACATCTCCTCCCAAGCCAGTGGACCGCTTTCAAAATAATTTCACAGAAATGTTCGACTCATGGCCCTGAACCAAAATTGCTAAAACGGTTCCGCTCTGCTGAACAAAATGGCCGCCAGAGCTAAAAATAGAAAAACCTTTAAACGACATCTCCTCCCAAGCCAGTGGACCGATTTCAAAATAATTTCACAGAAATGTTCAACTCATGGCCCTGAACCAAAATTGCTAAAACTGTTCCGCTCCGCTGAACAAAATGGCCGCCAGAGCTAAAAATAAAAAAACCTTTAAACGACATCTCCTCCCAAGCCAGTGGACCGATTTCAAAATAATTTCACAGAAATGTTCGACTCATGGCCTTGAACCAAAATTGCTAAAACGGTTCCGCTCCGCAGAACAAAATGGCCGCCAGAGCTAAAAATAGAAAAACCTTTAAACGACATCTCCTCCCAAGCCAGTGGACCGATTTCAAAATAATTTCACAGAAATGTTTGACTCATGGCCCTGAACCAAAATTGCTAAAACGGTTCCACTCCACTGAACAAGGTGGCCACCAGAGCTAAAAATAGAAATAAATCTTTAAGTGACATAGAGGGCACAGTTTTGATCCAACCCTCATGAACCTTTGTCAGAATGATTATCTTGATAAACTTTAGGCCAAATTTGAAATTAGGTCATGTCGGGTCAAAAAGTAGGTCACTAGGTCAAATCTTAGTAAAACCTTGTGTACACTCTAGAGGGCACAGTTTTGATCCAACCTTCATGAAACTTTGTCAGAATGATTATCTAAATGAAATGCAGGCCAAATTTGAAACGAGGTCATGTCGGATTAAAAGCTAGGTCACTAGGTCAAATCTTAGTAAAACCTTGTGTACACTCTAGAGGGCACAGTTTTGATCCAATTTTCATGAAACTTTGTCAGAATATTAATCTTCATAAAGTCTAGATGAATTTTAAAACTGGGTTACATAAGGTCAAAAACTAGGTCACTAGGTCAGATCTTAGAAATACCTTGTTAACACTCAAGAGGGCACATTTTTGATCTAATCTTCTTGAAACTTTGTCAGAATGTTTATCTTCATAAAATCTAGGCAAATTACGAAAAAGGGTTATGTTGTGTCAAAAACTAGGTCACTAGGTCAAATCTTAGGAAAACCTTGTGAACACTCTAGAGGGCACAATTTTTCTTCAATCTTCATGAAACTTTGTCAGAATGTTTATCCTTATGAAATCTAGACCAAGTTTGAAACTGGGTCTTGTCGGGTCAAAAACTAGGTCACTAGGTCAAATCTTAGAAAAACCTTGTGTACACAATTGTCGTTTTATTTTGCATTGAATCTTCATGAAACATTGTCAGAATGTTTATCTCATGAAATTTAGGCCAAGTTTGAAACTGAATACTGTCTGATCGAAAACTAGATAGCCAGGTCAGATCTTAGAAAAACATTGTGTACACTCTAGAGGGCACAGTTTTGATCCAATCTTCATGAAACTTTGTCAGAATGATATATTGGAAAGTGCAAAACTGCTCTAGTTTAACCGTCATCAAATAGATGATCTTCCATGTTAATTCATCATAACTCAGGTGAGCGATTTAGGTCCATCATGGACCTCTTGTTTTGTTTCAGAATCCAGTGGACCACAAGATTTTAAGTAAGATGGTGATGGGTTTTTACCAGAAGCTGATGTATGTGTGTGAGGCTCGAGTAACCATGGCTGCAAGAGGTCTTCCGGAATTTATTGAGAATAAATTGAAGAGTGCCTTAATATTCGACCCTGACAGTGGGCAGCCTTTCGTAGCTATAGAAGATCAGGTGGGTGAATAAATTAACAGTTTAAGCACCAGTGACAAAAATAGCATAATTTGCAAACAGTGTAGATCCTGCTGAGGCAGCTCATAATGAGCCTCCTCATGTGGATCTACACTGTTTGCTCTCTAATCTTTGAATTCTCAATACGAAATGTCTTGGACAAGGCATTTTTTTAATTTTTGCAGATGTAAATTTTGTCATCTGCTTTTTGGTGCTGACAGAGTTGAAACCCATGCTATTCTATAAGAAGTTGAAAAGTTAGAAGTTTGGCTGACTGTGGCAGCTGAGGATTCTGTAGCATTTTTCTTGTAGAAATTCTGAATAAACTGAAGAGTGTGGTAATATTTGAGCCGCGACATCACAAAACCAACAAAATGGCATATGTGCCCAGGGAAGACTCAGATTAGCCTGGCTATACACTCAGTCTGATCAGAGTCTTTGTTGTGCACTTAAAGGGTAGCTAAGGGTCTAAGATACCTCTGTGACAACAGCAAAGACTCTGATCAGACTGGTTGGATGCCAAGGCTGATCTGAGTCTTGGCTAGGTGCACATGCCATTTTGTTGGTTTTGTCATGTGACAACTCATTTGATCCCAACAGTGGACAGCCTTACATTGCTATAGAAAATCAGGTGGGTGAAATGATGATAGAGCAAGTATCACACCCATAGAATGATAAGTTTATATTAATCTTTAGGTTTGGAGTGGGAGGCTCAGTAGCTCAGTGGGTTAAACCCTGGCCTACTGATCTAGTGGTCGCAGGTTCGAGCCCTGCTGGATGAGGAAATCTTTCCAACCGTAAAAGAGGTTCCATTGCACACAGCCTTTCATTATCACCCTACCATAATCCTGATATGACTGAAATACTGTTGAAAAGGACGTAGAATTACAAGTCATCCATCATCCATCAGGTTATGAGTGTTTGGCAATAATACCGGGATGTATTTTCAGATTATGCTAAGGGTTGCAGAAACATCTTAGGTGTATGGGGACAACTCCATGTTTTTCTACCATTTTACAGAGGGAAACCAGGATTGCTATGGCCAGGGAAAAACATCTGAAAAATGTTTTTTTTTTTTCCCGGTCAGAGAAAAGTGGGAAACTTTGGAAAGGACTTGAAAAGTCAGGGAAAAGTCTGGGAAATTGAAAATAAATGGCTCAGCAGTTGTCAAAAATAAACTTATTCTGTTCAAGGGAAAGAATATACATGTACATGTACTGACTAGAAAGATAGTCACAATCACAGTTTTATAGATTTTTTATTAAGAACCCTCCATAGAAACTGTGTGTTCTTGGCGATTTTCAGTTCTTTCATGCAAATTTGTGGATTGTGAAAATTGCCAAAAATTAATACACCACAAATATTTGTACTACGTCATTATGCACTGGTGGGGGATTCAGGGGGTTGGGAATGGGCAGGAGGGATGTGGTGGGGGGAGGGGGACATCTGATTTGCTCTTAAAAACATTTCTAGTTCAATATTGTTTCATGGTTCTAAAATTTGTGAATTGTGAAAGTTACCCAAAAATTAATACGAACCAAGTATTTAAACTACTTCACTATTTCAGTATTGCTTTTTGGTCTTATCTCCTAACAGACTTTATTTCGGCTGGAGGAGATGAAGAGTATGTTATTGATATATCAAGACATTCTTGGTGGTGACATCCAGAGTGTGTGTCAAGACGTTGAAATTTCATATATACCACCACGGTCCAGGACTCCACAGATGGTCTTAGACTTTGTACCACTGGTAACACCTGGTACTTCAGCATCCAAGATCACCACTGCAAGGTGGGTAGGAGTGAAATATTTTCTGTGTATTGGTACTGCTGTTGATTTTAAGTTGAGATACGGCTCTGTACTTAAAAATGGGTTTAATGAAATATGGTGGGAGTTATTTACCACACAGCCACCACCAGGATAAGATAATAATTGAGCACTGACACGAGAAAACCAACAAAGTGGCATGTGCACTCTGCAAGGTCTCGGATCAGCCTGGGCATTTACCCAGTCCCATCAGTCTTTCCTTTCTCTTTAAAGGTAGCTAAGGGTCTAAGCTAGCTCCATGTGGACAGCAAAGACTCAAAGCAGACTGGGTGGATGCCTAGGCTGATCTAAATCTCTGCTGGGCCTACATGCCTCTTTGTTGGTTTTGTCATGTCGCAGGTTATATTATATTTTCTATGGATATTCATAAACAAAAATCATTTTAAAAATGGACTCTCCCAGTCATGACTTCGGACAGGTTCATTTAGTCAATCAGGGAAAGTTGTTAAAACATTGTCTGTAGAACAGATTCTAATCAGGCTGCTCCTTATGAGTACCGTATTTGTTCAGCTATAAAGTGGTGTTTTACTATCTCTAGAATAACCCCAAATAGCTAAATCAGGGTTCGAGGTTATAAAACTTGAGAATAATCTCAAACTCAAAATAAAGCACACTGATTGGCTGCTTCCGAGCATGTGCTCGGAAGCAGTCAATCAGTGTGTTTTATTTTGAGTTTGAGAATGTACTCAAGTTTAATAACCTCTGGGCCAGTCTTACAAAATTCTTCTTTGAGATGGTTTTTCCTCTTGAAATCAATCCCAAAGTCTATATCTGTCTTATCAGATAGATCTAAAGTCACCAGATTGTTTTTTGCAGGGATACAGCATAGTTTGATCTGCAAGAGGGCTCTTATGAGAGTCACAACATTACTTTAAATGGAGAGATAACAAAACTTATCCCCAAATTACCACCACTTGATCACCTTATCTTCTGCACAGTTCTGATATTACTGCACTTTATTTCTTTTCTATCACAGGCAAGGTTCATACAGACCCGATCCCTACATACGAGAACCAGATACCCACAGACCTCCAACAGAAGCTTTACGGGCTAGCAGTGTAGCATCTACTGCTCTAGATGACCCAGATTTCTACCGACAGAGACCATCTAAAATGATGACCATTCCGGAGTAAATATGATGCCAGAGCTTCCGACAGGGTGGTGTTATAATGATAACTTTGTGCAAAAGGAAGTGTTTATACTCTTTATGACACAAGTAGTGTTCCGTCCATCTATATTATTGACTGTGATATATAAAATTATTCAAGTTTAATGCTTTCTTTAAGATGTTATTTATTTTTATCATGTTGACAGATTAGTTGTTGTCTGATGCTGATATTTACTCATACAAGCATAATATAAAATTAATGTGTCATAGTAATAATATCATGATAGAGGTTTTCCTGATAGTGATACTAGGGGTTTTCTTGATAGTGATAGTATCATGATAGTCAAAATTTAGTAAGATAGTCAGCCCTATAAGGTGGATGAGCAAATGAAAGCAGTGACTGAGGTGTCCAAATATTTTGGGTAAAGACCTTTCATGGTACTGGGAAATTTCTATTTCCAAAAAAATATTACACTGGAGGGCCGTTATATCGCGGACCGATATATCGCGAAAATCGGTATAACACGGTCATCCTCTGTCGCCCAATTTTTTTCTCCGAAGTGCCAAAAAAAAAAAAAAAATCCAAACAAATAACAGATCGTGAATATTTTGGCGGTTTTTGGCAGTTTTACGACATTGGAAAAATGCGGTAACTATTTACGGTTTATTGGGTTGTTTGTATAAATTTAAGACCCTTGCTTCAAAATCCAATGACCAGAAGACGTTAGGCTTTAAGCAGATTAAGGACAGAATCACTGCCTTATTCTGTGCTGCAATAAGTCGGGCTCTCATGAGCTGACACCTCTGGTCATCGGAAAATTTGCGAAGCCAAGGTGTTTTCATCATGTCAGCATGAAAACCTTGCTAGCCATCTATGCTAACTCCAAAAATGCCTGGATGACTTCTGCCATTTTTGAGGATTGGTTCCATTAGGAATTTGTGCCTAATTTAAGGCGACATCTTAGAATTAAGATGATGGAGCCTAAGGCAATTTTACTCATGGACCACTGCCCTGCACATCCAGGCATTGAATCCCTTACATCCCTTGACCAGAAAATAAAAGCTGTCTTTTTGCCAAAAAATACGACGTCAAAACTGCAGCCTCTGAACCAGGGAATTATTGCCACTTTCAAGCGGAATTACCGCCGTGATCTGGTAAACAGCATGGTTGAAAGCAACATGTCTGTTTCAGATTATCTGCGGCAGCTCAATTTGAAAGAGGTAATTAATTTATGCAGGAAAGCTTGGGGAGGTGTCTCGGAGAAGACGATTCGTGGCTGCTGGAAAATAGGTCTGGGCTCAGCAGTTACTGATGATAATGCATCAGACAGCGTTACGTCAGTTGACGGGTTTGACTTGCAGGATCTGGTAGATGCTGAGCATAGGGGTGCAGAATGGTCTCAGGACGGTGACAGTAAGGCTGACGTTTCAAATGCCCAACGGGTATTTGGGTCAGATATTACTGAAAGTGTTCTGGAGACCTGGTTGTCTGCTGATTCCCAGGAGCCAAGGTTTCAGAAAATGACGGATGAGGAAATCATTGCAAGCGTCAGAGGCACGTCCTCAGATGGAGACAGTCTACATGTAGAGGACAATGATGATGAGGAAATCATGTATGAGCCACCGCCAGCTGCCATCGATGTTGTCAAAAGTCTGGAGTTAGCTCTACGCTGGCTAGAATCTTCAGACTTTGCAACAGCGGCTAAGGTTTTGCATCTGCGCAACCTCATACACGATGCAAAAGCTGATGCACGGAAGAAGGCAGTGCAAACTAAAGTCACTGATTTTTTTCAGAAAAAGAAATAAAAAAGAGTCTGGCAAGCAAAAACAATATCTGACCTGACTTGATTATGTGCAGGCTGGTCAGAGTTCTTTTATGCTAGTCTTTACTCGCGCAAAAAAAAAGAGAAAAAAAAAAAAGAAAAAAAAATAAGTCTGAAGGTACGTTTTAGCAAGTACGGTACAAGGGAATTAACTCGAACAAAAAGTCATGAATACCGGCTCAATAGTATTGGCCCCGATAAGCCAATATTATTGAGCCTGCACTCATACGCATCACATGTTTCTGGTCTATTTACGGCAGGTTCTACTTTCACTTTGTTTATTTCTCAGAACATTTTCAGGATAAGTAAGAATATGGTGACTAAATGGCTACTTCAGTGATGATTTCCTTTGTGTCAGGCAAGCAGTAAATACGTTTTATCTACCTGGTTATGGTTAAGTAAGCCCTACGAACATGTAAACATGTGTTCTTTTCATAAGTGGGTGGGTGGGGGGGGGGGGGGCGGGGTCGGTATAACACGACGCCACTTATAACGCGGTTCCATTTTATGGCTCTTGGCACCCGCGTTATAACGGCGCTTCAGTGTATAAAGAATTATATCAGTAAGTGAGTAACAAGTAAAACGTCTCACCAACAACAACGTCAGTTTAAAGTCTTATTCAAAAGACTGGAGCAGAGGGGATTGAACCTGTGACCCCTGGATTGGTAGCCTAGCACATAAACCACTAAACCATCACCAGTCCCATAATCATATGAAGAGGTTTGGTGTGTTATGTCAGGGCAACTCTTTTCACTTTGTGGCCATCTCATTTAATTTGCTTCCAGTAGTGTTCAAATTGTAGAATTATATTTTTATACATTTGTTCATTTTTGTTTTCTTTTTCTTTTGGTAACCCCTTTTTAAAGTGATTAGGTACACTTTCAGAGGAGGGGACTCTGCCATTTTTAATTTGCCGCCCTTATTGGTGTTGGTCAACAATTAAGCCTTGTTCACATGACCAAACTTTCTTTCTGAAAATGGCTGTGTACCCATTCACCTTAAACAACAACAAGAGCGGTGCATAATAAGCCTGTTTCAGTGTCATGAATGAGTTACTGAAGGGACAAGATTATTTATAGAAGTTATAGAAGAATGGACAGGCAGATAAACTGGGGAAACAAGTCTGTAATTTATGACTGCAATGTTATTAAAACATCTAATACATCAAATACTATTAGTATACCAAAGATAAGGTTCCAGGGTGAAGCAGCTCAAAAGCTGAGAAATGCCAAAGTCAAACAAGGGGGATAATTCATAAACTAAGTAAACTAGAGTACCATTTTTGGTCATAATATATTCCCTTCACAATATACACGTCATCACCATAAAGTTTTGTTAAAATATTTCCAACGGTTAAACAGTTACAGAGTTAAACAGAAATTGATGCATGGGCACATAATTCAGGAAGTAAGCCTGAGTTGTGGTTCATGCTCACGATACACTGCCCCATTATTATACACATTCCTACAAAGTTTCATGAACATATTTCAAAGGATTAAGGCATTATGGAGTGAATGGGGGAATGAGGCTAGCTTGAAAAAAAATCAAAGGGAGGTTACTCCAAAATTAAGTTAGTAAGAGGGAACAAGCATTCTTATTTGTGACACACCGTCTTGTGATCATGCACATTGCTATAAAGTTTCATCAAGATATTCCAAATGGTTACTAAGTTATTGAATGCACAAGATTAGTATACCGTTAGTTGCTATAGATACCGCGCACATTTCCCCGTCAGAATCTTTATCCGAAATACCGGTGCGCGTTGTACACGAGAACAAAATTTCTAAGATTTTTTTCTCAAAGCCAAACATCGTTTTTTCGGCCATTTTCGATGCGTGGCACAGCCGATGCTTTTCGCGCATCGATAACAACTTGATCTTAACCGTATTTATCCAATTTTATCTCCAAAATGCGTCAACTAGATCAAAATACGCCCCAAAACATGCGAAACATGCATTTGTTGACATTTTTTTAGCCGGAAACTGATCGAGGTAAAAATAGGTAGACTGGCATGCGGTATTTTTCCCGACATAGAACAGAACAGAACAAATACCTACAAATATCGGACTCACAGTATGTTTAAACTAAATACTGCAATGAAATGAAATATACGAACAAAATATGATATCTGAATTAAAACTACGATGAAATAAATCTGTAAATGATTATGACTGTATCTAGCTTTGCAAGTATTTATTAAAATAACATATAAAAAAAAATACCATAAACAGAAATGAAATAATCAAAAAGATAACAAAATGTAAAAATATGAATGATTTTCGCTTTGATATGTTTTATTTATTTTTTCTTTTCAATCTAAGTTTGTTTGCAACAACGATGTAATTACATTAACTATCGATAATTGGTGTGAAAACTTTGATGTTAGTACCGACCAAAGAGAACCAGTCATTGGAATTAAAGATGTCAATTAGCGTCAATTATCGAGGTGATAGCATCACAAAAGGATCCAATTAACTTAAATGACAGTGAGAAGACTCAAGCTTTAAGTGAGAAGTGTCAAAGTTCTCATATTTGTTGCTTACAATAACCTTGACCATTGTTGCTAATAGAGGTCCAGCCGAATTCAGCCTTGACCATTGTTGCTAATAGAGGTCCAGCCGAATTCGCCCGAGTAAAAAAATATAAAACCCGTCTAAAGATGCGGACCAATCAGCGAATTGGTACTGTCACATTTAGACAACATGGCGTCGTACATGTTTTAGAAATGTCAGTCTGTAATTCAGAAAGCTGTATGCGCGTTATAGAGCAGAACTAGCTTTTTTCCAGCTCCAGAACGGCCGAGAAAGGGGTGCGCGTTGTACATGCTAGCGCGTTATCCACAAACAAATACGGTACACAAAAAAAGCCTAAAAAATCTTATCAAAGGGATGCAATTCCAAAACAAAGTAAGGGAGAGCAACCATTGTTATATACGCGACACAACGTCAGACCCTTGTACTCATTTCTATGAAGTTTCATCAAGATATCCCGAAGGGGAATCTAGTTATGGCCCACAAAAGACTAGTAGGGTAAAAAAATAATCAAGGGGCATAACTAGGAAACTACAAAGGGAGGAGCAACCATTTATGTACACTACACTTTGCCCCATCCTAATATATATGCCTACAAAGTTTTATGACGATATCTTAAACGGTTACTGAAATATGGTGCGCACAAGAATGCTGATAGATGAACAGACAGATGGATGGACAGCGCCATGCCATAATACATCCGTTTTTTCAAAACAGGCATATAAAAATGTAATAATAAAACTTAGACATGAGTTTCATAGTATTAAGAACACCTGTTTGGTTGCATAAACAAACAGTGCATGTACACATGCACAATCTGATTAGGGTATTGGCATTTCACAATCTGATCAGGGTATTAGCATTTCACAATCTGATCAGGGTATTGGCATTTAATTCAGACAATAATTCTGACATTACAGATTTAAGCTGCAACACAACAAAACCAACAAAGTGGCATGTGTGCAACATGAAAACTCCAATCAGCCTGGGCATACATCCAATCTATTCAGAGTCTTAATTATGGACTTAAAGGGTAGCTAACTATCTCTAAACTACCTCCATGCCAACAGCAAAGACTCTGATCAGACTGGGCGATTCCCCAGGCTGATCCGAGTCTTCACTGAGCGACATGCCACTTTGTTGGTTTTGATGTGTAGAGGCTCATTTTTAGAACCAAACTGAAAATGCCTGGACTTATATGCACACTGGAGGATAGCGGTTCTGGGCATGCATAATTTGCAATAAGACAGATATTCTCAAGATGTTTATTTTGTTCTGTAATCTAAAAAAAGGACAAAACAGTCTGTATAAACCACATAGGTACAAAAATACTGAGCTGAAATACAAAACACATTTGTTGAATGATGTTGGTACGACACTTGTGATCATCTGAGCTGCGACATGACAAAACCAACAAAGTGGCGTGTGCACCCAGCAAAGACCCCTATCAGCCTGGGCACCTGCAAAGTCTGACCAGAGTCTTGGCTGTGCACTAAGAGCGTACCTAAGGGTCTAAGCTACTTCTTTGCCAACGGCAAAGACTCTAATCAGACTTGCCGGATGCCTAGACTGATCTAAGACTTCATGCTGGGCATGCCGCTGTGTTGGTTTTATCATATTGCGGCTCATATCTAGATAAAATACATCTTAAGGTGATTGGATACACTAGCAGCTGAAGCATTTCTGCCATTTGAGCCACGACACAAGAAAACCAACAAAAGGTTGTGCACCCAGTGCAGACTCAGATCAGTCCAGGCATCCCCCCAGTCTGATCAGTCTTCGCTGTCCACAGGGAGGTAGCTTAGACCCTTAGCTACCCTTTAAGCACTTAGCAAAAAGTCTGATCAGACTGGGCGGATGCCCAGGCTGATCCGAGTCTGTGTTGGGTGCACAACCACTTTGTTGGTTTTCTCATGTCGCAGCTTATTTAATTTTGCCTCTTCTCAATAAGGGTAAACTCTTAAAGGAAAGAATTTGCTTCTTTAAGAGCAAATTCTTCCTGTTAAAGGTACCTGGATGGAACCTATTTAGGAAGAGTTCTGTCATTCAGGGAAGTAAAACAGAAAATTACATAAGTTGTTTCCCTTTCAAAACAGGTGACAATAAAGAACATGGAAATGTACCCAAACACCTTAGCCAAACTCAGCATGCCCTGACTAGGGTAGAGTCTAGTATCTTCGGACAGCAGGTAAATTCGGACTGTGACATTGTTTCCTTTATATGTCAGTTGTTTGGAATTAAAACAAATATAACTGGGCAAACAGTGGAAATCCTGATGAGACGGCTCATATGAGCCGTCTCATCTGGATTTTCACTGTTTGCAATGGTATGTCCGAATTTACCCGCTGTCCGAAATTACCCGACTCTACCCTATTCAGCACACCGGAGCGGACTTTTGGGCAAGCAAAGTTCACATATTCCTTGAGAAAGATTGTCTATTTGAAATTAAAAAGGATGCTGGAACAGTCTATATGCAAAACTGGATTATTATCAAAAATACTGTATTCATTCTGCTACAAAATAGTATTTTTTCCAGAATGACCCCAAATATCTAAATCAGTCTTATGAAATTCTGCTTTTAGATGAGTTTTCAGTCGAAACACAAGAAAAATCTAGATCCATCATATGAGATGGATCTAGATTTTTTTAGATTTTTGTGGGGGAGGGAAAATCCCCATCTAAAACCAAAGAAATATGGTATTTGTATAAAATACAGCAAACATACAGTGTACATGCAAAAATATTGATAAGACAAAGGACCTCTGACGGTTGTAATATTAATTTGCCTATAAAATCACTCAAAATTAAATTTTTGATATACCCAAGAATTTCTCTTTAAATTTGTTGTTCTCAACTTCCCCCAACTGGCTATGAATTCAATTTCTGATTTTTTAGCACATAGACTTCTATTTTTGGTGGAAAAAGCCAAATTCTATCATTAAACGTAATGGAAACAGGAAAAGTTTTTTAAAGATACTTTCCCCCCCGTGCCTCAGCTAGCCACTTCGCATGTATGTGTGGACTATCATAATACACATTATATGTGAGTGGCTTGCTGAGGCACGGGGGGGGGGTGGGGGGGGGGGGGGGGGGGGGGGGGGGGGGGGGGGGGGGGGGAAGATAGTCTACAGCTAAAAAGTGGGTGGGGTACTTACACCCTTTATATCTATAAATAGGCTAAGATCCTTATTATTGAAAAGATATTGCTTAATATCCGTAATAGTAGTGTGTATGTCAGTTTAAGCATAGTTATCAATTAAAATTTCGATAAATTAGAACACCAAAAAAAATGGACTTATTTTCAGAGACTGAAAAAATCACTTACCCCTCTTGATAAAATCAGTTTAAGTTAGTCTAGAGGCATGCTAATTTTTCAAAATCACACTTAAAATGTCTTTACAGTACACAAGTCTACATATTAATGCCAAATATTTCAACTTTTGCTGCCCGAGGAAGGTGCAATAATTTGTCGAAAAATAGGCAAATTTGCACTGATACTGTCAGAGGTCCTTTGATCAAGGTAAAATATGAGTGAAATTGCCATTGTACCTATGGTTCTCAGTGGGGTAACAACAGAGGTTTTCACATACCCAGAGTAAGCTGGGATCCAGTCAGTGTTAAAACAGGAAAGATTTTTTTTGTCACTTGCGTTCAAAAGTCCAAGATGTACCTTATCGTAAGTGATGAATTTTACATACTGACGTGCTACAGAAAAAAAAATTAAGTTAACCCAGTTTGGAAATAGGTAGGGCAAATAAGCTTTTAAATGTATTGTAATCGTGACTTTATAATTTCCACAATTTTTTTCCTTCCATAATTACTAAATCTAGAACTGATAAAATGTTATTAATTGCCATTTAGCATTCTCTATATTATTTATCAATGATGGGAGACTAAAAAAAAAATCCTCTTAGTCAAATGGATTTGTTTTAAGGTGAATGTTTACACTTTCAAGGGAAGCCACTCTGCCAGGTTCTTTTGTCTTTTGTTCGTTTCCCTTTCGAATGGGGTCTACTCTTACAGGAAAGAATTTGCTCCTTTAGGAGCAAATTCTTCCCTTTTAGACCCCTTTTTGGAAGAGTATCATCATCCAGGGAAGGAAATAGGAAGTCACAAAAGTTGTTCCCCTTTGTAAAAATAGTGGCAAAACATGGAGGTGTACCTTACACCTTAAATGTAACTTTTTGGACTTCTTGAATATCATGGACTCATCTGTCTTTTAGTTTAGACCAGTCCAATTTGTTACGGCAGGGGAAATTTAATCAAACTTTGGACAAGCAACTAAGTCTCTTCTGATCAGACTGCTCCTCAGGAGTAGTCTGATCTGGGTCTACACTGGATTGAAAACTTCTGACTAAATTTTTAGTGTAATTCCAGAATAATCCATGTCCTTATCTGTTTAAGTCTTTTGAACATAAAATTCCCTTTCTTTCAAAACGGAAATTGATTTCAAATAAAGCCAGCTCAGCTCAGCAGTATCACATTAAAATGGCTTATACCTCGCTAATGTCTTTCGTGCTAATGAAAGTTAATGAGAATTATTGCTTTTTCAATTAATACTTTGAAAAAAAATGGATAAAATGGACTTTTTAGACAATTTTTTGTTGGCATTGTGACTTAATTTAATGGAAATGATGTAGACTTACAGTCCTGAACGACCTTGTAGTCTACTGTAAATTTGCCCAGCAGTTACACGTCAGAATGACGTATTGACATCAATGGGACATGATGATGTTGCAATGACGTCAAACGTTATTTAGACGTTATCTGCCTGCTGGTTGGACTTTCTATGTTTTTCTGCCATCTTTACAAAGGGGAACAACTTTTGTGACTTCCTGTTTGCTTCCCTTGACAAAGAAGCTCTTCTTAAATAAGGTCAAAGTTTTAAGAATTTGTGTTTGCTCCTGTTTAGAAGGGAGGCAAAAATGAAAATGGCATGAGTTGCATCCCCAGCAAATTTACTGCATTTGCCTTTAAATTATCTGCATTAACAGTGCAGACCTGTAACAAACTACCATGAAACTAAAGTTAATGATTACACATCACTTTGTATAGTACCTGTAGAGTGCTTAAGTATTGGGACATCCAAAACCATTAATTTTCCATTTGTCCCAAATGGAAAATTAATGGTTTTAGGTATCCCAATATTTAAGCACATTAGGGTACCTTGCAATGAGCAAAAATGGTTCTGTGAACATTAAAACCCAGACTAGCCTCCATACTTGTCCAGTCGGATCATTACTGTTTGCTTCATTTTAAGTAGATTAAAACATCTGCTCGGGTGGTCGGGTGGTGCGATGGTGCTGTGTGTAACTTCCAGTACCAGAGCATCCTACTGATTTGGAAAATTGTAGGGCAAGGGCCTACTGTGCTTGCATTAGGTGTGGGTGTGGGTTGTTTGGACATTTTTTCTCTCATCTATCATTCATTTCTCTTCTTTCTCCTCTCTCTGGGAGAAGGCCTGATATAGACTGAAATACTGTCTCAAAGGGCCGTTAAACCCAAAACAATCAATGAAACATCTGCTTTAGGCAAATAGTGAAAGGTCTGATCATGGTGTCAGGATGCACAGGTAGCATCCTTGGATCCTCGCTGGCCCAATATGGGTTTGCCCATGTAAGTCCCACATGGATCCCAGTTGCAAAACCCATCTCAGTCCTATGTGAGTTTCCCATATAGGACCCTCATAGAATCCCTTATGGGGCCCTTGTGGGCCCATATTTTTTTCTGGCTGGGGATATACCTTCTTTGACCCTTCTTTTGGACCCGTTGGGGCCCTAAGGAGAAGGGAAGTCACTCTAACCTGGAAGTATTTGCATCCTTTCTGTTCTAAAGGTACATGGGTACAGCTCCATGTTTTTTTTTTTTTTTAATTGCCATTTTGTGAAAGACAACTGTGACTTACTTAAGGGTGATGAAACCTTTCCATTTAGTCTGTTCTCAAAGAAAAGAATTCGCTCTAAGTGGAGCAAAGTCTTGTTCCCTTTAAAGAGCAAGCTCTCTCCTGCCTGGAGAAGGGATTCCTATACAAGGAGGAAAAGTTCTATTTACCAAAGGAATTCAGTCAACTCTTGATATCTCGCACACTGATATCTCAAAGTATCTTCTTATATCGAAGAATGTTTTTCCTATTTTTATTGACATTTTAAGTCCTGTTATCTCAAACTACTGATATCTCAAAGTAAATTTTCTGGTACAAGAAAATTTACTTGTTTGAGCTGAAGTTTGACTTCGAGATATAGAGAGAAGGTCATGTCTCGACCCTCAGCGCATCATTCACAAAACGGATAAACAAGAAAACAAAAGTTTTACACTGCTGCCACCACCGTTGTTGGAAAAAGAGTTCCCATGTCTCGCTTCTGCTAGTCGCAGGGAAAAAAATAAGACCTTTTTTCTCTTGTCTTGACTCATTTACTTTGTAAAATAAAATCAGTGTCTTGCTGTGTTCGGAAGCAATTAAGAAGGCTAAGTACAATGATCCATTGTAGAATGACATTATCAATAAAATATGAGCCGAGACAAGAGAAAACTAACAAAGTGGTTGTGAGCCCAGCGCAGACTCAGATCAGCCTGGGCATCTGCCCAGTCTGATCAGAATCTTCGCTGACCCCATGGAGCTAGCTTAGTCCCTTAGCTACCCTTTAAGCACTTAGTGAAGACTGTGGTCAGTCTGGGCAGATGCCCAGGCTGATTTGAGTCTACGCTGAGCGCACAACCACTTTGTTAGTTTTCTCGTGTTGCGGCTCATATACAGCAGCTTCCATCAGTGCACTTCAGGTTATTGGTAGCACAAGAAAGAGATACAACTACCCACACTATCATATTTATTGGATTAATTACCGTTTTCCCTGTAATTAGAGCACAGTGCACTTAGAAATTTAATTATTAGCTTATCCGTATGAATGTAAATGAAGAGCTATTGCACTGCCCCCTTTACCATATAAGCACCTTTTCTTGAATCGCAGGTTATATGTCTTGTGGTTCTGCAGATCTGAGACTAGTATAGAAGTGCATACACGTGTACTTGGTTCATAAGTACCTGAGCAATAGAACTTGAAACAATTAGCAAGCCTTGTATGATTCCATTGTTCAGAGCTCTAGTTAAGAGGGAGTATTTGATGAAAATTAAGGATAATTTTTCTTATTTCTCGCCAAAACCATATGTTGTGACCCCTCATCTGAACCGTCTCGTCGAGACGGTTCAGATGAGGGGTCACAACATACGTTTTTATGCAGAATTAATGAAAATTATCTCTAATTATCACCAAATACTCCATCTTAACTAGAGCTCTGATTGTTGTTCATAATGACAAAGAGAAATGGAGTAACACCAGGTTTGCAGATTCCCACTGGTTTTGGTGACCTCAGGCACCAGGTTTGACTAAGTGCAACCATTCTTTTCATATGAGCTGCACCACGAGAAAACCAACAAAGTGGCAAGTGCACCCAGCAAAGTCTGTCCAGTTTGATCAGTCTTCACTGTGCACTTAAAGGGTGCCTAAGGGTCTAAGCTACATCCATGCCAACAGTAAAGACTGGTCTAGGTGGATGCCCAGACTGATCTGAGTCTTTGCTGGGGACACATATATTCTTGGTTTTGTCATAACGAGGCTCACATAGGAGTTTGCATGGACATACCTTCATGATATGGGGCCACTGTTTCTCCAAGGAAGTCAACTTTAAGGTGGGTGGGAACACTTTCAGGGGAAGCAACTCTGCCATTTCATTTTTACCAAACTTTTAAATGGGGGTCAATTCTTAAAGGAAAGAACTGGCGTCCTTGGCAGTAGACCCCATTCTGGAAGGTCTTTCTTGTCAAGGAAAGCAAAAAGAAGTCATAAAAGTTATTCCTCATTGTAAAAATGGCAGAAAAACTTGAAAATATACCCATTTTCTGGGCACAGTCGTTTAAAACAAACAATGTCATTAGCTAACAAAATGTTAAATTTTCAAATGTATTGTACATAAAAGCACTGCCATTTTTTTTCCAAAAAATGTTAGGAGCTCTTTTCCATGCAAAAGCTCCTCACAAATTTTCTGCAAAACAAATTACAGCAATTTGTTTTGTGAGTACTGCAGGACTTAACAAATCAAGGACTAAGGACCTTTTTAAGCTAATGATGCCTTGAACAACCGGACCCTGGTAGGTGAAGCCCTTCTCCAGTGGTGGCATGGTCACCATTGGTGAAGGACTGGAATGAGCATATTTTTCTTTAAGCTTAGCACCCGGCTCCCCCATCCCCTCCCCTCTCCCCCATCACACATATCAATAGAGAAGGCAGTCAAATACTTCCAGAATCAGAATGAATTTCTATGACAGTGTATCTATAGCCCATGCATTTACCTTCAGTCTATATATGGTCTTACATGCGTGGTCATTTCATGCAAAATTTATGAAACAGGCCTTTGGCGAGTTCCATTATTTCATTATGAAATGACCACGAGTGTAAGATTCTGGTTATCATATGACCCTTTAAAATGGGATTTTTTTCAATTCAAACTGAAAATTATGTCAATAAGAAAACGCATAGTTGACATGGTCGTTGTCAATGACGTTACTTGTACGCACCAAGATTTTATTTTTATGACACAATGTTATAAATCCACTGAATAACAGTGACATCCTATGATAATACAAATTTTACTGTCGTGAAACAAACAGTTTTGCTTTGATCTGATTTTAAAGCTATTTTACAAACAAAAGTAGCATTAATCCAATTCTTAGCACCAACCATTCTACATATGTCTCTGTCTCCGTTACAGTGAAACCTTGATGAGTACTGGTAACTCTGGTATTAAATTTACCATGGTTAATTGAACAAAATGGTGAATCTGTAAGGGTTAATTCATGCAGAATTCTAGTCCTGATCTCTCACATTATTATGTGAATGGTAAATGCCTATACCAATCCTACCTGGAAAAATAGATTATTCAAGCTTCTGCATTTGTAATGAAACTCCACCAGTCTACCTGTTACAGACTTCCATAGGTTTATCTTTGACTATGCTCCACCAATTTACCTGTTACAAAGCTCCACCAATTTATCAGTTAAAATGCCCCACCAGTTTATCTGTTATAATGCTCCAAGAGTTAATCTGTCAAAAAGCTGTTACAATGCTCCTCCTGTTTACCTCTAATAATGACCTACCAATTTACTTTTTACTAAGCTCAAACAGTTTATATGTTACAGCACTGCATTTGTTTATCTGTTACAATGTACTCCACCAGTTTATCTGTAACAATGCTGCACCAGGTTATCTGTAACAATGCTCAACCAATTTATCTGTGACAAAACTCCTCTGGTAAATCTGTTACAAACTGCCTTTTTGTCTGTTACAAAGCTCCACCAGTTTGTTTCAAAATTCTACCTAGTGTTGCTGTTACAAAGCTCCATTAGTTTATTTGTTACAAAGCTCTACCAGTTTATCTGTAGCAATACTCCACCAGTCAGTCTGTTACAGAACTCAACCAGTTTATCTGCTACAATTTTCTACCAGTCCATGTGTTACAATACTCCACCAGGTTTTCTGTTACTATACTTTACCAGTTTGTCTGTTACAAAACTCCACTAGTTTATCTGTTACAAAACTCCATAAGTTTTGTGATTCAATACTCCACCAGTTTATCACTTACAATACCAATTTACCTGTATCAATACTCTGCCAGTTTATCTGTTACAAAGCTCCACCAGTTTGTCTGTTACAAAGCTCCACTAGTTTACCATTTACAATACTGTACCAGTTTATGTGTTACAATACTTCACAACTTCATCTGTCACAAAGCTCCAATAGTTTATCTGTTACAATACTCCCCCAGTTTATCTGTTACAAAACTCCACCACTTTATCTGTTACAAAACTCTGCCACTTTATCTGTTACAATACTCTGCCAGTTTATCTGTTGCAGAACTCCACCAGTTAATCTGTAGTTTAACTTTTATAAAACCAAACCAGTTTTATCTGTTTCAATATTCTACCAGTTTATCTGTTTTTAAACTCCACCATTTCATATGTAAGAAAGCTCCACCAGCCCCCTGTTACAATACACCAGTTTATCTGTTACAAAACTCCACCAGTTTATCCGTTACAAAGCAAAAATTTTGTATCAAGCAAATAGCATTGATATGCTTTAACCAACCATTTACAGAAGCTAAATTTTCCAGGTGGTTTACAAAGCAAGCTTTAACAAGCATGATATAACTTGAACTTTGTTTCAAAGTCTCAAGGGCATTCCAATAATCAAAATTTGACATCACTTTTCCTGTACATTGAGTGTTCTACAATTTTGGTGACCTACAGTGCATGCTCTCAGTCATCCTTTCATAACTACATTCAGTTAATCAAGGAGCACTACTCAATGGGCACACAACATCAATACAATGTCGTCACTGCAGTGTCAGAGACATTGCATCGAAATTCATAATTGAGCTGCGACATGACAACACCAAAGTGGTATGTGCACCCACTGAAGACTCAGATCAGCCTGGGCTGATCTGAATCTTTGGGTGGTGCACATGCCACTTTGTTGTGGGTTTAGAAAGTCTCACAGCAGCTAAGGTATAACTTTTAGCTATCTCTGACATTACATGTATATCTTACAATGTCATTGCCTGTAAACTAAGCTATCATAGATCATAAAATATACCATCAGCAAACAATGCATGGTGAAGGGTATATAGTTTTATCTTGCCATTCATATGCTGTGCTTTCCATTTGTCCATACATTAATTTAACTTACTGGTTACAGTATGTGTTTCATTGTTTGTACTCTTCACTGCAATACATGATGGCACTGAGTGGGGGTATTAGTTAACTCTTAGTTTTCCTAGCACACTATCATTATGAAAAGCTCAGTCGTACCACTTCGGCCAACTACTTTATCATGAATACCGTGAACTATCGGATAGGATGTCCAATTATGAAAATTTATCAGACTTGACTGAGACTAGGTCTTCTTGTGTCCATGACCATGATGCTTAGCAGTCTGTGCCGACAGATTGTTGTGATCTGGTTTTGGACTTTCCGCTTGTGAAGACGGTCGAGCACTACCATTGCTGTATTCTATGCCGATGCTTGTAGGCTCAATAACTGTAATATACAAGTAGAAAGAGTATTATTACTTATTAAGTTTTAGATTGGTCAATATAGTTTGGCATACAGCTGATGAACCTGTTATATTTAGGCACATATAAAAAAGGTTTCATACAAGAAAATCAATTTACTTATTGTAAGCTGATCAAACTAGTGTAAAACTTCCATTAAATATAACTTTTGTAATTAACCTAAATATTATATATGAGACCTCAGTCTTAACCATACTTTCTTTTTCAAATTGGATTGAGTCCATAATTACTGTATTAATCCTAATAAATGCCCCTGTTCTAATAAACGCCCCCTGCCTCATTTCAGAAAATAATGTAACAGTTATATCAACTTGCATGAATTCCTGTTTGTATCTCTGGAAAGGTAGATCTTTCAAATAAGATTACTCATAAGGAAAGAATTTGCTCCCGGAGGAGCAAGTTTTTAGCTCACCTGGCCCGAAGGGCCATAGTGAGCTATTGTCATACCAATGCGTCCGGCGTGCGTCGTGCGTCGTCACGCAATTTGTCCGTCAACACCTAAAAAATATTCAAACATCTTCTTCTGTAAAACTACTGGTCCCATGGTTCTCAAATTTCACATGGAGCATGACCTAACTCCAGGGTCTCAGAATTGTAAAATTGGGTCAGGTTGAAAATCCAAGATGGCCGCCATTACTAAAAATAGCAAAAACAACAAAATAAACTTCTTCTCCAGAACCACTGGGTATATTTGTCTAAATTTTGGCATGGAACATTAGTGAAACCTTGGTATTCAAAATTGTAAAAAAAAAAAAAAAAAATCTGTAGCGGAGTTTTGTCACAGTGACCTACTTTCTGTTTAAGAGTGTAATTTTGCTCAAATGCCAATGTCAAAAAACGACTTATTCAAACGACTTCAAACAACTTCTTCTTTAAAACCACTGCACCCATGGGTCTCAAATTTCACATGGAGCATGACCAGACTGCAGGGTTTCAAAATTGTAAAATTGGATCAGGTCAAGAATCCAAGATGGCCGCCGTTACTAAAAATAGCAAAAATAACAAAATCAACTTCTTCTCCAGAACCATTTAGTATATTTGGTTGAAAGTAAAAATGATGCAAAGACCAGGAACTGAAACAATCAAAATCCAAATCCAGCCCTCAAACCATAGTTGGAAACAACTAAGATTACAAATAATCAAGATACAGAGAACATATGGCCAACCGAGTGAGCAGCTTGTTTCCAAAAGGTGGCCACTCAGCAACCCAAACTGAACCAAAAATAATAAGAACATACATAAGGTAAAACATCACAGAAACTCTGACACCAAAAACAGGCAACAGAGAACCACAACAGAAGTACCGCCTTGGAACGGTCAGTAATGAATTACTGGGGGGCTTAAATCGATTTTACAGGCCCAACCTCACCCTCAGTTTCTGAAGTGGTACAAAACATTTAGTTGGTTGTTCAGTTCGCATGATAACCCTCTAACTCGTCAATGAATCATCACGGTAAACACATAAATCAAATTTCAACACCATGAAGAAGCAAAGACGAGGACTCAACAGATACAACGGGCCATCTGACAGGTGGAGATCCCTGGCCTGCCAAACAACCCCACTGGAAATCTGAAGCAAAAGAAGGTCACCAGTTGACCAGTTGAAAGTTTGCGTGGAACATTAATGGGACCTTGGGATTTAAAATTGTAAAAATGAAAAAAATCTATAGCGGAATTAGGTCACAGTGACCTATTTTTAACGTTTACAAGACCGATTTTGCTCAAATGTCAGTATCTCAAGAAAACGCAATCCATTCTGGTCAGATTTGGTCAGAAATGGTCCTTGAAAGGAATTATTTTAATTTTGTGCCAGTTGACTATCCAAGATGGCCACCGTGGGACCGTTACTAAAAATAGCACAAACATAAAAATGACAATTATTCAAGAACCCTTGAATGGAATTCAACCAATTTTGTGTCTGAATGTTCCTTGCATGAAGCCGTTTCGATTAATTGCAATTTGGCTTTCCAAGATGGCCGACATCTGCCGTTACTAAAAATAGCACAAACATAAAAATGACAATTACTCAAGAACCCTTGATTGGAATTTGACCAATTTTGTGTCAGAATGTTCCTTGCATGAAGCCGTTTCGATTAATTGAAATTTGGCTTTCCAAGATGGCCGACATCTGCCATTACTAAAAATAGCACAAACATAAAATGACAATAACTCATGAACCCTTGAATGGAATGGACCAATTTTGTGTCAGAATTTTCCTTACATGAAGCCATTTCGATTAATTGCAATTTGGCATTCCAAGATGGCCACCATCTGCCGTTACTAAAAATAGCACAAAACATGAAAATGATAATATCTCGGTAACCGCTGAATAGATTTTGACGAAATTTGTGTCAAAATGATTCTTGCATTGAGATGGTTCAAAAGTAACTAAATATAGACAAGTCATAATGGCCTTTGTTACTAAAAATAGAAAAATGTGAAAATTAGAAAGTCTCAGTGGAATTGGATTAATTTTGTGTCAGAATGGTCCTTTCATTAAGCTTTTTCGATTTTCGGCATTTTGGCATTCCAAGATGGCCGCCATTTGCCGTTACTAAAAATAGCACAAAACCTGAAAATGACAACATCTCATTAACCGCTGAAGCGATTGTGATGAAATTTGTGGCAAAATGATTCTTGCTTTGACGTGTTTCAAATACTAACAAATATCGACCCGTCAAGTTTGCCTCTGTTACTTAAAATAGCAATGGAACTGGACCAATTTTGTGTCAAAATGGTCCTTGCATGAAAGCTTTTCAATTTTTTGCATTTTGGCATTCTAAGATGGCCGCCATCTGCCGTTACTAAAAGTAGCACGAAACATGAAACTGACAATATCTCAGTAACCCCTGAATGGATTTTGATGAAATTTGTGGCAAAATGATTCTTGCATTGAGGTGTTTCAAAAGTAAATATATAAAGACCAGACAAGTTGGCCTCTGTTACTAAAAGTAGCAAAATTTGAAATTGAGAAAATCTCTGGAATTGGACCAATTTTGTATCAGAATGGTCCCATTGCACAAAAGCCAGGTGAGCGATATCAGGCCCATTTGGGCCTCTTGTTTAAGAGTTGATCCCTACTGAGAAGGAAGGCAAAATAGTAGAGTTGCTTCCTCTGGAAGTATTCACCTTAATACCGTAATGACCCTAAAATTTTGGACACGCTTAAGTTGGACAATTATTGTTCCAAAATTCTTAGAAAGTGGATTTTACATGGGGTAATGCATCCAAATGATGCTCAGTGAATGGCAGACCTTGCAGACCCTGATCAAACTGCTCCTTGAGGAGCAGTTTGATCTGGGTCTGCAATGTTTGCTTAGACCTGTCTGTCCGAATATTTAGTGTCATTACGGTACTGTTTATTAGAGGTGTGTTGGCAGTCACTGAGTTACTACAATTTAGGCTCTGAAAAAGGTCTCCCTTTTATAAAATGCGACACTCCCAGCGCATTTAATAGTATTAATACGGTATTGATTGATGAGTTGGCTGAAAAGGAATTCTAATTTTTTATTATGAAAATAACTGGATGTCTGTTTGGATAAATCAAATATTTGCGATAGTATATACTGCGGTATTCTGTCAGAAACCTGACTTCATTATGAAATGTTGCTTCTCACTGGCTGATGTCTTTTTTACGTTGACAAAACACTTTTTTTGGTGCACAAGCAGTACACTATGAAAAAGTGAAATTTAATATAAGCTCATCAGAATGGGATACTGATTTGAAAATGGTCATATGGTGATTTGAAAATTCAAGTCTGAATTTTTAAGTTCTTCTTTGTAAGCTTTAAATTGCATATTACTGATGTTGAATCAATATAAATTATACGGAGAGCTTGCTACTACAAGGTTATTATAAGTGAATTTCGCAAATGTGTTTCTTGGATATTCTAATTTAATTCTAAATAACCACTACTTTTCTGATCATCTGTAAGAAAGTTTGATTATATATATGGTGCATGACAAAGCATTAAGAATATGTGCTTAGAATCTCGGTTGTTTATCTCCACAATCACCACACATTCAAATTGCCAAAAATTCATGAATGTGCTTGAATGTTCAAATGCAGTTTTTATATAGGGAATTATTGAATGCTTTTCTCGTTAGTTGATCTACACTTTCAGGAGCTCCGGTAGCTCAGTAGCTTAAGCACTGACCTACTGATCTAGTGGTCCCTGTTTCGATCCTAACCGGCGGCTGAAATCTTTCCAACCATAAAAGAGTTCTATTGCACACAGCCTTTCATTACCACCCTCCCATTATCCTGATATGAAAAACATTCCTTACTTATCATGTATTGGTGATTTACATATGTATTTCAGAAATTTTAGATTTCTTTAGTTGTGTGTTTAACAGGTTAAATGGCAAATTTGCATAATAAACCTGCACAAGGCACACCAGGATGGATGGATGACTTGCAATTTTTCGTCCTTTTCAACGCTGCCAGGAGATGCATGGACTCGTTCCCTTGAGCCCTCTGGATCTACGCTGTTAGCAAATTCAGCTATTTTCGTCATTGGTGCTTAAAGTACTAAAGGAAATTCAACATACATCCTGTGTAAATTACTTGAAGACGAGTTTCATCACAATGTATAGTTAAATAAACGATAAAGAAAAGTTAATTGCTTAACTCTTTAAGCACCAAAAAGCAGACGACAAAATTTACGTCTCCAAAAAATAAAAAAATGCCTTGTCCAAGACATTTCATATTGAGAATTCAAAGACTAGAGGACAAACAGTGTAGATCTAGATGAGGCAGCTCATCATGAGCTGCCTCATCAGGATCTACGCTGTTTGCAAATTTTGCTCATCTTGTCACTGGGACTTAAAGAGTTAAAGCTAATGCTAATGGAAGAGAAACGATTGGATCATATTACCGTTGATTCTGATATTTCTTCCGGCAGTCATCTTGCAAGCAGACGCTGAACAGCCCATCACTATGGCAACCATATCTTCTCATTGGTGTTTATTAAACTATTCATAACAATCATCTGAAATAACACTATTCCGATATCAGTCCTATACTTTCCCCAGCTCAGCTTCCAAACTGTGGAAGTAAATAAACACATGCCTATTAATCCTCATTAGATTATTGGTATTTGAGGTCAAAGGTTATGTTTATGCTGGGGAAAGTGAAGTACTGATATGACAAAATATTGGCGCATAATTGCTTTAGCAAATGGTGTACATCATAATTCATTATGGAGTGCCGTTTTACTATTTATTCCCTATTTATAAAAATCAAATTATGGATATCCATTATTCAAATTATTGATATCTATAAATCGATCAGAGTGAATATTGGATATCCATAATTTGAATTATATATATCTATAAATCGATTTATGGATATTTATAATTTGAATTATACCTCTACCTCTAGGATGGTTGGTGGGCTCTAAGGGAAGGAGAATCTCCTTTTTAAGCCCAATATCTTTCGTCACTTTCAGTCACTTGAGCTTGATTATAATGTCATTACATATATACAGCATCCAAATTCAAGTACAGGTCTTAAAAGTTCATATTACTGATGAAAATATGTTTAGCACATATTGGCATGGTAAGTATTCATACATCACTTCATGGCTCCAGTGGAGGTCCAACTTTGATTTAAAATCTTTCACATCCTTGGCATTAATGACAAATGATGGCAGAGCATTCCAATCATTGATAATTCTTTGCAAAAAATGCTGCAGTCTGAATGATGTTTTACAACGGGGTTTTTCGAGCTTAAAGTTGTGTCCATGTGTACTAGAATTTGTAGCAACACTGAAGAATCTTTCTGAAGGTATATCTTCCAAGCCATTTATAATTTTAAATGTTTGCAGCATATCTCCTCTCCTCCTACGATGAGCTAGAGTTGGTAATTTTAATCTTTTCAGTCTTTCAGTGTATGTAAGGTCCTTTAAATGGGGGATAAGTCTAGTTGCTAGTTTTTGAATATTTTCAACACTATTTATGTCCTTTCTCAAAAATGGGTACCAGATTGTATTTCCATATTCATCATGTGGTCGCACAAGAGCTTTATATAAAAGAACAAAGGAGTATGGTTCGATGAAGTCAAAAGCCCTGATGATCAACGATAATATGCTATTTGCTTTATTAACTTTTGAAGCAATATGACTGCTAAATTTCAGGTCCCTTTGGAAAATCACACCAAGATCTTTTTTTATTATGGATATCCATAATTCTATTCTATTAACTGATATCTATAATTTAAATTATGGATATCCATAAATCATGTTGAATTATAGATATCCGTAATTTGAATTATGGATATCTATAATTTGAATTATGGATATACATACATAATTGGATTTATTGATTCATAACATGATTTATGGATATCCATAATTCAGTTCATGGATATCCATTATTCGAATTATAGATATCTGTATTTCAAATTGTGGATATCAAATATGAATGTTCATAAATAATTAAAGATATCAATAATTTGAATAATGGATATCTATAATTTGAATTATGGATATCAAAAAATAGGGAATAAATAGTAAAACGACACCCCATAAACACCTACATACTGGTTATGTAGAGAAGTGTATTATGCAGCTAAGTTTTTTCCCGACTGATACCATCATCACGGCCACATTTACAGGAGTACTGAAATAGCCTAGCTTGATCTTCTCAGAACACACTTGGAAATCTCAATGTTCCCCACATGAGGGTGTAAGGGTGCTATTGCAACTCACTTTGCAAACAATCTATTGAAAAATTGGAGAGTCTATTATTCACCCATAAGAACCACTGTACTCTGAAAATTCATTCGTTGGGGGCTGTGCCAATCCACGAGGGCAAGTTTGTGTTGACACATTGTTGACCTGTGCATAGTTTAAGGCAGTAAGTAATATTTATTTTACATTTTGACATTATTTTCCAAGTGGTCTTGTAAAACACCTAATATTTATTGTCCTTGTTAAATGACAACGCTCACATGGCAAAATTACCTGAATTGCGTCCCATTTACTGTGTATGTTGTTACGTCGCGTGTAGAAATGGTGTTTACACAATCGATTCCTTCATCTCAATGTCTAATTTGTTGTATTTTACGATTGCACGCATTGGCTAATGCAACAAAGATAAAATGATCAAAGTATGGCATATTTCTGTTCAGCGACAGCGAATTTATTTGCAATTTTACGTCTGTACGCCGAGTTTCGAATGTCGGGGGCACTGTCCCAATTGATGAGTGCCGTAATATTGGATGTGTATCCAGTCGTCGGGGTACAGCTGGATGCAGTAGTTGGGTGCAAAACATATGTTTTTGCCAAGTTGACCCAGAAAACACGTTTCAATTTAGTAAATTATATCTTTTTAAGCAAGCTATCATATATTTCTAGCTCAATATTTACATTACAAACAGTTGGCTTCATTAGCATGTGTTGTTTACAATACATAAATTGTATACAGCTGCCATCTGAAATCTAATGCAGAAAAATAGTCATAAAATTATTTGTAACGCTGTTTACACATGCAGATGCAGGAATTTTAAAAGTGTGAGCTGTGAAGCAGATACATTCAATGTAGATAAATCAGTCTCATGTAGTTTACGTCACCAAATTGGTATATTAGTCATTTAAATTACTATTAAGCGATTCAATTAAATAGAAAATCATAGTATCATGTATGTTCTGTGTTTATAGATGTTTTCTTGTTTATAAAGTCGACAATAATTCATTTTGCAAACAACTTTTAGACATAAAATACACATCATCATTATGCCAAGAATAAGTTTTCAGATATACAGAAGTATTTATGTACAATCCAGAATATCGAAACTTGTCAACCGACATTCTGAAACTCATCGCCTCGTGCTTTTGATTCTAAAGGGCATTGCTGATGTACAAGCAAATTTGTTCAACTACTGTAACATATACGTTTTTGTATCAGTGCTACAGCATCGCATGTAATTTACGTTACGACAGACAGGTCTGTGGGAAACAAACAAAGTTATTTGAATCTAAATATTGCTATTGCCCAAATAACATAATGTTGGTCCTCATCTGAATCGCCTCTTCTAGACATTCCTAATGGGACTGATGAACATATAACTTGCATGGAAAAAATATAAGAAAACTACCTATAATGAAAATCAAATGCTTTCATTTATAAGTACCCTGTCGTTAAGGGGCTTTGTAGAGGCTGCTAAGACGGCTCCCAAAACTTCATCAGAATATTGTTTTAATTAGTTTTAATCCAGTGGCTAGAGAGCTTATAGAGGCTATCTGAAATAAATATGCAGATACTCCAGGTTGCATGAGGCGTGTTTTGCACTTTTCAGAATTTCTCAGGAAAACATCAAATCAAACCTAGTCTGCTTTATTCAAACCTTGTGTGTCATTATTACTTGAGAAGTTTCATATTATTCTGATTAATGCATTTGAAGCTGGTACATTTGCTCCTTACAACTAAGTCATTTTGTGTTTTGTTTTACACAGCCATTTAATGGACTAAAACTGACTTCGTTAGCTTGTGTAGTTAACGTTATAGGAAGTGTTTAAATTTCATACCTGAAATCTATTGAACTTGAAAAAAGGACATACCACTGACTTGAAACTGTGTCTGCATATGAATATGCATGCGGTACACGTAAAATATTTAACAATATGCTGCTTACTATATAAATACAAATGGAACCAGATGAATCAAGGGGGTGGAGGAGGGAGGGGGTGAAAATTGTAAAAATGGCACCAGCCATCCCCAATGGCAAGATTTATATCCTATTACTCCAGCTATCTTAATACTACATTTGTCATTTAACGGTTATAATATCATATATGAATGAAACCGGTTATAATTCAAGGGGTTAATATATAGAGACTAAATATATGTATGGAAGGGAAGGGGTGAAAATATTATGGCCACACTACATATCACTAAGGGGACTTAATCATCGACACAGTCTACTATGAAACATATCTGAAACTGTTGTTCAAGCTCTCGCAACAACAAGACCTTTACTGTAGTGCAAGCTTCAGACATCAATGGCCTACTGATACACCAGCTTAGGTAACTCGTCTGAATAGGTTGTGATAACAGTCAAGGCATTTAGTGAAAACAGCAAAGGCGACTGTAGTGCGAGAGTAAAGATCACGTTTGCCACTGCTATGCCGGCTAAGCACATTACAAGACGTCTATGTTTTACCATCTCAGGCTTCAACTAGTCATCTAGTGTGAGTAGCATGGCAGTTCTGACCACCAAATGTCCTGTGCCAGTATGCTAAAATACCAATGTAGTGGCAGCCATAAGCGCACGACCTATGGTATTACTTCTTAACGTACGTAACTCTGCAGATAATGCTTTACAAAGACGTCTATAGATAAAAGGGTACCATCTTAATCTACTAGACACGCCTGTAAACACTGTGGTGTCAGGTCATGCTATTGAAAGACAAAAGAAGGGGGTCATAACAAGGAAAGAAAGCTAGAATTCGATATACACTGTTGTGAGATGGTGCATTTTTATATTCGTTGCTGTACACTCTCAACTGATGTGGCTCTTTTGATGATCCGTTTTTACTCTTTAAATTATGGTGGACTTGTGTCTTATTTGCTTTCAAGTGCAAGTCGCACGAAAATACCCGTCTTATGGGTAAAAACAAGACAAATAATAACAAAGGACCCGACATATGGGAACAAAATACCCGACTTATGGGTACAGTGGTATTTTGCTGATACTCGACTAATGGGTACAGTGCCATCCCGACTATTGGGCCAGTGCCCCCAATAAATATTACTAGGCGTACAGTATGAAAAACTTGAATAACTTCCTTATTACACATCCCACAAATTTCTAACTTATAGATATTATGTACATCGATAATCTCTTTAATATTTATCTAGGAAATTTTCCCTGACATTACCATAAACGAACAAAAAACAGGTTTTAGCGGTATTTTGTTCAAAGAAATGTCATATGCTTACATAAAAGGTACAACACAGCGGTAATGCTTTAATTTTCATGCCTGCAAATTGGCCAGACAAAGGATGGGTATATCAGTTAAGGTACCCTGCCGTAAAAATATTTCAAAGAAAAATATATAAGAATACATACCGTTTTGATTATTCAGTAGAAAATAAACAACAATAAATAAAGCCCCCTTCGATTGGTACAGCCCTCAACTACTGCAATTTCAGAGTACAGTGGTTCTTATCGGTGATTATTGGCTTTTAGCAATATAAACAAGGGGTGGTAAATCTATAGTATTTAAAATAATGCGAAAATTCAAACTTTTCTGAAGTCCCATTAATATGAATAATCTTCTCAAGATGAATCTAAGATATACCTTCTAGCATGCAGGCAAGGAGCCAACAGAATTTCAAGAGTCCATAGTTACAATTGAAGTGCATCATCTGATTTTTTGTCAAATGCACAATATTCATTTTGTGTTAAAGTTTCAAGAAGATCCACTGTTCAAGTGCTGTGTATTTTCACATGTGCTTTGTCAAAAAAAAAAAAAAAATAAAATAAGGTGTATACATGATGCTGATATGGATATGTTCTCAGACACTATAAAATTTTAGCAAAATTATACAGTACACAACAGCAATATGGCCACTTGATGTCTCCAATGACTTTCAATAGGAAAAAACTAAGGTTTTCAAGTTGGGCCCTGTATCTCAGCTCCCATAAGACTGTAGCCTTTCAAACTCCATGTGGGCATGTACAAAACCACATGAAGTAGCCGTCCATCAAACTGGGTCACAGTGACCTATTTTCAAGATGAGCCCTGTGATAAAAATGGGATATCTGCTGGTTATCCATAAATTGAATTGTGGATAATCATAAATAGTAATACAATGGCACCCCATATGTATCATAATAATTTTGTTGACAGCAACAGTTCCATTTGGATGCATATGTTATTTTTTAATCTTTAAAAAGAAGTATTTTATATACCAAACAAAAAAAGAAACGCACAAAGTAAGATTTTACTGTTTAATTTACCTTTTAAAGCATGATTAGAAAATGTCTATAAATCCGTATTTCTAATCAAATCTCGTTCAAACTTCATCATGGCGTAGACGAGTATCTGTACCTTCAATATGGATGAAAAATAAGCAGTAATGATATCGTTGACAGTGATTTCCATGTGTTTGTTCAAGCTTACTGTCTGCATGGACTGTAGAGTATAAATGTGTATTTGGATATTGTAAGTGAGTTTTGCTTGTGTTTTAAATGTCAAAACACGTCAGCAAATAGTCGCTGCTTTACGTCAAGAATAGAATGCGATTCCTCAACATTCGATTTGGACTAGCTACTGACAGTTCTATGCTCGGAAGATGTACGCATACATACGAACCAAGGGAGGTCACACCTCTTATTGAAAACTGTGACACTGAAAACTGACCCCTGCCGTGTTCAGAGACCCGTCACAAAGTACTGAATTGACACAATTAAATCAAATCTAAGGGATGAACTGTCCGATTGTCTACCTCTAACACTATACAAATTATTTTCTTAAATTTTTTGTGATTTCCAAGAAAATACTAAAATATTATTGTGTGTGTTTCTTTTTTTGTTTGGTATACAAACATGCATCTGTTATAATGCTCATTAATGAAACATGATATTAAAATATCACCTTTCTAATTGTTACGTATTATGAAATAATAATACGTCAATTTAAAAAAGTATGAAATAAATATCAGTTATAATAAAGTAAGACAACAAGACCATGACAATGATTCAGACAAACATACAAGTGCAGTTAAGGCGCGATAATAAGTAAGTTCAACAAATATCAACCATACTTATCTACTGAACATGAAGTTTTCTTTGAGCTAAAAAAAAAGAAAAAAGAAAGAAGAAAGTCTTACATCTTTTAGTACACGTGCACTGCCTTTTTGCTTAGAAAAATATGTAAATATAGTAGTGCATATGAATGTATTGATTCTAAACATTCCCTAAGGCTCCAATTTCCCTACCTGCAACCAAATGTGATTATTGCTCCAACATTGAATCCACTGAGTAAATAAAACATACCTTGGTTGTCCTTTTCTCCATCTGTTGACATTTATAACCTAACCTGTTAACAGCAAGAGAAGATTAAACCAATCAATAAAAGCTGTCATGTTTTTTATTCAAAGCTGTAGCAGCATCAGGTAACTTTCACTGCCGTTAACTCTTTAAGCACCAAAAAGCAGACGACAAAATTGACGTCTGCAAAAATTAAAAAAATGCCTTGTCTAAGACATTTCATATTGAGAATTCAAAGACTAGAGGGCAAACAGTGTAGATCCTGATTAGGCCGCTCATTATGAGCAGCCTAATCAGGATCTACGCTGTTTGCAAATTATGCTATTTTCGTCACCGGTGCTTATAAAAGTGTTAAGGCAGCGTACAGCTTATCACTGAAAGCAGCAAAAATAAAAGAACCTGAATTTGCAAACATGAGGCGGCTCATAATGAGCCGCCTCATCTGGATCTACATTGTTTGTTTTCTAGTCTATGATATAGTTTGGACAAACCATTTCTTGAAATATTGTGGACATGAATTTTGTTGTCTGCTTTTTTAGGCATTTTAAGAGTTGATTCAGTATGTGAATATTTTCTATTAATTTGCGATATTGGTTACTGACATCATATGTGTTTAAGATTATGATGACATTATTTCTGGACATAGTCAGTAAGATGGAAAATCAATTCCAACAGAAGACTCATTGATGAAACTAGGTCAAAATTAAGGCTTTCATAAAATCTCATAATTATACTCATATAACATTATTATGTGTCTTAAAAGTGATATCCAAAGTAATTTCATGTTTAACATGGAATTAAATGACTTGAGAATAATTATTTATTTGAAGTTTCTGTTGAAACAATTTCAGTATGTAATATATGTCATTGAAATATTGATGGAGCATGGCAAAGACTGTTTGCCCTGCTCATATGCAAATGATGTCATAAATCTGTTACTATAGCAACTAGGAGTCCATATTGATGTCAATGTGGCGTCATCCAGGTGTCATTCTACCAAGGTACTAAGCACAACAGTTTGAACATGTAATTCCATAGTTGTTGTGGTAACAGATCTATGATGCCATTGCTACATGCAGTGTTTGCCATGTTCTGTCAATTTCTCAATAACATTTTACATACTGAAATTCTTTAAACAGAAACTTCAGATTCAAACAAATAAGTATTCTCAAGTCATTTGATTCAGTGCTCAAAGAAATCAGGCAAAATGCTTGAACTGTTTGGATCGTTTTCTAGTAATTTTTTTGGCATTTGATTCAGAAAAATAAATTCTATCATATATGGTACTTGCATGTTTATCAACAATACTCTATAACAATCATAAAATCATTTTAACAATTCTTTTAAAAAAGTATAAAATATAAAATCAGTTTATTTATTTTTTTTATGAAATTTTGACAGTTTTCAGAAAATTTATTTGCACTTAGTAGTTCTGACTATAATATTTGAATAACATATGTTTTCATTGTAAGACTGCAAACTATGGTCAACATTTTGAATAATGCAAACTATAGTCAACATTTCAAATAACTTAATTGATTATCTTTGTAAATTTCATTTCAAATGCATTTTAAAATGACTGAAGTGTCAGATTTATATTTCAAAACATAATAGGTGGCTGGTTAATTTTCCCTGTTGTATCAAATAATCAGATTTAACCCTATTGCACTAAGAACAAACAAAACTCCATAGGGAGAAAATATTGAAGACTTAAACTTTTAAAGAAAATCTTCATGAGCAAATGATATCACCGAATTTTGGGATAGTTTTAATTAAATGTATTTTCAGTAACACAATCATCTTTAGCTTAAAATAGACATTACCGTAATGACCTTAAATATTCAGACAGACAGGTCGAAGCAAACATTGTAAACCTAGATCAAACTGCTCCTTTAATCATGGTCTACAAGGGTTGCCATTCACTAAGTATCATTTGGTTGCATTAAATATGTGTAAAATTCACTGTCTAGGAATTTTCAAACAATAATTGTCTGACTTTTGGGTGTCCAAAATTTAAGGTTCATTACGGTACTTTTGAACCTGAAGGATTTTGTGCATGGATTTTAATCACCAGTCTCATACATTGTAGAAACAATATGAGCCGCGACACGAGAAAACCAACAATGTGGTTGTTTGCCCAGTGCAGACTCAGATCAGCCTTGGAATCAAACCAGTCTGAGCAGACTCTTCGCTAAGTGCTTAACGGGTAGCTAAGGGTCTAAGCTAGCTCCATGCGGACAGCGAAGACTCTGATCAGACTGGGCGGATGCCCAGGCTGATCTGAGTCTGCGCTTGCCGCACAACCACATTGTTGGTTTTGTCATGTCGCGGCTCATATCTTTATTCTGAAATGTCAAGATTTAGTGTGGATTGTATTTTTAAAGGAAATAAACATATAGTTAGAACCACATTAATATTATAAATAATTCAAACAACTACATGTATATAAGCATTATATATTTTCTGAAATTAATTTTTTTTCCAATGTGTATGTAATATTTATTATGGGACTGCATGCATGCACAACCCAGCATGATGCATGCACTCAGCCTTATATCTACTTTCATGCATAAATGTATTATCAGTAATTGTTATAATTGTGACCTGTCATCGGAAGTGTCTCACTAAGATGGCTGTAATGATGGAAAGAAAAAAACAGTGTTTTTATCAAGAAATATGCACAATTATTCCTAAATTATCCCTTTTACTCCTTTTGAGCTCGCCTGTACGAATGTACAGGAAGAGCTATTGCACTACCCCTGGCGGCGTCGGCGGCGGCTTTGGCGTCAGCGTTAGCAAAATGTTAAAGTTTTACGTTAAAGTTTTTTAGGTGATGGGCAAGGCGCTGTCAGGTGAGCTATCCTGTCCCGCTGACAGGTCTTGTCATCTGGAGCACTGTTATGTTATGCAAAAACATGCAAAAGTCATATGCAGCAATTATGGTAGAGTGGGGTAACTTCGGACAGCGGGTAAATTCGGACATACCATTGCAAACAGTGAAAATCCAGATGAAACGGCTCATAATGAGCTGTCTAATCAGGATTTTCATTGTTTGCCCTGTAATTTTGTTTTAATTTCAAACAACTGACATATAAAGGAAACAATGTCACTGTCCGAATTTACCCGCTGTTTTAATTTACCTGACACGACCCTACTCTCCAGTATGACTTTTCTATAAAGGTCACCAGTATGGGCTATCTTTTATTGTAAGGTTTGCCCCCAGCATGAGAATTTTTTTGTAGGGTTTGTCCCCAGCATGTGAAATCTTTTCTGTAAGATTTGTTCCCAGCATGAGAAATCTTTTCAATAATTTTTGTCTTCAGCATAAGAAATCTTTTCTGTAACTTGTTTAGTCTCTGTATCAGAAATCTTTTATGGGATATTTTCCAGGAGAAATCCTTTATATAAAGCTTTTTCTCTCAATGAGAAATCATTTCTATAAGGTTTGTCCCCAGCAACAAATCTTTTATGCAAAACTTTCCCAACAAGGTAACTTTTCTGTAAGTTTTTTTCTCTGCACGAGAAATCTTTAGTTTTCAGCGGGATAAGAAATAAGTTCTGTAAGGTTCGTTCCAACCATGAGCAATCATTTCTGTAAGGTTTTTTCCCAGCATGAGAAATCTTTTCAGTAAGGTTTGTCTACTGCATAAGGAATTTTTCTTTTTTCTTTGGGTGAGAAGTATTTTCTGTAAGGTTTGTTCCAAGCATGAGAAATATTTTCTGTAAGGTTTGTTCCCAGCATGTGAAATCTTTTCAATAAGTTTTGTCTCCAGCATGAGAAATCTTTTCTGTAAGGTTTGGTTCCTGCATCATAAACATTTTCTGGGATGTTTTCCCATGGAGGGGAAATTCATTATATGTAAAGCTTTTTCTCTCGATGAGAGGTCATTTCTGTAAGATTTGTCCCCAGCAACAAATCTTTTATGTAAAATTTTCCCAGCACGGTAACTTTTCTGTAAGGCTTTTTCTCTGCATGAGAAATCTTTAGTTTTCCCGTGGATGAGAGATCTTTTATGTAAGGTTTGGTCCCAGCATGAGCAATCTTTTCTGTAAGTTTTTTTCCCAGCATGAGAAATCTTTTCAATAAGGTTTGTCCTCTGCATAAGGAATTTTTCTTTTTCCCTAGGATGATAAATATTTTCTGTAAGATTTGTTCCTAACATGAGAAATATTTTCTGTAAGGTTTGTTCCCAGCATGAGAAATCTTTTTCTGTAAGGTTTGTCCTCAGCATGTAAAAACTTTCTTTTTCCTAGGATGAGAAATTTTTTCTGTAAGGTTCATCCCCGGCATAAGAAATCTTTTTTTAAGGTTTGTCCTCTGCATGAGAAGTCTTTCTTCTTTTCCTAGGATAAGACCTCTTTACTGTATGGTTTGCGCCAAGCATGAGAAATCTTTTCTGTAGTTAAATAAACAGCAAACAGCTAACTAAATTTTTTGAACCATGGCAGAAGCAGAGGGCTAGGTTTGAATCCAGTAAAACAATTTTAAGCCCCCCCCCACCCCCCACAGTGTTCTTTTGCTGACTGTTCCAAGGTGGTACTTCTGTTGTGGTTCCTCTGTGTAACATGTTGTTATGTCCGCTTGTCTAGGGTCTCTAGAAGTCAGGTCACCTGAATAGCTGTCCTTTCTGCTTTCTGTTTTGTACTGTAATTTAAAATAGGTTAAAATAGATGTTGCTGTTGTTTTTAATTAGGATAGCTGAATGTCCACCTGTTTGGAAAACAACTGCACTGTGCATATCTTTTGTGAACTGTTGTCAATTTTTGTGTGTGTGCTTCTTTCACTTTTGGTTTTAAGAGCTGCTCATTTGGTTTACCATGTGTGTCTTTCATGAACTTTTGTCAATTTTTGTGCTTCTTTCACTTTTTGTTTTAAGAGCAGGATTTGGCATTTGATTGTATTAATTCCTGATCATTGCCTATCTTTTTACTTTGTCCCCAGCATGAGAAAACTCTTCTGTAAGGTTTGTCACCAGCATTAGAAATATTTTCTGTTAGGATTGCCCTTGGCAATTTCATTCATTTTTTTTCTTGGCATGAGAACTCATTTCTGTAAAGTTTGTTTCCAGCATGAGAAATCTTTTCAGCAAGGTTTATTTCCGACATGAGAAATACTTTTTTATGTAAGATTCGCTGCAGCATCAGAAATCGTTTTTTGTTACATTTGTTTCATGGAATGGATGGATGACATGGGATTTTACGTTCTTTTCAACAGTATTTCAATCTTATCAGGAGGATGGAAATAGGACAATAAAAAATGGTTGCAATGGAACCCCATTTATGATTGAAAAGATTTCTGCCCCAGGAATCAGTCTCAGGACCACTGGATCAGCAGGACAGTACTTAAACCAATGAGCTATCAGGGCTCCTACATTTGTTCCGAGCATGAGATATCTTTTCTGTAAGCTTTTTCCCAAGTATGACAATTTTTTTCTGTAAGATTTGTCCCCAACATGAGAAATTGTTTCTGTAAGGTTTGTCCCCAGTATGATATATCCAAGCATGCAATATCTTTTCTGTAAATTTTGCAAAAGGTTGGGAAATCTTTCTGTAAGATTTGCCATCAGCATAAGAAATATTTTCTGTTAAGTTGGTTCTAGCATGGGAAATCTTTCTTTTTTCCTAGCATGAGAAATTTTTCCTGCAAGGTATTTTTCAGAATGAGTTTTTTTTCTGTAAGGTTTGTCCCCAGCACAAAAAAAGTTAATCGCCAGCATGAGAAATCTTTCTTTTTCCCTAGCATGAGAACTTTTTACTCTGTAAGTTTTCTCCAAAGCAAGAGAAATCTTTTCTGTTAGGTTTCTTTCCCATTTCTTTTTCCGTGGCATGAGACCTCTTTTATGTTAAGTTTGCTTCCAGCATGGCAAATCTTTTCTGTATGTTTGTTCCACAAATAAGAAATATTTTATGTAAGGTTTGCCCTAGCATCAGAAAACTTTTCTGTAAGGTTTATCATCAGCATTAGATATTTTTTTTCTTGTAAGTTTGTCCCCAGCATGAGAAATCTTTCTTTCTTGGGAACTTTTTTTTTCTGTATAGTTTGTTTCCAGCATGAGAAATCTTTTCTTTAAGATTTCTTCAGGACATAAAAATATTTTTGTGTAAAGTTTGCTCCAGCATGAAAGATCTTTTCTGTAAAGTTTGTTCATCTTTTGAGAAATCTTTTTCTGTAAGGTTTGTCCCCAGTATGAAAACTATTTTCTGCAATGTTAGTCCCCAGTTTGATATACCCAAGCATAAGATATCTTTTCTGGAAGATTTTTCACTAGGATGAGAAATCTTTTCTGAAAGGTGTGTCATCAGCATTAGAAAACATTTTTTATTAGGTTTGCCCCCGAGCATGAGAATTTTTTCTCTTTTTCCTAGCATGCAATTTTTTCTGTAAGGTCTGTTTCAAAATGAGATTTTTTGGCTGCGGGACGTTTCGCGCCAGAGACGTTTCGTCCCAGGACGTTTTGTCCCAGACGTTTCGTCCCATTTTCCTTCTTGGGACGTTTCGTCCCATAATTCCGGGACGTTTCGTACCATATTTTCTTGAAGCCCCGTCATACTTGACCAAACATTTTTGTAGAAGCAGCTGTACTTTATGGCTAGGTCACAAAGATGGGGTTTAAGCACAAGCATAGCAAAGTCACAAAGATTGGTTTAAAGCACATGCGAGCTTTTGAAAAACACTGCTTTACTGTATGTTAACTGCTTCAGCAAGAAGAACATATAGAATCCTGATTAGAGGTTAAAACATGTTGTAACTGACAACGATTAGCATTCTGCTTTTAATATTTATTCATTATCTTTATTTATATAGATCTATTACTGTATTTTTTTTGTTAAAAAACAAAAAACAATAAGTTTTCAATTTTAAGTAGTGGGACAGAGGTTTCCTCTATTGCCTGGGTATGGCGTTTAGTACTGTAATGATTAAAAAAGTTGGAACAAACGTGCTTGAGTATAGAGTATTCTGACCAGGGCCTGTATTGCCTGTCATCCAATTAGCAGGTGCAGCAATTTTAGTCGATGCATAATATTTGTTTCAAACTCTTAAATGACTAGTAATATTAATTAGTCTATTACAACTTTTCAGATACTGAATATGTTGTGTTGATTATTTCCGTTTTTGAATAATTTTATTTTCTCTTTTCATTTATTATTTTCAGGCTTATAATTGTATGTTCCATGTAATTAATGGTATAAACATATTAGAATTTTGTATATTCTCATGTTTTGACAGGTAACTATATTCTACACACCTTTTACAAAATCATAATGGGACGAAACGTCCTGGGACGAATCGTCCCGGGTTTTTGGCCTATTTGGGGCGAAACGTCCTGGGACGAAACGTCCCTGGCGCGAAACGTCCCGATACCGATTTTTTTGCTCTGTAAAGTTTGTCCCCTGCAAAAGAAATCTTTTCTATAAGAATTTTCCCAGCAGGAGAAATCTTTTCTATAAGAATTGTCCCCAGCATGGGAAATCTTTCATTCTCCTTGGCCAGAGATTTTTTTCTGTTCTTAAGGTTTGTTTCAAGCATGAGAAATCTTTTCTGTGGTTTGTTTCCTGTGCATGAAATATTTTCTGTAAGGCTTGCCCCAGCATGAGAAAACTTTTCCATAAGAATTTCACCTTTGCACACAGCATTAGAAATATTTTCTGTTACATTTGTCCCAGCATGTAATATCTTTTTCTCTGTAAGTATTTCCAAATGTTGAGAAATCTTTTCTGTTAGGTTTGTCCCCAGCATGAGCCATGCCTGCACAGTTTGTTCCAACCACCAGACATCTTTTCTGTTAGGTGTTTTCCCAGCATGAGATTTTTTTTCTGTAAAGGTTCTCCCCGGCATGAGACTTTTTTCAATAGCGATTGTCCCCAGCATAAGAATTTTTCCTGTAGGATTTGTTCCCAGCATGAGAAAACTTTTCTGTATGGTTTGTTCCCAGCATAAGAAACCTTTTCTGAAGGTTTGTTCCCAGCATGATAAATCTTGGCTGTAGGGTTTCTTCCCAGCATGAGATTAGTGAGATCAAAAGGAAAGCCTCATGACAAAGTAAGGGTACTCCTGACATAGAATCTGTTAGTAACTTCCTTATTTTGTCTTTATATTTGTCAGTGAGCGCTTTTCACTGGAAAAACTGACTATTCAGGCACGAGCCACTGTGCAGGCATGGCTATTGATTTTTCACTGGCTATCGCTGCCTTAACAGAAAGAATGTAAACAGGAAGTGATGCAGGTGCTCGCTAGAATCCAGTCCAATTATCCGAGAATATTGGGAACAGGTAACAAATTCCACAATTTAAAGATTCTGATAGTAATTAGGATGAACTAGTATGTTTTTGTGCTTCGCATGATTACAGCGATTGCTGTAATAATACCGGTAACCGTGTGTCTTCTCTTATCAACGTTAATTGATAGTGGGTGGGGTACGAGAAAAGTGTCATTAAAAATTTGTTACAGATTCTTGTCATGTGTTTGTATGTCATTGTTAATGTGTTAGTGCAAATAAAAATCATTCTCATTTAAAGACCATCTCTAACTGTGAAGACATTCATTGATGTCTAAAACATTTATATTTGATTGAATATTTTTCTGTGAACCATCATCCACCGGACTGGAATGCTTTACCAGCCATACCAGTTTTACCCACCTTGGCACAGTTCAGCACCACTGTGTGCCAGGTGATTCACACGTCCCCTTAAATACCAGTAATTCTGTTTTTATCTTTTAACTATGTTCTTACCGCACTGTACAAACTCATTTCACCCTTTGCTTTCATTTTGACTAACCCCAGAGGTCCAGATAAAGGGCGTTTTTGCGTTTTTGATGCAAGAAAAATGGGTAAAAACGCATTTCATTCCAGTTTGATGCGTCGGGGAAAACGTCTTCAAAATACTGGTTGACGCATCGTTTGTGAAACGGAAGCGTCGACAAACGCCTCGTATTGTGCGCATGGCTGCAAAAGCTTGAACGAGTACATTTAACTGCCGAATTTATTCACATGAACTCGCGATTAATGCGACAGTTCGGCACGGAAAGTGCTGTGTGACGTAATTCAATATCTGGCAGACGGGTAACTACATATCTGAAAAATAGTACATAACCGGACTAAAATTTGGGTGACCCAGTCCGTGTTTTGGCGTAATTGACTGGTTACACAGCAAATAGACAGACTACTACATTTTACACGTAATAGCTTGAGACACAGTCTTCGATATTATATTTTTGGCAATTTCATCATGGCTGCTCGCTCGGCCTCAGTAAGCGAGTCAAGATCTGTTCAGAAGTCGCTTTTTAAGTTTTTCAGCGATCTGATCCGCTAGAGATATCATTGGCGGAGCTCTTAAAACCCATTATTCTTGACCTGCTGAGTTCGTGCGTTGACACTGTTTAGAAACATATTAAAACCCCCAGACATGCTGCATCTGGAACTCTGTTTTAAAAAGTTGACTTTATTGTAATATCTAATGGCAGTCAAGCCACACAAAAAAAACTCCCTGAAAAAAAAAACTGGGAGTGAAAAAACTTCCAGACATTTGCAGAAAAACTCCCTTGTCACGAAGTGAGGATTCAGCAACTCCCTGCCGAAAAAAGTTATCTGGAGCTCTGCTAACCCCCATTTAGTTCTTGGTACACCGGAACACCATCTGATAGATTAGATAGATAGATATTTTTAGACAATCACCACTGTGTCGATCAGTAAAGAGATAAAGAAGCTTTATTTAACGTCGCATATCAGAAACAGACAACTTTAGCTCATCAGAGCTTTTATTGCAACAAACAGGGTATCCAATAACAAATTATACTTACCTGATGACATAACTTTATCTTCCTGGGAACATCCTTTATAGGCGAGCGTCAGCCAAGAGAGCTCCCAGTACCATTTTTAGCTCACCTGAGCACGAAGTGCTCAGGGTGAGCTTTTGGGATACCGTGATGTCCGTCGTCCGTCGTACCTGTGGACGTCCGTCCGTCCGTCCGTCCGTCCGTCAACTTTTGCTTGTGTACACTCTAGCGGGCACAGTTTCGATCCAATCTTTATGAAACTTTGTGAGAATGTTTATCTCCATAAAATCTAGGCCAACTTCGAAACTGGGTCATGTCGGGTCAAAAACTAGGTCACTAGGTCAAATCTTAGAAAAACCTTGTGTACGCTCTAGAGGGTACAGTTTTCATCCAAAGTTCCTGAAACTTTGTCAAAATGTTTATCCTCATAATATCTAGGACAAGTTCGAAACTGGGTCACGTTGGGTCTAAAACTAGGTCACTAGGTCAAATCATAGAAAAACCTTGTGTACGCTCTAGAGGACACAGTTTTGATCTAATCTTTATGAAACTTCGTCAGAATGTTAGTCTTCATAAAATCTAGGCCAAGTTCGAAACTGGGTCATGTCGGGTCAAAAACTAGGTCACTAGGTCAAATCTTAGAAAAACCTTGTGTACACTCTAGAGGGCACAGTTTTCATCCAAAACTCATGAAACTTTGTCAGAATGTTTATCCTCATAATATATAGGACAAGTTCGAAACTGGGTCACGTCGGGTCTAAAACTAGGTCACTATAAATAGTGAACCACTACAGCTAGGATTTTGAAATTTGGTACAAACGTTGGGTATGACTAGTTGTAACGTGTAAGAGAGAATCAGCTTTCTGCTGCTTATCATTCCCTTTATTTGTCCATTTTTTCTTTCTCTCCAATTAATTTTCTGTCAAAGATATCTCAAAAACTTCTACAGTAAGGGTATCTGAAATTTGGTAGAAACGTTTGGTATGACTAGTTGTACCGTGTAAGAGAGAATCGGCCTGATCCAGCTTATCATTCCCTTTGTTTGTCCAGTTTTTCTTTCTCTCCAATCTCTCTCCAATTGAATTTTTGTCAAAGATTTCTCAGGAACCAATACAGCTAGAATTTTGAAATTTGGTACAAACATTGAGTATGACTCGTTTTATGTTGTAAGAGAGAATCAGCCTTCTGCTGCATATCATTCCCTTTATTTGTCCATTTTTTCTTTCTCTCCAATTAATTTTCTGTCAAAGATATCTCAAAAACTTCTACAGGAAGGGTATCTGAAATTTGGTAGAAACCTTGGGTATGACTAGTTGTACTGTGTAAGAGAGTATCAGCCTGCTCCAGCTTGTCATTTCCTTTATTTGTCCATTTTTTCTTTCTCTCCAATTAATTTTCTGTCAAAGATATCTCAAAAACTTCTACTGTAAGGGTATCTGAAATTTGGTAGAAACGTTTGGTATGACTAGTTGTACCGTGTAAGAGAGAATCGGCCTGATCCAGCTTATCATTCCCTTTGTTTGTCCAGTTTTTCTTTCTCTCCAATCTCTCTCCAATTGAATTTTTGTCAAAGATTTCTCAGGAACCAATACAGCTAGAATTTTGAAATTTGGTACAAACATTGAGTATGACTCGTTTTATGTTGTAAGAGAGAATCAGCCTTCTGCTGCGTATCATTCCCTTTATTTGTCCATTTTTTCTTTCTCTCCAATTAATTTTCTGTCAAAGATATCTCAAAAACTTCTACAGGAAGGGTATCTGAAATTTGGTAGAAACCTTGGGTATGACTAGTTGTACTGTGTAAGAGAGTATCAGCCTGCTCCAGCTTGTCATTTCCTTTGTTTGTCCAGTTTTTCTTTCTCTCCAATTTCTCTCCAATTAAATTTTTGTCCAAGATTTCTCAGGAACCACTACAGCTAGAATTTTGAAATTTGGTACAAACGTTAAGTATGACTAGTTGCACGGTGTAAGAGAGAATCGGCCTTCTGCTGCTTATCATTCCCTTCATTTGTTCATTTTTCTTTCTCTCCAATTATATTTCTGTCAGAGATTTCTCAGGAATTACTACTGTAAGGGTATTTGAAATTTAGTACAAACCTTGATAATTACTAGTTGTAATGTGTATGAAAACATCAGCCTCTTCCTGCTTATTATTCCCTTTGTTTGTCCATTTTTTCTTTCTATCCAATTAAATTAACCTTTTTTTCTGTCACAGATTTCTCAGGAACCACTACAGCTAGGATTTTGAAATTTTGTACAAATGTTTGGTATAACTAGTTGTATAGTGTAAGAGAACTTCAGCCTCCTTCTCTAATTGTTCCCTTTGTTTGTCCATTTTTTCTTCCTCTCCAATTATTTTTTTTTTTGTCAAAGAATTCTCAGGAGCCACTTTACCTAGGTTTTTGAAATTTGTTACAAAGTTGGGTATGACTAGTTGTATCATATAAGAGACCATCAGCCTCTATCTGCTTATCATTCCCTCTTTTTTTCTTTCTCTCCAATTTAATTTCTTTCGAAGATTTCTCAGGAACCATTACAGCTAGGATTTTGAAATTTGATACAAATATTGGGTGTGACTAGTTGTATTGTGTGAGAGAGTATCAGCCTCCATATATGTATCATTCCCTCTTTTGATCATTTTTTCTTTCTTTCCAATTTAATTTTTGTCACAGATGTCTCAGGAATCACTATTGCTAGTATTTTGATATTTAGGCCAAACATTGGGTATGACTAGTTGTATCAAGTAAGAGAGTATCTGAGCCTCTTTCTGCTTATCATTCATTATCATTTATTTTAAAGTTTTGTATTAAGTGTGGCAGTGTTTCTTTTAGGCGGTGGTGCTGGTCGGGGGTATACGTGAGCCCCTGCTCACATGCTCTAGTTATAAGTAAAATTGGCAGTTTTATGGCATGGTATTTAATATAACAAGTTTGGAAGGATTTTCTTTGGGACCACTGGATAAAAAATAAGGACTTTTTCAAAAATTTTGATTTTCTAACCAAAATTTTACTTAGCACTGACAACCAAGCTTTTTGACACATAAATGTTGTTTTTTCAACCTTTTTTTATCCAAACAGTTGATCAAATTAATTGCAGTCCTAAGCAAACCATAGAAACGAATCTATGAGAAGGCACGAGTCCATGAGAAACGGGTATATATATTTTGTTATATGTTAGTCTTCATAAAATCACAGACTGTCAGACTGAGACTTTGTTGTTGTATATTTTGTATTAGCCTGTACGAATTGACAGCAATTTTTAGCCTATACAAATTTGATAGCAATTTTGAGCTAGAGATCTGGTGAGCTTTGTGGCCCGTGGTCCTCTTGTTTTATAATAACATTAAAGCTGTGTCTTTGATGCCTCCCAAGTTGTTTTCACACCCTGCAGCAGGCATATCAGTGACAGTGGCTACTCGTTTTTTTCAGCGTGCTTTATGGATATGTCACCAGCCAAAATCAGGGTACACTTTGTTTAAAAATAAATGTGATAAATTCAATAAATAAATGTAATAAATAGGTCAGAGGGAGAAAGATAAGAGAGAATGGATTTTTAGTTTTTTAGTCAAATAGTGAGAAAGAGGGGAAAATGTGTCTTTATTTTTTTATGTCTTACAGTGAGGGAGTTTGATGGATGGGAAAGAAAGAGTAACTTTATAAGCAAAATAAGAAAATAGTTAAAAAGTTGAATTTTGCAATATTAAGATTTCAGCATTTTAGATTTCAATATTTCCCAAGATTTTTGTTCATCAAAGACTATATTTTGACAAGTTTTGAGATTTTTGGGACAAGGAAATTGTTTGGCTTTGATGACTGAAATGTTATCACCTCTAGCTGAAAATAAGCACCTTTGGCTGAAGAGTTAAGCTTGGTATGGTCTTTGAAACTTTTAGCACTTATTAACAAACAAAGTTGTTAGGCATCAACTTGGTTAACTCTTGTCAACTCTGGCTTCTAGCTTAGTTAAATTAGGAAATTGCTGTCACCAGGAAAGTGAAACCCTTTTGATATTATAGGCAGGGATGTCGTTTTTAGGCGACTGGAGCGACGTGGTCGCCATGGCATGCCCGATGTCACCCTCGAAAGTCTTCCGAGCGAAGAAAACTTCGCCCTAAGATTTCGGGGCAAATGTTTTTCTTCATGCGGTAGTTGTCTTTCTTACCGATATTCACATGTCAAAATAAGCACCTAAAGCAACCTAATTATACATCATTTTAATCCTTACCTAACTAGTGCCGCCGGCGGTATAATAAATTTTTAATCCTTCACACGTTTTCGCTGACAAGAGTGTGGCACAAATTAACAATGATACCGGTATTGTGTCTATCAACTGAGCGACGCGCGAAAAGGAGCTTAATTGAAGTACGAACGGCAATGTTTAGACCAGCAAGCGCATGTTTGCAGTCTGGTCAAAGTCTTCGCTTAAAAAACACAACAAAAACGGAGGCATCTGAAGGCACCAAATAAAAGCTTAAGTAGACTATGACAGTCTCTGAGTTTTCGCTTTTGCATGTATACATAATACTGTTTTGCGTGTTACTGCTCTGATAATTTATGAATTTTATCGGTCGGCTATTGATTTTTTCGGCCACTCTAAGAAGCTGTCTTTGAAGATCCTCCGAGCACGTGTCTGATTTGGCATAGTTAATCAGTGCACGTAGGCATAGAATATAGAACTGACCAACCGCGAAAAGTTTGTGAATGAGAATGTAATCAGAAACACTTACGAGTTCAAAATTCATGTTAACTTTTGCCTTTAAAACGGATGGACATGTTACGGTCTATTCTGTCGGAAATGGAGTCTCTAGGAATACGACGAACTTCCTCCGCGAACAATGTAGCAATGTAGATCCTACGTGAAGAGACACTGTTCATACTAATTCCCAACGCATTATGATCTAGGCTCTTGTTATATACACTGCAATTTAAATACGATAACGGAAGCGTCAATTTCACCATTTTCCGAACAGTGCGAAAATAACATTCTGATCAGTAGACCTAATTGTTAGGTGTAATACTAGCGTCGGTACGGAAATACCAGCTTCTTTATGGGTCAGACCAATACACGTTTTGTCTTTGATGTGTATAGATCAGAAGACGCCGCGGTGAATATAAGCGTGGCGCCGATTATCCGTGAGATGGATAAGGACACCTCAGTACACACACACTGATAACTGTTACTTATATCAGCCTGCGCAAAAAAACTGTCAGACCGGGTTTTCCTGTTCGCAGCTTACATGTATCAGGAACATCTACCTAGCGACAACCGAATACTTCCTTGATACGTTCCGTTAGTCACAGTATTTGCGACACGGCCCATATGTCTAGCGTGAATACTTATGCAATCTGGGTACCGTAATTATACGGTAATAATCAAAACAGGCAGAGCAGCCATCGGAACTGGTTCGAGTCCTCAGTTTTCAGAATACTCATGATTTATGGATTGTTTAAACAAACAGGAATGCACAGATGCTCAGGCTTCCCTGCGTCATCCTTATTCCTTATTCGCACACAACGGGGTAGAACCAAAAAGTTCAATAGAATGGGAGAGAGGATAGTCATGCGTTAAGTCATTCCTAAAAACCTCAGACTTCCAAAAAATTCTTTCCCGACGTCCACAATTGACATCATGGAAGTATAAACTTCCAAAATTTGAAAAGTTTATATTTTGGCCCTGATATGTTGATTCGAGCTTTTTGGTCTGTCATTTCAGTCTATGTGTATTTGGAACACTAAAAAGCATTTCTGTACCAGATTCTAACTTCTCCCTGTTTTCAGAAAACTTCTCCCTATTTTTCTGGTAGGGAGAAGTCATTTCTCCCTAAATTTTTGGGCTAGCGTGATCCCTGTTTAGTCTTCGACTTATCACATAACTGACAGTCTCAATTCTATGTATTGGGACAGATAGGTCTCAGCAAACAGTGCAGACCCTGATCAGACTGCTCCTTACAGGAGCAGCCTGATCAGGTCTACATTGTTCTAGGCATAAGAACTGTGATGGATGTCCTTTTCAACAGTATTTCAGTCATATCAGGATGATGGGAGGGTGATAATGAAAGGCTGTGCGCCATGGAAACCCTATTTATCACATTACAGAAACAGCAATAAGGCCATCATCAAAGGTCTGACCTGTCCAGTCATGGCCAAAACACTTTTTCGGCTGAGCATATTATAATTGGTTGTAAAATATTTTCATTTCTTCATAACTTTCTTCTTTTCCACAATGATCAAAAGTACCATTGTATTGATTTGCTTTATTAATGCAGTTATCTGTCACAGGGTCCCTTTCGGTGCATGGGGAACGAAATGGGGAGCAAATTCTTTGGGGTCACTGTGTGAGCGCACTCCGCTTGACCAGGTTGTAAAACAACAACAACAGACTATCAACCATCCTAATAGTTCAATAACCCTCCAAAATGTAAGTTATCTTCCAATTTCATGTAACAAAGCCACAACTCATCTTTGCTTTTAGAGTCTTGCAGAAAGTTCTACATATAGATCATTCATCTAAATTATAGATTCTGGGACTGTAAAAAGCCTATTCAATTTTGCCAAGAGCCAGACACAAGTCAAAGAAGAAAGAAAGATCTGTAATTTACTTTGTGAATTATCTTCATCTATTCTTAATGGAGTCTTGTTATCCCATCCTGGGCATTGATTGCGTAAGTTTTATGCGTTTCCTAATGTCTTAAAGAAGATGCTGTTTGTTTTGTCTTTTCTGTTGCCGTATTTACCGTAAAACACTAAGGCAAAATACCTCAGCAAATAGCGTAGACCCAGAACAGACTGCTCCTTTAGGAGCAGTCTTTTCAGGGCCTGTGCTGTTTGCAGTTGTAAAATATTCCTAGATAGCGTAGATGGACTTCCAAATTTGGAGGAAGATTCTACCTGAAACGGCATTGTCTAACTTTTGTTTTCTCCATAAATTGTCTCTCCATAAATTGTCTGAGAGTTTAAGAAATCATGAGGTCAGGATCAGTTTGTCCAGAAAAAACACAAATGAAACACTTTCAAGCTCTATCCCTCAGACTTGTATACTGTATTACCATAGATGTTAGGAAGCACTTCTAGCAAATATTTTCCATCCAGATCACATTGACCACAGTGTTTATAGTATCAAGCAGCAAAATGGATTTGTGCAGGTTATAGAAACAGTTAGGGTGTCTGTATACTGGCAGTGTTATATCCCCCAGCCCCCACCAACACACTACCACCACTTCCCACAAACATGGGGGAGGGAGAAGTGGGGTGACATATTGGTTGTGGTGCCAACCGTTGACACAAAATTTTTTGTATGCAATACATCTTTTGAACCAATAGGTGGGTTTTCACCAAACTTGCATGGCTGTATCCATAGGCTGATTAGATTTTAGTGTATTTTCAAGGTCACAGGAGTGCTTAGAATGTTAAATCATCACTAACAACCTGATATAAACTGTTGAGTGGATTTCCAGTTTAATTGCATGGATACATAATTATTTGGACAAGGGGTTTGATAGGGGTTGGAGACCCTGACCTCATTTTCAAGTTTAAAGGAAGATCGACTTTAACAAAGGACAAAATTGATTACCTGAAATAAAATATTTCTTGAACCAGCTGATGAGCTTTCACAGTTGCAGAATTGCATATCACTGGGATAAACCTGGGCAAAAGAGATGAATAGGATTTGATGACCTTGAAATCATTTTGAAGGTCATGGTCTTGTAGACATATTATCTCTTATTTTCGCCATAATTACATGGATATGTCTTTGGGAGAAGCTTAAGAGTTGATTAGATTTTGGTGACCTTGACATTGTTTTCAAGATCACATGAGGACTTAGAATGTTTGATTAAAATTACACTACCTCCTAGACCAGTGAGTGAATTTCCACCAAATTTGCATTGATATAATATTGGGACAATCTAAAGAGCTTATTAGGTTTGGGTGATACTGATCAAATTTTCAAGGTCAAAGGATGATTTACAGTATTTGACCTCATTAGCGCTCTGGGCACTTAACTTTTTCAAAATGACAGCAGTTTCCTGCAGCAAACTTTTCTCCGAATAAGAGTGATTTTGTATGAAAGGAAACAGAATTTAATGGTTTAAGCATCAGAGAAAAGATCCTGATAAGTTACATCTACTGAGTTGGTTTGATGATGGTGATTTTGACCATATTTTCAAGGTCAGCATACCAGCACAGCAAGTTTTAAGAAAATAACACATAGGGGTAAGAGTTGCTTAGGTGTTTGAGGGTGTGGGTGGGTTTGAATTCATCTGTTTTTCTCTGAAAAATATTTCTAGTTTAGGATATGTATGGTAAATTAGTTGGCTTCAGATAACTGACAGCTAACGGTACTAAATTAGGTGTTATTAGCTGGAAGAAAATGAAGATTATACGATTTAGGCTGATCCCATGATAGGGTTTGTCAGGCTAGAATTTCTGTTGGTATGCTTTCAGCTCTGTAATAGAACTAGGGATTGGCCTAGACGTGTAGTCATGCAATAGAATCATAAAAATTAATTAAAATAAAGTTGCTGTTCATAAACAGAATTAGAGACTACGGAGTCTGTCCCACTTATGGAAAATTGAGGTTACCATATTAATCCTATTAAACTCCCCTGGGATGTTAATGCAATTTACAAGGGGGTAAGGGGAAGTGGGGCCATTACCGTATAATGGAAAATTTTTGCGTCATCAAATTTTTTGCGGATTGGCTCCAACAACATAAGGATAAATTTTCGCTGTTTTTAATTTTTGCAGATGTGAATATATGCGAAAATAAAAAATTGCATTTGTCACCCAAAAATATTGGCTAGACTGAAAAAATCAAGACGTACAAGGAGAGAAAAACGTAAACTAACTGAAATACTTTATCATGAACACATTTGTTAAGATAGTATCGGCTTTTTTTGGACTTGGGAGGACACCCTTTTTTAGCTCACCTGAGCACGAAGTGCTCAGGGTGAGCTTTTGGGATACCATGATGTCCGTCGTCCATAGTACGTGTGGACGGACGTCCGTCCGGACGTCCGTCAACTTTTCCTTGTGTACGCTCTAGAGGGCACAGTTTTGATCTAATCTTTATAAAACTGTGTCAGAATGTTTATCTCCATAAAGTCTAGGCCAAGTTCGAAAGTGGGTCTTGTCGGGTCAAAAACTAGGTCACTAGGTCAAATCTTAGAAAAACCTTGTGTACCCTCTAGAAGGCACAGTTTTGGTCCAATCGTCATGACACTTTGTCAAAATGTTTATCATCATAAAATCTAAGCCAAGTTCGAAACTGGGTCAGGTCAGGTCAAAAACTAGGTCACTAGGTTAAATCTTAGAAAAACCCTGTGTACCCTCTAGAGGACACAGTTTTGATCCAATCATTTTGAAACTTTGTCAGAATGTTTATCTCCTTAAAATCTAGGCCAAGTTCGAAACTGGGTCATGTTGGGTCTAAAACTAGGTCACTATGTCAAATCTTAGAAAACCCTTGTGTACGCTCTAGAGGTCACAGTTTTGATCCAAACTTCATGAATCTTTGTCAGATATTTATCCTCACAAGATCTAGGATAAATTTGAAACTGGGTCATGTTGGGTCAACAACTAGGTCACTAGGTCAAATCTTAGAAAAACCTTGTGTACCCTCTAGAAGGCACAGTTTTGATCCAATCTTCATGAAACTTTGTCAAAATGTTTATCGTCATAAAATCTAAGCCAAGTTTGAAACTGGGTCATGTTGGGTCAAAACTAGGTTAAATTTTAGAAAATTATTGTATACGCTCTAGAGGACACAGTTTTAATCCAATTATTTTGAAACTTTGTCAGAGTCCAAGTTCGAAAGTGGGTCATGTCTGGTCAAAAACTAGGTCACTATTTCAAATCCTAGAAAATCCTTGTGTACGCTTTAGAGGTCAGAGTTTTGATCCAAACTTCATGAATCTTTGTCAGAATGTTTATCCTCAGAAAATCAAGGACAAGTTTGAAACTGGGTCATGTTGTATCAAAAACTAGGTCACTAGGTCAAATCTTAAGAAAAACCTTATGTACGCTCTAGAAGGCACTGTTTTGATCCAATCTTCATGAAACTATGTCAGAATGTTCATCTCTATAAAGTCTAGGCCAAGTTTGAAACTGGGTCATGTCGGGTCAAAAACGAGGTCACTAGGTCAAATCTTAGAAAAACCTTGTGTACGCTCTAGAGGACACAGTTTTGAGCCAATCTTTTTAAACTTTGTCAGAATGTTTAATGTCACAATATCTAGGCCAAGTTTGAAAGTAGGTCATGTTGGGTCAAAAACTAGGTCACTAGGGCGAATATAAGAACAACCTTGTATACACTCTAGAGGGCACAGTTTTGATTCAATCGTCATGATACTTTGTCAGAATGTTTATCCTCACAATATTCAGGCCAAGTTTGAAACTGGGTCATGTGGGGTCAAAAACTAGGTCTCTAGGTCAAATCTTAGAAAAACTTTGTGTACACCCTAGAAAGCACAGTTTTGATCCAATCTTCATGAAACTCTGTCAGAATGTTTAGCTTTATGAAATCTAGATAAAATTTGAAAGTGGGTCATGTCGGGTCAAAAACTAGGTCACAGGGTCAAATATAAGAACAACCTTGTGTACGCTATAGAGGGCACAGTTTGGATCCGATCTGTATGAAGCTTTGTCAGAATGCTAACTTACAATAACCAGGCCATGTTTGAAACTGGGTCATGTTGGGTCAAAAACTAGGTCACTAGGTCAAATATTAGTAAAACCTTGTGTACCCTCTAGAGGTCACAGTTTTGATCCAAACCTAATGAAACTTTGTCAGAATGTTTATCCTCACAATATCTAGGCCAAGTTTCAAACTGGGTTATGTCGGGTCAAAAACCAGGTCACTAGGTCAAATATTAGAAAAACCTTATGTAGGCTCTAGATGGCACAGTTTTGATCAAATCTTTTTGAAAGTTTGTCAGAATCATTATCGTCACAATATCTAGGCCAAGTTCGAAAGTAGGTCATGTAGGGTCAAAAACTAGGTCACTAGGTCAAATATATGAACAACCTTGTGTACGCTCTAGAGGACACAGTTTTGATCCAGTCTTCGTGAAACTATGCCAGAATGTTTATCCATGCAATATCCAGGCCAAGTTTGAAACTGGGTCATGTTGGGTCAAAAACTAGGTCACTAGGTCAAATCTTAAGAAAACTCTGTGTACACCCTAGAGGGCACAGTTTTGATCCAATCTTCATGAAACTTTGTCAGAATGTTTATCTTCATAAAATCTAGGTCAAGTTGAAACTGGGTCAAAAACTAGGTCACTATGTCAAATCTAAATAAAGTTATGTTGCAAGAATCAGAACTAACATTGCAGTGATGCCAGCCACATACTCCTTGAAAAACATTAATTTCACCACAGTGAGATAATGATGCTACCAGTCTGTCATCTGTGTTCGCCTAGTTCAGTTTAGTTCAAATCCATCAAAGGAACTCAACATGAACTGGTACTTTTCGGGGAAGCGACTCTGCCATTTTTAGCTCACCTGAGCCTTACAGTACTGGTGTTAGCTGCCTCTGTCATCCGTCCATGAACATTTTCAAACATCTCTGAAACCACTGGGCAGACTGAACTCAAATTTCATATAGAGCCTGCATGGGTCAAAGGATTGAAAGTCCTTCAAATGATCTTGGTCACATGACCAAGGTGGCCGCCATTCCCATATAATGGTAAAAACTCTTATAAATCTTCACCAGAGCCAGTGAACTGATTAATGCTCAGGTGAGCAATTCAGGGCCACCATGGCCCTCTTGTTTGTTTTACACCAAGAACGTAAGATAGATTTGTACAAATCAATGTTGAGTACAGAGAAACAGTCAACTAAATTATACAAGCAATTAAGTGAATGGCTATTGTGTAACAGAACTCTCCGTCAATGAAAATTTATTCAGTTTTTCCTGCACAGTTAGGTACAAATGACTGTTAATCAAGTGAAAAATTTCTTTTGAGCAGTATATATATATGCAGATGTGCAGTCTCTGAGGTCCTGAAAGGGCATTTAGGGATACAGGAATATACATGTAACTTGAAATAAAAGGGATATATGGTACATTCTACTTGGGAAGAAAATGAATGGAACTTTCTATTTTATTCTATCCCATAACCTTACAAGGTTGTTGGGGCACCACAGATGACCTTGTTCTGTTTTCAGCTGCCCTAGTTGAGCTGGCAAAGTCCATCCCTGTCCTTACTTTAATATTGTCTTCCCATCTCTGCTTCTGTCTGCTTCTTCTTTTTCTTTTCACTCTGCCCTGTAGAATCTTCTTTGCTAAACCAGAAGACCTTAGATGTGGCCAAACCACCTTAGCTTCTGAGAGTTCATCATATTCTCCAATGGCTGCTTTGATCTTTTTGTGAACCTCCTCATTGATTATATGGTCCTTATAGGAAATGATCAGTAACCTTCGGTAGCATCTCATCTTAAAGGCTGCATCCTTCTCTCTAACTCTGCTGTCAAGTCCACCATTCACAGGCATACAGAAATATGGAAATGACAAGGGAGCACATAAGTGTCACCTTTAATCCAAGAGATATGTTGTTATCTCTCCAAATTGGCTTCAGCTTTGTATGAGCTGAAGTAGCTTGTTCATTCCTTGAGAGAACCTCCTGTTTTGAGCCGTCATCTGAGACAACTGCTCCAAGTATTTGAAGCATGTTATGATACCCAGCTTCTGCCTTTTTACCTTGATCTCCCTCTGGATGCCATTTGGGCTGTTTGTCATCAGTTTGGTCTTCTCAGCACTTATCTCCATCTTATACCATGTGCAGGTTTTGTCAAGACTTCCAACTAGGGCTGTTGGTCTGTTCACATATTGGGTTTCCACTGTGCTCTCTTTTGGCTTTAGGGATATTGGGAAACAAGGGTCCTGGATTTTAGGAATACTTGATGAAAACACTAATGTAATCTAAGGAATACATTTCCAACTATTTTCAGGGCCTTGTCTCTGCAACACCAGTGTCAGCCATTTTTATTTTGACATGTCACCAGATTTACTCAATTTTAGGATACCACATTTTCTAATTCCAGGATTAGATGCTTTCCCATAAGAGTTGACCCCATCTTCGCAAGGCAAGGGTACTAAGTCCACTGTGTTCCTTTAAGTACCTTTTGCCGACGGCCTGTTCGTAAATCAAATTTTTTCACTGCTCCATTTCATTGGATCAGCTTCATCACTTTCAGTCAAATTATTTGTAACAAAACTTTTTATCCCTTGAAAACTTTTTAAAGACATAATTCTTGTTTATTGGGTGTCATAACCCTATTATGCAACAGTCCAGTGATACTGCTATTTCATCACTCATCTCACATAGGTAATGCTAATGACATTAACAGGGTCAAAAAACCATTATAGAGTGGTACCACTCTTTGGCTTACTTTACATGGCCATTGAAGCTTAACAGGCGCCCTTGTCAATGGAAAAATAACATGTTTACTGTGAACAGTTACCAAACAAAGAGTAGACGGTCAATATTTAACCACTTCATTAGTGTTTTGAACAATTATGCCAAGTTGTGGGACAATTGTGTTTTGCAAGAGATCTTCTGATTGGTAAAAAATTAACAGCATCAAGGGAAACAACTCCCTGCAGCCAAAAGATTTCACTGCGGGTAATCTGATATGCCAACAGGCCGGCAGCTTGCTGAGTTGACCCTTACTGAAACTGAAAAGGGAGGCAAGAAGGAAAAAGGCAGTTTGCTTTCCTTTTTAAAAATGAAGACGGATGGAAGAATTCTGTCCCCCCCCCCCTCCCCTGCTCCAAGGCTTATTGATTTCTGACACCCCCCTCCCCCCTCCCCCACTCCCCCCCTGCAGTACATCACCAAAAAAAGTCTGACCCCGCTAAATGTACCCAGCCCCCCACCTGATAATAAATGACTCGTCCCTAAAGTGTACCCATTCACCATGTTCACTGCTAATGGTACTAAACTTGGTATTGTTAGCTAGTTCTAGAAGAAAATAAGATTAACCATGGCAGTTTTTATGTAGCTGAACCTAGCATTGACATAGCTGTTAAATGTAGAAGAAAACTTGTCACTCTAAAAGCCTGTGTAAATTTTTTAACATCAAACAACATTATTGCTTATATCTGAAGGACTATTCATTCTCTGTTCAATATTGGGTCCTACAGATTTCAATTCCTTTGAGACCTGTACTGTTATGGTATTGTCTCTCTGTCGACAGAACAATAAAGATCAATTTTCAGATAACAAGAACTCATTATCTCTGTACCAGTCTCCAATATTGCTGAAATTGAAGTCGGAACTCCATGATTTAGTGCTTAATACTGAAATGAATCTTTGGTTTGCATAGAATAATACATCCAGTTAAACATGTGTCAAATGCAGCACCATTGAAACACAAGTTGAATTTTACTCTTGTATGTCCTGCAGAGAAGCAAAATTTGTGAAATTACCAATCCTGTCAGAGCTCTAGATAAGAGGGGTATTTGATGATAATTGAGGGATAATTTTTTTTTATTTCTCATTGAAACTATATGTTGTGACCCCTCATCTGAACCGTCTCGTCGAGACGGTTAAGATGATGGGGTCACAATATATGTTTATATGCAGAATTAACAAAAATTATCCCTAATTATCATCATATACTCCCTCTTATCTTGCGCTCTGAATCTGTGTCTTGAATACAACCTTGTATCTTCCGGCCATCATCATACTCCAGCAACTTCTGTCTAAAATGCAAGGCCAGCTGAACTCCAGGAGTTGGGGGAGTGAAAGTTTATTCAAATGGTTCAGAAGATTTTTGGCTACTGGAAAGCAAGTTCATTCTTTGACTTTTAATAGAAGTCACACATCATCAGCAATTTCAAAGATCTTTTCCTCCAAATTCTTTGGGCAGATGGGAAGCAAATTTCATATGGGCTGGCCATGGGTTGGGGAAATGAAAGGTTGTTTAACTGGTTTCGGTCACATGGTCAAGATAGCCGTCCTGCCAGTTATTGCCATAATATATGGTAGAAACCCTTAAACATCTTCTCCAGAGCCAAACAGCCCATGACATTGAAACTTGGTATACAGCATTTAGGACTTACATACTGTCAGTTTATTCAGATGATGACCCTTGGTTGACCTTGACCTTTACTTTGTTAAGCAATTCCTTCCTTTTAGAGTTGCCCCCTTTGAAAACAGGCATCACCTACTTACGAAAGAATATTATCCTCCCTTGTAAAACCATGGTTGTCAAACCATCGGGTTAGGGCAGGGGGTGGGGAATGGCCATACCAGTACACTTTGAAAGAATGATAGAAACCTTAGCATCCAGTTCTCCTGGCTGTGCACCTGATAGAGCTAGTTTGGAACAGTAAATTGTATGAGATGGGACGTGGAAGGCTTAATAGGATTGGTGTAAGTTAATTTGGACCAAAAGGTTAGTTCCATTATTCATTTGCTTGTCTGGGAACCTATTAGAGTTTAAATGGATGGCTCCTGGAAGCTTTTCTGCTTGCTCTGGATATACTCAGATGCTGGCCAGGACTGGAAGAGTTCCAAATCGGTTTAATTGCCTGTGCTGGTGCTTAGATTTTGGTTGGTTGATTTGATGCTTAACGTCCACGGTAAACAACTAAGGTCATGTCGGGACGGTCAGTTAACCTAACCACACTATTCCTGGGCAGGCTTAGACCTCCTAAGCGGTTAACCAGTACTAAGTGCACATACTTTCGCCAGTAACTGACAACTGCCCTTCTTGAATCAGCGGAAGGAGAAACGAAAGTATGTGGCCTGACGGGTATTCGAACCCAGGACCTCTGACTTACGAGTCAGGTGCCCTACCGATTGCGCTACCAAGCCCGGCCCTGGTGCTTAGATTTTCAGTTACATGAGCTACTATAAATTGCATTTAATATTTGCTTACCCCTCACTCCAATACTGGTAGAGCTGTTGTAGTCATCCTGGCATTGTTTTTGGTTGATCATGATCAAATCCATACCTTTGAGATGTCCCCCTTTGTACAGTTGGGCTACATCCTATGGGGTTTGTAAAAAGTTTCCGGTTGTTGTGAAATGAGAAGATCCACATTGATTGTCAAGAAGAAAATCCAAAATTTATCACTCTTAGGAGTGCCATCAAAGCTGACTTTATATATATTTCTGTTACTAACATTACTACTAATTACTAGCATGAGTCAAAAGAAAAACACCAGAGCCAATGCGGCTGTAAATCTATCTCAAACTGACACGGGCGGCGCACATGGTGCAGCTAGGGATGATATTGTGCAAGATCTACTTGATGATCTTGAGTCCAAGAAGTCCAAAACTGAGCATGAAAAAACTGCATTATCGGTGGCGAAGTTACTTACACCAATTTTGTCTGCTGTTGTCACTCGTATAATGGAGCCTGTAAACAATGGGACACAGAAGATGCAGGCTGCCATCAGGAAAAACTCTTATGATCTTGATAAGTTACAGCAGTATGGAAGACGAGAAAACTTGCGTATCAGTGGTTTACCTGAAGAAGAGGGGGAAAATCTAAAGGACAAAATTGTGAAAGTTGGCCAAGTCATGGGTGTCGAAATCCTAAACAGGGACATTAATGTTGCTCATAGGTCAGGGCCAAAGGGAGTTAAACCACGCCAAATCATATGTAGATTTGTATCAAGAGACACTAAAATTGAGTTATTGAGGAACAAGAAAAAACTGAAGGAAAATGAAGAGTATAAGAATGTGTATATGCACGAGGACCTGACACCCTTAAGAGCCAAGCTACTGAGAGTCGTTAAGGGTCAAACAAATGTCAAATCTGCTTTCACAAGAGAAGGAATTATCCGTTGTAACCTTCACAATGGATCTAGTATCATTGTCGAATCGCCTGATGACCTGTTTAGACTTGGGTTAGATGGAGTCAACTTCGAGGAATTGGGGCTACAGTTCATTGATTTCTAGGATGGGCCAGGAGGGGATGCATTATCCAACTCAGTTCAAACTGTTTGTTCTCACGTTAACGCTGTTGTTAATAATTATAAAGACTTAAATCATTTAAACCAGTCAGCTTCTGACGATATACATACTCACTGTATAAACTCCAATTCTCAGAATGTTATCAAAGTTAATTCAAATTCCGTCTTAATAAATACTTCAAATCAATCAATAAACTTGCAGAACTCTATTCAAGTTAATTCAAATTTAGTTTTAACTAATACTACAAATCAATCAGTATTAAAAGACACTGTTTACCGAACAGTTTCTGAAGACTCTTCCTTATATGAAGACCATGAGGATCGTTTCAAGAACCTGATAGTTACTAATTATTCGGACGATACTAGTGATCGTCACATTAACTCTTATTATCAGAACTCTAATCTACCTGAAAATGCTGTTTCTCAGACAAGTCTTGAAGATTTACTACTGCTAAAAGAAAACCATGAGGAAAGTCGTAAGAACTTAGTAGACAGTAATAGAGTAAATAAGTCAAGTTTTACTAGAGTAAATAAGTCAAGTTTTACTGATTCTTTGGATCAGTCTGGTTTTACTGATATAGCAGGCAATAATAGAGTAAATAAGTCAGGTTTTACTGATTCTTTTGATCGGTTTAGTTTTGGCGATTCTTTGGATCAGTCTAGTTTTACTGATTCTTTGGATCAGTCTAGTTTTATTGATTCTTCGCACAAGAACTTAGCCGGCAGTAATAGAGTAAATAAGTCAAGTTTTACTGATTCTTTGAATCAGTCTATTTTTGCTGATTCTTTGTATCGGTCTAGTTTTGCTGATTCGTCGAATCAGTTGAATTCTGGAGATGTCTCTAACAATCTTAAGAACTTAGCAGACAATGATAGAGTGAATAAGTCAAGTTTTGCTGATTCTTTGGATCAGTCTAGTTGTACTGATTCTTTGGATCAGTCTAGTTTTACTGATTCTTTGAATCAGTCTAGTTTTGCTGATTCGTCGCACAAGAACTTAGCAGGCAGTAATAGAGTAAATAAGTCAAGTTTTGCTGATTCTTTGGATCAGTCTAGTTTTGTTGATTCTTTGTATCGGTCTAGTTTTGCTGATTCGTCGGATCAGTTGAATTCTGGAGATATCTCTAACAATCTTAGGAACTTAGCAGGCAATGATAGAGTAAATAAGTCAAGTTTTACTGATTCTTTGGATCAGTCTAGTTTTACTGATTCTTTGAATCGGTCTAGTTCTGCTGATTCGTCGGATCAGTCGGATTCTGGAGATATTTCTAACAATCTTGAGCAACCTATTGTTGTCAATTTATCAGACTTTATGGACAATGACGGCAGCAAAATATTAAAATTTGCGACACTGAACATTTGTGGAGTGCTTAGCAAATCAAAATTCTCTGAATTTTTTGACTTTGTAAATATGTTTGATGTTATTTGTTTAGTTGAAACAAAATTGGATCAGTATGATTCTTTTCGGGTTAATGGGTACGATATTTTTACATTGAATAGAAATAGTAAGAAGGGGGTGAGAAGTGGGGGTATTGCAGTGCTTATTCGATCTGAGCTTTGCAAACATGTTGATATTTTAGAAGGGGGATCATCTGATGCAGTATGGTTCAAAATTAAAAGACCTTTAGTTAAAAAAGACATTATTTGTGGTGGAATTTATATTTCACCTGAGGGTTCACATCACTGTTCTCTTGACTGTTTTGTCACACTTGAGAATGATTTAATGGCTTTCATAACAGAACATGAAAATGCTGATATTTGCTTACTTGGTGACTTCAATGCCCGCACTTCGGATCTTGATGACACACTTTCGGTTGATGAGGACATTTTTCACAACCTTAATATTGATACTGACATATTAGACTTCAGTTATAGTCAAAATACGTTGTCTATACCTGATAGGGTTAGCTGTGACAAAAAGATAAATAATTATGGGCGTAGATTGATTGAGCTATGCAAATATTTTGGCGTTCATATTTTGAATGGGCGTTATGGAATGGATAAAAATGTAGGCCTTTTTACATGTAAAGATGCGAGTGTTGTGGATTATATTATTACTTCACCCAACCTAATACGGTCAATTATTGACTTTCAGGTGTTAGATTTTGATAGTATTTTAAGTGATGTTCACTGTCCTTTAGTTTTACATGTTGATGGTTTTAGTGAAGATAGTATGGACCGTAATGAGATTACCAAGAGTAATGCTACTGAGGGGGTACGCAAAAAAATTATTTGGAAAAATGATAGTCATACTGCATTTGCTGAAAGCATTGATATGGCTGAGGTAGGGGAAGTGTGCACTTCTATGGATGCATTTATGAATAATAATGATGGTAATATTAGTGTTGATACTTTAGTTGAAAGATGTAATAAGATTTTGTACAATGCTGCTGAGATTTCTAGCAACATTATTGACGTTGTTGATCGCAACAACGTTGATGGCGCTGCAAGAAAACCTTGGTATAACAATGAGTGTAAGATGCTTAGAAAGGAATATCATCGTTCAAAGAATTACAATAGGCGTCAGAAATCAGCTGAAAGTAGATTGAATATGGTGAATGCCAGTAGAGCATACAAAAGAGCTATTAACAAGCAGTTTAAATCTTATCAAAATAATGTTATTAAAAAATTAAGAGATTTACAGACTACAAACCCCAAAGCATATTGGTCTATTATTAATAGAAGTTGTGACTCTAAGAAAGTTCTGAACGATGTTTCTGTTGATGCTTTTTATGAGCATTTTAAAGGTCTTAACCAAGAGCAAGAATCTGAATATCCTGATATTTCTATGGAACAGGTCTCTCAGTGCAATGCAGAGTTAAACAGAAAAATTTCTGAACTTGAAATCAAGCAGGCCATTAAGGGCCTTAAGAATCATAAAGCATGTGCCGATGATTCTATACGTAATGAGTTTATCAAAGCTTCAGAGTCTGTTTTTATGCAGATTTACGTTCGGCTGTTTAACATTGTACTTGATACTGGTCGTGTTCCAGAAGCCTGGACAAAAGGTTTTATTGTTCCAATTTTTAAGAAAAAAGGAAGTAGGGAGAACCCAGATAATTATCGGGGCATCACAATTTTAAGTTGTATGGGTAAGTTGTTTACATCTATTCTAAACACACGATTAAATGGTTTTTTGGAATCTTATGGTATTTTGGGTGAAGAGCAGGCAGGTTTTAGAAAGACATATGGTACTAATGATCATTTATTTAACCTGAAATGTCTTATTGATTTATTTCTGTTTAAGAAAAAGAAATTATTTTGTGCCTTCATTGATTATAAAAAGGCATTTGATTCCGTTGATAGGGCAGCATTGTGGCATAAACTTTTAAGGAGTTCAGTAGATGGGAAGTTTTTTGTACTTATTAGAAACATGTATGCTCAAGCTAAATCATGTATTAAGGTCAATGGTTGTAATTCAGAATTTTTCAAAAGTGGTGTCGGAGTGCGTCAGGGTGAGAATTTATCACCAATTTTATTTTCCCTGTTTCTGAATGATCTTAATGACTTTTTATCACGCTCCTTTAATGGTTTAGAACATGTTACCAATTTGGTGCATCAAACACTTGATACTCATGAAGTTGAAGTTTATATGAGATTGTATTTGCTGTTATATGCCGATGATACTGTACTTTTGGCGGAGTCAGCGGATGAGTTACAGTCAGCTCTTAATGCTATGTTTTTATACTGTAAGACTTGGAATTTATCTGTTAATCCTGCAAAAACTAAGATAGTTGTTTTTGATAAATCAAATTATCAAACTGATCATGTATTTAGATATGATGGTAAGGCCTTAGACGTTGAGACCGATTTCAGTTATCTTGGAATGACATTCGATCGGAAAGGTAAATTTTTTAAGGCTAGATCTCAACTAATTGAACAAGCTAGACGAGCTTCTTTTGCAGTGATCAGAAAATCAAGAAAATTAAATTTGCCTGTTGATATTCAACTAAAATTGTTTGATCATATGATTGCTCCAATTCTTCTTTATGGTTCGGAGATTTGGGGATATGAGAATTGTGATTTGATCGAATCGTTTCATTTTAGGTACTGTAAGCGGTTGCTGCATTTGAAGGCCAGTACACCAAAAGTTATGGTATATGGTGAATTGGGTAGATTTCCAATGCAAATACTCATTAAAAGTAGGATGGTTAGCTTTTGGGCTAAAATTTTATGTGGAAAGAAAGATAAGTTAGCTTTTACATTATATAGAGTACTTTTTCAGCTGGACTCAAGTGGAGAATTTCATTCTCAATGGTTAGATACCATAAGAACTACATTAAGAAATTTGGGTCTTGATGAGTTTTGGGATAGGCAATTCAATTTTACTAAAATGAACAATTTGAAGGCTATGGTTGATAAAGGTTTAAGACAGTTATATATTCAGTCATGGCGTGATCAGACTGATGAAATGAGTAAGTGTTTGAATTATCGTTTGTATAAAACTGAGTACCAGTGTGAAAAATATTTCTCCAAATTGCCCTTAAATTTGGGGATATATTTTTCAAGATTTAGGTGTATGAATCATAGATTGCCCATTGAATATGGGAGGTTTTCAAAGTTAGAGCGAGCAAGAAGGAACTGTAAATTATGTAAGACTGGAGACCTGGGGGATGAATTTCATTATTTGTTCAACTGTTCATATTTTAAGACAGAGCGTATGAAAACTATTCCTCTGTTGTATAGGAAAAACCCTAATGTGTTAAAATTTCATGAGCTTATGAATACTGAAGATGTATTGTTGTTAACTAAGGTTGCAACGTTTTGTAAATCTGTGGTTATGTTTTTTGACATGGCTAACAAGTAATGTCTTTCGTCTGATTGGTCGTTTAAGGGTACTAGTCATATATGGTTGTTTTCTAGTCACTTGATGGTACTTTTTGAGCTGAGAATCAATGTGGATCTGATCTATCATTTCTTGTATCATGTTTATCATGTTTATTCATGTTTATTCTTCACATGCCCCTCCTTGGGGGCCATGAATATTAATAAATCTTCAATCTTCAATCTTCTTCAATCTTGTAAAGTAGAAGGGAAGCCTGATGCCATCTGAACATTTCTTTAAAAATAGTTGTTTTTGTGAACCTTGTGTGAAATGTCTGATGGACCTCAGAGCATTAGATAAGAGGGAGTATTTGGTGATAATTAGGGATAATTTTTGTTAATTCTGCATAAAAACATATGTTGTGACCCCTCATCTGAACCGTCTCGTCGAGACGGTTCAGCTGAGGGGTCACAACATATGGTTTCGATGAGAAATAAGAAAAATTATCCTTAATTATCATCAAATACTCCATCTTATCTAGAGCTCTGGATGGTGGGTAGGGATGCAAAGACATACTCATCCCTCATAGAATACTTGCTGTTGGGCTTGGCCGCATAGCACAGTAGGTAGCATGTCTGACTCAAGTGTTAGAGGTCCCAGTTTCAATACACGTTCGGGCCACTTGAGCCTTCCCCTTCCGCTGATTCAAGAAAGGCAGTCGTCAGTTACTGGCAAAAGTATGTGCATGTAGTACTGGTTAACCGCTTAGGAGGTCTACGCCTGCCCAGGAATAGTGTGGCTAGGTTAACTGACCGTCCCGACATGACCATAGCTGTTTACTGAGGACGTTAAGCATCAAATAAAAAAATCTATAACAAAAAAGGAGGATAAAATCACAAGACTCGACATAAAAAAAAGGAAAGTTACAGAGATGTAGATGTTTAATCTAGTTTGAATTAGGCTGCTGCTGCTTGGAGTAAGGTTTCGATTAAAAATTTTCAATAGTCAAAATAAGAGAAAAAAAAAAAAAAAAAGGAATTAAATTTTAACCATACATTCAGGTCTGGGAAATCATACATACTCCTTGTTTATTTTAGGGCAATAAATAAACTTTTTAAAATCAGCTCTGTATGTCTCCATTCATTCTTTGAACATTCCGTCATTACTATATTAGCTTCATCAGTAAGTTCTTATGGTTAACTGTTTAGGAGGTCTAAGCCTGCCCACGAATAGTGTGGCTAGGTTAACTGACCGTCCCAACATGACTATAGCTGTTTACTGTGGACGTATAAAGCAACAATACAACAACAACTTGCTGTTGGTTGTGATCTGAAAACCTTAGAACAAATTTTTTACCCAAAATTCGACACAAAATTCATTTACTGTCAGACTAAGCCAGTTCTAGAAGCTATTGTAACCAGGCGTTGTAAATTTGATCATTGGAATGGAAATGGACTAAGTCAGAAGAACAATTAAATTGAACATATTGAAAGCTAGACAGAGACCAAATTGATTCGAAAGTACCATAATGACTGTACATATTGGATGGGAATTTGTCAGCAAAAAGTGCAGACCCAGATCAGACTGCTCCAAAAGGAGCAGTCTGATCTGGGTGTGCACTTTTGCCAAAATATATATTCTGTTACACTTTCTGACGCCTTGTCAAAGAGTAAAAATCTGTTTCTAAAAATTTATGAATACCGTTATTACGGTAATTGGTTAACATGCTGCAATATTCACGGCAACTACGGTAGCGTAGCAGGCAACAGATCAATAGTCTGAGAATGGTCCTGTGTATTGGAGAAGCCAATATAAATACGCATGATTTCTGTGGCGTTAAAAGGTGAAATGGATTATTTTTATGAATGACAAGGTAACATTTACCCGTTTGTAGAGAAAATTATTTCCGCAATTATATTCCTGATTTGGGAAAGTAGGTGGAAACACTTTTGTTTTGATTTTAAATGAAGCACGGCATGTGATGTGCTCATTAGGATTTTGTGAAATAATGGATATGTACTGCAGGTGGGACTAAAGGGGTTGTTTGTTAGTCCATAGGGGCTTAAAGTTTAGATTGTGATCATAATGTCGAAAATAGTAACATTTATATGCCATATCAACAAAAATATAATATTGAACGAGTTTGTTTTATAGTAGTTTTGTACCCTTCTGATGACAAAAATGTTTCTAAGCTAGAACTTCAAGCTCCTGTGGTTTAAATTTTTCTTACTTAGAAAGGGGATCAAGTGGCTATGTACTTTATAGGGGTATTGTATTAAGGATGATAGTGTTCATGTCGAAAGCAGAGGTAGTGTTCATGTCGAAAGCAGAGGTATGTCTCCACATTTAACTCACAGTATTGCTTGACTACCTATTTGCTGCATGTACAAAGAATTACCATACTAATCCTATTAAATACCCCAGGAGCATTGCTTTTTCCGAGAGGGGGTGTTATTTAGGACCTAAATTGTAATAAATCGAAACAAACCAAAATTTCCACCCAGTTCTGTTTTCAGCTGCCCTAGTTATGCTGGCAAAGGAAAGGCTGATTAATCTTAGATTTAAACAATCTCTAATTTCTGGATTTGAACTAAGGTTAGGTAGTGATTCAGTGATAAAGGCAGTGGTCATTAATGAGTTACTTGAAATGCTGGATTTGAACTTGTAGGTGGTTGGAGAATTAGTCTTAACTTTGTCACGGCACAATCAGTAGTTATACACTGCTCAAATTGTTTAAAGGAGCACCTAATATTTTTCCATAGATGACAGTGCAATGTTTCTTCACTTTGAGATCATTTACATTCGATCAACAAAAACATGGATTTTCCATATATTTTGTGAGTTTTCAAAGACGGTCGATGTAACTGATAGCACAAGTTTTGATTCAATATTTGTCCTGCCCATGTCCATGGAGAGGTTTTTGTAAAATTGGAATTTTGATTAAAAATGTAAATTTTTAGCACAGGTGAAGAGTCTGAAAATTTCAACCAAAATCAAAACGTTCATTTTGTCTATGAAATTAGATGTCTTATAAGGTGGTCCGTTTGAAAGGATCACTTTGAAATGAAGCTCATGAGAGTTTAAAGACTTTAAGCAAAATGCCTCAATTTCGGAAATTGCAAAAGGACTTCTATGCTTAAGGCGTGAATTTTCCCCATGATTAAAAAGTTATACAGATCACTTGCTTTTGCTTTGCATTTATGACTATGACATGTAACTTGCATGACAAATGAATTTTCAAGTGTTTGTGTCTATGTAAAGTACGTTAAACATACGTTGAAGCTGACGTCATCGTTGAGATTAATTGTAAATTATCCCCAAACTGATGGTTGAAATAATGATTAATTATATACATTTCACCCTTTTTTTACTTACGTTACTTACATAACAGACAACACTGGATAGTTTTGACTATATGTATGTGACCTTGACTGTGACCTTGACCTCATCTCAAGGTCATAGTACATAATATAACCCCTGAAGATCACAGTGCTTCTGTTGACCGTTCTTCTTCTTTGGCTAACTGAGTATCGTCCCCCCCCCCCCCCCCATTGAACCCAGCTTCCCACTCATATATATTGCGTACTTACTTCGCATAAGTCTGCTGCATGAAGGAAATGCTGGGTCACGGGGGGGGGGGGGGGGGGGGGGGGAGGGGGGGGAGGGGGGGGGGAAGTACTTGTATTCAAGGTAAAGTGAAGTGTTCTCTTTGGGCCACTTTGACCGGAAGTGTAACTATGGTTTTACATGTTTAAATGCCAATCAGGCATAGCAAGAAGAAAATCATTGCTTTGTATTGTGATATGCGTGTATTTAGAATGCATTTATGACAAACAATTATGGAATGAATGACTGATTTCAATATTTTTGTTACCTCAAAAAACGAGGTATGCGAAAACCTTGAATTTAGGGTAGGTAGGGTCAGCCAGGATTATCTCCCTATGTCTTTGGGTCTGAATCACAAATGATCTGATTCCATACGATTTACATATTTGTGGAAGCTCTGCTAAGAAAAATTTGCACACTTTATGCTATGAAAATTCGGACCTGGCATGCCGGTTAAATGGGGAAAATCCTCGCCTTAATCATAGTCCTTTGTTCCATGGACATGAGCAGGGCATCATTTGTATTGAAATTCTTTTTGTCTTCAACTTTGAGCCTTCTTCAAAATGCTGCAAAAGGATAGGAATTCTTGCTCGCTGGCAGTCAGATTAATGGGCAGTTGAACTGGGTATATGTTGTAGTAATGTCAATGGAAAAATATCTGCTGCTCCTTTAAATATTTTGAGCAGTGTATTTCGAGTTTCTTGGTTAGAACTGGGGGAATCATAGAATCTGTCCTAATTTTGTACAGCTGATGGTTGTCACTTGAATAAATAGATTAGAACTAAAAGGCATTTGTAAAATCTGTCTGAAGTTTGTACAGCTAATGGTTGTCACTTGAATTAGAAAAAAACAAATTAAGGGCTGCTGAAGAATCTCTCAGTATTGTACAGCCAATGGTTGTCACTTTAATAAGTAAATTAAAAGTAAAGGGCAGTTGTAGAATCTGTCTCAGTATTGTACAGCCAATGGTTGTCACTTTAATAAGTAGATTAGAAGTAAAGGACAGTTGTAGAATCTGTCTCAGTATTGTACAGCCAATGGTTGTCACTTTAATAAGTAGATTAGAAGTAAAGGGCAGTTGTAAAATCTGTCTCAGTATTGTACAGCCAATGGTTGTCACTTGAATAAGTAGATTAGAAGTAAAGGGCAGTTGTAGACTCTCTGTCAACTTTGTACAGCCAAAGATTGTCACATGAATAAGTAGATTAGAACTTAAGGGCAGTTGTAGACTCTCTCTCAACTTTGTACAGCCAAAGCTTGTCACTTGAATTAGCAGATTAGAACTAAAGGGCAGTTGTAGACTCTCTCACAGCTTTGTACAGCCAAAGGGCAGTTGTAGACTCTCTCACAGCTTTGTACAGCCAATGGTTGTCACTTGAATTAGTAGATAAAAAATTAAATGGTAGTTGTGAAATGTGTCTCAATTTTGTTGACTAATGGTTGTCACTTGAATTGCTGGATTTGAATCAAAGAGCAGTTGTAGAATCTCTCAGTTTTGTACAGCCACTGGTTCCTTTTGAATTATTAGATTGAAACTCAAGAGCAGTTGTAGAAGAAGTCTTAATTTTGTACAGCTAATGGTTGTCACTTGAATTAGTAGATAAGAACTAAAGGGCCATTGTAGAATCGGTCTCAGTTTTGTGCAGCCAATTGTTGTCACTTGATTAGAAGCAAAGGACAGTTGTAGAATCTGTCTCAATTTTGTACAACCAATGGTTATCACTTTAATAGGTAGATAAGAACTAAAGGGCAGTTGTACAATCTGTCTCAGTTTTGTACAGCCAATGGTTTTCACGTGAATTTGTAGATAAAAAAACTTTAGGGAAGTTGCAGAATCTGTCTCAGTTTAGTACAGGCAATTGTTGTCTCTTGAATTAGTAGATAAGAACTAAAGGGCAATTACAGAGTCTCATTTTTGTACCAGTTTTGGTTGTCACTTGAAATGCTTGATTTGAAAGAAAGGGCAGTTGTAGAATCAGTCTTAATTTTGTTCAGGTGATGGTTGTCACTTGAATTAGTAGATTAGAAATAGAGGGCATTTGTAGAATCTCTCTCAATTTTGTACAGCCAGCGGTTGTCACTTGAATAAATAGATTAGAACTAAAGGGCAGTTGTAGAATCTGTCTTAGTTTTATACAGCCAATGGTTGTCACTTGAATCAGTAGATAAGAAGTAAAGGGCAGTTGTAGAATCTCTCTCAATTATGTACAGTCAGTGGTTGTCACTTGAATCAGTAGATAAGAAGTAAAGGGCAGTTGTAGAATCTGTCTTAGTTTTATACAGTCAGTGGTTGTCACTTGAATCAGTAGATTAGAAGTAAAAGGCAGTTGTAGAATCTGTCTTAGTTTTATACAGCCAGTGGTTGTCACTTGAATCAGTAGATAAGAAGTAAAGGGCATTTGTAGAATCTGTCTTAGTTTTATATAGCCAGTGGTCGTCACTTGAATCTGTAGATAAGAAGTAAAGGGCATTTGTAGAATCTCTCTTAGTTTTATACAGCCAGTGGTTGTTACTTGAATCAGTAGATAAGAACTAAAGGGCAGTTGTAGAATCCCTCTTAGTTTTATACAGCCAGTGGTTGTCACTTGAATCAGTAGATATGAAGTAAAGGGCAGTTGTAGAATCTGTCTTAGTTTTATACAGCCAATGGTTGTCACTTGAATCAGTAGAGAAGAACTAAAGAGAAGTTCTAGAATCTGTCTTAGTTTTATACAGCCAATGGCTGTCACTTGAATCAGTAGACCCTTAAAGGACCTAATAATCAGACAACAAAATTTACATCAGATTCTGCAAAATTTCAAGAAGTGTTTTGTCTAAGCTATATGATATTGAGAATTAAAAGACTATAGGGCAAATAGTGTAGACCCAGATTAGATGGCTCAGGATGAGCCACCTCATTTGGATCTAATCCTGAGCCACCTCATCTGGATCTATGCTGTTTGCAAATTTAACTGCTTATTTTGGTTTTTATACGCCCGTTTTGAAAAAAACGGACGTATTATGACATGGCGCTGTCTGTCCATCCGTCCTTGTCTGTCCGTCCATCAACGTTCTTGTTTTCATATATATTAGGATGGGGCAAAGTGTGCATGCAGTAATGGTAACTCCCCCTTTCTTAGTTTCCTAGTTATGCCCCTTTGATTATTTTTTACTCTGCTAGTAACTAGTTACTGGATAACCGTTTGGGATATCGTGGTGAAACTTCATAGCAGTGTGTATTAGGGTCCGAAGATGTGTCGCCAATAACAATGGTTGCTCTCCCTTTCTTTGGTTTGGAGTTGCATCCCTTTGATTAGATTTGTTAGGCTATCTTTGTATATACTAATCTTGTGGATTTGATAACTAAGTTAACCATTTGGAATATCTTGATGAAACTTTATAGCAATGTGTATGATCACAAGAAGGTGTGTCACATATAAGAATGTTTGTTCCCCCCTGTTTACTTAATTTTGGAGTAACTTCCCTTTGATTAGTTTTTTAGGCTATCCCCATTCCCCCATTCACTCCATATCTCCTTAACCCTTTTAAATATTTTAATGAAAATGTGTATAATAATGGGGCATTGTATCATAAGCATGAATTACAGCTCTGGCTTACTTCCTGAATTATCTGCCCTTGCATCAATTTCCATTTTACTCTGTAATTCTGAACCGTTGGAAATATTTTAACAAAACTTTATGGTGATGTATGTATTGTCAAGGGAATATTTTATGACCAAGAATGGTAACTCTGGTTTAGTTAAGGAATTATCTCCCTTGTTTGACTTTGGCATTTCTCAACTTCTGAGCTGCTTCACCCTGGAAGCTGATTTTAGGTATTCTAATAGTATTTGATGTGTCAGATGTTTTAATAACATTGCAGTCATTAATTACAGAGTTGTTTCCCTTGTTTGTCTGCCTGTCCATCTTTCTATAAACAATCATGTTCATTCTGTAACTCCTTCATGACACTGAAATGAGCATATTTTGCGCCGCTTGCGAAGCTCTTGTTGGCAAATGTGATGTTTTGCATTGCTCACAGTCTGGAATGAAGAAACATTATTCCTGTTATAAAGACACTGATTTCCAGCTGGGCAGAGTTCCAGCTCTTAAACATGCTGTATAGAAACTCTTCTCAATTTTCTGGAAATTTTTAAATTGACCTAAGTTTTGAGACAGGGTGCCTCCTGGCCCGTGTGAACTCTGACGATTCTGACAATTTGTGCTTCGACTCAGAGTAACCGGTGTCATTAGTTTTCGCTGGTAAAGATTCCCCAAGATCCATAGATTGTTGACGTTGATGCAAAGAGCAATGATACTGATCAGACTGCACATCTGTGCAGTCTGATCAGAATCTTTGCTCTTTGCACTTGGTAAGAAATCTTTTCTCGTGACACGGCTTAAATGTAGTGTTAGAAAATTTATTGAAATTTTGCCAGCGTATTTGTCATTAGAATTGCAAAGCATTGATTTTTTGGTATCTTAAATATCAGCTGCCACAAGAGCAAGGCAATTAAATGTCTCCGAGCCCTCCCTAACTTCGGAAGAGCGATAGAATTCTTTGGTGAAATGGAGGCGGCCTGATATCTACCATTGTATATTATTTCTTTGCAGTCTGGAAACAGTGTATGAGTTTCTTGTACAACATGAATATAATCTTTGCTGTCTCTTTCATTTGTGTCGATTTGACATTTAAATGTCAGTGGTGAAAAATTGCAAGCTATGTCCTACACATGTAAAAAGGCCAGTTACTAGTGGCTCTTTCAATCAGTGTTGCAGCATAAGAAAGCAAAGCTGTGGCTGGTTGGCCTACTTTCTATAGTAGTATAATGTGACTGGGTATCATATCAGGTCAGTTTGTCCTGGGGCATGATACAGCAATGGGCCCAGCACTTGCCAGCACTCTGAAACTGTTATGAATATCAGTACTGTCTGCATTGGACTAAGTATGTCTATTTTGGAGCCAGTCTTAGTCCAGCAATATTTTTTATGGGCTATGAAGTACTGGCATCAGCAGTGTTAAAACTAGGTTATTCATGTAGATTCAAGAGATGTTGTTTCCATGTTGACACTGTAATAATTTTGTTGGAACTTTACTGAAAGTCTTTGATATATTTGTGGTCTATAGTATTGTCATTAATGACAGTCTTTTGCTGGATGCTTTCTATTATTTTGTCATTATTGTGAAAACTAGCAATACATAGCAGCTGAGTGTATATTAGCACCCCATTAGTTATTGATTTCAGATATTAGTAATAATTAATGGAGGGTTAAGAGCAATATCACATTAACTTGTGAAGCAGTGCTTCAGATTGCAGGGAACATAGATAAATATTGGCAGTGAAGCCTGCAGTAAGTCTCCTGCTAGCATCTTTCAGCCAGCCTGAGCTATTACATCAGACTCTTGGTAAGAGTCTGCTGTAATAGCTCAGGCTGGCTGTAAGAAGCTAGCTGCACAGTCTCTTGTAATAGTTTTAAGTATGCTGTGTAGTATTTGGGGTTGCAGATTCCAAGCCCTTTGGATGTGACTGATAAATTTTGGCAGCAATGTCTGCTGGTATAGTTCAGGTTGACTTATAAATGTTGGCAGTACATTCCACTAGGTTGATAACTTTTGGAAAAAAAAGTCTGCTGTAACAGTCTGGCTGATAACTGTTGGCATCACAGTCTGATGTAATAGTTTAGGTGGCTGATAACTTTTGGCAGCATAGTCTGCTGAAAAAGCTGATAAATGTTGGCAGCACAGTCTACTGTAATAGCTTAGACTGGCTTAAAAATGTTGGCAGCACAATTTTATGCAATAGCTCAGGTTGGCTGATAAATGTTGGCTGTATAATTTTATGCAATAGCTCAGTCTGGCTGATTAATATTGGCAGCACAATTTTATGCAATAGTTCAGGCAGGCTGAAAAATGTCTGCAGCCAAGTCTGCTGTAATAGCTTGGACAAGTTGATATTTTTATAGCAGCACACTTTGCTGTAATAGCTCAGGCTAGCTGACAGTTGTTGGCAGCACAGTCTACTATAATACATGTAGCTCAGGCTAGCTTATAATTGTTGGCAGCACAGCCTGCTGTTTTAGCTCAGGCTAGCTGATTATTTAGTCAGCACAGTCTGTTGTTGTAGCTCAGGCTGACTGGTAACTGTTGGCAGGACAGTCTGCTGTAATAGCTAAGAGTGACTGATAAATGTTGGTGGAGCAGTCTGCTGTAATAGCTCAGGCTGACTGATAACTGTTGGCAGGACAGTCTGCTGTAATAGCTAAGAGTGACTGATAAATGTTGGTGGAGCAGTCTGCTGTAATAGCTCAGGCTGGTTAACAAATATTGACAATTTAGTCTGCTGTTATACTTGTGGCTGTCTGTGTTGTTGGCAGCCCAATCTGCTGAAATATTTCAGGATGGCTTGTAAACATTGGCAGTACAATCTGCAGAAATATTTCAGGTTGGTAAGTAAATTTTGGCAGCACAATCTGCTGTAAAATCTCAGGTTGGCACAATCTGCTGAAATGTTTCAGGTTTGCTAGTAAATCTGCTGTAACAGCTCAGGTTGGCTAGTAAATGTTGGCAGCACAATCTGTTGTAATAGCTGAGGTTGGCTAGTTAATGTTGGCAGTACAATCTGCTGAAATATTTCAGGTTGACTAATAAATGTTGGCAGCACAATCCGCTTGAATATTTCAGGTTGGCTAATAAATGTTGGCAGCACAATCTGCTTAGATATTTTAGGTTGGCTTGTACATGTTGGCTGTACAATCTGCCATTACATTTCAGGCTAACTGATAGATACTGGCAGCACAGTCTGCAGTAATAGTTCAGGCTGGCTGATATTTGTTAGGCAGCTTAGTTTGCTATAATAGCTGAAACTAGCTGATAGTCATTGGCAGCACAGTCTGCTGTAGTAGTTCAGGCTGGCTGATAAATGTTAACAGTGCTGTCAGTGTGCTACAATAATTAACTGCTGGCAGCACAGTCAGTTGTAATGTATGTGGCTGGCTGGTAACTGCTGACAGCACAGTCTGCTGTTACATTTTATGCTGGCTGATAATTGTTGCCAGCACAGTCTGCTGTAATATTTGTGGCTGGGTTACATTTGACTGCACAGTCTGCTGTATTATTTGTGGCTGGGTGACATTTTGACTGCACAGTCTGCTGTATTATTTGTGGCAGGGTGACTTTTGACTGCACAGTCTGCTGTATTATTTGTGGCTGGGTGACATTTGACTGCATAGTCTGCTGTATTATTAGTAGCTGGGTGACATTTGACTGCACAGTCTGCTGTATCATTTGTGGCTGGGTGACATTTGACTGCACAGTCTGCTGTATTATTTATGGCTGGGTGACATTTGACAGCACTGTCAACTCTTATTTTTGTGGCTGGGTGACAGATGACTGCACAGTCTACTATTTTATTTCAGGCTGGTCATAATTATTGGCAGCACAATCTGTTGTTGTATTTCAGGCTGGCTGATTATTGTTGGCAGCACTTTTTTGCAGGCTGATAACTATTTACAGTACAGTCTGCTGTTATACTCTAGCCTGTCAGCAGCACAGGGATGCTGAAACATTACAGTCTGGCTTATAACTGTTGACAGCACAGTCTGCTGTTATACTCTAGCCTGTCAGCAGCACAGGGTGCTGAAACATTACAGTCTGGCTGATAACTGTTGACAGCACAGTCTGCTGTTATATTCTCTCCTGTCAGCAGCACAGGGGTGCTGAAACGTTACAGTCTGGCTGATAACTGTTGACAGCACAGTCTGCTGTTATACTCTAGCCTGTCAGCAGCACAGGGTTGCTGAAACATTACAGTCTGGCTGATAACTATTTACAGTACAGTCTGCTGTTATACTCTAGCCTGTCAGCAGCACAGGGTGCTGAAACATTACAGTCTGGCTGAAAACTGTTGACAGCACAGTCTGCTGTTATATTCTCTCCTGTCAGCAGCACAGGGTGCTGAAACATTACAGTCTGGCTGATAACTGTTGACAGCACAGTCTGCTGTTATACTCTAGCCTGTCAGCAGCAGAGGGTGCTGAAACATTACAGTCTGGCTGATAACTATTTACAGTACAGTCTGCTGTTATACTCTAGCCTGTCAGCAGCACAGGGTGCTGAAACATTACAGTCTGGATGATAACTGTTGACAGCACAGTCTGCTGTTATATTCTCTCCTGTCAGCAGCACAGGGTGCTGAAACATTACAGTCTGGCTGATAACTGTTGACAGCACAGTCTGCTGTTGTACTCTAGTCTGTCAGCAGCACAGGGTGCTGAAACATTACAGTCTGGCTGATAACCGTTGGCAGCACAGTCTGCTGCAGTAGTTTAGGCTGGTTGACAAATGTGTGGGAGTGCAGTCTGCTGTAATTATCAGGCTGATGAAAAATGGAAGCACAGTTTTGTGCAGTAGTCCAAACTGGCTGGTAAATGTGGACAATGCAGTCTGCTCTTATAATTCAGGCTGCATGGTAACTGTTTGCTGCAGTTTACTGTGGTTATTTTGGCCAATTGATAAATGTTGGCAGTACAGTCTACTGTAATATTAACTCTTTAATCGCCAAAAAGCAGACAACAAAATTTACGTCTGCAAAAACTAAAAAAATGCCTTGTCCAAGACATTTCAAATTGAGAATTCAAAAACTAGAGGGCAAACAGTGTAGATCTAGATGAGGTGGCTCATTATGAGCCACCTCATCAGGATCTACACTGTTTGCAAATTCTGCTATTTTCGTCACTGGTGCTTAAAGTGTTAAAAGGCTGGTTGATTAATATAGGCACACAATGTGCTTTAGTAGACAGGCTGGTTTATAAACTGGAAATAGTGGTGTAAATTTCAGGCTGACTGCTTCAGAATGGCATTTATATGAGGATGATACATTTTCAGACATTAACATTGGTGTTTTATGTTTGCTAAGCCTATGTAAATCTGTGAAAACTTAAATATGACTGTGTGCATTCCTGTTTTGGTGGTAATTATTATTTTTGCCAGCCAAATACTGAAAATGTGTTTTACACTAATGTTGCTTGTCTATACTGTAAAACACTTAAAATCTGCAGAATCAAAATTACGCAGTTTAATGAAAATGACATATTGGCATATATTAATTTTGGTGATCTATGGCTCTAGATAATAGAGAAAATTTGATGTTAATTTGTGACAATTGATCTTACTTTTCTGTTTAACTATAGATTGTGGCATCTATCAGAATTGCCTCAATGAGGCGATTCTAACGGGATGCCACAATGTTTAATTAATGGAAAGGTATAGAAAAATCTAAAAAAAAAAAAAATCCATCAAATACTCTTTCTTATCTGAACCTCTAGCTGTTATGCTAAATGCGTATGTATATGTTTTGTAATATTGGTGAACTTATATTTTAGCGGTCTTTGCCTTAACCGCCAATGTCGCTAAAATTCAGTAACTGCCAAAAATAATCTGTACAATTGAAATAACTGACATCAGCTGAGTTGAACTGTTACATTAGCTCTTCTCTTAGAGATATGACTGATTAAAAACATGGTCATTGTTGATGTTACATGATACATATCTTTCTTCTAAGGCAATAATTTCCAGAAATCAATATTTACTTCTAAAGATAATAATGAAAATATGATGAATGTGTCTGCTTTGTTGTTTCAGAAGTTATTGATATGGGAAAGATGATAGCGGTATCTATGGACTATAATGACTAATGCCTTAAAGCTGAGTGCTGGGTAAGTATGAATATTTTCACTTGGTTTGAGTTAGCTTATGAAAGAAAACAAGAGCCTGTTGCATACCGGAATGCCTTAGTCCAAGTAATGCTATAGTAATGGCTTAGAACAGGGTTTAAAGCTTCGTTCACACGGGCAGAGTTTCTGTGACAAAGTAGGTTTGGCATAGAAAAATTTGCTCGTGTGAATGAAAAATATGCCAAATTTACATGGTAAAGTTTATATGACAAACAAAATTTGTCTGTGTGAACAGAAAATTTGCCATAGAATATGTAACAAAGAAACTAGCTATGGAGTTGAACACAGAAAACTTTGCTCATAATCAAATCCGCTTGATTTTGAACAAAGTATATTTAACAAAGAAAATGTGGCACAATTGGCCGTTCACACAAGTAAAGTTTGTTTGTCCCAGTAACTTTTACGAGAATTTTTGTTTGTGTGAACATGGCAGCAAATATTTCATTGCCAAAGATTCTATGCCACATTTTTCTTTAACAAATTATTTGCTCCGTGTGAATGCAAAATGTTTGACACACTTTCTTTGTTACAGTTTCTATGACAAAGAAACTTTGATCGTGTGAACGAGGCTTAAGGGTTTTATAAAATACCATTTTTTGTCTCATAAACTGCACACATAATGCTCAAATTGCCAAAAAATGAAAACAGTTGAATTTGCAAACAGTGTAGATCCAGATGAGGTGGCTCATTATGAGGCACCTTATCTTGATCTACACTGTTTGCCCTCTAGTCTTTGAATTCTCAGTGACTCAATGATATAGTCTGGACAAAATATTTTGAAAGTTTGCAGATGTAAAATTTGGTCTGCTTTTATGGCACCTTTTAAGATGGTGATTTGTGTTAAATACAAAAGTTTGAATATGATCATTAAAGAAAAAAAACATATCTACCCGAAACTTAGCTCACATTTTCTTTTTGTTGTTCTCTGTAGTTTTGAATACAAAAACTGTGGTATTGAGTGACATGCTGATGACAAATGAGATTTTATAGTAAAAGATCAAAGAGTAATTAATGTTGCTCAAAAATCTAAAAAAACAACCATCATTATTCAAAATGCATTTAGATCTGAAGGTACTCCAATGCACTGAGAGTATTGTCCTATAGATAACTTTTCCCAGAGTCTTTCCCTTCAGAGTTGACCCTCATTGGAAAGGGAAGCAAAAAATGAAAATGGCAGAGTTGTTTCCCCTGAATGGATAACCATAAATCTAAAATTTGAAATGGGATATTTCTGTTCAACTGATATTTCCAAACAATTTGAAAGACGTTTGATTTTCGTGTCAAGAAGTTAGCAGATTCCCAATATTTATTACTTTATTGATAAGCCCTCGTGACAAAAATAGAAATAATTTAATCAGACAAGATGATAAAATTCTCAAAGGATTGTATGATTGAAACTGTTAAACTCTAGCGATTTGAAGATAGAAAATGGCTATTGATCTGTTTTACGTAATAAAACAACTTAATTCTGTGGAACTCTATTGAAATCAATTTGAAGACAAAAGCATTTCCAGGTTTTAAAATAAAGAAACTGCTAACTTTGTAAGAGCTCTCTTGAACACAGATGCAAATAGTGTGGGAAGTGGTAGAATGACAGAATTGCAAGAGCTTCAGATATATACTTGTATTAATTCTATTAAACGCCCTTGCTCTAATAAATGCCCCAATGCTTCTTTTAAAAAAAATAATGTTATCTACTTGCATAAATTCCTATTTACTTATTTACTTCTCTGGATGAGGTAGCTCTTTGAAACGGATTCTTTCCTTTAAGGGGTGATCCCCATTTAGAAAGAAAGCATAAAAGAAAATTGTTGCTTCCCCTTTATTCATCGGTTGGTTTCTCTATGTGTCCACTCCATAACTTTAAAACGGTGGAAGGGCATTTCATGAAAATGAAATACAAAGTGTCATAAGAAAACGCTAATTTTGTAAGAAAACTGATCACTGATACAGTGACCCAACTGAGATAATTATAGCTTACTGTTTTACTAAAACAATCGCTCCCCCCCACCCCCCACCCACCCCTACCCCCATTTAATAGTTAACCTTTGCCTTGTATATAAATGACATACTATAAACTTTGTCTCTTTGATGGACAAGCACCACATCCGATGAGCCATGCTGGCTGGTGACAGCTCTTGTAATGTGTGACATGGCTCATGTATGCGGCTTTTTGCTTGAGTTTTGTTGTTCATCTTCAGCTCATTTCACACTTCAATTAGACGATTAATCCAGATATAGAAAAAAGCACAACCTTTGGTATTAATCAGGTCTACCATTTATAGTCTGTGTAGGCTCTAAAGGTCTTTAAACAGCTGTTTTCATAAAAATTGTCACCATGACTTTTCAATCAATACATTTTTAGTCAGCCAGAAAAGCAGAAATTAAGTTGAATGGATACACCTCCATGTTCTATAACCAGTTTTTCAAAGGGAGAGAACTTTTGATGTTTTATATTAGTTGTCTTGTTAAATGAGCCCCCACTCGAAAAGCCTGGGTCTTCTCATAAAGGAAAGAATTTGCTCCTAGGGGAGCATATTCTTTCCTTTAGGAGTTGACCCTAATTGAGAATGGAAGCAAAACTGAAAATGGCGGAGTTGCTTGGCTCGAAAGTATAGCTGGTCACCTTAAAGGTTGATGCTCCTTGAAGTCTTCAAGACTTCAGCCGTGTCATAAGAAAATGGGTTTTAGATCATTGTGTGAAAAAGAGATGATTCAAATCGGACTGTACATGTGTATTGTCCTTGTTTGCATAAACAGTTATGGTCCCTGAGGAATCTAGCTGGCAAACAGTGAGGTATGAGTTTATATACAGCCTGATCCAGGCTTTAGTATTTGTACAGGCCTTAAGATTGTCTCCATACGGCTGGCTCTGTCTTTAGTTCTTATGAAACCTCATGAGGATGATGTTTTCATCAGGATTAGCGAGTACCTCATTTACACTATATATTTGAACACATTAAGATATATGGGTACACCTCCATGTTTGTGTCACTTTTACAAAGGGGAACAACTCTTGTGACTTCCTGCTTGCTTCCCTGGAGAAGAAGGGGCTACTCTTAAAGGAAAGAATCTGCTCTTAGAGGAGCAAATTCTTTTCTTTAAGAGTTGACCCCCATTGAAAATGAAGATAAAACCGGAAACAACAAAGTTGCTTCCCCTTAAAGTGTCGAACGATATTGCAATTATCCAAAAATATAAACAAATTGATATTTCACTAATGGTCTATTTGTCAGAAATGAGCTGTGACACAATAAAACCATTAAAGTGGCTTGTGAGCCCCACAAAGAGGAACATCAGCCTGGGCATCTGCCCAGTCTGATCAGTCTTCGCTGTGTTTTTAAAGGGTAGCTAAAGATTTAAGCTAGCTCCATGCAGACAGTAAACATTCAGATCAGACTGGGCAGATGCCCAGGCTGATCTGAGTCTTTGCTTGGTGCAATGCCACTTTGTTGGTTTTGTTGTGTCACGGTTCAAATGTGGAATGGCAGTTAGTGTAGACCCAGACAAGACTGCTTATTAGGAATAGTCTGATCATGGTCCACACTGTATGCTCAGTCATTGTTTTCTCAATAATTAGAAGCATATGGGCGGCAGAGGGGCTGGCTCTCTTGATTTATCAGATCATGGGGTTGCAGGTTTGATTTCCGCTGGAGGCAAGATTTCCAAACGTAAATGTCATTCCATTTGCACAGAGCCAGTGCTCCAGATAAGAAGGGGTAACATGAATAATTTAGGGATAATTTTCCATATTTCTGCATAAAAACATACATTGTGACCCACCATTAGAACCGTCTCGGCGAGACGGTTCTAATGGTGGGTCACAATGTATGTTTTCATTGAGAAATAAGGAAAATTATCTTTGACTTATCCTCAATACCCACTCTTATCTGGAGCTCTGCACAGAGCCCTTTATAATCAACCATCCCATCAGCCTGATATGACAAAACCACGAAGTCAACCATCATCATTTCTCAATATTTAGCATCATTGCGGTATGTTCTTGTTAATTTCTGTGATCTATATAATATACTTATGCCCTATAATCTATCACTAGTTTGTCTATTTTCAGGAAGTCTGTCCCCAAGGGAGAGTCTTCGGAGTAAAAACTTGAGATATCGCCACATTTAGATCACAGTTTGTTTCTGGTTGATTTTCTGGGTCTTAAAAGCGGGAATAATGCGACAACTTTCTGACTTTATTGAGAGGAACCAATGAAATACCAAAGCCAGACAGTATTAATAATAGATAAACGTAAGCACAGAAATTATCGCTTTTATCCACCTTCATTGATTTAGCGGAAACTTTTTTTGGAAAGGTTAAAATGGAATTGTGATTCTTGGAGGACTGGTTTTGGAGTATTTTAAATTTATAGTGGACATATTTATGAGGAAAACAATCAGAGAACAGATCTAGTTGCAATTTTTGATCATGTGACAAATTTGACAGCTTCCAGACTGGTATTGTGCAATTTTCTGAGGAGAAACAGACATTTATTCCAGAAAAAGGAAGAGAACCAATCTTCTTGCATTTATTGATATGACTATTATCTGATGCCGTAGATCCCTAGATTTGCAATGTGAAAGATACTAGACATTTAATAGTGGAAATATATAGACTTGTGTCTAAAGGCTTGTCACATGGGAGAAATATCAACTGATGCCAAAATGGATCGTTGGGTCTGTCCGAATGATAGACAACTTGCACTAAGAGCAAAGTAAGTATGATATGGAAATATTTTCTATTATTTGCTTCAGAAAGTAATGTTTTATGTCACCCATGACAATGCTTTAACCCTTAATGCGCCAAACAGCAGACGACAAAATTTACATCTGCAGAAGTTCAAAAAATGTTTCATCCAAGCGATATATTGAGAATTCAAACACTAGAGGGCAAACAGTGTAGATTCAGATGAGGTGGCTCATTATGAGCCACCTCATCTGGATCTACACTGTTTGCACATTTAACTAATTCAATTTTTGGTGCTTTAAGGGTTAATGCTTACTAATTATTTTACTAAAATCAGAGAAACTGACTTACTCATAATTATTTACATTCTTATTGCATTGCCTTAAATGTAGCTATTAGCCTTGTTGTGTTTCATTTCTCAATGAAAAACAGGGCAGAGACAAAGCCCTGACTTATGGCACATCTGCCAATAAAAGATGTCTGATATAATGTGTTGTTGGGTACCATGCAGTTGTCCTAGAGAAATCTTAGCTTCCACTGTTCAGATATTAAGGGTACTGAGTCTCCAGTCTTTAAAATGTAACTTCTGTTTGTAAAAAGTCGTACGTAACTTGGAATGACTAAAATAATATGTAAATGAAAGTATTGAACATTTCATCAAAAGTCAATGATTTCATGGACATTAAAGTAAGCTAAGGGTTTTTGTTCAGTGATTAAAGACATATTTCTTGTTTATTGGGTGTCATAATCTTATTATGCAACAGTCCAGGGACACTGCTATTTCATCAAAGGAAATACCTCATCTCACAGAGGGTCATAAAACCATTATTTTGGTTTACTTTACGTACAGGTATCCCTTTAAGGTTCAAAATGGTAACTTTGATTCATTAGTAAACACCAAAAGAGGTCATATTAACCAAAGTTTAGATTCTCAGTATGTTGCCGATAAATCGTGTATTTCACCCATGCACTCACCATGTTTGGAGTCGCATTATGATTTGAGTTCATGGCATGTGGAAGAACCTTGTATAAGAGCCCAGATTGGCTGATTCTCCATATTGTATGAAAACTTTGGTGTTAGGTTGGAATTAAGTTGAAGGTCATAGATACAACTTCATCATTTTTCAGGATAATTCCAATAATTGGATTACCATAATTACCCAAAGTATTGGGCCATTTTAGCCATTTACTGTAATTAACCAAAATTTTTTACAAACTGATTAAACTGTCTGGGATAGTGTCAAAAACTGCTGTTAGCAAGGCAAACAGTGCAGACCCTGATCAGACTGCTCCTGCAGGAGCAGTCTGATCAGGGTCTACACAGTTTGCTCAAGCACTGCTGACCATAACAGTATTTCTTCCCTACCGAATGTTGCCCTACCAAATGTAACAGTAGACCGTTATTATGCTCTCTTGGGTATCATAGATAATTAGCAAATGGTTTAGTCTGTAGAATTGTTAAAAAAAAGCAGAATATAGTTTTGAAGCACTCAAGCCATTTCTGGTATCTCTGTTTTTGTCTAAATATGGATCCCCATTTGCACTCAACAGGTCTGCTTGGGTTATAAAACTCCAGTATACAGGGCCCTGGATGGGCTAAGTGAGGATTTTAATGCAGAATCCTGTGATTTGAAGTTGAACTGCATGGCACATAGCTCTTTAAGGAATCCAATGCTTGATGCTTTATGATGCTTTGGCTCTTATGTGAAAAAATTAAATAACTACAGCTGCAGTAGCCCACTACTATCCCCACTCTCCTCCCATCCCAATCACACACAGACCTAACCCTGTAGATTATGTTTATATTGCTAATATTGAGAGTATTTAACTTATTGCATGACTGAAAATTTAGTTTCATTTAGTCACGTAACATATATCAGGCTTTTGGAATAATTACTAGATTGCGTTAAGTGTCCCAGGAAGCTTTTAGAACAAGCAATTTAATTGTTGCGATTTCCTTTCCATGTGTTTTAGTTGTCCGACAGATGAAGTAATCAATTTCAGTTTATGATGCCAATATCCAGGGCATTCATTAATTGAGCCGCGACACCACAAAACCAACAAATTGGCGTGGGTGCTCAGCGAAGACTCTGGTCAGCCTGGGCAGATGCCCATTCTGATCAGTCTTTGCTGTCAGCATAGAGCTAGCTAAGGCCTTTAGCCACCGTTCAAGCATACAGCAAAGACTCAGATCAACCTGGGTAGATACCCAGGCTGATCTGAGTCTTTGCTTGGTGTACATGCCACTTAGTTGGTTTTGTCGTGTCGCAGATCAATTGATTTGTAATTCAGAATTATATTTCCCTGGGCAAATACAAAATTAAATAAAGATATATAATTTTTCTGTAAATTCTGTTTGTTTCTCAGCAAATTCTTCCTTTGGCAAAATGTATACCAAATGTATGCCAATCTTCCTTTATACCCTGTAATACATTGGCTTGTCATGTGGTCAGTACATTGGCTGTCATATAATCAGTGCATTGGTTGTGTAGGAGGTTGTGAGGACATTGGCATGTTGCCACAGCATCTTAAAACAAGCTGAGAAGAAAATTTACATCTGCAAAATTAAAAAAAAATGCTTCATGCAAGTTATGTCATATTGAGAATTCAAAGAATAGAGGGTAAACAATATAGATCCAGATGAGGTGGCTCATTATGAGCCACCTCACCTTGATCTATACTGTTTGAAAAGAAGCTGGTGAAATGGCAAACAATGTAGATCCTGATCTGACTGCAGTGTGTATACTTAGGCCCATTTTTCTCAGAATCTGAGGTCCATGGGTAATAAATTAGCCTGTTTCTACCATCTGTTTGTCCCTCTCGGCAAAATGTATACCAGTTTTAACCTTGTAAGCAAGTTTCCCTATCTCTTATGAGACAAAATTTTCTGCAGTTTAATTGATGCTGAAAAATCACATTTTACATCTCTTATCCTGCTTTAGGGACAGGTGAAAAAAAAAGAAAGAAAATTGTCACATGTTGTCAGTGTGTTGATCGTACGTCAGTGCGTTGATCATACAAAAGGTCACATACCTTTATTGTAAGGACAATGGCATCTTGCCTCAGCAAGTTTCTCACTTACCACAGCGTACAGGATAGTCATCTGTACCAATACTTATACATGGCGGGGCATTATGATTTCATGTTGACCATCCATGTGTCTGTCTGTCCAACATACTTAAAAAACCATCTGTCCTCAGGGGATATCTGCCGCTGCTTCAGATCTAAATGAGATCATAACTGAAAAAATTGTTTCTGAAATGTACAACTAAATAAGTTAAAAAAATGAACTTCTTGTGGTGATCAAAATTTGGCCTCAACGGGTGTACCTGCCCCCTGCCCTGGCCACATACATGGAGAAAAGCATTTATAATGTATTTATTCTGAGTTTGTGAAGCTTATGACAAGTGATCAAAGTAATGGAAGTGTCCTGTCATGATGAAATTTTTTCTGTGGGGTACTGCTGCCTCTGCCTTGGTGTAAAAAAGAGAGTAAAGTAAATCAGGATAAAATTGACTGGTGAAACTGGTTTGCAGTGGCAGGTATCACAGTTATTTGTGATGCTTGTATTTGAAATTTTGCTAAAATAAATTCAGTCTGTTGTTCTGGCACTTCAGGAATTAATGCTATGATTTTGTTTAAAATATTTCAGGCTTGGAGCAGGATGGTCCGTTCACACAAACAAGTTCAGTTCATTTCAGCGAGTGCAGCAGCTCAGCATGGAAGAACAGGAAGCCATTATGAATGTGATAGCGAGGGCTGATATGCTTGAAGAGGTGGAACAAGAGAGAATTGGGTAAGACAAGTACTGGCTTTTTGAGAAAAGAATTGGGTGATGGATGCAAGGGCTTCTAAATGCCCCGATTTCACACAGACCACAAATCCCATGAATCGCATTGAATTGATAAATTTTAGGATTTGTAGCTGAATCCTAATCAGTTCGTGAAGTTCTTAACTGAATTGTGTATATTTGTAGTCAGTTCTTTCAATTCTTGAGCAATTAGGAAAATGGTAGCAAAAGTTTTGAGATTTTTAAAATTTTGGCCACAAACTCCCGATTCCAATAGATCGTATTTAACCGTAACAAATTTGTAGTGCATCCTTAGGCATTTTACAAAATCGCTGGAGTGTATCCGCACACTTTACTGAGAGCTTATTTTGGCAAAAATCATGTGCAGTATAAGCGGTCGTTCTTTTCATCTTGAATTAGCATAGAACTTCATCTTTAGAGATGATTGCTTTGGAAAAACACTTAAGGTTTAGCTGTTTCAAATGGTGAGCCAATTTTATTACAGCGGATTTACATCATACGTTCACTTTTAAAATTGATTTTACTTTGACATCATTTTAACTTCATTTTGGATTGTCAGTAATATAATTGATCATGAATTGTGATGGCTGTAATACCGTTGACAACACCAAAGTCAAAAGGACCAAAACATAATTGAAGATTGACTCATTTCTGAAACTTTTGGGTACCGACGTCAAGACTAACGTAAAATCATGACATAGAATTCTCAACAATATTTGCATAAAAATGAACAAAGAACATGTGTTTGTTTTACAAGGAAGGTATGATAGAAGACTTTTGTATTTTGATCACTTGTTTACAAAACAACATCACCTGTCACAGTAGCTTTTGAAAACAAGAAAAATAAACTTGCGTTATTGACAGGTCACGGCAATATAATCAGTGGATACTGATATTGAAAAGTATGCCAATATTTACAGCAATATGGTTGACTTTCATATCATAGGCAGTAAAGACGGTCCAAGAGAAAACTGTGCAAAAATTAATGTTGAAAAACATTCCCTCGCATTGCAAATTCAGGTTAAGTTGGTAGCCCTGCGAATTCTAATATGGTTGGTACCACTCTTTTGCGTTCGACCACCCTTTTGTTTGTTTCCAACAGGCATAATTTTTTACAAGGTTTATGCACAAATAAGTGCTTTTTTAGTTTGTAGTTTTGAATTTTAGAATAAATAGATTGTTTCTTTACAATTAAGGGTTTCATAAGTGGTGCGTAACTAAAGTGGCTGAAAGAAGATTCTCGATCGAGTTATTATCCCCATTGCATTCTGGGTATTTTTTATCGACTGCTGAAATTGTCGTCTGCATCAAAAATCAAGAATATTTTTACAATATTGGTCTAACTAACTCTTGTAGAAATGATGTCTAGGCAGCAAACAGTTTGGATCTCAGATCAGGCCTCACATTTGTGGGGCCTGATCTGGATCAAAACTGTTTGCCCAGATACGCCTAAAGGGGTATCCCAAATGGAATGGGTTATGAAAAGGGGTGTATGTGCAAGAGTAAAGAGAATGTTAAAATAAGCACAAAATTCTGATATTTCATTTCAGGCGGCTGGTTGAGAAACTAGATAATATGAAGAAAAATGCCATGGGCAATGGATCAACTCAGTGTGTACTGTGTGGGGACGAGTTTGGCTTACTGGGGGCTTCTCCAACTTTCTGTGATGATTGCCGAAAGGTAAGATGTCAGAGCTCTAGATAAGAGGGAGTATTTGGTGATAATTCGGAATAATTTTTGTTAATTCCCCATAAAAACATATGTTGTGACCCCTCATCTGAACCGTCTTGATGAGACGGTTCAGATGAGGGGTCACAACATATACATGTAGTTTCAATGAGAAATAAAAAAAATTGTCATCAGATACTCCCTCTTATCTAGAGCTCTGGATGTGTTATGATCAGTTTATCATATGACGCTGCATCTGAGAGTGTAATAAAGCCATGCATTAAAACCAATAATCAACTAGTGGATTAAATAATAACGTCGTAATGTTATGGGTTGACGTCCAGAAAAACGTCGTGTTTTCCTATGGCAAAATTGTGAAGTTTCAGTGCAAAATTTGCTAATAAAGTGCCATTAAGTGTGATATGATAAATGGAACCTTGCATTCTTGTTCCTGCATAATTGAATTTATTAAACTCGTTAGGGAACACTGATAAGATGCTCGGCATAGACTCGCCTCATCATTTTCCCCAACTCGATTAATAAACCCTGTAATACAGGAGCACTCAGGTAAGATCCTGTGATTACAGTAGAAAGCCCAATAGAAAATTATACATTTGGATTTTTTATGCCCCAGCCATTAAAAATGGGGGGGCATATAGTATCACCGCTGTCCGTACGTACGTAGCGTGCGTAGTGTACATACATAGCGTACATACGTAAGAAATGGTTTCCGTTCAATATCTTTTGAAAGCATTGGTGTATTGAATTCATATTTCATACACAGCTATATAATCATGATATACAGGTCAAGTTCGATGTTGGGTAAAATCTGTCGATTATTGTGGGAGTTATGGCCCTTTTTCGACTTCATTTTGTATGAAAAATTGGTTTCCATTCGATATCTTTTGAAAGCATTGGTGTATTGAATTCATATTTTATACACAAGTATATAATCATAAAACACAGGTCAAGTTCGATGTTGGGCAAAATATGTCGATTATTGTTGGAGTTATGGCCCTTTTTCGACTTCATTTTGTATGAAAAACTGGTTTCCGTTCGATATCTTTTGAAAGTATTGGTGTATTGAATTCATATCTTATACACAGGTATATAATCATAAAATACAGGTCAAGTTCCATGTTGGGCAAAAACTGTCGATTATTGTGGGAGTTATAGCCCTTTTTCGACTTCATTTTGTATGAAAAACTGGTTTCTGTTCAATATCTTTTGAAAGCATTGGTATATTGAATTCATATTTTATACAAAGGTATATACTCATAAAATACAGGTCAAGTTTGATGTTGGGCAAAATCCGTCGATTATTGTGGGAGTTATGGCCCTTTTTCGACTTCATTTTGTATGAAGAAATGGTTTCCGTTCGATATCTTTTGAAAGCATAGATGTATTGAATTTATATTTTATACACCGGTATATAATCATAAAATACAGGTCAAGTTGGATGTAGGGCAAAATCCTTCGATTATTGTGGGAGTTATGGCCCTTTTTCGACTTCATTTCATACAAAAATGGTTTCCGTTTGTTAGTTTTTGAAAAGTTACTTGTTTCTTGGCTATTTCTTTTGGAAAGTTGCCCCCCCCCCCCCCCCCCCCCCCCCCCCCCCCCCAGTACCTTAAACAAGGCGCCATCTTACTTAGGGTACTAGGCAGGGGCGTCCGTGTCATATGGACACATTTCTAGTTTTTTCAAAATTGGAAAATTCTATTCAAGCCCTCTGTGTACTAATTACAGCAAAAATGATATTTACCATAAATAGATAAAAGACGTGAAACATGACTGTCTTTGGTGATGACAGCAGTTATTTACACACATTGTATCTCTAAGAGCATCAAGAATAAGCTCTGAGTGATCTTTGTAATTATCATGTTTACCAGTTTTCTAAGTGAAACAGAAGTCTTGGGATGAGTCCTTCACACCTTTATGGAATACAGATGAGGTCATTGATATTATTACTTAAAGCACCAAAAATGAAAAAAAGTTGAATCTGCGAACAGCGTAGATCCAGATGAAGCAGCTCATAATGAGCTGCCTCATCAAGATCTACACTGTTTGCCCTCTAGTCCATGAAATCTCAATATGATATACCTTGGACGAAACAGTTCTGAAATCTTGCAGCTGTTAACTTTGTTTTCTGCTTTTTTTGGTGCTTTAGCTGTCAAGATTTGATGTGTACTTATTAGAAGAGTTCAGAATGGTCACATATGGAAAGCTGACATCTGTTGTATGGGAAATTGTGATGTGAATTATGTTGTAGGCTTTTTTGTGGGGGGGGCTTGAATGATTAGGGTTTGATGTTTACTTATTAGCACAGTTCAAATGGTCACATATGGAAAGTTGACTTCTGTTGTGTGAGAAATTGTGATCTGTTGCAGCATGTCATTCATCCGTCCATCTGTCACCAGCCATCCACAGAGCTCCAGATAAGAAGGGGTAACAGGGATAATTCAGAGATAATTTTTCTTATTTTGTAATGAAAACATACATTGTGACCCTCATTAGAACCGTCTCAGCGAGACGGTTCTAATGAGGGGTCACAAAGTATGTTTTTATTGAAAAATAAGGAAAATTATCTCATAATTATCTCTGTTACCCCTTTTTATCTGGAGCTCTGCATCCACCTCTTTGGTTAGGGGATAGTTCTTCTCAGTAATGATACTGATATGGCACTCTATCAAAACTGTTTAAGTGAAATCAGGTGGATCTGGTAATACTTTGGTTGCCCAGAAAAACAACATCTTTGAGTCTTCAGCTCAGAGAAACAACTATGGTACCTTGAGTGCAAATGAATTTGACACAAAATAATGTTCCTGGGGTGAACCGTTACCAAGCATTTCAGCCTGTGTAATTTCTGCCATGGGGCAGGCCTAGTTCTCCTTCTAAGTCTATTGTGAAAATTTGAGTTTGAAAACGACTGGCCCCTAGCATTTGAAAATCATTTGACATAAGTCTTTCTCATATGATACTATACCAAACTTGTCCAAGCCATGTGATTTTATTAGAGACATGGCCCCTGGGGGCAAAAGCTAAGTTTCCATACATGTAAGAAGTGTTTCTTTAATCAGCAAAGTGGCATGTACACCCAGCAATGACCCAGATCAGCTTGGGAATCCCCCCAGTCTGATCAGAGTCTTTGTTGTCCTCTTGGAGCTAGTGTAGACCTTTATACACCTTTCCTATAATTCAGAGTCTGTTCGAGTTTTGTCCCTTGCAACGCCTATGACGTCATCTATAGGATAGGATATTGTTTTTCATTGCGTTACCAAATAAATACCGGATTTCTGTATATTCAAAACTGACATTCAACAGTTAAGATTAAGACAACTATTTTGTTCCAACTATATTTAGCTCTTTCTTTGTCGCAAAATAAGCTTTATAACTTATAGCATATGGGAATTTGACATAAAATTAAAAGATTTCCGACTAAAATTTCGGGCCAAAATTACCGTAATCGAAAGAGTATGTATCACCATTACAGCTTCCAAAACTTAAGGAAACGAAAGAAAATCGCGGAAGATGTTCAGACCGTTATTACAAAAGATACAAAACGAACGAATAGCTGATTATAAAGCAGGCACACGCTAAAAATGATAGCAAAGTGTGCTGACATGGAATTCGTTTGTGTAATCACCGAATCGCGCGCATTGCCGCAATAAACAAACACCTATGATTGTGTATTAACAAGACACACGTTCCGAAGGCAGCTTTAAGAACACTCTACCGTGAAATGGAAACGATCAAATAAATAGTAAGAGATGGAAAAAATTATATTATGAATTCAACCTCGGGTTCAAACTTACGGAAAACTGTCTGGATGGCATTGGATGCTGATGCTTTAAGATCGGTTTATCGCACAAGAAACCATAAATATCAGCGCTATAATCTGTCCGGTAATAATGCATCGTTTAATACTATCTGAATACTGACGTTTTACCTGTTGAAAAAATGGAAATAACATTTCAGATTTTATTTTATACGAAATGTAACTCTTTTATATTGAACAAACGTGAATGTTTTGCCGGGGTGTTAAAATACGGCGTCGATGAAAGGGGTCATGAAAATCATGAGCGACTTGTCGGAATTCTCAGTATGATATTAAAATGAATAAAAAAAACTTATATAAATAAAAAATGTCACATGACAACAGGGCAATTAAACTTTAATTTGGCATTCGATGTATTTTTTGCAGTTAAGATTTACAAAACGTCTGCTTTATGCATGTTATGTGTGTTTGCAGTTGTACTGAATTATATGGGATGCTCCTATAGATGACGTCACAGTCTACTTGGGTAGATAACTCGTGCGCGACTTTATCGATTTATAGGAAAGGTGTATATATAGCTTCTACCCTTCAAGTGCACAGCTAAAAGACTGATCAGACTGAGCAGATGCCCAGGCTGATCTTAGTCGTCACATGGCACACATGCCACTTTGTTGGTTTTGTCCTGTCAAGGCTTATATGCAGTTTTGCATCTCTTATTTACAGGCAGTGTGTACCAAGTGTGGTGTGGATACTTTTAATTGCCACAAACAGCCACTCTGGCTTTGTAAAATATGCAGCGAAAATAGAGAGGTAAGTTGAGAAAGATATTGTAAAAAATTATCATGATGGCTTACTAGCTCACCTGAGCATAATTTGATAAAGTGTTCAAGGAGGTATTGTGATTGGCCTTTGTCTGTCACCCGTAATTGTCTTTGTTAGCTTTTGTTTTGAACGACTTCTCCAAAACTGCTGGACGGATTTTAATGAAATTTCACAGGAATGTTCCTTGATTGACCCTCTACCAAAAGTGCTCAAACCTTTCGGCTTTTCTGAACAAATGGTCGCCGGAGCATTTGTAGAGTATTGATGGCTTAATATTTCTGATTCAAATATTCTAAACATAGGTGTTTGAGTTATGCACCACTTTCCAGTCGGCATATATCCAATTTTAACACTTTACCGGAGTCACTAAAATTCATACTTTGGGCAAGCACTTGGTCACAAAATTTCAATTGACCTCCTTGCAGATTATGCGATCATTTTAATTTCAATAGTTTCTGATTGTAAGTTTATGACAGAGCTTTTGCCTAAAGTGTGAATCTTTGTGGTTCCATTGAAGCGCCCTAAGAATCGAGAAGATGTGGACTGGAAAATGACGCATAGCTCACTGTGCGTAGAATACATGTATTGAAAGATTTTTAGAAGCTATGTTATAGCATGACAAAAAGCAAAACATTCAGTCAAATTGTTCCATGCAGCATATGAAAACAAAAACCACTTAATCCCCCATCCCCTGAAAAGGTGGAATCTGTGATGATTTTTGCGTAGTTCTGTATAAACAACATGTCAATGCCCCTTGTTTGAGCTGCAGTGGTTAGTCAGTTCTAATGTTGATGTTGCAATATTTGATTGCTGTTGTGGGTAAAGGAACTTAAGGTATGGGCAACATAGTAAAGACTCACGTCAGCCTTTGCAGTCTGATCAGAAACCTCTCCTTTTGCATAATGCATATACAGACTATGAACCTTGGGGAACAGAGAATTAAATTATTTGAAAATGAATTATAGGTGTGGGAAAATCAAACTTTTCCGATGTTTGAATTTCAGGTAGCAGCTCACTTATAATTTGAGAGGAGCATGGCATACACTGTATGCCATGCTCCTCTGGAATTATGAGAGGAGCATGGAACTGTAAGCCATGCTCCAGTGAGATGACATCATAGATCTGTTACCATAGCAACAATGGCATTTGTAACTGTTGTGCTTAGTACTTTGGCAGAATGGCAGAATGACATCCAAATGACGTCACGTAGACATAAAAATGAAGTCTTAGTTGCTATGGTAACAGATCTATGAGGTCATTAGTGTAAACAATATTTTATTCAACATACTGAGCATATATGAACTATACAATCTCCCAAGAACAATAATTCTATACAGTAGCCTGAAAGGAATTCAGAAGAAAGTCTGCGACTTATGTAATCTGTATCTGTGAGATCATTGGTATCGGAGCATGTATGCCATGCTCTGCCAGTTTTTAATCTATTACAAACTGATACTTCTTACAACAGAAACTTCAGGTTTTTTCAAAGAAAAAATATTCTCAAGTCATTTAATTCAGTGTTAAAAGTGAAAAGTGCAGACTGATCACCCTGAGCTTATGCCCTGTATGATTTTAGTAGTAACTATACCCAGATCTCGTAAGGTTCTTTTTCACATGACACCCATCATTTATATATTCTTCCATAGTTCTTATGAAAAGTCATTGTGCACTTTGTGTCTGATTCTGAATCTGAAAGTCCAAAAGCATAATAGACCTTTTAACCATCCAATATCCTGAGAGAAACCTTTTATGTAAATTGAATGCATCATTTAAATGTTTCCACTTACGGGGTAACAAGACACCACATAAATCCATAAGTGAGCCGTGCCGAAATAAATGCTGCCATAGGGCATGTCCGGACATCTAAAGCTTGGAAAAACACATTAGCTTGTACATCGGAACATTATAATAACACTTTAGTGCTTGCAAGACCTTAAAGTGCAAAAAAAGCACACCACCAAATTTATGTCTGCAAAATTTAGAAAAAATATTTCATCTAAGCTATATTACATTAAAAATTAAAAAAACTGGAGGCCATATTAAGAATTCAAAGACAAGAGGGCAAACAGTGTAGATTCAGATGAGGTGGCTAATAATGAGCCACCTCATCTGGAGCTTCCCCGTTTGCAAATTTAACTACATGTGTTTTCGTTTTTGGCGCCATTTTTTGAGAGTTAAGTTGAAGTGGTGAAAGTGGTGCATTTGCAATACACTGTTCATATAGCTGATATTGACAGACTGGTGTCGGCTTTTACCCTTCACATTTGGTAAAGACCATCTTTTCCCATGTCATCTGAAGATTGCATATTAAATAGCTCTCAACACCGACTTGAAAATGTTTATGGAAATTAATTCCCACCAAATCAATACTGCCAATGTCAAGAGACGTGTACTGTCCTTCGGTAATTGCTAAATGATGCCTTGCATAAAAAAGTACAAGAGAAGATTCATTTAGCTTCAAGTTACTTTTAGCTTGCTCAAAATGGTGGACTTTGACTGCAAACTTTGGTTACCCCCATTGCTGAGATCTTACTCATGTGATAGGGTATGAATTGACCAAAGGCTGCCAGAGCCAAACTTTGAAATACTGTAATAGACCGTATTAGCACACATGCTCCAATAAGCACACATCATGGGAATTTCTGAGGCATATGTTTATTAGCACACATATGTGTACTGGTTTATCCCTTTGATTCCTTGTTATACCCACGGTATACGAAGTATGTAGGGGGTATATATATTTTTTTTACAAGTGCTGAGCTTTTCAATTTTCACTTACAAAGCTTGGCCATTCTACATGACTATAAGCAGCTTTTCTCTGATGCTTTAAACATTAAATTCTTTTTTTTTTGCTGTAGAAAATAATTTTTTAAAAGGTGCGCTTATTAGGAAGAAAGTCTGCTGCAAGTATTTAATGCCATTTTGAAAATGTTAGTGCACAGTATGCTAAAAGGGTTGAATGCGGTAGTTACTGGCTGTATGACATCCCATTACTATAAGGTCACTCACCATAAAGTAATGTATTCTGTCCGAAAGATTCTGACCTATCAGGAGTGCTGCCAGTAATATTTAACAGCCCTGAACAGTTTTCTGAAACACTTGAGCTATGACATGACAATACCAACAAAGTGGCATGTGCGCCCAGCAAAGCCTCAGATCAGCTTCGGCATTTGCATAGTCTAATCAGAGTCTTTGTTGTCTGCTTGGAGCTAGCTTAGATTCTTAGCTACTCTTTAAGTGCTTAGCCTAGACTCTGATCAGGCTGGGTGGCTGCACAGGCTTATCTGAGTCTTCGCTGGGCACACATGCCACTTTGTTGGTTTTGACCTGTTATGGCTCACTTATGAAAATAGTTGAGTTTGCAGACAGCATCACTCCAGATGAGGTGGCTCTTAATGAGCTGCCTCATTATGCCATCATATGGATCTTTGAATTCTTAGTATGATATATATGTATGTGGCTTGGACGAAACAAAATTTGAAAATTTGCAACCTATGTAAATTTGGTCCTGCGTGTTTGGCACTTTAAAGGTTATAACAAATTACACTTTTCAGTTAAACTAAATTTTCCTGACAAATACTGTAGAAAAGACCCCATTAATTTTAATTTCCAAGACAGTGCAAAAACATCCTTTTTCCTCCCGTTAAAATCCAAGACAGCTGGAACCAGAGCTCTAGATAAGAGGGAGTATTTGGTGATAATTAGGGATAATTTTTGTTAATTCTGCATAAAAACATATGTTGTGACCCCTCATCTGAACCGTCTCGTCGAGACGGTTCAGATGAGGGGTCACAACATATGGTTTCGATGAGAAATAAGAAAAATTATCCTTAATTATCATCAAATACTCCCTCTTATCTAGAGCTCTGTGGAACAGAGCAATTTACTGAGAGACTGATGCTAGTGTGAACTGACAAGAACACCAAAAGTGATCAGTATCCATTGCCGTTAGCGGAATTGCATTAGAATAAATTCTGCTGCCATTAGGAGAGTGATATAATCTAATAAGGCAACATTTTACACTCTTAAGAACACTTGAGATCTGCTAAATATCTTACTTTTATATAATTATCGTATCACATTAAGGTTCAAGAAATATATTAAGGGAAAGAAGTTAAAGGTGAAAGTTAAGTCTGTTTGTCCACCATTTTCTCAAAGGGAGACAACTTTAGGGGGGTGGGTAACTATTGGCTTTCCTGTAAGAATGGATGGGAAAAGGTGACCAGTCTGGGCTTGGTTGTTCAAAACTAATGACATCGTTAGATAACACAATGTTAAATTTTCAAACGTATTATACCCAAAAACTCTACCATTTTTGCTAATAACTTATCGTATTGTTAATTGACGAGACATTAAATTTTCAACATATTGTACACAAATATGCTGCCAATTTTTGCAGAAAAAGCTCCTCACAGATTTTCAGCAAAAAATATTACCCTGGGCATTTGATTTGTGAGTACTGTTAGACTTAACAAATCACAGGCTAATGACTTTGTTGAGCTAACAATGCTTTGAACAGCCAGGGCCAGATTGTTTTGAAAGTCGGATGTATCATAGTGTATCATAGTCTGAATTTGTAATATTGAAGTATGATTTGATATTAAATAGAGTGAGGTATGATTTGACATTAACACTTTAACTGCCAGAGACGAAAATAGCAGAATTTGCAAACAGTGTAGATCCCTTTGAGGCGGCTCATAATGAGCCACTTCATCAGGATCTACACTGTTTGCCTTCTAGTCTTTGAATTCTCGATATGAAATATCTTGGAAAAGGCATTTTTTTTAATTTCTGCAGATGTAAATTTTGTCGTCTGCTTTTTGGCGCTTAAAGGGTTAAATGGAGCACCCACAGAACTTAGTACTATGATCGAAAAACAACCTCTGAGACATGCCAGATAGCACCAAATTTGCACCATTTTTTGTTAACTATTGATGTTGGCTCTAATCAAGAAAAGGTCTTGAAGTGCTTCTATTTCCAGTGTAAACTAATCTGATTCTAAATGTCAAGCATTATCAGAATGATCCTAACCACTTGTGATGTAGTACTTCAACAAACTGTGTAGACCCAGATCTGACTGCTACTGATGTTGGCTATATGGTGGGATTTATCCTTCTTTTGTACGATAACCCCATATATCTAAAATTAGTCTTGTATAATTCTGTTATAGCAAGGACCCATATTTGACTCATCTCTTTCAAAGAATCAAGTTAGAATACAACATGCAGTGTATCACATAGCTGTTTAAAGTATGTAAAGAATGACATTATATTACGGTCATTATTTGTTATAGTCAATGACCTGTCGAGGAACAAGTAAAAAATTTAAACCCAAAACACTCCCATGCCTCTCCCATGCCACTCCTTCATGACTCTCTTGCTAAAGACATCATGTGTTTTCACTCTCATGTTACCTCGCTTCATGCTTCATTATTTTTGCGATCACATCACATGCAATTTATACAAAATACCTAATATATTGGGACACCTGAAAATGATAAATTTTCCATTTGTCCCAAATGGAAATTTTGTTTTTTTTCAGGTGTCCCAATTTTCAGGTGTCCCAATATATACTCACATTACTGTACTTTTCTGCTGGTAACTGTACCTCTCATATTAAGTAAAGCTGAGGCTTAACATTTTGATCTTTTTGCGGTCATCAGCTGGCGATGAGTTCTGTGCCCCGCCACACTACCCACTCCCACCATGTGTCTCTTTTTACACCCCATGACAAGCTCTCGCATATCCCTTAATATGCCATCTGTCCACTCTCCAGAAAGTCACATGACTAGGTGAGTTTATAGTGGGGTTAAGCAAGGCATGGCATGTTTGATCTTAACAAGTCCATGACTGTATTGCTTATCTTACCATATTTATTAGGATCTAAGGAGAAGAGTTTTCCTTCCTGTATTCTCCAAATGTGTAAATCATTCTTGTGTAACTCAGCTGTTAGAAAAAGTTTTCTCTCCCAAAACAATCTCAAAAATCAAGATCCATCTTGTAAGATGGAACTGGATTTTTGGGATTGCTTTGTAAGATAGATCTAGATTTTTGGGATTGCTTTGTAAGATTGATCTAGATTTTTAATACAGATGTATATCTTAGGATGGCTTTGGAGGAGAAAAACTTCCATCTTATCTGTTTTAAAGCATGAGCTCTCATATAGCACATTTCATAACATATCCAGCTATGTAAATAAGATATCCTAAAAACCATGTTTTCTCAAATATCTATCTATTTTTTATTTTGATGAAACTTCCTTTTATTGGAACTTAATCAAAGCCTTCCAGTGGAAGGCTTTGTTTTAGTTTCAATAAAAGGATTAAAGGCTTCAATATTGCATTTTGCAATTGTCTTTATTGTATAAAACAAAAAGCCCATTCTTGGAAAATAACTCTCTTGGTAATAATGAACAGGAAATTACTTCAGCAATTGCCATAATATCAGAACAATAAACTGTGACAGTATTTAGAGCTCCATTTAAACCAAGCATCTGGGGCTGTAAAATTTTATTTTTTTTTCTTCTGAATTTCCAAACAAATTCAACAAAATTATGTCCTCTGCCTTTAGAAAAAAAAAACTATCTTAGGGTTATATCCAACCCAGGGCTACAGAAATTTTGAAATCCAAATCGGTCCGGACAGCCGATGATGTCATACAAATCCAAGATAGACACGAAAACTAATGACTACACCTTGTATTCCACAATCCAAAAAAAGTCACGAAAACTAATGACTACACTGGAAATATATATACTGCATGCCTGACACAAAGGAAATCATCGCTGAAGTAGCCATTTAGTCCACATGTTCTTACTTATCGTGAAAAATGCGCTGTAAAGCGCAAAAATGCGCTGTAAAGCGCAGAGACAGTGAGACCGAAAGTGAAAGTACACATGCCATTCCAATCGGACATCCTCGCCGATCTTGGATATACGGAATTGGCCGAAGTATTACGATTTACGTATTTTACTGTATTTGAGTTAATTCCCTTGAAATTTGAATATACTTGCAAAAAGGTACCTTCAGACGAATAAAAGAAATATTTTTCTGCGCAAGAAATGATGTCCGCTAAAAAACCCTGACCAGCCTGCACACAATCAAGTCAGGTTAAAATTTTCTATTTGCTAGTCAGGTTAAAATTTTCTGTTTGCTAGTTTAATGCTTTCCTTATGCTATCTTTGAAAGTATACAGTAACCTTACGTTGCACAGCCTTTTTCCGTGCGTCGGCATGTGTATTTGTGTATTACGAGTTGTGCAAAACCTTCGCCGCTGGCCTAAATTGTGACACGTGCTAATTATCGAAGATTTCTAAAAACATAATCAGTGTTCACACCTTGGCAAGACAATCGTCACTTTGTTTATCTGTGAAAACTTTTGACAGCAGTGCATATTTATTGGATTAATATATATGACACATGGCTAAAATCCAGGTAATTATGTCATTATACATTCGGAAATTGTGTTTTTTCGGACCGAAAAAAAGTGCCATATGACATCTGAATCGGTTTTTCGAACTCAAATTCGGCCCGAACCGACAAAAATTCGGATTTCTGTAGCCCTGATCCAACCACAGAGACATCTTTAGACTATGACAAAAGCACCTGCATAGTGTCAGAAAGATTTGTATAAAACACCAAATACAAGTGTCTATGCATTTTGACAATAATTTGCTCGGAAAAATAAATGACTACCGGTAAGTTAAAAACTCAGATAAATAACAAAAATTAATTTGAGGATACATGCATACCATATGCAAATGTACAGACCATGTTGAAGTAGCCTGCAAAATGTCAGTATGAGTCCCAAAATCTGTAGGAGGAGTTGCACACACAAGGTACCAACTAAAATGGCCAACTCAACAAGTCTTCTGATGCAGGGAAATGACTAAGATTGCAAAGCAAAAAATGTGGTAAAAAATGATCCTATTTAAACTTTTCCTATTTCCATTACCTTTAATTATAAAAGCTGGCTTTTCCCACCCAAAATTGAAGTCTGTGTGCTAAAAATTTAGAAAATAAATTGAAAGCCAGTAATGGGAAGTTGAGTGCAACAAATTTCAAGAGAAATTCTTGGGTATATCAAAATTTTATTTTTGACTACATGTAATTTTTTTGGCAAAATTACAACTGTCTGACAGAGATCGTTGGAAAATCCACATGTTGGCTTAAAAATCACTTTCTAGATGTATTCTTTTGGCTTGTAGAGTGGGAAACAAACAACATAGGTCCTCTGTTGTTTACGTTACTTGATAAAGCCCTTTCAGAGTGGGGTCTACCCTTTATGGAATGAATGCTATTCTTAAAGGAAAAAATTTGCTCCAAAGGGAGCAAATTCTTTCCTTTAAGAGTAGCTCTCCATTGTGTGGAAGCAAAAATCAGTATGATAGAGTTGCTTCCCTTGATATCAGATTATATCCATTCGCCTTAAATTTGTGATTTTCGTAATGAATCTTTAGACTGATATAAAATTTTATTTTCGCAAAGTTTATGGGAGATATGTCACCAATTTATCCGATTTTCTGATTCTTGTGCATGCGAGAACAGATTTGCAACATGGGAAGCCATATATAGATTAATGGATGAAGCTGTGCAGAGATTATTTCTCTGTTTCCTTTTGGTGACAAATCTTGTATTGATTATAAATTCAGTACTCTTTCTTTAAGCTGAACTTTTTTTTTTTCCCCATAGTCACTTTTTCGTCATTATAGGCTGTATCAAGGTGTCCCATAGTCGGAGCTAGGGGCTGGTAGAGGGCCACTGTATCATATATAGGTACAGGATATGAAAGGCAGGTTCCAGTCCGTGCAGCTTTGTGCCAGCTGGTTAAGCAAGCAGGAGCAACATAGGTATCACTTTATCGTATGAAATCACTGTATTCAGTGGGTAACGTTGTGTCATAAAAATCGTATGACCACATGTGTAATAAAACTTTGGCACGCACATATAATGTCATTGACAACGTCCCTGTGAACAATGCATTTTCTTATTGAAATAATGTTCAGTTTGAAGGTGTTAAAATCCATTTTAAAGGGTCAAATGATAAACAGAATCTTACACTTGTGGTTATTTCATATGAAATTTATGAAACTGGCCGAAAGCTTGTTACATAAATTTCATATTAAATGACCACTCGTGTAAGATCCATTATTTTTGCCAGCAAGGTTGTTGCTTTGTGGTTGTCATCAAAATGTTAACCAACTGCATTTATCTCCATTTCTTACAAGCTCATTGACCTGCTTTGATGAAACTTCACACATAGAAGACATGGAGCTGAATCTGAAAACAAAGCCATATAAGAGTCAATATCGTGACATAATTTTATCAATAATTGCATCAATGACAGCTGGTCACATCCAATAAAGTGTCTAGTATATCATACAAAATGACAGCCAGGGAACGCTTTAATAGATCATAATAATAACTGGCTTGGAAAAGGCTTCGTAATTGGTAGTATGTATCCAGATTTATGTCACTGGAGGCTGTCTTTAAGGCAGAAATTTGGAGCCAGTAGAAGAAAATTGACATAATACAATGCTATAGATAAGACGGAGTATTTGGTGATAATTTTTGTTAATTCTGCATAAAAACATATGTTTTGACCCCTCATCTGAACCGTCTCATCAAGACAGTTCAGATGAGGGGTCACAACATATGGTTTCGATGAGAAATAAGAAAAATTATCCTTAATTATCATCAAATTCTCTTCTTATCTAGAGGTCTGATAATAAGGAGAATTGTCGGATAGAATTGCTAGGGCATACATAGCAGAACAAGGAGACACTGTAGAGATCATTCATGTTCAGGGAATTCAACTCTTGTCTTCCCATCTAAGTGGGGGTCAACTATTGAAGGAAAGAATTTGCATAAAATTTTGAACAAAGTCAGATATGCATTGATGCAGTGACATTGTTGCAGCAATGTTGTATCAAGTGCATATCTTTATGTTATAAACTCACAATGTTTGTTACATATTTATTTTTCACAGTTTATTCATCACGTGAATGAATCATGTGATAAATAAACTGTGAAAAATACATATCTTTATGACATTATATCAACAGGATAGCTAACCCACATGACTTTTTGATACTATTCACAGACTTTTTGATACTGTTCATGGACTTTTTGTATTTAACCCATTGCATTCTGGGTACTTTTGGTCGTCTGCTGTAATTGTCGTCTGCATCAAAAATCAAGAATATTTTGACAATATTGGTCTAACTTTTGTTGAAGTGATGTCTAGGCAGTAAACAGCTTGGATCTCTGATCAGGATCCAAACTGTTTGCCCAGATACCCCCATATGGGGTATCATGAATGGAAGGGGTCAAACAAGTGCAAGTGAGGTTTGTATTTTCCTGATAATTTTCTTTAATATTACAGAATAGATTGACATGAGGTAAAATGCAGAGTACTGGGCTTAACTTCTTCTGTTTGATGGTGCCTGCTAGGGAGGCAAATCTTTATTAGGTACAGTAAGTACAAATGCTCGACCAAAACTCTTTTTGATCTTCTGGGTTTTGGGCAAGCATTTATACTTCACCAAGTAAGATGTGCCTTCAGTGCTAGCAGCATCAAACAGCAGAAGTTTCACCCAGTACTGTACACTTTACCTCATGTCAATCCATTCTGTAATAAGAAAAATATCAGGAAAATACAGACCTTGCTTGCACTTGTTTAAATACAAAAGTCCTTGAAAGGTATCAAAAAGTCATGTGGGTCAGCTACTGTGTTAACCCATTCCATTCGGGATACCCCTTTAGGGGTATCTGGGCAAACAGTTTGGATCCAGATCAGGCCCCACAAACGTGGGGCCTGATCTGAGATCCAAACAGTTTGCTGCCTAGACATCATTTCTACAATAGATAGTTAGACCAATATTGTCAAAATATTCTTGATTTTTGATGCAGACGACAACTTCAGCAGACGACAAAATACCCTGAATGCAATGGGTTAATGTTGAAAGAAACTTTTCTCTTAGCTGCCTAGTCCATACCACCACCACCACCACTACTTATATTGTGAAATCTAGAACGTGATAATAATTTCGAAATACTGATTCCGAACAAAGTAAAGCAATTTATAGTAGGGTAAATGCCAAGACTGCTTAAGGATTTATTTGCTAAGGGCAGATGGGAAACATCAATCAGCTAAACCACCCACATATCTTTCTTATTTTAAATTGCACAGGCCAAATACATCAGAAATGAATAACGTGAAGCATTTAACAGACAGAATAATTACGTAACATTTATTATATGCGTTTGTTTTCAGAGTGCATTTAGAACAGAATTATCCCAAGCATAAATTGGATACCATAAATGGAGTAAATTGATTTTCTGAGAAATTATCACATTTTCCTTGTGAGTTTATAGCATTGGAAAATGTCTTAAATAATAACTTTAAATAGATAATGGAAATGCAAGTCTCGAGAGAACTACAATTTTCTGCGAAACTGTGACATCTAATTTACTGCAAGATAAGAGAATTCAGTTTTAATTTAGATGACTGATATTTAGATCATAAAAGATTACATCCGTGTAATTGGATGAGCAAGTTTTAGATACTATATGTTTAGGATAGAAATAGATTGAAATGCACTTCATAAACTTAAAGTGTTGGGATTCAGTCCAGCCCATACAGCTTTCATCAGGACATGAATTGTGGTACCATACTTTTGGCTTTATTAGGGCAAACAGCACAGACCTTGAGCAGGGCTCAGGCAGTTTGGTGCATAGTGTTTTTATAGGAGTCAGTCAGTGGCAAGAAGGTTATATCATGAATTTCCGTATTTCTTTGGTAATAATACGGGATTTTTCACTTTCAAAACAATCTCAAAGATCTAGATTCATATTGTAAGATGGATCTAGAGCTTTGGGATCTAGAAGATCTAGCTTTCTAGATTTATCTTGTAAGACAGATCTGGCGCTTTGGGATTGTTTAGGAAGAGAAAAAAACTTTTAAAAATTTAACAGCTGAATTACGGAAGACCGATTTATATATTTACAATAATTTTGGAAGGATAAACTCTGGTCACACATAACCAAATAAATACAGTATGAATTGTAAACATCTGGGTTGAGGAAGAAAGTGGAAGATAGCGGTACTGTTCAGAGTGTGTAATTTGGGATAGGTGCAGTTTTATCAATGAATTTGAATGTATTGCATTACTTTCAGAAACCTCAATACCAGCTATAATGATAGGTCCCCTAGGCTCTCAGTAAATATCATTACATTGAGAATGCTAAGCACTTTCTCTTTCCAGGTGTGGAAGCTGTCAGTTATGCCTGATTATTAAACGATTAGATAGTCATTATAAAAAGTAGTCACAGTAAAAATTAGTCATTGTGAGGCGCTTCATTGTCACTGTCTTATTCAATTGTTTCTGATGATCAGAACCCTATTTAGGAGGTTTTATACAATGAAATAGTAAAATTAAGATACATTGAAAATGCTAAATTTTGTCAATCTAGGTGTGGAAGCGATCGGGTGCCTGGTTTTTCAAGGGTTTACCAAAGTATGTTCTGCCAGAGAAGAAAGCAGAGAACTCAAAGCTTGGAAATGGGAAAGATTCACATAAAGGCTCACTGAAGGGGAGAACAGGATCGATACGCAGTTACAATACTTGGAGTAGGGGAAGGGGAAATCAAGGTAGGGACTGAAAGCGAAAGAGAAGCCATTGTACGATGAGCAACTACGGCCAGTTTTGAATAGATTAACCTTCATTTACAACTCGACAAAAGTATTTACTGTAATGTGCTTAAATATTGGGACACCTAAAAACCATTAGTTTTCCATTTGGAACAAACTCAGGTTTACAATACAGTTGATGATGTAAAGTTGAAATTTGACAGAATTGTTTACTATAAACTTCTTAATCATAAGGGTCGGTCTGTTGTGTGGAGTGGGTGGAGCTAGGGTGTGGGGTGAATGAAACAGCCTTAACGGCAACTGCATAGGGCAGGGGCATCTGTGTACTTTTGACACATGTCTAGTTTTACTTCTTTTTTGACAGGTTATGGGGAAAGTAGTGATCATGAGTCTGAAGAGTCTTCAGATGATGATGTTAGTATTGGGAAGAGAAAAGGACGAACTGGTTCAGGTATTTCTTTGTCTTCTTTAAAGAAAACAATATCTCAGACAACCTTGCCTGTCTGATTGAAATACTCACATGTGCTTAAGTGTTGGGACACCTAAAACCATTAATTTTCCATTTGTCCCAAATGGAAAATTGATAGTTATAGGTATCCCAGAATTTTAGTTAAGGTTTTGAAATTTCTTTTGGCAACTATGATATTTATTTGGCAAAGACAGGGGGTTTGTCCCACCAAAACAATCCAAAAAATCAAGATGCATTCTAGATTTTTGGTTTTTTTTTTGGAAGGATAAACAGTCTTAAACCAGAATTAATATCAATTCCTTATTTAAGATCTTTTTTGAGAGGGCAAACACTTGCATCTTGTATTCAAATAAATACGCTATGATATAACTATTTTCAGCCTATGGTCAGCAAGGACATATTTTAAGCAGAGATCACATTACAAACTTTATTTTAAACATATTCCAAGGCAAAACACTGATGTTGTGCAGAGCAAGTTACTGCAGTGAACCCTCTATCCAGTGACGGCATTTTTCCCCAAATATTTTGACGTTCAACTGAATTTGTAGTTATAAAGTATACATAAACAGTCAAGCTGAGCTGTGCATTTTGAAATGATGTTACAAAGAATTTTGCTGTTGTAATGAATTCCATTATAAAGAAGGTTAACTGTACCTTAATAATTTGGCAACAATATTTTCTTCCATCCAGAATGACCCCAAGTATAAAAATCAGTCTGGTATAAATCTGCTGAAATATGGAATTTTTTCTTCTTCCAAAACAGTTCCAAAAATCTAGATTCATCTTATAAGATGGATCTAGAGGTTTGAGGTTATGAAGGAAAAAAGTCCTGTCTATAACAGAATTGGTTTAAACAATATTTTATTAATCAAATTTTAGTACAAAGTATAGAAAATATGGACCAGGATTTGATCGAAAACCATAGGCGTGCTGTATTTCATTTACTAGCACTGCAAGGAAAATTATATACAGGCAAACCTGTCTGAAGGGGTCACCCAAGGGAAGCCCAAAAATTGGCTGCTTAAGACAGGTGACCCCTTAAGACAAGTTCATTTCCACTGTATTTTCATTCAAGGGACCCAGAAAAGGTTTCTGCTAAAGGCAGGTGATCCCCTAATAGAGGTGACCACATAAGCAGGTTCGACTATATATATAAAAAAGCAGTTATACAGTAGTTTTGTCCCATACCATTGCCATCAACTTTCCTTGCCAAAATTTGGCTAAATGGGGATGAGAGATATATTGTAATTAGAAATATTTAAGTTTGTATAACACTGCTTCCTTCAGTCATAATCTGTCACACAAGATTGGAATTTAATGTTCTAGCAATATCCATTATAATTTCAAATGCATAATAAAATTCAGAAAGCATACAGACATGTATATTTTATATCTAGTTTGTGGTGATTTTATGCATCTCAGAAATGACTTCTGCAAACCCTTTTCTTATGTTACAGAGAGTGATGTGATAAGTTTAGGAAGTACACAAAGTGGACACCTTTATACTGATCACCTTAGAGACAGCAAGTCCAGCATAACTAGCGCAAACTATGGTCAAGGTCAGCTTAGTGCTACTGAGAGTAGCCGTGGTGATGATGTTCAAGATGAAACAGACAATGATAGCATAGGAGGTGAGTGAACATGCATGGCTAATCATTAGACTTTACAGCACACAATCCATTTTAAGATGACCATAATTAACTTCCTAAAATGAAATGAGTTTCATAAAACTTTGTGAACTTTCATATCTGTTTTATGCAGATACATGTAAAAGTAAATCTAATGTATATAATAGCTATGTTAACTTGATATTGAACTCTGAGCATTAATTTTGTTCTGTACATTGGAAAAAAAGCATAATCTCAAGATGTAGAAATTATGAAAACTGGGACAAATTTAACTTAAAATTTCTTCCCATTGATCATAGATTGTCAGTTATTGAACAGAATAATACAAGTGCATGCTACCAAAAATAGCAGTATTTGATTTTTGGAGGTTAGAAATGGTCATTTATTCTGAATAATACGGTGGAGGGCATTTCTTTGTTTAGCTAGCTACCCTTATGAAGTAAAAATTCATCCCTTTTAGTACAAATAATTATGTAATAAGGATGGAAACTATCATGACAGTAACAGATATGAATCATGCATTCTTGTTTCCCCACATCTGAAAGCATGAATTTTGCTAAATTGTATCCCTGGCATGACCCCTACCCAGCTTATGTCATGTGATTTAGTCTTATAAGAGGCATTGTTGGCCTAAAGAGAAATACACAGTCTGTTTTAGTGGCATTAAAAACAGAGAAATATTTATACATGGCTTAAATTGGTGAACTTTTCTCAAAGACTGAAAACAAGGAAGAAAATGTTTTTTTTCTGAATTGGAGGAGAGTATAAGGCCAACACTTCAGTTCATCTCTACTGACAGACTAATATAGTTATGATGTTGATTTTAATTTAAACTCAGTATGAAATGCCAGTATGGGGAAAGGAAGAAATGAAATGCCAGTATGGGGAAAGGAAGAAAATATGTAAAGTCCATAAATCAGCTGAAGCAAAAGTTTGTTTTGGAAACAAATCCTGCATGATTATCGGGTGGTAGATAATCCTTGCTTGACCTTCTGAATCTGCCTTTGTCATGTAAAAAGACATCTTGATCAAGATTCTGACTGTAATACAACTTCTTTGTGCATTGGAGGAAAATGGTTGCTTTAGTATGAAGCTTAGCATTAAAACTGTACATTTTGGCTTAGCATTTTGCTAATGACGCCAGTTGGAGCTGTATATCAGGTGCCATATTCCATGCTGAACTTGAAATGAATTCAGACTGTTTAAATTCATTTCAATTTCAGCATGGAATATGGCACCTGATATACAGCTCCTACTGGCGTCATTAGCAAAATGATTTGTCTCAGTTGGATGTATTTTAAATGGAGATAATCTCAGTTTCTGTTTTCAGTTTTAATACTATTGATTTGCATTTTCAACAGAAGTTTAAAAGCTAAGTTTTGGTGTTTGTAATATGAACATTTATTTACAAAAAGTTTTCTTGATATATTTAGATCAACATTACATTTTGGTCAGACCAAACCACAGTGGAAATGAAAAAAAGAGCCTGCTAAAAATACAAGATGTACTTTCAAAACATGTTTTAAACATAGTTTGTATGCCAAACAAAATAATGTATCTCCTAACCCCAAAACAACAGCTGCTGCTAAATATTTCACACTCATGGTAAACTGCAAACTTAAATGTTCAGTCAACTTAAGATCTGAAGCTCAGAAATTTGTTATAAAGAGAATGGCTGTATCTTGTACTGCAAAGATACTACTTGAGTTCATATTGTGAGAATTGATAGCATTCACAGTCCCAACATTATGGCGCTTTCTGATTTAAAGAAATTAGTACTTGTTTTTAGATGTCTTTTTACTAACATTGCCTTAACTTCAGAACTTTCTATGCAGATGAATCTTATTTTCATTTTAAAGTTGTCAAAGTATAAATATAAAAGTCTAGAGCTCTTATTTTTATTGGTAGCTGCTGATTGGGGCACTATTATGGTGCTTGCTGTTTGTGGCATTTAGCTGTGCACAGGTAGCTATGTAGGAACACAAATTAACAATTTGAAGATAACGTGTTCTTTCTAAATCACAGTTTTCATGAATCATTTTCATAGGAGGATCTAAATGTAGCTGTAAGATTCAAATTGCATAGAAAGTAGTTGTTACTTTGCTAGAATTCCTTTTGAATATTCCACCAATATCAGTCTTGCAGACACAAAAAAGTGTGTCAGCTATCTCCAAATATCTTTTGATTCATATATTTTCAACTGAAATTATTGGCACATACATAGAGGCAGAAACACAAAGATGGGGTGCCAATACTGCAGTCATAGATCATAGATAAAAATACTTTCCATTTTGGCCTTAAGCTGCCCTTTCAGTATAATGATTCATGATGTGGTAAAGCATCTGACAGAATGGCAATATTTCCTTTTTCTAGAGATGACTTGATCTGATTGTGACTCTTTTCCATTGCTTTGGGCACCTATTCTGAAAACAGTTGGATTAGATCCAGGTTAGGTTGTGATTCTGACATTACTTTGGACTTTGTTATTGTAATCTCATCATCACTGTTTCACGAGGTAATCTGACTTGAACTGAAATACCTTTCGAAGGATAGTAAGGCCAAAAACATTTGTTTAAACTTATCAGTCATTTCTATGTATTGCAATTTATTGGAATGCTTTAATAGTCTGTATAACAGGGGGGATTATAGTCATCCATTTCTGTGTTATATCTCTGTGTTAGCCTTTTGTGAATGGCAGCTGCAGTGTTTGCTAGGAGCCATGGGCTGTGTGGCAAATTACATTATTTGCTCATGAACAGATTAAAAAAATGAGTTTTTTTCATTTCTTTGGTATGTTCCTTACTTGCAGAGGAATCAACTTTTCAAGACCTTGTTGAACATGCTTGGTGCTTTACTTAGACCATAGGGCATATTGATTTGAGACTGAAATTATCCAGATTTTACATGCTAGATAAGCAAAAAGGGTAGGAATGCTGAACTTGATATCATCATTGCATAAAAACTAAGAATTCACAAGCAGATTGGGAATTAAGGTTTCCAGCTTATAGGCAAGTTGAATGTTTGGTGTTAGATAGTTGTTTGCTTCAGTTAGGCTTTGTATAGGTACTGAATAGTTCCCGTATGAAATTATACAGTTCAGAAAAAAAATACCAAGGTTAAAACTAAGGGACATTTTAGCAATGGAAGGAAATATTGGTGGAATATTTAAAAATTGCTTGGACTATATCTTACCCTTTGTTTGTTCTGTTTTGTCCTCAGGTTATGGTACTGCACCCACTGTCTCCCGCCGTCATTCTTCTGGCTACTCTTCTAGTCATTCTACCAGTCACCATTCTAGCCATCCAACTGGTCACCATTCTGGCCATTCTACCGGTCATCACTCCAGCCATTCGGCTGGACATACCGGTCATTCTTCTGGTCAAACATCCAGCCACTATCGCCGAGACCGAGACTCTCGTTCACGCCATTATTAACTGTCAGCACTACTTAGACTTTATACTGATACTACAAGCTACTTAAAACTTTATATGCTTCAAATACTCAGTAAATTAGAGTGCATCATTTAGTAGTAGAAGCACAAACTGTTATTACCTGAAGATTCTGTTATATAGAAGCTAGCATATTAAAGAAATATTAAACAGTTAAATATATTGGAAGTAAATTTAAATAGCTGCAAGAAAGGAAAACAGGTGCATTTTATATGACCATTAATCAGTGATTTAGTTTAAAGAATTAGATGGCATGATGTTTTCAGCAGTCAAGAGAAAGGCAGTTTTGTTTTAGACCTATACTGATAATGATAGCAAAGTGGCATAATAGGAAGAACTGACTGGGAATTATAAAAAATATGAGCACATTGATGACCAGTGTAATAGGGCTTTGGTAAGGTTATATGTGTGTAAACAGATTATATGTGATAATATCTCAGGCATAGTAATTGTTTGGTGTGCCAAGTGTTTCTTTGGTCTTGCCTTTCTGTAGGAACTTTATTGATGCATGGAAAAACACCGGACAAGGCAAGAAAATATTATGAACACAAAGCTATTTAGTTGATGAAATCCAAGACAGACAGTTGTTCAGATTTAAATTGGGTGCTGATAGAACAGGAGTGACAGGGTTAAGGAAAGACATGAGCTGAAGAACAACTTCAGCTAAGGGAATCAAAGTGCTTCATTTTTTAATGCAGTAAAAGGTGCTTTCTGCTGTTAATTTAGTTCAAAGTTGGGACACACTATATATTTGTGTAAATAGGACTTTTATATGCAAACACCAAGGAACTGAGAATTATTGAAGCAGATATAGCAAGGAGAGTGGTTGAAATTTAAGTGAATATTCTTGATCCTTGCCGGGCCTTTTAGCGCAATCGGTAGGGCACCTGACTCATAAGTCAGAGGTCCTGGGTTCGAAAAACCCAGCCTGGCCACATACTTCCGTTTCGATTCAAGAAGGGCAGTTGTCAGTTACTGGCGAAAGTATGTGCACTTAGTACTGGTCAACTGCTTAGGAGGTCTAAGCCTGCCCAGGAATATTGTGGTTAGGGTAACTGACTTTCCCGACATGACCATAGTTGTTTACTGTGGACATTAAGCATCAAATCAATCAATCAATCTTGATCCTAGGTCTGTTATTTGTACTGTGCTCAATAGTAAAATGGGTAATATGGTACCTTTATGGATCTATTAACCACCTTAAGATAAGCGTTGACATATGGAGAAACAAAAAAGGAAAAGAAACAGACCATAATTACCTGGAAAATTAACTTTCAATACACTGTAGAGGGATAAATTTTGTTTGCATGTACTTATTTTTAATTACAGACTTATCTGCAGATTGAATACACTTTCATTAAGACATAGTTTAAAAATTCTTTTTGCCATATTAAGCAATCATTTAAGACAACTTACTATTCAAGAGCAAAATCTGATTTTATAAGTGAAAATAGTGATGGTCACAGCAGTGATATTTATACATTTGTCCAGTCATTTGGGATCTTGAGTATAATTTTAGTAAGGGCTAGTCTGGGAATGTCGACATAAGAGTACCCTAAGAAATAAGAAACTGAAATGTCTTTTATGAACATGCCATTTGGTCTCAACATAGTGCCAAGTGTTTTTAAGACAGATAACAGATCTACTATTTGTATATGAATGTTTCCCTATCAAATGTGGAACTGGGTACTATCATATCAATCTGTGTTGGCATTTCTGGACTAGCTCTAATAATATGATATAATGAGAACAGTTGCAAGTTCTCAGTTGATAAGTTATTGAAGGCTACCAAGTGTGATAAGGGAAGTTTAAAGTGGATATAACTGCTCAACAATATGTGTCCATAGAGGAAGTAGCTTAAAGGTCCATTTAATGTTTTGCTGATCTCAGACTTATTTGGTTGGTATTCAGATATTTATGTTTTTATTGTTTGTCTTTTACAGACTGTTGTTGCATTTATTGGATACTAGTGTTGCATTTATTTTTATTGTTGCAGTCATTTTGAACTTGTCAGGAATTTTCATGGTTTCTTCAGCAGTTTGTTTTTGGTATTAATATTTTATCTTATTTTTTTGTCAATTTGTAATTTAAATGACATTTTTCCCACATGGGAATGTTCTCTGGATATTAGATTATTCATTTTCAGATAGTTTTCTATATTCAGATTTTGTTATACAGCAGAATTATTTGGGCCTGAAGCACATAAGGAAATATTTTCTAACTGATGACAAGTCCCAGCTCAGGTGACAAGTTTGCGCTGTTTCCATTAAACAATACCTGTATTTTCAGTACATAATTGGACTTGTCTACATATAGAGTTAAAAGCTCCTTTATTGAAACCTTGGAATGAAATGATGGATGAATGACTTGGTGATTTTACATATTTCAGTCATATTGGGACAATGGGAGGGTGATTATGAAAAGCTGTATGCATTGGAGTCCCATTTGCAGTTTAAAAGATTTCCATCTCCAGCAGGATTCAAATTGGGTCTGCTACCTCTACCCATAGTTACCAGGGCTTCCCTTGGAATGAAAGGATTAATGAAACTGAATTGAACTGCCTTTGTGAGCCACAAGACACCTAACAGCACATATGCAAATGCCAAGAAAAATCTATAAAGGTTACCCTTGGAAACACATACAAGAATGAAAATTGAGGCTCTTCATAAAACAATAATGTTATTTGCATGGCTGCATATGCCTCTAACACTGGCTTAAGTGGTGCTCAGTTTTCACAGTTACTAATATGGGCTCAATCATCCCAAAATGAGTGTTCTTTCATGCAGTTCATGCAGCTACAGTCTTTGTTTCATGATTGTAGCTTCCGTAGGGCCACGTATGAACATTGCAGGGTCTGACCAGTTTAGTGTAAGTTTTGTGATGAAATTTAAATTGTTTGTTTATAGACATAAAGCTAATATGATGCAAGACTGGAGTAAGGAATTTATTGTGGAAAAGAAGAGCAAGAAATAAAAGAAAAAAAAAATCAGATGGAAATGCATTGGCCTAAAATTTGCAAGTTGTCTTCTGTGATGCCTCATAGCATTATTATTTTGTACTTTTGCTTTTGGATACATGTATTTGTTCAAGAAATAGTTTTTCTTTTAATTGAATAGTTCAGCTTGCAGTGCTGTGGAAAACATTTTTTTTTCCAGTGTGTGTTTATCTATTTTGTAAATCTGTTGTGCAATATTGATGTGATTTTGCGATGTTGAAAAAATAAAATTTTACAATTTGTAACTTAAAGTTTTTGTCTTTAAACTTCCGCTTGTCACAATCTAATGACAGTTCTCATTTTACATAGAAGTTTACAAACTCCATGTTGGTACATTATTTATATTTATGAGGACAAAGTTTTGAATTAATAATTTTGAAGTTCAATAAAAAATTTGCAGTTTCAGAGATTTGGTATATCAGCTATTAATCATTCATAGGGACTTAAGACAGAGGTTGACCTTAAAAGCTGCAAAGCATACTTATTGACAGTTGATCTGCTGAAGAATAGTTAAAAATTGAGCAGCGACACGTGAAAACCAACAATGTGGTTGTGCGCCCTATGCAGGCTCAGATCAGCCTGGGCACCAGCCCAGTTTACTCAGACTCTTAGTTAAGAGCTCAAAGAGTAGCTTAGGGTCTAGGCTACCTCCATGCAGACAGTGAAGACTCTGATCAGACTGGGGGGATGCCCAGGCTGATCTGAGTCTGCACTGGGCGCACAACCACATTGTTGGTTTTGTCATGTCGCGGCTCAAATATTGTTTAGAAATTCATTATACCATAGCTGATGCAATGTTATCAGTTAAGTTTATTTTCCTGAAAACTATCTGGGCCCATTTGTTCAAAGCTTAAGGCATTGTTAGTCGCTTTCAATCATATTGTATGCAAAAACACTGCCATTTTTTGCAAAAAAAAAACAAGTGCATGGAGCTTTGCAAAAGGTCCCTCACTTGATTTTATCTTTACTAGAAGACTCAATGAATTTTTGACTAGTGACTTTGTTGAACTAAAAATGGTTTCTACAACTGGGCCTTGCAAATTAAAAGTTAATGAATAGAGAATACCATAGTAGTGTCTTTTGATATCATGTTTATCAGGCAAGGACAGAAACAGCATTGGAAGGACGAGGCTTGCTGAGCCAGTCTGACTTGTTTCTTGTTTTCTTTTCATCATGGGTCATTAGAAGAAATTCAAGGCATAAAGAGCATCAAGCAAATGAAATGCAAATGCACTTTGGTTCGAATTTGCTGATGTTGCAAATGCGTTATGACGTAATTTCATGGCATCATTTAACCAATCAAACGTTGTATTTGCAGTCAGTGCTAGTATCTCTTCTGAGATTGCTTCTACACGCCCTGCCTGATATCATTTGCAAAAGCACAGCTCTAAAGTGACATGATGTCACGTTATGTTATCATACCACTGCTATCAGGTGCAGTGCAGCAGATGCATGATAAATGGCATTTTTTTTTTTTAACATTTTTTACATGAATGAAGTGAATAACATACTGTGTTCAGCCAAATACCTACACAGTCTGCTTAGAGTTTTATATTGCTGTGAAGTGCTGTACAGAGATCTAGATAAGCGATAATTTCTGTTAGTTCTCCATCATTACCTCTGTTTTTTAAAACTGATTGCTGTCAAATTTGAAGAAATGTTAAATTACTGGCATAAATCAGCATCCAGCAATCAGACATTCGTTTTGGCTCCTGTTGCTTACATATTGCATATACTTACGCCGGAGAGCCATTTTGATCTATTCCATTCTATACGGCCTTACTGGTTTGTAGGACTGAAATTAAGATTACATTAGCACAAAAAATGACGAAAGATTGTCAAATCGGTGTTGATATTGCATATACATTTTTAGCTCACCTGAGCCGAAGGCTCACAGGTGAGTTTATAGTATAGGCAGGCATTCGTCGTCCGTTGTCCGTCCGTCTGTCCGTCTACAATTTCAAACGACTTCTCCTCTGAAACCGCTGGGCCGATTGTAACCAAATTCATATAGAGCCTCCTGGGACCTTAGGAACAAAAAGTTGTTCAAACGGTCCTGGTCACATGACCAACATGGCCGCCATGCCCATATATGGTAAAAACCTAAAAAAATCTTCTTCTCCAGAACCAGTAGGCCGATTGCCCTGAAACTTGGTATGTGGCATCGGGTACGGGAGTACTACCAAGATTGTTCAAATTAAGACCTTGGGGTGACCTTGACCTTTTTTTACGATAAGGTCAAATTTGCTTCCTTGTGCTTTTGTATGGCAAAATGTTAGAACATAAGATATCTTGGAAACTGTTGAAGATTTTGGGCTAAAAATTGGTATCTACAGTCATCTTAATAAGTACATGAAGATTTATGAGTACAAGAGGTCAAGGTCATTCTTTGACCTTTGACCTAGAACTGTCATATTTTGACAATTCCAAACAATCTCCTCAAAAGCCCCTGGGCCAATTGAAACCAAATTTCATATAGAGCCTCCAGGAGTTGAGGGAACAAAAACTTATTGATATGGTTCAGGTCACATGACCAACATGGCTGCCACGCCCATATATGGTAAAAACCTTTAAAAATCTTCTTCTCAAGAACCAATTGACCGATGGCCTTGAAACTTGGTATGTAGCTTTGGGTACTCGAGTACTGTCAAGATTGTTCAAATTATGACCATGGGTTGACCTTGATCTTTTTTACGGCAAGGTCAAATATGGGAAAATGCTAGAACATAAGATTTCATGGAAAGTTATGAAGAGATATGCCTAAGAATTGGTATATACAGTTATCTTGATGAGTACATGAAGATTTGCGAGTACAAGAGGTCAAGGTCATTCTTTGACCTTTGACCCAGAACTCTCATATTTTGACAATGTCAAACAATCCCCTAAAAAAACTGGGCCAATTGTAAGGAAATTTCATATAAAGCCTCCAGGGATTGAGGGAATGAAAATTGTTCAAACAGTCCAGGTCACATGACCAACATGGCCGCCAGGACCATATATGGTAAAAACCTTTAAAAATCTTCTTCTCCTGAACCAATTGACTGATGGCCTTGAAGCTTGGTATGTAGCATTGGGAATTCCAGTACTATCAAGATTGTTCAAAATAATGACCTTGGGTTGACCTTGACTATTTTACTGCAAGGTCAAATGTGGGAAAATGCTAGAACATAAGATTTCATGGAAAGTTTGACAATTTAAGCCTAAAAATTGGTATCTACAGTCATCTTAATGAGTACATGAAGATTCATGAGTACAAGAGGTCAAGGTCATTCTTTGACTTTTGACCCAGAAGTCTGTCATTTTGACAATATCAAGCCATCTCCTCAAAAGCCCCTGGGCCAATTTTGAAACCAAATTTCATATAGAGCCTCCAGGGGGTTAAGGGAATGAATTTTTTTTTCAAACATCCAGGTCACATGACCAACATGTCCTCCATGCCCATATATGGTTAAAACCTTTAAAAATCTTTTTCACCAAAACCAATTGACAGATGGCCTTAGAGTAACTTACCCTAGAGTACTGAGGCTGAATGGACCCAGGTGAGCTACAGGACCAATGGTCCTTTTGTTATCATATGATGTCAATGTTATTCAGTGCATAAGGTTATGTCATAAAAATCATATGACCACACGTGAAATAACACTTTGGCGCATACATGTAATGTCACTGACATCATCCATGTCAGCAATGAGTTTTCTTATTGAAATAATTTTGACTTTGAAGGCATTAAAATCCCATTTAAAAGGGTCATATGATAAACAGAATCTTACACAAGTGGTCATTTTATATGAAATTTATGAAACTTGCCAAAGGCTTGTTTCATAAATTTCATATGAAATGACCACGAGTGTAAGATTCTCTATATACAGCATACTGTTCCCACATCATTGTCCATCTTAAACTGGAGTTCAAGAATATTCTATTCATGATTTATATTGGTTCACCAGAATATAGTCGTCATGGTTCCTTTGCCGCTCCAGATCTGCCGGCACCAGGTGTTACGAGGTTTGGGATGCTGTTTGGCTTTGAATTCAGACAAGTTCATTTTTCAAAAGTTATCAGAGCTCTAGATAAGAGGGAGTATTTGATGATAATTAAGGATAATTGTTCTTATTTCGCATCAAAACCATATGTTGTGACCCCTCATCTGAACCGTCTCGTCAAGACGGTTCAGATGAGGGGTCACAACATATGTTTTTATGCAGAATTAACAAAAATTATCCTCAATTATCACCAAATACTCCCTCTTATCTAGAGCTCTGATTATACAGTTGACTCTCGTTATCTCAGACATGGATATCTCGAAGTACCCTCATGTATCAAAGAATATATTTTTCACAGTTTATTCAACAGATGATACTCAATGTTTCAGCTAATGAAAGCCTTTATCAAGAAGATTTTTGATACTCAGCGTTTCGGCTAATGAAAGCCTTTATTACTCAGGCTTTTGATACTCAACATTTCGGCTAATTAAAGCCTTTATCAAGAAGGTTTTTTAAAACCTTGATAAAGGCTTTCATTAGCCGAAACGTTGAGTATCATGTGTTCATGATTTACATTGGTTCACCAGAATATAGTCGTCATGGTTCATTTGCCTCAAGAGATCTGCCGGCACCAGGTGTTACAAGGTTTGGGATGCACAAAGCAGATGAAGCGGACATTGATATGGCCTTTACCAAGTATAGCGCAGGAGGAGTCCATTCAAATGGAGATGAGGAGAACGACATGCCTTCTTCTCCTGACAGTGATAGTGGAGGTTTGTTATACAAATTACTGTATTTATTGTTGTATGTATGACAAAAACCTGCCTTAAGGCATATGCATACTGTACTAGTAGGCTGACTGTGTCTTGTAACACTTTACTGCATATCTAGATTGAGGAGCATACACAACTGACTCTGAAACTCCCAAAAATGTATGATTTCACATACGACTTTTGTTGATGGTCATGTCAAGATTTGTGCTTTGTTGCGCAGATGTTCTTAAATTTTTAAAAGGTAATGCAAAAAGGTAGACCCCTCCTGTGAAACTTGGCTGTTTATTCTTATAACATATAAAATTGGAATCTGATTTAACTGTGGTTGTGAAGAGCGCTTAGTAGGCCTCTCGCTGATGGGTTCAGTCTTGCAAATGATAAAAGCATAAAGACTATACACGCTGTCTTAGCAGTGAGTGTATCTTCAGTGTCTAAACATTTCTAGATAGAAGGAAATATGACCAATATCATTGAAAAAAGAGATCTGTAAAATATTTTATCAGTTGCAGACATATTTAAGAAAAACTGTCAGGAAAAAATGTGTTTACCTTTCATGTGCAGTTTCCCCGCAATGTCTCATAACTAATACTTTCGTGTACGTAAATTTGCGGACATACCGTCAGGTATGAAACTAAGTTACCATCAAAATCAGCTTTATTATACCCCCGACATACGAAGTATGTCAGGGGGTATATAGTTTTTGTCATTCCGTCGGTTCGTCCGTTTGTCTGTCTGTCCTTCCTTCCATTCGTCTGTCAACTTTACGTCAAAGTTTTGCGTTGCTTATATTTCTGTAACCTTGTATCACATTCTCTTCATATTTGGTACATTTAATTTATCTCTATAACATTACCTTTGATCTGATATATCTAGACCCCTGGGTCAGGCCCCTGGGTGGAGATCAGGGGTCAAAAATTAGGACTTAGGCATTTTCATTATTTCAAAGTTTTGCGTTAAACCTTTTTTAATTGTTCATTTTTCTGTAACTACATGTCAAATTCTTTTCATATTTGGTTCATGATATCTCTTAAGCATTACTTTTGATGTGGAGAGTCTATGCCTCAGAATCAGGCTCCTGGGTGGTAGAGCTGCAACGATTCACCCAACGACCGATTCGATTCGATTTCGATTTCAGACACCTCGATTCGATTAATTCGATTCGATTCATGATTGATTTTATGCTACCTTAATTCATCATGTTTATCACTTTATTTTGTTATATTTACACTTCTATTTATCTTAGGGGTTCATCTTTGAGCACAGGTTTCTGCGAGTCATCGTTAGACGCCATTTTGATAACACTACCGATAAGGAAATGAAGCACCCGTATTGATTGGATGACCTAATTATTACTGACCAATCGTACGTTACGTTATAAACAGCGTTATAATATTAACAGCGGGTCTAAAACACGGACTTCCGTTTTAATTGAGGGCCCATGCGGGGGATTGTGAATCGAATCGAAATTAGTGGAGTTGTTATCGGAATCGAATCGGCCCTTGTGAACCGGATTTTCGATGCATCGAAGTGAATCGTTGCACCTCTACTGGGTGGGGTCAAGGCTCAATAATTAGGACTTTGGCATTTTCATTATGTCAAAGTTTTGCGTTAAACATTTTCCATTGCTCTTATCTCTATGAACGCATCGCAAATATCTTCCATATTTTATTCATCATATCTCTGTAGCATTACTTTCAATAGGGACTTCTGTGTCAGGCTTATGGGTGGGGCCAGGGGTCAATAACTAGGACTCAGCCATTTGTTTTTGTTTTTTGTTTTGTTAGCTCACCCGAGCACAAAGTGCTCAAGGTTAGGTATTGTGATTGGTCTTTGTCCGTCGTCCGTTGTCAACTTTTGCTTGAAACAACTTCTCCTCCAAAACTGCTGGATAAATTTTGACATAATTCCACAGAAATGTTCCTTGGGGGACTCTCTACCAAAATTGCTCAAACGGTTCTGCTCCACTGAACAAAATGGCCGCCAGAGCTAAAAATAGAAAAACCTTTAAACGACTTGTCCTCCAAAACTGTTGTGCAGATTTTGAAATAATTTCACAGAAATGTTCCTTAGGAGGCCCTCTACCAAACTTGCTCAATGGGTTCTGCTCCACTGAACAAAATGGCCACCAGAGCTAAAAATAGAAAAACCTTTAAATGACTTCTCCTCCAAAACTGTTGTGCAGATTTTGAAGTAATTTCACAGAAATGTTCCTTAAGAGGCCCTCTACCAAACTTGCTCAAACGGTTCTGCTCCACTGAACAAAATGGCCACAAGAGCTAAAAATAGAAAAATCTTTAAACGACTTCTCCTCTAAAACTGCTAGGCAGATTTTGAAATAATTTCACAGAAATGTTCCTTAGGAGACCCTCTACCAAAAATGCTCAAATGGTTCCGCTAAGCTGAACAAAAAGGCCGGCAGAGCGGAACCGTGGTCAAAGTTACATTCCAGTATTGGATTTCTGACCTGTATCCGGAAGATGAAGATGAAGATGAGAGCTAAAATTAGAAAAACCTTTAAATGAATTCTCCTCTAAAATTGAAATAATTTCACAGAAATGTTCATTAGGAGACCCTCTACCAAAATTGCTCAAACGTTTCCGCTCCGCAGAACAATATGGCCGCCAGAGCTAAAAATAGAAAAACCTTGAAATGACTTTTCCTCCAAAAAAACTGCTGGGCAGATTTTGAATTAATTTCACAGAAATGTTCCAGTGGGGTCCCGCTACCAAAATTGTTCTACTGGTTCTGCTCCGCAGAACAATTTGGCAGCCAGAGCTAAAAAAAGAAAAATCTTTAAAAGAATTCGCCTCCAAAACTGCTGAGAATATTTTGAAATAATTTCACAGAAATGTTCCTTAGGAGACCCGCTACCAAAATTGCTAAAATGGTTTGGCTCCGCTGAACAAAATGGCCACCAGAGCTAAAAATAGAAAAACCTTTAAACGGCATCTCCTCTGAAGCCAATGGCTCAATTTCAAAATAATTTCACAGAAGTGTTTGACTCATGGTTCTGAACAAAAGTTGCTAAAATGGTTCCACTCTGCTGAACGAAATGGCCGCCAGAGCTAAAAATAGAAATAAATCTTAGAATGACTCAGAGGGCACAGTTACAATCCAATCATCATGAAACTTGGTCAGAATGTTTATCTTAATAAAATCTAGACCAACTTTGAAACTGGGTCATGTGTGGTCAAAAACTAGGTCACTAGGTCAAATCTTACAAAAACTTTGTGCACACTCTAGAAGGCACAGTTATGATCCAACCTTCATGAAACTTTGTATGATTGTTTATCTTAATGAAATCTAGACCAAGGTTGAATCTGTTTTTTGTGGGGTCAAAATCTAGGTCACTAGGTCAAATCTTAGAAAAAAGTTGTGTACACTCCTGAGGGCACAGTTATGATATAATCTACATGAAACTGTGTCAGAATGTTTATTTTTATGAAATCTAGACCTGATTTGAAACTGGGCCATGTCAGGTCAAAAACTAGGTCACTAGGTCAGTTTGAAGGCTTTAGAGGACACAGTTTTGTTCTAATCTTCATGAGGCTTTGTCAAAATGTTTATCGCCAACAAATTTGGACCAAGGTCGCAACTTGGTCATGTCAGGTCAAAAACTAGGTCACCAGGTCAAACCTTAGAAAAACATTGTTTACCCTCTAGAGGGCACAGTTTTGATCTGATATTCATGAAACTATATCAGAATGTTTATATCCAAGAAATCTAGACCAGGTTTGAAATTGAGTCATGTGGGGTCAAATACAAGGTCATTAGCTTAAATCTTATAAAAACCTAAGGTACACAATAAAGGGTTCGATTTCCATTGAATCTTTGTGAAACTCTGTCTGTTGTACGTATGGATGTTTCTGAGGTTAAGTTCACAGGATACTTAGGTGAGCAATCCAGGGCCATCATGGCCCTCTTGTTTTTGCTTGTTCTAATATATTTAAATGGAATCTGGTGATGCATGACTAATTTTATTTTATACTAGTTTACATTATATGGATGCTGCTGCTGACCTGAGGTCAAGGTCACAGGCTTTGAATTTGTTCTTTTATATCATTTTTGCATTAAACTTTTGTGTTAAAGTTTGCTTTCATTAGGCGGTGGCACCGGTCGGGGGTATACGTGAGCCCCTGCTCACTTGCTGAAGTTGTGTACCGGTACTTTAAAAAGTATACAGCTTTTCTTGCACCTATGATATCATGTGGGTATTTTCATATCACATCCCATATCTGCCCTCAGGCAGATATGGGATGTGATATGAAAATACCTGTTTAATATTCTGTGTTTACCACTAACTGTAGCTGTGTATCTTCTGTTTTGTAGCTACTCTGGGTGCTTTAGAGTTCTCCCTGTTGTATGATGCTACCAATAGTGCATTACACTGTTCCATTATCAGGGCAAAGGTAGGAAGTAATTACAGTCAACTCTCGATATCTCGAAGTTGATGTTCATCTCAAATAACTGATATCTCAAAGTGAATTTTCTGGTCCCAGAAATGTTAAAAGTATTAGTGGTTTGGGATAACAGGAGTTCTGATGTAAAGAAAAATTGGAAATTTGTCTAAACTGTATTCCTTGATAAAAGAAGGTACTTTGAGATATTGGCGTGTGAGATAATGAGAGTTAAGTGTAGTGTCAACTGCACAAAATTGAAAATAAAACATGAAACAGGTAGATGCATGAATTCAAGTACGTTTAAACCAGTGATTGAATAAACATTCTAACATGACGTTAAGGCTTTCCCCATTGAAAGCATAGGAAGCAGCATCATGTGAAAATTTGTGATAATTCATGTTACTAACGTCGAGATGTGCCAATTTCGTGCCTTGATTAAACATTTGCTTTTGTCAACATCAGCCTCAAAACTAGTCCTTTTCAAAATGGTGTAATATACTTGTATTTTCATTTTGTATTATGTTAGAATCGAAATAAGTTTTCTCTACGCATGAATTATTGCTGATTAACATGTGTTGTGGAGCAGTATGGAATAGTAATTCACTTCCGCTTCGCCCTTGTGAATTGATATTTGGTGATCTGCTCTCCAACAACATGTATTAATCAGCAATAATTGACAGGTAAGGAAAAATTATTTCTTAAAATTAAAAAAAATAGTAACAATTGAAAAAAAGAAAAGAAAGAAAAATAATTAAAAAAAAGACACATATTTAATTGTAGATGAATGATTATTTTAATCTGTTCAATCTATGTTCTGTTAACCTTCATAACCAGGCCCAGAGGTTACAAAACTTGAGTACATTCTCAGACTCAAAATAATGAACACTGATTGGCTGCTTCTGAGCACATGCTCGGAAGCAGCCAATCAGTGTGCTTTATTTTGAGTTTGAGATTATTCTCAAGTTTTCTCAAGTTTTATAACCTCGAACCCAGTTATATTCAGTCAGTAACATTTAGTAGAATTTGTTTTGACACAATGAAAATATATTAGTTTTGTATGAACATGAATATTCATGTTTTCTGACTGCAGGGTTTGAAGGCCATGGACTCCAATGGTTTGTCAGATCCATATGTTAAACTTCATCTTCTACCGGGTGCCTCAAAGGTAAGATAGCAACAACTTTGATACAATCTTTTGCAGAGAAAACTTTTTAAGCATGACTCCATAATTTTTACCTTGCAGAGGAATAGTCTGACACAAATTTTTATGGCCCAGTTGTTCAAAACTAGCAACATCATTCATTATAAAGACGTTAAATTTTCAAATGTATTATACATAAAAATGCTGACATTTTGGCAAAAAATGTGAGTTCAGAAGCTCCTCACAATTTCAGCAATCAGTATTACCCTAATTGATTTTTTGAGTACTTTGAGACTTGATGAATCCTCAACTAATGACTTTGGTACACTATGAACATCAAGGCCCAGAAAAATGTCCTTCTATATTTAGGTATACATGTGTGTTAAAATTTGAATCTGTTACTCCTTTTTCCAGGGACTTGACAAGTCTGTAATATTTTGATGATTCTTTCTAAACATCATTCATGTTTCTCCACCACGCATATTTATTCGTTTGTTAGATAGTGGTGAGGGGGTATTGGGTTGGGGGGGGGGGGGGGGGGGTGGTAGTGGTGAGGGGGTATTGGGTTGGGGGGGGGCAGGGAAGGGGGGAAGAGAATGGCGGGTATAGCGGAGTTTCCTCTGCAAAACAACCCATCAAAAAATCTAGATCCATCAAACACAACAGGATAGATCTAAATTTTGGGGCTTCTTTTTATTTTTTAAGAACAAAATGAACTTACAGCAGAATTACACAAGACAAATTTAGATATTTGGATCATGCTCTAAGAGGGAAAAATACTGTCTTATAACCAAATCATTGCGCTATGTAGTGAGAACTCCTTAACATCCTAGGTTTATGAGCTAATTATGATATTAAGTAAAAGTTATACCATGGCTTGTCTGCCTGTTAGAGGAGATAATCCACGAGCTTCAGCAAGTGGATTATCTCCCATACAGGTGGACAAACCATGGTATAACTATTTTATACCACATTTATCAGTGTAGACCTTGCTCACTGCAAAATATTTTGTGCTAAAGTTGGCCTTTTTTTGGTAAGGGTGGTATAATTAGCAAAAGTTCAGGAAGAGCTATTGTTGTAACCCTGGTGTCGGCGTCGGCGTCCGCACTGGATGCTTTGGTTAAAGTTTTTTAAAGACCTATATTTTAACCCATGGATGGGCAAGGCACTGCAAGCGAGATATCCTGTACGCGGACAGGTCTTGTTTAGACTACACAGTAACTCTGGTAATTTGGAAGGATCAAAACCTCCTAACACAAACACCAAAATGTACATTTTATATACTATTTTTTAGATTCTTATTTGCAAATATAGAGATAATAAATAACTTCATTTCTTTTCATACCCTGCTAGGCAAAATTGGTAGGTTATTATGTATTCCAGTTGGCAGTTTTCGTCTCTCCTGCTACTATCAGAAGTGAGACATAGGTATTACCGTAATGACTGTAAGTATTTGGACAGACTGGTCTAAGCAAACAGTGTAGACCCAGATCAAACTGCTCCTCAAGGAGCAGTTTGATCAGGGTCTACAATGTTTGCCATTCACTAAGCATCATTTGGTTACATAAAAATGTGTAAAATCCACATTCTAAGAATTTTAAACAATGTTTGTCCGGCTTTTGGGTGTCCAAAATTTTATGGACATTATGGTAGGTATTACTTTTCCAGTGTCCTTGCTGGTTGTGACCCTATTTCTGGCTTAGCTCTGTTTTGCTGCAGTGCCCAGACAGGAGAGACACCGCCTTGAGCAGAATTCATGTTTTGTGTCTGTCCATCTGTCCATTCATCTGTTGTAAGCCTATCTGTTGTATGCCTGTATCTCTTTTCCATTTGAGCCGTGATAGGACAAAATCAACAAAGTGGTATGTGCACCCAGCGAAGATTTAGATCAGCCTGGGCAGTTGCCCAGTCTGATCAGAGTCTTCCATGTATACAAGGAGCTAGAGTAGACCCTTAGCTATCCTTTAAATGCAAGCGAAGAGTATGATAAGACTTGGTGGCTGCCCAGGCTGATCTGAGTCTTTGCTGGGTGCACATGCCTTTTTGTTGGTTTTGCCATGTCTCAGGTCATTTGATATTTTCCCATGCTGTCCTCTAACGTGATATAAACCACTGGTGTCTCCAGAGCTATTCAGAAGATTCATTTTAGGTTTTTGATTATTTTAGGTTTAGTAATTGCTTATTATGTACCCAGTATTTGAAACAATATCTTCCACTATTTTGTTGTTAATCATATTTCTTCTATTTATCATAATACTTGTAGTTCACAAGGAGATTATTTTTGAGCCATTTGCAAAGATTTTTTAATCATGTCAGAAATTTTGATACTGTAACACTGCTAATTGAAACCTAGTTATTATTCAGATCCGCAGCAGACTTAGTTGGGAGAAGATTTAGTGGGGCATTTTCTGTCTTTGATAGCTCAGTGAAGGATTAAGTTACAGCTTATGAGAAAGAGAGAGAGAGAGAGAGAGAAATAGAGAGAACAAGAGAGAGAACAAGAGAGAGAGGTAGATAGAGAGAGAGAGAGACTGTCTCTCTCTCTTTAGTGGCTAAGTGATTGCTGCCCTTAATCAGTATAGGGAACATGTTGCAGCTTTAATATAGAGACAAGAGAGAGACAGGGACCAAGTTAACAAATTATGTTCACTGACGGAGAATCTTTTTTATTTTTTTTTATGCCCCCGAAGGGACTTCGGGTGGCATATTAAAATCGCACCGTCCGTCCGTCCGTCAGTCCGTCCGTCCGTAACAAATCGTGTCTCAGCCATAACTTAAAAACTACTAAAGCAAATTTGATGAAACTTCACAGAAAGATAGAGCACATTGAGAAGGTGTGTCGTGCACACGAGTTTGGTTCCTACGCCAAAGGTCAAGGTCACAATGTGGTCAAAGGTCAAATCATGTCTTAAATCCTGTCTCAGCTATAACTTATAAACTACTGAAGCAAATTTGATGAAACTTCACAGATAGATAGAGCACAATGAGAAGGTGTGTCATGCACAAGAGTTTGGTTCCCACCCCCCAAGGTCAAGGTCACTGGCAGGGGTTAGAGGTCAAATAGTGTCTCTGCGATTACTTTAAAACTACATAACTGAATTTCATCAAATTTCACAGAAATGTAGAGAGTAATGAGAAGATTTGTCACATATAATATCCATATTCCCAAACCCAAGGTCAAGGTCACTGTCGGGGCTTAGAGGTCAAATAGTGTTTCTGCGATTACTTTAAAACTACATAACTGAATTTCATCAAATTTCAGGGAAATACTAAGCATAATGAGAAGGTTTGTCACACATAATATTTATATTCCCAAACCCTAGGTCAAGGTCACAATCTGGGGTCAGATGTCAAATCATGTCTCAACAATTGCTCATAAATGTACTAAAGCAAACCCCAATTACTAAAAAGAATTCATAAGCAAATTGTATTAAACTTCCTGGAATCACACCCAAGTTCAAGGTCAGTCTGAGGTCAAAGGTCGTTTCTCCCCAATTACTAAAAAGACTCCTTAAGCAAACTGTATTAAACTTCCTGGAATGATAATACATAATGAGATGGTATGTCAAAACCAAAATTTAGGTTCCTGTTCCAGAGGTCAGGGTCATAATCAGGGCAAATAGGTCAGATTGTATCTCCAAACTGACTGGAGACTGCTGAAGTGAATTTCATCAAACTTCACAGAGAGGTAAAGCATGATAAAAAGGCATCTCACTTGCAAGATTTGGGCTGCCTTGCCCAAGTTCAAGGTCACAATCAGGGTCAAAGGTCAGTTTAAGGGGCCTTCGGGGGCATCTGTTACATACTGTAACATTTCTTGTTTTTGCATGCTTTTGGTGGTTGATGGTCACATAAATACCAGAACTATAGACAAAATGGGGTTTGAGGATAATTCAGAGATAACTTTCTTTATTTCTCAATGAAAACATAGGTTGTGACCATTAGAACTGTCTCAACGAGACGGTTCTAATGAAAGGTCTCAACATATGTTTCTATGGAAAAATACTGGTATGGAAAATTATCCCTCCATTTTCCCTGTTGCCCTTTCTTATCTGGACCAATGAATGCTTATGGGTTTGTAAAAAAACCCTGAACTAACCACTTTAAGTGAGTAGGTCCGAAGGTTATAAAAACTTTTTCCATGCTCAACTCAGCTGAGCATGAAATTTTACCTGCTAGTAAATAGCAAATTACAGATAAGGACAGTTCTTTTCTTGCTCAGTTTAGCTGGGTACGAAATTTTCTCTGCTTATAATATGAAAATGCCAACATTGGTTGGCATTTAAATATTTATCAGCAGAGAAAATTTCATGCTCAGCTGAGCTGAGCATGAAAAAAGTTTTATATGTACAACCTCAGGGCCTGGTTGTCTTGAGAATGAAACCTTAAAGTTGATGACAGGAGTTTATTATGACTGGACTCTTTATATTTCTAGGCAAATAAATTACGAACAAAGACAATACACAAGACATTGAATCCCCAGTGGAACGAAACATTGACATATTATGGCATTACCGAAGAAGACATGATAAAGAAGACTATCAGGTTTGTGTTTTACCAGATACCCAAAGGACCTCTTGATAATGAGCCGCAACAGGACAAAAACATGAAAGTAGCATGTGTGTCCAGCAAAGACTCAGCAGCCTGGGTATCCGCCCAGTCTGATCAGAGTCTGTGCTGTGTGCTGAAAGGGTAGCTAAGGGTCTAAGCTACCTCCATGCTGACAGTCTGATCAGACTGGATGGATGCACAGGCTAATCTAATTCTTCACTGTGAGGACATGCCATTTTGTTTGTCCTGTCGTGTCTCTGCTCATTTTATGCCATTTTATGCTGCCTATATTATGTCAAGACCTTCGCATCAGAGTCTGTAGTAAATGTGAAATTTCAATGAAGGGATTAAAGGGAAACAACTTTTGTGACTTTCTGTTTGCTTCCATGGAAGACATAGGGGAGAGTCGGGTAACTCCGGACAGCGGGTTAATTCGGACACTGACATTGTTTCCTTTATATGTCAGTTGTTTGGAACTAAAACAAAAATTAACTGGCCAAACAGAGAAAATCCTGATGAGACGGCTCATTATGAGCCGTCTCATCTGGATTTTCACTGTTTGCAATTGTATGCCCGAATTTACCCAAGTCTCCCCTACTCATTTTAAAAATGGGATATACTCTTAAAGGTAAGAATTTGCTCCCCCTAGGAGCAAATTCTTACCCTTAAAGAGTTAATCCCTATTGAGAGGGCAATGAAAATGAAAAAGGCAGACCCTTAATGTGTACACATACCAGTATATCTGAAGTATGTGTGAACAGAAAAAGAATCACGTTTCTCATTTGTTTGAGAATAATGTAGATACAGTCATGTAAGTTTTAGTTTATGTAGGAGCCCTGTTAGTTCTGTTGGTCAAGTGCTGGCCTGCTAAGCTGGCTGTCCATGTTCAAATCCCACTGGAGACAGAATTCTTTGCACCAATAAACAGCACTGCATCATATAGCATATCTTTATCACCCTTCTGTTTGCTTGATATGACTTGAATACTGTTGAAAGAGCCATAAAAGCACAAGTCATCCATCCACGTGTTTCAGCTCCACAAATTTTGAATGTGAAAGGCTCCTGTTTTCACAGAGGTTATCCTTGTTTCAGGCACAATAAATAAATTTATGATGAGAACTTAATTTTACTCAACTTTTACAATTATCAAAAATAAAATTATCAAAAGTTGCAGACCATGTAACTTTAAAATCTTCAGGCTGGCTGTTCTGGATGAAGATGCCTTTGGTTATGATTTCATTGGAGAAACCAGGGTTCCACTAAAGAGGCTCAAACATCAACAGACGAAAAACTTCAGTGTCTTCTTAGAATCTCAACATCCGGTAAGTTCCTCATTGTTTAACCCACTGTGGTGAGTGATACATAGTCTGTCATTTAGTGTTTAAGGATCTGTCTACTTGTCATTGCACTTGTTTGTTCCACTGTCTTCAAATGTTCTGTTGACCTAGTCATCGCTTGCGTCCCATTATTTCTGAGCGAGTTCGATCAACAACGTGGTTACCCTGATCCGACTGAAGTTTGATTGAACTGTCTCTGGTTTGGTTATCACGTGACCAAAATCAAAGCTCTTCAGAACTAAAGAACAATCATTGTTCTGTGATCATTACTGGTTCCCGGTTTCAACAAAACTCCTGAAAATCAAGGAACCAGTATTTAGTCTCGTTGGTTTTGATTGACTGTTGATTTTGTAGGCAGAGCAACCAGACGTAGAACCATAGATGATCGAACTCGCTCTCTGATAACCTCCAATTAAACTAGGTAACTGTTCCTTATGTTAATAAAATAGACAGCTGGTTAAGCTTTCGGTAAATCTCCAGTATACAGTTTTGTGATTAAACTATTAAAGTGTATGGGTACATTTGTGTGATTTTCCACCATTTTTAGCAGATGGGAACAGCCTTTGTGCCTGTTTGCTTCCTTGCATGATGTAGCCCTTCAAAAATGGAGTCAGCCCTTTAAGGAAATCTTTTCTTTAGGGGCTGACTTTCATTGAGAAGGGAAGCAAAAATTAGAATGGCATTTGCTTTCCCTGAAAGTTCTGCTAGTTGAGATAACTCATGATTCTTGGCAAACACTTGAAAATTAATGTGGAAGGGCAAATGAATGTAGTGACGCATACTTCAGCTCATTTCAGGGCTACAGAAATCCGATTTTTTGTCAGTCCGGACCGATTTTGAGTTCGAAAAACCGATTCAGTTGGCGTAAGGCACATTTTTTTGGTCCGAAAAAACATGATTTGCGATGTATGATGACATAATTTACCTGGATTTTAGCCATGTGTCATATTATTTATCCAATAATAAAGCACTGCTGTGAAAAGTTATCACAGATAAACAAAGTGTCGGTTGTCTTGCCAAGTGGTGAACTCTGACTCAATTTTAGAAATCTTCGATGATTAGCACGTGTCACAATTTTGGCCAGCGGCAAAGGTTTTGCACAACTCGTAATACACACATACACGTGCGGATGCACGGAAAAAGGCTGTGCAACGTAAGGTTAATGACTATTTTATACTTTCAAAGATAGCATCAGAAATGAATTTGACTAGCAAAAAGAAAATTTAAACCGGACTTGATTATGTGCAGTCTGGTCAGTTTTTTTTTGAGCCGACGTCATTTCTCGCGCAGAAAATATATTTTTAACTTCGTCCGAAGGTACCTTTTTGCAAGTATATTCATATTTCAAGGGAATTAATTCGAATACAGTAAAATACGTCAATCGTAATACTTCGGCCAATTCCGTAAATGAAGATCGGCGAGGATGTCGGATTGGTACAGCCATGTGTACTTTCACTTTCCGTCTGACTGTCTCTGCGCTTTAAAGTGCATTTTTCACGATAAGTAAGAACATGTGGACTAAATGGCTACGTCAGCGATGACATCCGCGTTATAACGGCGCTCCAGTGTAGTCATTAGTTTTCGTGACTTTTTTTGGATTGTGGAATACACAGTGCAGTCATTAGTTTTCGTGTCTATTTTGGATTCGTATGACGTCATCGGCCGTCCAGACCGATTTGGATTTCAAAATTTCTGTAGCCCTGGGTCATTCTGTACATCATTCACAGTTCTCTGAACTTTGCGGCTGCCCTCTCACAAGGGAAGCTCCCAAAATGTGCACATCTTTCTTCTGGCAGTTCTTGTTCTCTATGAAACGCTGGGATATGAAGAGAATTGATTTACAATGATGTACAATATACTTTATTTGTGTTTGTTCTAGACTGATAAAGATGATGATTTGATGGCCAACGACAGAGGGAGACTACTCCTGTCCCTCAGATATTCTACACATAAACAAGCATTGATAGTGGGTATTGTCAGGTGTGCTGCCCTGGCCGCTATGGATTCTAATGGATACTCAGATCCCTACGTCAAAATGTAAGTTCATCATTTGAGCTGCGACATGACAAAAACACAAAGTGGTATATGCACCCAGCGAAGACTCAGATCAGCCTGGGCGTCCACCCAGTCTGATCAGATCTGTGTGCTTAAAGGTAGCTAAGGGTCTAAGCTACCTCAATGCCGACAGTGATGACTCCCAGTCTGATCAGTCTTTACTGTGTGCGTAAAGGTAGCTAAGGGTCTAAGCTAAGCTACCTCAGTGCCGACTGTTTACTCTGATCAGACTGGGAGGATGCCCCGGCTGATTTGAGTCTTCCTGGGTGCACAAGCCACTTTGTTGTTTTCTTGTGTTGTGGCTCATTTACTTGTTTTATTTTTCCTCAGTGCCGACAGTGTTTACTCTGATCAGACTGGGAGGATGCCCCGGCTGATTTGAGTCTTCCTGGGTGCACAAGCCACTTTGTTGTTTTCTTGTGTTGTGGCTCATTTACTTGTTTTATTTTACCGGCCCCGATAGCTCAGTGGTAGAGCGTCCGCTTCGGGACCGGGAGGTCGTGGGTTCGAATCCCGGCCGCGCCATACCAAAGGCGTTATAAATGGTACTAGGAGCTCCCTTGGTTGACGCTCGCCTATAAAGGGTAGTCCTAGGAAGATAAAGTTAAGTCATCGGGTAAGTATAAATTGTTACTGGATACCTTGTTTGTCGCAATAAAAGCTCTACAGAGCTTATGTTGTCTGTTTCTAATATGCGACGTTAAATAAAGCTTCTTTATCTTTATCTTTATCTGTGTTTGTTTTCGTTTAAGTTTCTGTTTTTGTCTTGCCAGAGACTAGGAGAAGCTGGACAAAGGTATCACTTTTCTGGCATTGGCAGTGACTCCTTGAGGAGCAAATTCTTTTAGTGGTGGCCCCAATTGAGATGAGGAGCAAAAATGTAATTGGCAAGGTGGCTTACCCTGAATGTAAACCGCTTTGAGGTGCAAGGATAGCTCATTGATAATGAGCTTTGTTTAACCCTATTGCACTTAGATTGGCCAAAACTGTAAGGAGTTTTGGCCATTCTAAGTGCAATAGGATTAATGACTAGCTGCATACCTCTGCAGTGCAGGTTTGAATCCAGCTAGACATAGAGAATACCATGTTTGTGTCTTTTGATATCAAGTTTATCGGGCGAGACCAGAAACACCGTAGGAATGGCGAGGCTTGCCGAGCCAATCTGACTTGTTTCTGGTCAAGCCTGATATACTTGATGTCTAAAGACACTAACATGGTTTTCTATTTATCATGCATCATTAGAATATTTTATGGCGTAAAAAGAGCTAAACAAATGAAAAACAAACACAGTTTTGTTAGAACTGGCTGACATCATGAGAATGCATTATGACGTAAGTCAGTGACGTCATTTAACCAATCGAACGTTGTTATCAAGGCAAACGCCAGTATGTAGCCAGTCGTCTTCAGAAATTGCTTCTAAACGCATCGCCTGATAATATTTGCGCAAGCGCCATTCTAAAGACACATCAGGTTATCTTACCCTGTTATCAGATGAATTTTGCAACAGATGCATATAAATATAAAGAGTATTTCCCAGCCCCTAAATAGCTGAGAACTACTTCTGTTTTTAGCTCACCTGAGCCAGCGGCTCCGGGGGAGCTTATAGGATGGTAAGGCTCCGTCGTCCGTCGTCCGTCCGTCCGTCCGTCCGTCCGTCGTCCGTCCGTCAACAATTTCAAACAACTTCTCCTCTGAAACCGCTGGGCCAATTTCATATAGAGCCTCCTGGGACCTTAGGAACGAAAAATTTTTCAAACGGTCCTGGTCACATGACCAACATGGCCGCCATGCCCATATATGGTAAAAACCTGAAAAAATCTTCTTCTCCAGAACCAATAGGCCGATGGCCTTGAAACTTAGTATGTAGCATCGGGTACGCGAGTACTACCAAGATTGTTCAAATTATGACTTTGTGTTGACCTTGACCTTTTTTACGGTAAGGTCAAATTTGCTTCCTTATGCTTTTATATGGCAAAATGCTACAACATAAGATATCTTGGAAACTGTTGAAGATTTTGGGCTGAAAATTAGTATCTACAGTCATCTTAATGACTACATGAAGATTTATGAGTACAAGAGGTCAAGGTCATTCTTTGACCTTTGACCTGAACTCTCATATTTTGACAAGTTCTAACAAACTCCTCAAAAGCCACTGGGCCAATTGAAACCAAATTTCATATAGAGCCTTCAGGGGTTGAGGGAACGAAAATTTATTCATACGGTCCAGGTCACATGACCAGCATGGCCACCACGCCCATATATGGTAAAAACCTTTAAAAATCTTCTTCTCCAGAACCAGTTGACTGATGACCTTGAGACTTAGTGTGTAGCATTGGGTACCCAAGTACAATCAAGATTGTTCAAATTATGACCCTTGGTTGACCTTGACTTTTTTTACGGCAAGGTCAAATATGAGAAAATGCTAGAACATAAGATTTCATGGAAAGTTTTGAAGATTTTGGCCTAAGAATTGGTATATACAGTCATCTTAATGAGTACATGAAGATTTGTGAGTACAAGAGGTCAAGGTCATTCTTTGACCTTTGACCCAGAACTCTCATATTTTAACAATTTCAAACAATCTCCTTAAAAATCCACTGGGTCAATTGAAACCAAATTTCATATAGAGCCTCCAGGGATTGACGGAATGAATAATTTTTCTGATGGTCCTGGTCACATGACCAACATGGCTGCCACGCCCATATATGGTAAAAAGCTTTAAAAATCTTCTTCTCCAGAGCCAATTGACCGATGGCCTTGAGACTTGGTATGTAGCATTGTGTACTTGAGTACTATCAAGATTGTTCAAATTATGACCTTGTGTTGACCTTGACCTTTTTTTACAGCAAGGTCAAATATGGGAAAATGCTAGAACATAAGATTTCATGGAAGGTTTTGAAGATTTTGGCCTAAAAATTGGTATATACAGTTGTCTTAATGAGGTCATGAAGAATTATGAGGTCAAGGTCATTTCTTGACCTTTGATCCAGATCCCTCATATTTTGACATTTTCAACCATTTCCTCAAAAGCCAAAGGGCCAGTTGTAAATACATTTCATATAGAGCCTCCAGGGGTTGATTGAATAAAAATTTGTTCAAACGGTCCAGGTCACATGAACAACATGGCCGCCATTACCACTTATGGTATAAATCTTTAATATTTTTCTTCTCCAGAACCAATACACCTATGGCCTTGAAACTTGGTAAGTAGCATACTGGAGTATCACCAAGACTGTTCAAATGGTGACCTTGGGTTTACCTTGACCTTTTTTTGCGGCATGATCAAATGTGGGAAAATGCTAGAACATAAGATTTCATGGAAAGTTTTGAAGATTTTGGCCTAAAAATGAGGACATGACCCAAGACTCATATTTTGACAATTTCAGACATGATAAGAAAAAGCCACCTTGCTAATTGTTCAGGTGAGCGATTCAGGGCCTCATGGCCCTCTTGTTTTCCACAGCAGAACATCCTCTGATTTAATGATCAGATTTGATCAAATCAGAGGAAGGTGTAAGAGAGAGAGGAAAAAAATACAGTCACCTAGCTGTGAGAAATAGAGGATCTTACATGAGTGGTCATTTCATATGAAATGAGCCTTTGCCGAGTTTCATAAATTTCATATGAAATGACCACAAGTGTAAGATTTTGTTTATCATATGACCCTTTAAAATGGGAATTTAACATTATTTCAAGTAGAAAACAGCGTTATCCACTGAATAACAGAGTCATATGATAAATACATTTCCAAACAATTTTAAATTGTACATCACTGTAATTTCAGGTTTAGGTCACTGATCTATGCTATGTCTTTGTTTTTACAGTTATTTAAAACCAGATAGAGACAAGAAATCAAAGTTCAAAACAGCTGTCAAAAAGAAGACCCTTAATCCTGAATACCATGAGGTAAATACTTAAAAAATGAATTTTATTTTGTGGATTTTATCGATGTGTTGGTCATAAACATAATACAAAGCAGGCCCAGATACAGCTCACCACGTACTGGTGGGGCTGTGGATAACTGATGGGGCCGGGAGGTGCAGAGATGTATGTGTTTGTGTTTGTGTGGGGGAGAGCGGTGGGAGTGGGGTGGCGGGGGCGAGGGGGCTTGAATATATATGACAGAATAAAAGATCTATATGATGAGAATTTTTGATATCGTCTCTTTTGCCTTGAAATATATGTTGTGATATCTCATTAGAATCTCTTCACCAAGGCGATTCTAATGAGATGTCACACATATATTTTAATCCAACCACATGGATAAATTATTTCAAACTGTCATCAGATACTCATTATTATCTGAAGGCCTACATATTATATATAACATGAAGGCCCAGATGGCAGGGCTGAAGCCCCAAAGCCCACTCCCTAGATCTGGGGCTGTAAAGCCCTTTGGGCTTTAATCAGTTTATAAGTGATTCCCAGCCATTTACACATTGATAAAATCTGCAAATATAAATTTCATTTCCTGTATTCCATTGCTGTCTGGTCATCTTTCTCTCAAAATTGATGGCCATATTGAGAACCTTAGACATCCAGAGCTCTAGATAAGAGGGAGTATTTGGTGATAATTAGGGATAATTTTTATTAACTCTGCATAAAAACATATGTTGTGACCCCTCATCTGAAATGTCTCAAAGAGATGTTTCAGATGAGGGGTCACAACCTATGGTTTCTATGAGAAATAAGACAAATTATCCCTCAATTATCAGCAAATACTCCCTCTTATCTGGAGCTCTGTGAGATTAGCATTAACAACAGTTGCCAAAAGAAACCTGAGCATGCCTGAGCATGAAATTAGCATCAAGTATCGTTACTTAATCCATATGTGGACTGAGAAATATCCTAAGCATGCCATGCCTAAGGCCAGTGAAGTGTAAACTGTAGGCCAAATTTGAATTCCCTAATTATCACCAAATACTCCCTCTTATCTAGAGCTCTGTTAAATGATAGGTGTTGTTTTTTTTTCTTAGGAATTCATATATCAGATCAAGCTCACAGAAGTCGCCAAAAAGACACTGGAAATCACTGTCTGGGACAGGGACATAGGAAAGAATGATTTCATAGGTGAGTTACTTGTTACAAATTTATGTGGAAGAAAACAGGTGTCTGAATATAGTTAGATAACTACTATTACCTGCTTGTTTAAGTTAAGAGATTGAATGGTACAATAACTAGACTTCTTTCCTTTGACATTGATATTGCTTTATACAGAAGTTTCAAAATATGCTGAATTCATCTTGGTACTGTATTTCTTTGGCTCTGACTCCAAATATCTAAATCAGTCTTGAAAATTGTCATTTGGATGATAAATTATCATTTTTATGGTCGGAAATTTTGTTTTATGGCAGAGCCGTAAAATGCAATTTACGACCATTAAACCGATGATTTACCTGCGAGATGCAGCGTTCCAGGGAATTCTTGTATTCGTGGTAAAATTAATTTTGCTGTCATAACTGTCTTGTAGGTGGTGTACAATTGGGAATCAATTCAAAGGGAGATCGTCTCAAGCACTGGTTTGAGGCCTTGAAGAGCCCAGACCAGAAACATGAACACTGGCACGTGTTGTCGGCAGAGCTCATCCCAGAGGTGCAATAGGTGTTGTCTAGTGATCATAGGTGTTGTACGTATTGTGTCAGTGCTTTTCTTATTAGTTTAGTTATTTAACTCTTAAGGGACCGACCATTTGATATTCTGTGGGGGCGGGGGCCTGGTATTCTTGATGGAGACACAACATTTTATTTCACTGGCCTTGGGAAACAATTTCTTTTTTTTTCACCTTGTGGGAGCTAATTTATTTTTTTTACAAACTAACTCAAACATGTTATTATTTTTTATTATTTTATTGCTGAAGTGAACTATCCGATCCTTGTTTACTTGACCTTAATATCCTTTTATGTTACCCACATCAGTATTTTTTACACCTTTTTTTCTCACAAAAAGAACATGGTGCTGTCTTTAACCAGGCCAAGTGCACGGCTGAGCTTGCTTTTGCAAACCAGTGCCTGGAGCATGTTACTCTTTTCATCTAAGGTACAGATAAAAAAAATCCCTGTATGAGTTTGGCAAAAAATTAGGCCTTAAATTAGGGATATTTTGGCCAAAATTTAGGGCTATTTTGGCAAAGTTTTAGGGCTAACATTAGGAATTTAAGTTTTTTTTTTCTATCCCAGTATATGCCCAAACATGCTTTATGCATACTTGAGAAAGTTTGATAAATATTTAGTGATAGAGTCACATTATACATGAATGGAAATTAATAAAATGGCTGAAAGTTATGTGCTAAGAAGGTAACAAAGGGGGGTGTGGGGGGCAACGCCCCCCAGAAGCTAAAGCAATTTCCCAATTTCAATGGCAATTTTAAGACTGGAAACAATAGAGAAAAACTAGGAATGATGATAAAAATAAGGGTTTTTATATTAGGACTTGCCTTTTAGAGTGTTTATTTTGCCATAATGGTTTTGTCTCCCATAAGCTAGTGACTCTTTTGCAATTCAGTTTTAGTGGAAACATTTACCTAGCAATATGGCAGATCATTAATACATGTATGTGAATGTTGCATTGTATAGGATGTTTTTGTAAATGTATGCTCATGCAGGCCAGCTGGTGTAAACCAATTGTAGATAATATTAAAATATTACTATAAATATGGGGGTCTGGGGGGCGCAGCCCCCCAGAAGCCAGAGACATTATAAATACTCAATTCCAATGGAATTTTCTGCAGACTATATTTTTTTTTTTGAAATGTTGGGTGGAGACAGGTTATTTTTAGCTCACCTGAGCCGAAGGCTCAGAGGTGAGCTTATAGGATGGGAGTTGAGCCGTCGTCCCTCCGTCCGTGGGTTAGTGGGTGCGTGGGTGGGTGCGTCAACACTTTCAAACATAAATATCTCAGAGACCAGTGGGCCGATCGCAATCAAATTTTATCTGAAGCATCATTTGGGTGGGGGAAAGGCTGCATTAGGTTTTGGTGCCAATCAGCTCAGAACTCTGGTTTCCATGGCAACAGATAGCCCCCATAGGGTTATAATGGGGAAAACGGCGTCATCACGTTTTCTCGACTGTTTTTGATTAGATCCTTATCATACTTGCAGGTAATGATGACATACTTGGTTGGATTCGAGCACAGACTACGGAGTTAGCTGCCCTTGAGCGTTTGAAAAAAATCCCATAGGGTTATAATGGGGAAAATGGCGTCATCACGTTTTCTCAACTGGTTTTGCTTAGATCCTTATCATACTTGCAGGTAATGATGACATACATAAGAGCTTGGATGAGTTCGAAATTTGGCCGGATTCGAGTGCAGACTATGGAGTTAGCTGCCCTTGAGTGTTTGAAAAAATCCCATAGTGTTATAATGGAGAAAACAACGTCATCACATATTTTTAGAAAAACTTGGTCATCGCTCTAGCGCCTACATTTCTCAACGGATTTTGAAATAACTTCACACAAATGTAGGGCATGACAATATCTCGCGCAAGTTCGACTTTCAGGATGCTGCGCCCAAGGTCAAGGTCACTGTGGCTATTTTTAGAAAAACTTTGTCAGCGCTCTAGCACCTACATTTCTCAATGGATTTTAAAATAACTTCACACAAATGTAGGGTATGACAATATCTCAAGCAAGTTTGACTTCTAGGATGCTGCGCCCAAGGTCAAGGTCACTGTGGCTATTTTTAGAAAAACTTTGTCAGCGCGCTAGCACCTACATTTCTCAACGGATTTTGAAATAACTTCACACAAATGTAGGGCATGACAATATCTCGAGCAAGTTTGACTTTCAGGATGCTGCGCCCAAGGTCAAGGTCACTGTGGCTATTTTTAGAAAAACTTTGTCAGCGCTCTAGCACCTACATTTCTCAATGGAATTTAAAATAACTTCACACAAATGTAGGGCATGACAGCATCTCGAGCAAGTTTGACTTCTAGGATGCTGCGCCCAAGGTCAAGGTCACTGTGGCTATTTTTAGAAAAACTTTGTCAGCGCTCTAGCACCTACATTTCTCAGCAGATTTTAAAATAACTTCACACAAATGTAGGGCATGACAATTTCTCGAGCAAGTTCGACTTTCAGGGTGCTGTGCCCAAGGTCAAGGTCACTGTGGCTATTTTTAGAAAAACTTTGTCATCGCCCTAGCACCTTCATTTCTCCATGGATTTTGAAATAACTTGACACAAATGTAGGGTATGACAATATCTCGAGCAAGTTCGACTTTCAGGATGCTGTGCCCAAGGTCAAGGTCACTGTGGCTATTTTTAGAAAAACTTTGTCATTGCTCTAGCACCTACATTTCTCAACGGATTTTGAAATAAATTCACACAAATGTAGGGCATGACAATATCTCGAGCAAGTTTGACTTTCAGGGTGCTGCAATCAAGGTTTTTGATTAGATCCTTATCATACTTGCAGGTAATGATGACATACATAAGAGCTTGGATGAGTTTGAAATTTGGCCGGATTCGAGCACAGACTACGGAGTTAGCTGCCTTTGAGCGTTTGAAAAAAATACCATAGTCTTATAATGGAGAAAACAACGTCATCACATTTTCATTTTTCATCGGATCCTCTTCATACTTGCAGGTAATGAGGATATGCATAAAAGCTTGGATTAGTTAGCACTTCGGCTAGATCCCACCACTGACTATGGAGTACCTGCCCTGAGCATCCAAAAAATCAATGTCGCCACTTTTTCTTGGTTTCTACTTATCCGATCCTTTTAAAACTTGCAGGTAATGAGGAAATGCATAATATCTTAAACAAGTTCAAATTTTCGCCAGATCAGGCCAACCGCTACGAAGTTAGCTGCCCTTGACAGCTCTGTCTATTGTGCTCTTGACCGGATACTTTTTATACGCCCGTTTTGAAAAGACGGACGTATTATGTCGTGGCGCTGTCCGTCCGTCCGTCCGTCCGTCCGTCTGTCTGTCTGTCCGTCCGTCCGTAAACATTCTTGTGCACCCCATAACTCAGTAACCATTTGGGATATATTCATGAAATTTTATAGGCATATGTATTAGGTTGGGGGAACGTGTCGCGTACAAGAATGGTTGCTCCCCCTTTCTTAGTTTCGAAGTTATGCCCCTTTGATCATTTTTTTCCCAGCAAGTCTTGTGCGCGCCATAACTAGATAACCGTTTGGGATATCTTTATAAAACTTCATAGCAATGTGTATGAATTCCTAATGATGTGTCGCGTACAAAAATGGCTGCTCTCCCTTTCTTCGTTTTAGAGTTACGACCATTTCATTAGTACTTTGAGCCTATTTTTGTGTTTACTTATCTTGTGCATGCCATAACTTGGTAACCGTTTGGAATATCATGATGAAACTTTATAGCAATGTGCATGATCACAAGACAATGTGTCATATATAAGAATGGTTGCTCCCTCTTTCTTAATTTTGGAGTAACCTCCATTTGATTAGTATTTTCAGGTGTTTCTCATTCACTCCATATCTCCTGAACCTTTTGAAATATTAGAATGAAGCTTTGTAGGAATGTGTATAATAATGGGGCAATGTATCCTGAACAAGAACCACAACTCTGGCTTACTTACTCAATTATCTGCCCTTGCATAAATTTCCTGTTTACTCTAACTGAAATTAATGGTATGTATATTATAAAAATCATTTCAAGGGAATATAGTACAACCAAAAAAGGCCTATCTAGTATGTATAGGTTATCTCCCTTGTACCACTTTGTCTGTCTATCCTTTTGAAGGCAATCTTGTTCATTCTGTTTCAGCTTTATGACATTTAAACGGGCGTATTATGCGCCGCTTGCGAAGCCCTTGTTAAACTTGCATATATTAAATGAGGGCATACATAATGTTTTGGATGAGTTTAATTTTCAGCCTGATTGGACCACTGACTGTGGAGTTAGCTGCCCTTGAGCATTTTAAATATCCCTATAGGTTTACAATGTCTCTCAGGTGAGCAATTGCTGCCCTTTGGGCTACTTGTTTTCTCTTACTTTTGAAGCCAGATTATTTTTTGAACCCCCTTATGAGCCAGGTTATTTTTTTCTTGCATATCCAAAGACAGGGAATTTTTTTGATAAATATACCAGGCCCCCCCCCCCCCCCCAGAATATCAAATGGTCGGTCCCTAAAGCGCATAAAACCTAGCAGAAGACAAATTTGTGTTTGCAAAATTTTAAAAATGTTTCCTCCAAGCTATATCATATTGAAAATTCAAAGACTAGAGGGCATACGGTGTAGATCCAGATGAAGTGGCTCATTTTGAGCAATCTCACCTGGATATACACTGTTTGCAAATACTGCTGTTTTAGTTTTTGGCCCTTTAAGTGTTTAGAAACAAGAAGATACACCTTTAGGCATGGCTTATAAGAAGACTGTTGGGCACGTAACATGTAAATTCTTTGGATCTCAGAATAGTTGTAGATGTATGAACTGCATGCATATTTATTTTGCCCGCAACCCGTAGAAAGCAAGAAACTTTTTATATGCCTGCTTTGAAAAAATGGACGTATTATGGCATGGTGCTGTCCGCCTGTCTGTCTGTCCATCTGTCTGTCTGTCCGCTGTCAACATTCTTGTGGGCACCATATCTCAGTAACAGTTTTAGATATCTTCATGAAATTTTGTAGGCATATATATTAGGATGGGGCAAAGTGTCGCATACAGTAATGGTTGCTCGCCCTTTCTTAGTTTCCAAGTTATGCCCCTTTGATTATTTTTTACCCTACTAGTCTTGTGCGCGCCATAACTAGATAACCATTTGGGATATCTTGATGAAACTTCATAGCAATGTGTATGAAGGTCTGACAATGTGTCGCGTATGAGAATGGTTGCTCTCCCTTTGTTTTAGAGTTGCATCCCTTTGATTAGATTTCGTAGGCTATTTTCGTGTATACTAATCTTGTGCATTTAATAACTTAGTAACCGTTTGGTATATCTTCATGAAACTTTATAGCAGTTTGCATGATCACAAGATGTGTGTCACATATAAGACTGGTTGTTCCCCCTTCCTTAATTTTTGAGTAACCTCCCTTTGATTAGTTCTTTCCAGGCTAGCCCCATTCCCCCATTCACTCCATAACTCCTTAACCCTTTGAAATATTTTAATGAAACTTTGTAGGAATGTGTATAATAATGGTGCAATATATCATGAGCATGAGCCACAACTCTGGCTTACTTACTTCTGAATTTTCTGCCCTTGCAGCAATTTCCATTTTACTCTGTAACTACTTAACCCTTGGAAATATTTTAACAAAACTTTATGGTGATCTGTATGTTGTCAAGGGAATGTATTATGACCAAGAAAGGTTCTCTTGTATACTTAGTTTATGAATTATCTCCCTTGTTTGACTTTGGCATTTCTCAGCTTCTTAGCTGCTTCATCCTAGAAGCTGATTTTTGGTATACTAATAGTATTTGATGTGTTAGATGTTTTGATAACATTGCAGTCATTAGTTACAGAGTTGTTTCCCCTCTTTGTCTGCCTGTCCATCCTTCTATAAACAATCTTGTTCATTTGTAGCTCCTTCATGACACACTGAAACGGGCGTATTATGCGCCGCTTGCGAAGCTCTTGTTGATATTGTTTTATGATTGTTTTTATTTTTTCTTCTAAGATTGTTAAATCCATGCAATCTGTTTTGATATGGAGCTTTGTGTTTTGTTTCATTGCAATATCATTTCAACTAGAAATGAGCCCCGACATGACAAAACCAACAAAGTGGCATGTTTGCGAGGCAAAGACTGATATGAGCCTGGGCATCCCCTCAGTCTGATCAGAGTCTTCACTGTGTACTTAAAAAGTAACTAAGGGTCTAAGCTACCTCCATGCGGACAGATAAGATTCTGATCAGACTGGGTTAGTGCCAGGGCTGAACAGAGTCTTCGGTTGGCACTCATGCCACTTTGTTGGTTTTGTCATGTCCAGGCTCAAAATAGAGTTACATGCTAGTTTCAAAAATGTTACGTTTAAACCAGAATGAATGAATCAAGAAATAATCAGCTCAGAAAAATGACTCGGTATGCATAGTTTGATTTTATGTTTATGTATTTTGATTTTATGTATACACTCCAAGTTCATCATCAATCAGTTTATTTATACAGTCTGTTGCAATTTCCAGTGCATACTATCCAAAGTTACTGCAAAGCTACTATAAAATTAGTATTGCCAAGAACTCGTGTGTATAGTATGTATTTCTTCCCTTTAACAGGGTATCTGCATTGTCAGTTTTGAACAAACTGGCCCAGATTTTTTCCAAAGAGTGTCCTTAATTGCAGTGCCATATGGGCATTTACTACAGTACTGACTGATAGTATGTAGCAAAATTTGTCTATCATTGGTTTTAATATAAAAATTGTGTTGTGGCACCCTCATTGCTTTGTCATTCTCACATATTTACCATGGTAAACGACTTATGTGACTTCCTGTTTGCTTCCCTCGAATAAGGAATCCCTCATAAAGGACCTCCAAAACAAGTAATTTCTTTTTTTCTTAAGAGTTTTCCCCCCATTGGAGAAGGAGGCAAAAATAAAATGGCAGAGTCGCGTCCCCTTAAAGTGTTTTCTTTCTCCTTTAAACTGCCTTATTGCTATATGGTTTCATTTTTAAAAGAAAGAAAATACCCCAGATTTACTGAAATGTACTTAAATTTTGGGACATCTAAAATAATTGATTTTCCATTTGGCACAAATGGAAAATTAATTATTTTTGGTGTCCCAATATTTACCCACATTACAGTTGGGTGTAATACAATATACTTTAATGTATTACATAGGTTGTTATACAATATACTTTAATGTATAATATTAATTATGTATATTTATTCTGTTTCAGCCTGATGACTATTGAGTCTCATACACCATAGTTCAAAGACTTTCCACTGATTGGAGGTATTCCAGACTTCTACAGACTGATGATGACAGCGATTCCTCAAAAGTTATATCAAAACTGTCATTAAAAATCATGCTTGTTAAAATGGGATTGGGGTCAGCAATTCAGCCTGATGACTATTGAGTCTCATACACCATTGTTCAAAGATTTTTCACTGGTCGGAAGTATTCCAGACTTCTACAGACTGAAGATGACAGCGTTTTCTCAAAAGTTATATCAAAACTGTCATTAAAAATCATGCTTGTTAAAATGGGGTTGGGGTCAGCAAAAGGAACTGTGGATCTATGCTGGCAACCCAGATCGGCTGGAATAACTGCACAGTCTGATCAGGGTCTTCAGTCAATATTCTGTTAATTGTATTCTGAAGATCAGCATAATATGAGCCGCAATATGACAAAACCAAAGTGACATGTGCACCCAGTGAAGACTCAGATCAGCCTGGGCATCTGCCCAGTCTGATCAGAGTCTTTCCTGTCTGCATGGAGCTAGCTTAGACCCTTCACAACACTTCAAGCACACAGCAAAGACTCTGATCAGACAAGGTGGATGCCCAGGCTGATCTGAGTCTTTGCTGGGCACACATACCACTTTGTTAGTTTTCTTGTGTCAAGTGCCTTTGAGCATGACTCAGATCAGACTGTGCATCTTTGTGGACTGATCTGGTTTTGCACATAGATTTCTCAGGATTTACATCATTGATCTATGGATCCTTAATCACACAAACACTGATTTGTTTGCTTTTAATTGCAGACTGATCTGAGTCTTGATTGTTTGTCATATCTGTAAGGCACAGACCATAGCATTTCTAATGTTAATCCATCAATTTCCATGAATTTTCATAAGCTTTTTGCTTTTGTTTTTGACAGTTTTCAACATTTGACCATATTTAGAGTTCTACAACTCTCCTTTCAGTATATACAAGGGTTGATTCAGAAGTAATGTCACTGTGTCCATTGCGCGCTTATTCATCGTAGCACTATTATAAAAATTATATCAAGCTACACTGTAATTCAGTTCTGATTTACAAAATAAATATAAAGTTCGAATCTTTTTCCTTTCCAAATATATAGACGTTCAAAGTATGCCACCGACGCCATCGCGCCGCACGTTAGAATAACGTTAATTACATGAACATAAGTTTCAAAGGCAATCACAAATCAAAATCAAAATAACGCGCCAAATCAGATGAAAATTTGATACGATGACCAAATATATTTCTGCTGCCCATTGTTGAAATTTTAATAGCGTCACTGCAGTTTGAAATTCGCTAGCTAGTGCTAATGCTTGTTACTGCCGAGAGTGAAAATGTAGATTTCTGACAAACGCGTCAGCGGATATAAATGCGGTCTTGCCTAAAATTTGGAATATCACCATTACAGCCTCTAAGAGCTGTTTATTAGACATGTGGTGATATAACAAATATTATCAGGCTTGTGACAAGGTGCAATCAGCGCGATACGGGTGCAGATGGGTCCCTAGAGGCTAGTCCGAAAACCGGGAGACCTTTATGTACAATTTCAAAAAATAACGTCACTGTTGTTCTGATCCCATATATGAAGAACGATGTCCTGCAATTCAAATATGATGTAAATTCTTAAACCTGAGCCGCAGGGCTGTTCAAGTAATATTAAAAGAAGAGATAGACATGGGTGAACAGACATTAGTGCTTTGCTGGAACAACGAATATGCTACTTTGGACATGACACAGTATCGAAACTTCGTCTGGTGCGTCAACGACGTCATTGACGTGCGGCGCGTTTCGTTACCATGTCTTCTGTCTATCTCGATATCTCAGTTACTTTGCACTGTATTTTTATGATATTCTTAGATCATAATGCAAATAGATTAAGGTACTTGGATACGAAATTTTGTTGCTCTCTCTTTATTTTACACGATTTTATAGCTGCAGTGACATTACTTCTGGATCAACCCTCGTATATAAAGCTTCGCAGGGCATTTATAAATAGCTCATGTTTTTTTAACCATAGTAAGAACCAGTTCTCGATATGTAGGATAACTATGGTAGATTATAGTGATTTACTGAAACTGTCCATTTCAGTATTCCAGAGATTTGCTGCCAAAGCTTATAATTAATATGGGACCAATTTTTTCCTCAAATGTATTTTTTCCCCTCAAATAAATATGGGATCAATTTTTTCCTCAAATGTATTTTTCCCCCAAATTTATTTTTATAATCTTAAGTATAGTGTACTAATGACATTGCCATGTATAAAAATTACATGTACATATCTTTATGGACCTGTAAAATGTCAAATATCTACATTCAACTCTTGATATCTCCAAGTTGAAGCTTATCTCAAACCACTGATATCTCAAAGTAAATTTTCTGGCCCCGGAAAATTTACTTTTAGATAACAGTAGCTAGAGATAACATGATTTGAAATGTCAAGAAAAATAGACTTGTTCAAACTATATTCTATGATATAAGAGGGTACTTTGTGATATCAGTGTTAGAGATAATGAGAGTAACTGTTTATGATAGTCCTTTTTCATGAAGTCAAATTAAGTGTTGTACTTTAATAATATTTGCCATATAGCTTTTACGTGGTGTAACTGTCATCCTATCCAGGACATTCACACACTTGAAGGTTTCTTAAACCACATGTGAACATCAAAGGCTCAGAGCAAACTGCACATTTTTCCAGTCTAGTCAGAGTCTGTGATAAATCCACATGCCATCTACAGATGCTAAGGAATCTACAGGTGCAAAAAGAAATTATGATCTGTTGTTTGTAATAATTGGTCCAGTAAACAGTTACAAGGCAGCTCATAGAGGGAAAAGGACTAGATAAAAGTAGGGCTGCAACGAGTACTGGGATCAGGTCAAGTGCACAGTCTTTGCTGGTAGACATGCCACTTGGTTGGTTTTGTTGTGTCATAGCTGATGTTAATATTGCATTATGCCTGGGCATGTCTGTGTCATTCAGACAATAAACTGAGCATGTAAATGCAATATTTGGTATGAATACCTCCTAGTTTGCATATTCTCCAAGCATTACCATAATGTGTTTAAATATTGGAACACCTAAAATAATTAATTTTTCATTTGTCCCAAATGGAAAATTAATTATTCTAGGTGTCCCAAAATTTAGGCACATTACAGTATTCTCCAAGACACCTCCTTATCACCGGGTACTTGAGTCTAGGTAGGGAAAAATGTCATGGGTACTTCAGTCCCCTTTTAGGAAATTGTTGCAGCCCTAAATTCAAGGCTCCAGATAATTTGAATACAATATTGATTAACTTGACTACACTTTTTGATATGAAAGATGAACTGGACAGATTGCAAACATCCGTCATTCCGGACACCGGCTTTGAAACCCTCATGTATAAAATTATAAATTTAGGGTATATCTATATTGTATTATGTAAATAGCAAAGGCCAAGACTAGTCCGCACAGCTGCAAGTTTCATTAAGTTGTGCTGGTACACCCCCGTTTTTTCTGCCAGTTTTTCAAAGGGAAACAACTTTTGTGAATTCCTGTTTGCTTCCTGTGGCAAGGAAATTCTTCCAAAATAGGGTCAACTTTAAAAGGAAAGAATTTGCTCCTAGAGGAGCAAATTCTTTTCTTTAAGAGTTGACCCCTATTAGAAGAGAGGCAAAAATGAAAATGATAGAGTTACTTCCCCTGAAAGTGTATCCATTCACCTTTAAGCATTTACAGTTTGCAGCAAGATTTCTTTATGGTCTACACTGTGCCGCGACTCGACAAAACAAAGTGGCATGTGCGCCTTGCAAAAACTCAGATCAGCCTGGGCATCCACCCAGTCTGATCAGAGTCTTTGCTATGCACTTAATGGGTAGCTAAGGGTTAGGTAGCTAAGGGCTACCTCCATGTTCATATAAAAGACTCTGATCAGAGTGGGAGGATGACTAGTCTGATCTGAGTCTTCCTTGGGCGCACATGCTACTTTGTTGGTTCTTTTGTGTCACGGCTGAAATGTGGATCTGCTTACTAGTCTGGGCCATTCATTGTGAATAGGTCAACTTTTTGGATTTTCAATGTTTCATTCTGCTGAGTCTGGAAGGCAGTATTATAACTGAAGATTTTTAATGGCTGACTCCCCAACTGGCTCTCAAAACCAAGTGTGTTCGCATACTTCTTCAGTTATGCAAAATCAGTAATTATTACCCAATTATATTTGTGCTCTGTTGCTTACATATAAGATGTCTCATCTTTGGTGTTTTTTAAGATGTGTAGGTATACCTTCATGTTTTCTGTCATTTTAACAAGGGGAACAACTCTTGTGACTTCCTTTTGAGCCCTCATAAGGACAAAGCCCTTCAAAAAGCAGGTCCTCTCTTACAGAAAAGACTTTGCTCCTACAGGAGCAAATTCTTCCCTTTAAGAGTTGACACCATTTTGAAAGGAGGCAACATTGAAAATGCAGGGTTTTTCCTCGTTTAAATTGCATGTAGTTGAGCATTGAATTTTCATATGTACATTATGGTTGTGGGAGAAATACCAGTATATGAATAACGGTTGTGATGACGCGAATTGTACAGTTTTGGCAAATCACTTATTTTTACGATTTAGTGCTAGAGGAAATATTTGCAATTTTTTGAATTCACATTGCTTGTAGTGGTTTTCAGATTTATGAAGGCTATAAGCATTTTTCAAAAAATTTATTTTTGCAAATTTTCACATTCATGAAGTTTGACTAATACATCATTAATAATATGTATATATGATTATACCATTGCGTATTTTGTAAATGACTTTTGACTAATACATCATTTAATGTCTGCACATGCTCCAACAAGCAGATTTACATCTTTGATTTGAGAGCAAAACAACTACAGTTAAACCTGTCTTAGTGGCCACCTCTATTAAGCAAGCACCCTGTATTAAGCAAGCATGTATGCAGTTCCCAAAGCTGGCAAATACATTGAAATGTACCTGTATTAAGCAAGCACATGTCTTAAGCAAGCAGATTTTGATTATCCCTTAGGTGCTTGCTTAATACAGGTTGGACTGTAGATAACAGGGCATTAAAATTATAATATTTGTTAGATTTTCTGTCCACTGTTTACTCGTGTTGCATCAACAGTCTTACGGATCCTTTATCTGTCCCAATACTTAGAATTCTTATGGTACCATGATTGATTAGCACTTACACTTTCACAAAGAATGGCCACAAAGAATGGCCATGGCATTCAACCACATGGCAATATGCAAGTTCAGCATATGAGCCACAACATGAGAAAACCAACAAAGTAGCATGTGCACCCAGTAAAGACTGAGATCAGCTTGGGCAGTGGCCCAATCTGACAAGAGTTCCCTGTGCACTTAAAGGGTAGTTTTGGGTCTAAGCTACCTCCATTCGAACAGCAAAGACTCTGATTATCAGACTGGGCAGATAGATGATCTGAGTCTTTGCTGGGAACACATGCCACTTTGTTGGTTTTCTCGTGTCATGGCTCATACATCAACCTTACTAATACTTACTTAAAGCAGTGTTGCCAACAACAAACATTACTCATTGGAATATGGAATTAACACATGACCACCCCATTCCTACGACTGCACTACTGCCTGCTACAATGCTGAGCTCTACACATACCTTTGATCATGCACACATGACATCTGTGTATGTATATCACATCTCCTGCTTGTTAGTTTGTAATATTGCCGTTTTTTTACAAGTGTTTTGAGTAGCAAGACTTTGTTTTCTTTTTTTGTTGGCCAGATAAAATTTTCACATATGTTAAAGAAGCTTGCACAAGCTTTATGTGTGTGAGTATTTGTGTAATCTCACCTTTCAAAGCTGAATCTCGTGTGTAGCTCTCATCAATTACTCACTGGTCTCTCAGTGGTTGTGCAAATTACAATTTATTTTGTGCATATACATCCATGTATTTACAGTAAATATTGTTTAAACTAAATATGACATTTGAGCCGCAACATGACGAAACCAACAAAATGGCATATGCTCACAGAAAAGACAGATCATCCTGGGCATCTGCCTAGTTTGATCAGGGCTTTTGCTGTTAGCATGGAGCTAGCTTAGACTCATAGCTGCCCTTTAAGCACACAGACTGCAGACTGGGTGGGTGCCCAGGCTGATCTGATTCTGCTCTGGGTGCACATGCCACTTTGTTGGTTTTGTAGTGTTGTGACTCATTTCAACCATTTCCATCTCTGAACTTGTACAAGTCCATTTTGTCCAATGAAGGATGTTTTATAACACTGTTCTCAAACAGTGCAGACCCATATCAACTGCTGCAAAGAGCAGTCTGATCTAGGTCTATACTATTTGTCAAGGTCTATGAGTACTCCATATTTTTATTTTTTATTCAAAGGGAGACAACTTTTGTGACTTCCTGTAGCTTATGTGGGCGACAGAACTTTTCTAAAAGGGTGTCTCCTCTGAAAGGAAAGAATTTGACCCTGGAGGATCAAATTCTTTCCTTTAAGAGTTGACTCCTCCCCCATTGTCCAGGGAGGCAAAGAAGAAAACGGCAGAGTTGTTTCTTATGAAAGAGCACTCATTCACCTTGGATGAAGTTTTGATGGTATTGTTATAATTATGAAATGAATGTGTACAGTTAGATCTACATGTATTTTTTTCTCTCTGTAATTCCAAGCATTTTTGGCTTGGGATATTTTAATCAAATTAAATATGTTATTTGCTCATTTTTATTTTATTTTCAAATAATGGTGACTAATTATTGTTATAGAGCTTATTTAAGAATGAAATCCATATATTAAATGTACTATATATTATGATGTGTTAATATTAAAATTTACATTCCATGGAGCATGGTGTTTGATTTTGATAAAATTCCCTTGGCATATATACTCATATTTGTAAATGTGTTCTTCATTGTAAATGTATTTAAAGAATACATAAAATTTTGCTTTATGATCAATTCTCAACCTTCCCAATCAATGGCTGTGTAGTTTAATTTTGTCTTTCTGCAACTTCAAACCATTTCCATTTTCTGGTTTTCCTCTGAAAACAACTCACATCACCATCTCAACCATTCCTCCACCAGCCCAAAATGACATAAATAGTGTTGGAATCGCTGTAAACCATAAATCCTCAATCATTCTAGATATCAAAAGAGTTTCCTCTTACCGAAACTTTGGCATTGGAATATATACTAATGCATAACAGTTCTGCACAGATGTTAAAGCAACATCCATGCAGAACTTTTGTCTTTAAGTTTACTTCCTTCCATGAGTTTATCCTCAGCTGCAGCTTCTGAGGATTGCATGTCAAAACTTTCCTTCTTGGTAAGAAGTTGGCACCTTGTCTGGCCATGTTGGTGCTAGTAACCAAACACCTTATCTGCCCATGTTGGTACTGGTTCCCAGGCACCTGGTCAGGCCATGTTCTGCTAGTACCCAGATACATTGTCTGGTCATGTTGGTGCTGGTACCAAGGCACCCAGTCTGGCAAAGTTTGTGCTAGTACCCACATACTTTGTCTTGTCATATTGATGCTGGTTCCTAGGCACCTGTTCAGTCCATGATGGTGCTGGTTCCTAGATACCTTGTCTGGCCATGTTGGTGGTGTTACCTAGACACCTAGTCTGGCCATGTTGATGCTGGTACCCATACACATTTCTTGCCATATTAGTGCTGGTTCCTAGATAGGTGGTCTTGCCATGTTGGTGCTTGTAACCAGACACCTGGTATGGCCATGTTGGTGCTGGTTCCTGGGAATCCGGTCTGGTCATGTTGCTGCTGGTACTTAGATATCTAGTCTGGCCATGTTGGTGCTAGTACCCAGACACCTTCTTTGGCCATGTTGGTGCTGTTTTCTAGGCACCTGTTCTGGCTATGTAGGTGCTTGTACCTAGACACTTTCTTTGGTCATGTTGGTGCTGTTTCTAGACACCTGGTCTAGCCATATTGATGCTTGTTCCTATTTACTTGGTCTGGCCATGTTGGTGATGGTACCTAGACACACTTAGTCTGGCCATGTTGGTGCTTAATTGTACACATACACCTTTTTGACCATGTTGGTGCTGTTTCCTAAATACCTGGTCTGGCCATGTTGGTGATAGTATCTAGGTTCCTAGGCACCTGGTCTGTCCATGCCTGTGCTGTACCTAGACACCAAGTCTGGCCATGTTGGACCTGGTACTATGACACATGATTTGTCTGACAATGTAAGTGCTGGTTTCTAGACACCTGGGCTGGTGGCTATGTTAGTACTTCTTCCCTAGACAACTGGTCTTGCCATATTGGTCCTAGTACCCAGACACCTTGTCTGGCTATGTAAGTGCTGGAGGCTAGACACCTGATCTGGCCATGTTTGCACTGATAGTTAGACTCCTGGTCAGGCCATGTTGGTACTGGTACCTTTATATAGTCAAGCCATGTTGGTGCTGGTACCTAGACACCTTAGTCAGGCCATGTTGGAGCAAGTACCCAGACACCTTGTCTGGCCATGTTGATGCTAGATCCTAGGCATTGGTCTGGCTATGTAGGTGCTGATATCTAGACAGCTGGTCAGGCCATGTTGGTGCTGGATAGCTGGAACCTAGACACCTAATCTGGCATATTTTGGTGCTGGTTCCTAGGCACCTGGTTTTGCTATGTCAGTACTGGTACCTGGGCAACTGGTGTAACTACAGTGCTCGACCTAGACATCTGGTCTGACGATGTTGGTGCCAGTACCTTGACAACTGGTCTGACCATAATGGTGCAGGTTCCTAGGCACTGGGTCTGGCCAGGTAGGTGCTGGTACCTAGATACCTTGTCTGGCCATGTTGGTGCTGGTTCCTAGGCACCTGGTCTGGCCATGTTGGTGCTGGAACCTAGACACCAGGTCTGACTATGTTGGTACAGTACCTAGAATCCTGGTCTGGCCATTTTGGTGCTGGTACCTTGACACCAGGTCTAGTCATGTTTGTGCTTGTACTGACAACCTAGAAAATTGGTCTAGCCATATTGGTGTTGGTTCCTAGCCACTAGTCTTGCCATGTTGTAGCTTGTACCTAGACAAGGCACCTGGTCAGCCCATGTTGATTAAAGCTGTCTAGAGGTTAAAATTCAGCACATCTTTATTAGATTTCATCTCAATAACCTTCTCACACACATCCCACCGGCAGCCCGAATGTCATTAATAAGTTTGAAAAGGGGCAAATCCTAGACTCGAAGAGTCAATTGCCAGTGTTTTACTGTAAAATTTAAACTTATTGAGGTCTACAGGATTGATTGCACAGGCCAGGCCAGGAGACGGCTCTTCTGTCAAAGGCGGACAGTTAATGAAAGAAGACAACTTAAGCAGCCAATCAAAATCGTTCTTATAAAAGTACTTTGGTTTTAGAATTGTTTACAAATGGCGACTTCGCATGGCTACCCAAAGTGGTTATTAAACAGCAAAGAAAACATCTCTGGTTCTCAAGTAATTGTTTTCATATCTCTAGCACACAAGCATATTCAATAAAAGATCAAGTGGGATGAAAAATACTGTTGTATATGCCAGTAACGGCATTTAAATTAGGCGATGACATATGGGAACAAACGTGTGTTCGGACGGACTCAGTTAATGGACGTGTAGCATTATTTATGAAAATAAGTAGAATTTCATTATGTCATGTTTATAATATGAGGAATTTTTGCGAAGCAAAGGTTTTACAAATGTTTCGTCAATGAAAAGGCTATTTTCATTAACTTATTCATTCTTATTGTCTGAGATTTTTTTAAGTCTGTGATTATCTATCTATCTATCTATCTGTCTATCTATCTATCTATCTATCTATCTTTCTATCTATCCATCTATCTATCTATATATACTGCCATACGCCCTCACGGACATTCTAGGCAGGTGTGCGCATTGTCTGTTAATATTAGACAGGTTAAAGAATGAAAATTATAGACAAGAATGAAGGGGGTGATAGTGAAGGATAAAAACAGATGATGGGTTAAAATAGATAAGAGTAGCTAAAATCAGGTTAAAAACATGCTTTATGGGGATTATGGTCTGGAGTGTTGCAGTTTACAGATAGCAGCCTTGAAGGCATCCAAACTCTGTAAACATACAACAGACTCCGGGAGGGCATTCCACTGGACAATGGCAAGGGGGAAGAATGAATACTTGTAATAATCTGTAGAGGTCAACACCTGCCTAAAGGTCATAGAATGGCAGTATCTAGAGATTCTGTTGTTATACTGCACATACTCTGGGAGAGGGACTGCTACAAGCCCATAGACAATTTTATAAAAAAGACAAAGACGAGCGTCAGCCCGCCTTTGAGCCAATGTTCTCCATCCCAGTTTTTCTAGCATCTCAGTTACAGAAGCCCGGCTCGTGTAATTTCCAACCGTCCAGCGAGCAGCCCTTCGCTGGACCATTTCTATTTTAGAAATATGTTCTTTGGCATGCGGGTCCCATACCACAGAAGCATATTCTAACTGGGGCCTAACAATGGTGTTATAGGCTGACTCCCTGACATCTTGGCTTTTACTTTTAATGTTACGGCGGATGTAGCCTAGGGATCGGTTTGCATTGCTAGCAACACGATCGATGTGGGACCTCCAAGTGAGATTACTTGAGACATCAACACCAAGGTATCTGACACAGGTGACAGTCTCCAGAATATGACCATGTAGAACATATTCTGAGTTGAAGGGCTTTTTAGAGCCTGTCACCTGTACCACCTGGCATTTTGATGGGTTGAACTGCATATCCCACTTGGACTCCCACACAGACATTGCGTCAAGGTCCATTTGGAGAGCCGAGCTGTCTTCTTCACCCTTAATTGTTAAATATAGAGCCGTATCATCAGCAAAAAGTCGTACCTGGGAAGAGATCCCATCGGGTAGGTCATTTATATACGCGAGGAAGAGAATCGGTCCCAAGACCGAGCCCTAGGGTACACCAGAGTTTACCGGTATTGAGTCCGACTCCTCCCCATCAATAACCACCCGCTGGGACCTGTTCCCAAGAAAGGCTTGAATCCAGCTCAGCACTTTACCTCTTATACCGTATTGGTGCAGTTTCCAGAGGATATATTTATTTGTAAAGTATATAGAGTATCTGTCTGGCTTTGTCACAAATCATTTATTTATGTATTTTTATTTTTTTTTGTGATAACTGATGTGCCACACCACAAACCTGCCATCATGGTCATAGTTGACCGAGAGCAGTGGCGATAGAAAGAAAGAAAAATCCGACCATCTCTGTTTACCTACCGACTTTTCTGTATACCTCCCTTCCTCATCTTATAATGACATTGTGTGGAGTCCTCAGAGTCTGAGTGCCTGTTATGTCTGGTAAAAATTCTTTAGATCTACCTAGACTACCTCATTTTGGTCAGTTTTGACTATTATGATATTGTGTGCAGGCCTCAGAGTCTGAGAGCCTGACAAGTCTGATAAAAATTCATTCAGTCTGGAAAAGATATTTAAAATTTTCAAGTACCTTTTAATCATATTAAACCAGTAACCAATATTACCAGATACATTAATGTAAACTCTCACAGACTTTCATGAGCTCTGTATGTGTGATTCTTAATTTAGAATTTAGCATTATAAAAGGAAAAAATAATGATGTCATTAAATTATTTACAAGCAGCAATTAAACCAGAGGTATGCTAATACACAATGATGTTCAACTCCTCTGTGTTGAAAAAAAAAATGATGTCATTAAAACTATTTACATGCAGCAATTAAACCAGAGGTATGCTAATACACAATGATGTTCAACTCCTCTGTGGTGTTTGCAGAAACCACAAAAGCAGGAAGACAATTCCCCATGTTTCCACATCACTGTTTCTATCATTTTCATTTACAACAGGAATGGAATGCTTTCCTACATGAGCTTCATGATGCAATACAACAGCAGTTAACAGAGAGTCATGTACAGTACTTCAGTGACCTCTCCGAGCCAGAGAAGCAGTTGTTTATGCAGAGGGCCACCAAGGCTATAGAAGGAGGTATGTATGATTTGAGGTACCATGTAAACTTTAAAGAACGGTTCAAGCTAAATGCATAGGCTAAAAAAAGAACGGTTCAAGCTAAATGCATAGGCTAACAGTGTAGACCCAGATCAGACTGATAAGGGTCTGCCCTTTTTTACAAGCTTCCAACAGCTCATATGAAGTGTCCTAGGATTTGACATATAAGCATATCCAAATGTGAAATGGAATTGTCCAATCCACAAATTTGTATGGACGGTAAATAAGTATATGATAGATAAGTATGGAGGTTTGCCTGTGCAAAGTGTTTACTCTGTTTATGTATACTACCTGTATTATGCTTGGATACTGGGGCACTTAAAAGTGATCAGGGCTTCCGTTAACAGGCGTATGGCCGTATATTACGCCCAGGATTTGCTCCCCTACGTCGAGAAATGGGACCTATGGCGTCTGGCATACGCCCGCTAATTTTCACATACGGCCGTTTGATCTTGTCCCGACGTATAAAATATCGCCACTGTCTTTAAAATTCTAGCACGTGTCATGATTAATCGGATTAACGCAGGTGTCAGCCAGACGAAAAGACCGCCTACGGGCCAATCGAGATTGTCCGTATGGAGCACTGAACCAGGTAACACACTTGTCGGACCGCCTACCTGTCAAAAACGATTATCAAAATAACGCCCACTCGTAGATTCAACCTCTTACGGCAGTCTACATAACAACTTATCAAATCACGATGACTGAGCTTTTGGATGAAAGGTGTCCATCTTTTTTTACGATCGCGAGAACGTAATTGACCTGTATATGTAAGGCGTATGCCGACTTCAAAAGTTTGTGAATGTATCCATAACACACGAATACATGTATTGACAAACTCTATCCGAAGTATTTACGAACACAACATTCATATTTACGCTTGCCCTTACAACGGAAGCTCTTGTCATGATCCATACTGTCGTCAATGGAGTTTTTAGGAATACGAACCTCTTCCGCGAAAAGTGTTGATTCAAAGCAAATTTCCGATGTGTTATGGTCCACGCTCTGGTAATATACATTATTTTGATTAATGGTACTATTAAAATGCGAATAGTGAAACGTCCATTTCACCGATTTCCTAGTTGTATCGTCATATCGTCATGTAACCCAGCGCGAAAATAATGCCGTACAGTGTGCACAGAAATAGCACATTCTGATCAGGGTCCACGCGATTATATATTCGGTATAATACTAACGGTAGCATTGATATGCAATTACCTGCTCGTTTATGGGTCAAGCATGTTCTCTCTTTGATGTAAAGATCAAAGACACCGCTGCGAGTATATACGCGTGCCGTACGCAGTGTCATTTTAACCGTGAGACGGCTAAAGGTACCTCAGTACACACCAATAACTAACAGTCGTATCAGCCAGCGCAACTAAGCAGTCAGTCCGGTCTTTCTTGTTCGCATCTAACATGAATAATGATGAACATCAACCTAGCGACAATGGAGTTCTTCGGTGGAAGCGTGTCATTATACGTTCCGTAAGTCACCGTATTTCCGACGTGGCCCATTCGGCGGCAATGAAAGGGAATAATATGCAATAGCAGACAGTGCAACGGCGAGTCCTCAGTTTTTAGAGTGCTCAGGACTTACGTATAGTTCACAAACAAACAGGAATGACTCTGATTAGACTGCGCAAATGCTCAGGCTTCCCTTCGTAGAACAAAAGTTCACTACAGTATGGGAGAGAGGGATGCGTAGTGGTGGGGGGGGATGGAGGTAAAAATAACCATGCATAAGTAATTCCTAAAAACTTCGGACTTCCAAAAAATTCTCTCAATACGTCCAAATCTGACACCATGGAAGTCTGGACTTCCAAATTTTGAAAGTTAGTGGAAGCCCTGAGTGATTAATTTTCTATTTGGGACAAATGGAAAAAAGCTTAGACTCATAAGGGTACTTCAGTGAGTACGTCTATTGAAACAGTAAAATATAGTTGTTGAGGACAGACGTTTTACATTTCTAGAAGTACAATAGAGTCACAGCATGCAAACACAGTGAACACTATAACAGAATATATTAGTGGTCTATAGATATGCACGAAGAGAAAGATTGTGTTGCGTTAACCAGCATGGACATCCATGCTGTGAATGACAAAACATTTGAAGAAAACTTCTGGCTTCTGCAAATAGTAGCCAAAATATAACAACGCATTTGCCCCATATGTATGAAAAGCATATACAGTAGAACTTCAATGGCTCGAACAGCTTGGGACCAAGAAAATTAGTTCCAGCCAAGGGTAGTTCCAGCCATCCAGGGTTAGTTTCTATATAAACTGAACTCTAGGGACCCAAGAATAATTTCTAGACAGGCATGGTAAAAGAGACATCAGGGTTCCAGCCATTGAAGTTCTACTGTAGTAAAAGGTTTGGCTGAGTTATTACAAAAGCCCTGAATGTGGCCAAACCAAAATTTTGGTTCAACCACTTCAAGGAGTTTTGTGATAACATCAACAGTTATCTTTTACAGAGCTGAAATTTTGTACTAATATGCTTTACATACATATGAGTCAAATAGCATTGTAATGTTCTGATTGACTATTTGCAGAAGCTAGAATATTTAATTACCAAGTGGGAACGGCATTGCTAATTCATCATGCAATTGAGGCGCAACACGACAAAGTCACCAAAATGGCATGTGTGCCCGGCAAAGACTCATCCACCCAGTCTAAACAGATCTCTTTGCATTCGGCAGAGAGGTAGCTTAGACCCTTAGCTACCCTATAAGTGCACAGTGAAGACTCTGATCAGACTGGACAGATGCCCACGCTGATCTTAGTCTTCCCTGGGGGCACATGCTACTTTGTTGGTGGTGTCATGTCGCGGCTCATTTTATGGGGTAAATTGTTGTCTATTTTAGGGTCAGTCTACAATAATCTATACAAGAAAGTATCAGTCTACTTAGATCAAAACCTCAATGAGGAAGTATCACGACAGCTCCTTGAAGAATCACCGCTCGGCACTAAATCTGACCTAGTAATTGACTTTGCGGAAGAGGGAGCACTTAGTCTGTTGAAGAAATGGCCGGAGATGAAATCAAAACTTCTGTTCTGTCTAAACCAGCCCCTGCCAATGAGAGTTAGACAGCTAGCCTGGAGGTTGTATTTAACAAATACCAGAAGTAAGTGAAAATAATTGAGGGGCAAAGAGAGAAAAAATATGAGCCGAGACACTACAAAACCAACAAAGTGGCATGTGCGTCCAACGAAAACTGAGATCAGCCTTGGCATACACCCAGACTGATCAGACTCTTCGCTGTGTGTTAAAAGGGTATCTAAGCATCTGAGGTACCTCCATGCAGCCAGTGAAGACTGATCAGACTGGGCAGATGCCCAGACTGATCTGAATCATTGCTGGAGGCACATGGCACTTTGTTGGTTTTGTTGTATCGAGGCTCATATGAATGGCCAAGAGAAACCAAGCTATCTGTAATTTCTTATTACTTGGTGATGACATCTGCAGTATTTGAGTCACATCACTTTATGGATCATTTGGATATTTTCTTTACAGTCTTTAAAGGTTTATGAGCAAGGTACTTAGGCAAGCCGTGCAAGCATATGACAGCTCTTTATTTCAAAGAAATTTCACTGGATGATATGTGATAACAAAAAATAAAGAAAAATTAAGATGAAATGAAATAAATAGATAAAATGAATAAAAAAAATTAAAAGAATTCTTAGATTGTACAAGACTTATTTTGTTATGATATTGGAGGATGTTTCAAGACTGATCCAGATATTTCGGATTGTTTGAGAGGGGAAAACCCCCATGGTATAATATCAGATAATCTAGAGCTACTTGCTACATATATTTACTAACACATGTACAAATTTCAGATTATAGCTTTTCAAGTATGTGTCATGCACTTGGGCATTGGATAGCAGGCTTCCAGATACGGTGGGGTTCACATGATAATTTCAAGATAATTTCACTTCTTGCTCAATCAGAGCTCCAGATAAAAGGGGGGATTGCGGATGATTCAAAGATAATTTTTCTTATTTCTCAATAATAACATATATAGTGACCCCTCAGTGAGACGGTTCTAATGAGGGGTCACTATATATGCTTTTATGGAGAAATATGGAAAATTATCCTAAGATTATCCCTGTTACCCCTTTTTATTTGTAGCACTGAATATTACATGTTGTGACCCTCATTATAAGTGCTTTAGTGAGGTGGTTATAATTAGGGATGTTGTTATGGTTTTGGACCCTCACTACTACTACCTCTCTGAGGTCGGTTGGCCATATGTTCTCTGTATCTTGATTATTTGTAATCTTAGTTGTTTCCAGCTATGGTTTGAGGGCTGGATTTGGATTTTGATTGTTTCAGTTCCTGGTCTTTGCATACTTTTTACTTTTATTATCAGAGTTCTTGTGGTTGTGCTGTGTGGCGGCCCCAAAAAGTCTCCCCGCACATCCATTTAATGCTCTTATTCTTCCAATCCTCAGGGGTTGTTTGCAATCATTTTAGGGGGTGTTTGGCAGGACAGGGATCTCCACCTGTCAGACGGCCCGTTGTATCTGTTGAGTCCTCGTCTTTGCTTCTTCATGGTGTTGAAATTTGATTTATGTGTTTACCGTGATGATTCATTGACGAGTTAGAGGGTTATCATGCGAACCGAACAACTAAATGTTTTGTACCACTTCAGAAACTGAGGGTGAGGTTGGGCCTGTAAAATCGATTTAAGCCCCCCAGTAATTCATTACTGACCGTTCCAAGGCGGTAGTTCTGTTGTGGTTCTCTGTTGCCTGTTTTTGGTGTCAGAGTTTCTGTGATGTTTTACCTTATGTATGTTCTTATTATTTTTGGTTCGGTTTGGGTTGCTGAGTGGCCACCTTTTGGGAACAAGCTGCTCACTCGGTTGGCCATATGTTCTCTGTATCTTGATTATTTGTAATCTTAGTTGTTTCCAACTATGGTTTGAGGGCTGGATTTGGATTTTGATTGTTTCAGTTCCTGGTCTTTGCATACTTTTTACTTTTAATGAGGGTCAACAACACAGATTCTAAGGAGAAATAAGAAAAAATTATATTATTAAAATAATTGCCAAAATCCTACCTTATCTGGAGTTAAGATGTGTGATATTGCTTTTAAGGTGACTGGGAACAAATCCAAGGGAAGTAATTCTTACCAAGAAGAAGTCTTCCCTCATTTCATTGGGGCCTTCTCTTAAAGGAAAGAATTTGCTCCCTGAAGGAGCAAATTCTTTCCTTTGAGAGTATTCCCCATTTTCAAGGGTTTCATGATCCAGGGAAGCAAACAGAAAGTAATGAAAATTGTCTCCCTTTGAAAAAATGACAGAAAAAAAGTATGAAGATATACCCATACACCTTAAGTTGCATGTTTGTTGGGAAACACTTGTTTGTGAATTCTCATAAATAAATGTATAGTAAAATTGGGAGGCACCTAATAAAGATGGGAGCACCTGAATTAAATCATGCTTTGACCTCTATAAAAAAAATGCATTTTTAGTGTCATGTGATAAATAGAATCCTGCATTCATGCTTCTGTATTATTGAATTTATTAAACTCAGGGGAAAACCAATAAGATGCTCAGCATTGCCTTGCATCTTATCTTTTTCCCCAACTCATTTAATAAATTCAATAATACATGAGCACTCATGTAAGATCCTCTATGTCCTCTTGGGGCTAGCTCAATAGTAAATGCTCTAAAAATTTGAACATCACATTGCCATAATGTAAGAAAGTAGATTTCCTCATGCACAGGAAAACTCCATGTGGTGAAGTGCAACTGATGTCTAGCAATCCTGATAGGCTGTAAAGCAGACCCACCTTCCTAGAATGACAATAGTTGCAATGGGCAGTTTAAGGGTTAAAGCCTTTTCTGTTTGTGCAAATCAGTAAATCACTGTAGAAAAATCACTGTACAATGTCTAGCAATTCTGATAGGCTGTAAAGCAGACCCACCTTCCTAGAATGACAATAGTTGCAATGGGCAGTTTAAAGGTAGGTTCCTGTACTTTGGAATGCATCATAATATTGATGGTCTTTCATCCAAGTTGTTGGAAAGCACTTATAAAAGGGAATGAATAAGTTTCACTAAAAAGTGTAAATCAAAAAAATATTAGAAAAGTTGTTTTGCAAGGGATTTCCTAACTCTGCTTCGCACACCAGTTAGCGCTATTTTTAGTTCGCGCCAAAAATAGATAACGAAGCTGAGGTCATGCTGCATTGCATTTTGGGATAGTTTTAACCCATCCACTATGCCAGGACCTCTAGGAGAGCTCACGACAAGGGAAAATTGACGTTTGGAGAATGGCATCAGAAATCGCGCACTTATAGACATAATAAACATAGTTATTTTTAGAACTGGAATTCCAACGAAAGAAAATAAACCAAAAGGGAAAACGACTATTTTCTTCAACATCTGACGAGTTTCTCAGTAGCAACAAATTCAGAAAAATAAGAGAATTCAATACTGCTCAGAAAAAGACAAAATTATTTTGTGGACATAATTGTTATCGCTAGTACAGGAACCTACCTTTAAGGGTTAAAGCCTTCTCTGTTTGTGCAAATCAGTAAATCACTGTAGAAAAAATGGTAACAATGATGAATCTGTTTAGGCTGCTTGTAGGCTGATATGTGTCATAGTTGTGTGCACATTACCTGTTACTTATTATCAGGGTTGTCATGGGTATTCCAGTAAGAGCCTGCAAATCTGAGCCCAGTTATTCAAAACAAACGACATCGTTAGTTAAAGAGATGTTAAATTTTCAAACGTACTATAAGTAGTTGTATGTAAGTAGTAAGTAAAAACACTGCCATTTTTTGCCAAAAAATGTGAGGGGCTTTTGCAATGCAAAAGTTTCTCACAATTTTTCAGCAGAAACATTACAACAGTTAATTTTGTGAGTGGGGTAAGACTTAACCGACTTTGTTAAGCTTAAGATGCTTTGAACAACTGGGCCCTGTTGTTTTGCCATTTGATTCACAGGTAAAGAGCTAAAACGACTTGTTTGTATGTTTTAGGTAGTTTTAGGTTGGTAAATTATGTGCACCTGCACAATTTGTGTGATTAAACTTGCTGCTATTTTGCTTTATAACATGGTTATGGTAGGATCTTTGAAATGAGAATACTTTTAGGCGGATTATCTTGTTTTCTGTTAATTTTGTTGAAAGCTCACATTAAGTCTGAGCTTAATATAACTGCTCTGATTTTGTTCTATTTTAGTACCAAAGCAGCATGTTAAACTTTTAAGATTTTGTGTGCCCAAAAAATCCTAATTATAGGGTCAGACATGGCTGAATGAACACTGTAGACCTAGATCAGGCTAGTTCAACAGGAGCTGTCTGAGCAGGGACTGCTCTGTTTGCTCTTCAGTTGACAACTGCATGTGTTGCACTGATCTTTTGTAATCACAGCCCCACACCAATGGGGATATCTGGGGGAAAGTGGGGAAAAGGTATGTGGAAATGACTATCCAATAGTCTGTGCAGTGTGGGAGAAATGCCGGCATATACTAAAACATGGAGTGGAGTCAACCTTTGGAGTGGAGCCTTGGAGTGGAGTGGTTTTTGAGAGGGCTGTGATTTCCTTAAAGAATTGGATGATTGTAGTTGCATTAGGAGACCCAGGACAAATAGTGAGGGATTACAAGGCTTTTAGCAGAGCTGTGATGGCTGCAAAGTCATACAGGCGGCTATTCCTTGGGGATAGGGGTGCCATGGTTACAGGTGACTAGTGCATAACACCTCCTGGTAGGTATACTAGTCTTGTACAAACTTAAGTTGAGTGGGTACACTTTCAGGGAAAGCAACTCTGTCATTTTCATTTTTGCCTCCCTTCTCAATGGGATCAACTCTTAAAAGGAAAGAATTTGCTCCTTTTTAAAAAGGTTTCATTTGGGAAGCAAACAGGAAGTTACAAAAGTTGTTTTGCTTTGAAAAACGACAGAAAAGCACAGAGGTATACCCATTCCAACTACATGTACATAAAATTATTATAGTGCTTGCAGAGCTGCAGTCCTTTTTCATTTTCTGCTCATGGAAACAAGATGTAGGTTGACTGACTAACTTAGAACCAGCTATACTAGGGTAAAGTCGAGGAAATTCAGACAGCGGGTAAATTCAGACAGTGAGATTGTTTCCTTATGTCAGTTATTTTGAATTGAAACAGAATTAACTGGGCAAACAGTGAAAATCCTGATGAGATGGCTCATTTTGAGCCATCTCATCTGGATTTTCATTGTTTGCAATTGTATGTCCAATTTTACCCGCTGTCCGAAGTCACTCAACTCAACCCTACTGAAGTCATTGTAAAGGTATTTCAAGTAATCTCAAATATTTAAGAAACCATAATAGAGTTTGGAAATTTGTCTATTTCAGTAAGGAAACAGTATGTTGATATGCTGAGTGCTGACCCGAGAAAGTGTATATCACAGTTTGATTATGAAATAGACCAGACATGTGGACATTTACTGAACTCCGAGAAAACTTTTGTAGACCTCAAGGGCTCCACAGGTAAGATGTCAGGTATAGTTTATATAGAGAGTAGGTGGGATGGACCCAGATTCAGATGAGATTGGGTATTGATGATAATTCTGAGGTCTCCTTATGGTGCACCATTAGTACATTTTCAGGGGAAGAAACTCTGCTATTTTCATTTTACCTCCCTTCTCAATAGAAATAATTTGCTCCTCTTGAGAAAAATTTCCCATATTTTCATTGCATTTAGTAAGAAAGTCAGGCTTTTCCCACCAAAATGGAAGTCTCTGTGCTTAATAAAATAAAAAAATGAATGTAAAACCAGTTGTGACACATTTCAAGAGAAGTTCTTGGGTATATCAAAAGTTTATTTTTGACTTAATTCATGGGCAAGTTACATTATGACTGCCAGTTCTCCTAACAAGGTTCCCCAAGTGGCTAAGTGGTTACATAGGTTAGGAGAATTGAACTGAACTGACTGCCAGAGGTTCTTTGGCATTCTTCAAATATAAATTGATAACCTATTATATGCATTATTTCAGGTGCATTTATAGCAATGAAGGCAGTGTTATCATACTACCATGCCACTATGAGGACAAAGGCGAGACTAAGAGATGTAGATCATATGTTGGTGGTACCGTTTGTTGCTGTGGCGTCTCCAAACTTACACAAGTAGTGTAGATAAAAATTTCATGGCCCAAGTTGTTAAAAACTAAAGCTGCCCTTAGTGAACTAAAGAGGTCATAGGAGGAGCTTTTGCAGTGCAAATACTCCTCACAATTTTTCTAGCAAAAAATATGTGCATTTGATTTTGTGCATGCACAACTACATAACATAATCCTTGAATAGAAACTTCATTAAGCAAACAGTGTTTTAAACATTTGAGCCCAGAGCTCCAGTTAAGTAAGCTGTTTGGGATGAAATTGTTAGGGGTAAAGTCGGGTAAATTCGGACAGCGGGTAAATTGGGACAGTGACATTTTTTCCTTTATATGTCAGTTGTTTGGAATTTAAACAAAAATAACTGGGCAAACAGTGAAAATCCTGATGAGACAGCTCATTATGAGCCGTCTCATCAGGATTTTCAGTGTTTGCAATGGTATGTCCGAATTTACCCGCTGTCCGAAGTTACCCGACTCTACCCTAACCATTTTCCTGCTTTTAAGAAACCTGTAAAAGGAGAAATGAATAAAAATGAAAGGAAAAACTTTTCATCTCAAAGTTTTGGCACATTATAGTTCTGTTGACTTAGAGGTCCGGATTATATTTGACTATAAGATGGGGCAATTCCCCCTCCAAAAGGACCCCAGATATTTTATGTATTACTTCTACCACCCAGAAAAGGCCAACTTTAGCCCATATTTCACAATAAGCAAGGTCTACACTGGTAAGGGTGGTATAAAATAGTTATACCATGGTTTGTTCGCCTGTAAGAGAAAAGCTCGTGGACTATCTCCTTGTACAGGCGGACAAACCATGGTATAACTGTTACTTTTTGTACAAGATGGTATTTTTCTTCTAAACCAATCTAAGACTTGAAGATCCATCTTGTAAGACCAATCTAGAATTTTTGGGCTTATTTAGAAGGGAAAAGCCTGTCTTATAGCCAAATTGATATGGTATCTGCGTCTTTGATTGAGCCACAACAAGTGAAAGCCAACAAAGTGTTTTTGCATTCAGCGCAGACTCAGATCAGCCTTGGCATCTGCCCAGTCTGATCAGAGTCTTCACTGTCCACAGGAGGTAGCTTAGAACTTTAGTTACCTTTTAAATGCACTGCAAAGACTCTCATCAGACTGGGCGGATGTCCAAGCTGATCTGAGTCTACGCTGGACACACAACCACTTTGTTGGTTTTCTCGTGTGGTGGCTCAGTTAATATTGTAATACAATTTCTGTGGCTAAATTCAGGGTAGATCCACCATCCAGTAGAACTATAGCTCTGTTAGTGGAGGAATTTCTAACCTACCAAGATTCCAGGCCAGGGTTTGTGGTGGACACTGGCTCAGAGGTAAATATGAAATCTGTAACTATCCTTGAATGTAAAATATTCTACTATGCACCACAGATTTTAGGATACAACAGAGCTCTAGATAAGAGGGGGATGGGGGGCATTATTTAGAGCCTAAAGAGTATGTAAGAATAACAGCTACTGAAATTGCATCGTATCTCATGTTTTATACTGAGATTATCATACAACCCTAATAAACACTAATATTGGAGGATTTTATGGCTGGAATTCTGCAATGTTGGCAAGTCAGTATAACATTTATTTTCAAAAAATTAAAACAACAACAATAGCAACAACAACCCTCCCTCCTCCCCCCCACCCCCCCCCCCCCTCAAACAAAAAAAACAACAAAAAATAACAAACAAGAAAACAACAGAGGGAGTGTTTACTGTTTAGTAGGGTGGATATATGAGTATTAGGATTAATTTGGTATGCATTTTTTGAGGGGGAGGTGGGGGGGGGGGGGGAGGGGGGCAGAGAAGTGGGGTGTTTGGGGGGAGAATGGTGGTGCAAAATCTCCTTCTTGCAGTGAATTTACATGATACAGATACATGTATCTGCTAATACAGACACATAATTTAAATGCATTTAGTTTCATGTCTTATATTAATGGGTGTAAAAAGAATAATAGTCTCTCTGATGGACAGACACTCTCCACCAGGTGTGTGCAACTATGGTTATGTACCGCTGAGCCACTTGGGGAATGTAGTTATGGGAATTTAAACAGAACAGAACAGAATTATAGTATCTTACATGTAATATATAAAAATAATCAGAGGCCCAGATAAGATGGGTATTTGAAGATAATTTCTGTTAGTACTCCACAAAAACATACATTGTGACCACTCCTTGGTACCTTCTCACCGAGACAAATCAAATGAGGGGTCACAATATCTGTTTTTATGGAGAAATAAGAAAAATATTTAATAACCGCAGAATTATCAACAAACACTTGAGTTATCTGGGCCTCAATGTATGTTAATTTTATTCTGTTTAGACCCATGAAGAAGAAATTAAAGGTTTTATTGATAAAGTGGCAAAACTACTACAGAGGTATTATCCAGATGTTCCGAGAACTGTCGCAGAGAAATATGTCCCCTCAAAAGGTACGTTTTTTAAGGTGAATGGGTATATTTTCAGGGGGAGCAAACCTGTTATTTTCTTTTTTGGCTCCCTTTAAAATGGAGGTCAACTCTTAAAGGAAAGAATTTGCTCCACTAGGAGCAAATTCTTTCCTTTAGGAGTAGACCTCATTTTTGAAGAGGTTTGTTATCCAGGGAAGTGGATTGGAATTTACAAAAGTTGTTCCCCTTTATAAAACTGGTGTAAGAACTCAGAGGTGTACTTATACACTTTATAGATATCACTGGATCCAAAATACTATTTGCGGTGAAAAAGTTTATATCAAAACTTTTCTTGATCTCATTATTTTCAGTATTATTGCTGTACTTTTCATTGTAATCGACATCCAAATGATTATACATGTAGATAAGTTTAATACGATAGAAAGACCATAATCCTCTTGTTCCTCCCACAAAAAATGAAGAACTCTGAGAGAGAGAGAAAAAAAGGACTACAGTCTTTTTCACTCTCATTTTAACTAGTCAGCAAAAAGTAAAATTGACAAAATTATATGGTGGATTTAGTTTATATAAACATATTCTATTGAAATAAGTCAATACAGATCATGATAATATACAAAACATTTGACGGTTTTGGCATTAGATAACAAGCTTTAAAACTTCTGAGTATCTTCTGCAGATTCCGAAAGAGGATTTGTGTCCCTTTGACCATTTATTAATATGGCAGTCTTGTGTAAGAGCACATGATTTATATCATGCATCTCTGTTCAGTCTTATGCTCTTTCTCTGTGAAAAATAACTAAAGATGGATGGATCCACCCTCCCATTTCTTTTTATCCCTCTTCATAATGGGGATCTACTCTTAAGGTAGACGAATACTGAATAGAAATATTGGCGGGGCATTCAAACCATTATACCGTCTAAATAACCCAAAGAGCTATAAACCATTTGGGTAAGAAAAAAACAATTTTCACCGTTTTGTTTTCCTAAAAAACAACATTTTGTATTTCTACATACTTTTTTTACACATTTTCCATTAAAATTCATATCTCTAGCACATGAATGCACTTTCATTTCAGCAAATCATATAATCTGTAATATAGGATATTTGAAACAAACTGATAACAAAAAATTGCAGTTTTCTTGTTAATAAGTATATTTTTACATTCTTTGAAAAAATGCCAGAAAATTGAATTTCATGAAAAACGTCATGAAAAATATCATCAATCGATGGGGCATGCTTATGCATATTATTTTAGTAAAACTTACATCGTATGTTAAAGAATAAAACAAAAAAACAAACATTTCACCGTTTCGTTTCCTAGAAAAACAATGTTTAAGTTCAAAATATCCCCAAAACAGACTGCCCAAATTCTGCACCTGCTGCAAGCACAGCCGGTCCTTGCCCTATTATTTATTTTCCTGTTATTCGGTTCTACCACAGAGTAATGTCGACAAAAATGCGCAGATGGAATGGAAACTGTGAAGATCTTGATCATTCTGGTTCCTAAGGAACAGTCTGATCTCAGTTTCCACTGTTTGTACAGACCTATGTGCCCGAAAACTTAGGATCTTTACGGTAGATATTGTAAGTGTACATTATAACTGTATATACTCCACAGTCAGTTGATTTGATGATGAACAATAACTCTGTTTGTTTTTTAAACAAGCAAAACAGAGTTCTTCCGGGATCGTCCGCCTTAAAGGAAAGAATTTCCTCCCATGAAGAAGATCCTATTTTGGAAGAGTCACTTCATCTAGCAAATTAAACAGGAAGTTTTGAAAGTTGTTCTCCTTGGTAAAAATGGTGAAAAACATGGAGGTGTATACATGTACCTTAATGTCAGTGCAGAGTGAAGATAAAAGCATCTGAATAAACAACTTTTATGCATTCTAGTCTAGACAATATTTATATGCATATACCATAACTATTTGGTAATTAGATGTGGTATTTCCATCTCCAAAATGACCCCAAATATCTAAATCAGTGTTAAATAATTCTGCTTTAAGATGGGTTTCCCCTCCAAAACAACCCTAAAATCTAGATCCATCTTAGATAGATCTAGATTTTTCAGGGTTGTTTTGGACGATGATTTCCCATTTTTTATCCAGATTAATATGGTACCTTTTTGCAGATGTCAATTAACCTACATTTCTTTTCTACTTCAGATAAGATTGTAGCTACAGAGGCAGGCAGTTTCGCTGTCCTGAAAGATGGACTAACAATTCTAGTCAGACCCGTCATCAGATCAATGTTTGTGGGTAAGTTCTGATGTAATGAAGGGTTGATTAATGTTTCTAGACAAACAGGCCATCAGAACAGCTAGTGTTTGTGGTATCATATAGTTAGAGTCAATTTGCAATCAGAGACAATGCAAAAAAAATGTCTGAGAGTATCTGAGCAGATGCCTGTATTTCAACATTACCATCTCTCTTTGCAAAAATTTGGTGACTGCCATGTTTTCCTATTATAGGAAACCCCAATCTTGGTAAAAAAAATTCAGTTTGCAATACTTTATATGAGAATTTGGGTTTGTTAGGATATTTACATGAGACATTTTTTGAGACATCAACTGCCGCTTGACAGGATCTGTGACACTTATAGGAACAATTCTTTCTTAGTGTAATTTCAGGCTGTTTAAAAACACACAGTTTACATATAAACCAAGACAGGTTTATCATAATATGATGTCACAATATATTTAATGTTTGTATTATTCACGTGTTGCCATTCACGAACAGGTTATCTACGCATGGAGACATTGCTGTACGTGTGGGATCAGTACATGATTGGACTGGACACGCCAGGATTTAATGTAGAATGGCTTGCTATTGCTACAACAGTCATGCTGGGGCTTCTCAAAGACAAGATGAGAGATTGCAATTCTGTGAGTGTTATTCACAAGGGCTGGGGATAAGGGATTAATTGAGGATTGATAATTTTAAAATAATTTTTAGCTTGCCTGTATGAAAGTACAGAGAGCTATTGTTGTCACTTTGACGTCGGCGTTGGCGTTGGCGTTGGCGTTGGTGTGGGCGTCACACTTTAAAGTTTTGCGTTAAAGTTTTTTTATGTGATGGGCAAGGCACTGCAGGCGAGCTATCCTGTACGGGGACAGGTCTTGTTGTTAACTCTCTTCAGAAACATATGTTGTGACCTATCATCAGATCCGTCTCAATGAGATGTCGGGCCATGTAGCGCAGTCGGTGGTCCGGCCACTTTCATTTCTCCTTCTGCTGATTCAATAAGGGCAGTTGTCAGTTACTGGTGAAAGTAAGGGCACTGCTTAGGAGGTCTAAGCCTGCCCAGGAATAGTGTGGTTAGGTTAACTGACTGTCCCAACATGACCATAGCTGTTTACCATGGATGTTAATCAATAACACATCAACATCAACAGCCCTTGTATATACACATGTACATAATTAACCAGGGCTAAGTATGGTGCAGGAGAAGAATTTTTTTATTTTTACAAAGGACCAGGTATGATTTGGGCCATATTTGGCCCCCTCATTTATGAATTTTCAAAATTGCACTTCTTTAACTTCTGTTCATGTAATGTATGGGTTTAAACCTTTAGCCATCAATTCTGTCTAAAATAATCTATACCCTAATGATATTTAACTTCTTCTGGGCCTCTAAATATACCCCTCCTCAGCTGTTTTTGGCAATTTCGGCCATTTTTGGCTTGTGTTTGGGCCGAAAACTACCTGAGCGCAGGCAAGTGCACAGCTGATTTTTTGCATAATAATGCATTTTAAGAACATCAACAATGTGTGAAAAATTCAGCTGTGCACTTGCCTGCGCTGACACCTAATTTCAAACTTTTCTGAATAAAATAACCTCATTGACAACGGTTGCCTTACAAGGATGCGCGTGCGACAGGAACTCTTTTGGCGGTGAAGGTAGACAATCTACGGATCGCCAAGAAATTTTACTAAATAAAAAACCAAAACAGACCGCTTTACCTCCTTTTTGATAAGTAATACCATAATATATGATGCAAAACATAGTTTTTCGCTTCTTCATTCATGACGACGCTTGACCTATTGTCAGAAACAACTCCTGATTCTGAAGGATACATGCAACTGCAATGTTGTTGCAATCGGGACAGGGAATAAAAGACGGGACTGAAAGACGGTACTTGTACTACCGCCGAGCCACTTGGGGAACGTCGTTAGGAGAATTGAAATAGTAATAGTAGGTAGTAGTAGTACGATATTTGTACTCATGAATCCATTAATTGGTGTTTGTGGTGATGGGAGATATGTGTGTGTTTCTGTGTGTGGGGGGGGGGGGGGGGGGGAGGGGGCTGGTTGCAGAAACATGCTTCAGACCTCAAATCATCAAACAATATTTTTTATGCATATCACTTGTACGATTCTCTTTAAATTGTATGTTAGAGTTGCTCCCACTTCCCAATAAAACCAAGTAACATCAAATTGGGTATTGTCTGACTGAGAAATGACGGTGTCACACCCGTTTTTCAATATATCTGCTGGATATACTTTGCCAACAGATATTCTGTTGAAGTGTCAAACCGCAAAAAAGTAAAAAATAAAACCTTGTTCGAAATCGTGCACGTACGGGACGATTTTTACTAGTGCGACTTCCTTGCGTTTTTCTGTGTCCTACAAAAGGAGGCGGTATGGAGCAGAAGGAGCGAGAGAATACAGGAAGGCTTACAAAAGGGTTCAGATGCCCTGAAGAGAGCAAAGGAGGACTGATTAAGTAGGTATCCTAGGTGCAAGGAGACTGAAACTTAATACCTAAAATAACACAACTGCAAGTGAGCACATCAGCTGGTGTGGATTAAAATTCAGAGGACAGGTTAGATCCTAACTATCCAGAACAAGTCTGGGACATGTCTAACAAAAGAATGATAGACTCTCAGCAGATGGATAGAAAATTGCTCTGAGCTATACAATCATGAGTGTTATGGCGACAATGAGGTTCTGGACTGCACTCAGCGTCAAAACGAAGATCTAAAAGTGATCCTTTGTGAGGAAGTATAGATTGCAGTAGTAGCTCTAAAGTCCGCCGTAGTTGATAATAGTACCATAGTAACAGCTTAGCTGTGGCAAAGTATGAGCAATGCATAGTATTCATTGCCCTTTGTTTCCAATACCTACGGCTGTTTATATAATAGGACAAAGATTGTGAATTACCCAGTTACCCAGTATTACGGTATGAATAACTCAGTGTCTTAGTTACCCCACCCACTCTCATACATGAAATACACGACTATCATTCTGATCATTCTGCTGATTAGCTTCATTAAGAGTTTGAATTACATATATGATATATGGTTGATATATTAATAACTTAAAAAATCGTGCGAAAATAATGAACCACATGATAAAAACAAGTACATGTATGAAAGATATCTAATTTCTTGTTTCGCTCCATCTATTTTTTTTTAAATCGTTGCCATGGAAACGGTTAGGGTAAATAGTCTACTCTTATTCTTTTTGTTTATATAACAACGTGTATAAAAGGAAGCGCATAAAAAATCTGGCCTATGTTTGCAAAACCAAATCAGCAGTTATAAAAAGAAATGTGTTCAAGTTACCATTTATTGCTATGCTGTTTCAATGTAAATCATAAGTTATCTCCCTTTTTTTTCTTAGAGATAAATGTTTACTTTAAATGCAAAATATTTTTATTAGCTATATATCTTTGTTATTTTGTATTCATTTATTATTATTTTCAACTTATCAACTCACAAGAATAATGTAAAGTTTATCCATACCCCCATATTTTTAAATATTTTTTCATCCGATTTCTTTCAGACTAATACGTTCTATTCCGGGAAAAAGTGACTGCAGCACATGAGTTGATCTTGAAACAAATGGTTTATCTAAATTCCCTTGAAAGACAAAATACTGCAATTGTGGCATGCCCCTAAAACTTAATTTTCAATTGAAAAACAGTTTAATGTAGCGTTTCTGTAATCCGACAATTTCAGTGATCTATCAAGAGTTATCGCCCTTCATGCACGTGATAAGATGCAGACCAGTAAATGTCAAAGAGACTTAGTATTAATATTACATACATTATTAGATCTGATACTTATCATTTACTTTTAAATTCCTTTCTTTGTTATATATGGCAAAATGTATCCCTACCCCCTAAATTTTGCTAAAAATCAGGCCAGAACTGCATGAACAAACGAATGGCTGTAACTTTCCTTGTACAAGCCGTAACATCTCCATTTTCTAGATTTATATTGTTGACAAGGTGACTAATGAAAAAAACAGTATTTGAATAAATTTTGAGAGGGGGCCAAATTTGGCCCAAACCATACCTGGTCCTTTATGCTTATGATGTAAGTTCACGGATCATAAAAAAATCAGGCAATCACTCAGCAAAATTTAGCAAAAAATAAGAAATGTTTTCAATGTTTCTTTTTTTTTTTTGCTTTCTTTGTAGTTTGGCAAAATACTGTGAATTCTAGAAGCTTCCAGTTTGACTTTTTTTTCCAGTTCCACTGATTGTTGCCTAGTTCTATATTGTTTGTTGCCATGGCAACCATGTTAAATAATAGGTAGTTTTCTTAGACTTTACCACCCTTGGATTGTCTCCCTCCAGAAATAAATGTGATACAAAAGGTGGAACCAGCTTAAAGCACTAAAAATGAAAAAAGGTGATTTCACAAACAGAAGGAGCTGCCTTCTCTGCATCTACAGTTTCGAATTCTTAGTAGGATATAGCTTGGACAAATTATTATGATGTAGATTTTGTTGTCTGCTTTTTGGAGCTTTAAGAGGAATAAATAATTGGCAAAGGGAGGCAATTGAATTGCCTCCCTTTGCAAACTGTTTATTTCCCTAACTACTGTATATTGATAAGGGACGTAAGCCAGTATTTCCTCCCATTATTTTTCGTGCTCTCTGTCAGTCTGTAGCCTTGGAAACCATGTTAAAGTTATATGGTCTGTAACTTTTAGGAAATGTATATTTGGTAGCAATATTTAATACTTTCAAGAGCACAATAAATAAGCCCAGATAGCCATGAAACACCCATAATACCGTATATGCGATAATTTTTGCGGTATTTCTTTTTTCCGTGGTATTTTGCAGTAACATAGAAACCGTGAATATTAAAATTGTGAAATAATTTCATGTTTCTTACAAAATATCTTAAGTAGATACAGTTTATTTGTGTTTGCTTTGGTAAATTCTGGTTCATTCCACTTGAGCCAGTTCTTTCATTAACCTGCGGCCCAGCCACAGGTTGATTAAAGAACTGGCTCAAGTGAAATAAAGGCAATTTTACTTTTTGCGCATGTTGATAACCACAAAAATTAAAAGTCGAGAAAATTAAGGTTTATGTTTTTGACCCTAAACAGCAAAACTTTGTACCCATGAAAATTACCGCCTGTACGGTAATAACAAATCTAAGTCAATTACTACTACAAAAACAACAGTAATTTAAGTAAACTATTGACAGTCTAGAATTTCATTCATCCCCAACAAAATTACTTTAAATTGAAGGGCTCCCGTTTTTACAGAGGTTATGACCTTTTCATGCATTTGTCTAGTGTAGTGAATATGCATTAATGATGAGATCTTAATCTTACTCAGCTTTTATAGTCAGTAAAAATAAATATCTGAAAATTGTCAAAATGATCAGAAGTTGCAGACCATATAACTTAAAAAGATTAAGCCCCAATCTGTTTATGAAAGGGACATAATCCAATACTTTACTCATTATTTTTGTTTTTCAGTCTGTGGCCTTGGAGACCATGTTAAAGGATGAAGCCCCAATGTTGGCGGTGTCTCAATTCCAGTATGAAGTTAAGAAGAATCATTATCAGGGCTTGTACTCGCTGTTACAGAAAGATCACAAATCAGCCATGCCTGTTCTAGATCCTACACAAGGTACTTGATTGAGGAATCTATGATGGGATTGAACTTGAGACCAGGCTATCTCATGCTTGTTTTCAGATTACATGTATTTAGTTTCATGGGACGCATGCCAAGAAGGGGACTTAAATAATCTGAAAACAAGCCTGAGATTTTCTTTTTGAGGTCTCAAAATTGTCATTGATTAATTTTCTCACGCACACCATTTCATACAACAGACTGTTCATTAAATGGCAAAATTTTTATTTTGTTTTGTTCAATCGATCATGCTTGTTTAAGGAGGCCACAATCCCTGTATTATCTCTGTGCTGTGTATTGCCTGCTCATGTATAGGTTTGCTGGTTTGACCTTCAGTGACACTGCAATCTCTGACCACCACCCTGATACCTGTTTTCCAGCACAAGGGAAAGATAGTGGATAGAGCTCATTGTTAGAGGTGCAAAATTTATGAGATTGCAAGGGCCAGAAATGAAAACAGTTTAATTTGCAAACAGCATCAATCCAGATGAGGCTGCTCATAATGAGCCACCTCATCTGGATCTACATCTGGATCGACACTGTTTGCCATCTATTCTTTGATTTCTCACTATGAGAAAAATTGGCCAGAAATTGTTTGAAATTTTGCAGTGTAAGGCACTCAAGGGGTAAAAGTGCTTCCAAGGGCAGAAATAGTGAAACTCTATTTTGTATGATTCTAGCAATCCATCCACCATGGAGACATTGGTACAATGACTTGATTCCTCCATACACACTGCCTCAGGACAGACGGACAGCCAGAGAGGAGAGGGAGGCTGAGAGAGAAAGGTAAGCAGCTTCTAAATTGCAGTTATATGACAAAATAACTGAATAACAATCCAGGGGCTTGTTACAGCTAATTTTTATTTTCCACTTAACACAACAGGATTCTGGAGCAATGACAAAATGGTTGAAGAGAATTCAAAACTTTGGTGTGGGGGGGGGGGGGGGGGGGGGGGAGTTGGTGGGGGGGGGGGAGGAAATAACCTCACTTGCTCTTCCCCAAGACCCCAACCCACCCCAACCCGAGGAATACTTTGTTCAGCCAGAGGTCCAGATAAGTCTTGTGTCCTGTATGTCCTCAGCTATGATTCTATGTTAAGGATCAATGTAGAATAAATCTTTGATTTTATTTATATGAGCCGCAACACGACAAAACCAACAATGTGGTTGAACGCCCAGCCAAGGGTCAGATCAGTCTGGGCAGCTGCCCAGTTTGATCAGACTCTTTGTTAAGTGCTCAAAGGGTAGCTAAGGGTCTAAGCTATCTTCATGCGGACAGCAAAGACTTTGATCAGACTGGGTGGATGCCCAGGCTGATCTGAGTCTACACTGGACGCACAGCCACATATTTGGTTTTGTCATGTCACGGCTCATACTTTTATCAAAAAAGATAAAACAGATAGGAAAGCTAGTAGGGTAGAGGTAAAGGCTTCACATAGCCCTTGTTGCTGTAGGGGCAGTCAGTGTAAGAGGTTCACCATATCCTAGGCACAGCATATTAAAGAAGGAGCCTCCATCTCTTTTTGCTGCTTTTGACCTTCCCTGATTCGATAAAAGTACCCATTTACTGCTGGGTTGACACAGTTTTCCAGTCACTGTATGGCCTGTCAGGGATTTGAAGCTGTGACCTTCTGCACCATAGCCAATCTTGGCAACACCACCATTGAAAGATAGTGATTCTTTTTAATTGTTTTGATTGTTTCATCTTCCCCATCCTTCTACATCAGCCTGAAATAAAATGAGATCCTGTTGCCAGGGCTGTAAAGAGTCTTTTTCAAATATTTAGGGCTATATGGGTTAAGATAAAAATTATATTTTCAGGCTCGGCCAGCAACAAAGAGATGCAGAGAGATGGAAAAGGGAACAAGAAGAAAGAGATAAAAAGTAAGTCTTATACTGTTAAGGTAAATTGGTACACCTTGCAGTTTTCCCCCGCTTTTGCAAATGGAAACAACTTATATGAGTTTCTGTTTGCTCTCCTGATCCATTCCTGGATGTAGAAGCTTTTTCAGAAAGAGGTCTTGAACCCTAGTCAGAAGGGAGGCAAAACAAGCAAAATGGTAGAATTGGTTCTTGGTAAATGTACCCTTGCGTTATATATATTCGTGGTATTAGTATAACTTATAAACACTGCATTGACATCTGGGGAATAAAATTCTATCATTCAATGTAAATAAAGAAGGGAACACCCCTTAGATATCTCCCAGTATATTTTTATTTTTTCTTTCAATGAGCGCATGTTAACCCGCCATATTTGTTTATACCCTCAGTACCACACTTTCTGATGACGTCATATATTTTTCTGGTATCCCAAAAAAAATGCTCGTACGATGTCCCAAAAGTGCAGTCATGTCTGATTTTAGGGTATTTTGTATTTCAAATATTTGTTTAATTATTAAACCAAACAAACTTTAAAACTGTTTTTTTTTTTTTTAAATAATAAAAAATGTATCACATTTACTAATTGCCACTTTATTCCTTAACACTGCAAGACAATACAAAATCCATATAAGGCATGACACTTTTTTGCCACGGTAGAAAAAATTTTTGGCGGGAGTCTTGCATCACACATCATCATATTCTGTTACTATAAATATTCCACAGTAGACAGGTTGACCTGTTTGCATCGGATGGTTTTGTATTTTCATATTTGGGTCATTTAAAGATAACTGTAAAAATGCATTAGTGAAAACAGGTTTCAATTGACATGACAATATGAAAAATATATAATTTAGACATGTTCTGTAACAATGTGGTTCATTGTTGACAAAATTATACTGGGATTCACCGTCTGTCAAAACAGTAAGTATGACGTCATAGACATGGTGCGCTGGGTCAGAAAAAGCTATTTTCGGAATACCACGGAAATGTAAGTACTACGAAAATATATGTCGGACCGATACCCATTGGCATTTTATATGTAAAAAATAATATGAGTATTCACATATGATATTTCCTGAATATACCCATTGAACTCCAGAAAGATGTAAGCTAAAATTCTTTCCTTTTTTCTTCTTTTTTTTTTTGTCTTGAAAACTTGTTTTTGAACATAGCCTGGGTCCCCTGGGAATGGTCTGACATTTCTGGAAACCTTTAAAAGCATATAAACAGCTTAAGTGCATTCAAACTTATTGTGTGCAAAGAGTGAACCAAGCTTTTCTGTGAACTGTCTCTAGTTGAATGCCAGTTAACTGATCATCTCAGTTTAGCCTGTAATAGTGTTTTTTTTTTTTCTGGAAAAAGGGTGGGTGTGCAAGGTTGAAGAAAAATGTGAGATAGATGTAGATTTTAATTATCATAGCACTTTAAACATTCAAAGACGTACATTTAGAGACTGCAGTAATGCGAATTGGGAGATGGCTGTCGCAAAACAAAACATTAATTTGAAATTTTACCTTTGAGTTTGCAATTGCCAATATTCAAATGGAGATTGTGCGCCCAAGTTTGGTTTATCAAACAACAAGCAGAGGCCATTCGATCACGTTTTGAAAATAAGCAATGCGCTTTCATTCAGATCCCATTTGCTTATTGTATGTATATATGAGCCACGACACGACAAAACCAACAATGTGGTTGTGCGGACAGCGCAGACTCAGATCAGCCTGGGCATCCACCCAGTCTCATCAGACCCTTCGGTAAGCACATAAAGGGTAGCTAAGGGTCTAAGTTACCTCCATGCGGACAGCGAAGACTCTGATCAGATTGGGCGGATGCCCAGGCTGATCTGAGTCTGCGCTGGGCGCACAACCACATTGTTGGTTTTTTCATGTCGCGGCTCATATTATTGTGATTGCTGTGTATATGAATAAATATCATTTAAACCAAAATAAAAGTGCAGTTTGACTTCAGGGACCAAACTGCGGTCAGACTACAGTTCTTGAACTCACTCTTTGATAAACGTAAATTTACAGTATAAACAATACATAAATTTACAGTATTTTTTTTTCATGTCGTCTGCATGTTAAACCGACTGTCAGTTACTGCTATAAGGGTATAGTTTCTGTTTAATAAAGTAAAACATTGTTTTATTGGGTTTAGAATGTAGAGACATTATTGAGCCACGACATGACAAAACCAACAAAGTGGCATGTGTGCCCATTGAAGACTCAGATTGGCCTGGACATCTGCTCAGACTGATTTGAGTGTTCACTGTCCACATAGAGCTATCATAGACCCTGAGCCACCCTGAAACACACAGCAAATGCTCTGATCAGACTTGACAAATGACTAGGCTGATCTGAGTCTTCGCTGGGTGCACATGCCTTTTTGTTGGTTTTGTCATGTGGCGACTCATTTGAAATTAAGCCACGAAGTGCACGAAGGTGTCTCTGCCATTCCTGAAAAATAACGGGGCTTGGCCCCTTCGGGGCCTTGTCCCCATTATTTTTTAGGAATGGACAGCTATATACTAGGACTTTCTCCTATACATAAACTGCCCTTGCATAAATTTCTTGCTCACTCTATGATGCTAAAATGAGTGTACCTCTTATTCACCACTTGGGAAGCTAGCTTTTGTTGTTGTAGACATACTTTGAGTCTAAAAAGGGTTATATTGATTACTGAATGTTATTGCCAAATGTCTACGTTGTAAAAACTAGGTACAAGAACACGTAAGTAGCAAGATGTGTTTCTACAGTTAATTTTGTTCAGTTATACAAGACTTGATGTTTTATCAATGCAGCCTGGATAAACGCCTACAGAAGCTATAAACCACAGAAGCTATTTAGAGCAAATTATGGTTCATGGCCATTCTTGGGTATTTACTGTTGAAATCCTATTAAGCACCCTGGAGGCGTTGCATTTTATGAAATGGGGGGTGGGGGGGGGGGGGGGGGGGCTGGTATTTAGAGTCTAAAAGGTAGTAAATCAGTCATTGCCAAAATACCTTAAATTAACAGTATTAAGGTGGTATACTCTTTACTTTTTTGCCTCCCACCTAAGAAGGGGTCACTTCTTTTCTGAAATTTTTTCTATATTAACTTGCATGAATTCCTGTTTGCTTCTTTGGATGGCATATGTCTTCAAAATGGGGTCTACTTGTAAATGAAAGAATTTGCTCCTACAGGAGCAAATACTTTCCTTTACGAGCAGACCCTATTTTGAAGAGCTGTAGTAATGACATCCAAAAAAGTATACAGGATATTATGCAAGTAATTACATTACTTTCGGGAAGAGGCAGGGGACATTCATTAGAGCAGGGGTGTTTATTAGGATTAATAGGGTATGTATTTTTGAAAGTATAAAACTTCAATGTCCTGTTGTTTGAGATAAACCAAACTTTGAGAACAAGTTAATTTTGCTAGCAAAGGTTCTTGAAAGATTTGACCTCAGTATCTATGGATTGCCCATCTTTGCACCATAGGGATAAAGACTAACAATTTTGACTTAGGGGCCCACACTGCCAAAGTTCAAAATTTAGCATCAGGGGTATTGGCATTTTCTCCAAAATTTCAGGGGCCCAGTCCTAAGTGTAGGGGCTTAGGGCTACTGGGCCCCTGTTAGTCTTTATCCCTGCACCAGTCATCACCAATCAGTGAGCTGGTTTCATATTGGTTTCGGAGTTTCAGAGAGAAATTCATATTACAAAGATGGTGTAACTAAATGGGAACAAATGTATGTAAAAGGATTTCAGTGGAATTAGTCCATTGAAATCCCACTACATGCACTTATTTGCCATGTAGGCATCTTCATTGAAATCCCACTACATTTATTGGCCATCTTGACAATTCCATTGAAATTCCACTACATTTATTGGCCATCTAGACAATTACATTGAAATCCCACTACATTTATTGCCATCTAGACAATTACATTGAAATTCCACTACAGACATTTATTTCCTACACAGGCAATTCCACTCAATCCCATTATGTACATTTATTGCTTATCTAGGCAATTTCATTGAATCATTGAAATCCCACAACATATATTTGTCATTCATTTAAACAATATTTTATTCATACAAAATATACTGACAAGATATATACATGTAATATTCATTGAGGATCTGAACGGAAGCATATTGCTTATATAGTTCATTTCCTCCTTCATATAATTTACACTTTTTACTCCGTGCATTGTAACAGCATCACTAACATATTATTCATTTACACAATTCCATTGAAAAACCAAACATAGCCTATCTCTGCAGTTCCATTAAAATTTCACGACATACTTTTTATAAAGAGAGAAAAAAGAAATGATTCTAGAAATAAAAATATTTAAAAAGGAACCATTTTCCACAAGAGTTTGGTTTTAAACAGAGCTGTTATTGTTTATTAATGTTCCTTTGGATTTTAGAAAAGTTCAGTTAATTGTTAAAACAGTTTAAGACTCAAGGCTGCACAATTTTGTTCAGTTACATGTAGCCCATTGCATTCTGGGTATTTTTTGCCGTCTGCTGAAATTGTCATCTGCATCAAAAATCAAGAATATTTTTACAATATTGGTCTAGAAATGATATCTAGGCAGCAAACAGTTTGGATCTCAGATCAGGGCTGATCTGGATCCAAACAAAAGGTGTATCTCAAATAGATCGGGGTTAGTCTATGGCCTATGTACTGCATTTATTTAGATGAAATAATGTATCTTTGGTGAAAATTCATGTATCTTTGTGACAATGACTCACTGACAACCTATGGCAATTGTATGATAAGGTGATATAGCATTGAACTTATAAGTCTGAGCTAATTTTTCAATGAAAAGATATGTTGTGACCCCTCCTTGACATCTTCTCGGTGAGACAGTTCTTCTAATGCAGTCACAATATATGTTTTAACCCTATTGCACTCAGAAGGGCCAAAACTCTATGGAGTTTTGGCCTTTCTGAGTGCAATAGGATTAAGGGAGGAATTAAATTTTTTTATCTGTTTATATCCCTGGTCCCCCTTTTGGTTTGAGAATTTAAAGACTAGAGGGCAGACAGTCTATACGCATGTCAACTTTTTGAAAACTGCATGAGGTAGAAAGTGTGAAAATGATCATTGGGGTAGAAAGTGTGAAAATGATCATTGGGGTAGAAAGTGTGAAATAGATCATTGGGGTAGAAAGTGTGACAATGATCATTGGGGTAGAAAGTGTGAAATAGATCATTGGGGTAGAAAGTGTGACAATGATCATTGGGGTAGAAAGTGTGAAAATGATCATTGGGGTAGAAAGTGTGAAAATGATCATTGGGGTTGAAAGTGTGAAAATGATCATTTTCAACAACTTTTTAAACAAAGCTGTGCACATTCCAAAATTCATGACAATTTCCATTTGGGAGATGTTTTGAAATTTCATACTTTTTAAAGGAAAACTCTTAAAATTCAGGCAAAAAACTAGGGAGATGCCCATAAAATAGGGAGACTTGGCCATTTTTGACAAAATAGGGAGGGAAAGTGGGAGTGCCTCCCAAAATAGGGAGACTCACTATTTATGTGGGAGAGTTGACAGGTATGGTGTCATTGTATTGTATTGTTTTGGGTACTTTAAGGGTTAGATATTATCATGAGGCTATTTAACAGCTGTTGGGGGAAAGTGAGATACTGAGACATTATATCAGTATAGCACTTCCCAACAGATTCAAGGAGTAGTCAGTTAACATTTTAAGCTCCAAAAAGCAGACAACACAATTTACGTCTGCAAAATTTCAAAAATGCCTCATCCAAGATATATCATATGGAGAATGCAAAGATTAGAGGGCAAACAGTGTAGATCTAGATGAGTCGGCTCATGATGAGCCACCAAATCAGGATCTAAAATGTTGCAAATTCTGTTATTTTCGTCTCTGGCACTTAAAGTGTTAACAGTTTATTTGCTTAGTGCTTCCCAGATGTTATGTTCCTTCTGTCCTAAATTAAGAATCACGATAAGTTATACATATTAATTTAGACCATTTTGCATAAGCCTTGCCGCTGGTGGTGACCTGTTCTTTACTAAAAACAGATATTTCTATGTGACTTCCTGATTCTGGTCAGGCATGCTCCTAACCGAGTGCTCTAAGTAATTCAAAACAAAAAATTGGTGGGTGCAGTTCATGGTTCTAATTGAAACAAGGAAATACGGTACTGGTAGAATATTCCAGCACTGTAACTACCCGTTCTATAAATAGTGAAATACTATGACCCAGTAAAATGAGCTGCTTCACACAAAAAGTGCTTAACATAACTGTATACAGTTACTCTATTTGTGCAGTTATAACATGGAGGTTTTTACCCTCCAAAACACCAAAAATTTTGATTCTTCGAATAGAGGGATCTAGGTTTTTTGGGATTGTTTAGGAAGGGAAAACCCACTAGACTGGTTTAGGTGTTTAGGGTCATTCTAGAGGGGAATTCCCCATCTTATAGCTGAATAAATATGTAAGACTCAGACCTGTCTGAGACTCGATCTGTACAGTCTAACTAGAGCCTTCTTTTTCTGTCTGTACCCAGCAGGCATATGACGTCAAAATAACGTCAGAGTGATGTTGATGCAATATCATCTCGTCTTATAAACGTCACTGCGATGTCATGTGCCTCTTGTGTAGTTTCCTTAGGGTTTTTGCATATAGCAAAGGCTCTGATCAGACTGTGTGTATGCAAACTTGTGCATGCTCTTAGAGAATTGCAAGACCCCAACTGACCGGACTTACTGCTATATAAACTCGGGTTACTCGGGATATTGATTTCACATGTGTTTCTAATGAAACTGGTCGTATAATCCTCCGGTATACCAATAAATGATACAGAATTATGCGATTTCGCAGCAGTGCCCCAGGTGGTGAAGATAAAACTGTTAACTGATTTTCTGTAGTTAAAAGTAAAACATAAATATCCTGCATCCTAATCTTGATATAAACTAGAAAATTGAAATCCTCATTAAAAGTTATGTTGTTTAGGCGTTTTGAATGGATTTCTACGTTAAAATTTAAGCGTTTCGTAATATAACAATGTTGTAATGGCACGGGAACCAGCGAAACATTATTCCCACTTTTACAGCTGTTATAAACAAATAGTTCCAGTTGTATTGCAAACTTATTTTCGTGTGATACTTCAAAAATATGTTTTCAAACACACTGACTGTATTTAGAATAAAAGTAGACAAAACTTTATCATTGGATATGTGATTTTCTAGAGTATTTTATGAGAGCCTTCTTTAAGCAGCGCACTAGTACCATGAGTCATTTCAGTAGCACTGCTGATAAAAATACTATATGCTTGAATTACGTGTATTATTAATCGGAAACCAGAGTTAATGTAGAAAGTAGTTCACAGACCATGTTTAGTTGATACCTGCAGTGTCCTGATAATTAGGGGATGGCGAAAACATCTGGTCTGATTATCAGTTAGGCATAAATTTTAAGTTATTTTTCTCTAAGAGGATGTACACATCATGGGGTCACCCAAGGGAAGGACAAAAAGTGACTGCTTAAGACAGGTGACCCCTTAATGCAGGTTCATTTGCACTTATTGTGGTTCTAGGGACCCAGAAAAGGCGGCTGCTCAAGACAGGTGATCCCTTTATAGAGGTGACCACATAAGCAGGTTTGACTGTATATTACTTTTCTGATGTCAGTGGCCCCGTAAACTTTTGTTGTTTTCGTGTTTAGCTCTGTTTTGTGACAATGTGCAGACAGACGAGACACCATATTCCACAGAATTTTTGTTTCTTCACTGTAATTATCTTATAACTAGAGATGATGGATGTGGATGACTTGGGATTTTACATACTTTCAACAGTATTTTAGTCATATCAGGACCATGGCAGGGTAATAATGAAAGGCTTTTTGCAGTGGAACCCTGTTTACAGTTTAGAAGATTTCACCTCCAGAGGGACTCAAACCTTGGACTGCTAGATCAGTAGACCATTGCTTAACCTACTGAGCTACCCGTATAACTAGAGAACAAAAGATACTCATGTAAAGCAACAAAACAACAACAACAATCTTTCCTTTAAGAGTTGACTCAAAGGGAGGCAAAAATGAAAGTGGCAAAGTTGCTACCCCTTAAGTATACTTAGTCACCTAAAGAGATAACTGGAACAACAACAGCATGATAAAACCAACTAAGTGGCATGTGCACCCAGCAAAGACTTGGATCAGCCTGGGCATCTGCCCAGTCTAATCAGAGTGTTAGCTCTGCACTCTAATGATAGCTAAGGGTCTAAGCTACCTCCATGCCAACAGCAAAGTCTCTGATCAGACTGTGCAGATGCCCAGACTCATCTGAGTCTTCCACGGGTCACATTCCACTTTGTTACTTTTGTCGTGTCGCGAATCACATGTGCACAGACTTAAAAGTGAATAGAACACTTTTAGGGAAGATGTTTCTTACAAAAAAATTCTCCACCATTTTACTGGGGGCTTCTCTTAAAGGTAAGAATTTGCTCCCTTGGGGAGCAAATTCTTACCTATCAGAGTAGCCCCATTATGGAGGGGCTTCCTTTGCTAGAAAAAAAGGGGAAGAGATGTTTCCATGGAGGACAAATATAATTGCATATTGTATAATTGCATGCTTTCCCTTAAACCATTTATGGTATGTGGGTTCTTATACTTGGCTTTAAATTCAACAGGTCCATTTTAAATTTAAGGGGTGTCAGGTTTATTTTGTTGTTAATACTTATCTAAAAAATATCCAGTATTTAAGGCAAATTGTGTAGATCCTAATCAGACACCAAATTTATGGTGTCTGATCTGGGGCTACAGTTTTTGCCAAAGTCCATTTTATGGGTTTCCAGGCCCCGAGGTTATAAAACTTGAGTACATTCTCAAACTCAGAATAAGGCATACTGACTGGCTGCTTCCGAGCACAAGATCAGAAGCAGCCAATCAGTGTGCTTTATTTTGAGTTTGAGATTATTTCAAGTTTTCTAACCTCGAACCCAGGCATTAATGAGTGAAGACAAATTGTGCCTAAGATATAATTGTTATGTACATTTCACAGGAATGGTGAGGCTGAATACCTTAAACTTGCAGCTCTAGACAGACAGAGAGCAGAACATGAGAAGACAACTCTAGAAGATCAGCTTGCTGAGGTAACAAAGTCTGGGAAGTAATGGGATTATAGTCAGTTTGCGATTTTACACCCTTTTCAACAGTATTTCTGTCTTATCAGGATGATGGAAGGGTGTTTATGACAGGCTGTGCGCAATGATGGATGGATGATGGATGACTTGCAATTTTATGTCCTTTTTATGCCCCCCTGATGATAGACAGGGGGCATTAAGATTTGCTCCTGCTTACTGTCCATCCATCCATCTGTCCATCCATCTGTCCATCCATTCGTCACACTTTATAGTATAGAGTTTGTGTAATCAACTTCTCCCCCAGTTTTCAGTGGATCTTTTTTCAAACCTTGCATACATATTGTGGGCATATTGAAGATATGCATGTGGAGTTTTGATGGAGCTAGAATGCAATCTGACAGAATTACAGCCTTTTGAACTTAGTCATTTTAGGCAAATTTTTGCATGGCAGGGTATGGAGTTTGTGTAGTCAACTCACAGCTTTCTATGGACCTTTTTCAAACCTTGCATACTACACATGCTGTGGACATATTGAAGATGCGCATGTGGGTTTTTGTTGGAGCTAGAATTCAATTTGACAGAATTACAGCCTTTTGAACTTAGTCATTTTAGGCAATTTTTTGCATTGTATGGTATGGAGTTTGTGTAATCAACTCCTCTCACAGTTTTCAGTGGATCTGTATCAAACCTTGCATACATGCTGTGGACATATTGAACATGTGCATGTGGGTTTTTGTTGGAGATACATATAGTTCGAGCTAGAATTAATTTTTACAGAATTACAGCCTTTTGAACTTAGTCATTTTAGGCATATGTTTGCATTGTAGTATATGGAGTTTTTGTGTAATCAACTTCTCTCACAGTTTTCAGTGGATCTGTTTCAAACCTTGCGTACATGCTGTGGACATATTGAAGATGTGCATGTGGGTTTTTGTTGGAGTTAGAATTAATTTTGACAGAATTATGGCCTTTTCAACTTAGTCATTTTAGGCATATGTTTGCATTGCAGGCTGTTTTTCAGACATTGTATACTTCTGTGGACATTTTGAAGCTGTGTATGATTAACAAAAACCAATTGTAATCCTGATGGAATTATGGCCTTTTAATCTTAGTCATTATGGGCTTCATTTTTGCACTATAGGGTATGAAGTTTGTGTAATTCAATGGATACTTGGTAGATAGTGTTTGTGCTTAAAAGGTGCTTAAGGGATGTACACATGTCCTGTGACAGATGCTACACAGGGGCATCATTAGTGTCTTACAGACACAATTTTCTAGTTAACAGTATTTCAGTCATGTCAGGATGATGGGTGGGTGATAGTGAAAGGCTATGTGCAATGGAACCCCGTTTAAGATTGAAAATATTCCCACCTACAGTGGGGCTCAAACCTGGGATCGCTAGATCAGCAGGCCATCCCTTAATCTGCTGAGCTACAGGGGCTCCTGTGTGCAGTGAAACCTTGTCTATGGTTGGAAAGATTTCTGCATCCAGTGGAAATTGAACCAGAGATGGCTAGATCAGCAGGCCAACACTTAGCTTACAGAGTTATTGGGGCTCCTAAGACTTAGAAAATTTGGCTTTTTTGGATTGGATGTTTTGGTTAATTTTTTTAAAGACCCATGTCTCCTTAACCCATGCTTGGATTCTTTTGATTTTTATGCTGTGGTTAGATATTGGTCTAAAGTTTTACCAAATATTACCCCCACTATGCTCAGTGACCTTGATGTCAAGGTCATGAACTAAGAAAATGAGGTTTATACAGATGTTTTGGCTATAGTTTTGAAAGACCCGTAACTATCTCCTTTACCCATGGCTGGATTCCCTTGATGCATGGATTGTAATTAGATATTGGTCCAAAATTTTATAGAGTACCACCTCCACCCTGCTCAGTAACCTTATGGTCAAGGTCATAGACTTAGTCCGCATTGGATGTGTTTGGATAAAGTTTTTAAAAAACCCATATAACCCTAATCCATGTATGGATTCTTTGATACTTGCACTGACGTTAGATATTGGCCCGTAGTTTTATAAGTCCACCCCTCACACTGCTGACTGACCTTAAGGTCAAGGTCATAGACATTTTCTAAGTGATGGGCAAGGCACTGTCAGGCCAGCTATTCTGTACACAGACAGGTCTTGTTTTCCATGGGTGGCTTAGCCCAGTATGGAATTTCACATTTAAGGTGAATGGGTACACTTTCAGGGGAAGCAACTACATGTATGTGATTTTCATTTTCGCCCACTTAATAGGGGACAACATTTAAAGGAAAGAATCTGCTCTCATAGGAGCAAATTCTTGTGAGAGTTGATTCCAATTTGGAAGGACTTTGTATTCCAGGGAAGCAAACAGAGTCACAAAAGTTTTTCCCCGTTATATATAAAAAACAAAACAAAAAAGGAGGTGTGTCCATATGCATTCAGGTAATACTGTAATCCGAGCTTAAGATGGGGATGTTGAGGAGAGGAAGGGTATGATGAGATAATGTTTGTTGATCCTCCTTAAAACTTGCCAAGATGATACTAATGAGGTCTTCCCTGCCAAAACCTAAATCATCTTTCCATTTATATTATTCCTTTTTCAGGAGAGAATGAGACGACAGGAAGCAGAGAGACGAGCTCAGGAGGAGATTGAGAAACTTAATCTTGAGGTCAATTATCTAAAAACTCAGAAACCGGTAAGCATTTACTTGAGATCAGTTGTCTTAATACTCAGGAGCATTACCATAATGCGTGTATATATTGGGACACCTAAAAATAATAATTTTTCATTTGGGACAAATGGAAAATTTATTGTTTTAGGTGTCCCAATACTTGAGCACATTAGGGTACTTAATGGTCAGTTGTCTTAAAACTCAGAATCCCAGTAAGCATTACTTGAGATCAATTGTAACCCAGTAAGCATTACTTGAGATCAGTTGTCTTAAAACTCAGAAACCCAGAAAGCATTACTTGTGATCAGTTGTAACCCAGTAAACATTACTTGAGATCAATTGTAACCCAGTAAGCATTACTTGAGATCAATTGTAACCCAGTAAGCATTACTTGAGATCAGTTGTCTTAAAACTCAGAAACACAGTAAGCATTACTTAATGGTCTGTTGTCTTAAAACTCAGAAACCCAGTAAGCATTACTTGAGATCAGTTGTCTTAAAACTCAGAAACCCAGTAAGCATTACTTAAAGATCAGTTGTCTTAAAACTCAAAAACCCAGTAAGCATTACTTGAGATCAGTTGTCTTAAACTCAGAAACCCAGTAAGCATTACTTGAGATGTCTGAAAACTCAGAAACCCAGTATGCATTACTTAATGGTCTGTTGTCTTAAAACTCAGAATCCTAGTAAGCATTACTTAATGGTCCATTGTCTTAAAACTCAGAAACCCAGTAAGCATTACTTAATGGTCTGTTGTCTTAAAACTCAGAAACCCAGTAAGCATTACTTAATGGTCTGTTGTCTTAAAACTCAGAAACCCAGTAAGCATTACTTGAGATCAGTTGTCTTAAAACTCAGAAACCGGTAAGCATTACTTGAGATCAATTGTATTAAAACTCAGAAACCCAGTAAGCATTACTTAACTGTCAGCTGTCTTAAAACTCGGAAAACTCAGAAACCCAGTAAGCATTACTTGAGATCAGTTGTCTTAAAACTCAGAAACCCAGTAAGCATTACTTGAGATCAGTTGTCTTAAAACTCAGAAACCAGTTAGCTTGAGTTCAGTTGTCTTACCGTTCCTGTTTCCCATTTTCAAGGTCACAGGACTTGTTTTAGATCCCAAAATCCCATTTTATTTGAAAATGTTGCACTAAAACATCATGATTTCGCCGTTAGAAAACCCGACATTTTTATGGACATCAACGCATAATGTAATGTAATTTGTGTATTCAAACTACTAGTTGATTATTGTTTTTAATGCATGGCTTTATTGCACTCTCAGATGCGACGTCATATGATATAGTCTGTTATTGTCTCACCTCGAGCTAGCAGAAGCAAGACATATGTAATCCTTTTCCAGTGTCGTTGTTGTTTTGGGCAGGGTAAAATTTACGTCAAAGGACCTGGTATGATAAGGGCCGTTTTTGGCCCCCATTCAAATTCTCTTAAAAATGCATGGTTTGTATTGCTTATTATTTGTGCGTATGGGAACAAGCAGAAATAAAATATTTCGTGTTTGTTAATTCTCAGAATAACATGATTTCCGACATGCCTACGTTGTATCAATAAAATGATGGAAAATTGCGAGAAAATTTGATTTTAATACAGATTCCTCTAAAGAAATAAGCCATTTACAATAACTTTTGAAAGCTCTTAACAACAGGCTTTTGATGAAATGCTTATATGTAAGTTTGCACTGCTAATTACCTGTGCACTGCACAAGGCCTCTCAAGGTACCCCACCCACTCAAGTTTGCAAGTCCAGAGATGCTAACCAAAAAATTCCAACAGATCAAAATGAAATGTATACCAGATTATTCCTTGTGTTCTAACTAAGAAAATGAATACCCACAACATATGTTTATTTTGTCTATGAGCAGAGATATGGGCGTTTTTATGTTGAGAACGCTGGGAAAATGTTCCAAACCTGCCAGTTTGGTAACAAAAAGTTAAAAATAAACATTGAGCCCGGTCTCCAGCACATTTAATATTTTCATGGCATGTAAATATATTAAAATTTTATCTGTATACAAAATATTAAATGTGCTGGAGGCCGGGCTCATATATTTTGAAAGCCACAAAGGCTACCAAATTCGTCATTTTCGTCAGAATCTGCTGGGGGTATGGGTATGTTAGTACAAATATCACAAATATTTTGTGCAAGAACTGGTTATACGCCCGTTTTGAAAAAACGGACGTATTATGTCATGGCGCTGTCCGTCCGTCCGTCAGTCCGTCCGTCCGTAAACATTCTTGTGCGCTCCATAACTCATTAACCGTTTGTGATATATTCATGATATTTGGTAGGAATATGTATTAGGTTGGGGGAACGTGTCGCGTACAGAAGTGGTTGCTCCCCCTTCCTTAGTTTCCAAGTTATGCCCCTTTGATTAATTTTTTCCCTGCCAGTCTTGTGCGTGCCATAACTAGATAACCGTTTGGGATATCTTCATGAAACTTCATAGCAATGTGTATGAAGTCTCAACGATGTGTCGCGTACAAAAATGGCTGCTCTCCCTTTCTTCATTTTAGAGTTACATCCCTTTCATTAGTTGATTATGGTTATTTTTGTGTATACATATCTTGTGCATACCTTAACTTTGTAACCGTTTGGAATATCATGATGAAACTTTATAGCAATGTGCATGATCACAAGACGATGCGTGGCATACAAGAATGGTTGCTCCCCCTTTCCTCATTTTGGAGTTACTTCCCTTTGATAAGTAATTTTAGGCATTTCTCAGTCACTCCATATCTCCTTAACCTTTTGAAATATTAGAATGGAACTTTGTAGGAATATGTATAATAATGGGGCAATGTATCCCGAGCAAGAACCACAACTCTGGCTCACTGAATTATCTGCCCTTGCATAAATTTCCTGTTTCCTCTGTGATTCCTTAACCCTACATGTGATTTTGTCAGGGGAATGTAGTAGAGCCAAGAATCTAGTATATTTAGTTTATGAATTATCTCCCTTGTTCAACTATAGCATTACTCAACTTTTGAGCCACAATAACTTTGAAGCTGATTTTTGGTATACTCATAGTATTTGATGTGTTAAATATTTGAATAATGTTGCCGTCATTAGTTATAAAGTGGTTGCCCCTGTTTGTCTGCCTATCCATCCTTTTGTAAACAATCTTGTTCATTCCATACTCCTTTATGACATTAAAACGGGCGTATTATGCGCCGCTTGCGAAGCCCTTGTTAATTCTGTGTTTGCTATTACATTCAAGGTTTGAACTTTCATATGAATACATTTTTATTATGGAAATAAGACTTTTGAAAAATGAGTTTTCTGGGGGCCAAATATAGGCCTTATCATACCAGGTCCTTTTCTGATTTAGCCCTGTTTTGTGACAATCTGCAGTATTCTAGTCTTGAAACTTAGAAGTAGTGCATAGATTGTCAGTCCATAGTGCATAGAAACTGTTTTATTGGGCAAGCCTAAGAGACAATTTGATTTTGGTGACCTCAGTCTATATTTCAGTGTCTCAGGTTGATAGATCTTGATTTTGTAGAAAGAAAACCAAAACTTGAAAATTACACTTAGAAATTTCTCTACTCTACTTTTTTCCATACATTCACACTTGAGTAGACTCTAGATTTTATCAATATTTGTGCCAGGTAGGTGTGACATAGGGTTCCACGGAATTCTTGTTACAGTAATCATGTCTATATTTTCAGCCCACCAGACCTGCATCAGAGTACAGCATCAGCTCATATGTCAGGTAATTCCATTTAAATATTACCGTATTCTACCTTATTAGCGCTCATGCCTCTATAAGCGCACGCCATGGCAATTTGTGAGGCATAGGACTATTAATGCACATATTTTTACTGGTTTATCCCTTTGCTTTCTCGTTTACAAGAGCTGAAAATGCAATAGAATATTTAAGTTTTTACTTCTAAATCTTCTCTATCCTTCTACATGTATATCCATACGAATTTAAAGGTTAAGTATTAGAGAAAAGCTGCTTATAAGCAGCTTTTCTCTGATGCTTTACCTTTAAATTCGTTCCCTTCAATATATAATAACCTATTAAAATGTGCGCTTATATGAAAGAAAGTTTACTACAAGTATTTGCTGCCATTTTGAAAAAGTTAAGCGCACAGGGCGCTAATAAGGTCGATTACGGTATCTTGAAATTAGCTGCAAGACAGTAAAAACAAAAAAGTGGCACATGCACCCAGCAAGACTCAGATCAGCCTGGGCAGCCGCCCAGTCTGACCTGAGTCTTTACTTTGCACTTTTTAAAGGGTAGCTAAGGGTCTAAGCTAGCTCCAAGCTAAGATCAGGAACAGTCTGATCACTGTCTGCACTGTTTACCAACATTAAATAAATATCTCCAGAAAAGAGCAAATAGGCCTTGTCTGACTTTGAAGACAGAAGAACCCATTCACCCTAAAAGTGCCAAAAAAAGCAGAGTATAACATTTGCATAAATGCAAAATTTCAAAAAATTGTCCTAGCTATATCTTATTGACAATCTAAAGACTGGAGTGCAAACAGGGTTGATCCAGAATACTAATGAGGTGGCTGTTTATGATTAGCTTCATCTGGATCAATGCTGTTTGCAAATTCAACTACCATATTAATCCTAATAAATGCCCCTGCTCTAATAAACACCCCCTGTCAGTTTCCTGAAAATAATGAGTATACCCATTCACCTTAATACTGTTTATCAGAGGTGTTTTGGCAGTGACTGATTTACTACACATTATGCGCTAAATAATGCCCCCTTTTTATAAAATGCACCACCTCTTGGGCATTTAATAGGATTAATATGGTACTAGTTTTAGGGGATCTTTCCTTTAAAATATCCTAAAAAATCATAAATAAATAAATAAAATGTTGCAAAGGATTTAATTAGGGGTATACTAATATAACATAGAAAATGATGGTTTTGCACATAATTTCCTTTGGAGAACAAAATTTGATATGATAGTTTTTTTGCACAAATAAAAACAAACTTTGGTCCATAGTACAAATATCTATACAAAAAATGCCAAATTTTGTTGCAACCAAATTTTACAGTATGTAGTTCAGCCATTAAATGCAGTAAACCCCTTTATCTTGAAACTTTTATCTCATTTTAAATTTCAGTCGTGTTTTGGTGGCCCCACCCCCATCAGAAGCCTCTAGAATGACTGAGCCAGTAGTACCAGTTAAACAGCCAACTCCTAAAGCAAGAACCCCAACCCCAGCTGTCTCCCCCACAGATCAGTTTCACCAGGCCATGAGGGACTTTTTATCCAAGATGGCAGCAGCACAAAACAGGAGTAAGTAGGGTAGAGTCAGGTAATTTTGGACAGCAGGTAAAGTCGGACAGTGACATTTTTTCCTTTATATGTCAGTTGTTTGGAATTAAAACAAAACAACTGGGCAAACAATGAAAATCCTGATGAGACAGCTCATTATCTGGATTTTCACTGTTTGCAATGGTATGTCTGAATATACCTGCTCTCCGAAGTTACCCCGACTCTACCCTAGAGGTTTCATTTTTGTTTAAAATGTTCTGTTATGCTAATATAAAGAGAGAGTATTCCTACTTTATATTTAGCCCAAAAATGCCAAAATAGCAGACAACAAAATTAATGTCTGCAAAATTTTAAAATGCAAAATTTCAAATTATAGGATTTTTCCAAGCTATATCATAGTGAGAATTCAAAGACTAGAGGGTCTTTGAATTCTCAATATGATATAGATTGGACAAATCATTTTTTTTTATAATTTGCAGACATCAAATTTTGTCATCTGCTTTTTGGCGCTTTAATTGTTAAATTATGTCCCCCCACCATGGGGAGGAGGGGGGGGGGACATATTGTTTTTGGTGTGGCAGTGTAGCTTCTTGTCTGCACTCTATCTCCTGAAGGTATGCATGGATTTTGACCAAATTTGCACAGATACATCTCTGGATGGGGGTAAACTGATTGGATTTTGGTGACCTTGACATTATTTTCAAGGTCACAGGAGGTCAAAGAATGATGAAAAATAGCTTGTTTGCACCATACCTCCTGAAGGATTTGATGGATTTTTACCAAACTGGCACAGATATATCACTGGGAGATGTCAAAGAACGGATGAGAATTTTGTGACCTTGACCCATTTTCAAGGTCACAGGAGGTCAAAGAGGGATGAAAAATGCCTTGTGTGCACCATAACTCCTGGATGGATGGATGGAATTGAACCAAACTTGCACAGATATATCACTTGGAGATGGCAAAGAAGTGATTAGATTTTGGTATCCTTGACCCTATTTTCAAGGTCACAGGAGGTCAAAGAGTGTTGAAAAATGCCTTGTCTGCACCATATCTCCTGAATGGATGGATGGCTTTAAACCAGACTTACACAGATATATAATTTGGAAATGCAAAAGAACTGATTATATTTTGGTGACCTTGACCCTATTTTCAAGGTCACAGGAGGTCAAAGAATTTCGAAAAATGGCTTGTCTGCACTATATCTCCTGAATGGATGGATGGCTTTGAACCAAACTTTCACAGATATTTAATTAGGAATTCCAAAAGAACTGATTATATTTTGGTGACATTGACCTCTTTTTCAAGGTTGCAGAAGGTTAAAGAATGTTGAAAAACAGCTTGTTTGCACCATATCTCCTGAAGGCAGCATTTAGGGAAAATGATACTGCTGGGAAAGCACAGGTGGGGGGACATCTGTTTTTGTCAAAAAACATTTCTAGTGTTAAATACCATATTAATCCTAATAGACGCACCTTTTCCAATAAATGCCTCCTGCCTCTTTTCCAAAAAAATAATATTATAATAACTTGCATGAATTCCAATTTTCTTCTATGGATAAGGTAGCACCTTGAAATGGGGTCTACTCTTAAAGGAAAGAATTTGCTCCTACATGAGCAAATTCTTTCTTTTAAGATTTGCCCATTAATGAGAAAGGAGGCAAAATAGTAGAGTTACTGCCTCTGAAAGTATACCCATCACCTTTATATTGCTCTTTAAATAAGCTCTAAAGTATGCCCCCCTTTCACAAAATGCAACACCCCGGAGCATTTAATAGGATTAATATGATAATACAGGAACATTCCTGTACTCTAATATGGAGTCTGTGACAGTCAATGCAGACTTTATCTGTTAGCTTTCTGCCATACTCAAGCATGGGTGCATTTGAATAACAACTGTTTTGAAAGAATACACATGCCTCCATTGGTTGTGTTGGCCGATGGGTGAATGCTCTGGACTCCTATACTGGAGGTAGTGAGTTCGATTCTGGTTAAGTTAACTCTTTAAGCACCAAAAAGCAGATGACAAAATTTACGTCTGCAAAAATAAAAAAAAATCCTTGTCCAAGACATTTCATATTGAGAATTCAAAGACTAGAGGGCAAATAGTGTAGATCTAGATGAGGCGCCTCCTTATGAGCCGCCTCATCAGGATCTACTCTGTTTGCAAATTTTGCTAATTTTGTCACTGGGACTTAAAGAGTTAAGGTATGCAATAAATTAATTATTATAATTCAGTATTTTCTTCCCTCATATAGTTGCACATGCGGAAGGCGCAGAGAAGAAAAAGTTGGATAAAGACACTGAGGGTTTCCTGTCTCAAAACATCAAAGACATCAAACAGTCACAGGTGAGATTTTTTTTCTGAATAAGTTCACACTCAGGGGAAGCGACTCAACCATTTACTTTTTTGCCTCCCTTTGCAATGGGGGGTCAACTAACAAAGGAAAGAATTGGCTCCCCATGATGCAGATTCTTTCCTTTAAGAGTAGACCCTATTTCAAAAGAGCTTCTTTGTCCAGAGAAGTAAACAGGAAATCACAAGAGTTGTTCCCCTTTGCAAAAATGGCAGAAAAGCAGGGAGGTGTAGCCATACACGTTAAATTGTACAGTAGGAATTATAAATATTGGGAATGAAATTTTAGAGCAAGCAGTGCAGACCTTGATTAGACTGTTGGTACATGATGATCTACCATATCAATCCTGTTAAACACCCAGGGCATTGCATTTTGTGAAGGAGTGGGGCTGATATTTTTAGCCTAAATTGTAGTAAGACAGCCACTGCCAAAATACCTATGATTAGCAATATAAAGGTGATGTGTATACTTTTAGAGGAAGCAACTCTACTATTTTGCCTCCCTCCGAAAGAAGGTCAACTCTTAAAGAAGAGAACTTGCTTCTCTTGGAGCCAATTCTTTTCTTTAAGAGTACGTCCTATATTAAAGAGCTACCTTATCCTGAGAAGCAAACAGGAGTTAAAATAGCCTTATTTTTGGAAAAGACACAGGGGATGTTTATTACAGCAGGGGTGTTTATTAGGATTAATACGGTATATCAGACTGCTTTGGTAGGTGCATTCTGATCAAAGTCTGCTTTGCTGGCCATATGCTGCGAACAGTTTTTTGACACTTTACCAGGTAGTAATAAAGAACTGTTAAAGTTTTAAATATATAATAGTAATTGGTTAAGATCTCCCTGTTTTTAAGGTGAATGGGCACACTTTCAGGGGAAACAACTCTGTCATTTTCATTTTTACCTCCCTTTCAAGTAGACCCCACTATAAAAAGGGCTTTGTTGTCCAGGGAATTTAACAGGAAATCACAAGAGTTGTTTCTCCTTTAGTAAATAGCAAAAAACCTGGAGGTGAGCCCCTGCATTTGCCATAGAACAACAGTTACAGCAGTATGAATTAATATGTTGGAGGCAGCAAAAGTTGGTTAATTGCAAGATTATGCATCCAGTCATTTCTTTAGTCCATTTGTTCCTTGAAACTGCATTATATCTAGGTTATGTTACCATATATATACATTAGCCATGACATGACAAAACCAATTAGCTACATGTACCTTTTAAGCACAAAGTGAAGACTCTGATCAGACTGTGTGGCTGCCCAGGCTGATCTGAGTCTTCAGGTTGCACACATGTCACTTTGTTGGTTTTGTTGGGTTGCGCTCATATTTGTTACTTATCTAAACAAATACAGAAATATAGTAACCAGTGAAGACACAATGTTGGTACAATGGGACTGGTGTTGATATTGCCAAATGTCTATGATATTTCGATAATGTTGGATGGATATTGTACCAACAATACATGTTCATTTGGTAAGGGTTTAGCTCGCCTGTACAACGTACAGTACAAAAGCTGTTGTGGTCAGCCCGGCTTTGGAGTTGGCATCAGCATTCAACTTTGAAAATTGGATTCTTTGGTTATTGTTTTTTTTTACAAAATGCAAGTATAGGCAATTAGCTATCCTGTCAGGTCTCAGGTCTTGTTTAGATATCTCCCGAATTCAGACAAACAAACTTGGCCTCAGGTCTGGTTAAGGTATGTCCTGAATAATGACAATCTTGTTGGCCTCAGGTCAGGTTTACATATCTCCTTAATTAGGAAAAACAAACCTTTAGCCTCAGATCTTGTTAAGATATCTCCTGAATTAGGGCAAACTTCTTGGTCTGAGGTCAGGGATAGATATCTCCTGAATCAGGACAAACTTGTTGGCCACAGGTCTTGTTTGATATCTCCTGAATTAGGACAAATAAACTTAGTTGGCCTCAGGTCTTGTATAGATATATGCTTAATTAGAATAGGGGGATTAACTTCAACAGTGTCATTTTTTGGACGGACACTCGGCACCAGGTATGTGCAACTATGGTTACATACTCCAGTTGGGGAACATCGTTACGAAAACTGAACAGAACAGAACATTGTCATTGTCTCTTGATCACATAGTGTCAACACCTCCAGTCAATCAATGAAATTATCAGAAGTGTTAATTTTGCTCCACTGGTTGGCTGAATAAATTTTCATACCTTTATCTATACAGGTAAATATGCTGTGCGCTGGGAACCAGACACCCCCCTTAATTAGGACAAACTTGTTGGATAGTGTCAGCTTAAGATATCTCCTGAATTAGGACAAACAAATTTGTTAATCTCAGGTCTTGTTTGGATATCTCCTGAATGAGGAAAACTAGTGTGTAGACCTTGAGTCAGGTTTAGTATTTCCTGAATTTGGACAAGCAAACTTGTTGGCTTCAGTTCAGGTTTAGATATCTCCTTAATGATAAGGACAAACAAACTTGTTGGCCTGAGGTCAGGATTAGATATCTCCTGAATTAGGACAAAGTTGTTGGCCTCTGGTCACGTTTTGATATCTCCTAAATAAGGACAAACAAACTTGTTTGCCTGAGGTCAGGACATCTCCTGAATTAGAACAAACTAACATGGTAGCCTTAGGTCAGGTTGAGATATCTCCTGAATTAGGACATACAAAGCTGTTGGGCAGGTCAAGTTGAGGTATCTCCTGAATTAGGCCAAACATGCAGCTCTTAGATCTTGTTTGGATATCTCCTGAATTAGGACATACAAAGATGTTGGGCAGGTCAAGTTTCAATATCTCCTGAATTAGGCCAAACATGCAGCTCTTAGATCTTGTTTGGATATCTCCTGAATTAGGACATACAAAGATGTTGGGCAGGTCAAGTTTCAATATCTCCTGAATAAGGCCAAACTTGTTGGTCTTAGGTCTTGTTTGGATATCTCCTGAATTAGGACGTACAAACTTGTTGGCCTCAGGTCAGGTATAGATATCTCCTGAACTAGGACAACTTTGTTGACCTCAGGACTTGTTTGGATATCTGCTGAATTATGAAAAACAAACTTTTTGGCCTCAGGTCTTGACTGAAATAGGACAAATGAACAGGCTAACCTTAGGTCTTGATTGGATATCCTCTGAATTAGTACAGACAAACTTGTTGGCCTCAGGTCTGGTTAGGTTATCTCCTGAATTATGACAAACCTTTTGACCTCAGGTCTTGTTTAGATAATTCCTGAATAAAGACAAACAAACTTGTTGGCCTCGGGTCTTGTTTAGATTACTCGTGAATTAGGGCTAATAAACTTGTTCTGAGTTAAAGGTGATGGACCAGGTTTCAACTTCCAGAGGTCCAGAATATAAAAAAATATTACAGACACAGCTGGTAACTTTACAGGTGTTTAAGCCATTGAAGCTATAAAAAATTTATGTCAGATAATTAGGCCATGGCCGGGCTGTTCAAAACAAACTACATGTATGTCATTAGTTGTCAAGACATTTAAATTTCAAATGTTTTGTATATAAAATCAATAACATTTTTGCTGAAAAAATAAGAGGATTTTTTGAAGTGCAAAAGCTCCTCACTTTTTTTAGCAAAATACATAAGCACGCTTGATTTTGTCTGTACTTGAAGACTTAACAAATCCTTGACTTATGAATTCCTTTAACTAACGATGCTTTGAACAGCCAGGCATTGTAGGTGGATATAATGCCAGTGATGCTATGAATTTTCTCGTTTCAGATAGGTAGGCCAGGTTTTGAATGACTAGTTAACCCATTTAATGCTTGGCTTTCCATATAAGAGATCTTGACAATAGTGCAGGCCCTGACCAGATGCCCTGTATGTGGCATCTGATCAGGGCCTGCACTTTTTGAGCCGCAAATACAACAGACCCAACAAAGTGGCATGTGCACTATGTGAAGACTCACATCAGCCCGGGCATCAGCCCAGTCTGATCAGAGTCTTTGCTGCTGGCATAGAGGTAGCTTAGACCCATAGCTACCTTTCAAGCACACAGCAAAGATTCAGATCAGATTGGGCGGATCAGTCTTCCCATGTGGCAAATCCCACTTTGCTGTTGTTTGTCATGTGGTGGCTCATTTGCATTAACTCTTTCACTACCAAAAAGCAGACGACAAAATTTACGTCTGCAAAAATTAAAAAAAATGCCTTGTCCAAGACTTTTTATATTGAAAATTTAGAGACTAGAGAGCAAACAGTGTAGATCTAGATGAGGCGGCTCATTATGAGCCGCCTCATCAGGATCTACGCTGTTTGCAAATTTTGCTAATTGCGTCACTGGGGCTTAAAGAGTTAAAAAGGAATTTCTGAAGAAACGAAAATATAATTTAAACCAAATCAGATGGTCACTATGTTTTTGGAAATAGACCTTATAACTGGACATGTCCACTATGCATAAATAGGTTAAAAATTTGCAACTTCGCACTGGTTTAAATTAACTACACACTGAGCACAGTTTTTCATAACTCAGTTGCGGTGTCAGGAACTCACGTGACTTTTACATATGATTCACAAATTTTTTGTTTTTCAAGTATGAGGCATGTATGGTTTTTACCTGTATAAGTTTCTTCTTAAAGAATGCATTGAAGTAAAATGGAGTAAAGTGCAGAGTTTGACTTTTAGCTTCGGGCTTTTGATGGTGCTACCATTGAAGTGCATATTGCTTTGTTGAGAACGAATGCTCACCCAAAACTATTTCCTTTGATCTTCTGGGTTCATAAAACAGTTTTGGTAAGCATTTATACTAAACCAAGAAGACACACCTTCATAGCTAGCACCATAAACAGAAATTTTCAGTGCATTATGTTTTAACCCTTAATGCGCCAAAAAGCAGACGACAAAATTTACGTCTGCAGAATTTCAAAAAATGTTTTGTCAAAGCAATAGCATATTGAGAATTTGAACACTAGATGGCAAACAGTTTAGATTCAGATGAGGTAGCTCATTATGAGCCACCTCATCTGGATCTACACTGTTTGCCAATTCAACAATTTTAATTTTTGGTGCTTTATGAGTTAAAGAAAGGAAAAAAAAAATACGGAAAACCTAGACCAGAGTCATAATGTTTACACATAAAAATTGGTGAACTGAGTTAAAAAGTTGTGTGGGTTCCCTACACTGAGTTAGTGGAGTGCTTGACAAAGTGTGTATTTGACAAGTGGATTGTCTGCTAGTACAGTGTGACTGTCACGTTTTCCTTCTGAATTATACATTTTATTGGCTTCTTACTCAACAAGCTGGAAGCTTTCAAAACTAATTGTGAACAGTTTTCCTCCAGTGTTGTATGAGCCCATCTTTTTGCATTTCATTTTGATGCCTCCTTTTATATTGCTTTGCATATAATTTATGAGTAAATCAAGTGACATTTGTTTGTTGACTACAAAAAAAGGTGTAACCTACTACAAAAAAGGTGTAACCTACTCTCTTTGGCTCAACTCTCAGGATAGAACAGAAACTAGTTAAGTATTTGAGGGTAAACCAACTCCTTATTGGCATACCTATATAGTATAATTTGTATATTTGTCATGTATGCATGTATGTGTAAATGTGTGTACCTTATTAGTCCTATTAAACACCCTGGAGGCATTGCATTTTATGAAAGGGGCGTGATATATCCAAAATACCTCTAATAAAAAGTATTAAGGTGAATACAATATACATTCAGTGGAAGTAACTCCCATTTTTGCCTCCCTTCTCACTAGGAATGGGATCAACTCTTGAAGGAAAGAATTTGTCCTCTAGGAGCAAATTCTTTTCTAGAGGAGCGAATTCTTTTCTTTAAGACTAGATTCCATTTCAAAGAACTACCTTATTTAGAGAAGCAATCAGGAATTCATGCAAGTAAATATAACATTATTTTCTGAAAAGAGGCAGGGAGCGTTTATTCGAGCAGGGGCGTTTATTAGGATTAATATTGTTATTTATATTTGTATGTACAGTAGTCACAGCTGTCTTAAGCAAAACACTCAGGGAAGGGCCAATACTGCTAAATGAAACAGGTGTTTGCGTAATACTGGTCAATTAACAACAAAAGTGCTATATTACGATTTGAACTGTTGGCCTTTTAAGACATTTTTTTCTGAGTACAGTGGTTTATAAGCTGGGTTGACATATTGATGAACTTTTATGGTTTCCAGTTTGATTTGTGAGCCCATGACCATAACATTTACTTGTCTTTTGCAGGTTGAGTTGTTTGGTCGTAAGTTTGAGCCAGGGGAGTTTGACAAAATGTCACCTGCCGAGCAGCAGGATAAGAGTGACAAGATGATGAATCTGATTCAGAAATGGCGAGAGGACCGGCGAGCCGAGACACTCAGACAGGGGAGAAGATAACAGAGGGGAGGAGATTCAGTTTGAAATACAGTCAACTCCCGATATCTCGAACACTGATATCTTAAATTATCTTCTTATATCAAAGAATGCATTCCCTATTTCTATTTACATTTCAATTCCTGTAATCTCAAACTACTGATATCTCAAAGTAAATTTTCTGGTACCAGAAAATTTAATTTGAGATATCAGTAGTTTGGGCTGAAGTTCGACTTCGAGATATCGAGAGTTGACTGAAGTACAAACTTAGGCAAACAGTCTTTGAGGCAGGGAAAATGATAATTTTGATCGTATGAAATGGGCTACTTTAAAAATTCTAAAAATTGGGACACTGGAAATAATTACCCTAATTGTCATAAAAATGGAACAGTTTGATTTGGCATTGCAGTAATATGTCCAACAGAAGCAGATAGAATGCTAAACAGTGAAGACCCTGATCAGACTGCTCCTAAAGGAGGAGTCTTATCTTGGTCTGCACTGTTTGCTCAGGTCTATCTGTCCCAATACTTAGAATTAGAGAGGTAAAAAAAATGAAATTCCTGTGAATCAAAGGGTAGACAACTTATTGTTGATTGTATATGTTACTCCTAAGGTGTTTAAATGATTCCGTCCAATACATGTATATCTGTGTTAAATTTTTAACAGAGAATTAATTTATTTGAGAATAATTATTTGTTTAAGAAAATCTTAAGTTTCTGTTGAAAGAATTTCAGTTTGTAGTGTCACTGAAAAACTGTTGCCATGCTCCTATACCTAAGATGTCATAGATTTTCTCAATGTGATTTTCTTCAAACCTATAATTCTCAGATAATTTAATTCTCTGTTTTATGTTGAGGCCAGAGGGTCATTTTTTTGGCTGCTATATGCACCTCTCATACATGTCGTAATAAGATCTGAGCTGCAGTCTGTGAAATCTGAAAGGTTTATAGTGAGGTTTAAAGTTGGAAGCAATAACCAGTAGGCCTTTAGGATGCTTATGCTGGCCAAAAAAATTTGAGCCCAACACGACAAAACCAACAATGTGGTTTTGCACCCAGCATAGACTCAGATCAGCCTTGGCATCTGCCCAGTTTCATCAGTCTTTATTTAGTGCCCAAAGGGTAGCTAAGGGTCTCAGCTACCTCCATGCAGACCAGGAAGACTCTGATCAGACTGGGCAGATGCCCAGGCTGATCTGAGTCTGCGCTTGGCGCACAACCACATTGTTGGTTTTGTCATTTCGTGGCTCAAATGCTTGAATCTGTGCAGACTCTAACACAATGTTCCTTAACATTCTGGTTAGGGTATGCATGGTCCCAGCACTGAGCAGGCACACGACATTGAAATCAGCTTTATTTCAAGAGGGTAATTAGCATGGGCGTCAACATGGGCAGGTTGCTTTGTGTGCAGGAACGTTAAAGCTTTACATCCAAGATTTATAAGAATATTGAGCCACAACATGACAAAACCAACAAAGTGGCATGAATGCCCAGCAAAGACTCAGATCATTTTTGGCATCTGCTAGGTATGATCAGACTCTTACCTTGTGCTTAAAGGGTGGCTAAGGGTCTAAGCTACCTCCATGTATACAGCAAAGACTATGATTAGACTGGGTGGATGCCCAGGCTTATCTTAGTCTTGGCTTGGCACACATGCGACTTTGTTGGTTTTGTCATGTCATGGCTCATATGGTCAAACACTTCATCAGGTGAGCTATCCTGTCTGGTGACAGATCTTGTTATATTTTGAATATGTTATATTTTTACATATCAGTTTTGATAGAATAAATTTATTTACAAATAATTTTCTTCTTCTATATCTTGTTTCCTTTAATGTGTATGGAAACACTTCCATGTTTTTCAGCCATTTTTACAAAGATGGGCAACTTCTGCAACTCCCTGTTTGCTTCTCTCTGTGGCAAAACCTTTCCAATTTGATGTCAGCTTTTAAAGGAAAGAATTTGCTCCTGGGGAGCAAATTCTGGGGAGCAAATTCTGTCCTTTAAGAGTTGACTCATATACAGAAGGGAGGCAAAAAGGAAAGTAGCAGTGTTGCTTCCCTTGAAAGTGTACCCATTCACCTTAAGATGATGGATATATTTGCTAGGGATCTCTTATACCTTGAAGTATTTGGCTGCCATCTCCGAGGGCTACTTTTACAAAAAGGAATTTGCTTTCAAAACACAGAATTTGCTTTCAAAGAATTGAATTTGCTTTAATTTACATCAATTATTTAACTATATCTAGAATATTCCCAAGAATATAAATCTGTGTTTATAAAGGTCTGCTTTAAGATGGGATTTTCATATCTAAAACATTTCCAAAAGTCTAGACAGATTTAGATTTTTATATGCCGGTTTTGAAAAAAACAGACATATGTCATGGTGCTGTCTGTCCGTCCTTCCATCTGTCCATCCGGCCGTCCATCTGTCCTTTAACATTCCTGTGACTGCCATAACTCAGTAACTGTTTGGGATATCTTCATGAAATTATGTAGGAACATGTATTAGGTTGGTGGAATGTTTGCTCCCCCTTTCTTAGTTTTAAAATTATGCCCCTTTAATTATTTTTTCCCGACTCGACTTGTGCACACCATAACTAGATAGCCGTTTGGGATATCTTGATGAAACTTTATAGCAGTGTGTATGAAGTCCCAATGATGTGTCACATATAACAATGGTTGCTCTCCCTTACTTTGTTTTAGAGTTAGGTCCTTTTGATTAGTTTTTTAAGCTATTTTTGTGTAAACTTATCTTGTGTAAACCATAACTTGGTAACCCTTTTGTTTTTTCATGTAGCTTTATAGCAATGTGCATGATCACAAGAAAATGTGTCACATACAAGAATGGTTGCTCTCCCTTACTTAGTTTGGAGTAACTTCCCTTTGATTAGTATTTTAGGCTATTCCCATTCACTCCATAACTCCTCAACCTTTTGAAACATTTTAATGAAACTTTGTAGAAACTACAGCTCTGGCTTACTTAATTTCTGAGTTATCTGCCCTTTCATGAATTTCCCGTTTACTCTGTAGCTCCTTAACTGTTTAAAATACCTTACTGAAACTTAATGGTGATGTGTATTGTCAGGGGAATGTAATAGACCATGAATGGTAACTCTAATTATCTTAGTTTTTGAATTATCTCCCTTGTTTGATTTTGGCATTTCTCAACTTCAGAGTCGCTTCACCTTGGAAACTGGTTTATGGTAAACTAGTAGTATTGCATGTTCTAAATGTTTAAATACTGTTGCAGTCATTGATTACAGAGTTGTTACCCCTGTTTTTCTGCCTGTCCACCCACTAAAACGAGTGTATTATGCGCCGCTTGCGCAGCTCTTGTTGGGATTTTTTTGGAATTTAAGAAACGGTCTTAAACTGAAGAAATATGGTATATAATTTATTAGTGGCTTTTGCATTAGCAAAGGAATACATTTATGATCTGCTTTGTGTGCACCTGTCTGCATTTGCATGTACTCTTCTCCTGTACCTGATCAAAAGGCTTATCTGTTTAGTTCATTTCTAAGTAAACCCAGAAGATCAGAGGTAGGGAGAACATCTCAGTTGGCACCTGGATTGTGAGGACTCTGAGGCCAGCTGGGAAACTTGAAGAGCTGACTCATGCAATGGACAGGTATCACTGGAACATACTGGGGCTCTGTGAGATGCGCTGGAAAAACTTTGATGAGATGTCAACAGATGGACAGACACAAGGTTTATCTCAGTGGAGAAGAGGACAAACATGAGTATGGGGATGGATTTCTTGTGCATAAGGACATGGTGAGTGCTGTATTGGGATTCCGACCAGTCTCCAGCAGACTGATTTCAATCTGCCTGAGAGCAGCTCCTTTCAACATCAACATCATACAGGTTTATGCACCAACATTTGGGAATGATGACAATGAGGTAGAACACTTTTACCAGCAGCTCCAGGAAATCATAGACCAAACACCCAAGAAGGACATTCTAGTTATACAAGGGGGTTGGAATGCTAAAGTTGGAAAGGATGAACAGGTAGACTGAGAAAATGTTTGTGGACCCTACTGCAATGTGGAGACTAATGAGAGAGGTCTCAGACTTCAGAGACTTCAAAGCCATGCATGTGGACAAAACTGGATATTTGATAAATGTCATAAAATGTATTCTTCAAAACAAAACCTACAAAGAAATGCTTGCTCATTCTGTAACAGATGTAAAAAAAACATTCAGTGCTGTCAAGAAATGTAAACAACATTCTTTAATTTGTGAAAGAAAATCATTTAATACAGCTTATATACTTGGTCCACAGGAACAGACATCCAGAAGTATGACAACAAGTGGATGTATAAAAAAGTCTTTTAATGAACTTATAGATACAGTAAATAAAGTAAAAGAAAATATAATGATAGTTTAAAACCCCCTCAAAATTTAGGTGCTGGCACAGAAAAGCCTCAAAAACTAAATCAAATGAAACTGGTTTCAAAAGCAAATGAGAAAAACATTGTATTAAATAGTAATGAAAAACAGGGTTTTGCTGCAGAAACTCTCAAAAGTCATGTCCAAATTTTAATAAACCTTATCATGAATAGAGGAAGGCTACAACTATGGTGAGAAAGGAGGTGTACCATTTCAATCCTGTTGGCCTTCAATGGCAATTGAAAATTTCCAATGAACTCAGTCTTTCAATGGTAAAAGTTCACACATTTCCATCATCCAGTTTCACTATTGGCCCTCCTCAAGAAATACGTAAGGCTACTGGTGATGGTAATTGCTTCTTTCGTGCTTGTCATACATAATATTTGGTAGTGAAGAGTATCATTATAAAATACGCTGTTATGTTGTTAAGCATATGCATACCATTTCAGACAGGATTCAAAGAGTTTTACCAGATAACACTAACCTCCATAAGTATTTGCGGATGTCAGGTATGTCTGCAAATCATGTATGGGCTACAGATGATGAGATATTTGTTGCTTCCCATTTACTTAAAACAGACATATTTTAATACACAGTTTCTGGGAATGAATAGAAAGGCTGAAACATGCAGGCAAATTACTGGACCCTGCCCTTTCAACAGAAGAAAAGGCTATCATCAACATACTGGACAAAATCATTTTGATGTGGTAATATGTACAACAGATGTGCCTTTTGATAAGCAGCAGAGAGAGACAGCGAATACATCTATAGACAGAATGTTAATATCTGAAGTGCAAAGGCAGAACAAGTAGTGTACTGAAAAACAATATTCACAATGACAAGAGTTTGACAAATCTGAATACATGAAAATTTACATAGCTAGAAGAAAGTTAAATGCTTCAGTCAAACAAGCAGGAATGGCTAAACAAAGACAGTCTTGCTTGGAACAGAAGTCGTCATTGCATACAGATGTCATCCTTACAAAAGAAAGAATTGGATACAAATGTAATGAGAAATCTTAGAAATACAAGGAACAAAACAGCAAAAAGAAAAAAGAGCAAAGCAGAGAAAGAAGGACAACGCCTTTATAGACAAAAATGGGTCCAGAAAAAAATTACAGTAAAGAAGACCAAAACAGAGCGGCTAAAACATTTTAGACATCAAATGAGCCCAGAAAGAAGAGTCAGCATAAAGAATACAGAAAGAGAGAGGCAAAAATGTTTAAAACAACAAATGAGTCCAGAAGGAAAAGCCAAACTAAAGAAGACAGAAAGAAAGAGGCTAAAACATTCAAGACAACAAATGAGTCCAGAAGGAAAAGCCAAACTGAAGAAGACAGAAAGAGAGAGCCTGAAATATTTAAGACAACAAATGAGTCCAGAAGGAAAAGCCAAACTGAAGAAGACAGAAAGAGAGAGCCTGAAATATTTAGGACAACAAATGAGTCCAGAAGGAAAAGCCAAACTGAAGAAGACAGAAAGAGAGAGGCTAAAACATTCAAGACAACAAATGAGTCCAGAAGGAAAAGCCAAACTAAAGAAGACAGAAAGAGAGAGGCTAAAACATTAATGACAACAACTGAGTCCGGAAGGAGAAGCGAAATTGAAGAAGACAGAAAGAGAAAGGCTAAAATATTCAAAACAACAAATGAGTCCAGAAGGAAAAACCAAACTGAAGAAGACAGAAAGTGAGAGGCTGAAATAATTAAAACAACAAATGAGTCCAGAAGAAAAAGCCAAACTGAAGAGGACAGAAAGAGAGAGGCTAAAACATTCAAGACAACAAATGAGTCCAGAAGGAAAAGCCAAACTAAAGAATACAGAAAGTGAGTGGCCAAAATGTTTAAGACAACAAATGAGTCCAGAAGGAAAAGCCAAACTGAAGAAGACAGAAAGAGAGAGCCTGAAATATTTAAGACAACAAATGAGTCCAAAAGGAAAAGCCACACTGAAGAAGACAGAAAGAGAGAGGCTGAAATATTTAAGACAACAAATGAGTCCAGAAGGAAAAGCCAAACTAAAGAAGACAGAAAGAGAGAGGCTAAAACATTCATGACAACAACTGAGTCCGGAAAGAAAAGCAAAATTGAAGAAGACAGAAAGAGAGAGGCTGAAATATTTAAAACAACAAATGAGCCCAGAAGAAAAAACCAAACTGAAGAAGACAGAAAGAGAGAGGCTAAAACATTCAAGACAACAAATGAGTCCAGAAGGAAAAGCCAAACTAAAGAATGCAGAAAGAGAGAGCCTGAAATATTTAAGACAACACATGAGTCCAGAAGGAAAAGCCAAACTGAAGAAGACAGAAAGAGAGAGCCTGAAATATTTAAGACAACAAATGAGTCCAAAAGGAAAAGCCAAACTGAAGAAGACAGAAAGAGAGAGGCTGAAATATTTAAGACAACAAATGAGTCCAGAAGGAAAAGCCAAACTAAAGAAGACAAAAAGAGAGAGGCTGAAATATTTAAGACAACAAATGAGTCCAGAAGGAAAAGCCAAACTAAAGAAGACAGAAAGAGAGAGGCTGAAATATTTTAGACAACAAATGAGTCCAGAAGGAAAAGCCAAACTGTAGAAGACAGAAAGAGAGAGGCTTAAACATTTAAGACAATAAATGAGTCCAAAAGGGAAAGCCAAACTGAAGAAGACAGAAAGAGAGAGGCTAAAACATTCAAGACAACAAATGAGTCCAGAAGAGAAAGCCAAACTGAAGAAGACAGAAAGAGTGAGGCTCAAATATTTAAGACAACAAATGAGTCCAGAAGGAAAAGCCAAACTGAAGAAGACAGAAAGAGAGAGGCTAATACATTCAAGACAACAAATGAATCCAGAAGTAAAAGCCAAACTGGAGAAGACAGAAAGAGAGAGGCTAAAATGTCTAAGACAGGAAATGAGTCCAGAAGGAAAAGCCAAACTGAAGAAAACATAAAGAGAGAGGCTGAAATATTTAAGACAGCAAATGAGTCCAGAAAGAAAAGCCAAACTAAAGAAGACAGAAAGAGACAGGTTGCAATATTTAAGACAACAAATGAGTCCAGAAGGAAAAGCCAAACTAAAGAAGACAGAAAGAGAGAGCCTGAAATATTTAAGACAACAAATGAGTCCAGAAGGAAAAGCCAAACTGAAAAAGACAGAAAGAGAGAGGCTATAACATTCAAGAAAACAAATAGGTCCGGAAGGAAAAGCCAAACTGAAGAAGACAGAGAGAGAGAGAGAGGTTAAAACATTCAAGACAACAACTGAGTCCAGAAGGAAAAGCCAAACTGAAGAATACAGAAAGTGAGAGGCTGAAATAATTAAAACGACAAATGAGTCCTGAAGGAAAAGCCAAACTGAAGGAGACAGAAAGAGAGAGGCTAAAACATTCAAGACAACAAATGAGTCCAGAAGGAAAAGCCAAACTGGAGAATACAGAAAGTGAGAGGCGAAAATATTTAAGACATCAAACGAGTCCAGAAAGAAAAGCCAAACTTCAAAAGACAGAAAGAGAGAGGAGAAAATATTTAAGACAGCAAATGAGCCCAGAAGAAAAAGTCAAACAAAAGAATACAGAAAGGGAGAGGCTAAAACGTTTGAGACAACAAATGAGCCCTGAAAGAAATGTCAAAGTTAAGAATACAGAGAGAGGCGAAAATATTTTAGACATCAAAAGAGTCCAGAAAGAAAAGCCAAACTGAAGAATACAGAAAGAGAAAGGCGAAAATATTTAAGACATCAAACGAGTCCAGAAAGAAAAGCCAAACTTCAAAAGACAGAAAGAGAGAGGAGAAAATATTTAAGACAGCAAATGGCCCAGAAGGAAAAGTCAAACAAAAGAATACAGAAAGGGAGAGGCTAAAAAGTTTGAGACAACAAATGAGCCCTGAAAAAAGTCAAAGTAAGGAATACAGGAACAGAGAGGCGAAAATATTTAAGACATCAGATGAGTCCTGAAGAAAAAGTCAAACTAAAGAAGACAGAAAGAGAGAGGCAAAAAAATTGAGACAATTGAGTCCAGAAAGAAAGGCCAAACTAAAGAAGGTAGAAAGACAGAGACTATATAATCTTAGACAACATATGAGTCCTGCAAAAAAGGAAAAAATAAAGCTACAAGAGTAAGTCCTTAAGTCCTTATGAATGAAATTATCTGTAAGTAATTCAATAAAGGGAATTTTTACCCAGAAGAACAGAATGAAGAGCCTAAGACAAAAAATGAGCCTAGAAAAGAAAAAGATAGAAAAAGGAGAAAGAAAGAGATCGCCTGCATCATATGAGATTGGAAATGTCGCCTGAAGAAGTAAAGAAAGAAATGTTGGCAAACAGAAACAATATGAGACTGCATAGGCAAGCTATGAGCAAGAAATAAAAAAAAAGAAATGGAAAAGAAGAAAGAAAGATTCCGCCTTAGCTAATTAAGAAGTAAAATGTCAACAGTTTTTTTTTTGAGAGAAACATTACAGTGGGAACGCGTATCTATGGCGGAGTGATGTTTTTAAACAGATAGCAACAAATAATAACGTTCTAAATTTCTGAGATATAGATTCAATCGACGAACGTGTCGCAGTTTCAGTGATGCTTTGTCGGCGAATCAAACTACACACAGCCGAAAATAATATATGGTTTTATTCCTGACATCTTAATTTAATTCTCTATGCCTTTAAGAGCAGAGCTCAACACCGAGATATTCGGCAATCGAACGTTTTACGTGATCATGTAAAGACGACTTCAACAGCAATTTTCAAAATAAATCGACTTTCTCCCGTCGGCGGACGTTATGCCATGAAAAACCATGGTGTCTGCCCTTTCTCCATTATAAAAATTAAGTAATTCGGTGTTTGGGACAATTTCCTTTGCAAAATAATGTTTAGGTACCCTATTTCATTTTCTAAAATAATGGCGGATTTTTTACCTGATCGATAGACAGCAAAATAATCTGTAATAAATTCAAACATTTCGGAAATGTTCTTGAATCCTGAAATCCGACACACGAAGAGGAACGCGTCCTGTAATTCAACATACAACACTATTTTTTTCTGTACTTTCTTCAGAATGATTGGGAAAAGAATTCTGATCAGTAGCCTACACCATACTGTAAACAAATCGATCGATTTATGACAGTTGTGACGCAATTACATAACTGCGTCAACTGTTTCAGCCTTCGCATTTACTTGCTTATAAGTTATTAAGACCGGTACATTGTGGTCAAAATCAGAGGGACTGCTAGAAAAAAGTAATTTTGCCATCCAATTAATCCTGCACGTGCCAATATTTAAAAGCCTCTCCTGCAACTCACACGATCACCCTACCCAACTTAAGGCCCCTCTACCCCCCCCCCCCCCTTCCTCCACCCTTCCCCCCTGCCCCAGCCCCACCCCTACACACACACACACACACACACACACACACACAACTTATAACCTTTCTTTTACATGAAAAACTAAGCAAAATATAATAGATGTTTAGCCATAACAAATACTTGCAAAACTTCAATGACTAAATCCTTGAATAAAAAGTGCAGTGTATACCTGGGTTAGACTACTTCCAAAAGCAGCAGTCTAATCAGGGTCAGTACTATTTGATTTTCCCAGCAATTTCGACACACTGTCAGATGGTGAAAGTGGTAGGACAATTGCAGTAATGAAGATTTTGTTTTAACTTTAAGCTTAGAAAATGACTTGGCCACACATACGTATACACTCCTTTACACTCCATATAATTTCAGCCAATATTGAGAAGCAGCAGATGTACTGTTAAATGAGCTTTTGATTATTAAAATTGCAGTATGCATTTTTTAAAACATATGTTTTGGCCCTCTGTAGAACTACCTTACTGAGGAGTTCTAATGAGGGTTTACAACATACATATTTACTTGGTAGTTGTTTATCCTCTTTTTAAGAGTGTAAACAACTAACAAGCATTTATTGATTCTTTCTAAGAAGAAACCAGAGATTTAATAAAATACATATTTATTATGAAATGCCAGGTTTGTCAACTAGCTCATCAGGTGGTGTGTGTGTGTGGGGGGGGGGGGGGGGGGGGGGGGCTGTCAGCTCTGCAATGCCCTTGGTTCATAAATTAAAATGCCACAGTGTGTTTATATACTCAGGGATCTTTTGAGGGATTTGCTCTAACTGTTGCCAAAAATCTCATAGAAATCTATCAATTGGGGCAAATCTCATGCAAAAATCATATAATTTATAATGAATGGTACCTTAACTTTTCATTGAGAATGGAGAATCATTCTCTCAAAATTTTAGTTCAATGAGATGTGTTCTCTAATATGATTCTGAGTCACACTCATAAAAAGACAAAACAAATGAAAAGCACAGCTGTCCAGCAAACCAGAAAACTTGATTAAATATGTGGCAAAGGCTCAGGACTTGGTAATCCATTCTCTAAGTTGAATAATGGTAAGATATAAATATGATTAAACGTGAAAAATAATAGGCCAATATTTAGTGAGCCAAAGTGGAGTTATTCTTTATCATTTCTCTTCAAGTAAAATGTACATTTGTATGTTGTGGTGTCTCATCACAGTTGCTTTTGATCAAAAATTAAAAGTTAACACAAATTTCAAATGAACAAATTACTACTATATAGGTATTCTAAATGTATAAAGCTCAGATCAAATTATTATATCCACATGCAGTCTGACATTGCCCTTCAGTGTTTTCCCTATAAGGATAAATAAATAAATAAATATCCAAAATAAATTATAACATATATACATAATAAGAAAAAAAATATGGAGACATTTCCACAAGTGATGGTTTTATGATAATGATTTTACAAAGACTCAGCTGGAGCATGATAGCAATTCTGGGAATTCTGTCTTATTCAGCCATAAAAACATTTGCTGTGATCCATTAATAGAACCATCTATGCTCTTGCTGAAGTGCTTCTAATGAGAGGGCACAACAGGTGCTAATATGAAGCCCGTTGATGCTGGTGCAACATTTATGGTGGAACTGTGTAATTGTTTTCATTCTAACATAGTCTTGACATGTAGAAGGACAAACAGCATTATGCAACATTCCACATAAAGTGCAGGGTCCAGCAGTCAGCAGGGTATGTCCCATTCATTATTTTGTGCACTTATTATGATATAAAAAAGCTTGCTAGCATAATAAAGTCCTTAATATTTGGCCAATAAAATCCTCTGTGAAAATGCTTTTTAATAGGTTGGTGTGTGTGTGTGTGGGGGGGGGGGAATAGACAGGAAGGGGCTACCTCTCATTCAACTGCACTAAACTGCATCCTTTTACTGTCATGACTCATCATTTAATGTCTGTCATCAAGCTTTTCTCTCTAGTAACTTAATAACTGATTAGTAATTACACGTTTCTTTGCTTTGGTCAGAAGCTGCAAACATTTAAGTTGGATTAAATTAATCAGGAAACATAAAAATGTTTTTATTTTTCAGTTTATGGTATCATTTCTATTGATATAACTTCAATATGAGCCTTTTAATTTTCTTTACGAGATTTAAGCTAAAACATACCTTTTTGCATTTAATTCTATAGTATATATATTTCTTCATCCCCCCCCCCCCCCCCCCCCAAAGCATGAAATTGTTTGCAGTTGCCTATTAACTAGGATTTTTTGGAGAGTAGGTAGGTAGGCTTTCTTTTTAATCCCTGCAAACTATGAAAACAACAAAACAAATAATAGTTCCACATAAAATGTCACACACAGTTACAGTAATTACCCATAACACTAAGATAACAGCATCATACATTTTGAACATATCTATGTCACCCACAAATGGTGTACCCAAAATGTGCAGGTATTATAAGGAAAAAATTCTGACCCAGATCAGACTGCTCCTGGGTCTACACTGCTTGCTCAGACCTGTTTGTCTTACTATGCAGGTTGATCACGGTAAATGTGCCGTTAGTTAAAAAATAAATAAATAAAAAAATAGATCTAGGGTGTCCCAAGTGGCCATCTTTTTTTTTTTTTTTTAGGGGGGGGGGAATTTTGGTGGTTAGCTAGGCAGTTGCTATCTACCCACCAAGAGTGCAGGGTCAAGACTTTTTTTTTGAAATTTTGGGTGGAGCCAGGTTATTTTTTTCACTGATTTTTGAGGCCAAATTATTTTTGAAATCCCCTTATGAGCTAAAATTATTTTTTCTTACATATCCAAAGACAGGGAATTTTTTCGAAAAATATACCCGCCCCCACCCCCAGAATATCAAATGGTCGGTCCCTTAGCGCCTAGCAGGACAGGGTTTTGACAGATTTATGAGGAAGGGCAAGCTGTCTCTTGTACTTTTTGTGGGATGCCTTCTGAAAGGGTACATGTGTGTTGGGGGGGGGGGGGGGGGGGGAGGGGGGTGGCGTCGTCCGGGACAGAATTCTTTAGAATGGCGAGTGGTCTCAGAATGTGGGGCGCGTTGTATTGGGGGAAGTTGTCTGGGGGAGTTATCTCAGAATCTGGGCGAGTTGTCACCTGAAGGTGGGGCGAGTTGTCTTGGGGCGAGTTGTCCGTAATTCGATTAAAGCATGTCCTAGGTTTCACTTATAATATTTATTTAAGATATCTATTATCTTTCCGCATGCTCCTGCTTGTTCCACTATCAATTAAATAGCCGGTCAATCACTCAATATTTTTCGTTTGTCCAACTTTGTGGTTGACCAGTGTGTTTGTTTTGCTTTCTCTCGTTCTCGGCGTGTGGCCTAAATTCAGAAGCCCCAAAATCGCAGGCAGACAGACTAACGCAAAATCTTAATAAATTCACAGTCTGCTAAATGATTACAAGCTTTACTATACCATAAATGAAGAAACAGTTGGTCTGCTCAAGTCGATCCAGCTGAAAAATGTCTTTGTGTTGACAAACGCATGTGCCATGTATACGTAAAAATGACCAACTTCATTATCGATTTTCAACGAAAATAGACTTTCTCCCGAATATACCTGGCTAAAAGACGGTCGAATGTATGAACTACGGTTCAGTTATAATGGCATCTAATTTGGTTTGTGGGACAATTTTCTTTGCAAAATAACTTTGGGGTACTGTCGTATGCTTTTACTTTTCTGAAAAACGGTTGTCAAACTGTGATCGTTGTTTTGGGTGTGCAAACTGCATTGAGGTACCGATATGCGTCTGATGTCAATAACAAAACATCAAATTTCATTCTGATCTGGTCCGTTGGAAAACTATAACTGCATATCTTATCAACCGAGCATTATTTTGGGACTGTTTCTGTTCAAAATTTCCCGCCATTTTTTCCGGCGAAAAAAATGATTATTTCTTTGTGCGTAGACGACCGCTCAGAAAATGAATTACTCAAATGTGATGAGTCTGCGTTCCAACTGTTAGCTAAAAGAAGAAGAATGAAGAAGCTTAGACAAACCATGGGCAAGATGAAGAGAGATCTAGAGAGAATGGCTACAAGAATGCAAATAACATTATTACGGATGAAAATGTCAACTGAAAACTAGGAATTGAATCGCTAAAGAAACGGAACAGGAGGAGGCAGCTTAGAAATTCCCACTCAGAGGAAATAGAGACAGTTATATAAGAATTCAAAAAGAAAATTTGTTAGTCACCTGAATACATTTGTACAGTTTGTCAGCGTTGCCTTTATAAAACAGTGGAAAGAAAATGAACGTTGACAAATATCAAGATAATGATTTAATTGCAAGATGCAGAACTTCAGAGGAAAGTTTTGATAGTAATGAGTATGTGTGCAAAAAAATGTAGTAATCATCTAATGCACAAAAGAATGCCACCACAAGCAGTTGCAAACAAAATGCACATTCCTCCAGCGCCCCATAAAGAATTTATCAGCGATTGAATCAAGGCTGTTGCCAAAGTGGTACCCCTTCATGAAACTAATGGCACTTACTCGAGGCAGGCAGACTGGGATAATAGGTGCTGTCATTAATATGCCTATTGATGCAGAAGAAGTGTGTTCTTCTCTTCCACATACTCTTAACAGTGCTGGTATCATACCTGTAAAGTTGAAGAGGAAACAGAACTTCAAATGCCATGCTTTCTATGAAAATATCAGGGCACAGCCAGTCCTACAGGCTTTTCAATCGTTGAAAAGGAATAATCATCACTATACAGAAGTTCTAGAAACTTATGATTGGGAAAACAAATGTAATACAGAGAATGAAGGGGTTTGGAAGATCTTTACGGGGAAAGTTTGATGGAAAGCAGGACGATGACACTGATACAGTAACTGAAACACATAAAGAGAATTTGGACAAAGAGACAGTTACCACATGTACAAATTCTGAAGAAGACATATATGAAACCTCTGCTGGAGATACCCAAGAAAGATTGAGAAGTCTACAGTATGATACCTGTATACAGAGAACTAATCCTCTTCTGGATTCAGACCGAATTTATAGTTGGCAGCTGGGGAAGGTAAAAGGCCGCTTAACATCATGCTTGATAAAGCATGTGAGGAGCAAGCCTTTGGAAAATCTGGCTTTGATGCAGAGAGATCAGTTAAACTAACACCCCAAAAGAACTTCAATGACAGAGTTTCAAATAAATCTGGGAACTTTGCCCAAAATATTGAATATATATTTTTGCCCAGTTTATTACCGAATACAAACAGATAATGGATTCCATCTCAATTGCATTAAGAAAGTCCTACACCAGATGTACAGAGGATGGAGTAGTAAATGCCAGATTTCTGAAAAAATACATGAAATAATGATAAAAGTTTAGATCCTTTAAGAGCAAAGAAAACATTCATAAGTAAGAAGTTGGGCCATACCGCGGTTTCGGCTATTCAAGCCTCATCAGTGACCCTTTAAATCTGGCACAAGAAGCCAGAGGAAAAAAACAGTAAATTTGCAGGTTTAACATGGCAGTCGTCTCAAAGACTGATAAGTCGAAAAATACCAAAATATTTCAAATTTGTTTAACAAAATGAATCTAAACGTATGATCATTTCTGACTTCTCAGAATATATTCCATGATCTCAAAGGACCAAAAGGAAAATATAGTCTGCACTATAGATGAGTGCGGGGAGACGTTTTACGGCCGCCACACGGCACAACATCCAGCTGCAGTGATAGTAAATAATGATAAAAGTTTAGATCCTTTAAGAGCAAAGAAAACATTCATAAGTAAGAAGTTGGGCCATACCGCGGTTTCGGCTATTCAAGCCTCATCAGTGACCCTTTAAATCTGGCACAAGTAGCCAGAGGAAAAAAAACAGTAAATTTGCAGGTTTAACATGGCAGTCGTCTCAAAGACTGATATAAGTCGAAAAATACCAAAATATTTCAAATTTGTTTAGAAAATGAATCTAAACGTATGATCATTTCTGACTTCTCAGAATATATTCCATGATCTCAAAGGACCAAAAGGAAAATATAATCTGCACTATAGATGAGTGCGGGGAGACTTTTTACGGCCACCACACGGCACAACATCCAGCTGCAGTGATAGTAAATAATGATAAAAGTTTAGATCCTTTAAGAGCAAAGAAAACATTCATAAGTAAGAAGTTGGGCCATACCGCGGTTTCGGCTATTCAAGCCTCATCAGTGACCCTTTAAATCTGGCACAAGGAGCCAGAGGAAAAAAAAACAGTAAATTTGCAGGTTTAACATGGCAGTCGTCTCAAAGACTGATATAAGTCGAAAAATACCAAAATATTTCAAATTTGTTTAGAAAATGAATCTAAACGTATGATCATTTCTGACTTCTCAGAATATATTCCATGATCTCAAAGGACCAAAAGGAAAATATAATCTGCACTATAGATGAGTGCGGGGAGACTTTTTACGGCCGCCACACGGCACAACATCCAGCTGCAGTGATAGTAAATAATGATAAAAGTTTAGATCCTTTAAGAGCAAAGAAAACATTCATAAGTAAGAAGTTGGGCCATACCGCGGTTTCGGCTATTCAAGCCTCATCAGTGACCCTTTAAATCTGGCACAAGAAGCCAGAGGAAAAAAACAGTAAATTTGCAGGTTTAACATGGCAGTCGTCTCAAAGACTGATATAAGTCGAAAAATACCAAAATATTTCAAATTTGTTTAGAAAATGAATCTAAACGTATGATCATTTCTGACTTCTCAGAATATATTCCATGATCTCAAAGGACCAAAAGGAAAATATAATCTGCACTATAGATGAGTGCGGGGAGACTTTTTACGGCCGCCACACGGCACAACATCCAGCTGCAGTGATAGTAAATAATGATAAAAGTTTAGATCCTTTAAGGCTGCAGAGTCTCCTTCTTAAAGACAAAGCATAAGCTTTCTACAGACTGTTCGAGGTACCCCACCCTATTGGCAGAAGGCAATGTTCAAACTTCTGGCTGCTGTGAAACAGTTTGGAATCACTTTCTTTCTAACACTGTCAACAGCTGATCTAAAATGGACAGACACTATTGATGTGATCACCCAATAACAAGGTAGGGTTCTCTCATCAGACGCAATACAAAAACTGACATGGGAAGAAAAGAAGTACTATTCTTCGATCAAATCCTGTAAGTGCAGCCAGGCACTTTGATGATCGCCTGCGGTGCTTTTTCAAAGACATCATACTCAGTCCAACTGAACCTCTTGGTAAAGTAGCACATTACACATACCGAATAGAATTCCAGCAAAGGGGCTCACCTCATGCCCATTGTGTTTTGTGGGTGAAAGATGGCCCTACACCAGACTCTCCAGATACGGTGGTTGTGGAATTTATAGATAAATATGTCACATGTGCTTTACCAGATGAATCTGTAAATCCAGAATTTCGTCATTTGGTTAAAATAGTACAACGACATTCCTGTAGGAAAAATAGCCATCAGAGGAGATGGCAAATCCCCCGACCGAGGACCCCCATGGGCCTTGGTAAAAAGGGTGCACTTCAAAACACATATTAGTAATATATTGTCATTCTTTCTTGCTTCTGATTGACATTATCTGTTAACAGATGCATGATTATCTAACACTCAGGCTAAAACAGTATGCTTGACTGCTAAAAAGAGGTAATATCTCAAACAGCCACCATATACACAAATGTATAGCATACGGTACATTCAACTTTCAAAATGTGTGAATAACTTCTAAAGTACAAGCCCTACAAATCTAATTTTGAGCTCACTAGTAAGTGAATTTGGACAAAAAATCCAAATCTGGAACAACTTTTTTTTTTTTTTTTTTTTTTTTTGGGGGGGGGGGGGGGGCGGGGGGGTCGGGATGTGGAGGGGTCAGAGAGAGTTAGGAACACTGATAAAATATCAAAGCATGATCATCGATATTCTAAAAGGTACAAGGTTATTCAAATTCTGGGGCAGGCCAGGGTTATACAGATATGGAGCAGACTCAAACAGTAGCACAAACTACCAAAGGGAAATAACTCACAAAGTATGAAAGCAAGGATTATCAATCATGTATGAGACAAATTGTCATGACCTGTTCTGCATATTTGTGAAATATCATGAAAATATTTCAAAAGGTATTCAAGCTATGGAGCAGACACCAAAAATCATCAAAGGGAAATAACTCCAAAAGTAAGAAAGCAAGAGTTGTCATTCTTTTTCGCGACACATTATCATGACCTGGTCTACACATCTGTGAAGTATCATGAATAAATTCCAAAAGGTATTCAAGTTATAGAGCGGACATGAAATCACACCTAAAACCATCAAGGGGAAATAACTCAAAAAGTAAGATAGCAGGAGTTGTCATTCTTGTTCGCGACACATCGTCATGACCTGTTCTACATTTGTGTGAAGTATCATGAAAATATTCCTAAAGGTATTCAAGTTATAGAGCGGACACGAAATCACACCTAAAATGATCAAGGGGAAATAACTCAAAAAGTAAGAAAGGAAGAGTTCTCATTCTTGTTCGCAACACACCGTCATGACCTGTTCTATATATCTGTGAAGTATCATGAGAATATTCCAAAGGGTATTCAAGTTATAGAGGGGACACGAATCTGCCAAAAAAATCACACCTAAAACTATCAAGGGGGAATAACTCAAAAAGTAAGAAAGCAAGAGTTGTCATTCTTGTTCGCGACACATTGTCATGACCTGTTCTACATTTCTGTGAAGTATCATGAAAACATTCCAAAGGGTATTTAAGTTACAGAGCAGACACGAATCTGCCAAAAAATCATCAAAGGGGAGATAACTCAAAAAGCACAATAGCAAGAGTTACCATTCTTGTACGCGACACATCGTCATGACCTGTTCTACATTACTGTGAAGTATCATGAAAATATTCCAAAGGGTATTCAAGATACAGAGCGGACAAGAAAATGTTTACGGATGGACGGACGGATGGACCCCAGGCTCATCGCTATATCCCCCGAACCTTTCGGTCGGGGGATAAAAAGGAACTAACTGCAGGTTTAACTTCCAAAGAGCACCATCAAATGCAACTTTAGACTGTGACAATCCTGCCATTTTGAAAGCAGCTTTGGAGAAAGCAGCAGATATAAAAACAGCTGTTTACAAACAAGAATTTTAGAATATGGATGAGATTCTTGAAAATGCCAGGGTAAATGAAAGTGAATACATGTATATGATGGCACCTAGACTGTCAAAAAGAGGCAAAAATGTTATCCTTCAAAGAAAACCAAATAAAAAAAGCATAAATTGCTACATCAGACTTCTACTGACAGCTTGGGAAGCAAATATGGATGTAAAATTTTGCAGAGATCCATATGGATGTATTGGCTATATGGTTTAGTATATAACAAAGGATGAGAAATAAGTCAACAGCTGCTGCTTGTTTCAGAGAACATTCAAATTATTGACCTGAAAACAACAATGAAAAGATGGCATCAGTATTTGTAAATGCCTGGGAAGTGAGTGCCCAGGAGGCAGTATACAGGCTGCTTAGTTATCACTGTTCAAGAGCAACTATGACACAGTTTTCATCCCAACAGATTTACCAGAGAAGCGTGTTTCTCTCTTAAAGCCAGCATCAGTCATTGAAGCAATCAAACCTTGGACTCGACACAGGTTTTCATTAAAGCCAATTGACACAGCTTAGGTGCGCGCTGTGACATTGGCCTTGAAGGTAGGGACATTTTCATTGTGCGCAACAAATCGTCTTGCCAAATAGTTTGAAATCTCGCCATGCTGGACAAAGTTATGGGCCGAATGCAAATAGCTTTTCATTGTAGGCTAGTTTATTAGTTTATTAGAGTCTCATCCTGGTGTACAATATCACATACATATATACATATTACAAAATAAAAATACACCAAGCCATTCAATATAGAATTATAAGAGACTTATCACAACAGTACTTATTTACAAGCATCATCATTATAAAATGTACTGAAAGATATATACAGTCTATCACACGCTCAACTCAGCAGGGAAGCAATCCGATCGTAGAAACTCGTGGTACGCCACCACACACACAAAAAGAACCAGAAGACCGATCCTGTGAGCCATCACGTGCTGACTCATCAAGGAACTGGTACCAGAGTGTCAAGTACTTCTCCGCGTACCACACCCGCATCGCGAGGAACACTGTGCCCAGAGCAAACGGGCGTCCTAGAGTGTGCCTAGTGGATGTACAACGGATACTTCCCTGCTAGTTGAACTTTGAAGTTTCCCAACAATTACTTGCATACTTAAATGAGGGGGAAAAAGAAAAAGAAAAAAAAACCAAGACATACTACGGTTATACATTAAAATAACATTTACGCAACACTGGTCGTTTAAGCACGTAAAGCTAAGAGATACATATTAATACAAAATAAATAAATTAAAAACGAAAAGACCAGTAAATAAAAAAAATGATATTGATTCCCGACTGTCAGTTGTATGCGCTGTATTTATGAAAAATACCCAAAGCCACAGCATGCACGCACAATACATGCATCACCGGAGAAGGAACGCTGCCTAGGCAGGGGGATTTGGCGGAGCCAGTGTCCAAACAGCATAACCCCCTACCTGATGTCCAATCTCCGGCCCGCACATCGTGTGATCGATTTAAAACAAGCGTCATACAAGAAAACTGACAGACCCAGTATCCATTAAAAAATAATACACGGGAGAAAAAACAAAAAAAACAAAAAGAAAACTACTTTTTGTAAAAATAAGCGTTACGGAATTGCAGAATTTTAAAACAGGTTTTGGCACATATTCGAATCATATCTGTATGACTGAATAAAAAAAATCATTTTTTCGCGAAGATTAAGATCAATAGAAGTTGGCAACAATGACATAGCCTTTATGAATAAAACATCTCTAAGATCATTATAAGCAGAGTATTCCAGTATCACGTGCATCTCGTCTTCGATTACATTACAAAAATGACACAGCCGCTGGGTGACATCAATATTTTCGAACCTTCCCGTTTCTATTCTGATCGGGGCTACACCGCATCTAAACTTTGCAAAAGCTGCTCTATAACAAGCGCGCATAAGCAATTTGCAATAATTTTCAGGTTTATACTCCGATTTAAATAACCTATACGAACGTAGTTTATTGCGCCCGGTTCCTGATTTTCCAGACTCGCTATTTACTAGAGTATGCCATTCTGAGACGTAATTAGCCATCAAAGAGTTTACTATATCAGACGTAAATTTTGTTCGGGAAAAAGCCCTTGTCGTATCAGACTATGTCTCATATCCCAGATCTCTGAACTTCTCTTTGATAGTAAAATTACGATTTTTACAATTTCTGCCAGATTTTTGGTCAGTCCAAGTAAATATACGCTTATTTATACGGCTTACGTCCATATTAATCATTCGATTCCAATAATTACATGTAGACTTCCACTGCCTAACAAACATGGGCTGCCACCCCATATCACCGGAAACTGCGGCAGTCGGCGTATATTTTCCGGTACCGAGAAAAAATCTCATGGCTCTGTTTTGTACAGCATTTACGCAAGAGTATGACCTTGTACCCCAAACAGATGCTCCATAATTTATCACTGGCCACACGAGCGTATCGTATCGTATAGTTTATTTATTTTTTTTTTATAATTTTATTTTTTCAAAGACATAGTACAATATAACATACATTCATATTATAAAGTAGTAAAAAATCTTATAACTCTTTTGTTCTTTTTCTAACTACAGAACCAGTCCCGCAGATTGAACCCATATAACATTATCAAAGCTTACGGTTGATCTTTTTTATTCGTAATGCATAAATGCTTGGTTGGGATCAGGTACATGCCGGATTAGAGTCTATTATCATTCGGAGTAAAGAAATTGTATAGAGGCATCCATTTTGCGAAAAACTTTGCCACCTTATTTGATATATAAGCGTTATACCGGTCACTAGTAAATTTTTTCTGCAATACTGCAACAAATGCATGAATAGTTAAATTTTTATCAGTACTTATGAATTTCGTTTTATAAACATAATATTTTACTAACACCAGTATATAATTTATTAAATCATTTCTACCTTGATATGAAAATATAATATTACGATCATTTATGTTTAAAATGATGTTGGCATTTTCGTATAACCAGGTTTTTAGAGAATTCCAAAACTCCTGAACCTTCACACAAGTTAGAAACAAATAATTAAATTTTTCTGGATGTTCATTACAATATGAAATTAGGTTATTATCAATTTTTCCTATTTTCCAAAGAAAGTAATTAGTAACAAGAATTTTATTATTTATTTTAAACTGAAAGTCTTGAAGTTTAACCTCTTTAAAATTACTTATCGAGGCATTAAATAACCTCAAGTCATTTTCATTAATGACTCCTACATCAGCCGTCCATTTATCATTTATATTTAATAGGTTCACTTTCGCCATAATATCATAGAAAATTCGACTTCCTTTCTTATTTAACATTAAGTAACTAATGTAAATATTACATCTGGTATTAAATTTGTTTTCTTTTATAAATACTTTATTATCATTTATCACAGTTTTCCACCCGATTGGAATTTTATTTAAAACATGCTGATAATCAAGTGCAGTACCCCTAACATTGTAGTTCGTTTAAAAGTTTCAAACTGATAAAAATTACCATGTTCGTCAATAATATCTGATACAGTAATGACACCTTTTTTGCACCAATCGTTTATAAATAAATACTTTTGATTAAAGTTAGTATTGAACCATATTAGAGAATCTAGAATTTTTTTTATATTGTCTATCTCACATACATTACAAAAATGTGACCATGCCTTTAGAAAGTCCCTCCAAAATGGATTAATCATGTTTCAACATTGTTGACCAGCGTATAAACCGCCACATTTAAACAACTGTGTAAAATTTATATTTGACAATGTATTCCAAGTTGTGTTGTCTGATTGTTGTAAAATTCTACGTAACCATGTGATTTTTAAAGATTTGATAAACATTTGAAGCTCCACCATTCTCAATCCCCCAGATGCTAAGTTCCTTATTAGTATGTTTCTTTTTATTCTGTCTGGACCGTTATTCCAAATAAATTTATAAAATATTCTTTCCAGTTGTTTAAGCATTTCCTTTGGTGGATCTGGTAAGGATATAAATAAGTGAACAAACTTTGACAACGCTAATGATTTCATAATTGTGATTCTACCCGTTAATGTTACTTTTCTTTTTGTCCATTGCTTTAGGATACATTTAACTTTATTTAGAATATCATTTGTATTTAAATCCCATATATTATATACCTCTGTTGCGAATGTAACACCCAAAATTTTAAACGGTCCCAGTGACCAATCTAACTGAAAATCGTTGCACATCTTACGTTCCGAATTACTTAAAGCTCCAATCTCAATTGCTTTTGTCTTCTCAATATTTATTTTTTAATCCGGACATATTATAAAAAGTATACAGCGTTTCTAACGTACTTTTTAGTGATTTTTCCGAACCGTCCAGCAACAGCTGCGTATCATCAGCATACTAACTTATTTTATATTCTTTATCAACTATGATACCTTTTATATTTGTATTTTTTCTTACCATTTGTCCTAAAATTTCCGCACATAATAGGAAAATATAAGGTGATATAGGGTCCCCTTGTCTGCAGCCTCTTTTTAAATGGAAAAAGTCTGAAATAAAACCATTTTGTAATATACTACTTTCTGTCCCGTTCTGAAACAGCTTTATCTATCTTTTTACTGAATCTCCAAAATTAAAATAGTCTAATGTTTTCGATATAAATTTCCAACTAACCGTGTCAAAAGCCTTTTGAAAATCAATTGACAGTAAAAGTCCCGGTATATTCTGATTCTTTGTTTCATATAAAACATCGTATATCAACCTTATATTCTCTCCTATAAAACGGCCAGATATAAACCCTTTTAGATCCTCATGTATTAAATTGTGTAAAACTAGCTTCAGTCTATTGGAGATAACCGCAGATGCCATTTTGTACGTTACATTTAGAAAAGATATTGGTCTCCAATTTTTTAAATTTTCTCTTGATTTATTAGGTTTAGGTAAACACGTAATAATACTTTGCTTTTGAGTAATGCTTAATGATCCTGATCTATATCCATAGTTTAATGACCTCAAAATAAATGTACTAATATCCTTCCAAAAGAATTAAAAAAAATCCACAGTGAATCCACCCAAACCAGGGTTTTTGTTGTTTTTTCAAAATTTCGAACAGCTGTAGCTAATTCTATATATGTAATTTCTCCTTCCAATTTACTGGAATCGTGGTCAGATAACTTAGACGGGTTTTCGCCCAAAATATTCTGAAGGGGTGTATCATCCACCAAATTAATGTTGTCGTATAAATTTTTATAAAATGTTAATTGACAATTTAATATATTTTTTCGTTTCATTGAATTCGTTGCCGTTTTCATCTATTAGCTTGTTTATTACTTTATTAATATAATTACGATTTTCTAATTGTAAAAAATATTTAGTCGCTTTTTCTCCTAGTTCGTCGTACCTGCTTCTTGATCTTAAGATATTACCTTCGTTTTTTCGTTTCTTATTTCATTTAAAATGTTTTTCTTTTGCTCGTATTCCTGCAAGTGTTCTTCTGAAATATTAGCTAGGTTGTTGTTTATTTCATTCTCAATTATTTTAATTTCAATTTCAAGCTTATGTTCCTCTTCTTGGCTTTTTTTTCTTTTTAAACGATATATATTGTATGGTTTTCCCCCTAATTATTAAAAGCAAAGTCTCTAAAAATAACTGGTCGTTTATGTCGAATACCATGTTCTCATCTGGAACGTTAATATCTTGATTCGGATTAATATATGTTGATTTAACTTCATTTATAGTTTCTTTTACGAGCTGTATATATTTTTTATCTTTTAATAATGAATTGTTTAATTTTCAATACCCCCTCCATCTTTCGCTGTCTTGTAATTTCAAAATCAATAAAATACTAGAATGATCTGTTCTAAAACCTGAAATAATACTTGTTTCATATACATACGGGAAAATGTTTTCATTTACGAGAAAAAAAATCAAGTCTCGATTGTTTATGAACGGGATTTTTACGACTCCATGTAAACTTTTTTTCATCCTCATGCATGACGCGCCACGCATCTACAAAATCTTCTTCCTCAAGTAACTTAAGGACTTCTTGTCTCGCCCGAGGATTATTTATGCGTTCATAATTATTTGTATCTACACTTGGGTTTAAAATCAAATTCCAGTCTCCGCACAATATTATATTATCGGTTTCAAGTTCTAAATATTTTTGTTTTAAATTATTATAAAATTGAGGCTTATCTTCTTTTGGACCATACAGATTAACTAGCGTATTTTTTTACATTGAATATCAATACATAGAATAATAAAATTGCCAGATTGATCTGTCTTTATCTTTTTCACTGTATGTTCAAAATTATTGTTCATTAGGGTCAAAACGCCCCTGGAGTTATTCGAAAAAGCACGTATCGTATAGTTTGGTAAACACATCATATGACATACCACCCATGCATTTGAATTTAGCGATAAGAAGACCAAGTGCGCGACTGGCGCTTTGAGCAACAGCTTTTGCAGTAATGTTATAATCTAAAAACTCATTTAAAACAATGCCTAAATATGAATATCTGTCAGTAATTATCAAATTATCTGTGCCACATTTGAACTGGCAGGTCGTCATTGGTACAGTGTTTGGCCTGAAATGCACAATATTACTTTTCGAGGCATTAACTGACATACTGTTGGAGCCACAACAGTCATCTAGACAATTTAGCATAAGCTGTAAATCAGGGTCGTTATCAACCGCTAAAACTAAATCATAGGCGTATAAAAGTATGCTTATTAAATCTTCCCCAACCAATATGCCCTTGCCTAGGGATTTAATACGCAGGGCGAGATCATTAAAAAGTAAGGGCGACAAACAGCAACCTTGTCTTAAGCCACAAGTAACTTCAAACCAGTCTGTTGTCAGATTATTCAGTCGGACACAAGAAGTTACTGATACGTATAATGACTTAACAGCACCCAACATTTTCCCGGTTATTCCAATATTATCAAGTTTAGCCCATAGAATATCCCTACTGATACAATAATAAGCTTTTCGAAAATCTATAAATGCACAGAAAGTCGACTGTTTCATTTTCTTTCTTGTATCAATAATATTTGTTAGGGTCGTTAAATGGTCTGTGGTACTTCTTTTCCTGCGAAAACCGTTTTGTTCGTCCACGATCTTTTTGTTTGTTTCACACCAAGAACTCATTCTATCGTTTAAGGTAAAACAATATAACTTATACATGGAGGATGCTAGCGCAATGCCCCTATAGAACAAAGGGTCCCTTGGGTCCGTAGGACTTGGACTTAGGAATCGGACTGATTATACATTTACTCCACAAAGAGAAGAGGGTGCAATACCTTCATCAAAGCAAATATTAAATAGCACATGCTAGAAAGATACGGACGTGTCGTTGCACAGCACTTCTACGGGTATAGCATCGATTCCACTCGCCTTACCCTTTTTTTGCATTGTCAACGGCCTTCTTGACTTCAAACAGAGAAATACGTGCATTGAAAAGTGCGTCCGTAGAACCTGTAGTTGGGTTATATATGTTATTTTTCGTTGGCAAATCATTTGTTTTATGGCAATTTAAAAGTGAAGAAAAGTCACGCTTCCATTTCTCAAGGACGTCCGCAGTATCACGAGAGACTGAGCCGTCCGCCAATTTCACTTCCATTGGAATACGGCGCTTTTGCATCTGCCCAACCCCAACCTTACCAATCGTTTTCCAAAAGCTATCATTATCATGGTTGCAATCATTTACCAGTTCGCTTTGTAAATGGTACCAATGTATGCGTTTTGCGCGATGAACTTCACGATCGAAGGGTTTTCTACATGAAAAATACTCGGCTTTAAACTTAGACTTATCCGACCTGGAGACAGAATTAAGCCATATACGTTCACTTTCGCAGACTTTATTCCTTAACAAGTGAGTTTATAGTCCAGGAGCCCAGGAGAAAAAAAAAGAGGTTCGCTCTCCTTTAATAGTAGAGTTTGGCAACCCTGTGCATTAAAATATACATTTATTTTACCATAGATTTTGGCCCGGAGACATTTCGAGAAACGCACAGGAGACTCAAAAATGACCATCTGCTCACCTGAGTAATTTCTACAGAGGATAGGCCTATCTCTTTTGTTGTGCTTCTTCCGACACTGAAGCCAGCCTTTTGTTCAGCGATAATCTCTTAAACTTGGGATTTGAGCTTGTTAAAGATGACTTTCAGCATGACTTTATTTTGAGGCTGATGGTTCTGTAGTTCTGACAGAGTTTGCCCTCTTGAGGGAGCATAGTTATTAGCGACGGAGTCATTGGGGTCGGCCATTCTTCTGTTCTTCAGAACTTTTTGTAGACCTTTCATGGTCTTCCTGCCTGCTTGAACAAGTTATACTGAAATATAATCAACCCCGGCAGACTTTTCCTTTTTCATTGCAGCTACTACAATCTAAGCTGCCTCGCAAAGGATCGGTTGTAGATTTTTTCTGAGTGCCAAGTGCAGTCCAGAACTGTATTGTCACCATGTCACATGGTTGTATACTTCTGAGCAATATTCTGTCCATCTGCTGAGAATTTGGTGCTCTTTCAGACATGTTCCAGACGAGTCCTGGATATTTGTTGATCTAACCTGTTTCCCTGAAATTAGATCCTTCACCATCTGTTACGCTGATATTTTTGTTCAGGCAAGTTTCAATCTCCTCGAACTGTCCTCCATTGCTTTCTTCAGGGTCTTTTGAACACTCTTGTCAGCTGTCCTGTATTCTTTCACTCGTTCTGTTTCATGCCGACTCTTCTTCGAATCTCTTCTTCATCACAGAGAGATCAAGAACGCCTCTGGTGACCCAGGGCGTTGTCCTCTGACGTTCCTTACTAAGTATCTCACTGGCTGTGTCAGTCAATGTTGTATTGTAGTTTGTTATCATGCTATCTATGCCTGTCATCATCCCTCAGACTGATGAATGGTGCAAATTTCCCGCCTATTGTTACTTGGAACGTGCATGTCCACATCTGGGCTTTTCAACTTCTCACGGTAAACCTCAGTCTTGGCTTGGTTGTCTTTCTGGTCTCCTTCAGACGAACTTGAGAGGTAATCATCAACAGGTAATGTACACTTCATATGTCTGTGCTGAAAAAGCTCCTTGTCCTCCTCGTTGGAACCGCTTCCTCACCAAGATGTAGTTTATCTGGTCTTAATGCTTCCTGTCTCGGCTGTGCTATGTCCACCTTGTGGATGGTTTGTGGGGCCCAGGTTTTTGTCAGTACAGATTGTTAAAGATGCTAATTTAGGAGTCTGAGACCCCGCTCATTTGTCTCGGCATTGCAGTAGGGTCCTAATACGTCTCTCCAGACTGTTTGTGATTCCCTTCCACTTGCCATTCCAATCACTTTGTACAACCAGAATGTCCTTCGTAATTTACTGGAGTTACTGGTAGAAATGGTCTTCCTTCTTGTCATCTTGCTCAGATCTTTATGATTGGGTTGTGACATTGAAAGGAGCTGCTCGCAAACGGAGAGTCTGCTGCAGACTGGTTGTCAAACCTTGTGTCTATCATCCGTTGACAATTTACCAAAGTTCTCAATGCATATCTCAGAGCTCCAGTATGTTCCAGAAGTACCTGTCCATTTTGTGGATCAGCTCTTCAAGCTTCCCGGATGGCCTCTGAGCCCTCACATACCCGTTTTCTACTGAGATGTTCTCCCTACCTCTCATTTTCTCGACCTTAGTCACATCAGTCGCACACTTATCAACTACATGTACTTACTAACGTCAAACGGTAGGCGTGATCATTCTTAAGCTGGCCCCCGACAGACACAGTATTTAAGTATCATTGGGGGCCGGGCCGCGTTGCGCAGTCGGTAGCGCGTCTGACATTTAAGCCATAGGTCCCGGGTTTGATACCCGATCCGGCCACTTACTTTCATATTCAAGAAGGACAGTTGTCAGTTACTGGTGAAAGTAAGTGCACTTTAACTGGTCTAATTAAAATCTGGAACATGGCCATAGCTTTTTACCGTGGACGTTAAACAATAACACAACAACAAAAAGTATCCTAGGGTCTGCCTTCCAAAATGTTACTTGGGCAAAAGTCAACCTGATGGAGACCATACTTCTTCAGGCTGATTATGTTGACCACAACCGAATTCCAAGAAAATTATATGGCTCGCCTTGGTCATGAGCACGTGTCTGTCGGTTGGCTAAAAGTATTATTCCACCCCGGGAGTTGACCTCTCCTAGGAGGACGTTCACTCTTTGATGTTGAGTCTACACCAACCCAAATTGACCCCTAGGCTTGGGAGACCTATGGAGGTGGAAGTGGCTTCTTGGTTTCTCCAAGTAAGCCACTAAATATAATACAACATACGGAAAGGGCCAAGCTGATTAGGCCTATCCTAATCAACAGTGATCTCTGAAATCTAGATGTTGTACCAAGCTGAGCAAGACTCGCTCGGGTCTTGCAGCTAACACATGACTGTTGAACTCATGTTGGTGCTCTATACTGGCCGTTGACTTCTTGTAGGAAGTCTTCAACCCAGTGATGCTGTTTTCACAGGTGTTCTTTAGCACGTTTTGTCCACAGACCTAGCAATGAATTCCTAGGTGGACTGCCAACCAAGGCTAACGATTGCACCTACCCTTCTACATGTAGTTCTTATTGCCCTCCCAGGCTGATGAGCTCCATCTGCCCACATGCAACCGTTAGTTTTGGACAACATGATACCATGACGATTAGGTTATACTATGCACTTATACACTAAAGCCCAGGCCCCGAGGTTATAAAACTTTTTTCGTGCTCAACTCAGCTGAGCATGAAATTATCTCTGCTGATAAATATCAAAATGCCAACTAATGTTGGCATTTTCATATTCATAAGCAGAGAAAATTTCATGCTCAGCTAAATTGAGCAAGATAACAACTGTACTTGTCAATAATTTGCTATTTATTAGCAGGTAAAATTTCATGCTCAGCTGAGTTGAGCATGAAAAAAGTTTTATAACCTCGGTGCCTGGTTCCACAAATTTTTGAAATGAAATTTTATATTTATACAGCATAATCGAATCATATTGTACATTTTGTATAAATTGTATTTTACATATAAATATGTCCATATAAACGTACATTAATATGTAACATATATAAATCAGTAGCACATATCAATATGTATATATTCTCCTTTAAAAAGCTTCCACTTTGTAAGGGAACTTTATAAAATGTCTATTTACTACATTATTTTAATACAGATTATACAGGGTTGCGGCTTAATGAAGGGTAGCTTTTTTCTTCAGGGTTTGTATAAAATTAATATTTATGACTGACATGTGTAGCAAATTTGCATCAAATTGAACGTTTATATATTTATTTAAACATTTGAGTGTTCATCAACAAAATTCCAACCAAAATGCTTTATTCCATGTCAATGAGGGACAGTTGTAGTTTAAATTTAAATAGTTTGGATTAAGAGAATTTTGCATTCATATATCTCATATTACCGTGGCACGCCCGTTATCTCGAACAAAAATGCTATGCACTTAAAAACTGTCACAGGCTATATGCAAAACCTCCATACTTAAATAAAATCAAAATCTTTTAGAAGTGATTCAGAACATAACATTTTTCAAGGGTGGGGTCAAAATTACGAAAATTATACTACTGGTAATTATCCCTTCGTGGGGCCCCTTTGGTGACAGTTACATCACCTTGGAAGGTCTTATTTATTAGAACACATTTGTGGCAACATATATATGGGTGTAATTTAATACAAAATTAAGACAACCGGGTTTTTTTTCGAAATGAAAAAAAATCAGAGAAAATAGTCATTTTTTGTCATTTTTACAAATTCACCCCTCTAGCGCCCCAGAGGGATTTCTCTGAATGTCTCCGGGCTTTATCATGTCCAGAGGGGTACAGGCTATAACATCCACATAGTTGCCAAACTCTACTCTTTAGGGAGAGCGAAATTGTTATCTAGCGTAGCTACAGATTTCGGGCCTAGCACTATTACTGTTCCACCACGGCTTACCAATTCTACGCCTTTTGCTTTTTATCCCGCATTTTACGCTTCTATACGGTAGGTCAGTATACTTTTGATCCCGAATAACACCACACCAATCATCATAGACAAGATCTATATCATTTTGCCCGCGTAAACTGCCTTCAATTGTTGCAATAGCGATGTTAACTTTATTCAATGTGTCGGAGCATGACAAGAACGTGTGGGGACATTGGAAACATCAAATTTATCAAATGTAGCTTCCGTCTCAGTACTTGGGGAAGTGTCAATAAATGCGTCAAATTTAAGTTGCCATGTTAGAACAGAGTGATCCGGGAAGCTCACAGGGGTAACGCTTCCAATAAATCGCAAACGGCTAAGCCTGTGCACAAAGTTTAAATGCAAACTGTGACCTTGACCTTTGCTCTAGCCATTTGGTTCTTGCAGATAACACATGGCCTTGCTATGATCATTATTTATGTCAAATAATTTGAAAATCTCGATTAGCTGGACAAGTTATAGGCCGTACACAATAATATTTTCACTATAGCCTATGCACAAAGTTTACGCACGTAGTGTGAACTTGGCCTTCAAGCTAGCCGTTTGTCATGATGATCATTTATGCCATATAATTTTGACTCTCACAATGCAGGATAAAGTTACGGGCAGAACATTAACATCTTTCACCGATGCCTATGTGAAAAGTTTAAGTGCAAACTGTGACCTTTACCTTTGAGATAGTGATATGGTTCTTACATGCGGCACACCGTCTTATCATGATAATTATAGCTGCCAAATAATTTAAAAATCCCATATGCAGAACAAAGTACTAGGTTGGACATGGACATGTTTCACTTCAGCCTGTGCACAAAGTTCACGTGTGCAGTGAGACCTTGACCTTCAAGCTAGCAATACAGTTCTCGCACGCGACACATCGTTTTGTCATGATGATCATTTATGCCATATGATTTCGGAATCCAACCATGCAAGGCAAAGCTATAGACCGGGCACGAACATGTTTCATTATAGCCAAAGCACAAAGTTTAAGTGCAGACTGTGACCTTGACCTTTAACCTAGCGACAAGGCTCTTCCACGCGACACACCGTCTTATCGTGATGATCATTTGTGCTTAAAGGCAGGAGTGGACTATAAAAGGCAAAATTAGCTATCTATTCTCCGTTTTCCAATAGCCACCAAAGGGTAAAAATCTACAGTAGCTCTTGCAGATTTATCTCTAATTTGATTGGCTGTTGATTTGCTGGGGTATTTACCTGTGAAAGTATTGGCAGCTCTTATTGGCTAAACCACGACAGTGGTCTAATTTGCACAGTAGCTAAGCCACGCCCTCTTCTACCTCATACAGGTAGCTAATCCTCTACAGGGGGGTTCAGAAATCCTGCCTTTAATAATTGTTAAATCCCACCATCCAGGCTGAAGTTAAGGGGCGGACACGATTCTGGTAACACGCACGCACACACGCACACGCACGCACGGACAGGGTTAAACACTATACGCCCTTCCACCATTTCATGGCGGGGCCATAAAAATAGTCATTACATTGAAAAGAGATTTGGGGTAAATGAAGGAAAGAAAATCACCAGCAGTTATCAGATATCATAAATTGTCTCAAAGTAAAGAGCCAGAAGAATTCTTTTACTCTCAGTTACTCTTGTTTCTTCCTTGGATAGATGAAGAAACAGACTTAAACAGATATGGAAGCTATGAAGAACACTACAACACAGTAAAACAAAACCTACAATTGGAACAACAATCCATGGAACAACATGCTACACTGATTGAGGCATCATTAGAGAAATTCCAAAACGAAGGTCCACCAGTTCATGCATGGGATGATGTTGCTCCTCAAACAGAACAAGACAGAGATGAACAGAAGAATGAAGGTGCTGAAGTTGATCTAGAATTTGGTTTCACAGAATCTGTTAAAGATAAAGAAGTTACTTCTGAATCAATACAGACTAATCCCTCTCCTATGCCTTTTGCCACTGAAATGAGACCTAGTTATCTTGAAGATGATGAATACAGATCTAAAGTTAGACAGCTATACAAAAGACAGAGGGATGTGTTTCGGATTGTGAACCAGTGGTGTGTGGACTATATTCTGTGCAGAAAGTCCCAGCAAAGACCAGAAGCGTTGCACATATTTTGAGGTGCGGGAACCTTTGATTTCTTGCCTATACCAAATAGCCATAAGATCATTATCGGTAGGAGAAAATCCAGATGATATCTTAGTTGGTCCTACGTATATTAGCTGCTCCTACTGGTACAGCAGCACTTAACACTTCATTCAGCATTCTTGCTACCATTAGGGCAAGCAAAATCATGTGTAAAACTTTGTGATGATAAAAGAATTACACTGCGTTTCAAAAGCCAGGAATTTGAAATTGCTAATTATAGATGAAATCTCTATTGTTGGGACATATTTGCTCATGCAGCTGCATTATAGACTTTCAGAAATAACTGGAAATATGAATTCTTTTGGATGCTCCTCAATGATTGTCTTTGGTGATCTCTTCCAACTACCACCAGTACTTCAGAAGTTTATCTTCAGCCCAACATCAGATCCAATTACAAGGCTTTATGGAAACCTTTGGAATCTATTCAGATACATTGAATTGAGTGAAATAATGAGACAGCGGGAAGATGGAGAATTTGCAGCACTTCTCAACAGGATTTGCACAGCATCACACAGGATGACATAGAGGTTCTAAAATCAAGAACAATCAACTCCAATTCAGCAGATTATCCTCGCCATGCCCTTCAGGTATTTTCCAATAATGAAAAAGTAAATTGTCAAAATGAGATGTTAGCACGGATAGCAAATACTGTGGAGAAACTCACAGCAATTGACAAAATACACGAACCATTAAAAACTATCCAGTCAGCAAAGATACAAGGTTTACTGGTGATTTGCCAGATGCGATTAATTTGGCCTTTTGAGCAAGGGTGATGCGGATCCGAAACCTGGATGTCCAGATGGCCTAGTAAAAGGAACACACGGTATAATTCAGGGGCTCATCAAACATACTAATGAAGCAATAAGTAAAGTTGTAGCGGTTTTGGTAAAGTTTGATGGCAAAACCACTGGTTTACAAGCCAAAAGGACCTCTAGATTTTCTGTTTATATGAATATATACCCAGATGCAATACCTATTATGAGGTCAGAGGTTTCCTTTACAGTATCAGCAAAGAGTAAGGGTCTGACATTATCACAGTTGCAGTTTCCTCTCAAACTGGCATGGGCATGCACCATTCATAAAGTGCAAGGACTTACTGTAAATGAAGTAGTTGTATCTTTTCTCAATAGGTTTGCAGATGGCCAGGCCTATGTAGCTGTAAGCAGAGCAAGAACACTAAATGGTCTACATGCTACTGACTTTGATGAAAAGAAGATTAGAGCAAATAAATCATTTTTTTGTGAAATGGATCGCCTGAAAACGAGAGTTTGTTAAAGAGTTACTTTGAATTTGTAGAACAGACTACAAATGATAATTTGAGGATATCAGTATTAAATATCCGATCATATCCCCGTCATGAATGAGACTTAGTACAAGACCCGTTATATGACAGCAGTGATGTTATTATTGCAACTGAAACTTGGCTGTCAGATTCTATTGATTCTGCCACTTTTCTCTGTTCTAACAGTCACATGATTCGCAGAGTTGACAGATTATCAGGAACACAAGTTATTATAAGGCTGTAGGAGGAGTTGTAATCCTGGTGAAAAATAAAATACTTGTAAGACATATAGCATTATTTGCAGGCTTTATCACACAGATAAATATCATCAAAATTACCTGGAAATCAAAATCCTTCATTATTGCTGGAGTGTATTATTCACCAAATACAGAACATCCACAAAGGAATTGTGAAACACGACTGATGCATATGTTGAAGAAATTCACTCAGACTGGTGATTTAGTCATCATAGCAGGAGCCTTCAATCAGAATGCTCTGATCACATCAGAATCAAGTCTGCTAGTGACACTACACAAGCAAGGTTTTACTCAGCATATTACAGATGCAACACATATCAGTAGCCCATGCCTTGATCATTTCTATACAAAAAACGTAAGTGTTAAATTTTTGCATGTAGCCAGAACATAGCACAGGGACCATGCCATGTGGTGTGCTTCTGTCACATATTGAAATTATACCAGATTTTTTTTGTGTAAATAATATTGCTTGTTGAAAGAGAAATCATATGTATTGATATTAACATAATTGAACATGAGTAAAAGAAAGATTTCTCTATTATTGAGAAAATAAGGACAATACTTATATGTGGGGGAAACAAAATTGTAAATAACGGAAACATGACTATAGTAAAAAAATTACATTGTTAAAGTTATTCCAACGGAAAAAAGATGCAGAAAAATAAGTGTGAAAAATAAGAAAAAAAAAATCATATACAGGGTAGCCTTCTTCCTGAATTGTAAGTAATTGCAGACAGTCCTGGTAAAATAAAACATTGATACTTGTGTGACGAAAGCTCTAGTAGTATATAAAAAAACCTTGTTATAAAAAGTACGAACCATTGATAAAAGTATGAATCTTTATGAAGGACACTACTGAAACACTAAAAAGTTTCGTAAGTTGCTGATTATAACTGAAATGACCGCAACTATCTTGACTAAGGATGATGGTAGAACCTCTACAATAAAAAAGGATTGCTTTTATACGAGTTGCGTGGAAAGTCGATGCAGTCAAAACACGAGGTATAATAGGTTATATCAATACTTTTTATACTTTTATTTTGATGGGAGATGCAAGATAAAGAGAGAAGGTTGTTAGAAATTCACACTGAAATATGTTATACCAAATAACACAGCATAAAACATAATTAAAATTAAAAGTTTAATTGATGCTTGCTGTAATCCAGTTTTATGGAGGTGCCCAAGGCAGGGGCATCTGTGTACATTGTACACATTTCTAGTTCCTATTTGCTATACAGACTCTTCGGGATCAGTCAAGGTAAATGCGTGCACTTTCAGGGATAACAACTCTGCCGTTTTCATATTTACTTCCCTTTTCAATGACGTGTCAACTCGTTACGGAACAAAAAGCCGTTATTTTTCTTATCAACTTATTATGTATCAGTGAAGTTTCAGAATTTTTAGATATTTCGTAGGTGTTTGTCACACAGGCTTACTTGTGTATTTACATCAAGCGTATGCGATGCACTTCTACCAAAAAAAACAACAACAAAAAAACAAACAAACAAACAAAAAAAAACAAACAAAAAAACAGCAACTCTAAAATCAGTAGCTGATTCATTATCAGATATATATATTTAAAGGTACATTTCGAATTAAGAAAATCTTGTGCTTTATTGACAGAACCAAAAATAAGCCATTGGTACTGAAACAAGACCCCGAGGTTATAAAACTTTTTTCATGCTCAACCCAGTTGAGCATGAAATTTTACCTGCTAATAAACAGCAAATTACTGATAAGTACGTTTGTCTTCTTGCTCAGATTAGCTGAGTATGAAATTTTCTCTGCTTATGAATATGAAAATGCCAACTTATATTTATCAGCAGAGAAAATTTCATGCCGAGTTGAGCATGAAAAATGTTTTATAATCTCGGGGCCAGGCTTTACAGCCAGAAGCACATTGCACTCTATGTACAAATGATGGCTTGTCCTGATGCAAAGGCTTTTTTAAGGTGTATGAGTACACCTGCGTTTTTTTCACCATTTTACCAAGCCGGGTGAAGGGGAAAACGGAATGGGGGTGAGGGAGGGGTAACTTGTGACTGCCTGTTTGCTTCCCTGGATGACGAGGCCCTTCCAAAATAAGGTTTACTCTTAGAAGGAAGAATTTGCTTCAGTTTTATCTCATTCATTCATTCACTTCTATTTTATTTATTTTTTACCCTTAATTGCATTAAATTGAAGCAAAAAATTACTCGTTAACCAGGATATCCATTCCAGTATTGCATTACCTTCATTCTCTTGTTGTTTCTCTTGTGGGAGTGAATTACGTCACTAGCAACTTGGAACCGGCCAATACCCGCAGGTTGCAAACGGCTGTACCATGACTTTCGAGATGAATATGTCGTTTCAGGCTTCTCAGCCCTTTGATTATTTTCACGGTGTCTGAGAGGGAGGGTCTGTGATTCTTAAGGTGCATGTCTAGAGGTTTATGATTTTACATTTTTTTTTACACGGGGAAATAACTTTTGTAACCTCTTTTGCTTCTCTGGAGGACAAATCCCTTTAAAAAGGGGTATACTCTTAAAATTAGGTCTACTTTAATAAGGGTCTACTCTTAAAAAGAAGTCTACTCCAAAAGGGGTCTACTCTTAAAAAAGGGGTCTACCACTAAAAAAAAGGGGTCTTCTAAAATTGGTTTACTACTACAAAAGGGGTCTACTCTTAAAGGAAAGAATTTGCTCCGAGCAAATTCTTTCCTTTAAGACTTGACCTCCATCAAGAAGGGAGGCAAACGTTAAATGACAGAGTTAAATCTCATAAAGTAAGAAGCCATGAAACCTTTCTCATCAGATTTTGTGCCTTTTAGAGGTTCGATCTGGATCTACACGGAAAGTTAAAAAATTGAGTAACCGTGATAAAAGAAATTTAAGATAAACTAATTCGGACCGTTCTCAAAGGTCAAAACCTAGATAACTCAAACCCATGGCTGTCTAGATTCAACATGATGCTAATATTGGTGGTGTTTGCGTTTGGAAGTGCTTTAGGTAAATATTTTCTTTTGTAGTGAACAATATTTTTTGTATAATATTCATATACACGAAACAGTAGAAGAAACTCCCCCGATCGGGAATCAATGACCTTTGGTGAACTTTGAGAATATGACAGGTATATGTTACTAAATACAGTAAATTGTCACTCGATCGGGAATATTTCAGTCATTTTTATAGTGCCCTGACAAAACTAAAAAAATATGTCACAGTTTTCATTTAATCTGCATGAAACTTTACCAACGTAAAGATGAGTGGTATATCTAGATTTCTACCGCGCAGATTTTTTTTTAATTCCTTAATTCGAAAGTTATTGAATTATGAAAATATGATTTTTTAAAAATAATTATGATTCCCGATCGGGGACTGAAAATGTTTATGGTGCCTGATTGGGAATCATTAAGTAACAGCTAACATTCACAGTAACAGTCAGATTAAGGAAATGATATGTGTTGTGTACGTTGTGAAGCCAACCAACTTGACACTGTTGGGTAACTTCCACAAGGTCCTACCATTCCATTCATGTCAATTCAGATTGAGAGAAGCCTGATATTGCAGCATATTTTTAGTAAAAGACTACCAAAGAAGGAGAGCTCAAACTGTATATTTGTTCGGTTGTAACACACTTTGCCAGTAACTGGTCTGGTCCTGTATTGTCTTTTATTCCATTCAAGAAATACAGTGGAACTTTGTTTCGTTTCTTCAGAAAGAAATCTATATCTAGAAATTTAAGCAAGTCAATACTTTTTTAGATAGAGCCTAATTCTGCACAGTCGTTCACAACAAGCTACAAAGGATAAATTATGGTGTAGAGAGGTTTCATAAAAAGTAAAAAGCACAGACAGCTATTCTGCAAGATATAAATGCAAGTTTAGATTTCAGGGTTCTTATTATTGTAGCAAATTAAAATTTTGTATGACCATTAATATCTATAATTACAACAGGAGTTTACAAAAATTCTTCTACTGATGTATAGCATATGATACAAAAATTGTGGGGAGGACCATAACTAATGTTGATAGAACTTGTGGTCCAACCCAATTGCTTGTACTTTTGTGGCAATAACATATGTTTAAATTAAACAAAAATTAGATTATGAGGATCCATATGTCACGATACACTGACTTCGGACTTACCGTAGGCTAATTTTGCAAGGTTAAGATTTTTGTAAGAGGTAGATTTTGGGGTTCCTATTGTTGTAGCAACTTGAAATTATGTTTGAGGATTTATATCTATAAGTTCAACAGGAATTTATAAGCATCAGATCATGATTATCAATATGTCACGGTTCACTGATCTTGGCTAATTTTGCAAGGTTAAGATTTTTGTAAGAGGTAGAGTTCAGTGTTTCTACTATTGTAGCAACTTGGAAATTTGTATGAGGATGTATATCTATAAGTACAACAGGAATTTACAATAATCAGATCATGATCAGTATGTCACGGTTCACTGACTTCGGACATAGGCTAATTTTGCAAGGTGAAGATTTTTGTAAGAGGTAGATCTTAGGCTTCCTATTATTGTATCAATTTAAAATTTTATATAAGGATATAATCTCTATGAATATAATAGGAATATACTAGAATCGGGTCATCATGACCCATTTGTCAATGTCCACTGATGCTTATTGCAATCCTGTGCACAGTTTTATGGAGGTACCCACAGCAGGGGCATCTGTGTACGTTGGATACATTTCTAGCTTTGTTTATTGATGGGCAAGTACAAGTGGCTAGTCAGTAATGATGCTATTTAGGGAACACTGACAGCTGTTATCACCGCAAAACTCATTAATGTAGTAAAAAGAGATTGACTAACTGTTACACTAGTGAGCTTCTTATGGGACTTGAAAATTGAAATCCGCTAGGCTGAACCGCGTAGTGTAATCGGTAAGGCGTCTGACTTATAAACTAGAGGTCCTGGGTTCGATACTTGGTCCAGCCACTTACTTTCATTTCTCATTCCGCTGATTCAAGAAGGGCAGTTGTCAGTTACTGGTGAAAGTAAGTGCACTTAGTATACTGGTGAACGGCTGAGGAGGCCTAAGCTTGCCCAGGAATAGTGTAGTTAGGTTAACTGACCGTCCCGACATGACCATAGCTGTTTGCCATAGACGTTAAACAATAACACAACACTGCTGGAGCTACTGACCGTCCGAAGCCGGTCCCTTTGTTGCGGTTATACACATATTTGTGTTCTGCGCTGTTCGGCTTATAATGTTTTCATTTTTACTATTCTGTAGGTCTAAATTATCTAGTTCAGTAAAGGTAACTGAGTTGCCACGTATTTGGGAAAGAGCTGCTAACTCGGCTTATCACTTGTGATTTTGTTGTCTGTTTGAATGTATATGTCAATCTTTCCCTTTGATGTTAGGGATAAGGTTTTTGATCTGATTCAGACAGTTCCCTAAGTTTATCTACTCACTCAGTTGACATGTACACTGTACCAAAACTCAGTTCTAACTTGTTATTAAGAAATACTTTCACTCTGTTTAATTATATGTGTAGAATTACAAAATGAACAAGGGCTTCGCAAGCGGCGCATAATACGCCCGTTTAAATGTCATAAAAGAGTTACAGAATGAACAAGACTGTTTACAAAAGGATAGACAGACAGTAAAACAGAGGCAACCACTCTATAATAAATGAATTCAACATTATATATCAAATACTGTTAGTATATCAAGTCAAGGGAGATAAACTAAATATACTAGATACACCATTCTTGGTTCCATTACATTCCCTTGACATCATACAATATTTTAAACAGTTGAAATGTTACGGAGTAAACATGATATTTATGCAAGGGCAGGTAATTCAGTAAGTAAGCCAGAGTTGTGGTTCTTGCTCAGGATACATTACCTCATTATACACATTCCTACAAAGTTTCATTCTAATATTTTAAAAGTTTAAGGAGATATGGAGTGAATGAGAAATGCCTAAAATATACTAATCAAAGGGAGGCTACTGCATAATTAAGAAAGGGGGAGCAACCATTCTTATATGTGACACACTGTCTTGTGATCATGCACATTGTTATAAAGTTTCATCATGATATTCCAAACGGTTACCAAGTTATGGTATGCACAAGCTAAGTATACACAAAAATAGTCAACAGGAACTAATGAAAGGGATGTAACTCTCAAACGAAGAAAGGGAGAGCAGCCAATGTTGTACGCGACACATCGCTGGGACTTCATACACATTGCTATGAAGTTTCATTAAGATATCCCTAACAGTTATCTAGTTATGGCGCGCACAAGACTTGCAGGTAAAAAATTAATCAAAGGGACATAACTTGGAAACTAAGAAAGGGGGAGCAACCATTTTTGTACGCGACACGTTCCCCCAACCTAATACATATTCCTACCAAATATTATGAATATATCCCAAACGGTTAATGAGTTATGGCGCGCACAAGAATGTTTACGGACGGACGGACAGACAGACGGACAGACGGACGGACGGACAGCGCCATGACATAATACGACCGTTTTTTCAAAACGGGCGTATAAAAATCTCTTACGAGATTAAAAAGAGAATTTAGACTCTTGCAGTATACTCTCTAAATATCCCTCTATGGAAGTGTCAGTCTGTGACTCTGCAGTTAGCAAAGGCACAAAGACTTTATTCTGTTTGTATGCCTTTGTCTTTACCACTAATTTTGTTTTTACCACACTCTGTACAACTGGCAGTTACCTTTACAAAAATTTGTAGAATGCTTATCATTTTTAACTATCTTGTCTAGTGTTCCCAGAATAGATTTCCCAATGAAACTTCGATTAAGATTATATTGTCTGCAACTTTTAATCATTCTGATAAATTTTAAACATTTATAGTCACCTTTTGTTAAAGTTGAGTGAAAGTAAGTTTTTACCATAAATCTATTTATTGCCCCTGCAAAATGAAAAAGAATATGAAAAACTTAATTGAAAACTGAAGCCTTTAGCTTTCAAATGATTTAGTTCGGACCGAATGAAATCCTATACAGTTAATAGTTTAGCTAAATTACTGTTGTTTTTGTAGCGGTAACTGGCTAAGGTTTGTAATTTAATACTACGAGTGTTTCATGGCTATCTGGGCTCATATTTTATCTTCTTGAAAATTATAAATATTTATTCCCAAATAAACTGCTGAAAGTTGCAGGCGATACAGCTTTAATGCTTTTCTGATAATCAATATCCCATTCCTCATGAAAACAAGCAGTTCCACAGGTTTCTTTCAAAACGACAAGCCATGTTGTTCATTAGCAATGTTTTACACCTTGAGCAGCTGACAACTTAAGAAGAATCTTTTCTCAAACAGGAATCATGCATTGGTGGTTTCATAACGAAAAGCACTAATAGTTAAAATTCATTATATTTGGAACCTCTGTAACCTTTGTTTCACTTTTTTTGACAAATCAAAAGAATAAAAAGATGTGGAAATATTTTTGCCTTGGTAGGACTTCAGATCGGCTGACAGAATCAAACTGCTCATTGCATTTTCATCACATTTTGTAAGTACTGGATGCCTATATTTTAAGGTGAAAGGAAGATATTCTGCAAAATGATCCCGATTAGGAACACTGAGTTTAGATGTTGTTAAATGATTCCTGATCAGGCATCTTAAACATTTTCAGTCCCCGATTGGGAATCAGAATAATTTTCCAAAATTCATATTTTCATAATTCAATAACTTTCAAATTAAGAACTTAAAAAAATTCTGCGCGGTAGAAATCTAGATAAATCATTCATTTTGAAACTGTGACACATTTTTTGAGTTTTGTGAGGGCACTATAAAAATGACTGAAATGTTCCCGATCGAGTGACAATTTACTAATTTTAGTAACATATACCTGTAAAATTCTCAAAGTTCACCAAAGGTCATTAATTCCCGATCGGGGGAGTTTCTTCTACTGCGAAACAACAAATACAAGTACTAAAAATACAATTAATTAGCTCTCTCCCTAAAAATCAGGCAGATCCTATATAAAAGGTGATAAGTGACTTTTTCAGAATACCAAAAATGTTTAGTGCATTTGTTTCTTTATGTCAAAAAAGTCCCGAAGCCAAAGGGAAAGTGTGATAATCACATCGTTGTCATGGCAACGGCCGATTGAAGTTTTTGCCCAGAAGCAGGATTTCTTATTTTTGAAACATGAAAAATTATACTTTTTGAAGAGTATAAATCAAATCTATTTCAAATATTCATATAAATAAATCTATTAGATAAAATTAAGTCATGTTCGAGCTTTTATTAGAATACATTAAAAGGTAATTACAAACACACAGAATGTGTCTCTATGGTAACAAACAGGGACAGTGTCAAGCAAGTTTTCCGCTGGCTGAAAACGAGGAATTTTAGTCTCAAATATCTCGCAACACAAAAAGCTAGGATGCAAAGAGTGAGTATATGATGCGTACACTAGGGTCTTGCGTTGGTAACGAAAAAATAAAAAGTTTTACAATGTTGCATTTTCCTGGGTTCCATAGCAACCAAAGTGGTCCCTGTTCATTAAAATTGAAAAAATGTTGTAATTTGCTGACGGTAGATGATTTGTTTCGAAAATAATGTTATTTAGGTTAATTCATTGATAGTTCGATGTTTCTGTTGCTATGGTAACGTAAATAAGGAAATTTGTAATACTTTTAATTTTCAATATGAGAAAATAAAATGTGTGGTTTCTAGATTCTCTAGTAAACGCTTATATACACTGTCACTGAAGAGAAATAAAACAATTTAAATATGCTGTTTTTTATGTATGGCTGCGGACATTTTGACATTTGGGTTGCCATGGTTATGTCAATTTGTAACACATTATTACTTTTTCTGTTTGTAGCAATGGTAAAGCAGATATGGAATATCTTGAATTTGTATGAATTGTTTGTACCCACCTTTGCTGAAGATAGATAATTTGCATTGAAAATGAAATTTTTAGGCAAATTCACTATGTTGGATGTTTCTGTTGCCATGGTAACGTAAATTACAAAAAATGTAAAAAAATATTTTCAATATATTAAATTCAAATGTGTGTTACTTAGATTCTGTGGGAATTTCTCATATACACTTTTGCTGAGGAGAAATAATGTGCTTTAAAAATGCTGGTTTTATGTATAATTGCTGACATTTTGACATTTCGGTTGTCATGGTAACGTAAATTTGAAAAAAAGTAATACTTGTTGTTTTTTGCCTTGGTAGAAACTTTATTTTTGTTATCTAGAATTTGTATGAAGTGTTAGAATGCATTTTTGCTGAAGGTATATTATTTGTTTTGAAAATGGTGTTTTAGGTAAATTCACTGATGGTTTGATGTTTCTGTTGCCATGGTAACGTAAATTAGGAACATTGTAAGACTTTTTATTTCCAATATGAGAAAAGCAAACGTGTGTTTTTTTGATTCTGTAGGAATTGCTGATATACACATCTGCTGAAGAGAAATAATGTAATTTTAAAATGCTATTTTTATGTAAGATTGCTTACAGTTTGACAGTTTGGTTGCCATGGTAATGTAAATTTGGAATAAAGTGTTACTTTTTGTTTTTAGAATTGGTAGACCAGATATGGGTTATCTATAATTTGTGTGGATTGTTAGTATACACCTTTGCTGAAGGTAGATAATTTGCTTCGAAGGTGATGTTTGTAGGCAAATTCATCGACGGTTCGAGGTTTCTGTTGCCATGGTAACATCAATTTGGAACATTGTTAAACTTTTTATTTTCTGTATCAGTAAAACAGATGTTGGTTAGCTGGACCTTGTATGAATTGTTTCTGCACACCTTTGCTGTAAGCAGATACTTAGCTTTGCAAATGGCCAATTTTGACCATGTATAAAATGTGTTTCTATGGTGACAATTATGCCGCTAAGTAACATAGTGTGAATGTGATACGATGTTTTTTTCTGTGTTGTGTAAAAAGTGCTTAAGGAGTTCTTTTAATGAGAGGAATAAAAGATCAATATGAACAGTAATCATATCTCAACAATCAATCTGAAAAAAATGCCAATTTTCAATTTTCTCTTGGAGAAATGTTGTCCCGTCTTCACGAAATCTTTAAATCCCGATTCCATGGCAACCACTGCCAGAAAAAGGGAATGCTTCGTGCTGTGCAAGTTTTTCATGAAGTCTGATAAAATAGAAGTAAAATTAACAATTTCTGTGACTAGTCACTGATCACCATCTGCCTGATTCTTAGGGAGAGTGCTAATTAATATTCAAAAAAAGGGATTGAGAAATGACTTATTTGAATCTGAATCGCATAATTGCAATACGTATACAGTCAACTCTCGATATCTCAAAATCCATTCTAAATTACTGATATCTCGAAGTAAATCTTCTGGTTCCAGAAAACTTACTTTGAGAGCATCTGTAGTTTGAGACAACGGGAGTTGGAATGAAAATAACAATAGGGACAATGTCCAAACTATATTTTTGATATAATAGTAAGACGTTAAGCCTTCCGTCCGTTCCGAGGCAGCGCCTCCGTTTGAGTTTAGAGTAATTGTTCATTGTGTCCGCCGCACAATGTTTACTTGTAGTCTTCAAAAAATCTGTTTACTCCCCTAATTTATTTTGATGTATTTCTTGTGTAGTTAAAACAGAAACTAAGTAAAAATAGAAGTTTCATGTGGTCAGTGAATATATGTTTAAGGCTTGCCATCTACCTGGGCTGCTCTTGCTATCCGAGTGATGGTACTTTATTTCTCCATTCTCCGTTTAGTTCTGTGGATGGGGTATGGAATTTGATTGGCTCAGTTCTTGCATTGCATGTTTATGCAGCTCAAATGTACTCTTTTATACATGTACTTGGTTTCATTGTACTATTAATCAGTGTGTCCATCCTGTTGGTTACTGACCAGCGCGCGCGGCACACCCGCACTTCCTTTTGTTATGTAAAATGGTTGCAACCTACGCAGGAAAAGTGTCATATACATTATTCTAGAACCTCTGTACTCTAATATGTTTTCTTACTCTCTAACTATTCAACGAATCTCAGTCTCATGAAAATCTTTATTTCTTTCGTTAGTAGAAATTTTGGCGGGGCATTCAAACCATTATACTAGCTAAATAACCCGAAGAGCTATGAAATATTTGGATAACTTGAAAGAAAAAAAAAAAAAAAAACAACAAAAAACAACAAAAAACAACAAGACCGATTTGTTTTCCTAAAAAAAAACAAAATTTTGTTACTTCTACGTACTTTTTTTTTTTTTTTACACATTTTCTATTTAAATTCATACCTCTAGCACATTAAAGCACTTTTATTTCTGCAAATCATAGCAAACAGCATGCAATAGCAAACAGCATGCAATAGGGATGTGAGGTGTGCGGTGGGATGGATCCCCGACCCACAACATACCTATTGACGGGGACAATAAAGAACAGAAACGGAAAAAAGAGAAACGCTCAGACACCCCTTAATTGACAAATGGACTCATCCAACTTATAAGGACAGAAGGATCCACTAGGCATAAATTGGTTAATTCATATCATTTCAGCTGGAAACTGTCCGGACGGGTTCGAATCCCATGGAGCTTCTTGTTATTTCTTCAGCCATGGTGAAGAAACATGGATCGGAGCTTATGTAAGGTTTAAATAACTTCTCTATTTTCTGTTTATTCATTGTCAGCGGATACCACTGGCACTTGACCAACAATATTTCTAAGTAAAAAAATATTTCCTTGCTAAAACATATCATTTAGATATATTTTTTAGCAAGGAAATATATTTTTTTTCTCGTAGAAACGCTGTCAAACATATGTACACAGTATTGATCAAGTGCCGGTGGTGGATACTTTCTTTCTAGCATGATTTATTTCCATTTTCCCTTCGTTTCGTCCTTTCATTTATATGAACCTCTCGCATGAGCTATTTTTCTACACCAAGTGTAAAAGCAGTGTAAAAGCACCTTTAGGGTAATGTGGCCATAACCAGCAGAATAATGACTTTGAAGAAGAATAAAATATAATGTTTTCAAGAGCTATAGTAGCTCGGTTTTCCTCATCAGTCCTCTAGATTCCCTGAAAACTATATGCACATGTGATACATCGTACTTATTAATCCTAAGTAAAATATTTAAATGTAAGCTTTGCCTGTCTATTTTATATTTAACACATTACATTTAAGCCAAGGATTTGCTGATAGTCTCGTCAGAATCCCAGACAAGAAGGGGTAACAGGGAATAATTATGAATAATTAGAATTTTCTTTTTTCAGAGACACACAGAATTCTCCCTTCCCGTGTCGTTATTGTAAAACTTGCTATTGAGTGTTGACCTTGAAATCGAATTCAAGGTCATCAAAATAAAATTAACTCAGTATCATCTAGTTATATAATCTTCCAAGTTCAGTCAAATTTGAAAATTTGACATTTTTAAGGCCTGAAATGACCTTGAAACAAATTCAAGAAGCTTGACTCAATGATTAATCCATGGACGTTTTGTAATATACTGTGACATTGAAAATTGGGTTGAGAAAACTGAAACCTGATAATCTGTTTGACCTCATTGTTCCAACGATATAAATCCTTGTAAGTCTGGTGAAAAATGTATTCGTTTGTTTAAGATTTTTTTGGAGACATTCAACATTGTCAGTCGTCCTTCGACCTTTAAAATGGGTCAAGGTACCAAAAAAATTGGAGGAGGAGAACTGTTTTTCCTTTCCTAATGACATACATGTATATCCATATATGCAAATTTGGTTGACATTCATCCACTGGTTGAAACGATATACAATATGAATGAAAATTTAGCATATCGAAGTCCTTTTGTGACTTTGGAGGTCAAGGTCACCGAAATCTTTTCAGCTACAAAACTTGTCTCAATGATATATCCATGCAAGTCTATAGTGAATATCCACCAGTTGGTTTAAGATGTATTGGAGGGACAATAAACAGTCACGCCGATTCCAAATCTATCGAAGGGCATAGTAAACAAACACCCCCTACCTTACCCCTCCCCGCGTTTAGAGAAATAAGAACAAGTATTTCAGTATTATTCTCCCAAGCAGGCAGCTGACGTCGAAATGACGTTACACTGACGTCAATGCAACGTTATCACGCTCATGACGTCTAAATGACGTTGCGCTGACGTCGCAGCGACGTGATGACGTCGCAGCGACGTCAGTTCAATGTCATTTAGACGTCATGTGCCCGCTCGTTTCAAGCTCCACCTCATATGGAGCTTTTATTTGTTATAACTGTTCTCACAATTTCAGGAGACATGTAAAGATCTATTAAAGGCACAACTTGTGGAGGTCGACAACGAGCCTGAAAACGCTTATCTATCAAACAAGACAAAAACGCTTGGATGTAAGAGTTATCTACTCTTCATTTAAGGAATAAATTTGAGCCGCGACGCGAGAAAACCAACAATGTGGTCGTGCACCCAGCGCAGACTCAGATCAGTCTGAGCATCCGCCCAGTCTAATAAGACTCTTTGCTAAGCTCTTAAATGGTAGCCAAGGGACTAAGCTACCTTCATGCTGACAGCGAAGGCTCTGATCAGACTGGGCGGATGCCCAGGCTGATCTGAGTCTGCGCTGGACGCACGACCACATTGTTGGTTTTCTCGTGTTGCGGCTCATTTCATTTTTCTGATGTTTATCGGAGAATAAACTACATTTGGTCGCGTGCAAGGAGCAAATTCTTTTCTTTGAGAGTTGAACCCCTTGGGCAAGTGAGGCAAAAAATTGGTAAAGTTGCTTCTTCTGAAAGTGAATAGATTTACCTTAGTTATTGGAGAAAAAAAAATTAGTTCTTCAAAGCATCGTTAGTTTCGTTATGTCGCTAGTCAATGAATTGTTAAGTCTTCCAGTACACCTACAATCAATTGAGCTTATATCTTTAGCTGAAGAAGTGAGGAGCTTTTGCACTGCAAAACCTCTTCTATATTTTCGGTCAAAAATGGCAATGTTTTTGCGTAACAGTGCGTTCGAAATTTTTAACGTCTCGTTAACTAACGACGTCAGTTGTTTTTTTTCTAAAATTGGGCCCAGGTTTAGATAAAGAAATTCCTGTAATGCTACCACTATGAATTTCGTGTTCGCGAGGGCATACAATGTACAATGCATGCCCTTGCAAACTAGAAATGATAATAAAATTGTTTTAGCTCCGTTATTATAACATCTTGCAAGCTTGACAGCCCCAAGACAGATACAAAAAGCTAGATGCACCTAGCTGCTGTAGCTGTGAAGTAAGGCATCACCCAGACCTGCGACGGCATACACTGTATGCCGATGTAGATCGGAATACAGTGAAAAAGTAACATAAAATTGGATGATGGGTCATAGGGAAAACAATGTTTTTTTTTTCTTTAAATTTAAGGTAAATCGGTACATCTCCATGTTTTGTCTGCTTTTCTTTTTTTTTTTTCACAGAAAAAATCTTTTGTAACTACTTCCTTGCTTCCCTAGATGACGAAATCCTTCCGAATAGGAGTCTACTCCTAAAGGAAATTATTTGCTACTAGGAGCGCAAATCCTTCCCTTTAACCCTTTTGCACTCAGAACTACGGAGTTTTGGCCGTTCTAAGTGTAATAGGGTTAAAGTCCATAGAGTTTTGGCTGTTCTGAGTGCAACAGAGTTAAGTGTTGGCTTATCGAGAAGGGAGGCAAAAATGAAGCTGGCAGAGTTGCTTCCCCTGAACGTGTACCCATTCAACTTATATATTTTTCCAATTAGGGTCGAGTCGGGTAGCTTCGGACAGCGGGTAAATTCGGACTTACCATTGCAAACAGTGAAATTCAGATGAGACGGCTCATAATCTCATCAGGATTTTCACTGTTTGCCCAGTTTATTTTGTTTTAACTCAAAACAATAGACATATGAAGGAAACAATGTCACCGTCCGATTTTACATGCTGTCCGACTTTACCCTAGCGATTTATTCATTTTAACTTTTTTTCCACTCTATTATTATTATTTAGCGTATTACTATTGGATAGGACTGACGGACAAAGCTAATGAAGGAGAATGGTTATGGGAATCTAGCTTTTCTCCACGTAAGTGGCTTTCCTTCTTTTTCATCTTCTAATGTGTCATGCTACGTGAATGGACGGTAGCATAGTTTTAGCTTCTATGGTCCTCTGGTTGAATGTGTTACTGTCAGAGATTATTTCCCCACTTTTCTCCGGAAAAATGACTATATACATGAGATCCCACTTCATAGAGCCACTTTTCACTCATAGTACTTTGGTGTACTTTGCTTAAATACTAGTATGTTTTCAAGGCTGTTACGAAACAAAAAAAAAAAGAGTTGTTACGAAAAGAAAATAAAGTTTCCTTTTAAAAGGAAAGGCTTGCCGAGTTTTTACTGACGTCGCACTGCGATGTAAGCGCCTCGCATCGACGTCATTTTGACGTTATGTGCCCGCTGGGATATTACCAACGGAACGGGAATTACGAGAACTAGCGTATGAGGACTAAACAAAAGGAATTTAGCCATATAATGAAGTTGTTGTCGCACACTTCTCGTTACAATTTATTTTTTAATTAGATCCCCTCTTATGCCAGCGATTCTGCAGTGTTTGGATTCCAGTTGCATACAAAGGTTCTTCTTGCATGTCAAGAAATTCCAGGACAACCAAAATGATGTCATAATCACTGGCAAACTGCTTTCCAGCCAATTCTTAAAGCGGTGGAAGTAATCAACAGAAATGCAGCGACAACACGCCTTTGATAACTTTACTCGGCGATGGATCTTGATTTTCTGTCTCAGCTGCTTTAGTAATTGACCTCGCATTCCCCACTATTTACCTGTCCCTAAACAGGTGGTTAAAATGCAAACACTTTATGAATCCCGAATGACTGAAGCGATCACTTTGTCTGCCGAAGGCATAGCCATTGCCTTCTTTGGAGACATGGCGAGGCGTTGTGGCGTGTTTCCATAGTTTCGGGTGTTGGTTCGGTTCTAGGAGCGGCTGTAGTGTAGTGGATAGCACTCCGAACTACCAATCCAGGGGTCGCAAGATCGACCCCCCGCTTCTATGGTCTTTCGGATGAGACTTTAAACCGAGGTCCCGTCTCCATATGACCTCGTTGTTGGTGGGATGTTAAACCCGAGTTCACTCACTCACTCACTGGTTCGGTTCTGGCTGAGAGAGATAGACCAGTGGCTCATCCAGTGTCTAAAACTGTCAATGAATCCCCCAGAGAGATTAAAACCTCAACGGTTCTGAAATGTTCCACTCTTTTCGTTACCTGTATACTTACAAGAGGTTTCAAGGACAGACTTTTCATGAGTGGTCAAACGGTATTGTATTAGATGTTGACTTGAGTACATTACACCGCTGTTTGCCATCGACATGGCCTTTACAATGAATACACGTTACCGGCGTTACCGTATTTTGCATATATTAACACGGTCACTGTGCATATTAGCCACACACACACACACAGATAGATGGGATACTTTATTTGGTAAAAGGTGATGAGTGATGAGGAAAAAATCTCCAGAAGCGCCTGCTAGTTGAGTTTAAACAATAAATTTGAACATTTTTTCTGCTTTGACAGGTTTTCCAGATACACAAATTTCCAGACGCATCAGTGCAGTCTGATCAATCCATCCTCAGCATGACGTATTCCTGGATCATGGAGAATATGAATACCGAAAAAGAAAGACCCTGATCAGTCTGCACGGATACATCAGCTCGAGCGTGGTCGCTGCTCTACGTAGTTACATTACACAATACCCTACGGCCTTTTTCGCCCAAACGCCGCTGTATGCTAAAAACAGCAAGCTTTTTGGAAAAGCTAATACTTGTACGATAAGCGTTATGTGTACGGAAAGTGCCGACCGTTGGCGACAATGCGACCAAAAATAGAATAAAATTCCAGGTGTTATATTTTTAGCAGATGCGGTAAACCAGCGATGGATATAAATAGACTAAGTCGGACGAGTTCTCCGCTTGTTGCAATGAAACGTTCGTATATGTGAAGAAAAACATGAATAAATGCAGTCTCAAACCGGAACGAGCTTTCCAATCTATATGGCTTGCGGCAAGCCAAAAATAATAGCTACCATACAACCTGGCCGTTTGGTAACTATAACTCTTTTTCGTTTCGTAACAACCTGGCCATCAGGTCGTTTCTTTTTTGTTTCGTAACAATTCTTTTTCGTTTCGTAACAGCCCTTGTATATATATAGATAGCCAGGGGTGACCATGGGAGTATTCGAGATCAATAAGCTCTTGTCGAGATATACTGGGATTTTTAATTCTCACCCATTGGACAAGGAAATCCCTTTCTAGAGGTGTCTGAGATTTTTCTATCTCGGCCTGCTATCTCAGCCTAGGCTCTGAAAGCTGTCTCAAAATGCCAATCATTGCTAAATAGTACAGCCCAATTAATTACACACTTGAATTCAACAAATCAACTTGCAGATAAATTGCATGCAAAATGAAATTGACAGCCAGCGATGTGCATGAGGTGTCACTGTAGATTTCTGATTTGCTGCCAGTCATGAAATATGCATGCATAAGGTGAAATCAGCACACATGTCAGAACTATTAATAGAAAATTAGTTTGAAATTTATAGGAATGGCTTCAAAAAGAGTTAGGGTATTCAATGGATATTCTGTTCTATGAAATAAAATGGGTGAGAAAAATAATCAATGATGGGGTTGAGGCCTCGACAAGGAAATCTCAGGCTCGTTTTCAGATTATTTAAGTCTTATGCTCGGCAGTGCCTCGCATAAGACTAAATAATCTGAAAACGAGCCTGAGATTTCCTTGTCTCGGCCTCAACCCCATCATAGATTCTATTATTCTTATTATTATAGGTGAATTCCTCTCCTCTCATATACACATACACATACACATATGTTGGCAAGCCAATCAAACACATTTTCACGCCGGCATGAGCATGCGGACACGCGCAAAACACTCACAAAAGTAGGCCTATGGCATCGCAGTCTACAGTTTTGTCTTTCTTGCCAATTGGTACAGAAAAAGAATTTGACACCAGGTTTTATTCATGTTTTCATAATTATTTCTTCCCAGACAGACAGAATCAGACGCATACGTCGCACCCAATTAATGAATTAGCTTTAATATTCCCTCCTCTACCCATAGCTGTATGAAAGTAAACCCATTGAATTTGCAGTAAATATGCAGAAAATCACAAACTTACGTACCCACGCAAAGTTAGCAAAAACAATGTACAAAACATATATGCACCCACATATGCACACAACGACGAGCATGCAAACCTTTGCCTGACAGGCACAGAAAGACATTATGCCTGTTTCGATCGTTTGTTCTTAACTGTTTTACCCTAAATAAAAATAAGACAGGCACAAGGTTAGACAAATACTCATCGTTCTATCTTTTAGGGTTTAGTCTTATTTTTTTTTTCGAAGTTCTATCTATGCTGCAGAAAAGCCATAGTGAAGAAACTGCGTACTAGCACTTCTACAGGTGTGAGCCAGTTTGACATATACGAGTAATAAGGGAAAGATTCATTATCACTTAATAACTTCTTTTTTTCTTAACATACTTTTACATCACAAACGGTATCAGAAAGTAAAATTCTTCATCTTTAATACTGTGTTTTAATTTTGATTCTAGCACAAGTACAAAATGGTCTTTTTTGGGGTGATTTTCTAGAGGTACACAATTAATTAAAACAAATAACAAAATCTCCGTAAAAGCAGTAGGGCACATGAATTCAACGACTTATTTCGAATCAAATTGATACAAAATGTTATGCATCACAAATAGATCAGATGAGAAGAAAGAGTATATTTTCATCTGGTATAAAATTTATTAGTATAGGTAAATGATAAAATGGTCTTTTTTCAATATTTGTTAAAATATTAGTTGATTATTTTTTTGCCGGTGGTTTCCGTGCGTTTCCGTAAAATGCCACGCTAGGACACGACTCCGGCTTTCAGGTCATAGCTCCGGGCGGAGATTAACACGATAAGGTATGATAGAATTTTGTAGAAATGAATTTTCAAGTGAATGTAGATTTATCCAGTACTGTGTCTAAATTTTGCTTTAACTGAAAGAGAAAAGTAAATTTAGTTTTTATTTTACTTTTCTGGTCCAGAGCTGCACTAGAGAACCATTTTGGTTTCTGATGTTAGAACAGAAACGAAACCGTGCTAGTGAAATACAATTATAATTGATGCCGATATTCTTTGGTCTTATTAGCAATCATATGAAGAGCATAGGTCGGCTAGCTTCTTTAAATTGGCGAAATAATTGGTATCACTGGTGCCGAATTGAAAGACCCGATATAAATTATCTTATGATTGTATAATGCCAATTAGTAATGTCGGTATGTTTAGAAATTAAGCTTTTGCTCAATTGTTGCTCATTTATATAATTATTAATGTGAGGCAAACAAAAATCCACACTATCTGCATATTCAATATACAGTTGACTCTAAAACCCAAACAAAACTTAGATTACAAATTACTAAATGAGGGTGAATTCCGGAAACTAAAGAAGAAAACCTGTGGTCCACGATGAGAGTTACAATTACGAGAGGCTGATGGAAGGACGATAGTGACAGGTTGTATAATGGAACCCCTTTACGTCTGAGAAGTTGTCCGCCTTCGGAAGTCGAACTTGGGACCTCTATATCAGCGGGTCAGCGTTTAGCCTACTGAGCTACAGGGGCTCCTCGAAGATAAAACTTTGGCGATCTCTAGCGATTTAATACCTATAATTTTGTTAGTAGGAAACAGAACACTTTATTTTTCTACAGCATTTAAGTTATGTTTATTTGCTGATTTTTTGTATCTTAAAGAAAGTAAATTACTTAATTTACAAAGAAGGTCTACATGCATGTTTTTTTTAATTCATTTGTTTCATTCTTCTATTTAATGCATTATAAAAATCCGTAATTCCAATGAAAATGTTATTATTGTATCAAGTTTGATCTCTCATGTTTATTATTATTTTAAAATTTATAATCTTATTTTGATCAAGATTCATCAATTTCATTTTATTTCAATTCAAATATTACTCAATGTCAATTAAATCAATGTGTGAATATACACTATTACTGACACGGCACGCGTATAACTGTGTGGCAATATTAAATTGAGTCGCGACACGAATAAAATCAAGAAAGTGGCATATGCGCATAGCAATGACTAAGATCAGCCTAGGCGTTCGCCAAGTCTGGTCAAAGTCTTTGCTGGTGGCATGGAGATAGCTTAGCTACCCTTAACGTACACAGCGAAGACTCTGATCAGACTTGCCATATGCCCAGGCTGATCTGAGTCTTCACGTAGTACATATGACACTTGTGGGTTTTGTCGTATCGCGGTTAGACTTGATTAACGAAACGTAAGAATGTATGAAATATATATGGCGCGACTGGCCAAAACTAACACGGTGGCATGTGCACTTCGCGTAGATTCAGCAGTCCGAGCAGAGTCTTCCCTTTCCGAGTAAAGGGAGCTGAGAGTCTAAGCCCTCTCCATGCTGACGCTTACAAGATAGCGGACAGCGAAGACTGGTTTGATTGGGTGGATGCCAAGGCTGATCTGAGTCTTTGCTGGGCGTACATTCGGCTTTGTTCGTTTTGTCATGTCGTGGAAAAAAATCTGTTCTCTTTAACGATAAAATAAATGCATAATGTTAACTCACTCATTAAAGTATAGGTTTTTATCATCATGAAATTTTAATTAAACTTATTTTCACAAGACTTTTTTTTATTATTATTTTTTTTTTTGGAATCAAAAGTTTGTGCAATCAATTATATTTTTGCTTGACTGTTCTAACAAAACCCTCAGTAATACAATTGTGTGACATACAATTCATTTATTTATTTATTGTTCTTGTTAATGTTGAACTTAAATTCTATGTTTGAATCAAACACACATTGTGTCTTTTTATGTTTGAGAGAGAGAATTTGGTCACGTAAAATTTTGATAATAATTGCATTAAGAGACTAAATGACATGAACTGTTAGTAAATAACCAAAAACACCTCTTTTTCCCCCTTATTGGCTGCAAAAGTCATTTTGGATTTCTGGAGCGTGACAATTCCTTTTAAGAACCAAACATCTTTGAATAATAATAATAATAATATAATTCTTCTTCTTCTTCTTCTTCATATTATTATTATCATAAAATATCATCATCATGTGTTCTGACAGCATCATGCAAAGGAAATCCAAAAGGTTTAATTACATTACCATAATTATTTTATGCATTAGTCTGACTATTTTAAGAGACTCGTGAAATGTGATCAATATTCAATTAAAGTCATAAAGATAGATATTTTATCATGATCGAGATAAGAATATTAGCCTCAGGAAATACCTTGACACCTGCGATTATCGCATACTGTCGTTAAGTTTCGGAGATCCACCGAAAGATCTCTGGAGATCTACCTGTCTAAGACGAAACTCAATAACCTGGATGACGAAGTACGAGTATTCTGCCAGATGCAATAAAGAATGGATGGTGTGATGGCCAGATGCAAGTCTTAGATACTTAAAGAAATATATAGATACAAGTATTTATTTATGACTTGCTCTAAAACCTGACTGTACAGGAAAATATGATGTTTTCCGCTTATTTTAAGCTTAATGGGACCAAAATCGTGACCTACGTGATAAGACTTTAACAAACAGAAAGAACCAACATTAATCTGCACTTGACAATCGATCAAATGCTGAATATTACAGATTTTGCTTTATTTCATACCAGATTTCAGAAATTTTTCCATAAACAATCATTATATGTGTGTGTTGTGAAATTAAAATCTCAAAGAGTTCCTTCAAGAGCAGAGAATACATACAGAAGTAGGAACATGGGCCAGACTACGTAGTTTCGGCTAATAAAGCCTCGTCAGTGACCCTGGCAATATCTGATGACGAAACCAGAAAAAAGCATACTGTAATTCTGAAGCCGAAATCTGACGTAAACTGTTCTTAAATTTTTCATTTCTCTTTAAATGTTCCACATAATAAATCCTAAACCAAAATGACGTACACGTCGTACCTAGCATGAACGTGATGTCATATGTTGCTATAGTAACGCGTCGAAAATTCAAATTTCAAACATAAACTTGAAAGCTCATGTACGACTCTTTGGTGTAATATCATCGGAAGAAAACTTGTAAATGTACAAAACCATTCGAGAAAGGTATTTCCATTATTTAATGATCACTCCTCGTAGCGGTGAAAAGTAACTGCTGGCAGCGAACAATGCGCGGCAACTGCTCACAGCTAATCTGATCTCATTGTAGTTTTATCAAGTGACTACAGCAACTGGGCATCGGGAGAGCCTGACGCTGGAGGGGGAAAACACCCGGAAAACTGCGCATTTTACAGCGGAGAAAACCACAAGTGGGCGGATGCAGAATGCGACAGAGAAGAAAGATACATCTGTGAGACCATGTGAGTTAAATTATCAATATCCCAGCGGGCAATGATATCGTTCTGACGTTGGTGCGACTCAACTTCAGAATGACGTCATTTCACGTCATACCACGTCAAGACTTTGATGTCACTGCCTCAATGCAGGAAGAGATTTTGGGTGCGATGGGCGTCAACATACGTTGGAACTCCGCGTAAGAACAACATAAATACTTGTAGCTTGACGCTATTATTTATGGTGTACGGAAACACCTCCATGTGTTAACGCCTCCATGTGTTTACACCTCCATGTGTTTCCGTCATTCAACTTGAGGCAATCAGCCGCAAGTCCTGTGACTTCTTTTTTGCTCCCCAGGAGGATATTGCCATTCAAAATGGAGTCAACTCTTAAAGGCAAGAAGTTGCTCCTAGAGGAGCAAATTCTTTCCTTTGAGAGTTGATCCCGTTTGAGATGGGAGGTAAAATGAAAACGGCTGATTACATGTAGCTACCCCTGAAAGTGTACCCAGCGAGGGGGTAACTGGACTAGTTTAGGCAAGAAACTTTGAAATCTTTGGGTGTATTTTCGTACAAAACAACTGATCAGATGATACGATAAGGTTGTGCAAATACATGGGCTATGACCACTTATTTTTTTGCGCATGCGCACATGCTCAGATGAGCTGTTCCATCAGATAAGGGGTTGAACTGTGAAGACTAAGACCAGTCTGATCTGCACAATGCTCAGCTCATCGATAGACGATCGGATCACTGACAAAGACTTACCAGGCTGCGCGCATGCGCAAACTGAACTAATTTTTGCTGTCATGTCACGACTCAAATTAACAATAAACAAGATAATAAAGTCTAACTGTAACAGAACTATATTTTTTCTGTTTCAGAGACGAAAATGCCGTTGTGGTTGGAAAATAAATCTATAAAAGTTTGCGAAAGGTCTCTGTCCTTGTATGATTAAACTTAAATATTATAATGCTATAAAGTCTTGTTCTTTTATTCTCCTTCTTTTCCTTGCCTCCAAAGATCTACCTTTTCATCTTTTTTAACTTGTCATTTATCTTCTGCACTGTAAAAAAAATCCGTAGTTTTTACGGTAGAATAACTGGCAACCAGCTGCCAGTCCATTTCCCGTTATTTTTATGGTCGCCCGTAAAAATTGCAAGAATCACCAAGCAGAGTAGGATAGAATAGAACAGATATTGTTTTGGTCATAAAGCCCTTCAATTCTATAAAGGTATTTTTGAGTGCTAAGAGTTAACAAAACACTTCCAAATCGTGATTTCTAAAAATGTTCTACAGGCAAAACGCCCGTAAAAATAACGGTAAATTAGCTGGCAGCCAGCTTCCAGGTATTTTACCGTAAAATCTACAGGTTTTTTTTACAGTGTGGAAAGCAAACAAAAAGTCACAAAAATATTCTTCGTTGTAAATATGGCAAAACACATGAAGGTGTACCGGTGTACGGCCACACTGCCACGATGGTCTGATTGGACTGAAATACTGCCTCAAAGAGCCGTTTAACTCCAAACAACCAACCACCTGCTATGGTATAGGTGCCAAATTTACAAGGGCTATAACTGAGCCAGGAAACGACAAAACCAACAAAGTGGCATATGCGCCCAGCGAAGACTCAGATCATCTGCCCAGTCTGATCAGAATCTTCGCTGTTGGCATGGCGCTAAACTCCGTTCATTAATTCTGAAACTGGGTTTTTCGCTGCTCATACTTTTATAATCTAATCAATCCACGTAAGACTATGCATAGTGATAAAGCTTGACTTCCGCCGATTTCTAATTACGGTCTCATGTATCTTAGCCTGGCGCCTGATGCTGCAGTAACGTGCACGAAACAGCAAATTTCAAAAACCTGTCCGCAAACTAAGACCATTTGATGAAAATTGACAACCTAAAGTCATACATATTCAGATACATTCCACGTGGGTATCACGCTGGTCATTTGGGTAATAACTGTGGTACCCAGTCCGCCAACCTAGTCTCTAGACACACCCTACAGCCCCCCCCCCCGGCCCCCACTTCTTTTCAACAAACTATTCCCTCGATTATTCTACCACTCCGACCTCTACCCTGCGAAACGAACATATTTATATGCAAGACGACCTTTATAGAGGGAAGAAAAAAAATGAATAAATATTTGCAGGGATGTTTATAGGCCTAAAGTTCGCTTCTGAGTCGGATGATACAACTGTCCCGTTGTTTATATGTAGATCTATACTACTTTTGATAGTTTCCTTAGAAAATATGACACAAACAAATACAAGTATTCAAAATAAGGTAAAGAAACTGGATCTGATTTTTAATCCTAAAACTGAAATAATGTAGCTCACGTAGTTACTTGGTATTTTTCCACTAAAGACGATTTCCTTTACTGGCTCCCGTCGAGCGATTCAAGATAATCAGAAGCGGGATAGTAAACGGGACACCACTCTTGAACATTGTATTTTTACCAATTAATTCAAGTTTATGAAATCGAAAGTAGTTCATTTTAGTTGCCAAATAATTTTGAAAACATTTTTATATGAAACTCAAAACATTTTAAAACATTTTTATATAAAACTCAAGGAAGTTTTACTTAATTAAACCTGGAAAATAGCGGTCATTTACAATGACAAACCTGTAGTGATAAGCTTGCAGCGATACCTCTCCACAAACTTGTTTCATACATTTTTCAACCATTGAAAAAGCAATGGGGCCTTTAAATATTAGCCGAACTTTTTTTTTTATTCCTGTAATTTATTGGAGGGGGCAGATTGAATAAGGAGGTTTGGGAAGGGGCCATGCCGAGGGGTGGGAGTCTGAATGGTAGCCTTATTGAGGGGAGGGGTTTAAAGTTGTGTGGGGGAGATTATATTATTATTCTTCAGAGGGGGTGGTAAGAAGGAGGAAAAGACTGATTAATGGGAGCTGTAATAAGTTTCAGAGGTGCACGGTTTGGTCCTTTTATCCTTGTATTTCTCTTTGCAGTTTTAACGCAACATTGGTAATAAATGTTTTGGAACTTAAGAACTTTATTACATACTGCGGAAAGCCGTAATATTTGCGTTCAAATAAAGCCAGTGAACATCGTTACGTCGCACTGACGCTGATATGACGTCGTTAAGACGTTGTTTGTCGGTGGCGATACTTTAATGAAACGCTGAAAACCTTGTCCAGTGTGAATTTATGCGGTGTAATCAATTTCAAATTGAGAACAAATTATCTGGATGATAAGTTTGTTGTCACGCTGACTGATTTCGCACGCGCAGAGCATGTGTTAGAATACTAACCCCACCCGTACACGAAACTATTTATAGCGACCACTTTATATGGTATTAAAAGGCGTTTCCAACCTGTCCGATGGACTTAGTCTCGGGTTGAAAATCTGTCTTTTGCAGTTTTGTGCAGGTTAGCACAGCATCCTACGAAGGACAGAGTCATATGACACATTGATGAGAAATCGGCGGGAGTCGAGTTTTATCACTGTGCACAGTCTTACGTGGATCGATTAGATTATAATAGTATGAGCAGCGAAAAACCCAGTTTCAGAATTAATGAACGGAGTTTAGCTTTGACCCTTAGCTATCCTTTAAGTGCACAGCGAGGACTCTGATCAGGCTGGGCGGCTGCCCAGGCTGATCTGAGTCTGCTGGGCGCACATGCCACTTTGTTTTTTCGTGTCGCGGCTCAAATTTACTAATTTTTGCTGCCCTGGTCGGTGTCTCCCTTCTGCAAATGGGATGTCTTAAAAGAAATAATTTGCTCTCCAGACAGAATCAGAATTTGAATAGTTTGCTGGTGAAACGTCCAAGGACAATCATTCACCAGGACATGTGATCGGGGAAGCTAGTCCCTAGCCCTTACAAGAAAAGTTAACTTAGTAACTGAATCCTCTGCACATTCAGCAGCAGAAATAAGGGTATCTTCCAGTGAATTGCAATCTCTAATAGCCTGGGGGAAGAAACTGAACTTGTGAATGTCAGTCCCAGCCAATGGGGTTTGAAAAGCCAGGGAATGATGATTCCTGGTACGCCTACTTGGGGGGAACAAGGTCATTTATGGGTATACTGGCTGCACCCTTCAGACCTTTGAAAGACATTATGATTCTACTATCTTTCCTTCTCTTTTTCAGAGATTCCCACTTAAGTTTCTCCAGAATGCTAGTCATACTCCCAGTTTCGTATGTGTAATTTCCCGTTGCAAATCTAGCTGCCCTTTTCTACACCTTCGCAAGTTCATCTTGAAGAATTATACTTTGGGGGTCCCAAACTGAACTACCATACTCCAGGACTGGACGCACCAGACCCTTGTATGCTGACTCTTTAACGTCTTGTGGACATGCTGCCAAGTTACGTCTGAGGAAGCCAAGGGTCGTTTTCGCCTTTGTGCAAATATTGCTGACATGTGTGTTCCATTTCAAATCATTGGTAATGGTAATGCCGAGATACTTCATAGTTTCTACGTTATCGAGGACTGTTCCCTCTAAGGTATAGGAAGCATTGATCTTCTTGATCCGTTTCCTTGTAATCTGCATTGTATTGCATTTGACCGGTTGGGATCTCATGCCCCAACTCCTTGTCCAACAACCTAAACAATCTATATCCTCCTGAAGCTTCATCGTGTCTTCACTATCTCTAAGGACCTCTGACAGTTGTAATGTAGATTTGCCCATAAAAATGGGGAAAATTGAACCTTCCGTATACTTCAAATTTTTTATTGAAATGTGTTGCTCTGAAATCCCTATAATTGGCACAAAAATAATTTTTCAATTATATCATACGAAGACTTAGATTTTTGGTGTAAAAAGCAAGTTTTTACCATTGAATGTATGGAAAATAGGAAAAGTTTTATAAAGATGCTTTCCCCCCCGTGCCTCAGCAAGCCACTTTGCATGCATATGTGTACTGTCAATATACACATTATATATGAGTGGCGAGCTGAGGCACGAGGGGGGGGGGGGGGGGGAAGATAGTCTACAGCTTAAAAACTTAAAAGTGGGTGGGGTAATTTGACCCTCTGTGTCTAAAAATAAGGCTAGCATACTTTTTATTTACATATTATTGCATACTATGAGCATCTATAGAGTTTTACTTCATTTTAAGCATATTTAACAAATAAAATTCATTAAATAAGAAAAAGCGAAAAATATATGTATTTTGGATGACTGAAAATTTCACTTACCCCTCTTGCAAGAATCAGTGAAAGTTAGCATGCAGATGTAATAATTGTTCAAAAGCAATATCAAAACCTCTTTATAATGGATAAGTCTACCCGTTAATGCTAAAATTTTCATTTTTGGCTTCCCAAGAAAGCTGCAGTAATTTGTCGAAAAATAGGCAGATTTGCATGGAAACTGTCAGAGGTCCTTTCATGATAACAAATACAGTCGTCAGCAAAAAGTCTTAATTCCGAGTCAATATTTTCTGTTATATCATTAATGTACAACGAGAACAACAGTGGTCCAAGTACGGTGCCCTGGGGGACACATGACAAAACTGGGGCCAGATCTGGTTGGTTGGTTGATTTGATGCTTAACGTCCTCGGTAAACTGCTAAGGTCATGTCGGGACGGTCAGTTAACCTAACCACACTATTCCTGGGCAGGCTTAAGACCTCCTAAGCGGTTAACCAGTACTAAGTGCACATACTTTCGCCAGTAACTGACAACTGCCCTTCTTGAATCAGCGGAAGGAGAAACGAAAGTATGTGGCCAGACCGGGTTTCGGGGCCAGATCTGATCAGTGACCTATAATATAGAGTGACCCGCATCTCGAGTTAAATTTAGGTATTTTTCCAATAGACGCTTGTCGCGCCGCTGGACAGGTGAGTGGCTGAAAAAATCGATAACTCTATCGACAGCTTATTTCGCATCTAGAAATATTTTAATATTATCATTTTTTTTTATTTTATCTGTATGAATAATGTGTTCTTACAAACGTTTGCGTTAAATTGTGTACTTAATTTCCGAAATTTTGATACCAAACTTGCCAAGTTTTCATACGGTAGTTTTACTTGACGTAGTTAAAAAAAGAAAAAGAAAAACCGGGCTGGAGGGCTTTTCAAACTTTTTTTTTATTATGCATTTGGATGAGGATTTTGATCATGGCTCTCTCTTACTTAGGAAAATATGCATGCATTGAAAATTGAAGTAAGTCAGTGACATAGGTTTTAATTAAGCTGAGTGGGATGGAATTTCTATCAGAAGTTATCGACGTGAATCGCCCATTTCATTAATGTTTACGTAATCAAATTATTATTCAACGTTAAGGTAAGCTTTGAATTTTATGATGATGTATTTGTGATTATTTTGCTTGGTTTTGGGGTTAATTTTTATTGATGTGAAATAAGAAACTTTCATCCCTGACAAATTTTTTCAATGCATAACCTACCAACCATCTGAACTCATAGTTGTATGGCGAAAACTGTGAAAAACAGGTTTTATTTTAAGATTATTTTGACCCATTAAATCGGCACGAAATTGCAATAAAATAGCGCTCAAACAATTTAAAAGGCATTCAACTTTATGAAAAATATCATTTCGAGGCTCAAAAATAGTTATTTTGGGAGCCTTATTCAAAAACGGGGGAGTGGAGTTGAACATCATGATTTGCCGGTTTTCGCTACTTTCCTAAATAAGCCTATTTCTACACTGTCATAAGACCATCGAACTAGTAAATAATTGTCATGAAAATGATATTAAACAACATATTGGTCCTTCCCCTTTCGGTTTCTAATGCTAAAATATTACCTCAAACCTTATTAACGACGGAGTACATCGTACAAGAAGTGATGGTTTTTACGGCGTCGTCGCCATTTTCTTTCGAGTGACCAATGTTTCTCTATTTACATCGTTAAAAATGAACTCCAAAACCAAGCAAAATCATCACAAAACTTATATTCTAATAATCATTATAAAATTCAAAGCTTACCTTATCGTTGCATAATAATTTCACTATGAAAACACCGATAAAATGGGCGATGCACGCCGTTTACTTTTGACAGAAATTCGAGCTTTTCCAGCTTTTATTAAAAATGGCGCTCCGGTAGGAGGCGCTGCAGTCGCATGCGCGACACGCCTCTTTGGACCGAAAGGTGAAGACGCGAGTCACTGTATTTATAGGTCACTGATCTGATTTAACTCCATTTACTACTACACGCTGCTGCCTGTAACAGAGAAAAGAATCCATCCATTTCAGAGTTTTCCCACCAATACCATAGCCGTATAGCTTACATTTAAGCAATTTATGAGGGTGTGTGTCAAAAGCGTTCTCGAAGTCCAAGATAAAAGTGTCAACCTGATCCAAGATTTTAGCCCAGTCGTTTATAAGCGTGATCAACTGAGTTTCACAACTATGTTTCTTTGGAAACGCATGTTGTCTGTCTGACAAAAGTTTATGTTCGTCCAATTGTGTCATAATATTAGAACAAATAATGTGTTCAAATAACTTGCATGGTACACAAGTTAGAGAAACCGGTCGGGAATTGCAAGCCAAAGACCTACTTCCTTTTTTAAAGAGCGGGCATATATTTACAAGAGACGATTCCTTGGGGATTTCATGCACTCGTGTCAATAGCTTGTTGGAAGAGTTGAGCAAACATTGGACCTAATTCAGATGCTAGTTCTTTTAAGACTCGGGGATGCAGTTCATCAGGTCCTAAAGCTTTCGATGGGTACAAGCCCTTAAGAAGTTTTGTTACACCTTCAGCCGAAACATGAATGTCCCAAATGAAAGGAGCCGAGCGATTAGGAAGGAGGACTTGGGTGTGCTCACTTTTATTAATCACATCCGAAAACTGACCATTAAATTCATCAGCCTTATCCAACTCTGATTCGGCAACACCACCATTTCTCTTCTTTAGCGGTGGGATATCTTGAGTATCTTTCTTTTGACTATTAATGTACAGGTTTCTTGAAACTGACCAGGAAGCGAAGTGAGAATTAAATCCAATGTGTTTTTCTCCCGAGTCAGGAAGTTCACCAGTTGTTCTAAACTATGGTCATTCATGACAGCACTCTGACTGACTTAACACTGATCCTGACTTAAGTCGGTCTGGCCAAGCAATATCTTTGAAGTTGAAATCCCCTAGTACATGAACTGAGAGGAACTTATTTCCCTTGTGCTTTGTCCTAATATGATCTAACTGATAACGAAACAATTGAAGTTCCTCTTTGAGCCACCAGGTTGACAATACCGTCTTGCTACATAATGGGAAGTTTTGTTTGCAAAAATTTTAACCCAAACCGATTCTGAGTCGTTTTGTATTTCTGACAGCAGATGAATACGTTTCTTTTAAGGTTTATGGCTACACATCCACGATGTTCAATCATTTTTATACAGATGAACAACTTTTATGATGTCTGGGGCCGTATTCATAAAGCCACTTAAGTCGTTGCTATGCGGTTGCTAAGGCTAAATATCTATAAAGGAGATTCCCTACAACTATGAAATTTGGTCTGGAGGAACAGTCTTTGTAAGACTGTTCCTCCAGAGGAAATTTCGTAGTTGTAGGGAATCTCCTTCCATGAAATTTAGCCTTAGCAACAGCATAGCAACCACTTAAGTCGTTTTATGAATACGGCCCCTGATTTGCTTCACTTCCAAAAAGATGTTGACTCTTGAAGAAAGAATTAGCTTAAAGACGAGCAAATTCTTTCCTTTCAGAGTTGCCCCATTGGAAAAGGATCCAAAATGAAAATGGCAGAGTTGCTTCCCCTGAAAGAGTATCCATTTACCTGAACAGTATCCCCAAATGAGTAGGGAGACAACTACGTCCACATCAGTGATAACAGTTACTCTGTAATACCTGTAATGCACATGCAGTTATCGTATTTATTCGATTATAAGACGGAATTTCACCACCCAAAACAACCGCATAAATCAAGAACCGTCTTATAAGACAGATTTAGATTTTTTTGATAGTTTGGAGTGGGAAACCCATCAAATAACAGAATCATATACGACTGGTGAGGTATCTGGGTGATTCTGGGGTAGGAAAAAAAGGTCCTGTAGCCAACTAACACACCTTTCCGAGCAACACCCAGAATGTCCCTCACAGGTCACCTGATTGTGTAAATAGACCAATAAAATGACATCGTAGCACGTGACATGGTTCCACAAACAAGATTGTACGAATTAAATGCCCTACAATATGTCCATCTTTCTGCCTTACAGTTTATGGGAAGATTTATACCTGTTTACTCAATGGGCACACAACGCTGAATCAAATTGCAACTTTGACTTAAATTTTGAGTCAACGTCATGACGTTGAATCAACATTTATTTAAGGAATAAATTTCATTTTTCTGATGTTTATCGAAGTATAAACTGCACTGGGTCGCGTGCAAAGTAAGTGAATCCCGAAGGGGATCATGTAAACTTTAATAGAGACCCAATGTAGTTTATACTTCGATAAACACCAGAAAAATTAAGTTCATTGCTTAGATTTACATAATTTCTTTCTATCTACTATTTGACCAAGTTTGCGTTAAGGGCTACAGTTGAAGCAGAAAAAAACACACACACACATTTATACGCAGTTTTTCTACTAAAAGCGGAACATGTAACGTCGCGTGAACCGATGTAGTTATCTAAGGAATGAACGTTATTTTTTAAACGTTTACTGAAGTATAAACTACATCGGGTCACGAGGAAAGTAAGTGAACTCCGAAGGGGCTTACGTAAACTTTGCTCGTGACCCGATGTAGTTTATACTTCAGTAAACGTTTAAAAAATAACGTTTATTCCTTATATTTATATTATTCAACGATGCTTTTGATGAATAAAAAGATAAACAAAAATATGAAATACATACATGCATATAAGAAGCGTTTTAAAAACATTACCGGCCGAATTTTGCAATAGTTTGGAACAGCCGCATTGTCACTACCTACCTGTAAATTCAGCCTCCTGCTGTAGATTTTACGTGCAAGTAGGCGTGGCGAGCTGTCACTCAATGTTTGCTAGCAATTCAAGTTCATGGTATATTGTTGATTACACGTGCTAGTTAGTGAGATGAACTGTCACTCATTACCACGTGGCACAATGTAATTATTGACTTGTAAACAACATTGACCCCCCCCTCCCCGCATCACTTAATTGGGTTTACAGAGAGCTTTGTAGTGATGATGTAAATATTGAAACATAAACTATATTACGTTCTAATGGTTTACCATAGGGCTTTTCAATAAATGCACGGATAATGTAAATAATCAATGTTGGTTCAACATTGTTTTCTTGCTGAGTAAAGTAGGCGTGGCTCCTGTATTACGGCTGTGTACTCTGTCTGGGCTTTTGACAGTTCTTGTTTGGCATATTAAATGATGGAAGAAGTAACAAGCATTGTCATTTTTTCGGATACGATTCTCAAATGCCCTGGTATAGACTCAAGAGACGTTCTCAGTTAAGCTGGGCCATTAGCTATTAATTTTGTCCTTCCTATAACCTATCTCTAAATTACAAAATAATGGTTCTGATTACCCTCTGACAAGTAGCCCTCTGTCTTAAGAAGTAGTTAAAAGTACAAAGACATAAATGCGTTTTGTTAGATATTTTTAACACTGGTTCGAATAATGATACCCTGGTTAAAAAGGCGACGTTTTTAAATGTCGCAATTTTTGCCGTTACATAGACATGAACGCCGCACGGCTAAAAAAGATAAACCACTGCTTAAAATCGAGTTCTGTTATTAAATTCAGGTGATTTCTTCCATATTTCCCCGCTTAAACAATATCTAAAGGGTAGTTTTTGCTACAAAATGAGACTGGGAACTAATGTCGCAAATTTTATGTAACCTACGTCACAGCGGTAAATTCATGATACATGTCTTAACTAAAATGGCCCGGCATCATAAAACTTACAAGATCACACGAAGAAATATGCGTTCTTCAATGTTTTATATCATTTGTGCAAATTTGCTCAATTTTGTATAATTTACTTGACTTCAAAATACATTACCCCCGCATTTTTTTGTAAGAATGTAACCTTACGTCACGGGCTTTATTTAAAACTGAGCAAAGCAATCGCTATGAAAATCATGTGCAAAATCCTGCCTAGTAACAGCTACAAGATGGTGTGCTTAGATTTCATGCACTGAAACATTAAATGGTATAAAAACGTTAAAAAGTGTGTACTGTAACCTACGTCACACGTAACCTACGTCACAACGTCACTAAGACCACGTTTTGAAAGCGTTGACGTCATTTGATTAAGCAGCGCTTCATAGAAAACCCCTTTCTTCCAAAAAAAGCAAAGAAAACCATTCTAACTTGAAACCAGCCAAAATAATCAAATGCCAGTTTATTAGCAAATGTGCAATGCTACGCATGTCAAAGAAATCGTATGCGACATCGTCCTTCAACATATCTAAATAACGTCATAGAACACACCATTTCTAATTGTTAGGGTGTGCCTCTAAACATGGTTGGTATTCCATAATCTGAAACTATTATCTGAAAATATCTTAAAGCTTTGAAGCAGATATAATGAGCATTATGGTCGTGATTTTTTCTTGAATTCCGGCATGGTTGGATATATGGGCATTTTTGTCCGCGAATGGCCCAGCTTAACTGAGAACGTCTCCTAAGCGCACCCCAGGAATGTGCTCTGACATGTATCTTGAATACACACAAAAATCCTTAATATCAAAGTCGGTCGCCTTAAGCTGCAGCACAACACTCCAATACCACTGTTTACCTACCTGAAAATAAAACATCGTTTAAAAACGATTGTTATGCCTTAGTCACAGTTATAAGAGGTAGTACCGCTGTAGTCTTGTTCCTTGAAGGGTTTTCTAATATCATTGGTAGAGGTTCTGGTAGTGAGCGCATGCGTACTCTTGTCATGTCATGATGAAGCTTTCTCGGCGTTTCACTGTGCATATCCTCATCTTTGGACACTGATCTTATGCGTAAAAAGTTTGCAGATTTCATTTCTCCAGTTTTCCTTGGCGAACGCTTCTGAATAGTTTTATGATCAATGTCCGTTGATTCCCGTTTTGGCCCCGGCTCTGGTTTGATTTTAACTTGTGATTCTGCCGGTTCTTCCCAGTGAAGCCGGGCTCTAACTTGATGACGTCGAATTGTGTTACTTCCGGACATTTCTGCTTCTATTTTTGCTAAGGCATTTCTCATTATGAGGTCTTCATGTCTGGTTTTCTGTCTTTTGATAAAATCAAGCAACCAGTCTTTATCGTTTAGCCTCCAGTCACCCCAGTTAGTAAGGTCACGTTCTAGTTCCGGTGCTTCTTGACCTTGATTACTGTCGTCTGCTTTTGGCATAACTGTTTGGCTTCTTCTGAAAAAGAACAGTGAAGCGGTTATGTACGGAACCCCTAAAGGGACATTTCCTTTCCGATATTTATCAGAAAAGAAATGGAAACAAGAAAATTCGAACGGAAATCAAAACAACAAATATCTCGTTTAAGAGACGTTCTCAGTTAAGCTGGGCCATTAGCAATTATTTTCGTCCTTCGTATTACCTTTCTTTAAATTACAAAATAATGGTCCTGTTTACCCTCTGACAAGTAGCTTACTGTCTAAAAAAGTAGATAAAAGTACCAAGACATGCATGCGTTTTGTTAGACAGTTTTAACACTGGTTCGAAAAATGATACCCAGGTTTAAAAGGCGACGTTTTTAAAGTCGCAATATTGCCGTCGCATAGATATGAGCGCCGCACGGCTAAAAAAGATAAATCACTGCTTAAAATCGAGTTCCATTATTAAATTCAGGTGATTTCTTACATATTTCCCCACTTAAACAATATCAGAAGGTTGTTTTTGCTACGAAGTGAGACTGGGTGTCGCAAATTTTATGTAACCTACGTCACAGCGGTAAATTCATGATACATGTATTAACTAAAATGGCCCGGCATCATAAAACTTACAAGATCACACGAAGAAATATGTGTTCTTCAATATTTTATATCATGTGTACAAATTTGCTCCATTTTGTATATTTTACGCGACTTCAAAATACATTACCCTAGCATTTTTCTGTAAGAATGTAACCTTACGTCACGGGCTTGTTTTAAAACTGGGCGAAGCAATCGCTCTGAAACTCATGTGCAAAATCCTGCCTAGTAACAGCTACAAGATGGTGTGCTTAGATTTTATGCACTGAAACATTAAATGGTATAGAAACGTTAAAAAGTGTTTACTGTAACCTACGTCACACTTAACCTACGTCACAACGTCACTAAGACCACGTTTGAAGCGTTGACGTCATTTGATTCAGCAGCGCTCCATAAAAAACCCCTTTCTTCCAAAAAGCAAAGAAAAACATTTTAAATTGAAACCAGCCAAAATAATCAAATGTCAGTAGATTAGTAAATGTGCAATGCCATGCATGTCATAGAAATCGTATGCGACATCGTCCTTCAACGTATCTAAATAACGTCATAAAATATGCCAATTTTAATTGTTAGTGTATGTCTCTAAACATGGTTGGTATTCCATAATCTAAAACTATTATCTGAAAATATTTTAAAGCTTTGAAGCAGCTTTAATGAGCATTATGGTCGTGATTTTTTCTTGAATTCTGGCATGGTTGTATATATGGCCATTTTTGTCCGCGAATGGCCCAGCTTAACTGAGTACGTCTCGTAAACGACTAATTATATCGTTTAAACGACATAATAGGTTGTATAAACATTATAAAATAGAATGGAAATTAAAACAAGAAAACAAAAAATGAAATTAACTCAAGAAAAACAGAAAAGAAATTAAAACAAAAAGATGTCGTTTAAACGACTTATTATCTACTTTCCATTCTGATAAATATCGGAAAAGAAATCGAAACAAGAAAATTAGAACGGAAATCAAGACAACAAGTATCTCGTTCAAACGACTTAATATATCGTTTCAACGATTTAATATGTCGGTTAAACGATATAATAAGTCGTTCAAACGAGATATTTGTTGTTTTTATTTCCTTTCTAATTTTATATGTCGTTTAAACGATATAATAAGTCGTTTAAACGAGATATCTGTTGTTTTGATTTCCGTTCTAATTTTCTTGTTACAATTTCTATTCTTATAAATATCGGAAAGGAAAGAAAACAATAAGTCGTTTAAACGCCCTATTTTTTGTTTCAATTTCTTTTCTGTTTTTCTTGATATAATTTCCACTCTGGTTTTCTTGTTCTAATTTCTATTCTATTTTACATCGTTCAAACGACATAATATATCGTTTAAACGATATAATAAGTCGTTTAAACGAGATATTTGTTGTTTAGGTTTCCATTCTAATTTTTTTGTTTCAATTTCTATTCTAATAGATATCGGAAAGGAAATGTCCCTTCAGGGGTTCCGTAGTTATGGTTGCAAAACAAACACTCACGTCAATTGTAGCTTTCATTTGTGGATCAGAAATTTGCGTCTGCAAGTGACAAGGACTGATTGGCAGGATCCGATCACTTTTCTCTTCTTGATCTGTTGATGGTGCAGGTGACGAATAAGGTGTTTTTCAAAAATATTTTCCATTTGAATGTGATGTGCTGCGTTTAGAAAAATTAAAACTGTAAGTCAAAATTTTAATTCCTTTGAAGCTAAACTGGTATACTTTCACGGAGAGCAATTCTCCTTTCTGAACGAGGTCTAAATTTCAAGAAAATAATTTTCTCTAGAGGAGAGTGGACCCAATTTGGTAGGAACTTTTATATTAAGGGAAGCCAAAAGAGTCACGAAAGTGTCTCTTTGTAAAATTAGTTGAGAAACATGGAGAAGTACCCATACACTTTAGATTGACCAAACCGTTAATAAAACCTATATGAATATCCATACCTTATAGGCGATATATGTGGCAGACTTGGAAGCCTCATTTGTCTTCTTGCTGATCCTGGGGCTTCCTGGGCTTTTAAATTTTCTTGCTTGGGGGCACTCAAGTCCTCACTGCGGTAACCAAGACTGTATTTTCTTCTAATATCCTTCTTTTCTGTAACGTACACTTCATCCTGTCCTTCATTTTCTGATTTATTTGGATCGTCGTCTTCTCCTTTACTGTGTTTTTGCAGGTGCACAAGACCCTTCCCATTGGCGCCAAATTCTTGCCGTTGTAGGCGGAGCTGTAGAAATTTCTTAAGATAGCTTTCGTCGTCACATCCGTCTTTTACTTCCGGTTTCAAGTCAGAATCCTCGTTGCATAGAAGCTCGCCGAACAGGCGCGTGGAGTTGCACGTGGTCTGTTTTTCTAGCATAGTTCGCCAGCGACCAACGACAAACTTCTTTTTGGTATCGAACCTAAACAGAACACAGTAAAACACTTTTATTTCTGCTTTCTACTTTTGAGAACATTCAATTACACATAAAAAGTATGGAATTGTAACATCGAATTAGTCAGTTGGAGAAAATTTAGGGCCCATATTAAGATGTATGTGTTCATTTTAGGGCAAGCAACTGTGCCATTTTATTTTTGCATCCCTTCTCAGTAGAGATCTACTCTTAAAGGGAAACTTTTGTGCTTCGAAAGCACAGCTCATTTTTTCTTCACCTGCCCTAGGTACACATTGGCGAGAAACAGATACTTACCAAACGATCTTTACAACTACACTACTCATGACCTTTTGTTTGGTATAGAAAATGCGTCACTTCATGAAAATGAATCCCTCTTTTTAAAAGTGCAGGACTTTATCATTAAGTCGGGCAGGTTCGTCAGTACATAATAATCCTATTTCTATTACTAAAGAATTATCCTAGTCTTCAAAAAATGCCATATATATGATGCCTTTACTGGACAAGGCATGGCCATGGTCGCGGGACTATGTCTCAATCAGGGAATCGGTCAGAGCTTTCACTGGTATCTTTTTTTCTTCTCAGTTTACTGCTTTCTTCTTAAGCTGTCGAACGAGAATGGCTCTTGTAAGTTTTATTCTTGCACACACTTATTACCTGTGTGAGGGAGTAAACCTTGACAAGATGTTTTCTTTCTGCAGTATTCTAAATACAGAATGTCTTTTTTTCAGTATTATTTATTTACTTGTTTATTCTTTGCTATTTTTTTTCCTTCGAATTATCTGTATTCTGTTGCCTCAAGTCTGTCCATACATCAACAGTCTATAAAATCTAATGTATTCCGTCTACAATAACTGTATTATAGCGTATAATTCAATACTCAGTATAGAGGTACTTTCGCTTTTCTCTTATATTTATTCTTTTTCTTCACATGTCATTTTCTCTACATGTATGTTTGAATGTTTGACGTTGGTTATTTTGTATGTCTCGTTCCATATTTATTGTTGAAATTATTGGTTTACAAAATGTGTGACTAAGCCATTCTGTTACTGTTACTGATTTCATGTCTCAGGAGATGACTTTAATACAAGCGTTTCGCTTACCGTCAGATCCTGTACCATGTTATATTGTACTTTTCTTGTAACTATGTAATTTACATTGAATAAATATTGTTTAAACCAAAGGGAAACTTTTGCCCCTCTTGGAGAAAATACTTTCCTTAAAGAGGAAATCACTTTTCAAGTGTGAAAGGGGAGCAAAGACAGCCATAAAATGTGTCCTTTTGACAAAATGGCAGCGGAACATGGCAGTTTACCCATTCATTATGACATATAGGGCTTGTCTAAATAATATATATGCTTAGTGCTAATTACGATGTTAGGTTATAGATGCGATATATATAACTACACGAAAGTGACATATGCAAACAGTGCAGATACAGATCAGACGCCGCAGTATGCGGCGTCTGATCATGATCTACACTGTTTGTTTACAGGAATTTCTAATTTCTATTCAAAGTGGGATAAAGCTAAACAAACAAAAAAAAAAAAAAAAAAGAAGAAAAAAAAAAATAAACACACACACACACACACACACACACACACACACACACACACACACAAAAAAAAAAACAAAACTAGAAACTCTAAAATCTAGAAATGGACACATCCAAAGGATAAGACGGACAGGTCAAATGGTCGAAAAGGGTTAAAGTAGTTTTAACTTTTATGCCATCTTTGCAAGCCAAGGGTACTAAGTCTCTTTTGTTCCTTATGTACCCTTGGCCGACGGCCCAATCGTAATTCAAATTTCCCACTCCGCCATTTCATTGGATGCGAGCAACTTCCATCGCATCCAATCAAATTATCCGTAACAAAACATTAGCAGCAAAACTGGCGCCTTTGTCGAAAGAAAATTATCGTGTTTACCGTGATCAATTACCAAAAAAGAATAGACGGTTAAGATTTAACCAATTCATCAGTGATTTTGAACAATTATGTGAAGTTGTGGGGCAACTGTGTTTTGCAACGGGTCTTCTAATTGGGCTTAAACTAGCACGCGCCAAGGGGAACAACTCGCTGCAGCCCAGAGGCGGCGCTGCGGGAAATCCGATTTGCGAATAGAGCGTCGGCCAAGGGTACGTACATACAATACAATACAAACTTTATTTATAGTCGGAGGGTTAAAAACATATTAAACATTAGCTATGAATAGCTATTTACCGACTTAAATAACTATTTACCGACATGTACGGAAAATAGTGGATTTAGTACCCTTTGCTTGCGAACGGATGTCTGGTACATACCAGCATCTGTTGTTTGTTGCATAGTTTCAGAGAAAAAAATACGTACCTCGATATAACATAGTTTTTATCGCTCTTGAACTTCTTAATGGTTCTTTCCAGTTTCTTTTTCTCTAGTTTATTATGGCGGAAGATACATTCTCCGGTCCTGCTCTTAGACACGCTTATCGCCCCTTTCATGACTTTGATGATAGACATAGTCTTACTCTTATTTTGCATGGATTCCTTATTATATAAGGCCCCCACGCACTCGTCCATCCGTACCATGTTGATGTCTTGGTGTTGTTGTTATAAATTCTGGAAAATAATATAAATAACAAACAATTTTTAATGAAAATTTATTGTGGATATGGAAACTTTAAAACTTCGTTAAAAAAGAAACCTAAGAATTCTTGCAGATGATCCAGTCAAAGGAAAATCATGTTTCATATTGTAAGACAAAGTCAGTTGATTCTACTGTTGTCGTTGCAATTCTCGGAATGACGTTCCAAAAGTGGCTCAGCTGTACGTAACCATAGTTGCATACACCACACCCCGAGGTTATTAAACTTTTTTCATGCTCAATCAGCTGAGCATGCAACTTAACCTGCTGATAAATAGCAAATTATTGATAAGAACAGTTGTTTTCTTGTTCAGTTTAGCTGAGTAAGTAATTTTCTCTGCTTATGGATATGAAAATGCCAACATTAGTTGGCATTTTCATATTTATCAGTAGAGAAAATTTCATGCTCAGCTGAGTTGAGCACGAAAAAAGTTTTATAACCTCGGAACCAGTCCTGGCACCGAATGTCCGTCCATCTGTTGATTCTAAACATTTTCTGAGCAATATGTAGTTAAAAATTCAACAGCAGATGTAGTCGTTTTTCGCCCACGATGCTTTTGAATTTCTTCACTAATAAGTCAATGTGTACAGTCTTACCAGATCTTTGTAAATAAACACGCTCTATCTCAGGAGAAATTCAGCTGTTTCTGTCGTCTTCGTCATGGTTTCTATAAAAAGATTAAAACAGAATGAAAATTAGTATGCAGATACTCGAATCAACAGTGTTAAAGCCCCATTGCTCGGTCAGTGGCAAAAAACGTTTATCATTGTTGTTAATATGCCCGGAAAGGGCCCATTATGGAAATAAACAATATTCTATTCTATTCTATGACGTCGCTGTTATTCAGTAGATAACGCCGTGTCATAAAAATCCTATGACCACACGTGTAATAACACTTTGGCGCGTATACGTAACGTCATTGACAACGTCCATGTCAACAATGCGTTTTCTAATGTTCAGTTTGAAGGCGTTAAAATCACATTTTAAAGGGTCATATGATAAACAGAATCTTACACTCTTGGTCATTTCATATGAAATTTATGAAACTCGCCGAAGGATCGTTTCATAAATTTCATATGAAATGACCACTCGTGTAAGATCCTCTATTTATAAACAGCGGTTCTACAGTCTCGTTTCATGAAAATGCATGTCATATAATACTGAAAGAAGTTTTGCATCACTTTAATTGTTTATGTTCCCAACTTCGAAGATTGTGAGGGGGCATATATTGTATGGCTTTTCTGTCCGTTCGTCCATTCGTTACGTCCGTTCGCAACACTTTAAGTATACTCTGTAACTTAGGAACTGTTATTGCTTGGCTTTCGACATTTCATATGTGTTTAGATTATAAAAAAAGTGGACCCGTATTTTTTTCTTTTCCGTCCACCGTGTACTTCCAGAGTTATGCCCTTTTATTGAAAAATTGGTAGTAAGTTTGTCAGAAGAATTTTGGAAAAAGTATTTGAGGCAGGTTATTCATATTTGGCATACTGGTAGGCTTAAGGTGTAAATTACCTGATGAACGTTTGGATCAATTTTGTAAAAAAAATACTGAATTATGCCCCTTTGTTAACTTTTTTTTTTCAACTTTTAAATCGTTTAGCTTAGCTCAGTTCTAGTATACTAATAGCATTTGATGTGTCAGTTATTTTGAAAGCAATGACGTTATGCTGAGTTCATTGTTGACAGAGTTATGTCCGTTTTCTTATTTGTACAAACATTGTAGGACTCAAGAACCATAAACCCTAGAGCCTTGATAATTCATAGGTGGATAGACCGTAAAAATAAGCAGACCTGTACTTTTTTCTTTTCCACCAGCTTCGTACTAACAGAGTTGTGTCCCTTTTTTGAAAATAGGATGGAAGATTGTTCCTAAACTCCTGGAAAAAAACCCTTATAGTTATAGGATGCTCATATTTGGCATGCTGCTAAGGGTTAGGATAAAGTTTATCAGCACACATCTAGTTCGCACTGGGCAGTTCTACGACAAGGCTATAAGTGCAGTCCTGATGAATGGCAGCACGGGAGAATGGCTCAAAACAACAGTTGGAGTAAGGCAAGAATGTCTTCTGTCACCCACCCTCTTTAACATTATTCTCGAAAGGGTCATGTATGATGCTCTGGAGGAACATGACGGAAAGGTTATCATAGGCAGCAGAAATATTACCACTCAGCTGTTTGCCCATTTTGTAACATACTTTAAAGGCTAATTACGTACAGTAAAAAAAAAACCGGCTGTAATAATGAACAAGAGTATAGAGGCGATATTCAGTAGAAAATACCTTTTCTTTGAATACATGTTTCTTAAATCTCTTTTGTCACCATAATAAAGGTTTACAGCTAAAGAGAAAACATGTTTTTAAAAATTCAACAAACACTTTGGTAATTTTAATAAAACTCTTTTAAAAACGCTATCATTTAATAGCCTATATTAGTATACGAATAATCTTATCCAGCCATCAAAAACACTGCTTTCATGTAGCCTGTTCAAAACAGTGTGGCACACCAACCGTGTAGCACACCAACTGTTAATCACAACAGCGCGCAACGGCTAGTTTTAATCAAAACTATGTCTTTTTTTTCAACAGTATTTCAGTCATATTAGAACAATGGGAAGGTGATAATGAAAGACTTTTTGCAATGGCATCCCGTTTACGATTGAAAGAAAAAAATCCGCATCCGGGAATCGATCTCGAGATCAATCAGCTGGGAAGAAGGGCCGAACAGTTGTGACTGGGCGAGCAGACTTTTTCTTTATTTAGTTAAAGTTACCTGAGCTTATATTTGTTCATGTTTTTGTACGTATACCTTCATTTTCAGTGTTATTTTAAAAGTAACCGTCATGATAATCTGTGCAATATTATTAAAGACGTTCGCTTATAGGTAATCATATTTTGCTACATATCTGGGCTGTCGCATATCATAAAGTCTGACAGAAAAATAGTTCAGTGCTAAAATGGAAGCAGAATCCGAGGTTCGCCCATTAGGGTGTCGGACAACTGTCTCCGACTTGTTCTATCCAACCGGCACAGAGCTGGATTTTAAGATGTATCAATACACTGTAAAAAATCTCCGTAGATTTTACGGTAGAATACCTGGCAACCAGCTGCCAGTCCATTTCCCGTTATTTTTACGGGCGCCCGTAGACATTGGCGGAATCATCAGGCAGAGTACGGTAGAATAAGACAGGTATTATTTTGGCCATGTAGCCCTTCAACACTATAAGGGTATTTTCGAGTGCGGTCAGTTAGCATATCTCTACCACGTCTAGATTTGTAAAAATAACGGGAAATGGACTGGCAGCTGGTTTCCAGGTATTCTACCGTAAAATCTACGGAATTGTTTTTACAGTGTACGCTGACAGGAGAAACAACCCTTCCATTTTCATTTTTGACTCGTTTCTCAATTAGAGTTTAGCTTTTAAAGGAAATAATCTCCACAGACCATCCCTCTCCTTTCTTCAAGTCCTCACTACACTCACCCCGCCCCCCTCCACCCCTTGTCCCTGGTTCAAATTGTTTCCTTTAAAAGAAGACCCTTTTTTGAACGGTTTCAAAAGGGAAGCAAACAGGAAGTCGTAAAAGTTGTCTCCTTTTGAAAAAGGCGAAAATATAGAGATATGGCTGTATATTTTATAGGGCCTGAATCATGTGGCTGGCGCAAGCGCTCAAGCTAGCTGTTTATATGCATGCACATCAAACTACTCATTAAATAGAACCTTTGAGCCGCGACACGACATAACCAAGAAAGTGACATATGTGCCCAGCGAAGACTCAGATCAGCCTGGCATCCGCCCAGTCTGATCAGAGTCTTTGCTGTGCACTAAAAGGGTAGCTAAGGGTCTAAGCTACCCCCATGCCGTCAGCGAAGACTTTTATTAAACTTGGCGGATACCCAGGTTGATCTGATTCTTCGCTGGGCTCAAATGTCACTTTGTTGGTTTTGACGTTTCGCGCCTCACTTAGATATGGCTTACGTTTATGCCAAAATGCTCTGGGAGGTCTAGACTGACTTACCTAAATGGACAAATAACAAGTTATTGCTAATGCCCACTTGAGGCTAAGCGCTTAAAGTAAGTAGGTAATACAGTGAGGAACGTCGCTTGTTGTGACAAAACTGTCTTTAAGCTGTCATTGGCCTTCCGTTCATAATCTTAACCCTTAAAGCACCAAAATTGAAAAAAGGTAAATTTGCAAACAGCGTAGATTCAGATGAGGTGGCTCAAGCTGATCTACGTTGTTTGCAAATTTAACTATTTCCACTGTTTGCCCTCTTGTCTTTGAATTCTCCTTTGCGGCGGGGGAAGCAACCATGTCATTTCCATTTTGGGCTCCCTTCTCAAGAGCGGTCAACTCTTAAAGGAAACTATTTGCTCCTCTAGGAGATAAGACCTCATCTTTGTCGTGCAGGGAGGTCACAAAAGTTGTTCCCCTTTATAAAACTGTGGAAAAACATGGTGGTGTATCCATTCACCTCAAGGAATTGCAAGTTGACATGCTGAGACTGGGCTGCATTATACATCCTCTGCACAGGGCATGCGTTGTTCTGTTTTCAATGACTATGATTGCCAGCAGGATGGCTGGGTATGTACCTTTCTTGGTGGGGTGGTTGGGTGGTGCGATGGTGCTGGGTATAACTTCCAGTGCCGGGGCGTCCAACTGATTTGGATAATAATAGGGCAAGGGCTTACTGTGCTTGCAGTAGGTGCGGGTGGGGGTTGTTTGGACATTTTTTCTCTCGTCTCTCAGTTGTCTCTTCTTTCTTCCTCTCTTTAAAATACTGTCTCAAAGGTTTGTTAAACCCAAAACAACCAAAACAACCAATCAACCTATCTTGGTAACTAGGTAAAGTTACTAGACAATCGAAAGTGTATACCGAAAATTCTAAGTATAGGGACAGCTATGTCTGAGTAAACAGTGCAGGCCTAGGGGCACTCTGATCAGGACCTATACTGTTTTGCATTACAGCTGCATCATTAGGACACATTTCATCGTCGTAAAACCAAACTGTTTCCTTTTAGAACAATACGGTAATTATTTAGGTGTCCCAACTTAGAGCATTTTATGCTAGTCAGTGGACAAAGACAGAGATGTTGATTGCGGCGACAGAATGAACCCAGTTTTTATGCTTTGCTTTCACTTGAACAAAAGTGGAAAAGTAATATATTTTTCTTTTGTGTTTTCGATGCTTTAAAGATTTTAACATTCTTAACATTTTTTGTTTCAAATGTACATAAATAAACTATGAAATACAATCGTAGTACACATAGCTGACTTTATCTTTAACTGTTTCAGTTATTATCAGGCAATCGATACCTTGATCGATTAAAACTTGTTACGATCGATTTTCAAGGCGATTACAAGATTATGTTTAAAGCCTCATAGGAAAATCCATTTTTAAATATACTTATCAAATTACGAAACTCTTCTACGATGGGTTTCAAATTCTTTCCTTCAAGGGTTGACAACCCTCTGTGAAGGGTGGCTAAAACGAAAATGACAGAATTGCTCCCCTTGAATGTGAAAACTTGTATCTTTCTGTCTGTTTGGGGAAATTTTCAGTTTTTGATACTCTTATTTCGCAGTGATATAAATTTTTTTTACTATCACAAGAATTGGTCTGCAAAGACATTACACTGATACTGAAGTTCCCATTCAGACTTCCTTTACTGAAATCTCCTTTAAAGTCGATCACAGAAGGCACATGCCGTCAAAACGACGTCATCCTGACGTCGACGCGACGTCCTGAATGACGTCATTTTGACGTCAACGGACGAACTGAACGACGTAATTCTGACGTCGATGCGACGTCATGACGTCGCATCGACGTCAGTACGACGTCATTTCGGCGTCTTGTGCTCTCTCGGATAGCTCTCCATGTTTTTCTCCGTTTTACTAAAAGGAGCAACATTTATGCCTACCTGTTTGCTCCGCTGGTCTATTCAGCCCTTTCATATAATTTGCAGAACAAACGCCGTATATTGCAAAATGGTGTTAGTTTTATCTTTCTGCACATTTTCTCAATCTACTTGCACTAAATATACCAAGAAGTTCAAATATTTTAAGTACAAGTTCATACAAAAATGTACAGAAATAAGTAAAACCAAAATATAATGATCTGATAATGATATTTTAATATCTATGAATGCCTCGACCATGTGTCTCTTTTTTCCTTTTTGTCATAAAGAGCCCTTGAACGAAATATTATCTAAAAGCGTATTTCAGCTGAATTAAAGTATTATGTATATTTCACTGTTGTTACGATTTGAAGTACTATATCTATCTTTATATATTTCATGTAATTTCAAGTATCATGTGTATTATAAAGCGCCTGGTCTTACCATAATCTTAAGCTGAATGGTATACTTTATAGGGACGCAACACTTCAACTTTTTATTTGCCTCCCTTTTTAGGGGTCTCAACTCTTCAAGGAATGAATATGCACCCCTCACAGCACACACACACACACACACACGCGTGCGCGTGCACCTCCCGACCCCTCAGGAGCAAACTCTTTCCTTCAAGAGTAGACCCAGTTTTGGGGGGTGGGGGGGGGGGGAGAGTCTTTGTTAAGAAAGCAAACAGGACGTCGTATAAAAGTTGCTCCCTTCGTATAGCTTGCGGCAAAACACGAAGCCTGTCTCCTTTTACCTTTAGTTATAAAGTACCAGGAAATAAAAAAAGAAGAAGAAAAAAGTGGAACATTATGTCACTTATGACTCACTGAAAGACGCAAGAGAATAAGTGTGTAAACCCAGGTTTAACGTACTATGTACCATTGGACACATAGGTCATTTGAAGGCGGACCTCGGTTTAAACTTTCAAGTTTCATCCGAAAGGTCGGAGAAGCGCTGTATCGGTAGTTTTGCACCTTATCCACCACACTACTGCCTCTCCTTAGAGGCGAGGCCCATCCAAAAAGAGGCGAGGGCCATCTAACAAGGCATATTCGAGCATAAACTGTCAGTACATGCCCCCTCCCCCCATCACCAAAGACACTGGTTTCTTCAATTTAATGTTGTGTATAGTACCGTATAAGTTGATAAATTCGATAGTAATTTGTAAAAGGTAGTAAAACTTTCGTAAACCAGGCACTTTGGAATGCGCATGATTTTTGTTCTTAAGCATAAAGGCACAAACTAGTTACTGAAAAGATTCTCCACTTTTTTCAGTTTTTAATAATTTCCCTGTTGAACGCGCAAAAGAATAAAAGAATAAAGGTGAACTTATCTATCTTACAAGATACAATGCCAAAATGTTTTCTTAGAAAAGAAAGAAAGAAAGAAAAATAAACTACTACAGGGTGCCTATACGCGCAGTAAACGAGTAGATACTATTCAGCATAAATTATAAAGACACTATAAAATACCAGTGTTCCGACTAATAATATCCATGTATGAAAATAAATAGTAAATAGCAAATATGTAAGTTGAATGAATCTTAAAGTAACAAATAATATGAAACTATTAATTTTGAACGTAAACTGAAACCAAAATTGAGCCGCGACACGAGAAAGCAAACAAAGTGGTTGTGCACCCAGCGCAGACTCAGATCAGCCTGGGCATCCACCCAGTCTGATCAGACTTTTCGCTGAGCGCTCAAAATGTAGATAAGGGTCTAAGCTACGTCCACGCGGACAACAAAGACTCTGATTAAACTGGGCGGATGTCCAGGCTGAGCGGAGGCCTCGCTTTGCGCACAGGTTTTCTCGTGTCGCGGCCCAAATGATAATTATGGCAACAAACTGACTGTACAGAATTTGAGTAAACAGTTTTGAGCGACAAAAAGACATCTCTTGATGTAATAGACATACTTATAAAAAGCTAAAATGAAACAGATTGAGCAGCGTATTTTAGTGCTTAGATAAAAAAAGGGCTACAGGGATAATTTTGGGATAAGTTTCCATGTATCTCCATAAAGATCTATAATGTTTCACATATGTAGAACCGTCTCACCAAGAAATTTTTTTGTTGAGAAATAAGAAAAAAATTTAGCTTAAGTTAGAATTATCCTCAAAACCCCACCTTATCTAGAGCTCTGGACTATCAAAAAAAAAAAAAAAAAAAAAAAAAAAAAAAAAGAAGGAAATGCAAAAATTAATAAACAAATAGATAATTAGATAAAAAGGAAGTAAAATAAAACAAATAAAATAAAGACAAAAAAGAAGTCATACACAAAATTAATATTAAAACATTAATTAATAGAATAGGACTTTAAATATACTCAGACTAAAAAAAACTGAAAATACCTTCTTTTTCTGCTACATCTTTTATCCAAAATATATCCTGTTAAGTTTAACGCTTGAATATTATAAATGAAAACAGTGGCCCCGGTTATTATTCAAACGAGAAAAATTACTATTGTTAAAATATAATTATTAGCAACAATATTTTTTCCTTTTGAAATACTTTCACAGCATGAATCGTCAAAATAAATAATGGGTGATCTCGGGTATTGATAATTTGTCAATAATTTGTGGAAAATGAGAGAAGACGATACTTAAAGATTAGTTTTGTTTGCAATTATTGGAAAGCTACAATATGCGAGAGCAAGGTCAAGAATTTTACCATAGTAAATCAAAATATTGTGACACAATACCCTGCAGGCACTTAATTTTGAACTGGCATCGTTCTGACTTCGATGCGACGTCATTGACGTCGCATCGATGTCAGTGCGACGTCATTTCGATGTCGTGTTTGGTTTAATCCAAACTGTTTTAACACCTCAAAGTTTTAAACATCAAAAGGCAGACGACAAAATTAACGTCTGCGGCATATAATATGATGTTTCGTCCAAGCTATATCATTTTCAGAATTCAAAAAACTAGAAGACAAACAATATACACTGTTTGTGTTTAGACCCTTTTGTCTCAATATTTCGTGCAGATTCAGGTCGGGCGATGGTCCTGGAAAGTTTCATTGCCGATTCGTCCTACTTATTTGGATAATAGTAGGGCAAGGGCCTACTGTACTTGCAGTCGGCGTGGATGCCGTTGTTTGGATTTTTTTCTCTCGCCCATTATTTTTGTTTTCTTTCTCCCTCTCTCGATCTGGGAGACGGCCCGATATAGATCAAAGGGTCGCTAGACCCAAAACAACCAACCAGCCAAGTCAATATTTCGGGTCGTTATGTAATTTGCGTGCTAGCTGAAATCTCATTTGTTGTAACACATTAATGTACAGCTGAAAACTCTGTGGTAAGATTCGCTGACACTTTTAGCACTCCTTGTTAACTATACTCCTCGCAAAAATAAGAAGATTATTAGAGATAATAATAATTTAAATCAGACTTTCTATGGAAGTTGATGTGTTCTATCATCAACACCAATAATTCATCTTTGGCGAACTAGCAAGTTTGATTTGAATTTGAGAAACAGCTGCTCAGGGCGAGCGCAGACGTACATGTCCCAAAAACACATTTTGGGAAGAAAAAAAATTCTTCTAATGCGCTGTGAGTGACTTTTCTTTTACACCAATTTAACGTTTGTAAATGCTAAATGTTTTTGGCGAATACGAAATTACTGATTTTACAACCAGCGGTGCTTTCTCAAATCAATTTAAATTTGGTGTTTGTGCGATGTTTAAGCATTGGTGTTGAAGAAAGATTGCATTTATCTTAATACTGAAAAGTGGAACTAAAGTATTATGATTTCTGATGATCTTAGTACATTTATCTTAAAATTATGCTAAACTTTTGGCGAGGAGTATATGTTTCCAAGGATGCTACAAAACGATAAAGAGTCATAGTTACATGTACCCAGCGACCAGGCCCCGAGGTTATAAAACTTTTTTCGTGCTCAACTCAGCTGAGCATGAAATTTTACCTGCTAATGAATATGAAAATGCCAATTAATGTTGGCATTTTCATATACATAAGCAGAGAAAACTTTATACTCATCTAAACTGAGCATGAAAACAACTGTACTTGTCAGTAATTCTTTGTTTATTAGCAGGTAAAAATTCATGCTCAGCTGAGTTGAGCATGAAAAAAGTTTTATAACGTTGGATTTTATAACATCAGGTGGTTTAGTAGCTATGACTTTTTTTCGTTTGTAACAGCCCTTGTATATACATTGTTAACAAGGGGTGGTCAAAATCGAACTAATGCTAGCATACGAGAAAACAAGGAGCGGCGATCGAGAGGTGGTTTTTGCGCTAGTCTTTAACAATCTAGGGGTCGCAGGTTCGACCTCCGCTCCTCCCGTCTTTTGGTTGAGACTTTGTCTTCCTATGATCTATATGTTATTAGTACGTTAAACCCAAGTTCACACACGAGGACTACTGCAAATGACAGGAAATATGATACTAAGAAGAGCTGCTTCCCTAGCTCAGACTAACAAGATTCTTCGGAAACAGCGGCGGAAAAGAAATTACAGATGTAGAGTATCTTACACGAGTGTCATTTCATATGAAATTGATGAAACGAGCCTTCGGCGAGTTTCATGAATTTCATATGAAATGACCGCGAGTGTAAGATTCTGTTTAACATACATGTATGACCCTTTAAACGGAATTTCGCCTTCAAACTGAAAAAAAATATCAGTAAGAAAACGCAATGTTGACATGGACGTCGTAAATGACGTTACCTGTACGTGCCATTTACGCGTGTGGTCATGCGAATTTTATGACACGACCATATTCACTGAATAACTGCGACCTCATTTTGTGGCACAAGCATGAAACTTGGCATGATTGCTGAGGGGGACTATCTAAGTCATTTTAGATAGGGCGGCATCTTAGAAAAAATCTACTTCCGGTTAAATCCAAGATGGCGGATCTGATATAAAAATACTCCAGTTAGATCGACCTACACTAATGTATTTCAAAAGTCTGTAGTCTAAATCAATCAAACTACAATGCTGGAATACCATGATTGATGAGGGGGAGTATTCCAATCGTTTTAGATAGGGCGGCATCTTGAAAAAAATCTGCTTCCGGTTAAATTCAAGATGGCGGATCTGATATTAAAATTTTCTAGTTAGATCGATCTACACTAGTGTATTTCAAAAGAATGTAGTCTTAATCAATCAAACAACAATGTTTGAATGCCATGATTGCTGAAGGGGACTATCTTAATCATTTCTGATAGGGCGGCATTTTGAAAAAAAATCTGCTTCCGGTTTAATCCAAGATGGCGGATCTGATGTTAAAATACTCCAGTAAGTTTGACCAACCCTAATGTATTTCAAAAGTCTGTAGTCTAAATCAATCAAACAACAATGTTTGAATGACATGATTGCTAAGGGGGACTATATCGATCATTTTTGATGGGGCGGCATCTAGAAAAGAATCTGCTTGCAGTTCAATCCAAGATGACGGATTTGATATTAAAATACTCCAGTTAGATCGACCTAACCAATGCATTTCAAAAGTCTGTAGTATAAATCAATGAAAAACAATGTTTGAATGCTATGATTGCTGAGGGGTCTATTTCAATCATTTTAGCTCGGACGGCATCTTGAAAAAAATCTACTTTCGGTTTAGTCCAAGATGACGGATCTGACGGATGTAAAATACTGTAGTTAGATCAACCTATGTTTCATAAGCATGTAGTCTAAATCAATCACAAAATCTCTGCTGCATGAGAACACTTTCAACTAAAGGGCATTGCCCGCTTCAAACACAAAGCGCTGTACATGGCAAGACACTCCTGAAGCACTTGCGGGCACCATGACAATCTACTTTACATTTGCAGTCGACGAGCTCTTGGGATGACGCAGATGCATTAGGAAGTGTTGTCCAAAGAGATTCTCACATCTGATTACTGTTTCTGAGCCAACAAAAACAGCTGGGCTTGGTAGCATAGGGTTTGCTCCTAGGGTGTTTCCCCATACCAATGACCCTTGGTATATAGAACTCTTCGTATGCTGTAACAAAGCAGCTTTAGTAGGTAGTATAGTTTCTATTTGCCTGCCATTCTGTGCAAACAGTTGTAACCTTGCTTCGTCGACCCCCCCCTCCCACTTCCCCTCCGGAGCTGCTTGTTCTGTCGTATTATAACTACAAAAATCTGCAAGATCGGCATGAATACTTCAAAATGAGGCGCAGGGTTCATTATCGTCGCAAAGGCATAGGTCTGTTAACTTTTCACAAGCCATATGTAAGAGAGGCAATACTGATGCTCTTTCAGGACCAAGTGCCTCTGCAATGCCTTGTACTGCTATATATCTGAAATGGTTGTCAGTTCCAAATGCGATCCAAATTTCAGGTACTTGCATTGTGCAAAAGTATGTGATAGCAAGAAAAACAACGTCATTGTCCACCGTTTGACTGCACTCAGAGCTAACGGCGTCATGTGAGCAAGGGGAAAAGATTTGGATTCTGACCACCTTTGTTACACAGAACTCAATTCTGAATGTCGTCACTATGTATTTGTCTGCGTTTGACAATTGAACGATGCGCATGGCTAAGAATTCAAACAATTTTGATTTGTTCTCATCAATACCTAAGAACATCTGCCAATTTCGTGGGATAGAATTACGACATTCAACCCGTCGCCGAACGCCCTAGGCTTTCCTCTTTTCTCTCTTGCAGCAACCTCCAAACTGTCTGCAATATAGACATCCCAGACACTATCAATACGGTTAACGAGCTCCAGCTGCCTACAGATGTAGGGGAGGAAAACTATAGATGAATATTCATCAAAAGTTTCACTTGTTCCTGGTCTTAACATGTTAACCAGAGCTACACCGTCAATTATCACTGCATCAACTGACGGAGCCTCTTCTGTTACCTCTGACAGGGGCTCCAAACATTTAGTAAAGAGTTCGGACGTATATTCTAGACGGACAGAGCCATTTTGACTTAGCGAAGGTGAAAAACGTTGGTTTTCATGCTTGAAGAACTCTTGAACATTTCTACCTCGAGTCTGACAAGGTAGAGAGCAATCATTCTTGAGAAGATTAAGCTTTGACTTTTATTGTGTGCCATTTTTGTTGTCGGGGTACGAAATAAAGAGATCGAGTTTTTCTTTATTGGATCAAATACCTTTTTTTCTCGTTTTGTGAATCTCTTACACAAATGCTGCATTCATACCTTTGACCAGTTTGTTCAACTTGTGTCACAGTTTGGACAAAAGAAGAATCTGCAATAACCTTTGTATCAAGGTTGAGCAAACCATAAATGGATTGCCCAGGACACTGAGAGTTTCTGTAAAAGACTTGATATTTTCGTGAAAATTCCGCTGCGCACTTCCTGTTTGCTCATGATGGCTGTCTCTGATATCTGATTTAAGTAGATACAGACCCTCGAAATCTTGACATAAACGAGATATTTCTATGCCAGCCACCATCCAGCGTTGCAGAGCTCCTGGCTTCTCTGTAAGGCCAACTGCACCCCTATCTGATTTGACCCTGAGAGCATTATTTTGCTCATGAGCATGGTCTATTGCAAGAGCTGAAAATTTGTTAAATACTTGTGAACCACAAACTGACCTTCTCGAAACTTAGCTTCTGTACCAGGACTTAGAACAGGTAACAGTTTCACATCTCAAAAATGCACCGGAAGCCATCTAGCATAATTGGTAAAGTTGCCCTCCCATACTAATCTGACAAAAGTGAGCATGTTCAACACATGCATAAGTGTCATGTACCAGAACTAAAAATCGGGGCTTTTCGATTGACATATTGACATTTTGTCACACCAACTTTCAAAGTCTAGAAAATCAGAAAATCGTCGTCCAGACACGTTGGTGTGTATTCGTTGTATGCAGCCTGGAGAAGGATGTACAAGGTTCACGCAGTGATTTGGTGTACACGGTGTTTTTTTTTACATGAGTTGCTTTCAGAAAAGAGTCGGCAGTACCAGCATGAAAGGCTGACCAAGAGATATTCAAACTTCCATCAAAAATGTTATCTACCTTTCCTCGGACATGTCTGAGCCAACATAACTCTTTTCATCAGTTCTTCCTTGCAATGCATTGCAGGGAGTATCTGGTAAAGCTGGGCTTTTAGCAATAAAAACAGCAGGGGGCATATTGGAAAATGATTCTTGCAATGTCAAAGACATACACAACATTGCTTTCTCCAGTAGCCTGACTACTTCGGAACTGAGATAGTGAAATCCCTGTTCCATGAAATGAATCCTTTGCAGTTGTGGCACTAGGGTTGTGGTCTATGTTATGAACAGCAGCTGTAGTGGAGAGACTTTTTAGAAGAGCCGGAGGACAGATAATACCGCTCCGTCAGACGATTAGCAACACTTGTAGATATTGCTTACACCCTATCATATGACACGGGCAGACCAAGTTCAAACAATTTGTCAACGAGATCTCGTTTTCGTATCTGACAAAGTACCATCATATCAAGATAAACCAGCAAAGGGGTCTGTTGATCTAGGATGATAAAGGGATTTAGAACTTTCAATGCAGCGATTTATGCAGTTAAACATGATTAGCTGACTCAAAGAAAGCACCGACTGTAACCATGCATCTGAGGTCAGTTCTATGCCATATAGGAGCATGTTGACAAGTGCTAGAAGAGACTGAGGAACTGCTGTTTCTTGGCAGTAATAAGAAAATGATCGTGTGAATCTTGTTGACGTATTGTTTGCCAATATTCGATAAACTTCTATGGAAAGAGTACATATGAGAAAGGGTACATTTAGTGAGCTTGTATGTGACGAAATTTGTACCGGAAGTGCCATAATCGACCGGAAGTTATGAATAGTCTTCACAATTTTACCAACAAAACATCACATATAGATTTTTTGAAGACATACACAGAATACATTTACATAAAACGACACTAGATACGCAAACATGCGTGTATGCTAATGTAAATTTACGGAAAATTCAGTCTCAGCGGCCATATTGGATTTGAACCGGAAGTAGATTATTTTGCAAGTGCCGCCCTATCTGAAATGCAATGAATCACTTTAAACAACATTTGTGCCAAGTTTCATGCTTGTACCATAAAATGCAGTATTCCTTGGTTTTTTGCAATAATCGGCAGGACTAAAATGATAAAACAGATTTTTGTAGTTCTTTGACATATGTCATACATTTAATCAGAGTTTTGTAGTTCTTTGACATGTCATAAATTCAAATCAGAGTTTTGTAGAGCTTTGACATATGTCATACATTCAAATCAGAGTTCTGTAGTTCTTTGACATATGTCATACATTCAAATCAGAGTTTTGTAGAGCTTTGACATACGTCATTCATTCAAATCAGAGTTTTGTAGTGATTTAACCTATATCATACATTCAAATCAGAGTTTTGTAGTTCTTTGACATATGCCATACATTCAAATCACAGTTTAGTCGTTTTTTGACATATGTCATACATTCAAATCAGAGTTATGTAGAGCTTTGGCATACATGTATGTCATACATTTATATCAGAGTTTTGTAGTTATCTAACATATGTCATACATACAAATCAGAGTTTTGTAGTGCGTTGACATATGTCATACATTCGAATGAGACTTTTGTAGTTCTTTAGCATATGCCGTACTTTCAATTCTGACTCAATGAAAAAGAGGGTGCTATTTTTATTTCTTTGGTGTTTTTGTTGCTTATTAACTCTTTCGGCGCCAAATTTTTCAGACGACAAGTTTTCGTCTGCTCAAATCATCAGACGACAGATTTGTAATTGGGAATTTTAACAATCTAAAGACATTTTTCATAAAATCAGGCTTTTTAAGTTCATATTTGAATGGCAAACAGTGTAGATCCTGATCAGACGGCTCTTTTAAGAGCCGGCTGATCTGGATATACGCTGTTTGCAAAGTCGCATTTTTGCGACTTTGGCGCCGAAAGAGTTAAAGATCTAACTACTAAGAACTTATTTTCAAGTGAATTGTTATGTTCCACTACCTGTTGGATAAAAATCTTTCAAAACAACTGAATTGTTTTTCTACTGAATAAAGCTTGTTTACTGGCTGACGATAGCAATTTTTCTATCTGTCCAATTTTACTTGTTACATTAGCCTACAAATAAACTCATAATTAGTAAGAAATGCATCCGTAAATATGTCTTCCTTCTTTTGTTATAGTAGTGTATGATTTCTGTTCTGTTCTGTTCTGTATGATTTATGTTCTGACAGTATAATTGCGTTTATATGATTCGTCATTGTATCCTTATAATGCTATCTATAATACAACGCATAAACTGCAAAATTGGTGGCATTTTCAAGCGTAATTTCTATACTGGTTCCATCTGGCAGAAAACTCGTTACGGTGTAAAATCGATAACTCTGTACTACCTGTAAATTTTAGCCCTTGGCCATAAATGAGATTGCTTCCCTTTCCAGTGTTTTAATGGTTAATAGAGAGAACTTAGAAAATTTTCGTCCAAGTTTCGAATCAATAGTTAGCAAAATTAGGCGTTCAGGGAAGAAATTTCCCAATTAGCTATGTATGTATAAAATACATCATTGTAATCAGTGGAATAACAGCTTCTAGCTCATACGTTATAAAAGATTCGCAAATGTTAATTTACATGTGTTATTTAGGTCCAAAAACGAAGATTCGCGTAATTTGAATAAATTGTGTTAAGAAAGTTATGGTTTATAGAAAGAAAACTATGGGCTCTGATGGAAGAAACTTCTCATTGACACATTTCTATGATTTTTATACCAGATTAAAGAGCTTGAAATGCTCTTTCGTGCTAGACGTTATAATTACATGTCGGAAAATATATTAAATAAGAAAATTTAATTTATTTATGAGCTTCTATACATTTCCCTATTAAACTGAGAACCGCATACAGGTAACCGCTTATCTCCGGCCCTCTTGGAGATTATCGGAAAATCCCGTCACTATAACGAGAATTCTTCCCTATGTTTCGCATATTGCTATCATTGATAATTTCGGTTAGCGTGTGTTTTAGTTTCACGTGGATTTAAAGAATTTGGGAATTAAATTCGTCTTTCATTTTAAATTCTCCCAAGTATTTTTCTAGAAAGTTCGACTATTGGGTCGAATTTTTTTTATCAACAATGGGTGCGTTCGAGTGAAATTATCGTGTACTCGAATACACGCGGTCCTACTAAAGACAGAAAAGGACTTACCCCACCGAAAAGGACCGAAAAGAACTTTCGGGCACCGAAAAGGACTTTTATTTGCTGTGAAATGCCATATAAAACATATGTTTTAGAAATTTTAATATCATCATTTATATAAATCAGCGCTTTGATAATAATTTTGTGAATTGTAGTACCGTCAACCTAAAATTTCACAAAAATATTACAGCACCGAAAAGGACTCACCTTCTTGCCAGGTACCAAAGTACATGTATAATCTTTTCTAAAGCTTTAGCTTATACTCTATCTTACAACCCCGGCTTGGTTGTTCAAATCATGGATGTTGTTTATTAACAAAAATTAAAATTCCAAGTTTATGCCACAAATGCCAACTCTGATGCCGTGATGCCTAAAAAGCAATACCCTACGCCTCATTTACTGCTAACTGCAACAGAAACTTTGTAGGCAAACTTTAAAATTTATTGACACCAGTTGGAATGTTGATGCCATGGCAATTAAACATTTCTTTGTCTCATATATTTCCCTGCCCCTAAAGCTGTGATTTTTAATTTCTTTTCAATCTGTTTATTACATGCAGTCCATTTGTAATGCAGTCCATTTGTAATAGTTCTTTATATTACATTTATACATAACCAACAATGTTATTTGAAAATACAGTTTATTATTATGTTAATACTATATCTACACAAGCAGATATTCATAACAAGTAAAAATTAAGTACTAAAAACTAACTATTTCTTACTATTTTTGGCTCTGCCATTCAAGGGGCTGCTCCCTCATAGTTTGGCCCTGAAATTGCATAACTGAGACCTGGGGGTAGCCTTGTAACGGTAGATGTGCTGAAGAATAGGCTTTGCTTATGACAGCCTGAGGGAGTCTTGACGGAGCTATCTCAGGCGTTAGAGAGGCTTGAATAATGGTGCAAAGTACGGGGTAATCCCGTGATGCCTGAGGGGAGGCTCGACGGTGCATCTCAGGCGTGAAAGAGGCATGCTATGGAGACCTGAGGGTAGGCTCGACGGTGCATCTCAGGTCCCAAAGAGGCTTGAATACCTTCACAGGGAGATCCTGTGATACCTGAAGGGAGGCTCGACGGTGCATCTCAGGCGTGAAAAAGGCATGCTATGGAGACCTGAGGGGAGGCTCGACGGTGCATCTCAGGTCCCAAAGAGGCTTGAATACCTTCACAGGGATCCTGTGATACCTGAGGGGAGGCTCGACGGTGCATCTCAGGCGTGAAAGAGGCATGCTATGGAGACCTGAGGGGAGGCTCGACGGTGCATCTCAGGTCCCAAAGAGGCTTGAATACCTTCACAGGGAGATCCTGTGATACCTGAGGGGAGGCTCGACGGTGCATCTCAGGCGTGAAAGAGGCATGCTATGGAGACCTGAGGGGAGGCTCGACGGAGCATCTCAGGTCTAACAGAGGCTTGAATGCTATTGAATGAAATGATTCTCTAGAGGCCTGAGGGGAGGCTTGACTGAGCTATCGCAAGGCCTAAGAGATGCATGAATACCAAGACCTGACCAGGCTACTCCCAGGTATGTTTAAACCACACCATGATTTTAGGGGTTAGTAAAGGCCCCAACTGTGGAAGAGCAGCCACTAGAATGGAAATCGCGACATGATCTAGTTATAACGGAATAAACATGGAAAAATGACCTGAAAACATAAGAACTATTTCAATATAAATATAACAAGTCAGTTTAAGTTGATGAACACTAATTTTAGGAGGTGCTGGGGGTGGATGGCTGGGTATGCTGATTATTAATCTGGAGACATGCTGATTCAACAATGTCAAAGTCACAACTGACCAAAGCTATGCTACATAGTTCTATTTGATAATCTCTGATTGGTTGCCCCTTAAGTATTCTGTCCTCCCATTGGTCAGAGCTAATGACCAATAGGGAGAAACTCCTTTCTGAACTAACACCCTGCACTTGCACCCTTAGACAAAGAGACAGTTATATAATTCCAATATACACTGTCTGCTGGCATTTAGAAAAGAATTCCATTCCCCAATAAACACCCTGCACCTGCAGCTATGGGGATTAATCCAATACACAAGCTAGACTGCAGGTCTCCAGAACACTTGCAGGTATTAAACATAGACAAAGTTCAGACCCCTTCTGATCTGGGTCTATCCAGATCCATCCCTGATCATAATCTACATATACAGATACTGGCTGCAGCACATAACAATTGATAATGCTTTACACTAATATAAACGTTGAAACACATTGTCAGGTCATAGTCTCTGTCTGATCATGATCTACAGTGAGACAGACAACTATGAGTATAAGTTATGTATAAACCACAATTATAAAAATTGCCATTTTATACATAACCAACAATGTTATTTGAAAATACAGTTTATTATTATGTTAATACTATATCTACACAAGCAGATATTCATAACAAGTAAAAATTAAGTACTAAAAACTAACTATTTCTTAAAAAGGCTATCACTATTTTTGGCTCTGCCATTCAAGGGGCTGCTCCCTCATAGTTTGGCCCTGAAATTGCATAACTGAGACCTGGGGGTAGCCTTGTAACGGTAGATGTGCTGAAGAATAGGCTTTGCTTATGACAGCCTGAGGGAGTCTTGACGGAGCTATCTCAGGCGTTAGAGAGGCTTGAATAATGGTGCAAAGTACGGGGTAATCCCGTGATGCCTGAGGGGAGGCTCGACGGTGCATCTCAGGCGTGAAAGAGGCATGCTATGGAGACCTGAGGGTAGGCTCAACGGTGCATCTCAGGTCCCAAAGAGGCTTGAATACCTTCACAGGGAGATCCTGTGATACCTGAAGGGAGGCTCGACGGTGCATCTCAGGCGTGAAAGAGGCATGCTATGGAGACCTGAGGGGAGGCTCGACGGTGCATCTCAGGTCCCAAAGAGGCTTGAATACCTTCACAGGGATCCTGTGATACCTGAGGGGAGGCTCGACGGTGCATCTCAGGCGTGAAAAAGGCATGCTATGGAGACCTGAGGGGAGGCTCGACAGTGCATCTCAGGTCCCAAAGAGGCTAGAATACCTTCACAGGGAGATCCTGTGATACCTGAGGGGAGGCTCGACGGTGCATCTCAGGCGTGAAAGAGGCATGCTATGGAGACCTGAGGGGAGGCTCGACGGAGCATCTCAGGTCTAACAGAGGCTTGAATGCTATTGAATGAAATGATTCTCTAGAGGCCTGAGGGGAGGCTTGACTGAGCTATCGCAAGGCCTAAGAGATGCATGAATACCAAGACCTGACCAGGCTACTCCCAGGTATGTTTAAACCACACCATGATTTTGGGGGTTAGTAAAGGCCAAACGAGTTTGATGCTAATCAAATGAGGCCCCCAAAATGTAGAACCGAAGAGAAAGAGGAGGAAGTAGTTAAGACAAAACCACTCATTGTAGACCCTGAAACTCATCCGCTATCGGATACTTGATAATTATTCCCGGATATGACAGTTTCTCTTCAAATTTAGCTGTGTCTGGGAATGCTGAGTTTCCTCTTGGAATTCTCTACTGTACATCCGGGAACCTTATCATATGTATCCCACATAGCACCACGAGTTCCTACAACCAAACGTTTGTATCAGCTGATCCTCACTCCGACAAGAGCTGCTGTTGTAGCAGCCTCAAAACAACATAAAAGTCCACCATAATTTGATTATGTATCACCCAATCGCTCTAAGATATTCCACAAGTATGACAGAAACAACTCTCTGCTAAATGGTTGCTTTTGAGAGTTTAGGAATAGTGGGGCGCTGCTGCAGGCTTATTGTCTTGGGGGCAGCTCACTTCTAAATATCTGGCAACTCTATGGCTAACCTGGGATTCAACCCAAAAAGTCGGACAGCTAATAACTTTGCTCACTATGACAGTCTGTGCATATAATGGAATGACTACCCTACCAATAAGGCTTGAGACCAAGGCATGAAATGTGCAAATTCAAAGCCTTGGAGTATTTATGTCGACGTGCATGACAGGTTTGTTATCTGAGGCTGAGCTAAAGCTGTGAAAAGGTGCTCTCTTTCAATGAATGCTGGGTATCCTTGACGGCCTGAGAGAAAGGAATGAAATGGTGTTGTCTCATGAATGAGAGCTAAGCGTGAAGCGATGCTGTCTTGGGGCCTTGGAACAGGCCTGAAAACAGTGCAGACTGATAGGATTCAACCCAGAGGCCTGAGAGAGATCGAGGCCTGAAACGGTGATGTCTCATGGCCAGTGCAGGCATGAAAAACAGCACAGAAAAGGGGTCATTCCTGAGCCTGAGAGCTAGGTATGAAACAGTGCTGTCTCATGGCTGGAACGGGCATGCAGAACCAGTACTAGTAAGGGTAATCCCTAAGCCAGAGCACTAGGCATGAATGATACTGCCCATGGCTCCAATCGGGCTTGAGACTAAAACGGTTGCAGTGTTGGATTATCAAGACTTTGCAGACTCGGTCAGGCATTATTGTGCAGACGGAACTGTATGAGACATGAATGCTGAGACATGAATGCTGATGGTGCTTGGGGTAAATTCCCTAAATCAGGTTAGCCTGTATTGGTATAAGTCAAACTGTTACATACCTGCTTGATAAGTGTTATTTTGGGGAAAAGAAGGCCAAATGATTTGAGAAAAAAAAATACCTTAATCATGCAACAACCCCAAGTGCTTGAGGAAAACACAAACCAGACCATTCACACGAAGCAGGGTGATATCAAACTTCTGACACCTCTTCATACCCTAAAATCAAATACATGTAATACAAATTTTACATAACTCCAAACACCTAGATTTGCAGTTTTTCCTACATGAAAACTGCTGCATGATTTTTATCCGGACTGTAGTAGGGGGGTTAGAGGAGCCTTTGGCATGTCGCAGAATGTCCCAGATTTACTACCATCGGGGGGCAAATGAGTCAAGTAATGTCAACCCAGCAGCAAATTGGTAAAGTTGGTACCTGTTTGAATTAACGAAGATTAAAGGCAACAAAAGGAGTGGAATGAGCTTTACCTCATATGCTATGCTGAAGGTGTGGTGGCCCCTAATAACCACCATGGCCACCAGGCATAAGAGCAGTGGTCATTTGTTCTAAAACCTTCTCAGTAAAATATCAGAAAGACTGTTTATGGGCCTTTAAAGCTAAAAGCATTAAAACACATAATAAACATAATATACAGTGGTCTTAACTATACTTCTGTCACCATAAATCAGTTAATTTCCCCTGTGAACTGATCAAAGATACTTATGTACAGGGTGGTAGCCACTCTCAAAACAGAATTACATGTATGTAGTAAATGAAACACCTGGCACAACTAATGGGAACTGAAAGATTGCTCCACTACTCGCTCAGGTATTTTAGGCCCCTTCAAGTATACTAGCCGGTCACGAAAACCAGAGATAAAAACCTTTTAGGAAAAAATCCTCTGGAACGTGAGTCGAAGCCATGCTAAAGCATACCTCAGGACAAGATGTCGACCTCATCCACAAAATACCTGATCTTTATACAGTGCCCAACAATAGACATACACACAACAATATTAAAAAGCTTATCAAAAACTCTACTCTATAACAAGTAACAAATTTGAAGTGAATGTTGAGAACTTTTCACAAGAATGGACCATTAACAACAAATTTGTAATAAAACAATTCAGTCACCTGACACAAAAACAGCTGATTTCATGAGGAATATTCTATCCTATAAACAAATTTTCTGCTCAATTTAAAACACACACATATGACTTATGAACAGTGCACCCTCCTTACAATGACGGCATAATTCCCAAACACTTTGGCTTGCTATTACAGAGAATACAGAATACATACTCTGCACAATAAACCATTCAGAGCATATCAAAAAGACATTGTAAGAATTTCTGTTGTAATGAATGCTGTTGTATGCCGTTGTAAAGAGGGTTAACTGTGTACTAATAAATATAAGTCGAGTGACAGTTAGTACAGAACCCACTTACAGCTCTACCAGAGCTCCGTGCACTTAACTTTTCAAATGGTGGCAATTACTAGTAGAAAACTTAAGCACACATTTCAAAGAATTATTATACACTTTGCAGGAACAAATTTAAAGGTTGAGCATCAGAGAAAAGCTGTTTATGGTCATATATGGACGGCTACAGAAGCTTAAAAGAATAAAAAAAAAGAAAGATTCCATAGCACTTTCCTCTCTTGTAAACAGAAAACAAAGGGGTACACTAGTAAAAATATGTGCATGTATCATAAATTGTCATGATGTGCAATCGGCACATGCGCTGATCGGGTTGAACAGCCTTTGTCTATGAGGGTGATGGTAAACCCCATGTGAGAAATCACAGAAATGAGTTCAGAAAAGTAAACTTTGTTAATAGGCATAACTGTCTGAAGATTTACATCTGAAGTGGTAATATACACAGCTGGACTTGTTTACTGTCACTGTTCTTTTTACGAGCCGAAACAACACCATGTCCATGACAAGCTTATTTTTACTTGTACATGCTGAATTGACAGGTTCCATCTGAATATGCTGGGAACACCAGAATGGTTTGATTCTTGTTAAATATTAAATATTTCCTGCAAGTAGCTGAAGCCACCTGCAACAACTGTCATACAGTTTTTATTGATACGTTCCATCTCAAAGATTCTAAAATTTACACTAGTGGAATTGGCGGTTTTGTTATTTTTCTACCAGCAGCAGCTGTCAGGTTTCAAGGACATGATCCTCACCAACATACATGAATATAACGTATACAGTTATTGCATTAAGTGTAGCACAATCCCTATCAAAAACAGACAATACATGCATCTCACCCAGCTGCTGAAACTGCACATACTCCAAAAGAATAAATTAAAACTTAAACACAGTTTCATTCAAATTAATGTGATATGTTATTCTAGATCGAAGAAACTTCTGTAAACAGTATGTGTCCATAGAATTTGTCAGTTGCTGTGAAACAAGTTTAAGCCTGAAACTCTTTCAATAGTAAACTAAAACTAGAACACTATTTCATTCCAATTTAAGTGATAAGTTATTCCAGATTGAAGAAAGGATGTGTTAAAACCTCTGTAAACAGTATGTGTCCATAGAATTTGACAGTTGCTTCGAAACAAGTTTAAGCCTGAAACTCTTTCAATAGTAAACTAAAACTTGAACACTATTTCATTCCAATTTAAGTGATATGTTATTCCAGATTGAAGAAACTATGTGTTAAAACCTCTGTAAATAGTATGTGTCCGTAGAATTTGTCCCGTGGCTTTGAAACAAGTTTCAGCCTGAAATTCTTCAATTGTAAATTGGATTTGAACTCTATTCCATTCCAATGTATGTGCTATGTTATTTGAGATTGACAAAGTACAATTTATATGATATGTTATTCCAGATCGAAGATTAAGTATGTGTTAAAACCTCTGTAAATAGTATGTGTCCGTAGAATTTGTTCTGTGGCTTTAAAACAAGTTTCAGCCAGAGCATGAAAGTATTCCAGTTGAAAGATTTAGAGAATTCTGTGCTGGCATCACATGTCTTTCAAGTTGAAAGTTAATTATCTCTTGTTCTCAGACACTGAATTATTCCAATTTAAAATCACTTTCTGCATTTATCAAAGTCTAAACCCTTTATTCCATACTGTTACAAAATCCTCTCACTCTGTTGTCAAAGCTCTGCAATAGAAAAAAAAGAACGCTTCTCGGTCTCAACCATCACCCCTGTCATGGTGAGACCAAAAATACAACAAAAAACCCCCAACAAATTCTCTGACAGATCACAATAGTGTATATTATGATCTGGCAAAGAAAATCGGACTCAACTGAGAACATCCGAGACTGAAAATTATTTTCCTACAGTATGTAGTATGAGTAAAATATGCTGATTATTAATCTGGAGACATGCTGATTCAACAATGTCAAAGTCACAACTGACCAAAGCTATGCTACATAGTTCTACTTGATAATCTCTGATTGGTTGCCCCTTAAGTATTCTGTCCTCCCATTGGTCAGAGCTAATGACCAATAGGGAGAAACTCCTTTCTGAACTAACACCCTGCACTTGCACCCTTAGACAAAGAGACAGTTATATAATTCCAATATACACTGTCTGCTGGCATTTAGAAAAGAATTCCATTCCCCAATAAACACCCTGCACCTGCAGCTATGGGGATTAATCCAATACACAAGCTAGACTGCAGGTCTCCAGAACACTTGCAGGTATTAAACATAGACAAAGTTCAGACCCCTTCTGATCTGGGTCTATCCAGATCCATCCCTGATCATAATCTACATATACAGATACTGGCTGCAGCACATAACAATTGATAATGCTTTACACTAATATAAACGTTGAAACACATTGTCAGGTCATAGTCTCTGTCTGATCATGATCTACAGTGAGACAGACAACTATGAGTATAAGTTATGTATAAACCACAATTATAAAAATTGCCATCTAATACCAATACAATACTATCTGGCTTGGCTCCCATAATGTACAATTTACTCTGAATGATAGGAAAAAGCGTTTGTCCCTTCAGTTTATAGCATTGTCTATTACAATGTACTCCTCATATGCAGTCATAAAGGAACTGCGTTTATAATGTCCACCATACCGAAAAGGACATCGAATTTCGCGCACCGAAAAGGGCAAATTTTACTTATTTTTTTGGAAAATTATGTGTAGAAATAAAATATTTAACCCTGTATATTTCTTAAACGTTTTTATAGCATAAAATGGGATTTAAAAAGTCATTTTCGGTGCCCGAAAGTTCTTTTCGGTCCTTTTCGGTGGCAAAAGTCCTTTTCTGTCTTTAGTAGGACCCGAATACACGTTTTAAATTAATCCGGTCGTTTCGGTTCTGCGTCGGCGCGCTGCTTAGCAAGTCCAAAGGAGGGGTGTCTATAAGGCTGTTTTCATGGCCACTACCGATTTTCTTTAAACTTTGTAAACTCAGACTACTATGTGTTGGCTGTAATGTCATGCAATATTAAATCATTTGGTGAAGGTTTCTTTGGTGTGTACGAGATGAAAGTGGGTGGGGTAATTATGACCCGAAGAGGGTTCTATTAAGAAAATGCTAATATTTTTATTGCTACTTAGAACTGGAAGCCTACCATTTTATGACTCCTTATGTAATGCCAGAATAATACTTTTGTGAAATTTCTACATGCAGTGCGTTTATACTCACTTGTTTGACATACCTGAATTTTAGCCTTTTTTATTCACCAACTTTACGCAAAACCACAACAGCTTTTTACACTAAAAGCTATTCCACTGATATTTTGCAGTTATACAGTATATTAAATGGTTGTTCCAAAATTATACCGATAATTTTCTACAATGAATATTTTCTGAGTTATCTCCCCTTAAAACCGCTTCTTTTATTTTTGTTATTATTTATTATTATTTTTATTTATTATTATTTTATTTATACCCCGACATGCGAAGTATGTCAGGGGGTATATAGTTTTTGCCATTCCATCTGTTTGTCCGTCCGTCCGTCCGTTCGTCAACTTTACGTCTAAGTTTTGCGTTAAACCTTTTGTGGATGCTCATTTCTTTAACCTTATATCAGATTCTCTTCATATTTACTTTGTTATATCTCTATAGCTTTACCTTTGATCTGAAATATCAAGGCACCTGGGTCAGGCCCCTGGGAGGAGGTCACGGGTCAATGATTATGACTTAGGCATTTTCATCATGTCAAAGTTTTGTGTTAAACCTTTTGTAATTTTCATATTTCTGTAACCACAGGTCAGATTCTTTTCATTTCTGGTTCACGATATCTCATGAACATTACCTTTGATGTGAAGAGTCTTTGCCCCTGGGTCATACCCCTGGGTGGGACCAAGGGTCAATAATTAGGACTTTTGCCTTTTCATCATGTCAAAGTTTTGGGTTAAACCTTTTTTAATTGCATATATCTCTGTAAATGCATTGCAAATATCTTCCATATTGTATTCATGATATTGCTATAGCACTGCTTTTGATAGGGACTTCAGGGCCAGGCTCATGGGTGGGGTCAGGGGTCAATAACTAGGACTCAGCCATTTGTTTAATTTTTTGCTTGTTCTGAAATATTTAAATGAAGTCTAGTGATGCATGACTAATTCTATTATATACTAGTTTACCATTTACGTGGATGCTGCTGCTGACTCAAGGTCAAGGTCACAGACTTAGAATTTGTTCCATTAACATTTGCATTTAACTTTCGGTTAAAATGTTGCATTCATTTGACGGCGGCACTGGTCGGGTATACGTGAGCCCCTGCTTACATGCTCTAGTTTGTTTTCTGCTGTATGTATTTCTGTTCATCTGTTGTACGTACATTTGTCTGCCTGTCTGTTTGTCCGTATGTCAGTCTGTCTATCCGTGAGTCTTCGTAATATTTAAAATAAAATAAAACTAATGCCCTCTGTCAAATGTCTTTGCTTATTTTCTCAGAATTGTATCATGTTCTTTCCAGTGTCTCTTCTTATTACACATACTCTAAGTAACGTATTTTGCAGCTTGTAAAGACCCAAGACAAGTGCACATGCCATATTTGAAGAAAATCCATAAAAAATACTCAAGGTATCGAAAGGAAACGAAGTCTCACGAATAGACAGACTGACATACGGACACTCAGACAGGCAGACAAATGTACGTACAACAGATGAACAGAAATACAAACAGCAGAAAACAAACTAGAGCAAGTGAGCAGGTGCTCACGTATACCCCCAACCAGTGCCACCGCCTAATGAAAGCAAACTTTTAACACAAAAAATAAATTGAAATGTAAATGGAACACATTCAAAGTCTGTGACTTGACCTTAGGGCAGCAGCAGCATCCATGTAAAGTAGACTAGTATAAAATAAAATTAGTCATACATCACTAGACTCCATTAAAATATATCAGAACAGCAAAAAATACAAATGGCTGAGTCCTAGTTATTGACCTCTGGCCCCACCCATGAGGCTGACCCTAAAGTCCCTATCAAAAGCAATGCTACAGAGATACAGTGAATACAATATGGAAGATATTTGCAATGCATTTACAGAGATATATGCAATCAAAATGGTTAAACCCAAAACTTAACATAATGAAACGTTGTAAGTCGTAATTATTGACACTTGGCCCCACCCAGGGGCCTGAACCAGGGGCAAAGACTCTTCACATCAAAGGTAATGCTCAAGAGATATCATGAACCAAATATGAAAAGAATCTGACCTGTGGTTACAGAAATATGAACAATTAGAAAAGGGATAACACAAAACTTTGACATAATGAAAATGCCTGAGTCATGATTATTGACCCCTGACCTCCTCCCAGGGGCCTGACCCAGGTGCCTTGATATTTCAGATCAAAGGTAAAGCTACAGAGATATAACAAAGTAAATCTGAAGAGAATCTGATATAAGGTTAAAGAAATATGAGCATTCACAAAAGGTTTAACGCAAAACTTTGACGAAAAGGTGACGGACGGACGGACGGACGGACGGACGGACGGACGAACAGACGGAATGACAAAAACTATATACCCCCTGACATACTTCGCATGACGAGGGTATAAAATATCCCGCCACTAGCATGTGGCGGGGGATATAAAATCTGAGAAATAATTTTGAAAAAAAAAATAAATAAAAGAAGCGGTTTTAAGGGCAGAAAACTCAGAAAATGTTCATTGTAGAAAATTATCGGCATAATTTTGGAACAACAATCTAATATACTGTATAACTGCAAAATATCGTTGGAATAGCTTTGAGTGTAAAAAACTGTTGTGGTTCTGCGTAAAGTTGGAGAATAAAAAAGGCTAAAATTTAGGTATGTCATACAAGTGAGTATAAACGCACTGCATGCAGAAATTTCACAAAAGTATTATAATCATTTGTTATATCTAGCATTACATAAGGAGTCATGAAATGGTAGACTTCCAGTTCTAAGTAGCAATAAGAATATTAGCATTTTCTTAACAGAACCCTCTTCGGGTCAGAATTACCCCACCCACTTTCATCTCGTACACATCAAAGAAACAATCACCAAATGATTTGATATTGCATGACATTACCGCCAACACATAGTAGTCTGAGTTTACAAAGTTTAAAGAAAATCGGTATTGGCCATGAAAACAGCCTTATAGACACCCCTCCTTTAGCAGGTTCTAATGCAAAAATCTGACCCATGAACGTACGTCATTCCCCATAATTAACGATTTATTTTTGTATTTTTGCTCATATGTCTAAACGGATGAAGAACTAAATGGTCATAGTCCCGACGGCCCTGGCTCGAAACGACCCATTTTCTTCCAGAACGATAGTTAATACGAGTAGCCAATCGAACTCGCCCATTGACGAATAAAGCTCAACGCACATGATGGTCTTTCGAAAAGTTGGACGGACACACGGCGCCAAGTGTGTGCGGCTATGGTTACGTACCGCTTAGCTACTTGGGGAACGTCGTTAGGAGAATTCAAACTGAACTGAACTTTCGAAAAGACGAAAATTTAAAATGTCTAAGGTTAACACACATGCGCCAGGTAAGAAAGGGCATTTTTCCAGCGAAGCAGACAAATCAAATTCAATGATTCAACGAAGCTAAATAAGCCTTTAGTCTTCAGAGGGCTTGAATATTTTCCCCCAAAACGTTCCAGGACCCAATTTTTCCAGAAAAAAAAAATTCCCAGGGCAGGTCACATAACCAAGATGGCAAACATTTATTATGGTAAAAAAATTCAAAAATCTTCTCCCCCAGAACCACGCCGGGCCGCGTAGCGCAATCGGTAGGGCACCTGACTCATAAGTCAGAGGTCCTGGGTTCGAAACCCGGTCTGGCCACATACTTTCGTTTCTCCTTCCGCTGATTCAAGAAGGGCAGTTGTCAACTGGCAAAAGTATGTGCACTTAGTACTGGTTAACCGCTTAGGAGGTATAAGCCTGCCCAGGAATAGTGTGGTTAGGTTAACTGACCGTCCCGACATGACCTTAGCTGTTTACCGTGGACGTTAAGCATCAAATCAACCAATTCTCCCCCAGAACCACAATCCTATGATCTTGAAACTTAGCATGTCGCATCAAGGGCTCAAAAGCTCAACAAAATTTATATAAATGATGCCCCTGGGATGACCTTGATCTGTTTTACGGCAAGGTCAACTTTTGAGTCACTTAGGTTTTTCTATAGGAAAAAGTGAAAAAAGTTGATTTTTTTAGAAACAATGCAGTCTGCTACCTGAAAGTTTGTAGATGCAGACAACTAATTAGGTAAATGAAGCTTTAGTGAGTATTCATGGTAAAGGTCATATCTTCACCTGGGCCTAAGGCCATTTACATTGAAAAATTAAAACTCGCTTTTTTATATAAACTTGACCATCATGAAATATTTCCGCGCTTGCGCGGGCTCTTTTCTAGTAGTTTATATGTTTAAGGAGACGACGATCAGATGTTGTCATAACTTGTGTCTGATCTTTTTGTAATTTATGCAAAAAATCTATTAATGCGCAGTGCAATATAAGATTTTAGAAGACTAAACAAGCATAATGTGTAACGTTGGTAAAAGTACCAAAAGCACAAATAAGATAAAATAATCTGAATTGTTGTTTTTTAATTATGGACCCCACTGAATATGCACTTTTATTAATTGTCAAATAATAGACATAAAAAACATAACAGACCTGATTGGCACATTTTGAGTTAGTGTATGTAGCCCTGAAAAATTACTTGAAACTAGAACAGACCATAATTATTTGGTAAGGTCATGCAACTTTGACGAATGACTTCGAGATAAAGATACACGTTTGTACATCATCTAAAGTGGTCCTGCATCTATACTGGTGCTGGCCTCTATTTTGGTCCTGACTAGCCTCTAGAGCCTAAAGGGCCTCTAAACTGGTCCCGGCTGGCATTTACTATGGTGCGATAAGGAGCCTCTAAAATGATCCCAGTTATATACCTGATAATTATGCATAGTAGTGCCTTCTACAAATAATTTGTTATTGCCATGAGTAATGTGAATCTAGCGAAGCTAATATCAGCATGGGCATGCGCCCAATGTGATAGCAGCGGAAGTAGTTTTGTTGCGCCATTATAGGCACAGCTAAAAAGAATTTTTCGAAGCATTTTCTCCAAAGTTATCGAGCGTCATAATGTTTTTATGCAATTCATAATAGCAATCAAACATGCTTTTATGATATGTTTATATCTGCTAGTTCGGGTTTAAATGGATTTAGACAGGTGCAATCGACAAAATGGTTTTAATAAAATATTAATTTGAAACAGCTTCTATGGTTTTTAAGTTTGACTACAGGTCTCCGGGGCAGCGAGACTATTTCTCTGTTACAACATTCCAAGTTAGTCCTGTGTTTCAGCTATTGAGTAAGTAATAAAATCTTCTGGCAATCGTTTACAGTAGTTAAGTCCCGTGAGTTAAGTACCGTGTTGCAGAGAAACATACTATACGGCCTGAATGCCAGACTACTCGGGGCCCACAGATGATTAATGCAAAGATGTTGCACATACGATCCAGTACGTGAGAGAACATGCTTCGTACTCATTTACATGCTAAATCGAACTCTTTTCGATTCGACGCGGAGATAGTTGGAAGGAGCACGAGGCGCGGAAACATGGAGCTGTCTCAATAACTTACTTTTAATACCTATGCACGAAGAATGGCGTTCAATATTGAAAATAAAACGACATAGGCGTAGGAAGAGGGGCGGGGGCTAATCTAGCCCCCTCCGCCTCCCCCACACACACGAGAAATATTTTTAAAATGGCTTCTGCCGAGACTATGAATATAAAGTCGTCAGAAGCAGTTTTTAGCAGAAAAACTATTAGTTTGCATATATTTACGTAAAGCGCTCAGGATCATTTTAGAGGCTGCTTATCGCACCATAATAGATGCCAGCCGGGACCAATATAGAGGCTGTTCAGGACCAAAACAGATGTCAGAACCAGTTTAGATGCCAGGAACACTTTAGATGATGTACACACGTTTAAATGGTAAATAGTGCCAGTTAAATTAAAAAGACAAATGCTGTGTTTCTATATATCTTTTGTAGTTCTTTGACATGCGTCATCGAATCAAATTTTCTGAAGTTCTTTTAGGAACTATTCTACACAGTGCCAAAGCTTTCACGGCGATATCACGCGCACTAGGCGATAGTGTCAAGTCGGGTAAATTCGGACAGCAGGTAAATTCGGACACTGACATTGTTTCCTTTATATGTCAGTTGTTTGGAATTAAAACCAAATTAACTGGGCAAACAGTGAAAATCTTGATGAGATGGCTCATAATGAGCCGTCTCAGCTGGATTTTTACTGTTTGCAATGGTACGTCTGAATTTACCTGAAGTCCGAATTCACCCGACTTGCAATTGACCCTAACACAGTGACATCAATCGTGATTCATAACCGGGTTATATATTACAATTGACGTCACTGTGTTACCTACATTTCATTTTTAGGCATTCTCAGCAACCCACAAACCAATTAACGAGTTGAAACAAGACAGTGCCAGCCATCCGCCTTTTTTCAAATGAATCACCGTTATCTTGACGTCACAAGAAAATTAGCCAATTATGTGCGCGGGATCTGAGTATTTGCTTGTACCTTGCATAACGTCCGGAATGGGGGGAGGGGGGGGGGGGGGGAACAAAAAAAAAAAAAACCCGAGTAAACTGAGACAAACGCACAGAACTGCGATAGATATAGAACCACGATTCATTAAAATTAACAGTTTTACAAACGTATTCAGGAGTTGTCTGAAATTTGATACTGAACTTTAAAACAAAACACCGCTTATATCGTTTTTGTCAGACCAACGTACGGTATGAGAGGCATATATGACGCGCGGTGGTTGAGAGGTTAAAGACGCTCGGTACAGATGGGCGTGAGTTCATTCCCGGCTTGGGTCAACTTGCGACCGAAAAACTCTCTCTGCCAACCCAGCAGGTAAATGGGTACTTTTCCGAATCAGGAAAGAATAAAGCAGCGAAAGGAGAGGGACGGGCGCATACCTTTGCGTCCTCTTTATGCTCGACTTATTAATTCTGCTCAATTACTCTAAACGTCATTGAAGGTATTAAATACTTAAAACTATATGTTTGCCTGAGCGCAAGGACCGTGTCGGCGATTATCATGGTGGCGTCATGTTATATGTTAAAGGAACTTTATTTTATAAGCGCTGAGATGACTTAGAAATCAGAGGAGTTGAAAATATTTGGATTGAATTAGCTAATAATCACAAACGTTTTCTTTTTGGAGTTTTTTTATCGGCCACCAAGTTCTGATGCTGCCTACTTTTCAAACATTGAGGACTCCATAGCTTTGGCAGTCGACACTGGTATAACTGACATAATTGTTACAGGTGATTTTAATTTAAATATGCTTAATGTTCGAACTTCCAGGAAGATAGAGTCTCTCTGTGTTCAGCTTTCTTTCTATCAAGCTATTGATCTACCAACTCACTTTACTGAGAATACTTCTTCTTTGATTGACATTGTTCTTGTCAGTAACAAAGATCACTTACATGTACTACTTAGTGGTGTAGGTGATCCTTTTCTGAATCAGGAACTTAGGTACCATTGTCCCATATACGGTATCTTTAAATTTACTAAGCCTAAGTTCAAATCGTTTTCAAGACATGTTTGGTATTATGAACGGGGTAACTTCAATCTTTTGCGAAACAAAGCGTCAACTTTGGATTGGGAATCTCTACGCGACAATGACATAAACGTCTATACTGATAACATAAATGCCGCCATTAACTCTATAGCAATTGAATGTGTTCCTAACAGGCATATAAATGTTAAACCTACAGATCCTCCTTGGTTAACTACTTTTCTCAACGATACATTCGAAAACGTAAACGTGCTTATAGAAAGGCTAAGAGAACTAACATGGAATCACATTGGAGAGCGTTTAAAAGATTACGAAATAAGGTTACAACAATGATCCGCGATTCCAAGAAATCATATTATGATAAATTAGCAGATAAACTAAAATCTAGCACTATTTCGACTAAAGACTGGTGGTCAACTCTTAAGACTTTTATAACTCCAAACTCAAGTACATCCATTCCTCCCCTTGAATACAATAACAATATTTATACAGAAGAAAGCGACAAGGCAAGTATCCTTAATAAATACTTTCAAAGTCAAACCATATAAAATGAGACAAACGCTGTTCCTCCGGATCTGATCCCTCTTGTACTTAATTCTGAATTGAGCACTATTATTCTCACTCCAATCGAAGTAGAATCAGTTCTTAAAACTTTAATTGTTGGTAAGGCTTCTGGCCCAATTGGACTAAGTAACCGTATTCTTAAAGAACTCTCATTCCAACTTTCCACTCCCTTTTGTTCCCTCTTTAATCAGTCTCTACAAACCGGTTATTTGCCAGATTTCTATAAGGAAGCCAATGTTTTTCCTGTTCCTAAGAAAGGTGATTTGTCTATTATCTCTGATCACCAACCCATATCTTTGTTTAATGCCGAAGCCAAAGTTTTTGAGAGGCTTGTCTTCAAATACTTATTTAATCACCTTCGTGATAATAATTTACTATCGTCTTTGCAATCTGGCTTTATTCCGGGTGATTCAACGGTTAATCAATCAACATTTCTCTATAATATTTTCTGTCAAGCTCTTGATTCCGGTAAAGAAGTTCGGGCTGTCTTCTGTGACATCAGCAAAGCATTTGATCGTGTATGGCATGTTGGTCTCTTGCATAAACTCAAAGCAGCTGGTGTGACAGGGAAAGTACTTGACTGGTTTCAACATTATCTTTCTGACAGGAAGCAACGCGTTGTTCTTCCTGGTGCTATTTCTGATTGGGTTTTTATTAGAGCCGGAGTTCCTCAAGGATCTATACTGGGACCTTTACTCTTCCTGTTATATATTAATGATATAGTAACTGATATTGGTTCAAACATTCGATTGTTTGCAGATGACACTAGTCTTTATATAGTTGTAGACGACCCGATAACTGCAGCGAATTGTCTAAACACGGATCTTGATAAGATTTCACGGTGGGCCGCAACTTGGTTAGTATCCTTCAATCCTGCTAAGACTGAATCACTTCTTATTTCTCGTAAATTGAATAAGCCTTATCATCCTGCTCTCTCTATGCAAAATCACCAAATCATTGAAGTAGACTCTCATAAACACCTTGGCATCTATCTTTCAAATGATGAGAAACTTAAAATTCAAATTAGATAGAAAATCACTTGAAGTAATTTATACAGCATTTATAAGACCTCTTCTTGAATACGGTGACGTCATATGGGATAATTGCGCTGAGTATGAAAAACATGAGTTAGAGAAAATACAGAATGAAGCCGCTCGAATTGCTACGGGAGCAACGAAGCTTGTCTCACTAAATAGTTTATCTAATGAAATTTTGTTGGGATTCTCTTGAACGTAGACGGAAAAATCATAGATTTACTTTATTTTATAAAATGATGTACAACATTACTCCACTTTACTTGTCTAATCTAGTATCCCAGTCTGTTAGCAACCTTTCTCGTTATAACTTGCGTAACTCAAATGATCTTCAAACTGTAGATGCCAGATCTAGCCAATACTATCACTCTTTTTTGCCCTCAACAATTAGAGACTGGAACAGTTTACCTGTAGAGACTAAACAATCTGACTCATTCAAACTTCTCCTCAACAAGGGCAAATCAACAGTGCCTAACAACTATTATATTGGTAACAGAAAAGCCCAGATTGTTCATACTCGTATTCGTACTAATTGTAGCTCACTGAATCTAGATCTTTTTCTGAAGAACATCACCGAATCACCTTTGTGTCGTTGTGGGAGTATTGAGGATTCGCAACACTTTTTCTTTCACTGTAGATATTTTGAAGTGCAACGTAGAGAACTGATGACTGCAATTTCTCCATATGCTATAACAAAATAAAGCGGCATTGTGGATTGGCTGAAATAATTTAGGTAAAAACAGGTCAGTTTCTAGACTGTAAACAGGAAAATGATAATTGAGCCCAGACACTAGAAAACAAACAATGTGGTTGTGCGCCCAGCGCAGACTCAGATCAGCCTGGGCACCCGCCCAGTTTGATCAGAGTCTTCGTTATGTGCTCAAAGGGTAGCGAAGGATCTAAGCTACCTCTGTGTGGACAGCGAAGACTCTGATCAGACTGGGCGGATGCCCAGGCTGATCTGAGTCTGCGCTAGGCGCACAACCACATTTTGTTGGTTTTGTCATGTCGCGGCTCATTTAAGTTTATTCAAAAGGTCAATCGAAAGAATAATACTTGGGCCAATAAAATTTACTTTCAATGAAGAAAGTTTTCTTTTCCTATCCAATGCTTATGTCAGCGTTCTAATTTCTCCTATCCAAACAATAGTCTGTTATCTTATGGAACGTTACCTCTCTTCAAAACGAAAAAAGCTCTTGAATAACTCCAAAATGAGGCAGCTCGCATTGTTACTGGTCTTACCAGTTCTACATCTCTTGTAAATTTATACAAAGAATGCGACTGGCTGTCATTAAGTGGCAGAAGGCAATTTCAGAAGATCTGTTTTATGTATACGTGTACTAATAGTCTTATTCCTAATTATATTTCGGACCTCATTTCCTCTTTTGTGTTCGCGAAGTCTCAAATTATCCTTTAAGAAATCGTAATAATGTTTCAAGTAGTTATACACGGAGGTAAATCTTTTCAAGATATTGCATACCCTCCGGTGTCACTCTCTGGATTAACTTGGATGCCTCTATGAAACAACTAGACTCTTTTACTTCTTTTCTTAGGTCTTAGAAAAGTAAATGTTTCTCACCCAGTAAGGTGCCTTATTTAAGGATGAATTTCATTTTTCTGCTGTTTATCGAAGGTATAAACTACATTGGGTCGCGTTGAAAGTAAGTGAACCCCTTTGGGGTTCATAGAAATTTTGCTAGCGACCCAATGTAGTTTATACTTCGATAAAAACCAGAAAAATTAAGTTTACTGCTTATATTCAAATTCTTTTCTATCTATTATTAGAGCGCAAAGGGGGGGGGGGGCAAAGTAAGTGAACCCCTTTGGGGTTCATAGAAATTTTGCTAGCGACCCAATGTAGTTTATACTTCGATAAAAACCAGAAAAATTAAGTTTACTGCTTATATTCAAATTCTTTTCTATCTATTATTAGAGCGCAAAGGGGGGGGGGGGGGGGGGGGGGGCTATAAGGCCCTTTTTCTGCCCAAGAGCAAAATGTTTTATTTTCAGCTGATAATTAGACTATAGTGTCCGCTATACTGAATCAATAGTGGTTAAGCTCCGTAAGCCCTACTTTTGGAATAATGGGGTTATTAAAGTGGGTGGGGTAAATCAGCATGAACCAGGGGGGGGGGGGGGGGGGGGGGCTATAAGGCCCTTTTTCTGCCCAAGAGCAAAATGTTTTATTTTCAGCTGATAATTAGACTATAGTGTCCGCTATACTGAATCAATAGTGGTTAAGCTCCGTAAGCCCTACTTTTGGAATAATGGGGTTATTAAAGTGGGTGGGGTAAATCAGCATGAACCAGGGGTGTCATATTATGAGCTATATTTCTCGTTCAAATTTAATGGCATTCATAAATACCTTCCTTTATAAGTTGAAGTAATGTCTTTAGTTACATCTTTTTTTCAAATTCTATCTTTTAAAGTAAAATCTTATGTCTGCAGAATTTCTTTTAGAGACACTGTCAATTTTCATTAATTTTGGTACTTTGAATTCAATATATTCTACCATATCTCTAGAACCGATGGATGACTTCTTACCAAACTAAGATGGGTTCACCCTTGGGAGAGTGTAAACTGTTGATTAAATTTTGGTGACCTTGACCTTTGTTTCAAGGTCACAGTAAGACTTATAATGTTAATTTTAAGCCAAGTTTTGGCCAGTGTCTACACAGTAGCTCCTTAACTGATATGAAATCATGACCAAAGTGGCCTAAATTAAACATTACGAGGAGTTAGAGCACTAGTTATGATCAAATGGCCATGACATCATCTTCAAGGTCAAGGTCAAGGTCAAGGTTAGACTAGACAGAGTTTAACCAAAGATCTCACACTGCTAGTAAGCAGAAATTTAACAAATATGTATGTTTCTGTTTGTAAAACAATGCTTAATATGCATGTAATGACCTTGACCTTGATCCGAAGGTCACCAATACATTCAGAAGTTCATTATTTTACAACAGACTTTCCTATAACCTTTAAGTTTCACCCAATTTTGTTTCATCATGTTTGGCTAATACTGACCTTCAGACCAAGGTCAAGGTCATTCTGTGCACATTAAAAATTGATTTTCAAATGAAAACACTCAGATTTTGTACATTTCTGCCGCCTGATTGATGAAATCTATGATTAAACTCTGTTTAGTCTAGCCATGACCTTGACCTTGAAGATGATGTCATGGCCATTTAATCATGACGTCATGGCCATTTAATCATAACTACTGCTCTAACTCCTCATAATGTTTAATTTAGGCCACTTTGGGAACAATTCCATATCAATTCAGGAACTACTGTGTAGACAATGGCCAAAACTTGACTTAAAATTGACATTATAAGTCTTACTGTGACCTTGAAACAAAGGTCATTGTCACCAAAATTTAATCAACAGTTTACACTCTTCCAAGGGTGAACCCATCTTAGTTTGGTAAGAAGTCATCCATCGGTTCTAGAGATATGGTAGAATATATTGAATTCAAAGTACCAAAATTAATGAAAATTGACAGTGTCTCTAAAAGAAATTCTGCAGACATAAGATTTTACTTTAAAAGATAGAATTTGAGAAAAGATGTAACCAAAGACATTACTTCAACTAATAAAGGAAGGAATAGATGAATGCCATTAAATTTGAACGAGAAATATAGCTTATAATATGACACCCCTGGTTCATGCTGATTTACCCCACCCACTTTAATAACCCCATTATTCCAAAAGTAGGGCTTACGGAGCTTAACTAATATTGATGCAGTATAGCAGATACTATAGTCTAATCATAAGCTGAAAATAAAACATTTTGCTCTTGGGCAGAAAAAGGGCCTTATACGCACCCTCCCTTTGCGTTAGGGGCTACAGCTGAAGAAGAAAAACATTTATATGCAGTTTTTCTACTTAGAGCGGAACAGCGTCAATGACGTAACAACGACGTCATTACGTCGCCCACGTCCAATCCGTTTGGAGAACCATGATTTATTTTGACGTCACTTAAAGTCACGATACGTCGCGTGAACCGATGTAGTTACTGAAGTATAAACTATATTACGTTCTAATAGCAAGCACTCGCTTGCATAGCGCCTGCAATTCAAAGCTCCTTCGGAGCTTTGAAAGAGCGGGAGCTCTATGGTAGAAGATTGGTAAGGCATATTTTTGCCTACAAAATACATTACTTTCAATGACGTTTCTTTCGCTACGACACCAAACGGAAGTGACATATTTCTGTCTCTACGTTACGTTATGACGTTAAACGTTCCGTTTAAAAAAATCAAGATGGCGTCAACATTTCTGCTTTTGTGCTTAGATAACTACGTGGTGATTCACAAAATGCAAGGAGTCTGAGCGTTGGCTGAAGTTTGAAGGAAATAGAAAGCGCCGCAGGGAAGAAACTGAAAAAAATAGATGTAGACAGTTTTCCGAGGGGAAGTTTAGGAGGGAAAAGCTGTTCTCGGTCAGTTTCTCATCCGTTTGTCTAATGAGGAGTTCGCAGTTGTTGAGTTGCAATAATTTTATTACAAATCTCAAACGAAAACTTGTGAGACTGAATACAGAATCGCACGGTGAGTAATCAGATCAGGGTATACACTTCGACTATGCATTTTTGTCCGAAACTTTAGAGTTAACATGGTAACAGCCAAAGAGGCTTCATCATACCACCCATACATTGTAAGAGGCGATGTGCTCGCCTAAAGACCGTGCCTGTTTTCATATTAGTTTACCTTAGGGCTTTTCAATAAAATGCAAGGATAGTGTAAATATTACTTTATCATATGACGTCGCTGTTATTTAGTGGATAACGTCGTGTCATAAAAATCGTATGACCACACGTGTAATAACACTTTGGCGCGTATACGTAACGTCATTGACAATGTCCATGTCAACAATGCGTTTAATTATTGAAATAATGCTCATTTTGAATGCGATAAAATCCCATTTTAAAAGGGTCATATGATAAACAGAATCTTACACTCGTGCTCATTTCATATGAAATTTATGAAACTCGCCGAAGGCTCGTTTCATTAATTTCATATGTACTGACCACTCGTGTAAGATCCTCTATTTCCCAAAGGCAATCGCAAATGGTCCATAATTCATGCCAGATTAAGAAATAATTGCAGCGATCTACAATCTGACTTGTTTCAAAATTATGTGAGTATAAATAGATATTGTTCATGTGGTACATGTAACAATATTGAAAATGCATTACATGATTTTTAAACCTGATTAAAGAGCTTGAAATGCTCTTTCATCCAAAACGTTATGATTGAATGTCAGAAAGTATATTAATTTTTGACAAAAAAAAATATTTATGTAATTCTACACATTTCTCTATTACACTGAGGACCGTATAGAAAGGTAGCTGCTAATCTTCCAGACGCTGAGAGATAAATCCCGTGACTATAACGAGAGGGGGTGGGGTGTATAGAGGAGTGTGTGTGGGTGGGGTGTATAGAGGAGTGTGTGTGGGAGGGGTGATGGGGAGGGGCATGTGTGTGTATACGGGGGTAATCTGGCGTATATACTGTTTTGAATGATGAAATGTGGAATATTTTTTCTCATGTTAAGGATTTTTGAAAAAAAAGTATAAAGTTAAGCGTCAGCACAGTCAAATGCACAGCTGATTTTTTCACATATCGTTGACATTAATAAAATGCATCATTGTGCAGAAGATGGTCGAAACGGCCAAAAATCAGCTAAGTGGGGTGCAACTATACGCGCAGAAAAAAACATAAAAATCGCAAGAATGTAGAAAATTGGAATAACAGTAGATAGTTAAAGGTATAACCACTCATACACCATTAACAGAGGTTTAAACATATACATCTGAAAATTAATAAAATTGGGGGTCAAATATGGCCAAAATCATACCCGGCCCTTTCCCTAAAATATGAGTAAAACTAAAAAAATGGTAAGAGATTTTGTCCAATACTTGAAAATACACGTTAACCCATTTATGCAAAGTGTTCTCTTCTGTCGTTGAATGTTGGATGAGACCATTTGTCATTTCTGGAATGTCTGGTTAATTATTTGTTAATTATTATTTTTTTATTTTCATTTTAAAGAAAGGCCACTCTCCTTCAGCAAACAGTCTAGACCCTGATCAGACGCCGCCTTTTGCGGCGTCTGATCTGGGTTTACACTGTTTGCCGATGTCCATTTTCCGAGACACTGGGCATAAATCGGTAGATAGTCTTCCTGGTAGCTCAGAATGACATCATCAGACCAAGACAGTAACAAAAAAAAAAAAAAAAAAAAAAAAAAAGAAAGAAAGAAAGAAATAGACTCTTCACGCGGCAAACAATGTGATATTATTGAACTAGTTTTGTGGCAAGCTTTTTTTTGTTCTCCTGAACTTTTGACTGCCAGAACCAGTTTACAAGACAAACTGAGACAACGTTTTGTGCCAAGCTTTCTTTCCTGTGAATAACCTTGCTGTTTGACTCACCAAAATCGGTTTACGTAAGACAAACTTCGACCACATCATTAGCTTATTTATTATCATGGTTGTTAAGGATGGCCCTCTTGTTTGCATGGTTTGGCCAGAATGACATCATTATGGTCGTCAATAATGACCTTTTGCCACGTAGGTCAGTCATTACCATTTTCAATCGCTTATGGGACGGGAGTTTTCCTTCCAAAATTACCGCATGTATGTAAATAATTATTGTGTAATTCAGCTATAAAATGGGATGTTCTCTTCCAAAACAATCCCAAAGATATAGGTCTGTCTTATAAGACGGATCTGAATCGTTGAGATTGTTTAGAGACGGATCCAAATCTTCGAAATTGTTTCGGAAGGGAAACACCGCGTATTATAAACGAATAGATATGGTATTGGCAATATAATTGAGCCGCGACACGAGAAACCAACCAACTGGCATATGCGCCCAGCACAGACTCAAATCAGCCTGGGCATCCGCCAAGTCTGATCAGAGTCTTTGCTTTGCACTTGTAAGGTAGCTAAGAGTCTAAGCTACCTCCATGTCAACAGCGAAAACTCTGATCTAGACTGGGCGGATGCCCAGCTTGATCTGAGTCTTCGCTTGGCGCACATGTCACTTTGTTTGTTTTGTCTTTTCACGGCTCATTAATGAATAAACGCGTAATATATTCCCTAGCATAGACAATTATACATCAGTTGTCATTAAATTTCAAAGTTCGAAATATGCGTAATAATGTCAAGAAATTACCGATAGTCCAACGAACAGCCAAAAGAAGCACAGGTGTCATATCCTCATTTACTAGTACTAGTCCTCAGGGAGCAGGCTCGAATCTAGACCACGGCTAGCTGACGGGGCTCTTCTCTGGAGGGTTGGTCGGATGGTGCGATGGTGCTTAGGGTAGCTTCCAGTGTCCCTACCAATGTTGGTAAAAAAGTAGGCAAAGGACCTACAGTGCTGGCAGTTGGTGCGGTTGGGGGACATTGTTCTCTCACCTATCATTTCTCGTTTCTTCTCTCGCTCTCTGGGAGAAGGCTCGATATAGACTGAAATACTGTCTCATAGGGCCGTTAAATTCAAAACAACCAACCAACCAACTCTCTCTGGACAACTAGTGCGGCTTAGGGACGAACTAAAAATAGAAAGTGCTCAAATTATTCTACATTTCCCTTTCAGGATAAAGCATAATGTAACCAAAATGATTCAATATTCAGTAAAATAGGAAAAAAAGACACTAAATGTATAATGTATGTTAAATCTTATTAGGCGTAAAAAATAACCGTGATTCCTCTAACCCGACCGACCCTGCTTCAGACCCCCCCCCCCCCCGACTCTGCTATTTTTATCAATAACAGAACAAAATAAAAATTAAAACACCGACCCTACCATTTTCAATTTCCGATCCTTCCCAGTATCGTCTTTGCATTTTCCCTTAGTAATTTCGGTTTTTCACTACCTTTTTGTAGTTTTTGGCATTTAGTACCTTCCAAAATACAGATTTGACTATTTCGAGCATCTAAGATGAATTATCATATACATGTACAGTGCAAGTCTCAAAAATACAACTTAATCAACAAAAAACATTCCAAAAACCAAAAAAAAAAAAAAAAAAAAAAAACATGAAAAATACAGGCCCGACACTATTTTTTTCGGGAGAAAAAATAAAATAATAAAAAAAAGTTTTTCCTACCTACCGACCTGATTTTTTTTCAGCATGTTTGTGGACACACAGCTATTTATTTTAGGCCTTACCAGCAACATGGAGCTGCAATTTTAATTCGAAATCAATTATTAGATTTTCTAGTTAAAATATTGCACTTAAGAAAATAATAGAATTGTGTTTAGATACAAACTGAAGACACTATTAACATCTTTACCATTTATGCCCCTGCAGATTCTCAATTAAAAGTAGATTTCCTTTTCAAAATTCACTGAGTTTTAACTACTTACGAAGATACTAAGATTTTCCTTGGTGATTTTAACTATGTCACAAAAGGCGTTGGCTAAACCCATGCCGGTACCCACACTGTAAAAAATTCCTAATATCTTACGGTAAAATAGATGGCAACCAGCTGTCAGTCCATTTCCCGTTATTTTTACGGGCGCCAGTAAACATTTTCAGGAATCATCACGCAGAGTAGGATACACTGTAAAAATCGCGCTTAGCTATAAAACACAAGTGGTTACATGTTTAGGTGTAAACATGTTTAGGAATATGTCATATAGCTAAACATGTACGCCTTTTCTTTTATTTTCCCGGACAAAGTCTGCTAAACACGTTTTATTCTGTTACGCGTTTCGGATGAATCCATTCTCTTTTTTCCCCGTTGAAAAAAAAAAATAAAAAGAGACGAAAGTGTTGACAATTTTTCAAAATAAAAGGTAAATATAACCAGTTTTGTACATGTATAATTTCTAAACATAAACCTAAACATGTTGCAAATTGAACATGTTACGATTTAAACACATAAAAAAATCGGACTGCATTTTTTGCATTGATTCTAAACACATTTTTTACAGTGTAGAGCAGGACATGTATTGTTTTAATAATATAGCTCTTCAGCACTAAAACGATATTTTCGAGTGCGGCTAGTCAGGGTCAAGTGGGGTTAGTTCGGACAGCAGGTAAATTCAGACAGTGACATTGTTTCCAAAATAAGTCAGTTGTTTGGAATTAAAACAAAAATAACTGGGCAAACAGTGAAAATCCTAATGAGACGGCTCATTATCTGGATTTTCATTGTATGCAATGGTATGTCCAAATTTACCTGCTGTCCGAAGTTACCCGACTCTTCCCTAACATAACCGTACCGTATCGTGATTTACACATTTGAAGCTACAGGCAGACGCCCGTAAAAATAACGGCAAATGAACTGGCAGCCAGATCCCAGATATTTTACCGTGAAACATACAGGTTTTTTTTTTACAGTGCACACACATGGCTAGACTGATATTCAGTCTCATATTCAGCAATATGCCTCTCTGATCCCGTTTTAAGGGCAGTTGAATAAGACTTCAAACCAGTCTATAGCTGGAGCTTATATTCAGAAAAGATGAGACTTGTATAAGTCTAGCTCTCGGCGCGCAACGTTGAATCAACCTTGAATCAAAGTTGATTCAACGTCATTACGTTAAATCAGTATTGATTCCATTTGATTCAATCGTGTGTGCCTGCTTGGATGCAAATATCTTTACAGTTACGTTCAAAGTAAAACAAACTTTACAATCAGGTTATGGGAATAAAATGCATTTTAACAATTTTCTAGATGTTTTTATTTTTGATAAAATTAAATTTTGTAAACGTTTAAAATCTAGAACGATAAATGTCGGTCAGCTGATCTACTTCTACAACAACAACGAGTTAGATAACAATGCCGTGAAGAAATGTTATACAACTTTCAAAACTAATTGAAAATTTGTGAGTGTGTTTTACTTCGCATAAAACATAAGATCATTTCGTGTCTTCCTTCCGTTTTCCGTTTGAAAACAACTTTGCCCTTATAGTATGATCTCACACTCTCTCCCTTTCTTTCTTTCTCTCTCTCTCTCTGGAAACCACGTCTGACCCACTAAAATGGTCCCCCTTCTTAAAAAAATCGGATACGTCCGGGTATCGAATTAAGTTTCATTTTATTGTATGTTGAATGCAGTCGCAACTTGAAAATGTAAAAATAATATTTAGCCGGGTGTGTAAATATATTTATCAGTTGATTAATTGCATTATTAATATTTGTTCTCACATTTATATCAAGCGACCTTTTCCTTTGTTCTCCATACAACACATATATACCTAAGATGTGCTTTGTCGAGTGGACATGCCTTCATCACGATACGTTCATTAGCAGGGCAGTCTGTGACCGGGCATGCGCATTTCGACCATTAGATAAATAAATTTCAGCCTATAAACTTTGTAATTCGAATTGTGCATGCGCTGACAGTCTGCGCATGGGGCGGGCTGTTTAGTTTACATGCACTTGCCTATGCCTGGAAGACATATTTTTCACGATGCGACTCAAATAATTAGATGATTTCCATCCGGTGAAAAGGAATCATATGCAATGTGCTTAAATTAGTACTCTGTTAGTACTTTATGGGAATAAAATGCATTTTAACAATTTTCTAGGTGTTTTTATTTTTGATAGAATTAAATTGTGTAAACGCTTAAAATCTAGAACGATAAATGTTGGTCAGCTGCTCTACTTATTACATAAAGATAATTGTTTGTGACGAGTTAGTACGTATGGATTCTGCTGTGCTTCCTGGGTAATATCGTTATGAGAATCTAGAAACAACAACAACGAGTTAGATAACAATGCCTTTAAGAAACGTTATACAACTTTCGAAACTAATTGAAAATTTGTAGGTGTGTTTTTCTTCGCATAAAACATAAGATCATCTCGTCTTCCTTCCGTTTTCCGTTTGAAAACGTACTTTTCCCATATAGTATTATTTCTCTCTCTCTCTCTCTCTCTCTGGAAACCACGTCTGACCCACTGAAAATGGTCCCCCTTCTTAAAAAAATTCGGATACGACCGGGTACCGAATTAAGTTTCATTTTATTGTACGTTGAATGCAGTCGCAACTTAAAAATGTAAAAATAATATTTAACCGGGTGTGTAAATATATTTATCAGTTGATTAATTGCATTATTAATTTTTGTTCTCACATTTATATCATGCAACCTTTTCTTTTGTTCTCCATACAACACATATATACCTGAGATGTACTTTGTCGAGTGGGCATGCCTTCACCACGATACGTTCATTAGCAGGTCAGACTGTGACCGGGCATGCGCAGTTCGAGCATTAAATAAGTAAATCACAGCTCTTATAATTTACAATTCGAATTGCGCATGCGCTGGCAGTCTGCGCATGGGGCGGGCTGTTTAATTAAGACATGCACATGCCTTTGCATGGAGACATGTTTTTCACGATGCGACTCAAATAATAAGGTGATTTCCATCCGGTGAAAAGGAACCATATGCAATGAGCTTAATTAGTTTGCGCATTTTCCCTGACTGATCTGAGTTTTCACTTGTTCGATTTACCAGTGTTTAAAGATTCTATATATGCGAAAAGGGAAAACAATGATGTGACTGCGCGGAGGCGCAGGCTGATCTTTTTCTTGCCTGTTCGCAAAAGGCATAAGGAATTTTGTCATACGTTACCAATCAGGTACAGTTTGGTCTTGTTAACCATTTACTGGCTCATTGATTTATTAACAGCAATTAAAGATCTAGATCGATGGGTAAAACATATACAAGGGTATTTTACGACACATGCGAACAGGAAGGCACCCTACCTACCTACGCACAGCAAGGTATGAGTCTTCACTATTCGAATTCACGAACTATGAATCCTTAGGAATCTGTTCGGCAAAAAGGGAAGACATTGGTTTGCACAGATGCGCAGCTGATTTAGGTACTAGTCTCAGAGTCCTTTTAACGCAATTATACATAAGCAATCACGCTAGCAAAAGATGTTTTGACTTCATAAATCTTCTAAAGCATAGATTTTTTCCCAACACAATAAAGGTTATAAGTTTTATTAGCATTACGGTGTCGTGTTTTAGGATTCTGCTAGCAATGCTTTCTTCTTTGTGATAGAAACAAACAATAATTTTGAGGCTCTAACGGAAAATGCAGATGGAGTGATGAATGATTCCTGTTGCTGACCAACTTTCAAGTTATTCGAGGAACATGGGCATTAGACAATATGGAGACTATTGACAGGTTCAGTGTCAAAATGAAGTTTAAGAAAACTAGATAGAAAACTCACTGACAACTGAAATTCGGAAGAAAAACCATGAAACACGCACACTGGGTTTATGTCAGCAGTACAAATGTCTGCAAACGAAGCTAAGAAGAAAGATCGGGCCAGGCCTTAAACTAGAAAAGGTAATGAATACTTGCATAAACCTTTAAAACACAGTTTTGATTGCTTAATACCATAATGGCCATGCTGCTCAGAGATAAGACATCCTAGGAGACTTGTGACTTCAGAACAGGTAAGGGACCAGATAAAGGGAAATCAGTTGTCAAGGAAAATGAGAAAATATGGTTATTAACAAGTTAGTTATATTCATTCTGATCAATGAAAGAAAAAAGGGAGACACTGTAGTGAAAAGGGGTTTGATCTTACATGATAATCGAAGAAACATGAATGTAAACTAAAACATAAAAGAAAAATAATATTCAAATATGATAATCAAAGAAATTCGGATGCACTTGACTTGCTAGTTTCAATAATATGAAAGTAAACAAACACGATAAAACAAAAAAAAATATACCAAAAAGCCTGAACAGTCTAATCTAATCTTCCGGAATGGAATTTTCACTACAGATAGTGTTAGATGCATTGTAGCAGCCGTTAACTTTTCACGTAGGGTCGAGTCGGGTAACTTCGGACAGCGGGTAAATTCGGACAATGACATTTTTTCCTTTATATGTCAGTTGTTTGGAATTAAAACAAAATTACAAGGGTAAACAGTGAAAATCCTGATGAGCCGTATCATCTGGATTTTTACTGATGAGCCGTCTCATCTGGATTTTCAGAAAAAAGAAGGGGATAAAAAATGGAATAGGTGTAGGGGAGGAGGAGCCCCATTAAAATCATCATAAGTTCTATATAGAGTGGTCCTTTTGGGTCGAACCCATTCTGTGATATTTCAAGTCAGAGCTACCAAGACCCCAATCTAAGCCAATCCAATCCAGTTTAAAAAAACAACTACAACATCAATAGCAGCATCAGCAGCAGCAAAATTTTTAGCAGCTGAGTGTATGTTACATGTTACTATAATTCCAAGCAAATTTCAAAATCATAGTCCTATGATTTTGATATTTGCTTGGAATTTTTGTAAGCAATAGAGAATTAAATTATTTGAGAACGAATTATAGGTTTGAGAAAATCACACTTTTCCATTGTATGAATTTCAGGTAACATGATGACGTCATTTTGCCATCAATATGAGCTCTGAGTTGCTATGGCAACAGATTTATGACGTCATTTGTGTCGGAGCACGGCATACAATGTATGCATGCCATGCTCCGCCAAGTTTTGAGTGACACTACGAGGGGTGATCATTAAATCATGGAAACTGACATTAATTTCATTAGCTATGTCTCAAAACAGTATTACAAATATATAATACCTAAGAAGCAAGTATATGACATAAAATTAAGTTCTTAGGAACTGCTCCGGAATTTCGTTGCCATAGAACGATGCCTTATACTTACAAGGGTTTAGTCTCTAAATTTTCGCATATTCTCATGTATATTTGCTGCTGATCAGTAACAAAGAATGGATAAAAGTTTGTGATGGTGTGATGGCTTGGTGCAAGTCTCAGATACTAAAAGAAATATATAGTTATTCATGACTTCCTCTCAAACCTGGCAGAAATACAGACCTTGAAAGACTTTTGATCAAGCAAAATTTGATGTTTTTCACTGATTTCAGCCGGAGGGCCAGAATTGTGACGTCATTGCATTGTAACAAGCAAAGGCTTGGAAGTAGTGTACGGCAAAAAGAACCGAAATTATCCTGTGCTTGATAACTGATCAATTAACTATAGCATAATACTGGAAATTACGGAATAAAATGTCAAACCCCCTAAAAACCAATTAATCTAACCCCTGCGTTAGCTTTAATTCATGCCAGATTTCAGAATGTTTTCAATAACAACCATGTTTCTAAAGCCAAAACCTAACTTCAATGGAAGGTGTTCCTAATTTCTCAATTCACTTTACATATATCGTACATAATAAACATAATACAAGCACCTCCTTACCAAAATGACGTCGATAAATATCACAAGCGATACCCGGCGTGAACGTGATGTCATACGTTGCTATAGTAACACGTTGAAATCTTAATTTCAAACGTGGACTCGAAAGCTCAAAAGACACCCTTTGATATTACATGAAGGATACTTATTTCAGTAAATAATCTAGTAGTCTACAAAGATGTTTCCATTATTTAATGATCAACCCACGTACAAACTGAAATTCTTTCAACAGAAACTTCAGATTTTCTCAAACAAATAAGTATTCTCAAGTCATTTAATACCGTATCATAGAGCATGGTAAGTACTTCAGAATTCCATGATCTCTTCTTCGAATTTGAGGGGATAGGGCATGGACAGACTCTGTCCCAGGAGGTGCCGCTTATGATTCGTTCTGCGGCCCTCCTGGGGAGCATCTGTAGGAGAACTGGACAAAAAAGCCATGATTTGCATATTAAGTCATTAAAGTTACATGATTGTATAACTTTCTTATTCTCACTGAAGGAAGCAAGTAGTTCTAAAGCACTTCCTGTTTATTAGTGCCTCTTTGCGACGCAAAAACGAACTTATGCAATACGCTTCGTGTTTGTCCGAGTACGCGTGCGCATGCGCCTTTGTAAAAATATTTCTTTGTTGCGTTTAGCTCAGTTTCTAAGTAGCTGCAAGGGCTAGAGTCTTCACATTCGCTCCAAAGATAGGTTTAGAGAAAAACTAATGAAAACAGTGATGCGTACTGGGCCATGGGCTAAATTTCACGGCTGATTGAATACCGCATAGAAATATTTTCACCTGCTGCGGTTAGCTCAGTTTCTATGTAACCGCAAGGACTAGAGTCTTCAAACTTGCTCAATAGATACGTCTGAGAAAGATCTACTGAAAGCAGCGCATATCGGGCCATGACCTTGAATTCACGGTAGAGTGGGCATATAAAATATTCAACTGTTGCGTTTACCTCAGTTTCTAAGTAACAGCAATGGCTAGAGTCTTCATACTTACTCAACACATACGTCTGTGGAAGATCTAATTAAAGCAGTGATGCATATCGGGCCAGGACATATATTTCACAGTTGATTGAACATAGAAAATACCTGTTGTCTTTAGCTCAGTTTCCAATTTACTACACTAGCTAGAGAATTCAAACTTACTCAAAAGATACATCTGGGGAAGATCTACCGAAAGCAGGGATGCATGTTAGTCTTTAAACTTGCTAAAAAGATACGTCTGGGAAAAATCTTTTGAAAGCAGTGATGCATATTGGGCAGTGAGCTATATTTTATGGTCCAGTGATTTTGCCTTATATCTCGAAGACTTTTTGATGTGTGAACATGATTTCTTGGGATAATGAATCTGTATATCTCAAAGTTTTACCTTTAACTAGCAGTAGGTCACAGTGACCTATAATCCATGGTCCAGTGATTTTTGCCTTATATCTCGAAGACTAATTGATGTACGAACATGATTCTTCTGATAATGCCTCAGTATGAGCAGCTGTTTGACATAAAACTAACAGTAGGTCACAGTGACCTTAATTTCATGGTCCAGTGATTTTACCTAATTTCTTGAAGACAGTTTGATGTTTATACATGACAGCTCGGGTTAATGCCTCGGTATGACCCATAATTTGACCTCAAACTAATTGTAGGTCAGTGTAACCTGTATTTCATGGGCCAGTGTTTTTTGTTATACATCTTGAAGACTTTTTGATGTGCGAACATGATTGCTTGGGATAATGACTCAGTATGATCCAAAGTTTAACCTCAAACTAACAGTAGGTCACATTGACCTATATTTCATGGTCCGGTTTTCCCTTATATCTGGAAGACTATTTGATGTACGAACATGATTCTTCTGATAGTGACTCAGTATGACCCAAAGTTTGACCTCAAACAAACAGTTGGTCAGAGGGACATATCTATTTCATGGCCCAGTGACTTTGCCTTATTTCTTGAAGACTATTAGATGTACGAACATGATTTCTTGCGATAATGACTCAATATGATCGGATGTTTGACACCAAACTAACAGTAGGTCACGGTGACCTAAACTTCATGGTCCAGTAATTTTGCCTCATATTTCTCACTCTTTTATGTATTTATCCTAAACTTCGATTAATGGTTTGGGCTAAGACTCTGAGTGACCTCATACTGATTGGAGGTCAGTGTGACTCTTATTTCACTGTTCAGTGATATCGTCATATCTCTGACAATATTTTACAGGTTTGAATTACTCTTAAAAGAACTGTTTATTCTGACACAGCAAGTGATCTCATTTCACTTGGCCGGTAATTTCTATATAAACTTGCACTTGTAAAAATCCAGCTCCCGTAAATTTAAAAAGTGACTACACTTCAGGAATAGACTGAATCAGACCCCAAACCCTATCCCCAACATTAAAGGGAAAAATTGACAAACACATCCCAACAAAGAATAAATGACAAGTGATAAGCCGAGTCAGCAGCTCTTTCCCAAATAGGTGGCAACTCAGCTATCTTTATTGAACTAAATAATTTAGACCAACAGAAGGGTTACAACAGACTAAGCAAATTATACGAAAAACAACTATTTTTACCTATTTTTTTTTATTTTTATTACAGAAGGGTTACAATGAGAACACAATAAAATAAACAGCACCGAACATAAAACAAATGCAACCGCAATGAAAGTACCGCCTTGGGATGGTGAAGTAACGCTTTATTGTCTTCTGACAATTATTGTTAAATATGGGTTCACAACCGTACTTTTTCTTCATTTTTTCTCATATTTTTACAAACAAGAACAACTTCTTTTACTTCCTGTTTGCTTTCCAGGGCATAACCCCCCCCCCCCCCCCCCCCCCACAAAGGAGTCTACTTTTGAAAGGAAGATTAGGGTCGAGTCGGAGAACTTCGGACAGCGGGTAAATTCGGACATACCATTGCAAACAATGAAAACCCAGATAATGAGCTGTCTCATCAGGATTTTCACTGTTTGCCCAGTTAATCTTGTTATAATTCCAAACAACTGATATATAAAGGAAACAATGTCACTGTCCAAATTAGCCTGCTGCCCGAATTTACCTGACGTGACCCTATATGTGCCCATGGATTGATTGATTGATTTGATGCTTAACGTCCACGGTAAACAGCTATGGTCATGTCGAGACGGTCAGTTATTCATGGACTAGCTAAATGTGCCCATGTATTCACCTGACATTCCAAAGATCTCACAGACGTTGGTAAACAAATAATTGAGGCAGTTGAGAAAGCAATGACCAGGAATCGCAGGCCCGGATCCAGACCACCACGTGCTGGTGGGGCTCTGGATATCTGGTGGGGCTGGGAGTTGCCCAGAAGTATGTGTGTGTGGTGTGGGGGGTGGGGGTGGGGAGGGGGCTTGAAAATTTATAACATGATAAGTGGTCAATTTGATGTAAATTTTTGAAAATTTCTTTTTTTTGCCTTAAAATATATTTTGTGATATCTCATTAGAATCGCCTCAACGAGGCGATTCTAAAGAGACGTCACAACAAATATTTTAATCCAGTCACATAGACAAATTGTCTGAAACTGTCATTAGATACTCCTTATTATCTGGAGGCTTACATATCATAAAAACATAGAGGCCCAGATGGCGAGGCTGAAGCCCCGAAGCCCGTCCCCGGGATCTGGGGCTAAACCGATACAATCGATTGCAACATCCTGCCCTAGATACCAACTGGGAAAGATAAACTGACACAAAACATGACATACAAAACAAAACATTGGGTTGGTTGGTTGTTTTGTGTATAAAGGCCCTCTGAGACAGTATATCAGCCTATATCGGGCCGTCTCCCAGAGAGAGAGAGAAAGAAGAGAGAAATAAAAGACGAGAGAAAAATGTCCAAAGAACCCCCACCCATACCTACTGCAAGCACAATAGGCCCTTGTCCTTCAATGTTCCAAATTAGTAGGACGTCCCGGCACTGAAAATTATACCAGCACCATCGCACCACCCAACCATCCCTAAAAACAAGACAAGTGAAAAGTCAAGAGGTCAGTTCTTTCCTAGCAGATGACCGCGAGGCTATCCTAAATTATTCGAAAACTAATAGAAACCCGACAATGGCAATAATAATAACAATAGTTAACCACAGCACCAGCATGGTCTTAGCATGGCATAATCAAATTAATTGGGGGAGGGAGAAACAGGGTGGTGATGGTGGGAGGGGGAGGGGATTGGGGGGGGGGGGGTTAAAAGATTTTTTTTTCTTTTTTTTTCTTTTTAATGTTTTTTCCTTTCCCATTTGAATTTTAAGGCCTTTCCCATTAAGAAATTTTTTCCCATTCCTTTCCCATTAAGAAATTTTTTGATTGTGTCGGTTTCTAATCATAGCCTTTTTATCCTTCTCAGTAGATCAAAACTTAAACATATAGACCAGGCCTAGGTTATTTAACTTTTTCATGCTCAACTCAGCTGAGCATGAGATTTTACCTGCTAATAAATAGCAAATTACTAATAAGTACAGTTGTTTTTTGCTCAGTTTAGCTGAGTATGAAAGTATCGCTGCTTATGAATATGAAAATGCCAATATAAGTTGGCATTTTCATATTTATCAGCAGAGAAAATTTCGTGCTCAGCTGTGTTGAGCATGAAAAGAGTTTATAACCTCGGGGCCAGGATGAAAATAACAGAGATGAAACAAGATGGATACTCAAAAGCAAGCAAAAGATGTCCAACAACAGCTGAATCCCGATGGACCTAAAAGTGCCAAAATTGGATTTCTTTTTATGCCGTTTTTAGAGTCAAAAAGTCTTCTATACTTGTTGATTTTTGTACATTTGCAAACATTTTTGATGCCTGAAAAAAAATCTTGAGATTTATGAGAAAGATTGAAAGCTTTCTTAATACCCTGTCAGAGATAAAAAGCAAGATTACAAGTACATGTAATGGAATTTTCCCTATAAATGTTATGGAAAGATTGTGAATTATGAAAATGGGTAATTTAACACATAAAACAGAGCTGCTGAAACGAAAGACAAAAATATATTTAACGATCTTACTGAGTGAAATATAAGTAAGTTATAAGTAATTGTACTTTATGAGCCAAAAATGCATGAAAAAAGTAGTGTTGACTATTTAAATACATTCTTTTCAACCCCTGCTTTTGTCTTTTTCAGGTTAAAACTTGTTTCGAAAAAAACACACGTCAACTTCATGAGTGAGTACTCTAGCCATTTCATTAAGTAAGATGAGCATTGTTCCAAGACTAGATCAGCAGAGAAAACTTGACGCAACAGCTACGCACCTTGTATTGGATTCAAACCAAAAGCCAACTGAACGCCCGTACGTGTACAAAAGACATGTTGGTCCTGAAGCGTTGCCGGGCGAACACGAAACTTTTTACGACCATATTCCAAATGATCCAGAAAGACCTAAAGATGTGTATATTGATCCATTGACGTCTGTGCTAGAAGCCAGGCGGCAGAATGCATTCTTTAAGCAACGAGAAATAGAGCGACTTCAGAATGAGTCTAATGACATAAATGCTCGGATTCGTTTTGAACGAGGCAATTACGAACAGTGGGCTAGGTCACCTGTCAGAAGGTCAAATAACAACAGTGTACTTTACCGAGGAATACAACAGCTTAAAGCAAGAGTGGTGAAAGACGATTCCGAAAAACCTAATGAACCAAAAATCTCGTTTTCCTTTAAAGATGTCACAAAAGAAAGCGATAATAAACAATTTGAAAGTCAAACTTCAGATCAAAGTGTTTTGCAACCCCATAGCGGTATACTAAGACGCCAAAGAACGACGGACTCTGGATTTTCCCGGTACTCCTCCTATGGTCGCAGTCCTTTAAAAGTTTCAAATGCAGTAGTGCACGTCTTGTCCGAGCGTTCAGAGAAACTAGACAGCCATCACAGTCATGAACGGCAGATTGGTAGCTCAAGATCACTTGATCATGGAAAACCTCGTGTTGGTGCTTTGAAGTTTAAGGATAGAGTTCTATTTCCACTGTCGTATACTGCTCCAAAGTGTGTAGAAGAAAACGCGCTTTTGATAAACAAGCCAATTCGCAGCTCAGATATTTACCGACAAAGATCTAAGATGGATTTTAAAGAACTTGATTTAAAGCGACGACACAAATCTGATTATCGGTTAAAACCGCTTGACTCGAAGTCTAAACTAAACGAAAGTTCAGAAGAATCAGGGGATGAAGCGAATGCTCAAGGTCAAAGGTCAATGTCATATTTTGGGAGCTTTGCACCCCGAAAGCTCTTGGCAACGATTAGAGTGGCAGAACTATATGATTATTCTCACATGGGTCCCCACCCCCATCCACCTACAGAACTAAGATATTTAGAGCGACAGCTAACGGACCCGACGATACGAGGGTCAAAAGTTATTAAGTGGGTTCCAAACTTACAACATATGAAAGAAAAGAACTAAAAACTTATTTGGAAAAAAACCCTCCTACTTAACGGGCTAAATGTACTTAACACAATCACCTTCTTCCATTTTAGTTTATTGACGCTGTCGTATAATTTCATTGTGTCTAAACTTTGTATGGATAGAGGTTACGTAGTCATAAATTCATTAAAAGTTTAGGTTGATGATACCTAAATAAAATTAAAAGAGTAACTACACTTCAGGAACTGAGTGAATCAGATCCCAAACCCTATCCCCAACATCAAAGGGAAAGATTGACAAAGACATCCCAAAAAACAATAAATTACAAGCGATAAGCCGAGTCAGCAGCTCTTTCCCAAATAGGTGGCAACTCAGCTATCTTTACTGAACTAAATAATTTAGACCAACAGAAGGGTTACAACAGACTAAGCAAATTATACGAAAAACATTTAACAATTATTTTTACCTATTTTCTATTTTTATTACAATGTATAGAGGGTTAAATGAGAATACAATAAGTAAAACAGCACCGAACTTTAATTACATGTAGGATATCACTGTACTCAAAATTTTCCTTTGGGGAGGTACGTCGTCGATATTTATGGTCGGAAATTTTGTTTTACAGCGACGCGTCAGCGGAGCCGTAAAACGAAATTTGCGACCATATAGCCGTCGATTTACCTCCCAAAATGGCAATTTTCAATAAAGTTATCCCCATTCTAATGAACTCTTTTACGTTTCTACCTTACAAAACATAATACTCTGTACCCAAAGTAGTCACTTTCGGCAACGTAAGCGTAGCATCAGCCAATGAGAAGCGACTTTTCTTAATGACGTCGGGTTTTCGCGGTAAATCGTAGAATATGCATGTACTGTCGCAAATTTTTGACGATTTCCAATCCGACGTCGCGTTATATTCATATTTTTTAATTATGTTTCAATGTAGTCTTCAAGTTAACGCTGAACGAATTCTAGGAAAAAGTCAAACAAAACTCAAGAAGTACCAAACAACAGTTTAGTTCAGTCCCCTTAAAAATTTGATTTTTGCAGCGCGTAGGGGCTTCCGTTAGTGTTTGATATTACCTGATTGAAAAGACAACCAGACAATCATAAGTATAATTTGTTTATCTACAAGTACAAAGGTAGCTGTAGGATGCAGCAACAGATAATGCACGGCGCAAGAAAGAAGCTTTTCAATTGCTGACGATGGAGAATATATGACCAGTGGTCCTGAATATAATTTTCATAGTTCAGTCAGACATGTTTATTTACAACAACAACAACAACAACATTAAAAAAATCAGAATGTCATGTAAAAGGATAGGCATGGTACTGTAAAATTTGAACTCCCAAAATAATTGGCAGATTTTACCTGAAATACAAAATGAAGTCGAAAAGGGCAAAACAATCCCAAAATAAGTGATGGATTTTATCCTCAATCGAACTTGACCTGTATTTTATGATTATATACCTGTGTATGAAATATGATTCTAACACAGTGCGCCTATAGAAGCAATGGAAAGTTACTGTGTTTTATTCTGCAACAATTCACTGTTTCGGAGCGCGTGAGTGTAATTGTTGACGTCACTGCAATTACTGACGTAATTTTGTGACGTTTTGAGACGTTAGACGGTGTAACGTCTTTTTTTCTTTCTAAAGTCGCCATAAAAACCTAAATTTGTCTTAGATACAGTTAAGAATATTGGCGGGAGCATGAACGCGCCAGCAGGAAGACTGGGAGACTTTGAATGAAAATAATAGTTTTTCGGCGTTTTTGAGTGTTAGAATCGAAATAGTTCAGCTCTAGCATTGAATTGTTGAGTAATAATTCACTGTTTGTCGGTCAGTTGTAAGTAGATATATCACTCGCGCTCCGCGCTCGTGATATGATCTACTTTACAACTGACCTCCAAACAGTGAATTATTACTCAACAATTCACTGCTACAGCTGATCTATTTCTTAAATCAAAAACATTGATCTCATCAAAAGATAATGAACGGAAACCATTTTTTTTTCATAAAAAATGAAGTCCAAAAAAGACTATAACTCCCAAAATAATAAACTGATTTTACCCTAAATTGAACTTGACCTGTATTTTATTATTACGAGGCATGTTCGTGATGTCATATTTTGATAAGCATCATAAATACAGAACTTCTGATAGCGAAACTTTATAAAACTGTAATATGTCAGGACAACTGTGCAAACGCAGTGTATATTTTCTAGAGGACATATTTTTGAACGTCTTTGAAAGAGGTATACCCTACAGCCACTGCGAAATTTTACTTTAGAATGTCATAGTTCACATATAAGCAGTCTTTATTTTTTTTTCGTCATGGCTACCTAAACACAAACCCTAGGCAAACGTGTCCTGTAAATATCGCAGAAATTATATTTAATCTATGTTCCATTCTGCCACTTGAATTTAGATTATCTGCATTTTATGTGGTAGCAAATTCCCCCTGTCTGCTAAAGTCATCATTTTTTGAAACGAAAACAAATGCCTTAGCATTCAAAATCTTGTCAGGAAAACCTTTTGCATGGCTCAATTCGAAATTGTCGAATAATTAAAATTTATGTAAAAAACGAAGTTGTCACAGCCTTAGAAAATGACGTTGACGTCGATTTCAATAACGTCATTAGAACTGCGCATTGCTTTGCAAGGAATGAATTGGAAACGTTCGCTACCCCTCTAATTTTTAAAGGATATTGAAGGCAACGACTGACAAACAGCTGACAAAAAACGATGATTTTTTACTTGAATGACACACTGAAAATAAATTCACATATGACTTTAACCCTGGGGCCTAATAAAACGCGTTGTACCTCAATAAGAAAATGTATCTTTGTATAGTGTTTGGTATCACTGTAAAGGCAAAATGTAGTGCTTTCAATACATGCAAAGCAATTGCCCCCAGCATGCCGCTAAACAAAGTTATTCGGCGAGAATCAGAACTTTCTGAACAACCCTCGTATATACCTGTGTGTAAAATATGAATCAAATACACTTATCTTATCAAAAGATAATGAACGGAAACCATTTTTCATACAGAATGAAGTCGAAAAAGGGCCATAACTCTAATAATAATTGATGGATTTTACCCTAAATCGAACTTGACCTGTATTTTATGATAATCTACATGTGTGTAAAATATGTATTCAATATACTGATCTGTTTAAAAGATATAGAAGGGAAACCATTTCCGTACATACGGGACGGGACCGTCAGACGTATATACGGACAGCGGTGATACTGGATGCCCCCATTAAAAGTGGCGTGGGCATAAAATGGAAACATCAGACCCCACAAAGATTATCAAATAGTAGTGCAAATCTTTTTATTATTTTGAGGCGGAATGACAAAACCAGCTTTGAATGGATGTTGCCCGTCTGTCTTATTTGTTTTCCATCCTCACCAGCTACCAAATGTGTCCGAGAATACCGCACCGTCCGAATGTACCTTCTTTGACCCTACATGACGTTAGAATTCATAAAGTCATCATGACATATCGTGACACAGATTTTTAAACAATGTTTATTTTTAAACAATGGTTATTAAGCTCTATCGGTTTCCACAATTATAGGAGTTTTTTTCGCAAAAAATTCTCGTGTTGCTCTGGGGAAATAAACTGATAATATTTTCAGGTTTATGTTCCGAGCATGTGAGTCTAGCGACGCTGTGAATTGGTTGAAATGATTTACGTATCAAAAGGTCAATTTCTATAATGAAACCAGGAAAATAGTAAACAAGGTTTATTCAGAAGGACAATAGAAAAAACAAAACAAATTTAGCCAATAAAATTCTAATGTCGGTGCAGATTTTTGTTTATATTTATGTTAAATGCCAGCGTCTCATTTTCTCCAAAGAAAAAACTCCGACAGGAAATTCAGTGACAGATAAAAAATCGAAGCCTTAGTGGTATGGGATAGAATAGAATAAAACAGAAGTAACAGTTATGTCATAAAGTAACCAACACTCGTTGTTTGCCGCTTTCTTCGGCGGCAAACAAACCGTTAGCTGGTTCCTATTAGAGAATAACGTTAGTTGTCGATATAAAAAGAAGAACATGCGTGTCCTTTTCATTTAAATAATAAATTTACTCTCAACGTAGATGTTATAAAAGTACACATTAAAAGAAAATTAAGAAATCGAAGTTTAAAGTTTAAGTATCATCAACCACGGTTCATTTTCTAATCGCTACCTGGATTATTTTACCTTATACCACCCTTGCCAGAAAAAGACAACTTTAACTCTTTCGGCGCCAAATTTTTCAGACGACAAATTTTCATCTGCTCAAATCATCAGACGACAGATTTGTAATAGGAAATTTTAACAATCTAAAGACATTTTTCATAAAATCAGGTTTTTTAAGTTCATATTTGAATGGCAAACAGTGTAGATCCTGATCAGACGGCTCTTTTAAGAGCCGGCTGATCTGGATATACGCTGTTTGCTAAGTCGCATTTTTGCGACTTTGGCGCCGAAAGAGTTAACATGAAATATTCGCAATGAGCAAGGTCTACACTGACAAGGCTGGTATAAAATAGTTATACCATAGTTTGTCCGCATGCACGGGAGATAATCCACTCGCTAAAGCTCGTTGGTTATGTCCTCGTACAGGCGGAACAACAATGGTATAACTATTACGCGAACAAAAATCCATTGCTTTATTATGTGGAAAAAAGCTGCTAATGTGTTGTTCACGCGCCTTTTTGAAATGTCTTGTTTCACATGTTTTGCGTCATTCATGTTATGTGCCGCGTCTTTGTGGTATTTCTGGGTATTCAATAATCATTTCATTTCCCCGTATGCCTTGGGAGGGCTGTATAGGCCATTTGCTGTCTATAAAACAGGTCATTTTGCTAAATATCTCTAAAACTATCACAGCTATTACTGTGAAGTAAAGGCCATCTTTAATGTCTATCTTATACATAACTAATCTATAATTTTCCTCAAAATTATATTTTGAAACTAAAAAGTTTCTTTTGAAAACTGCCCATTTTTAGAAGATATTATATAGGCCATTTGCTGTCTATAAAACAAGTCATTTTGCAGATTTTCTCTTTTATTACTGGTGATAAAATTGATTTTGTTGCTCCACTAGTATTGTCAAACTAATACATGACTGGAAACTGACTTTCAGAATTTTATCTTGTCATTTTTTTGCTTTTGTCTATTAAATCCTTTACAAAAATTTACAAAATTTTCAGCTTAAGTAAAGGGGAGTACAATAACTTAATGTAATAGCTTTAAGCAATGCCCACATGTTCATCAATTGTTAGTTAATTGTTCAGCGTTACTCTATGGCACCTGTATACCCGTTAATCTTTTCATCTGAGTAAAAATGAAGTTCACTTATTCATTGGTTGCAAAGAGAATTGATTGGTGATGAATAGGATTAATTTATCTACAGAAACATTTCTTGTTTGTGATGCATATATGGGCATTGCTTATAGCTATTACATTAACTTATTGTACTCCCCTGTACTTAAGCTGAAACTTTTGTAAATTTTTGTACAGGATTGAATAGACAAAAGTAAAAAATTGACAAGATAAAATTCTGAAAGTCAGTTTCCAGTTATGTATTAGTTTGACAATACCAGTGGAGAAAACAAATCAATTATATCACCAATAATGAAAGAGAAAATCTGCAAAAAGACCTGTTTTATAGACAGCAAACGGCCTATAACTGTATTTTACAAGGGAGTAAGTTTATTTATGGAACAGCCTTAGAATGGCCAATATTTACCTATGCCAATTGCTAGTTAATTGTACGGAGTTACTGAATGGCAACTGTATACCTGTTAATCTTTTCATCTGAGTAAAAATGAAATTCACTTATTTATTGAATAGGATTAATTTATCTATAGAAACATTTCTTGTTTGTGATGCATATATGGGCATTGCTTATAGCTATTACATTAAATTATTTTACTCCCCTTTACTTAAGCTGAAAATTTTATAAATTTTTGTACAGGATTGAAAATTTTATAAATTTTTGTACAGGATTGAATAGACAAAAGCATAAAATTGACATGATAAAATTCTGAAAGTCAGTTTCAGTTTGACAATACCAGTGAAGAAAAAAAATCAATTTTATCACCAATAATAAAAGAGAAAATCTGCAAAATGACCTGTTTTATAGACAGCAAATGGCCTATACCATGTTTTTATGGCATTTCCTGGTCCTGTCATATCTGTTTTTTTTTTTGCTAATTTTCCCGGATAATGTGTAATAAAAAGTTCATATTTCGGTCAGAGTATAGTTATTGGGTCTGGAGTGGAGTGTATCATAATTACCTGAATCGTAAAATATAAAACAAGAATTGTCGGGAGAAAATAAAGCGTGACACTGTGAGAGCTTGCCTTTAACAAGCCCAAGTTTAGTATGGAAAATACCGGCCAAGTGAAATAAGATCAAATGCAGTGTCAGAATAAACAGTTCTCCTTAGAATAATTCAAACCTCTAAAAGTATAAGAAGGAAAATTCTCAGGAACTGACACAATTCAATTCCAGATCCTACCAGGACACCATTTGGGAAAGAGACCACACAAAACTAGTCACCTCTAAAGAAAACACCAGCAGCAGCCATGTGAACAGCCATTTCCTATGTAGGTGGTCAACGGGCTAGCCTGAACATCCAAACAATATGAGCCGCGAAACGACAAAACCAACAATGTGGTTGTGCGCCCAGCGCAGACTCAGATCAGCCTGGGCATCCGCCCAGTCTGATTAGAGTCTTCGCTGTCCGCATGGAGGTAGCTTAGTCCTTTAGCTACCCTTTGAGCACTTAATGAAGAGTCTTCTCAAACTGGGTAAATGCCTATGATGATCTGAGACTGGACTGGGCGCACAAATACATTCTTGGTTTTATCGTGTCGCGGCTCATATCATGAACAGACACAGCAACTAACAACACATAAAACAACGAAGATGAACCAAAACAGAACTGCCACCTTGGGATGGCCAGTAATAAAATTACTGGGGGGCTTAAACGGTTTGTGGTCGACCAAGCCTCGTCCTTAGTTCTGCTTTGGTGCATCAGACATTAAGTTGTTCAACCCAACAAAAACAACCACCGCTCACACAACAGTCTTACAAAAAGCACCAACCGTGACAATAAGATTAAAATGTCAGGGCTAGCCTTAACATATCAAATCATATATCAAAACGACAAACAACACATGAAACAACTAAGAAGAACCAAATCAGAAGTGTCGCCTCGGGACGGCCAGAAATGAAATTGCTGGAGTAGGGGGGGGGGGGGGGGCAGAGGAGGGAAGGGGGGCTTTACCTGTTTTCGGTCGAGCCCTTGATGGTCCTGCTTTGGTTCATCAGACATTTAGTTGTTCGGTGTGCGTGGAAGATTTCTATCTTCTAAGTGTAATATCTCAGGAACATAGAAATCAAAATCAAAACTCAGCTAAAACAAACATGAGGACTCACAGAAATAGGAACACTGAAATTCTGGAGCAGTAGAAACCTACCAGTTAAACCACGGTGGGCCCAACCCAAGACGTCCCAGAACGGGTGTCAAATAAACACAATATCAATGAACATTTAAATAGAGACACAGTGACCTAAAAGTAACACGAGGTTATCACTGTATGTGAATGCACCATTACACCAAGTGAAAGAGAAATCAATTAAATAGTTTGAGAGATATTGCCTTAAATCAGTGAACCATGAAATGTAGGGCACGCTGACCTTTAACTAAGATGATATCATTCTAAGTATCAGCCAAAACCATTTAACAAGGTATGATGCAAATCCAAAGAGTCGTAATAGAAATACGAGACAAAATCACAAGACCATTAAAAGGGATCAAACTGACCTACTGTGACCTTACACAGTGACCCCTGTTAGCTTGAGGTCTTATATCCGGTCATTTGACTCATTTTCTCAAACAATCGTCCTAGTACATCTATAAGTCTTCTAGAAATAAGGCAAAACCACTGGACCATGTAGCATAGGTCAGTGTGACCTACATTTGTCTGAGGTCAAACTTTGGGTCATAATAAGTCATTGTCAGAAGCAATTATGTACCGTAAACGTACATCAAATAGTCTTCGAGATAAAAAGCACAATCAAGGGACCATGAAATGTAGGTAACTGTGACCTACTTTTATTTGAGGGCAAACTGTGGTTGATACTGAGTCTTTATCCCAAGTAAATATGTTCGTACATCAAATTGTTTTCAAGATATAAGGCGAAAGTCCTGGACCATAAAATATGCGTCAGTGAGTAATATTGTTTGTTTAAGGTCAAACTTTGGGCCATATTGAGTCATTATCTCAATATTTTATGTACAAACATCAAACAGTCTTCTAGATATAAGGTAAAAGCAATGAACCATGTTTTATAGGTTGCTGTTACCTACTGTTAGTTTGAGGTGAAACATCTGATCATACTGTGTCATTAATAAAAGCAGTCATGTTCGTGCATCAAAAAGTCTAAACTATATGATGCAAAATCACTGGCCCAGGAAAAAAGGTCACTGTGAGCTACTGTTAGTTTGAAGTCAAGCATAAAGCCATACTGAGTCATTTTCCCAGGCAGTTATGTTCGTACATCAAATAGTCTCCAAAATATAAGAAAAAATCACTGGACCATGGAGTAAAGGTCTTTGTGACCTATTTTTGTTTGAGGTCGAGTTTTGGTTTATACTTAGTCATTATCCCAAGTGATCATGTTCGTACATCAATAAGTCCTTAAGATTTGAGGCAAAGCTACAGGCCCATGAAATATAGATCACTGTGACCTACTTTTGATTGAGATAAAAATCAAGTCAAACTGAGTCGTTATCCCAAGCAATCATGTTCGTGCATCTAACAGTTTTCAAGACATTGGGCAATTTTGAGTTTGAGAATGTACTCAAGTTTTATAACCTCGGGGCCTGGTTTATATGTGTGCCGATTTGTTCCATTGATGGATCAGAAGGCCGTCTTGGGAAATAGTTAAATATAGATTTAAGCACGCGCATCCCCGCCCGCACCCCTGTAATTGCACAACCCGCAGGTTTGCACTATAATCACTGTGTGAGTCCGTCAGTCCGTCCGTTTTCAGTTAGCGAAAACCGTTATCAGTTAGCAAAAACGCTTATAACTCTTGAACCGCATGGGATATTTTGACAAAATTTTCAACATTGTCTAACGACTCGCATGCATAACAACCTTATTTGATGGACGAGGCTTTGCTGAGCACAAGTTGAAAACTTACGGCCAACTACTGAAAATGCTCATAACTCTTGAACACCGTGGTAAATATGGTTCAAATTTTGTATGCTTATGTAATTTAACATTGCCCAGCCACCGGCATGCAAAACAGTGACGAGGCTTCACCGAGCATCAATTTGGCCGGTTGAGCTCTTTTATTGAAAATGCTCAAAACTCTTGGACCGCTTGGTATATTTGCTTCAAATTTTGTATACTTATGTAATTTAACATTGCCCAGCCACTGGTATGCAAAACAGTGACAAGGCTTCACCGAGCATCATTTTGGCCGGTCGAGCTCTTTTATTGAAAATGCTCATAACTCTTGGACCGCTTGGTATATTTGCTTCAAATTTTGTATACTTATGTAATTTAACATTGCCCAGCCACTGGAATGCAACACAGTGACGAGGCTTAACCGAGCATCAGTTTGGTTCGTCGAGCTCTGTTATTAAAAATGCTCATACCTCTTGGACCGCTTGGTATATTTGCTTCAAATTTTGTATACTTATGTAATTTAACATTGCCCAGCCACTGGTATACAAAACTTCTTATTGCACAACCCGCAGGTTTGCACTCTAATCACTGTGTGAGTCCGTCCGTCCTTATACATGACAACATTATCTAACGACTCGCATGCATAACCGTTTTTTTGATGGACGAGGCTTTGCTGAGCACAAGTTGAAAATTTACGGTCAAGTAGTGAAAATGCTCATAACTCTTGAACCCCGTGGTGTATATATGGTTCAAATTTTGTATACATATGTATTTTAACATTGTCTAGCCACCGGCATGCAAACGGTGACGAAAGTCTAAACTGTATTGCACGACCCACAGGTGTGCACTTTAATCTCTGTGCAAGTCCATCAGTCTGTTTGTCCTTCCGCTGTAGTCAGTGAGTGAAATTACTCATAACTCTTAACCACATGGTGTAGTTTGATAAAAATATGCATCATTTTACAAGCAATGGCCAATTTCATTTCCATACATTCCTTCTGGCACCAGAAACTGATTATTCTACATTCACCACGAGTTGTCCACATTACCATCAGTTGATTCACTAAGTTAATGACTATTCCAAGGAGGTGTTACTGCTATAGTTTTCTTTTTCTTTCTTTTTCATTGTTTTTTTTTTGTCATTTTTATCGGCTTAGAGTTTTTGTATGTTATAAAGAATAGCTTTACGGCCATCTGCTGGAAAGAGCTGACCTCTTTGCTTCTCGCTTGTTTTGTTTTCCTTTGTGTGTCGTCTTTATTCCCTGCCCCAACCTCTCTCTTCCCATTTGGTGCGTTGGGCAAGATGTAGTAAACGATTGAGTCGGTTTTTGATCATATTCATATTTTAGCTAATTTTCCTGTTTATTTTGAACTCACTATGCCTGGTCGTTTTTATACCGGCCTTAGTGACCTGTAACCATGACTAAAGATAAATGTATTTTGTTTATGTACAGTTTTATAGTGTCGGTACGAAAACGCTAGATGCCCGCTGTATTTTGAGCATGAATAAGGCAGCTGAACGCTAGATGCCCGCTGTATTTTGAGCATTAATTATAATCGTAAAGGCCGTCTCCTCTCCTTTTCGCTGCCTTTTCACCATCCCTGAGTTAAATCCGGTATCTATTCACCCCTTGGCCGACAGAAACATCTTTTTCGGTGAGGTCAATGCGGATTGAACCAGGGACTTCAGTACCATTGCCTTGCGCTTTAACCGCTCAATCACTGGGCTTCTGCTAAACACATTCTAAAAATAGATCACCAAAAACATTTATTCTGTGAGTTGAGGAGCCGATTTCAGAAACACGACAAATCAAGTCATGCACTGGGCGCTCATGCATGCCCTTACTGGGACAACTCGCTTATAGGTCTATTCTTACAGATATTTTCCACCAAAATATATGTGAGTGGGATTTGTTGCAATTTTGTTAAAACATGCAACAATCCTCGCTCAAATTCTCGCCCAACATGATAATCTCTAAGATCCTATATCGAAACACCAATTGACTGTCTATTTAAATAATAGCGGAAATAACAAATAATAGATAACTTTAGGTAACGAAGTCGATTACATATACGCTTGGTCTTATAACAGAGCTACAGGACAGGGAAATTTTGAAACCTATCAGTGTTACAGGTTTCTTATTTTCGGTAAAATATGAATTTTTATGAGGAATGAAGTAGTTTGCTGATTCAATGATAGGTACAGTGTTTTTGATTGTTCAAAAGTGCAATAACACCCAATTTCAGCATTTTCTTAAATTGAAAATAGTCGTAGAATTGAGTGACCCTGCACTTCGTCGCATTTGTGTCCCGATAAACAAATGAGCGCGACACGACAAAACCAACAATTTGGATGCTGTGCCCAACTCAGACTCAGATCAGCCTGGTCATCCGCCAAGTTTGACCAGACTCTTCGTTTAGGGCTCAAAAGGTAGCTAAGGTTCTAAGCTGCCTCAATGCGGACAGTGAAGACTCTGATCAGACTGGGCGGATGCCCAGGCTGATCTGAGTCTGCGCTGGGCGCACAACCACACTGTTGGTTATGTCGTGTCGCGGCTCAAATGCTGCTGAACGTATATGCTTCAAACGAAGGCACAGAGAGCCTGCGCATACGCTCAGTCTATTGAAAGTTTTTACTGTTCACGCAGAACAGGTATTAGTAATTAATGTGGATACGGATAAATCGACGGACACTCAAACCAAAGTGCCAGCTATACTGCACGGAGGCACACAATGGTTTGAGTCTTCTTGAGTCTTCGATACCTGCAAACACGTAAAACATATTTTTGCTTGACGCGGCTCAGTTATGATGATATGTCTATGGTAAGTTACAGGAGTTTGTACGAGTCATCAAAAATCATAGCTAAAACCGCAGTACTAGTGTGCGGTCAATTTTCTAATCACATCATTTGTATATGCAAATTACATCATTTGTTGAATTAGTACAAAAATGCAGAAAAAAACTACGAAATGCAGCAGCAAAAAATTAAAATTAAAAAACAGAAAAAAAAAAAGAAAAAAAATCCTGAAAGAATGTATATTGTAAGATGTGCTAATTACATCAGTTGTTGGATTTATTGGGTGATCCGTACAACCCCTGTAAAATTACTAAAGAAAAAGCAATATAAACAAGAAACACATACTAAATACATGTTTACGTTTAATGCATTTTAATAAATATTGAAATAGTCCATCTGGTGTTACTTCGTTAATCAGAGTCGGATGTCACAGCTTTCCCTTTTTTGGAATTGTTACTGTCTTTTTCTGCCCACCTGATTACTGAATAACATCGTTTGATGAATGATAACGTTGCGCTGACTTGCAGTTTTAAGGCACTCCTCCTTTAAGTTCTTGTATTATGTTTCTTGTTCACCAAGCGCTTCTTCATACAGTTCTTGAAGACGACTGTAGTTTGTCATGAACATTCATGATAACTGTTCTGTCAGTCACAGGAAATCACAAGATAAGCATATGAAAAAGAAAATTCCCTTTTCTAGGTTTATTGTCCGCATAAGTTAGTCGTACAAATATGATAGGCGTGCATGGGCCTTTACTTTCTTCTTCGTTCAAACAGAGTCGGGTGTCACAGCTTTCGTTTTTTTGGAATTGTTACTGTCATTTTCAGCACACCGGATTACTGAATAACACCGTTTGATGAATGATAATTTTTCATCGCGCTGACTTGCAGTTTTAAGGCACTCCTCCTTTAAGTTCTTGTAGTATGTTACTTGTTGACCAAGCGCTTCCTCATAAAGTTCTTGAAGACCAACGTAATCTGTCAAAGAAACTTCATGATAACTGGCCTCCCAGTCACAGGAAATCACAAGATCAGCATATGGAAAAGAAATTGCCCTTTTTCTTGGTGATTTTTCCTTATAAGTAAGTCCTACAACTATAATTGGTGTGCATGGTCCTTTACTTTCTACAATTAACCCTCTCAAGTCGTTTGCGTATTCAAAAGAATCGCAGTCATAGACTGAAAATAGAAGAAGGAATGCGTTTCCTGTCGAAATAGCCCTCGCTAATAGTGGCGGTTCTTGGGATCCTCCGGTTTTCAGGGTGTTTCCTGCTCGGAATCTGTATTCATATATATTTTCAAGAGCATCATCCGGCTTGCTATCATTCAGCTGCAACAGGCTCTTTACCAACGTTGTCTTCCCGACTTTACTCGAGCCCATCACCACAATGTTGAATCCATCCTCTTCTGTTGAGTCAGGTTTGTTACCGACTCGGTACTTTATCAAGTTCCTGAAAATATAGAGCATTAACTCTTGTCTTCGTCTTTTTAAAAACGGAAAGTTTGGCATGACTGATGAACAGTTTTGCAAGCCAGTCTTTAAATGAATATGAAACACATGTTAATCAATTTATGCCCTGTAGAATCGTTTGTTCTGTCCTTATTAATTGGATGAGTTCATTGTTAATTAAGGAGTGACTGGTTTAGTTTATTGTTTTCTCCCGTTTAGGTGTTTAAGGAGAAATGCCCATTCGACTAAAGCAAAAAATGTAGAGCCTGATTATACGCCGCATCCAATCTTGGTCTTAACTGTTTGCCAGCGTTCCTTTTTGGGATACAAAGCAAAAAAATGAGTTAATAACGTTTTTAAAGGTTATATAAGTATATAGACAAAAATATTGAGGTTTTAATTTTGCGGAATTTTTATTAATGCAAAAATTCGCGAAATGGCTCAATTTTACCAAAGTATACGCAGGCCTTTTAATTGCGCAATTCTACTGCTACTTGGAAATTGTTTAAGGTTTCTGTCAATGGATTGCCATTATGCTATTGAACTTATATGTATGAAAAGCATATAGGCCGTATTTGCAGATTTTGTACAAGATCAACTTATGGAGTTATCACACGACTCTTGAATGTGTCCAATTTCGAGTTAGCCACTTTTGGTGTGTTTTGTCACACCTCCACCAGTTCTTTTCGTTCAAAGCAAATTTTGTTCACCAAATAAGTTATTTACACTTGAGTCAAATAACATTGTTATATTGTTCTGCAAAATTTTGAATTTCTAATTTCTAGATGAGAATGGAATTGCTCTTCTACTTGAAACCTATTTTCAGTTTTGTTGAAATTTATCACTTAACAATACAAATAAGCCGTAAAATACCAGATTTAAAAAAAAAATAATTAAAAAAATATCAATGACATAAAAAAACTCATTTAAGAAAACATCAATGGTATGTTTTAGGCAACCAGTAAACATGGAGTACATTTATAAAATAAGTCTAAAAAATTTCTCTGCTACTTGAAACTTATTTTCAGTTTTGTTGAAATTTATTAGTTTAGTTAAAAATACAAATAAGTTGTAAAATATCAGATTTGAAAAAAAACATTTGAAGAAAACATCAATGATATGTTTTAAGCAACCAGTAAACATGTCTTCAATATGTGTGTTTGTCGTATATAAGCATATCAATAAAACAGTATTTAAACCAATCAAAACATTTGTATAAATTTTAAATACTTACGCCATAGTGAATGACAATTAGCTGTATAACTAGAGTTTTATTGTAAGATTATAAGATTCAAAGTCTTTTTCAGGAGCTGTTTCATTAGTTTCTGTCTTAAAATTCTGAGATTTCCATGTTTTATAGGGTAGACTAAGATGGCAGTAGAGTTGCTAATTGTTTCATTATCGCATCTGGGTACAAACAAAAGCCTCAAGAAGAGCAATACTAAAGAGTCTGACTGTAAGCATCTAGCGCTGGTCTTAAACAATATGGAAAATCGAAAATTACGGATTGTCTCAGATTTTGGGAAAATGCATGAAAAACTGTGTTTGATCCATATATTAAAACCTGATAATAATTGCCAAACTGCTTGAACCTGAAATGAATGTACGACTTCCTTAGTGTTGATCCATTTGAAGTAAAGATTTTGAGCCGTGACATGACAAAACCAACGAAGTGGCATGTGCGCGCAGCGACGACTCAGATCACCCTGAGCATTCGCAAAGTCTGATAAGATTTTTTTACTGCGCGCTTAAAGTGAAGCTAAGTGTCTAAGGTAGCTCCATGCGGACAGCAAAGATTCTGATCACCTGAAATATGCTTATGTAATTTTTGAAATAATTTTAAATTTTCACTGTGTAAATGTTTCACAAAGTAAATTTGTTTAAGTGTACCCCCTATTCTGTTGATATTGTTCTTTTCAACATCAAAGGGAGATTATTCCCAAGAGTATTTTCCAATGATTTTCAGTTTCTAGTAAAACATTTATGATCTCTTCTAGAAAATATAATTCCACGAAAAACGAAAAAACTTAATATCTTATTCCGTTATTCAGGGAGAATGGTTCCAACATGCAAGGGGTTCATTTGTGCTATGATGTTTATTTTGCGTAACGTGACGTATTGTTTATTAAACTCTTACGAACCTCGAATTTCGCTACGTCAATTACCTCCGAACAAGCAAAACCGGGAAAATGAACTCCTGACCCGTTTGAACTTTTCTGTCTAGGAAACGTAATGAGATGTTCTTTCGCCTTTTTGGCTTGCCGTCTCGGCGGCAAACCAGTATTCAAGTGGTTTAGTGATACCGAGTTATTTTTGGAAGAAACGATACGACACACTTAGTCGGAAAATACCTGGAGAGTGTGTACTGCAACGATTCGTTCTAAACTTTTTTAGGGCCGCAATATTAAACCAAAGAGATTGGAAAGCTCGTTCCGGTTTGAGACTGCATTTCTTTATTATTTTCTTCACAGACATAACAAACAAAGACCTTGTCCGATTTTGTCTATTTTTATACATATCCAATTACCTCATCTGCTAAAAATAACAGATGGACACTTTATTCTATTTTTGATAGTACATGTACTTTTTTTTTAATATTTCCGTTAAAAAGCGCGTTTTTCTTTTACAAGTGCCTTGAACTTAGACACATTTATTTTGCTTTTTATAAACTGATTGCATGAAAAATGAAACTCTGAATTTAATGCAAAGTATTTGGCTTTGCATCCGAAGAAATATACCAAAACCTGTGTAAGAAACAGTGTGTTTACATAGCAATAGCGCAAAGCATTAGCTTTTCCAAAAATCATACAGCGGCGTCGCGAAAATTAGGCCTTAGGGTATCGCATAATCTGACTGGTCAGAGCAGCCGGCACACTGTCCAACGCCGGTGCATTCATGGGATCTGATCAGTCTTTTTCGGCATATATATTCTTCATGATGGGACATGATGAAGACATCTTTTATGCTGAGGATAGACTGATAAGACTGCGCTTATGCCGGAGTGGGCTGATCTGTGTATCTGTAAAAACTGAAAGAGCAGAGTTCAAAATTATTGTTTAGATTTAGAAACAAGCGCTTTTGACGATTTTTTTTATCCCTTATCACATTTATTCCATCTATCTATGTGTGTGGCTTGCTTATACATGTATGTAGAACTGACCGTGTTATGTATGTAAAAGTCGGTAATGTCGGTGAGTACTTAACGCTTAAGCATTGCAACAGGCCTTTCATGGCACAAAGCGATATAGTATGTACACATTTTTAGCATCTGATAAATTTCCTTTTGGCCACCAACATGTTCATGAATAGCCTGAATAATGATACAGAAAAAGGGGACAATTCGGAATTGTTAACATTTGAAACTGTTAGGGGTTCATTGACAGCTTTATGACAACGGAGGGGTTGGTTGGTTGGTGCGATGATGCTGGGTATAACTTCCAGTGCCGGTAGGAGAAAAGGGCCTACTGTCCTTGCAGTAGGTGCGGGTTGGGTGTGTGGACATTTTTCTTGCTTTTATAACATTCTCTAATGTTGCCTTCTGAGTTCAGCTATACAAATGTACAGAGAAATATTTAGACTCGTCGACGATTTCCTTAGATGACCCTATACTGGGCTGACGATGTTCATACATCCACGAACAACACACATTCATGCAATCTTACGCGTAAGCAACGTCACGGATAATTCAAACAGATGAGTGGCCGACGTAACGTTTGATATACGTCATCTCATAGTACTTCATTACCAAACACGTTGGTTAATAACTATTCTTCGTCCTTTGCTTGGCGTTAAATTAGTCAGAACTTCACGAATGAGAAAACAAAATTGATGTGAAAACATAACATAAATGTAAAAGATGAATTTCATTTGTCGGGAGTTCATGGAAATACGAACGCAATAGGTTCCGTGCTTTGTTGTTCCCAAATGGTGTAAAGCACGTTATTGTCCAATCAATAACAGCATGCATTTTCTTCTCAGAGTGTCAAATTTTTGTTCCAGTCACTGCCACTGATGCCTCTTAAATCAAAAGTAAACTTCAGTAAATATTATTTTATTTCTTCTTTTGATGCCAAGTTCAGATGTGCCAAGATTCCATAGACATGGGTTTGAAACAGTCTTTCCTAAAATTTTGATTCAGGCTAAATGTGACTCAACAGCCGTAAAGAAAGGACTTGAAATAGGTCCATATAGTTATTTTCCTAGAGACATGACCAACGGCCGGCCAAAATATTGGAAAATTGTTTTGTTGTTGTCGTTGTTGTTTACCTTACACCCGTGGATAATGCCACCATTCAATAACTTAGAAATTAAATTCTTTGCTAAATAAAGTAAGCAACAGAAAGTGCACTAACAATCGGGTTCACTGCAATAACAACTCATGAAAATTTCACTTTTTTAGCTGTTCAAGCCTTCCTTTTAAAAGGAAATTTTATTTGGTTTTCATTTTCACAGATTCTCTACGACAACTCTATATTGTTAAATCGATGTTAAAAGAAATTTCTGAAACCCCTCTGAACGCCCAATTTAGTCTGACGCTAAACAAATCAACGTCTTCTGAAAGGGGGTATAGTTTTAAAACTAGTTTGTGAAATATTTACACGGTAAACTGTTTATATTATTTCATCAGTATTCCAACTTCACATTTCTTAAAATATATCTGAAAGTTGAGATATATATAATTCGGAGACGTTTTACCTCTATTTCAGTTTCTACTTCAAAAATGCAAACTTTAACAGCTGATAAAAAATAATTTTTGCATCAATTCACTCGTTACGTGTAGAAATAGGGCAGAAAATAAACCACAGCTTTAAGGACCTCTTGATGGCACGTGCTTTGGTATGAAATTTATTTCAATACCTCAACGGACTGCAAAGCAATGTCGATTAATGCGGATATCTGAGAGCTATAAATTTTGCATAATAAACGTCAAACCATCATATTTTCATGAATTGATTGAGAAAGGAATCGTTTACTTTATGCTCAAATGAAATTCATTTAGTTAGGCACAAATGATAGAAGTTTTTAGTGATATATTGTTTTCTAGAATATTGAAAATTTTGGTTTTGTCCTTTTCCACCTTAAGTGGAAGCAAGTCTGCAACATAATATTGAGCCGCGACACGAGACAACCAACAAAGTGGTTGTGCGCCCATCGCTGACTCAGATCAGCCTGGGCATCTGCCAAGTCCGATCAGACTCTTCGCTAAGCGCTTAAAGGGCAGCTAAGGGTCTAAGCTACCTCCATGCGGACAGTGAAGACTCTGATCAGACTGGGCGGATGCCCAGGCTGATCTGCGTCTGCGCTGGGCGCTCACCACTTTGTTGGTTTTGTCGTTTCGCGGCTCAATTGTTATGGATGTTGGGGATAGTTACTCAGCAGGCTGAGTCATATCGGGCTGCACAGTAACTTAAGGTAAATGGGAATGCTTTCAGGGGAAGCAAGCCTGCAACATGTGGATGTTGGGGATAGAAACTCAATGGGTGTGTCATATCGGGCTGCATATTTACTGACGAAAATTGATTGGAACAGTTTAAGGGGAAGCAAGTCTGCAACATGTGAATGATGGAAGTAGTAACTCAGTCGGCTGTGTCATGTCGTGCAGCATATTTACTGACGGAAAATGGGAAGGGAGTAAGGGGAAATAACTTTGCTACATGTAAATGTTTGAAATAGTAACTCAGCAGGCTTGTCATATTGTACTGCATATTTACTGACGGTAAATGGAAACTATTTAAGGGGAAGCAACAATGCAACATGTGGATTTTGGGGATAGAACCTCAGCAGGCTGAGTCATATCGGGCTGCATATTAACATTTCATAAATGGGAACGCTTTCAGGGGAAGCAAGTCTGCAACATGTGGATGGTGGAGATAGTAAGTCAGTGAGTGTGTCATATCGGGCTGCATATTCAATGACGGAAACTTGGAACAATTTAAGGGGAAGTAAGTCTGCAACATGTGAGTGATGGAAGTAATTACTCAGTAGGCTGTGTTATACCAGGCTGCATATTTACTGACGGAAAATGGGAAGGGAGTAAGGGGAAATAACTTTGCAACGTGTGGATGTTTGAAATAGTAACTCAGCAGGCTGTGTAATATCGGGCTGCATATTTACTGACGGAAAATGGGAACGCTTTGAGGGGAACCAACGCTGCAATATGTGGATGCTGGGATTAGTAACTCAACAGGCTGAGTAATATCCGTGCTGTATATTTATTGACGGTAAATTGGGACGCTTTAAGGGGGGAGCATCTCTGGAACATGTGAATGTCGGGACTAGTAACTTAGCAGGCTGAGTCCTATCGGGCTGCATATTTATGAGGGTAAATGGAAACAATTTAAGGGGTAGCACCTCTGCAAGTTTCCTTTTGCTTCTTTTTTTTCAATGGGGGTCATTTCTTAAAGGAAATGATTTGCCCCTCTAGAAGCAAATGATTTTCTTTCAGAGTAGACCTTTTTGTAAGGGCTATGACAGCCAGGAAAGCAAAAAGAGAGTCAAAAATATTGTTTCCCTTCGTAAAAAAACGCAGTAGCTTATACACCATAAGTCTCATCAATAATTTCAACGCTTTATAGAAACCTTGAGAAGGGACGTTTGAATGTTATACAGCGTGACGTTTTTGAGTATATTCCCAAATGTGCTTCAATACTGGGACACTTGTAAACCATTTATTTTCCGTTTGGGACAAGGGAAAATAATGGTTTCAGGAGACATCTGAAGACCATTGATTTTTCATTTGGAACAAATAGAAAATAAATGGCTTCAGGTGTCCCAATACTGGATGCAGTAGTTATGTTACTGAACGGGCCAATTTTTTGTTTTCCATTTTTGAGGAAACGCCTACAGCAAACTTCTCCAGCATTTTTCAACAAGATGTCGTCATTTTAGAAAAATGGTAGCTGGGCAATGGTTTTGTTATCATCTGTCTGCTTTGGTCTTGCTTAGGTATTTTCAAAGTTTAATATCGCTATTTTATCATCATATATAGTTATCTCAAAGAATTGTGGTACAAATTTGACCCGGGCAGGAAATGGTTTTAGATTTAGAGAGGTGTCTGTAGGTAATGCGCCTCTACCAAACACCACGTGGTATTAACTGAATCAGTAGTTTGGCAGAATGAGGCTAACCTTAAGGGCATCATTGCGTTGTGGAGGAGAGATGGTCAATTTATCCTCTGGTATTAGATAAATAAGTACTTTCAGTGAATGGAGTTTACCGTAAGGACATCATGGTGTTGTGGAGGAGAGTATTAGCTAAATCAGTACTTACAGTGAATCGGGTTTACCTTAAGGACATCATGGTGTTGTGGAGGAGAGTATTAGGTAAATCAGTACTTACAGTGAATGGGGTTTACCTTAAGAACATCATGGTGTTGTGGAGGAGAGTATTAGCTAAATCAGTACTTACAGTCAATGGGATAAACCTTAAGGGCAACCCGGTGTTGTTGAGGAGAGATAGCCAGTTCACCCCCTTTCAAATATAAATTGGTATTATCTAAACCAGTACTTTCGGTGAATGGGGTTAACCTTAAGGGCATCATGGTGTTGTAAAGACAACATAGCCAATTCATCCCCTTTCAAATACTAATTGGCATTAATTGAACCCGCACTCTCAGTGAATGGGGTTAACCTTAGGGGCATCACGGTGTTGTGGAGGAGAGATAGCCAGTTCATGTGACTCTTGTCTATAATCGCTCTCCGTGTTTGTACAAAATGTTCCATTTGCTCTTCCTAGGCCTCTACCGTAGCTACCAGGGTCCGAGGTTATAAAACTTGAGTATAATCTCAAACTTAAAATAAAGCACACTGATTGGCTGCTTCCGAGCACGTGCTCGAAAGCAGCCAATCAGTGTGCTTTATTTTGAGTTTGAGAATATATTCAAGTTTTATAACCTCCGGGCCAGGAGATACCACAGTCACAATGCACAAATGCTTTTCGGTTTGCTTCCTCGGACAACATAACTCCAGCAGGCACATGACGTCAAAATGGCGTCGGTTTGACGTCATTTTGCGTCAAAAGCAATAACGTCAAATTGATGTCGATAAGACGTCATCGCGTTAGATCGCCGTCTGGTGACGCCATTTTGACGTCATGTGCCCTCTGGGAAACCTTTGAAATGAGGTATTCTCTAGAAGGAAAGAATTTGCTGCTAAGAGAGCAATCTTTTTCTTTTTAGAGTTGCCCCTCATTGAGAAGGGAAGCAAAATATAAAATTTAAGATATAAAACATGTTGCAGTTGCTTCTCCTGAATGTTATCCCATTTAATTATAGTTTTGTGAGGTTCTATAGTGTTGTGAGGGATGGACAAACATGGGTATTTCATTGTAAAAAGTGCTCGAAAAGGCCATTTTGGAATCGGCATATTTCTTGGAAATAAATTAAAGTCATATCATAGTAGCTGAAACTTCAGTGTCATAACTGAGCCTTGAAACACAAAAATGATGCTTAACGCATACTCAACAAGCAAAGGCTTGACCTTTTTGCGCCTCCGTGCAGTATGATCAAAGCCTCTGCTGTTTTCATACATAGAGGATCTTACATGAGTGCTCATATATTATTGAATTTATTAAACGAGTTGGGGAAAACGATAAGATGCGAGGCTATGCCGAGCATCTTATCGTTTTCCCCAACGAGTTTAATAAATTCAATAATACAGGAGCACGAATGCAAGATTCTATTTATCATATGACACTAAAATCGCATTTTATTAGCAAATTTCGCACTAAAACGTCATGATTTCACGATTAGAGAAGGCGACGTTTTTATAGACGTCAACGCATAACGCTACGACGTAATTTGCATATTTAATCCACTAGTGGATTATCGATTTTAATGCATGGCTTTATTACACTCTCGGATGCGACGTCATATGATAAAACATATTAGGTCACAGTACGGACTATGAAGAAGCAACAGGGGTAAAACCACTTATGTAGTCAGACTCCACGTAATTATAGAATGGGTTGAGTCTGCGATGTTTGCAAATACGTAAAGCATGTTTTTGCGTGAGTCGTCTCACTTATTGTTTTGTGTCTGCGTATAACATTCTGACAATATGTTCTTTGGTTATGGACGGACGCACGGAGCCCCATACTGCGGCCATGCCTACGTTCCGCTGAGGTACGGGGGAAACATCGTTACGAGAATTGAAATACACATACAAGTCACAGGGGTTATAAGAGGTCACTGCCAAAGCGCAATGCTAGTGAATCTGAACTTGGAACTTGTAAAATTCTTGAAATTTATTACTGGGAAAGAAGAAAGATTATAAGACCTGCTAATCACATCATTTGTTAGATATATTGGATGATCTGTACAGCCCCTGGAAAATTGCTGAGGAGAAAACAATAATACACAAGAACACACAATAAATACATGTTTACGTTTAATGCATTTTAATAAATATTGACATAGTCCATCAGGTGTTACTTCGTTAAAATAGAGTCGGATGCCACAGTTTTCCCTTTTTTGGCATTGTTACTGTCATTTTCTGCACACCTGATTACTGAATAGCACCGTTTAATGAATGATAATTTTTCGTTGCGCTGACTTGCACTCCTCCTTTAAGTTCTTGAAGTATGTTATTTATTGACCAAGCGCTACTTCATACAGTTCTTGAAGACCATTGTAATTTGCCAAAGAAACTTCATAATAACTGGCCTCCCAGTCACAGGATATCACAAGATCAGCATATGGAAAAGAAATTGCCCTTTTTCTTGGTGTTTTTTTCTCATAAGTAAGTCCTTCAACTATAATTGGCGTGAATGGTCCTTTACTTTCTACAATCAACTCTCTCAAGTGGTTTGCGTATTCAAAAGAATCGCAGTCATAGACTGAAAATAAAAGCAGGAACGCGTTAGCTGTCGAAATAGCCCTTGAAAGTAGTGGCGATTCTTGAGATTCTCCGGTTCTCAGGGTATTTTCTGCTCGGAATCTGTATTCATATATATTTTCAAGAATAATATCTGGCTTGCTGTCATTCAGCCACAAGAAGCTCTTTATCAATGTGGTCTTCCCGACTTTGCTCGACCCCATCACCACAATGTTGAAAACATCCTCTTCTGTGGAGTTAGTTTTGTGTCCGACTCGGTACTTTATCAAGATCCTGAAAAAATAACATGTAACTATAAGTTTACTTGTCTTTTTTAACGGAATATTTGGCATTTGATAAATTTACAATTGCAAAACAGCCAAGAAATATGAAAAACATTTTAAGCATATAGCTAATAATATTTTAACGGTAGTGTACTGTGCATGGGGAAATATTTGTGAAACTTTTTTTTTTTGCGGGTCTTTTATGGATACAAAATACCGCGAAATGTCTAAGGCTTTTACCACACAAAGACACGCTTGGTAAACATGCGAGACCATTCTCACTTGTAAATTAAAAAAGAAAAGTCTAGTACCAAATGACTGGCAGTAGCCATGCTACGTTAGAAACGCTAGTGACAGTCAACTAGTAATAGCCATTCCACGTCAAAATCGCTATTACCAGTCGAATAGCAGTAGTCATTTTTCGTTGAAATTGTTATGACCAGTCAGCTTGAAGCCGCGAAAAAATCACACAAAACGCTATTGCCAGTTGATTGGCAATAGTGATTTCACCGTAAAATCGCTATTGCTAGTCAACTGGCAATAACGATTTGACGTTGAAATCGCTATAATTATCAATCGACTGGCAACAGTGATTTCAACGTAAAATGGCTATATCACCAGTCAACTGCCAATAGCACCTTTAACGTATAATCGCTATTGCCAGTCGACTGGTAAAGCTTCTGCAAATGTGATTGACAAAATATACATGAAATTATGTGTGTAAGAAGCATGTAAGTACATAATCGCAGTTTGGCAATATATCTGGTCCCGAGGTTATAAAACGTTTTTCATGCTCAACTCAGCTGAGCATGAAATTTCACCTGCTAATAAATAGCAAATTACTGATAACAACAGTTGTTTTCCTGCTCAGTTTAGCTGAGTATGAAATTTTCTCTGCTTATGAATATGAAAATGCCAACATTAGTTGGCATTTTCATATTTATCAGCAGAGAAAATTTCCTGCTCAGCTGAGTTGAGCATGAAAAAAGTTTTATAACCTCGGGGCCTGGTGGAGTTATCATTAAATCATGGGGCAGAATAGCCGTTACATGTAAAGTCACGGGATTTTCCGATATTCTCCGAGCGGACTACCTGCATACGGTTCTCAGTTTAAAAGGAAAATGTATAGAAGTTCATAAATGAATTTCTTTTTCTAATTTAATATATTTTCTGACATTAAATCATAACGTCTAGAACGACAAAGCATTTCCAGCTCTTTAATCTGGTATAAAAATTATAGAAATACGTCTATGCAAAGCCCATAGTTTTCTTTCTATAACCCACAAGTTTCTTAACATAACTTATTCTTATGCGAATCTTCGTTTTTGGACCTAAATAACATATATAAATTAGCATTTGCGAATCTATTATAACGTATGAGCTGAAAGCTGGTATTCCATTGATTACAATGATGTATTTTTTACATATATAGGTAAATGGAAAACTTCTTCCCTGAACGCCTAGTTTTGCTAGCTTTTGATTCAAAGCTTGGCCGAAAAATTTCTAAGTTCTGTCTATAAAGCGTTAATGCTCTGGAAAGGGAAGCAATCGTATTTGTGGCCAAGTGCTTAATTTTACGGGTAGTATAGAGTTATCGATTTGACATCGTAACGCCTTTTCTACCAAATGTTTTGAATTTTGCCAATCTCGATCCGGCCACTTTCAGGTTTGTTACAAATCCACCAGTTCTTGCACTTTGAAGCAAATATTGTGCAGCAGTATGACTGTAGCACATTTGAGTCTAATACATTAAGTTTTCACTAGATTTTGCGGAATCTTAAATTCCTAAATTTTAGGTGGGACTGGAATTGTACGTTTTCAAGGTTTAAAATAAGCCCTCGCTGAAAATAAATATTTGTTTTGTTGAAAATTCATCAGTTTACAATACTATACAGGATAGTAAATAATAATTATGTTGTACGTATTCAAGACTTCATTCTGCAAACATGAAATATGTGTTTAAAGCCAATAATAAATATTGAATGCATATATAAATAGGTCAAAACAATTCCTTAAAAATCTCATTAATAAAAAATAAGCGTTTGCTGTTTTTGTGTTATAAAAACGAAACACTGTTTAAATCAAGTAAACATATTAATATAAAATTTAATATTTACACCATGGTGAATGACAATTTGCTGTAAGTGTTATTGAAATTAGTATAAGACAACTTGATTCAAACAGTCTGTTTCAGGAGCTGTTTCTTTAGCTTCTGTCTTAAAACCCTAAGATTCCCTTGTTTTATAGGGTAGAAAAAGAGGACAGCGGAGTTGCTAATTGTTTCATTATCGCATCTGGGTGCAAATAAAAATCTCAAGAAGAACGATAGCTTTGCGTAGATATAAAACGTATTAACTGCTATTATCAGTTTATGATTCAAACAGCCTCTCTTTGGCACGAAATCCGAACAAATGATTGGTTGACAACATCTACAGAGACGCGTATATACATCGATGACTCCTGTTGACGTTGTATCTATATGCGCATTCTCTTCTGATAAAGTTTTTCTGTTCGCATTTTTCCGTAACGAATCACGCAGTTTTTCACTTTTTCTAATTGTAATTCAGATAGAAAAACAAAATTTGTCTTGAGACGAAGCAAGCCTGTGTACGACGTTATTTATGACGTAACGTTAGCGTAGTAACACACGTCAGTTGGTAACGTTTTCAAAATTGGGGCGCCCTCGACAGTGTTTTTGATTGAATCATTGGCTATTTTGAGATGTCTCCGACTTTTCATGCAAGGACACTGGTTATAAATAAAAACGTAGGAAAAAGTGGTTTGTAGTTTCAGATAGAGCATAATTTCAAAGAGAATTATGCTTGAATGCTTATGTCTATGACTTTATCAAGGGCAATGCAGCCAAAGAAAAAGTTCAGGTAAAGTTTAGGATGGACAAAGGTGGAATTATAAGAAATGAATTTCCTTTTTGGGGATTTTATCGATGTGTAACCGCCGGCAATCCCGCACAAACTTAACATTAAGCCCGAAGCTTTATTCATTTTGTGAGTGATTCGCCGGCGTTTTCACATCGATAACCCCCCCATCCAAAAGGAAATTCATTCCTTTAGTAGACATCCAGCATACAGAAAACAGAACATGTTCATATTTATCAGAATCCTACTGTTGGGAATGTACGTGAGTACATGATATTGAGACATATTCAGGTTGAGGAGAAGCGTAATTCGAGGTAAATATCTCGATCGCTGTATATATAATCGAGGTATTGAGCTCGAACGCTGTTTATCAGGGAGGATGATCACGAGTAATTCGAGGTAAATATCTCGATATCGCTGTATATCATGGAGGATGATCACGTGGTTTTCACGTCACAGGAAATACTGGGATTTCCAGTACAATGATCTGCTTCGGCGTTAGTTTTTTTTTTTTCAAGAAAACTTCTTTATTTTTAATGCAGTCTTATAGAATGTAGCGCAGAGAATGCGTATTCTTCCTAAGTTTTTAAACTGGCATTTTTGTTTCCACTGAGAATTTACAAAATTTTCACGTTTAATACCCTCCCACCCCAAATTTAAAAGCATCAAAAACATATAGGAGATCTAGAACAGTGTAGCCTACTTTTGGTTCCGGATATTGGTCAAGGTAAAGGTTTCTCATAGGCTAGTGGCCGTAGGGGCAGTTGGGGTTTGAGGCTCAATGTATCTTGGGCACAGCATTTGAAAGGCAGAGCCCATCCCTCTTCTTTCGATGCCTTTTCCTTCCCTGATTCGAAAAGGTACCCATTTACTGCTGGGTTGACGGAGAGAGTTTTCCAGTCGCGAGTTGGCACAAGCCGGGATTCGAACTCACGACCTTCTGCACCATAGCCGCGCGTCTCTAACCACTCGGCAACGGCGACTCTCGGATATCGGATGATGGGGAGGGGAAAAATATAAAAAAAATGGGGAGGGGGAGGGGGCGATTAAATAGAAAAACTATAAGCCCCACGATGAAATCGCGGATATCGTCTGAAAGTTCTCATGACCTTGAAGGAATGCATACAGGAAAATACGAAATTATTAACTTAAGGGTGGTGATAATCACTTATTTGGAGCGAAGACAAAAATATGCAAAATTGCTGAAAATGCAAAAGATCCTCCCAAAACTAAGCAGATGCCTTCTTTATGTTGTTTCTTACAATCTCACAATCAGAATCCCAAAATGCAGAACTTGTTGAGGTTAAAAGGGTTTATATAAGAAAAAATAATAGAGTATTTAATTTTGTGCGCAAAAATAAAAAAATAACCATCGTTATAAAAAAATGTTGGTCTGAAGGTTCTTCGGTGCATTAAAAAGAGCGTCCTAGCAATTATTTTTTTTTTCGTTTTTTTTTTTATATATATTATCAGGCTGCGCAGATAAAAACAAATGTAGCCTGTGTCCAAACTTCTGTCAAAAAAAAAACAAAAAAAAAACAAAAAAAAAACAACAACAAAAAAACAAAACAAAACAAAACGAAACAAAACAAAAAAAAAAAAAAAAAAACAACAACAAAAATACAGAAAAAAAAGAACAACACAAAACAGTACAGTCAATTTTCAAGGTTGAACAATTTTATTTACACACCTGTTTGGTCGTAGTATTAATGCTAATACCAGTAGTAGAACTGGTATTGACTTGTTCACACTTCTTTTCATAATTCTTTTTGTTTCTGTCGTTTCGAATTATACCTTGCTAACAGAGGTTTTCAAAATAAAATAAATTTGAATTTGATTTGATTTAATGCATTATTATACTCTACCTGTATTTAATGAATTCATCCAGTATACATGGACCATACACATGGTCAGACATTTGAGAAAAAGCTACTGTTTTCAACTGGCCTACCTTGCAATTTGAGAAAGAGTTGGAATAGATAATTACTAGGATGCTCTTTTTAATGCATTAAAGTACCGGATTTCTGCGCAGAAAATTACCCTTAGATCTTTCCGTATAAAAACACTTTTTTTTAAACAGCATGTCCCTCTTTTTGTATTCTTATCTGTAGAGAACAACAACAATAGGGAGTTGGCTAACTTTCAGGGAAATACGTTAATTTTTTATGTTTCAGTTTTTCAGTTTTATTCTTTATAAGCTCAGATCACCACAAGAGTGATATATGAGAACAGCAATACAACATATAAATAACATCACGGCGTAGTGACAATTACACAATGAAATAGGAAAGTATTACCAAACCACGCAACAAACGCAGCGTGGTATTGTATGTGGGGAAAGCAGAATAAGTCTGCCTAATCGAAGGGAAGCCACAATTCATCTTCAATGCAAGAAAAATATTTGAATTCACTCCCTTTACCCGAACAGTCGCCTGGCTTTCAACTGAGAAAGACTTTATCAGGTGGATTCTAGCATCACCGAGGACAAGCTTGACTATAGTTTTCAGGTTTCATTGATATCTTCATTTACCACAAATCACCGCCTTAATTAAAACGTTTAGAATTCCCTGGTTCTATTAGATTGATGTCTACTGCAACTCATACCAACACAAGCCACCCTTGTAAAATTTTGAAGAATTTTGAGCCGCGACACGAGAAAACTAACAAAGTGGATTTGCGCCTAGCGCAGACTCAGATCAGCCTGGGCATCTATCGAGTCTTAGCTACCTCCATGCGGACAGCGAAGACTCTGATCAGACTGGGTGGCTGCCCAGGCTGATCTGAGTCTGCGCTGGGCGCCCAACCACTTTGTTTTTTTTAGTATTGCGGTTCATTTTAAAGTTCACAGCGACCTGTTTTTAATCAAACGAATTGGAATTCCTCAGGAAATATTTAGAATAATGTGTATTTTCATATATCTTCTTTATACTTTATATATACCTCGATCGAGGTATATAAATGTACTCCGATCAGAGCTGTGCTTCTCCCCAACCTGATATTATTCTCTCTATTCAACACCATTGATAATCTCATGAACAAGTAATCTCTTTTAAAAGCCAAACTATTACATGTAAACATTGGCTCATCATTAAAGTGAGTAAGTGATGTGAGTTTTACGGCACACCAGCACATGAAAGGCTATTTCGCACCGAAAGACGCTATAAAAGAATAAGCTTTATATGCATAAGGTCAGAAACGAATGCACAGGATTAAAATGATAAGTAAGTAAGTAAGTAAATAAAAACAAAAAGTAAGTAAGTAAGTAAGTAAGTAAGTAAGTAAGTAAGTAAGTAATGTCTTTATTTAAAGAAGGTAAAACACAGTTGGCAGAATCAATCTTCCCTGAGGCCCTCTAAATCAAGTTGGCTCATCAGTATAATCTAGGCAAGTACGTGTATCACTGTTTTACTCAAACATTACACATGCCCCAAAACGTCATTGTGCAAACGGCGTGTGTCATTGTGTGACGTCATTGTGTGACGGCGAATGGATAGATGACGCAATTACGTCGCGGGAGACAGCTATCAAAAAGAAGTCAACACAAACAATCTTAGTCCAAAACCTTCCAGTGTAAAATCTCAAATAAAAGTGTTATCTTTAAATGTACAGTCAAACCTGTCTTAAGGGGTCACCCAAGGGAAGGACAAAAATTGGCTGCTTAAGACAGGTGACCCCTTAATACAGGTTCATTTGCACTGTATTTTGGTTCAAGGGACCCAGAAAATGTGGCTGCTTAAGACAGGTGACCCCTTAATAGAGGTGACCCCATGAGCAGGTTTGACTGTATGTGGATTAGTATCAAAGCTGAAATATCCTGAATTTATTAATCTAATTAACAAGTACGAAAAAATGGAATTCAGGAATCGAAAACTGACGACACAGACGTAATTGATATTCCCGGACATACTGTATTTTATCATAACAGAAGCAGTATTTCGAGGTTTAGGTCTGGCGGAATTATCCGGATAGTTAAAAATGAAATATTATCGTTTGTTAAAGTTGATCATGTAAGAAATTCTAAAATTATTTTGTTATTCACGATATTACGACAGCTATGTCACTCAGAAGAAGATATAAGTTGTGGCGTTATATGTATATACCACCATATAGATCAAAATGCATGGCTGATGACCCATACCTCGAAATACAAGGAAATTTACTAAGATTCTGTGCCGAATCGAAACATATCTTACTTTTCGGAGATTTTAATTCACGTACAGGGACATTAGCAGACAATTTGAAATTTGACGGAAACATTTTCGAAGCCAATAATCTGAATGACTTATTTGATCAAAATATTGAGATTTTGAACAAATTTGATTTTTACAGTTTACCAATCAAACGAGTTAATTCTGATGATACTGTAAATACATACAGGCGTCAATTATTGGAACTTTGTAAAAATTACAATCTGTTCATACTGAACTGTAGACTTGGTCGTGATAGGGTAGACCCCAAAACTACCTGTAAAGACAGGAACACATTGATTACTTCTTGTCAAGTGTTATAAGTTAGCTTTTGTCAATGATTTTTGTATTCTTGAATTTTCAGATCTGTACTGAGATGTTCACTGTCCATTAATGTTGACATTAAATACAGACTGTCCGGTTAACTTAAACGAAAGTGCAGAGGTCACTCAAATACCATCGGAGCCAAAAGTAAGGAACTGGGATTCTGAAAAAGCATGATATCATATCTACTTCATAAGATGACATCTATGTATTCATTGGATTGGATAGCTGGTTCAGATTAATATGTTATCATGTGATTCTCTTGTTGTATACTTAGTGTACCTGAGAGTTAATAAATTTGACTTGACTTGACTTGAGTAAATACATGTTAGAAATTCTCCTGTTTATTTCCTAATGTGACGCCTGCGTTAAGAACAGCGTTAATAAGTTTTCAATTATACTCAGAGGCAAAAGAAAGTAGAGTCACTTTTTGAATACCCATAGTTTACTAATTATTCACTGCTCAGGTCTGATATTCTGCATGGTTTATTCCTACTCAAGGTTCAATATTTGCACTTGCGACTGACTTCCCTTAGGTACAGCAACTAGCCTCATACACCGATGAACGGCACTTGATCATGTGACGTTGTTGTCAAGAGACACCTAAGGTAAACGAATGTCTTGATTGGTCTATGTAATGTTCGTCTGACACCACGGCATGGCGCCGGCTGTTTAACGTAATGATCAAACGCGTCGTTACTTACTTTTCTTCGATCCATATTTTGCATAGTCTACACTAAAGTACCACGAAAACGGCACAGAAGGAGCGTAAAATAAAGTGTTAATATTAGAATTAAAAGTTTGATTGTTCAGCGTTCATTGTAAGAAACCAGAGGTCGTCGCTGAGATCCTTCAAGAAGGCTTGGGTCATGGTCAATGCTATTATAACTTTATATAGGAAAACGTTGTCATTGTTCTAGAATCGATTTCATTTATCTATGACATTAAGGACCGCCGGTAGCTCAGTGGGTTAAGCGCTGGCCTCCTGATCTAGCGATCTGGTTCGAGCCCCGATTGAGGCGTGAATCTTTCCTACCATAAACGGGGTTCCATTGCACACAACCTTTCATTATCAGCCTCACATCGTCCTGATGTGATTGAAATACTGTTGAAAAGGAAGTAAAATCGCAAGTCATCCATCCATCTATGACAATACCTTTTACAAAATTGTTTTATGGTATTGGGATCAAGCTTGAATGTCACAGTCACATTTGCTATATTTTAAAAAGCTTCACCATTGCTCTATGGAGCGATCATGATATTACAATGTTATTAATCAAGACATTTTGTATGGGCCCAGTTACAGGTCCGAGATCTGCAGTATTGTATTGGCCCGAGGCCGAAAGCCGAGGGCCAACACAGCAGTACGAGGGCCTGTAACTGGGCCCTATACATTTTGTTACTTCCTAATTGCTTCTCTAGAGGAGAGAACGAAGCCCTTCGAATAGAAGGTGTACTCTTAAAATTAAGAATTTACTCCAAGAGGAATAAATCATTTCCAATTAAGAAGGGAGGTGAAAAAAGTAGAGTTACTGCTCCTAAAAGTATTCCCATATTCTTCAAAATGATACTACTTAACGGGGTTTGAGTCAATATAGTAGTCGCGACATGACACTACTAACAAAATGGCATGTGTGCCTGCGCATTCGCCCAGTCTGATCAAAGTCTTCGCTGTCCGCATAGAGGTAGCTTAGACCCTCAGCTACCCTTTAAGCGCTTATCGAAGAGTCTGGTCGGACTGGGTGGATGCCCAGGGTGATCTGAGTCTGCGCTAGGCGCAGAACCGCTTTGTTGTTTTCTCGTGTCGCGGCTCAATTATATTTTCCACAGACTTACTACAGTCAAGCTAGTTATAAAAGTGGATTTACACGGTCACACATGTTGGACGCTTGTCATGCAACCATGGTTCGAGGTTATAAAACTTGACAATAATCTCAAACTCAAAATAAAGCATACTGATTGGCTGCTTCCGAGCATGTGCTCGGAAGCAGCCAATCAATGTGCTTTATTTTGAGTTTGAGAATACATGCTCGGAAGCAGCCAATCAGCGTGCTTTATTTTGAGTTTGAGAATGTACTCAAGTTCTATAACCTCTGGGCCTTGTTTTCTCAAGTATGTTTTACAACCGCAAAGACGACCAAATTTGTCATTTTTGTCGAGATCGGCATGGGCTAGTATGGTTATATTGAAGATAAAAAACAAATATTTTATGCAAGAACTGGTTATTTTTATTTGTTTGCTGTAACATTCTAGGTTTGAACTTTCCTATGTATTCATTTTCTTACAGAAATAGAGTTTTTTTCCGAAATGGAGCCAAATATGGGCTTATATAAAACGGTTTAATAATTATTCAATAAAATATCTGTTCCAGCCTGGGGGATATTGCGGTTTAAACTTATTAGTTTCCTAATAAACACAATCAAATTTTTACATTATACTTTTAGGTGGCCCTACAGTAAAATTAAAATCTTAAAAAGTTCCTTCAACAGCAGAGAATACATACTGAAGTAGGACCATGGGCCAGACCAGATTACGTAGTTTCGGCTAATAAAGCCACGTCAGTGACCCTGACAATATCTGGTGACGAAATGAGAAAAAAGCATACTGTAATTTATAATTTTAATTGGGCAGTCGATTCAAAGACTGGTTAATTTCAAAAGGATCCAAATAATATAAAAGACGATGATTTAGAATAATATTCTTCATCGATCTCAAATTTTAGATTTCTCAGAATCTATCCTCTGATCTCAAAGGATGTATTCCTCGATTTCCTTTCGTTGACTGGGCGGTGCTTATTTCTGACCTTACCTTCGACGAGTATACTTTCTAAAAAGGTATACAGTAATGCGGTCATGATTTTTATGCTCACTCTCGCAGAACGAGCTCACCTTCACAAAAGGCACGGAATGTTCGGAGATCGAACAACAATATTCTTTTTTTTCTTTCATCCCAGCATACAGACAGCGTCTAAACAACGTTATGACGACGTCGATGCAACGTTATGACATCGGTACAACCTTGTATGCACTTCAATAAAGCGTCATAACGTTGCATCGACATCGGTACAACCTTGTATGCACTTCAATAAAGCGGTATAACGTTGCATCGACGTTCCTCCGACGTTGTTTCCACGTAGTGTGCCTAATGGAAACTAATTATCATTTGCGATGACCGATAGCGTGGACCGGGCATTTTTAATCTGCCAATTATACGTAACTGTCAGAGAGTAGCTTTTCCCCCCTAGTAGTTTTTCCCCCCGGAAAAATGACTATGATTTTTCCATAGTAGAATTTCCCACCGGAAAAATGGCTATATAGTAGAATTTCCCCCCGGAAATATGACTATATAGCCAATTTTCCCCGGGGAAAATCTACTATAGGTGTTTTTGCATAGCCGTTTTTCCCCTCCATAGTGGATTTTCCCCCTGGTAATATGATTGCAGGAGAACACGCTACATAGTGGAATTTGCTCCTTCTCCAATCATAATAGTGAGGTGAAACAGAAATATGAGTATCTGTCCGTAAAATATCGATGGATAACAGATGCTATAACCGCATGCATGTGTCCATCAGTGTGTCTTATTTTTGTTTTGGGGAAAACAGGCAGCCATTTTGCTTTTCCGTGTTAGCCAAAAACGGCTATGAGTGTACGTGTTTGCGTGCATAAATTTGTATAATTTTGTGTTTGTACAAGCGTTCATCTGTGCGTGCGCGCAGCTGAGTGCCTGGACTAGTGTTGGCCTTTCATGCAGGGGTCGTGGGCTCGACTTCCATCGGGACACACGTCCGATTATTATTTTCAATGTAATAAGCTGCCTGCTAAATAAAACATATGACTGTACAAAGCACCCGTTCGTACATCTTCCAGTAAGCTTGCATGCATATGTGTACCTATATAAATATCTGCGATGGGAAGAAATAACCCCTTCCTTGTTTCTTAAATTAGTAATTATTGATTATTATAAAAATATGGTTGCTAAATTTGCATATTGTTTTTGGTATTAATCACGCTTAGTACCTACGTTGAAAAACTCACGCATTTCTAATGCGATAAAGTCCGTGAAATGTCTCTATTCCATTCCGTTCCGTTTCGTTCCGTTCCGCAAAATACCAACAGCTATACCAAATTCATTAATAGCCAATTTCCCGGTGGGGGAAAAAGGACTATGGGGGAAAAGTGGCTCTATGAGGTCCGGACAATCCCCTATATAGTCGTCCTTCCTATAGCCATTTTTCCGGGGGGAAAGGGGGAAAAACCACTCTCTGACAGTAACAACTCATAAGCATGCTACTTTACCGATTTTTCACGTGGACTGCTCGAATTTTGACATTGAATGGCAAGCCTCTAACAGCACCGCCCAGTCAACGAAAGGAAATCGAGGAATAAATAAAATATAATCTGCACTATGGATGATATACGGGGAGACGTTGCCCGTTGCTGACAGTGCAAAATATGAAAAAAATCATTGCACTGGTCTAAAGTTTCCATATTTAGGCATGTCATTGATCAGCCATCTTTACCTACTACGAACAGCTTTAAAATAACTGGCTTATGTGGCATATTTTAGACCTACCGCAGTAAATTAATTTCGAACAATTTTCAGTAGTAGTAGCCCCCCGCCGCCCGACCCCTTCTCGCCCAACAGCTCCCCTCCATACGTCCCGCCACCCCCTGTTCATTTTTCACTCCCAACAAAAATGCATCAAACAGTTTTGAAAAAAAAAATCAATTTTTATAATAATAAAAGGCCATCGGCCAAGTGTCACCCGACGTTTGAAATGTGTCACAAACTGCAGCCCTCTATTCCATTTCAGAGTAACTGTACGGCCCAAACCAGAAAATATGTGTATAACAGAACCTGGTAAGCAAATAATAATTGAAGCATAAGCAAAGGCATATACCCAACAATTACTGGGCCTCTATGAGGTTATAAAATACTTAAGTCAGAACTGGGCGTATATGTGTAAAATCAGGCTACTGAAACTTTAGGCTCCTACAGAATGCCCAAAACATCAAGATTGTATACCTAATAACAAAATTATAAGGGTCATAATCCTCCTAATATGAATCTGATGAAAAATGAACAATGCATTTATGAAAATTCAGCCCATTAATATGAATAGTTCTTGAGTTATCCTTTTACCTTTAAGTGACTGTCTATTATCTATGAAAGGGGAATAACTCTGTCACTAATAAATTCAGCATATCCTAACAATAATCAGAATACTCAATTTACCAAATGCTACTAGCATACCAAATTTCAGCTCTCTTGGTCAAACGGTTTAAAAGTTGGAAAAATGCTAAAAACGACAAAGGGCCATAACTTTCTAAAATATAGGACAATTGAAATTCCAAAATCACATGCACATCTTCAGATCATGATAAAATATTCTGCACTATTTCAAGTCAATCTGATAAAAGATGTGGCAGGAGTTGCAGGGACAAGGTCTGAGTCAGCAAGGGCCGTAACTCCATCGAAACAAAAATAGAAAACCACATGCACATCTTCATATCATAAGAATACAATCTGTAAAATTTCAAATCAATCCGATGAAAGACGTAGGAGGAGTTGCGGGGACAAGATTTTGGACGGACGGACGGACGGAATGACGGACGGAAGGACGGATGGACACACGGACGGACGAGGGTCATTTCTATAGTCTCCCTCCGCCTACGTCGGTTGACAATAAATAAGCATAACACTCAGAAAAAAATGAGAAATTCCCTCTGATCACTCAAGCCGTGTCTGAATTGTTAGATTACTGATGACCTTAGTTCATCAGACAGGAAGGTCCATTTTCCCAGACAGGGTGAGGCATATTGAATAAGATATACTAAAACGAGTAAATAAAATAAAATATTATCTTTATTGGTCTAATCATTCGTTTTATGTGAAAAGTTAATAAAGCTGTGGATTCAAACAGATTTATCTAGTATTTCTTTTTTGAGATTTATTAGTAAATATCAGAACTGATTGTCAGGAGTACAGGATAATTGGACTCGCCCTAAAGGGCTCGTCAATTATCCTGTACCCCTGACAATCAGTACTGGTATTTACAGATTCATCTTAAAAAGAATGGACATATCTATTACTTATATCACATGGTTGTGACCATATGTCGATCAATAGATGCTTGGTTTAGTTTATTTTTTTCATTTAGTCTGTTTTTTTTTTTTTTTTTTTTTGAGAACTACTAATTTGTCTTATGTAAATAGTGTGGACCCTGATCAGACGCCGTGTTTTGCGGCGTCTGATCTGGGTCTGCACTGTTGCTAATGCCCCTTTTATGGCTTGCTAAGCATTATGGGTTAAACGATAAAGGTATGTGCGAGAGATTCTTTGGAAGCGAAAAATTGAAGAAATCAAAGAAACGAAAGCAGCACTCTTGGTTTGGTTCGAACAATATTTTATTTCTTGTTTCGTACAAATCATATTCACACATACATATAATGTTACGATCGGAAAACAAGTTCCCAGAACTTATAGGCATCCTCTCCTAGTTGTGAACAAATTACAATTCAAAATATTGTGGATCATGGTAAAGTTCAATACTGTTTCATTATGGTTTCTAGTAGTATCTTTGAGCAAAGTAGATCTTATAGTAAGCAGATTTACATAATTCATAGATTCATCTATAGCATTATGACAGGCTATGAAAAGATTACTCGTTCCAGATTACATGATATCATTCAATAAATCTACCAGTTCAGTTAATCCAGCTATATAGTACTGTTTAGTCAAAAAAGAAATGGTCAAATCCGTGTGGCCGCCCCTCAGTCTCACCCAAACCGTCCCAGACCCCAAACCACGTATTTCAGAGAGTCATGGTAAGGCATCCAGCAAATAGATAATTAATTCATTTATAGTACATGTATTAATAGTCTGTGTAACTCTTTTAGTTGAGAAATTATTTTTCCTTACCCGTGAACCATCGCTGATTAAAACAAGTCGTTCGAGGGCGGATGACGAAACATCAGCCCTCGACGGCGAAGTCGGAGTAAATTGAATTTCGTACCCGTCCGATAACGTATGCGTCAATCAGCAACAACTCACCACGAAGAAAATATCGATCCTAAAATTATGAAAAATGAAAATGCAGTGATATAGCGACGATAATGTCATGTTCGAATATAAATAATTCATCGCGAAAATCTATCAGAACGAGATATAAATGTATGAAATGCTCTAAAAATAGTTTCGTTTTCTATGCCCGATAGTTCGCTGTTGCCGCACAAAAGCGTCGGAATTGGTAGATGAGTGAATTCTGCAAGATACTGATTCCTTAGTCTGTTAAAATTAGGACAGCTTATGAAAAATGTTTTGAAGTTTGGACGGCACCACAGCTGCATAATGGAGAGTCTACGATATTTTACAAAGATGAGACCAAAGTATACTACATTCTAGTCTTAATCTTGTATGATAAATTTGTGTTTGTCTTTCTCCATAATTGTAATAAGATTGAGGTTTAATGCGTTGGCCTACAAGTTTACGTTTTAAATTAGAAAGAGAAAAAGAGTTTCTTATTTCTACAGGTAGAGCATTCCAGTCTCTAATAACAGATGGGAGGAAAGAATTTAGGTATAAATTTGTGTTTCCGTGAGCTGATGTGTCATTTCGGGCATTCCTCAATGACTAACCATCAGTTTCCTGTACTTATGGAGGGACCAAGTTATTTAAAAGTTATCTAAATAGAAAGGGGCAAGTACATAAATCATTTCATAAATTGTCTATACCGTCTGGTTTGAAATGTCTGCCATCAGAGTTTAGCTATGCTACATACTTTAGTTGCCCCGGTTACTATTCTCATTGCTTCTATTTGCAAAAATTCAATATATGTTTATCTTCATTTGAACAATTATCCCAGACTGTTCCGGAGTTCTCCAGAACAGGTCAGATAAAAGAGGAATACATACGTTCAAGTGAAGTTCTTGGCTATACTGAGTCTTAAATTGAGTGGTAATATTATGTACAACACAGCACAGGGTAAGGCAGACCTCTAATTTTAAGGTGACTCACAGTGCAAAAGAACTACCATGCACTATAATGTTTAACCTTTTATACAATGTAAACAATTCCAATGCGTAACCTTAACCTTTACTTTATACGCAAATATTATCAACCTGTCAACATGGAAACTATGAGGATGGGCTATAAGATTGTATAACTTCATGTCCTGCAATTTATTAACTCTTTCGGCGCCAAATTTTTCAGAGGACAAATTTTCGTCTGCTCAAATCATCAGACGACAGATTTGTAATTGGAAATTTTAACAATCTAAAGACATTTTTCATAAAATCAGGCTTTTTAAGTTCATATTTGAATGGCAAACAGTGTAGATCCTGATCAGACGGCTCTTTTAAGAGCCGGCTGATCTGGATATACGCTGTTGGCAAAGTCGCATTTTTGCGACTTTGGCGCCGAAAGAGTTAACAGCACTTAGTCATATATTTACCTCTTTCCGTGTTTACTGCGAACCATGAACACGTCTGTTTTACTATGACTATTATCTGCGCATGTGCTAATGTGAATGACTACACTTGCAGGGGAAGCAATTCTGTCATTTTCATTTTGCTCCATTTCGCAACGGAGGCAACTCTTAAAGGAAAGAATTTGCTCCCCTATGAGCAAAAATTCTTTCCTTTGAGAGTAGACCTCCAGCAGCATTTTTTGGAGAAACCATTTTGGAAGGGCTTCGTCAACCAAGGAAACAAACAGGAAGTCACAACACTCTTCCCTCTTTGTAAATTTGGCAGAAGTGAGTGAATGAGTTAACTCGAGTTTAAGGCCCCACCAACACATATGCCATACGGAGGCGGATCCTCTGTTTAAAGACTCATCCGAAAGGCCGGAGAAGCGGGGATTCGAACCTGAGACTCCTTGTAGTCTAGCGCGTTATCTACAACACTATCGCTGCTCCCAAAATTGGCAAAAACAAGGGAGTTAAACCTATATATATACTATTCCTTAACGATAATATGTTATTGACACTAAACATGAGCTATAAGTAAAGTAAACATAAACATAGGGGCGACAGGTAACAACTGTATTTCATTGCTGTAGTTCAGTACCATAATGACCATAACGTTTGCAACATACAAAATTAGCTCAGATGACTAAATACGTGTATACTGACCTTTTGTTACAAAAATCCTAGGGTCGGAGGTTCAAATCCGATTGCTTACATTATTTATTTATTTATTTGTTTGAAATTTTGTTTTCTTTATGACAAAGGTAACTTTCTTCAATTGTCAAATTTGAGTCTTCCTTGAGTTTGACATACTTCACATGTTTAGTATGCTACAGGCACAATGTCGGAATTCTTCCTTCAGCGTCGGTTTTTGTCTTCAACAGTTTAACAAATTATCTTTGGGTGATAGTACCAAGTTGCTTATGGAACAGTTTACGCTGCAGATCTTGATCCGACTGTTCCTTAGAGCAGTCTGAGCGAAATCTACGTTGTTTTTCTACGCATTACTACCCCAGTATACCGTTAGATAAAGGTTCGAAAACAAAAACAAGCAGCAAGATTATTTTCCAACTACTCTAGTCAGCTCAAGGCTGATATATGCGTCACATGCGTCAATAAATTATGCAACACAGAATATGAGTGCAGTATTGCACGGCCCGTCAATGTTGGGCGATAGGCTAATTTTGATGAGTGCTCTATAACCAGCTATTGCAGCTACATGTATGCACGGTCCGATGGATGGATGACTTGCGATTTTACGTCCTTTTCAACAGTATTTCAGTCATATCAGGACGATGGGCTTGTGATAATGAAAGGCTGTGTGCAATGGAACCCCGTTTACGATGGAAAGAACTCCGCCTCCAGCGGGGCTCGAACCCGCGACCGCTAGATCAGTAGGCCAGCGCTTAACCCACTGAGCTACCGGGGCTCTGCACGGTCCGAACAGTCCGTTTTCGGTCTGTACAAATCGGGGGTTATCTGTCAGAGCGAACTCCGAAGCAGTTACTTATCCATATAGTGTGTTTTTGTAAGTAATTAACATTTATACCTTTTCTTTCTTTGGCTCTGTTTTTAACAAAAAGTGGATGGGGTTTAAAGTATGCGACTAGTAAAATGCAAATCTACGTGTACCTTTAGATCATGGGACTTAAGAAATATCATCTATCTGGAAAGAGATACATTCGAGAAATGCTCTAGAGATCTGCGGGTTATCAGGATCTGATGGGTGTCCCCATTGAAGGGTATGAAAACTGCTATCAAATGTGGATTGACCGGATAAATAGATGGAGAGTATTTTGAAGGGCAGAGCAAGTCAAAATGGTTGGAACATTTGCAGTAAAGGAGAAACAGTGCCAGTGACATTAATTTTGGCACACCCTTTGGGTTAATTTAGATCATATTGCATAAGCCTTTCTAATGAGGGGTCACAATATATGTTTTCATTGAGAAATAAGGAAATTATCTCAGAGTTATCCTTAGAACTCCTTTGATAATCCTCTTTAGAATTGGCAGGACAAGAAAGGAGGTAAATATTTGCATTTCAAAGTGATCTGCCTTGGAGGTGTGTAATCATACACGGCATTTTCATTTGTTATGACAAATGAGTGCACTTTCTGCGGAAGTAATTCTAGTCCTTTCTAGCTCGCCTGCATCGGAGTAGGCGTCCACACTTACATTTAAGTTTTTTTTCAGAGTTCATAATTTCCAAACCATATGATGCATTTGTCTCGTGTTTGGTATGATGATAGATATAGTGCAAAGATCTTTCAGTAATACAACCGCCCACGCCCTTGATCTAAAGGTCTTTTTTTTAAAGTACATTTCGCATTTTACTAGTCAGATACTTTAAACCATCCACTTTTTTCAAACTGAGCCAAAGAAAGGAAGTGCATAAATTTTAATTCTTCACAAAAAACTATTATATAAATAACAAAACTGCTTCCGCTCTGACAAATTAAACGGATTTGTCCAGACCGAGAACAGACTGTGTTTGCTGTGCATAGCTGCAATGGCTGTGTTTTTTATTCTTCCAGGTCAGACTTAAATCTTTCCCCTAATTCAGCCAAAGTGTCATGTCTTTTTTATTTGTTCTGTACCTCTAAACGTTTTCATAAACTTTCAGATTTCATGAAGGGACCAGAGTGCCGGCTTTGTAGGCAACTAAATTAAAGCGAAAGTAAGCTGATGAAAGCTAGAAAATAGATAAAGTACTAAAGGTCTTATAAGCGTTTCTTGACGCGAAGTTCCTGCGATAACTGTTGTGATAAGCCCGGTAAAACCAAAGGGAGGGGGAGTGCTCATAAGGCCCTATTTCTGCATAGCAGCATACGTTTTATTTACAGCTATGATTAGCCTGGAGTGTCGCTTAACTAAACTTATTATGGTTTTGCCCCGTAATCACTACTTTTGGAACAATTAGACTATAAATGTGGATGGAGTTACTCAGCACGTACCAGGGGTATTTTAATATTATGCTCTTTCCTTTACATATTATGGAGTCATATACACAGCTTCCATTATTAGTTAAAATAATGCCTCTGGTGATATTCTTTCTCAATTTCTTTCTTTGAAATAAATTATTACATGTACACTGAGCCACTTTAGTTACGCACCACTTATGAAACCCTGAATTGTAAATAAACAATCGATATATTTTTAAATTCAAGATTACAAGCTAAAAAAGCACATTTTTATGAATAAATCCTGTAAAAATAATGGCTGTCGGAAATCAAACAAAAGCATGGTCGAACGCACTGTAATATTTGGAGATTAAAAGTCATTGTTAATAAAACTAAAATTCTTATAATAAGCCGCGGAAGACCGAGCAGTAATTTACATTTTTATTTCAATAACACGGAATTAGAGATAGTGAAAGAATACAAATATTTAGGCATTTTTTTATCAAGAAGTGGAACATTTACAACAGCAAAGAAGTATATAGCCGAGCAAGCTAATAAAGCCCTTTTTTCATTAATAAAGAAAATTCGTAATCTAAATTTGCCCGTCGATATTCAAATTGATCTTTTTAATAAAACAATCAAGCCCATACTTCTCTATGGATGTGAGATTTGGGGAAATGGGAATTGTGATATTATTGAAAGGGTTCAGTTAAAATTTTACAAGTATACATTTAATCTGAAAAAAGCTACACCTTCGTTTATGATTTATGGTGAGTTAGGCATTACACCAATCGTTTTAGATATAAAATCACGTATAATTTCATATTGGACCAAACTGATTATCGTAAATGATGATGAGAAGAAACTTTCCTCACTTATGTATGATTTTATCAATCAAATGCATAAAAATTTTCTTTGCAAAAGCAGCTATTTAGAAAATGTTAAAAATATTATAGATTCGTGTGGATTTTCAGGTATTTGGCATACGCAGAACCCGGTTAATCCTAAATGGTTTAAACTAGCTATAACACAAAAAATTAATGATCAGTTTCTACAAGAATGGTCGAGTTTTCTTGATAATGCGTCTAGTGGTACAAATTACAGATTATATAAGGATAGCCCAAATCAAAGTAATTACATTTCTGCCCTTTCTTATTATTACTGTAAAATTTTCATAGCATTTAGGACAAGAAATCACAGGCTGCCGGTTGAAAGAGGAAGATGGGCGAGTATTCCATTGAAAGATCGAATCTGTCACCTGTGTTACGCAGATATAGGTGACGAATATCATTATATCATGTCATGCAAGTATTTTAAAAGTCTTCGAAGCAATTACATTAAGAACTATTATCTTGTAAATCCAAATGTAGTCAAATTTAAACAGCTAATGAACGTTAATAATATAACTGAACTGAGAAAACTATGCATGTTTATTAAGAAAATAAATGAAACTGTCGGATAAGAATAAATATACTATGTACTTTCATGAAATAAGAACAATTTTAAGATATTATGCAGATCTCAAATAAAGAGGAAAACTATTTATTTATTTGAGAAAATTGTAAGAGACGGAAATGTAAGTGTCAATAAGATTTTTGCTATTGTCACAGAAAGTCTTTTGATCATATATATTAATTTGCCACAACGACCACTTACCACTCCCCTGTATCCAGAACATGTTAGGATGGCTTCTATTTAAACTTGCGCTGTTCTTTTGAGCAGACCAACATTGGTCGTACCATTTGACAGCGTTTACCAGGTACGTGCGGGCGGGATGGAAATCGCTGTAGTAACTACATCATGAAAAAAACAACAAAAAAAACTCACACTAATAGTGCTTTTTACTAATACATACTTACCTTTCTAAGGTACGGTGCTCTATTGTATAACTAGCTAGCTGCTGCTTCCATCATATCACGATTAACCAAACATACATACATATTATATGATAAGTACACTATTTACCTCATGTTTTAGAAAAAAAAATATATTCCATGACACACGCGTAAAATCAGGTAAAATAGAAGTTGTACACAATAATCCTTATATTGGCAGAATAATCTCGTATACAATCCAGTATCAACAGAATTAAAGTATCAAAACTTCTTCATCTGGACTGGACAACTTACATGACTGATGAATTACACGCTTGAATTAACGCTCATACCGTTATACCAAATAAACTATGGACACTTTCGTATATTTTCTCACCTTGTTTTGTGTGTGACGATCGCTTCTACTATTTTTTTCTGATTCGGCGAATTCTCAGCGGAACTGCCATAGCTGGTTCCTTTATACATCTTTTCTGTATGTGGATTCTGCGTAGGGAACCGGGGTGTAGAGGAAGTAACTAGCATTTCTAGCTTTGCCGTTTAGTTATGGTTACAGTAAATAGTACAGAATTATTTATCACCACCATTGCAACGTCTATCTATTTATGTTTCTAACCAATCTTGAAAATTTCAGGTCATGTATATATTCAGAAGGTACATGTAGTATATTTTTGTTAGTTACATAGGATGACTTTCTTTACGGTTAGTATGTCTGCCTTTACCTACCCGCAGGCGCACAGCATTGGATTGGCCTTGAATCGACCCTGATTCAACCGTCATGACGTTGAATCAGGGTTGATTCAATATTGATTCGGTGTCGTGTGACCAGCGGGTAGCTGCCATATACTCATTTCTTTATTCGATGAGTTGCTGATTTAATATTTCGAAAGGTTTCAAGTACAACTTTTTTTTTTTTTTTTTTTCTCCCCTACCATTATTGTATCTGTGTTCTGATTCTGCATCTGTTGTGTACCCAGTGTTATAACATAGCAATTCAGTTATTAGAAGTAGCTATAACATCTATAACATGTATGTATGATTGCCACGATGTCGATAGTTTGAATGTATATCATTGCATGCCCTCTTTTTGTTAACTATGTTAACCTAGAGTGAATAAAGAATCGAATTGAATTGCAAAAGAGCGCTACCGACTAAATTGAAATTCGCAACGCTACCAACTTAACCTTAATTCGCACCGCTAGGGGATATTTTCAACACTTCTTTTTCGCACAATGTTTTGTTGGAACATTGTTACTTTCTATGATATGAAAGGCCACCATCTTGGTGTCAATATTTGCATACTTTTCATTATCAATATTTGCTGCTTACCTTGCGGTTACACGTTGAAAACGCCAGTTTATTTTTCTTTCTTCCAAAAGCTACTATGACAGTTGATGTTGTTTCGTAAATTATCGATCTAAATATTTCTGCATTAACTTCTTTGTAAACAAGCACATGTTCTTTGTTAATTTTCATGCAATCATTGTTGGAAATTCTTCGTTATGACTTTGACGTTAGTCTTGACGTCGATACCCTAACCGTACAGAAATGATTCAATCTTCAATTGTGTTTTGGTTTCATTGACTTTGATCTTGTCAACGGTATTACGGCCATGACAATTTGTCATAAATAATTTCAATAGTAATCGAAACTGACGTTAAAATGACGTCAGAAGTAATATTGTTTTAAAAGATGAACGCGTGTTGTAAATCTGCCGTAATAAAATTGGTCCGCCACTTGAAATCATTAAACCTCAGGTGCTTTACTAAAGTGACTGTCACCAAAGATGATGTGCAGTGCTAATTTCAGATGAAAAGAACGGCCGCTTGTGTTGTACGTGCATTATTGCTTACATAAGCTATCGGCAAAGTGTGCGGATACACTCCAGCGATTTTGCAAAATTTTGACTATCATCAGTTAGACAAGCCATCAATGATTGTATTCTGCTAGAATTTTTATTGTAGGCACTTATGGGCAAAAAATATGGGCATTGAAAAAGTGGTGCGTAACTAAAGTGGTTCAGTGTATGTCTGCAGAATCTCTTTGATAGCAAAGTTCTGTCAATTTGTTTAGTTTTGATACTTTGCATTCACTATATACTTACCTAACTCCGGAACCATTAAGTTTGATTCTCATCAAACTAATATGGTTTCGCCTAGGGGAAATTGCAACAGGTTGATTAAGTTTTGGTGACCTTGACCTCAGTCTCCATAACTTGTATCTCCTGGCGTCGATCCCCAGTGGGCACATGGCATCGAAATGACGTCGCATTGACGTTGATGCGACGTGATGACGTCGCATCAACGTCAATACGACGTCATTTCGACGTTATGTGCCCGCTGGGGAGTCTCCCTGTTTCCTCTTCAATTCGATGTGTGCACAAGTTCTCTGCTTTTATATTTTCAAATTTAGCATACAATGCAATTATTTGATTATTTTTTTAAGAAACGTATAACTTGAAACCGCAATATATCCCGGACTCTCGTCTTCAGTCTTCGCGTAGCGCACATGCCACTTTATTGGTTTTGTCGTGTCACGGCTCAGTCATAATTTTGCATCCCATGAGATAGCCCCAAAACTATGCAGGAGACAGTCATCTTTTGACTAATTATTTTATATAACATTCTTACAAAATGAAACAATCCGGGTGACTTTTTACAAAAACATATTTTTGTGCGATAATATGGAAGCTTTGGTTATTTTGCGTTATGTTAGTAATAACAGTTCTAGAAGTTTCAGCATCTATATTAACGTAGAGGTACGTTTATTTTGTACAATACATGCGTATTGCAAAACAGTAGAAGCCAAAGATGAACAAATTAACGTATTTATATATACTGAAGAGTTTAAAAACTTCCACCTTTTAATTTTCATTATCTCAAAAATAAATGCAGCTACGTCCAGCGAAATCTCATATATGTTCTCATGAACATTTCAAACATTTATGAAATAAATCATTTCTACCTTCCATTTTATTCATTTTGCAAGTTTTAAACACATGAAGTTTGAACCTATAGCCTATGTCTTGACCAAGTCTAGGCTTTTCGTCAAACTAGCCCTAAAATGAAAGTGGTTTGAATTGAAAGTTTGTCAGTTTGGTCAGGCATAACTTCTAAAATTGCTATGAGTTTTAATTTTTTTTACAGCTTGCTGACCTTAAAAAAGAATAAATTTGATGACTATCGAGCAATTTTGCAAAAAATCATGAATTGGCGAAATCGAAAATTTTGGTGAATTTGTTCCTTATGGACTTCAGACCACTTTGATTTTGAGGGTAGTGTGAATTGAAGTCTGGGCTTGGTCAAGATAAAGGCTATAGTTTCAAACTTCATGTATACAAAACTTGCAAAATGAACGAAATGGAAGGTAGAAATGATTTATTTTACCAAATGTTTGAAATGTTCTAGAAATTGCAGGGTAAAAGTTTGAACCATTAATATTTTTTTCGAGTATATTATTGAATTAAATGTAAAGGTGAACTCTATCAATTCATGTCTGCGGGTACTTGTACATCTCAGTGTTTGTTCGCCAGTTTTGATAAGGTAGAAAAAATTATGACTTCTTGTTTGCTTTCCCTGGCTGGAAAATGCTCCTAAAATGGGTTCTACTCTTTGACAGGAATTATTTGCTCCTATGGGGGCAAATTCTTTCTTAAAGAGTTGATCCCAATTAAAAAGGGAGGAAATAAGAAAAGGTAAAATTGAAAATGTTGTATCCATGACAATGTAATGCCATGACCAGGCATCACGGTACATCATAATTTTGACACTGTGAGCCAGCTAGTATATGTATATGGGAGTGCTTTGACCTGAACTACCCACTGAGGGGAGGGGGGGGGGGTAGGGGGGGGGGAGCTCTACGTGTTATACTCTAATTTTGGTTTTGCTATGTATTTAAAAATTCAAAAGAAACTGTTTAAAACTACATTTCTTTATTCACATTATCAAAACACAATAACAACTGAGTCGCGACACGACAAAGACAACAAAATTGCATGTTGCCAGGCGAAAACTTAGATCAGCCTGGGCATTCGCCCAGTCTGGTCAAAGTCTTTGCTGTTGGCATCGAGGCCAGGCTGATCTGAGTCCACGCTCAGCGCACATGCCACTTATTTTGCGTGTCGCGGAAAATACATAAAAATGTTTGAGTAGCATGTGAAATTGCTGCTATATCCACAATCACAAGACTGAAAGATCGCTGCTTAACCCTTTAAGTACCAAAAAGCAGACGACAAAATTTACGTCTGCAAAATTTCAAAAAATATTATGTCCAAGCAATATTATATTGCGAATTCAAAAACTAGAGGGCAAACAGTGTAGATGTAGATGAGGCGGCTCAGGATGAGCATCAGCATCTACGCTGTTTGCAAATTTTACCTGCTTTCGTCACTAGTGCTTAAAGTGTTAATATCTTCTCTGTCATCTGTATTTCTTTGTCATCTTAATGCTTACGTCATAGCACTGATGTCGTAATTGTTTTGACAGCGTCTTTTTTGACGTAAATAAGGTCAATATTTTAAATAATTTGTGTTACAAACATTGAAACAACCGATTATGTATTTGTTGTGGTACATACAGATGTTCTATACTCAAACTCACCATAATTAGCTAAATCTGAAATCACTTCTTTTCAGTAATCTGTATCAACTCCGCTTATCGAAAATTGTAGTGAGGTGTTTGATAATTTATAATCTTTTGAAGAGTCATGTCCTATGTAGATCTATCTGGTCCATATGTGCATGTAGGCACCACTCGCCTCATTTTCTTGTGTAACATTCCTGTCTCTTATATTTTACAGAAAAACTGCCAGAGTTTCTTCAAAGTGGCCGTTGAGTGATTAGACAAGACACGTGCTATGACGTAGACTGTTACCCCTGATTTCGTAGTGAAACCCTGAAGTGTATGAGCGACTCTTTTACAATCTCTGATCACCTCCTGAGCCGAGTTCGTTAGGACTGACATTCTGGATAAGTCGAAAGGCCTATTTATGAAATGTTAAGTTATACGTCTCATTGTTGTCACGCATTTTTATAATGTATAAATGCATGAAAACAATTTAAAACATAGATCTACATGCAAATTTGTAGTCCATATAATACAAACACACAAGAAATGATTCTAATGTTTTCTATTTATTTATAGGATCTTTTGTTTTACTAATGAACTTAGTTAAGACAGGATTTACTAAGCATTTGCCTCAGAATACTAAGTTACCTAGTAACAGTAACGAATTTGGGTTTTCAGTGTTTACAATGTGTTTTCGTATTGAAATAATGTTCAGTTTGAAGGCGTTAAAATCCCATTTTAAAGGGTCATATGATAAACAGAATCTTACACTTGTGGTCATTTCCTATGTTATGAAACTCGCCGAAGGCTCGTTTCATAAATTTCATTGAAATGACCACTTGTTTAAGATCCTCTATATAATGATGCAAACACGGTAGACTCTTATCAGAATGAGCAACCGTGCAAACAGTAACTATCTCTGATCTCACTCTATTTCTTACCGGGAGGGGCTAAAACTTTCCGAAATCACGTCATTTCAGTGTGAATATAATGTAGCCTTAATTCGCCAAAATTCGTCCTTTAGAAATGAGTTGAGAGAGAGAGAGAGAGAGAGAGAGAGAGAGAGAGAGAGAGAGAGAGAGAGAGAGTAAGATCAATGACATTCCAAGAGAGAGAGGGAAGGGAAAGGAGAAACGTAGTCTGGCTGCTAAATGGGCATTTAACCTATTAAGTTGAAATGTTTCACGTTTTAGTATTTTCATTTTTATGCGTAATTTTGTAAAAAAAGTTGGCATTGTCACTTTGCGTATGCTAACAGCGTTTACAGGAAATTAATGTAAAACATATCAGCGAAAATTAAATTATTTGAAAGCAAATTTAATAAGAGAGAGAGAGAGAGAGAGAGAGAGAGAGAGAGAGAGAGAGAGAGAAATAAATCCCAATCCAAGGTAAAGGGAGGGACATGCGTAGTCTGGTCGCGACATGCGCATTCATAAAGAGTTGTCGAAATGTTTTACGCTTTAGTATTTTTCATTGTTCATGAATGATTTTGAAAGAGTTGGTATGTTAACTTTGTGTATGTTACCATCATTTACATGAAAATAAAGCAAATAATTTTCAAAGAAAATGAAATTATTTGAAAGCAAATTTAAACGATACAGTGAAAGAGAGAGAGAACAGTTGCAAAAACGCTGGAAGATGGATTCATGTTATTGCATCACAAAAATGCCTTTCAGAATTGTGAGAGCAACTGCTCTTTCCTCTTTTGAGTTTTGGCTTACAAAAGCTCTGTCACGATAGATAGTTACACGAACAAGCAAGCATCATGTCAAGGAACTGCCAAAGTTCTAAACAAATGAGCCGCGACACGACAAAAGCCAACAGAGTGGCATGTGCGCCCAGCGAAGACTCAGATCAACCTGGACAACTGGTAAGTCGGAACAGATTCCTAGCTGTGCGTTGTAAAGGTAGATAAGAGTCTGAACTATCTCCATGCGGACATCGAAGACTCTGATTAGAGTAGGCGGATGCTCATGCTGATCTGAGTCTTCTCTGGGCGCATATGCCACTCTGTTGATTTTCCCGTGTCGCGGCTCAAATTATTTTACAAACGATTATTATTATTATTGAAAATGTATGAAGTTGTTACCCTTGCTATCATAATTGTCGCCCTTTGTTAACAGATATACATGTACAGTTGGCTCTCGTTATCTCAAACACTGATATCTCAAGGTACCATTTTATTTGAAAGAATATAGTTTGAACACATTTCTCGCTTTTTACATTTCAAATCCTGTTATCTCATACTACTGGTATCTAAAAGTAAATTTTCTGGAACCAGAAAATTTACTTTGAGATATCAGAAGTTTGAGTTTAACTTCGACATTGAGATATCAAGGGTTAACTGTATATTTAGAAACAAAAATAAAACTCCAATTGCACAACACTGTAACGAGACTAAATTAAAGTGTCTATCTGCATCACATTTACATGTTTATTGTCTTGTATAATGTCTTTTGAAAAAAAGTTTGAACCCTTTGTCATAAAGTTTAAAGCTGAAGGAACAATTTTATCAAAGAAAACACTCTGAACTGGAAATGATTGTCTCCCTTCTAATAGAGACATCTACTTAAATGTGAAAGTTATGCCCTTTTCCTTTAAAGACAAATATTCTCTTCTTTTCAGAACAGCCCCCCCCCCCCTTTATTAGTTTTATGACCCTGTTATGTTATTATCTATTTGAGAAAGTGTATTTGCTTTGATGTACTAGCAGTGCCACTGGACTGTTGCATACTAGTAATAGGATTATGACACCCAATAAACAAGAATATTTGTCTTTAAAGCGTATGGCTACACTTCCAAGTTTTTATCCATTTTTACAAAGAAGAAAAATTTCCGTGACTTCCTCTTTGCTTCCGTCGACGACGCAGCCCTTGAAAATGGAGTATTTTTTAAATTGGAAAATACTCGCTTCTTGGAAAGTTAATTATTTTCTTTAAACGTTGAGTCTCATTGGGAGGGGCGACAAAACTAAACCTGGCAGAGTTGCTTTCTCCTGAAAACGTATCAATACACCTTAAGAGTAGCCCTTTATGAGAAGTGGGTTCAAACGCAAAGAACCAACAGTGGCCTAACAACGGTCAAATGAAAGGGAGGATTTTTTTTTTAAATTTTGTCCAGTGCTCTCTTCTATAGGAACACTCACATGGTTTGGTCTAAACTTATACCAGGGAAAAACATTTGACGAAACACAATTTGTTTTCTGGTAAATGAATCTCTTTTCCAAAGGCGGCTACCTTTAAAGAAAAGAACTTGCCCATCGTGAGCTATCCATAAAGAAAAGAACTTGCCCATCGAAAGCTACCCATAAAGAAAAGAACTTGCCCTCCGTGAACTACCCTTAAAGAAAAGAACTTGCCCTCCGTGAGCTACCCTTAAAGAAAAGAACTTGCTCTTCGTGAACTACCCTTAAAGAAAAGAACTTGCCCTCCGTGAGCTACCCTAAAAGAAAAGAACTTGCCCTCCGTGAGCTACCCTTAAAGAAAAGAACTTGCCCTGCGTGAGCTACCCTTAAAGAAAAGAACTTGCCCTCCGTGAGCTACCCTTAAAGAAAAGAACTTGCCCTCCGTGAGCTACCCTTAAAGAAAAGAACTTGCTCTTCGTGAGCTACACTTAAAGAAAAGAACTTGCCCTCCGTGAGCTACCCTTAAAGAAAAGAACTTGCCCTCCGTGAGCTACCCTTAAAGAAAAGAACTTGCTCTTCGTGAGCTACACTTAAAGAAAAGAACTTGCCCTCCGTGAGCTACCCTTAAAGAAAAGAATTTGCTCTTCGTGAGCTACCCATAAAGAAAAGAATTTGCTCTTGGTGAGAGCAAATTCTCTTCTTTAGGAGTAGCCCTAGAAAAAGTGAGAGAAATTCTTCCAGATCAGAGTTATCTCTCTTAGATGTGTATTCCCACACTTTACTGAAATTGTCGCTTCGCAGAGCTTATCCCGATCTTGTCGAAGCAGTCGTACTTAGAGTCACAGACTCTTTACCCTTAAGAGCGGACTTCTCGTTTTCACTTTGACATCTTATTATCGCGTAAAAGTGCTTACGAAACGAGGCGCTTAACATGACGTAAAGAAGAAAGTTGATGACGCAGTTGATTTGCTCACAGATCTGCTGAAGTTCATTCATATTTCTCGCCCAAGTCAGCGACGAAGAAACTATGTTGATGTTCGCGTACAACAAAATATGCTTGCCTATGCAGAATGGCATAATAAGTATGTAAAACGCGATTATGACGCTGACGAGCATTAGCGTCACGTGATACGTTTCGTCTGGGTGGTTAATGTTACTCATCTTACGCCTTAGATACCGCTGGTGAAACAGTTTAGCAACGATAAGTGGCGTTAACAAAAGAAGCGTTACCGCAGGTATGATAGTGCGTAAGGTCATTCCAACAGCCGAGAACGCCTCCTTTATCTTTTTATTATGCGGCGTCATAACGACCGGTAGACATTTTTCGTTCTTCACGTTAACGATAAGTGTCCGGATTCCACTGATGACCGAGCAGACGACAAACGCACAGAAAATGGCTATCACTGCAGCTCGTCTAGTAGAGAGAAGCTTGGCCTTCAGCGGAAACCAGACGACTATAAACCGTTCGATACAGATCAGAACTATGAGAGACGACGACACCGTTCTTGCTGCTCGAAAGAAAAAGTAGAAGAATTTACAGCCTGGGATAGTTACTGCCCGTATATCAAGTCCGAATAAATCATGCGTTTGATTTTTTGTGAGCGTATATGCAAGGAGAAACATAATGTCCGCAACTGCCATGGCAGTTAAGTATAGGCTGTGAGAAGAGCGTCTGTAAAGTCGTCCGGTTGTTACCATTATCGTCAAAGAATTTCCACAGATCCCAACAACAAGTAGTAGAGGAACAGTAACGTAAGATACGTAGGTTAGCCAGGTCTCTGCCCCTTGTGCGCTGTTCATAGTGTTTTCTGTTGAAGGAGTTGTAACGTTGGCAACAATATCTGAAGTTGACACAGATGATATTCCTTCCGCAGTTGTGTTGACCCATGCTTCTAGTGTTGCTTCCATATTTCCAAGCTATTTCTGAAAAACAAATGCTTTGGCATAAATCATAAATTGTATTAAATGCATTTGAAGTATGCTAATACCATAGACAAATTAAAGCTTGAGTAATAATAATAATAATAATAATAATAATAATAATATTAAAAAAAACATACTTCTATCAAACGGTTGCCTTACTTTTCCACTTGAAAATGATAAAACAAAAACTAAAAGCCTAGCCTGTACATATTTTAAACAATTTCCCATTTTTATGTTTAAAGTTATAAACATGATTTTTTTCCATAGAGCTTAAGATCAATTTTAAAAAGGATGAGGACGAAATTCATTCGTCATTCCTCAACAGTTTAGATATCGTTGTATAAAATGATATAGGTCCCGCTCTGTTATTTAACATTTCTTTGCAGGGAGTTCATTGCACGAGCACCGTTTCCCCGTTAGCTTGTTACAATGATCTTGCAGATATGAGAAATGGGATAGATTCATTACTACTAAACAGAGGATTCGAGTGTAGAATTTCTTTGATATGAGCCGCGACACGAAAAAAACCCCAACAAATTGGCATGTGCGCCAAGTCTGATCAGAGTTCTCGATGGCTGGTATCCAATCGTACATATTCGCTGATTCTAAATACAATGGCATTTCGGCCATGAGTGAAAAATTAGAGTGTGGTATGGTCAGGGTAAGTTGGTCCATCTGCCACGGGGTAAGTTGGTCCGTCGGAATCTGTCATTTTTCGAACGAAAAACTATAGAATTAGTCAGAAAAATGTTATACTAGTTACCCAATGAAAAAATCAAACGACCTAACGGATATTAACCCCAGCCTTTGAAAAAATGCAATTTTAGGACCAACTAGCCCCAGTTCCCCCTACTTCTTTTCCCCTTTTTGAGTTCACCATGTTCACGGGACTTTTCAGACACAGCTAACATGACCCACTATACTGTATCATCAGAATGAAATTTCGATGTGCATATAGGTATGCATTAAACCGCAAAAAAGTGGCATGATAATAAATGTTACAATCTGATCCCAAACAACTCAGAAAATCAGCCGTCAACATTTACTTGGTTTAACCCCTTTGATTGCCAGTGGGCCATTTTTGGGCCGCGGTATGTTTGCAATAAAACAGATGCGTCTTCAGAAAAGTATAATCTTAAACAGAAATATATTGTAAAATAACAATACACTTGTGAAGAAAAAAAGGCTGTTAAGAAAATGCATTTTTCTTATCTTATCTATCGACACCACCAAATAACATCAAATCGGCGTCAAAATCTTTATGTGCCTGAGATATTATCAGTAAAAAACATAGATGCACATTCTTTTAAAATGGTTTCATGTTATTTATTGTTGTTTATAATGTTTTTAGGATTAAATTTATTTTCGTTCCAACTTACCCTGTCGGTCCAACTTACCCCGTTATCCGGACCAACTAATCCCGATAGGGGGGTAAGTTGGTCCAATTGACCTTGTCTCGGAAAACGGCTATATTTATCAGAATCTGTCATTTTCCGAGCGCAAAAATATAAGGTAAGTTAGAAAAATGATCGTATTAGTTATGCAATGCAAAAATAATACCAGCAAATGAACATTAACCTAAGCATTTGAAAAATGCAATTTTCGAACCAACAAGCCCCGGTCTCCTCAACAGATGATCTTACACCAGTGGTCATTTCATATGGAATTTATGAAACGAACCTTTGGTTTAAACTATATTTATTTCACGTAAATTACATGCATAACATTTACAGAGTACAAAATGGTGAACAGGATTTGATAACAAGCATCAAAACTTATATACTGACACAAAAAGAAACGTCCGTTTTCTAAGGTTCTGTATCTTTTAAACCGGTAAAGTTGTAGCCATAAAAAATAAAACAAAATGTGTCCCGAGCGTCTGGCACACATAAAGTTGCAACCAATTTAATTTTTCTCCATAACCACAAGCTTTATCGAACCTAATGTCAAAACACCATTTTTCATTCTCAGCAGCATTTTATTCATCAAAACCTGAAACGTTTTGCGTAAAACAAGGGTTAGAAACATCGACAAACAAAAAATCAACTTTTAAAAACAAAATCCGCTTATTAAATGAACGAGAAAGGAGCCCAAAGTCTTCGATTTATAAGATTATCTCCCTTTTAATTAAATTAATAAAGATTTTAGAACTTCCGTTTCTCCGTAACCGTTCATCATTTTGACACCGTTTTTGTTTCAATTGACTATACTTGTGTACAATAATGACAACAGGCTTCAGAAAATAAAAATTAAGGCTAAAGTCTGAAATCCCAGTGCACTAAAAGTCGGTTTTATTACCCCACCTCTTACAGAAAAGTAATCGAGTAATTGTGTAACCAAAGTTTTGCAATGCTGAATGATATTGATTTCAATGCTATTGATGGCTAGAAATGAATTCTGAAGTAGTCCTATGCCATTGACTTCCAAACTGATGGACCAACAAGGTAATGTTTGAGTGTATCTACGCACTGTCATGATTGACGTTTTGTGACGTCACTTTACGTGACAGATTTATGCCAGTGGTTGTGACAATTTAAAATGCATCCAGCACTCATAAAATCTTAGCAATCTCTCTGCTCAGTGATGCTAGGATAAGCTGTGACGGTTAAAATTGGAAGAACACACGAGATACTGATTTTGTGACTTTCGAAATTTTGGTACTGGCGCTTGCGACATTGTCATTGTCGCCGATGTTCATTTAATGGATTTCCGTTCAATGCAAACCATTGCTGAATAATCAACGTTATTGAAACAAAACAGTTGAATGAAATGTCTGTGTGCATTTGGAATTCAGGGACACAATTGTAAAGCGGACGTTTCTTTTTTTGTGTCAGTATACAATCATCTCCTGCAAAACAAGTAGCAATAATGAATTGTAATCCGAGAAATAAGATTACCTAACATGCATGTGTGATCTAAATGTGAATCTAATTGACTGAAGTAGAGAGAGAGAGAGAGAGAGAGAGAGAGAGAGACAGAGAGAGAGAGAGAAAGTGAGAGAGCAATGCAGAAATGGAGTTTCCCCATTGGCATTGTCCTAATGTCCTTTGGTAAACTCAAGGTAGTTTTTTTTATTTTGTTTTGTCGTTGTCAGATGTCCGTGTTACTCAATAATCTGTTTAACATGTTATGACGTGAATCTTTTTGTTCTTTCATTGTATTTTTGGACAGCTTTAAAGATATTTGTGTTTCTATCATTACATATTCCAGCTATACGAAAAAGAAGGATGTCGGATGTAATATGTGGTTATCGGTTAAAATCTGTTGGACAGTCATTAACATTTCTGCACGCATTGAGTCCTACTTGGGACACGATAAAAGAAAGTGACTATTGTTCTCAACAATATCACATGTACAGTTAGGGTTAGGTACCAGATTTCTCTGAAATAAATGCTCATTCAGGGAACTACATTCAGTTCGTAGTCGCGTGTGAAGCATCTGGAATCGTCTGCTTCCAGTACTACAATAGGCGGGTATTTTCGGGGTTTCGAGTTGGATTAAACGTTTAAAGGAGTTAAAGAGTCCGCGGTTTTAGCTGGAGTTGAAAGAGAATTCCATGCAGATATAGTTGACGGGAGGAAAGAATTAGCGTACCTTTGTGTGCGCGCAATAATTTGTTGGTAGTCATCAACAATACGTAGGGCATAAGAAGATACGTCACCTATCCGTGGCGGGAGAATGTTTGTCAAATAAGGTGGAGTCAGTCCATTTTGCATTTTAAAAAAATGATAAAGTTTGTGGAGGTTACGTCTTTCTGACAGTTTCAGCCACCCTACTTCTTTATACAATTTATTTATTGAGATTAACTTAGTTGTTCCGGTGACAATTTTAACTGCTTCAAGTTGTGTTTTTTCTAATTCATTACTTTGCTGCTGGGTGCAGTTGTCCCATACTATGTCTGCGTATTCTAGTATAGATCGTATGAAGATAAAGTTTATTTTTTTAAAGTGAATTCCTATCAAGTGTAAATTTTAAAGATCTAAGGAGGTTTAGACATACTGAAGCTTTTTCTGTAATGTATTCAATGTGTTTCTGCCAATCTAGTTTCTGGGATAAGCATATTCCTAGATGTTTATGTGTAGTCACTTCTTCTATGGGCACGTCACTAAGGTACAAGCTGGGGTGGTCAATGTTATTGACCTTCCTTGTAAGCAAAAGTGACTCAGTTTTGGCGGGATTGAAAGTAACCAGCCATTTATTTGACCAGTTGGTTATCTTATCCAGATCTGTATTCATTTAGAGAGCTGCATTTCCACAATAATAAACAAGCTTGTATCATCAGCAAATAGTCGAATTCCGCAGTGTATTTCATTTACTATGTCGTTAATATACAATATAAAAAGTAAAGGGCCCAAAATAGAGCCCTGAGGGACTCCCGCTTTAATTTCTACCCAGTCGTAGGAACCCCCTGGGATAACTACTCTCTGAAATCTTTGCGATAAATAGCTCTCAAACCATTTAAGTAATTTGCCACTAATACCATAATGGCGCAGTTTAGCAATGAGGCCCTTATGCCAGACCCTGTCGAAGGCTTTGCTTATATCACAAAAAACTACACGAACTTCTTTGCCTTCCGTCCAGGGCCTGACCGAATGTATTGTACAAGTCTAATAGCTGGTTTACTGCTGAGTCTCCTTTAGTGAAGCCAGACTGAAAAGGAGTAATAACTTGATTCTCGAGCAAAAAGTTATGTATGCGTTTGTATATTACTCTTCCGAAAAACTTTCCTACAGAACTGAGAAGAGATATGGGCCTATAATTTTTTACGTCAGATTTACTATCTTTTTTATGTATTAGAGTAACGTTGGCTTGTTTCCATATTTCAGGCACTACAGAAGTAAAAAAGGAAACTATTAAAGAGATCAGTTAGTGGCACAGATATAACGTCAGCTAATTCCTTAAGTTTTTTGTTGATTAGTAGATCAGGACCAGAAGCTTTCCCAGTTGCAAGTGATTTTAGGACTGACCTTACTTCATCTACTTCAAGGACTATGTTAGTCAAGGCTTGATCAGACTGCGTTAGATTTGGAATTGGCTTATTGTTGTCATTTAGTAAAGTCTGAGTGTAAAAGAATAGATTTAGTACATTTGCTTTTTTTAGAGGGGTCGTTAATGGATTTATCATCTTTTATTAAGGGCGGTAGGTTTGTTTTTGTGTCAACGAGCCTTTGGCGAAATTCATAAATTTCATATGAAGTGACCACGTTTGTAAGATTCTATTTTATCATATTATTCTTTAAAATGGTATTTTACGCCTTTAAACGGAACATTATTTCAATAAGAAAACGCATTGTTGACACGAACGTTGTCAATGACGTTACGTGTTCGCGCCAAATGGTTATTACACGTGTGGTCAAACTATTTTTATGACACGACGTTATCCACTGAATAACAGCGATGTCATATGATAAAAGATAAGATAATTTCATTAGCACAAGGTGTCTTCAGGCCCAAGAGCACATAGGTAACACACAACATTACAAAAAGTGTGACAGACATGGCGAACAAATGTTTCAATTATAAGGATATAACTTAAGTCTACATATTGGTCCTGTAACAAGATGTTCAAAAACAATGCAGTAATGCGTCCAGAAGATTCAGATGTAATGTCAAACAGTAAAAAGTCACTTAAGTGGTTGCTATGTGGTTGCTAAGGCTAAATATCTATAAAGGAGATTCCCTACGACTATGAAATTTGGTCTGGAGGAACAGTCTTACAAAGACTCCAGACCAAATTTCATAGTTGTAGGGAATCTCATTCAAAGAAATTTGGCCTTAGCAACAGCATAGCAACCACTTAAGTCGTTTTATGAATACGGCCCCTGATCAGACTGCCCCTTGGGAGCCTGATCTGGGTTCGCACTGTTTGCTCTAACACATCTGTCCCAATACATAGAATTTCTTATGAATTCATGATTCCGACTTATCCCAAGGCAGAGAAATGAGCTGTGACACGCCAAAACCAACAGAATGACACGCAAAGACTCTGATTAGCCTGGGCGTTCGCCAAGTCTGATCAGAAACTTCGCAGTCCACATGGAGCTAGCTTCGACCCTAAGTTACCCTTTAAGCTCACCGCAAGGACCCTGACCAGACTCAGCTGATACCCATGCTTATCTGAGCCTTTATATGGCGCACATGTCTTTTTGAACGTTTTTGTCGTGTCTTGGTTAAAATAAAGAAACCAGTGCAAAATATATCTCTTTGAAAGAGATGAAAACAAATAAAAATCAAGGCCTGTCTGCCCGGTACCCCTCGAGGTTCGGCGCGCTGAGATTTTGAAGTCAACAATTAATTGCACTGAATGAGTCGCGACACGACAAACCAACAAAGCGGCATGTGCGCCCAGCAAAGCCTGGGTACATTATTGACAGCCGCCCAATCTGGTTAGAGTATTTGCTGCCCACATGGAGCTAGCTTAGACCCTTGGTTACTCTTTAAGGGAACAGCAAAGACGTTGATCAGACTGGGCTGATCTGAGTCTTTGCTTTATGCACATGCCACTTTGTTGGTTTTCTCGTGTCGAAGCTCAGATAGTACACAGAACCTTGAAAGCATGTGTTTGTCTTCTTTGAAATGCCTTACACAAGCGTATTGTGCTGATTGTTTAAAGTGAAACTGTAACAGGCAAAATCAACAGCCAAAAAAAAAAAAAGAAAAAGAAACCAAAAAGCTTATTATCATTTTTTTGCATCTTAATGTTTGACGCAAGCGCTAACATAATAAATGCTTTAAGAACGTATTAAAGTCGGTATGACTTTGCCACTACTGCGATTTTTATAATGATTAATGTTACAGTAGAGGGATTGGTAAATAAATAAATAAATAATAATAATGATAAACAAACTGGTAAAAATAATATATGGCATTGGGCAAACTTTATCGCTTCAGTCTTTTAAACACAAGCGCCCTCCTATTGAAAGGCCCTCAAGCAATTTGGCGCACTCAGAAGGTTTATAGTGTCTGAATATTTTGATAGTTCTGGATGAGGCGTTGTTTGGACCAATAACTACAAGAATTTCCGTCATTTTACAGTATTATATACGGACAAAAAATGAGGGCGTTTAGGGCGGATGTTTTTTTTTTTTTTTTTTTTTTTTTTGCTCTTTGGTAAGACGCGTATTTTTGTTTCATTCTATTTCGTCCCATACTTCTAAGGACAGGCTTCGATTTTTTGAAGTCAAGAGTCAAGCCAATGAAGTTCCGGTCGGAAGTCGTTTGGTTAGGAGAAATTGGGCGCTAACATAAGCATTGGATATAAAGAATATAAATCATTGAAAGTAAATTCACTTCGTTAATATTTTATTCTTTCGATTAATATTTTGACTCAGTAGACCATACACAGTGCACAGTTAATCGTAAACAGTCAATATGTTTGCATGTTCTTTCGCATAAAAATTCTTTCGTAGTAGACAGTGCAAGGAAATAGAGCCGCGACAGGACACAAACTGCATAATTATGTAATTCCATACTTTCCTGCAAATGATAAAGTACTAAAGTGGTTAGGACGCCGCTATGATGGTATCGATTTTAATGACCCATTCGCATAGTGTTACTGAGGGGCCTCTAAACGGAACCTTTGGTCCAAGGGGACAGGGTTGCCCAGGCATAGGAATTGTCGAAGAAATTTCCTTAACAGATCAGACAATTATACACAAGGCCTACAAATGCAGACGTGAATTTGATCATAGTCATTTGACTAAAAGTAGAGCAAGTATCTTGGGCGTGGTCTGCGGAGTATTTAATATTATAGCGAGCACTCGCTTTGCAGGCGCGTACTAGGAAAGAGACAATATATTAACATACTTTTATTAGAAGAAGATGAATAAGAAAACAAATCTTAAATCTAACTTTTCCTTACAGAACTTGGTATGATGTCTTCCAGTAAAACTTGAAAAGAAAACTGACGGTTGCTATGAAAACTTTTGTGTTAAAATCCAATAGTGCCGACTCGGGGCAAATTTTTCCCCACTTTTTTTTTATAGACTATAACTATTTATTGTATGTATCATGAAAAAGCAGCGGTTTTAACACAACGGTATTTTTGTTGCATTATGTAATATCAGGAGAATGTTTAACAAGCTTCACAATCTATGATATTTCTAGAAGAGAATGAAATTTTCTACTTGAAACAGACAATGTAAAGTGTTCGTACAATCTCGGTATGCTATCCACTATCAGCTGCTTGATAATACTTTATCACATTGTAGACACTTATTTTACATTTCATTTGTTCATGCCAGCAAAAGAACCTTAAACATTGCGAAGAATCCTAAAAATATAGGGTGACGGGCATATAGGAGATAAAAGCGTGACGTCACCGATAAGACACTTGGGGGGGGGGGGGGGGGATTCCCCGAGTATGGTTGGCAGAAAGATTGATACAGTATTATACAGTATACACTTAATGCGCGTGATCGTTTGTATAAAATATGAATTTAAAACAGCAAAATTTGAATGTTTTAGACAGAAAATATGTATGGCTTACATTTTCTTTAATTGAATTTCATGATTTATTTGGGTGCTAAGATGCTTCAAAAATATATTTTTTCCTTTCTATCACACATGTTCATAGTGCAAATTTATAAAAGTCTAGATGATGTAGCGTGTAAAAAGGGAAACGGAAAATACAATGAATGAACGAACGAACAAACCATTAAACGAATGAATGACTGAATAATGGCAGTGAATCGTTGATGAATGACTCAGATGCATATCTTTTTTCTTTTATATTTCTTAGTTCAAGCTTTTGAACTTCATGTAACTTTCAAAAAGAACTGTTGGCTTAGCTCGTTTTTAGAATTTTATAAACTGTTCTAAAATCATTATTTTAGGTTTAGGATATAGCTAAAAGCTTACACTGAAACGAGATTAAATGCGAAATTCAATTTCACTGAATTATTGTTAGCATTAAACTATTCATAACTTGTTAGATCTCGCATTCACAAAATACAATATATCCTTTTTATCTTAGAAACTCTAATAAAAGTATCTGAGTCTGTATCCTATGTTAATTTTCTGAACTAAAATCTTTGTTTCCTGTTGTATAATAGTATCTTCGCTGTCTTCAGTGGATCCTTTGATCAAGGACTTATCATAGTTAAAAAAAACGCCGCTAGTTTCCTATGGTGACAATTTGAAATAAACATGTATCTAAAATAAACTGTTTATGCGCCGAGTGCGGCTAATTATCCCCTAGTACAAACGTGTGGCTTCCTCTATTTTATTTATTTTTCTTTCTTTCTTTATTGTTTATAAAATTCTAAGAAATCGCAACCATCGATAGATATTATTATTATTTTTTTTTAATTTTCTTTTCCCTAAATCCGATCGACATTTTACAGTAATTCCGTTTAAGTTCTCTTAGATATAATATTTTACTTTTAATTATTTTTTTTCTCATCTTTTCCTATTCATACTAAAGATTAAGATACTGATCTACATTATTTTCATTTTATTCTATTAATATTTTTTTCAGTCCGGTTAAGTTGATGGGTATACACAAATACGCGCGTTTTACTAGATAAATTCAATTAACTAAATGATTTCTTTCGTATGACGGGTGACTTAAACCTTATTTCCAATGGTTTTAAATCGGAAGCTATTTTTTAGCACTTGTTTTAGTTATCCTATATTCCTTTACGCATTTTAGCGATTACACTTCAGACTATCCTATAGAATAAACACTGTCAGCTGCTAATCTTTTGCCAACCAAGCTACCCACGTGATCATCCGATGACGTCACTGCGGGTATTCCTGTTATCGCCTATTGGAAACGACTAATTTTGAATGTTTTCTTCTTTGATTATGCTCTCTGGTCTTGAAGAAATTCTTTAGAATTATATATGACTTAACTGCAGCCGGTGTTGTGCCGTGTGGTGGCCGTTAAACGTCTCCCCGTACATCATCTATAGTGCAGATCACATTTCTTTTGTCCTTTGAGATCGAAGCGAAAATAAAAACTTGACGGTTTTTATTTCTAAGTACCGGCCAACCTAGCAAATATGTAATGTATATATGGATTTTTCGGGTTGAACACACGTCTGATTACTTAAATTATGAAAATTTATTGGTGTTTTTTTTGTCCTGTCCGAACTGATCTAACTGATTCCTATTTTAATAATTCAGACCAGAACTTTCATTTGCGCATGCGTAGAAGAAGTGTTTTTCGTACACACTAATGAACAGTAGTTCCAGTACGCACAGAAAACACTTTGGACGCTTATGTTCATTGTGATCACAACCTGAAAATAACGTTTGAAGACTCAAAACTTTCAGATTATCTCCCTTTGAATTAAGCATATAGAGTTCTTTGAGATGCCATAGTTTATATACCAGTGCGTCTTTTTTTATCATTTTCTTCGAGATTTGTTTGATTGTCTTGCAAACTCAAAGTCTTTATTGCTATTTGAAAGCTATGTCTTAAACTGCCACAAAGACTTTAATGTGTAATGGGAATTCCATTGAAACTGAATTTCTGTCTTCATAATTGCGTGGGCTGACGTTTTTCATCTGGTCCTCACGGCCTCCTAGTCGACCATGCATTGGCATAATTTCAGCTAATGAGTCCACACAGATTGGACTTAATAATGATAAGGATTGCCAACAGAAGTTTTATCATTTAAGCAGACTTCAACAATTTTAAATTCGGTAATTGTTTGGTTTTGAGCATAGAAAACAGAAAAGTACCCTCGTTTACAATAACCGCAATCATCGCTTTATCTGAGGAATCTTGAATTTTGTGTGACTATGATATTACAAAATGAATACCCTTTCTTAAGTTAAAAAAATCATGTCTCACATTTTCCCGACTACAGTAGGTTGAAAAATAGCGACTGTCAAGTTTTTATTTTTGCTAAGTATATGTATTCTTAAAAATAAGAAATTTTTGATAGGTTAAGACTCTTATTTTAGATCATCGCGTTTTAATATGATCATTCGGATCTTTTCTGATAATAATCAGTATTTGAATCGACCGCCTTATCAAAATTATAAAATTACAGTATGCATTTCTCTGGCTTCCGTCACCAGATATTGTCAGGGTTACTGATGAGAACTGAGTAGCCGATTTTAATAAGTATTGCCCATGTTCCTTCTCTTGAATGTGTTATCTGGTCTTGAACTCTTCAAGAGTTTAACTTTAGTACATCCTGAAATAGAGTTTAGCGCGCCGCCTTGCTTTCTTTCCCTTTGTTGTTATATGACATTGAGTCGCGACACGAGAAAACCAACAATGTGGTTGTGCGGCCAGTGCAAACTCAGATCAGGCTGGGCATCCGCCCAGTCTGATCAGAGTCTTCGCTGTCCACATGAAGGTAGCTTAGACCCTTAGTTACCCTTTAAGCGCATAGCAAAGAGACTGTCAGACTTGGTTGATGCCCAGGCTGATCAGAGTCTGCGCTGGACGCACAACCACATTATTGGTTTTTTCGTGTCGCGGCTCACTTAATCATTAGAATGAATTCATAAGGACATCAACGCAAAAGCTGTTACTGTTTCGCGAAACAAATAAACATGTTCCAGCAACCTGACCCTCGACCAGTCAGATTTCTATAAATTTGCACTTGAACGTAGAGTTAGAAGTAGATTTTCGACGAATCGTTTACGTACTTAAGCGGTTTATTTATCAGCATAACCCCACAGAAAACTGTGCCTACTACCATTCTTGATTTACCAATTCCGTCACTGCGGGGATTCCCCTCAATAACGAAATAAAAAATGACAACGGAATAAATTTAAGAACAAACTTTTACGACCCGGCGAAGTTTTGTGGGAAAAACTTAAAATATGACTTTAAGAAGCGATTTACTTCAGAAAAAGTGAAACAACTGCATCTTCACAGTTATTTACGCTATGAGCCACCTCATGTAGATCTTTCATGATATGATCTACTTTACAACTGACCTTCAAACAGTGAACTATTACTCAACAAGTCATTACTACAGCTGAATTAATTAGATTCCAAAACTCTTAAACGCTGAAAAAGTATTCTTTTCATTCTAGATCTCCCAACCTTCCTGCCAGCGCGTTCATGCTCCCGCCAATATTCTTAGCTGTATCTAAGGTAAATGTGCGTTTTTATGGCGATTTTAGAAAGGAAAAAAAAAGACGTTACACCGTCTAACGTCTCAAAACGTTACAAAATTTCGTCAGTAATTGCCAGTGGCGTCAACAATTTGACTCACGCGCTCCAAAACAGTGATTTGTTGCAAAGTAAAACACGGAAACTTTCCATTTCTTCTGTCGGCGCACTGTGTTAGTATTGTAAATAAAACTAGTTTTATTCAATGCGCAAAGGTAAAGCTGTAACTTCGGACCAGATTGAAACAATGGAAATACAAAAGGAAAATACTACAACACTTTAACAAACATATACTTTAAAAACCTAATTAATACAACTAATTAAAAATAAAAAAGATTAAACAAGCATAAACATAAAGCTTTTAAATAGCAGATTTTACATACATACACGAATAATTTTCTTTTTAAAAAAGGGCGATAAACATGGGGTATCCTTTCACCTTAACTTTAAATCAAATTATTTTAGACCAATGAAGCAGATAAAAAGTAAAACGATCGGCAATGATCATGAATTAATACATAGAAGATTTTACATGAGTGCTCAATGTATTATTGAATTTATGGAACGAGAAGATGCGAGGCTATGCAAGATTCTATTTACCATATGACACTAAAATCGTATTTTATTTGCACTAAAACGTCACGGTATCGCCATTAGAAATCGCGACTTTTTTGTTGGTTTACGACGTAATTTGTATCTTTAAACAACTAGTTGGTAATTAAGAAATAGATTCTTGCTAACAGTGATTTGTTGCCCAATGTATCACTGGATGGAGGTCAGTCATGAAGTGGATATATCACGAGCGCAAAGCGCGAGTGATACATCACTTGTGACTGACCGACAACCATTGATATATTGGGTAAGTAATCACTTGTTAGCAAGAATCTGTTTCGATTCTAACACGCAAAAAGCGACGAAAACGCAAGTGGATGCTTCAGATTTGTCCTGTTTTCCGCCATGACTACATGACGATGTCCTGCCAACAGCTTTGACTGGAACAGAAGCGTTTACATGTAAATCATAAGTTCTTTTTATGAGAAAATGACGTTACACCGTCTATCCTCTGCAAACGAAAACTGACGTCAGCAAACGAATCAAAATGACGCCCGAATGACGCTAAATAATGTCACGCTAGTCCGCCCAGTGATTTGTCACGCCAATATATCACTAGATTTTACCATTGGCTATATAGGCGACCAGTGTTAGAATCGTTTTAAATGCATGGCTTAATTATACTCTCAGATGCGACGTCATGTGATAAAATCAAATCCCACATCTCACTTTCAAAACCAAAAGGGAAAGAAGCACAAACACAAAATTTGGCAAAAGTTCACGAAAGACACGCACGGTAACCCGATTTAGCTGCCCTTTCCCAAACAGGTGGTCATTCAGTTACCTCAAGAAAAGCAACAGCAACAACTCTTTTTAACTATTTTTCATTTTAAATTTCAAAACAAAACAAAACAGAAAGCAGAAAAGGCAGGTTCCCAGACTATATATACATATATGAGCTGCGACACGACAGAACCAACAATGTGGTTGTGCGCCCAGCGCAGACTCAGATCAGCCTGGGCATCCGCCCAGTCTGATCAGAGTCTTCGCTGTCCGCATGGAGGTAGCTTAGACATTAAGCTACCCTTTGAGCACTTAACGAAGAGTCTGATCAAACTGGGCGGCTGCCCAGGCTGATCTGAGTCTGCGCTGGGTGCACAACCACATTGTTGGTTTTGTCGTGTCGCGGCTCATATACAAGTGAACATAACACCATGTGACACTGAGGAACCACAACAGAAGTACCGCCTAAGAACGGACAGCAAAATATTACTTCGAGGCTTCGAAATTTTACTATAAACCGCACCAGGACACCGTGAAACAATAGCACAAAATAACACATTGGAAAATAAATGATGTTGAACAATCATAGAGTACAAAATTTATAACTAAAAGTAACACTGGTCCAGGAGTAAAAGAGCAACATCCAAGAATGAAAAGCCGGGCCGCGTAGCGCAATCGGTAGGGCACTTGACTCATCAGTCAGAGTTCCTGGGTTCGATACCCGGTCTGGCCACATACTTTCGTTTCTCTTTCCGCTGATTCAAGAAGGGCAGTTGTCAGTTACTGGCGAAAGTATGTACACTTAGTACTGGTTGACCGCTTAGGAGGTCTAAGCCTGCCCATGAATAGTGTGGTTAGGTTAACTGACCGTCCCGACATGACCTTAGCTGTTTACTGTTCACGTAAAGCAACAAATCAATCAATCAAACCAAGATTGAAAACGCCGCGCTGTAGAAAAAGTATGGCCCCTCTATATATACAGGATAATACATGTGTCGTCATACTACGAGTGTATGATTCTGTTTACCATATGAACCTTTAAAATGAGATAATGAACACAAGAAAATGCTTTGTTGACACGGTCGTTGTCAATGACGTAACATGTGCGCGCCAAAATGTTATTACACATGTCGTCATACGCTTTTTATGACACGACGTTATGCACTGAATAACAGCGACGTCATATGAGCCGCAACATGGCAAAAATAACATGTGGCATATGCGCTGAGCGAAGCCTGAGATCAGACCGGGCAACCACCTAGTCTTATCAGTCTCCGCTGTTCTCTTAAAGGGTAGCTAAGTGTCTCATCTAGCTCCATGCAGACAGCAAGGCCTCTGATCAGACTAGGCGCAATTGCTATTTTGTTGGTTTTGTCATGTCGCGGCTCTTATTATTAAATGAAGATACTCATTAAAGGCCACAATTATAAAATGGCATGTGCACCCAGCGAAGATTGGGATCAGCCAGGGCATCTTCCCAGCCTGATCGGAGTCTTCGCTGTACGCTTAAAAGGTAGCTAGGGGTCTCGCTAGCTCAATGGCGGATGCCCAGGCTGATCTCAGCCTTCGCTGGGCACACATGCCACTTTGTTAGCGTTAATATGTCGCGGTCCAAATGTAAATGAAGATACATACCCATTACAGGCAATTACATAGCACAACGCACCCAAGACAATGAAAGAAGAAAACAACAAATTGCAAATGTACATCTTCGATAACAAACATTCTGAATTCAATAAAGAGGAACTGTATATCAAACCAATTAACATAAAAATATACAAAATACATAAAATATGTAATACAGCTGTTTCAACCTATCCGAAAACAAAACAGGGCTACTGGTATTTTGCGGAACGGACCAGACTGGAACAGAAACATTGTACATAATAAGTCACAATTGTTTATGTTTAAAATGTACAAGGGAGGTAATCAATGCGTTTCATTCCCTAAAATATCATGCAAATTTAACATCAAATTTAATAAAATAATCAATAATCATTTATTTAAGAAACCTGGAGAGTGGGTGCGTAAGGGAGAGGAGTTGGCTAGCAGCTGTTACGTTCCACAAAGTACAATGTGGATGCAAAATGGGCAGCTAATCAGTCAGGATACTTAGACATACCGTAAAAATCTGTATATTGGGGACAGATATGAATGAACAAAAAGGGAAGATCCAAACCAGTCTGATCAGGTTCTACACTGTATGATAATCCATCTGCATCTTTTGACGCATAACTGTATTGTAAAACCAAAATCTTTCAGTTTTAGGAAGTTACGGTAATTATTTTAGGTGTCCCATTTTTAAGAGTTTACGGTATTTATATTTACATTGTTGGTGTATTTACTGAAAAGCCCTATAGTCACCCATTGGAACGTAATGTAGTTTACATTCCAATAATTACATTGAGACACGCGACATCAATGACGTAAACATAAACAATGACTCTCTACCAGCTGATTGGACGTCAGCAACGTCATGACGTCATGCATGCCGTTCTGCTGATAGCAGAAAACCCCGCGTGTACATGTTTTACTGCTTCAATTTTAGAGCTTATATAAGATTTTTCATGAAAGATTTGATTAAAACGAATGTAAATATAAGCAATGAACTTAATTTTTCTGATTTTTATCGAAGTGTAAACTACATTGGGTAACTAGCAAAGTTTACATGAACCCCTTCGGGGTTCATTCACTTTGCACGTGACCCAATGTAGTTTACACTTCGATAAACCTCAGAAAAATGAAATTCATTCCTTAAACAGAGGAGTTGACTGGAACTCTTAAATCATAGTAAAAACAAGGAGCAGCTTCAACAAAGAAAAACAACCGCAACAACAACAACAAAAACAATGCTGTTAAGACGATCTAACCAATAAAACAGATTATCGCAGATAGCATTTTTAAAAAAAATCTAAGCTGAAACTGTCTTACTTATCCGTATGTCTCAGGTTTAATTCTTTATTTTATTGTCTTCGTGGTTGACAAATTGCGACAGCAAAAAAAAAAAAAAAAAAAAAATGAACGATCTTTCTAGAATTATTTAACTTGCGTCAGTCGACTTATAAACAGCGACTGTCCACTTCAACCTGTTTTTAAAGGTTTGCATTTATAAATTCAAAAATGTTTCAAGGATAATAGGAATTCAGATATGAATTCCGTGCTTTTAGGTTTTTTTTACATCATCCCAGCAGTCAAAGTTTTATTTATTTGTACGTTCACTTACCTAATCTGTTTATCTTCACAGACCGCGCCTATAACAGATCATTTACTATGAACGGTGAATCATAGACAAAAACCAGAAGACGGTATGAAACTTTGCGGGCAGCGCCAAATAATATCATCAAGTAACACACACTTCTCAAAAGCGATGTTCTTCTGCAATAAGAGCTTTTCTGTGCGGTTTTGTTTTTATAAGATCTGTTTTTCTTTCAAGTTGAAATCTGAGAACCCTTAAACACTAATTAGTGCTTATTGAATGTTGCGCAAGCAGATTAATGAGCCACGACGCGATAAAACCAACAAAATGGCATGTGCGCCAAGCAAAGACTTAGACCAGACTGGGCATATGTCCAGTCTGGTCAGAGCCTTTACTGGGCGATTAAAAGGTAATTTAAGGTCTAAGCTAGTTCCGTGAGGACAACAAAGACTCTGATCAGGCTTACCGGATGCCCAGTCTGATCTGAGTCTTCGCTTGGCGCACATGCCACTTTGTTGGTTTGTCCTGCCAAGGCTCATTTTTTTAAGCCTGAAAAAATCGGTAACACAGTTACGACTGCATTTGTTGCAAGCACAAGAACATTTAAGTGCTTTATTTATTTCCAATCGTGTCATTTAATAACAGTAATATTATAGACTAAGTATATTAATTCAATCTGGTAGTTACGTAATTGATAAACACTTTAAATAATGATAGTTCAAAGCACGTATTCTTTCGTTAATATGCAATTATAAGAGTTCAGTATAGAAAATAATGACGAAGGTAAAATTCCCAGATAGTATTACCTAAATGGAGCCGGATTTAAGCTCTGACCTCGGTAGTCAATTGTTATTATTTATAAGAAAGCTGCTGAGATGCTTTGTTCTACTTTGTGATTGTCTAGATTTATAATGAAAAAGCCTTGACCCGTAAATTAGTCATTTTAGATAGTGCTCATTAAGCTGTCTGGCTTACGGGCACTGTATCTGAACTTTTTTATGACTTCGCCCAGTAGGCACGTGACGTTGAAATGACGTCGTACTGACGTCGTTGCTACGTAATGTCGTCACATCGACGTCAGTCCGACGTCATTTTGACATCAGGTGCCTGCTGGGAGCGGTACTAGGGCCTAAGCGGTACATGTACTGGGGGACTACATCTGAATATATTTCCTGACCTAGCGATACCATGGCCTACAAAGGAACATTCGCAATAAATAGCCATTGCAACCATTTACCCATAGAGTTTTCTGAAAATGCTAAGAAAAGCTAAGCCACGCCGCCTACGACGCTTTGGTCACCTAAGCTTCACGAAAGACCGTATAAAGCACAAGTTATTGCCAACACGAGTTCTTGTACCAGTACTGAACTTTTTAAATTATTACCCTCTTGCCTAATTGCTATCAAAAGCATGTCATACGGTACTGTGAAAGAAAAAGTTTTAGGCAATTATTTATTCTGGCGAGACGAGTTACTTACTGGACTGAAGTTGAGAGGATTTCGTGCGATCATTTTTTTTCTACATTCTGCACAACTTTGCCCCATCATTTATCAAAGAAAAACTTTAGGATTTGATTGAGTGGACTTTTCAAAAGGATGGTTCGTATTTTCTTGCCTGTTTCAAAGGGCTTTGTTTCATCGAAACTTTAAAATAGTCGCGATGACTTTGATTTTGGCATAGCAATTGCTCCTTCTTTGGATGGTTACGTTCCCTGTTAGCAAAGCAGTTGCTCCTTCTTTGGATGGTTACTTTCCCTGTTAGCATAGCAACTGTTCCGTTTTTGGAGGGTTACGTTCCCTGTTAGCATAGCAATTGTTCCTTTTTTGGAGGGTTACGTTCCCTGTTAGCATAGCAATTGGTACTTCTTTTGAGGGTTACGTTCCCTGTTAGCATTGCAATTGTTCCTTCTTTGGATGGTTACGTTCCTCGTATGCATAACAATTGTTCCATCTTTGGATGGTTACATTCCTCGTTACCATAGCAATTGTTCCTTCTTTGGATGGTTACATTCCTCGTTAGCATAGCAGTTGTTCCTTCTTTGGATGGTTACGTTCCTCGTTAGCATTGCAATTGTTCCTTCTTTGGAGAGTTACGTTCCCCGTTAGCATAGCAATTGTTCCTTCTTTGGAGGGTTACGTTCCTCGTATGCATAGCAATTGTTCCATCTTTGGATGGTTACATTCCTCGTTACCATAGCAATTGTTCCTTCTTTGGATGGTTACATTCCTCTTTAGCATAGCAGTTGTTCCTTCTTTGGATGGTTACGTTCCCCGTTAGCATAGCAATTGTTCCTTCTTTGGAGGGTTACGTTCCCCGTTCTACCTCTTACGCGGGGTTCTCATGTCTCAAAATATTCGGTTTGCTAGAGTGTTTAGTCAGGTAGCTGCCTTCAATGTCCAAAAAAACAACAACAACAAAAAAAAAAAAAAAAAAAAAAACTTTTAAGCTTCTCTAACAGGGCTATCGGTAAGGCTTTTCACAATTTTAACACCGACACTATGTATTGGTTTCTAAATTCATAGACGGATTAAAAGCCCAAAAGACAAAAAGGAAAAGAAAGGAAGAAAAAAAAACACACAAAAAAACACACAAAAAACAAACAAACAAACAAACAAAAAAAAAAAAAAAAAAAAAAAAAAAAAGCGCATAAGAGGGGCGGTGCGGATTTTTCTGATCAGTTCAGAAAAATTATTATATACGTTACCAACGTTTTGGATAGAACATTAATGCAATGTTGAAGATTGGATGCTAATTGGTTAACCAAATCATTGATAAAAAACTTTCATTCGCTCTCTACATGTAATGGGTCTAGCGTAAGACAAAAAGCTATTTATATTAGTTTTTTGGGGGCCGGATGATATTGCTTGGCCATACGGGGTTCATATGATATTTTTCTTTTCATTTTATATTTGAGTGATGATTTTTGACAAGAGCCTCCAGGTGCTGCAATACCTGTTCCACTGTCGAGTCATCCTCTTTGAGTCATCATAGTTTCAAACTGTGATTTTTCTTTCCTGTAATTTTGGAAACTTTCATGCGGACCAAACAGCTAACTACATGTTTCGAACAATTGCCGAAGCTGTGGGCGAGGGTCCGGATACAATGAAGCCGGGTTGAGTGTCCCCGAAATCCCTCCCTCAACTGGTTTTTGTAGACCGTTGCGGGACGGTGCTTCTGTTATGGTTACTCACTGTTACACTGTTACTTGTTCTTGTGTCTGCTTATCTGTATTTAAAAGTGGTTTAAGCCCCCCCCCTCCTCCACCTCACTCCCCCAGTAAAGTACACATGTTGTGGTTCCTTACTGTAACTTGTCCCGATTGTCCAGGACGAAGCCTCCATTCATCTGTTGTTGCGTGAGGGACGCTTTCAGTTTTGGTAGCCGAATGGCCATCTGTCTGGGAAAAAAGCAGTTCATTCGGTTTACCGTGTGAGTCTTTCCTGAACTGTTGTGAATTTATTCATATAATTCTTTTTCGCACTTGGTTTTGAAAGCGGCATATGGAATCTGATTATATTTGTTCCTGATCATTGCCTCTGTTTTCACTTTGAAAGTTCAGCTGCAAAATTAGGGTCATCAAGGAATTTGTTATCCTTATGTTACATGTGGTCTCATTAAAAAGCTCAGGTGACTGAGCAATTTTAGAGCTTGTTGGATTAACAAGTAATATGAAAAGGTAAAACATTCTCAAAAGACCAATTTTCAGAAGGCAATTAGTGCACAGCATACGTGCAAATTATTCATCATAAAAAATACGCAAATTACCTAATGTTTACTTAATGACATTTAATTAGGTGTGCATCTTAGTAATCAGGTTCGTATGTCAGATTATGACCTGCACAATTATAAGCCATTTGATTAAAGGTAACAGGGTCTTAGCTAAAACGAGATTTTAGAATATGTCACTTGCATTATCGATACTCACGATAGATGGTAATCAAAAAGCAACCAAGACAGCGAAAAAAAAAAGTAAACATATACTGAGCATAACTTCTAACCGACCACTTGCTTTGTCTTAGACAGTGCGATTAGTAGAAAGTACCTGGACATAATTTTCTTATATCCAGTACACCCAATTAGTCACGTAAAGGTTTTAAAATTTCGAGATGAATATCATTGCCACCTTTTTCCTGGCAGTAGAAGATTTACATGTACCCCCATTTTCGAACTTCGCAAGGATTAGGATTTTAAAAGCATGCTTTATGGTGCATTCTCAAGTTCAGTTAGTCATTTCCTAAATGTTCGCACCAGTGATAAGCATATGCTGATTAGATTCCGAATTGTGGTTCTGTCCGAATCATGACAAGCAGCTGAAATATTGCGATTTTCGGAAACAGGGGTACCCGCATCTTTCGTTAATTTAATAGTAAACTGATAAGATTTTTATTTAAATGTTACCCGATTTATTTTACCAATATATCAGTGTAATTATAGATGGAACATATTTTCGATAGTCCTTTTTTTGTAGATAGAGATACATAATTTAGTGGACGGTTAGAAGTTGGTTCTAGTATATAAGACTATACAAAACAACGTGTTTCCGACTCAGAAGGCGCCAAGCCTCTTAGACGGATTCAAAGTTTCCTGTGATATGCAGACTGCCATTAAATGTAGATTTTACTATCAACTATTGAATCTGATGCAAACATTAAGTGGGTACATTTGTATACTAAGCAAACTACCGTAGTGACCCTAAAATTCGGACAGACAGGTCTGAGCAAACATTGTAGACCCAGATCAAACTGCTACTGAACAGCGTCTACAACACTTGCAATTCACTAAGTATCAATTGGAATAATTAATATGTGTAAAATCCACTTGTCCAACTTTCGGATGTCCAAAATTTTAGGGTATTTACGGTAGGCCTGTATTTGAAGAAAAGATTTTCAAAATCTGTGAATTTCGGTCATTTCTTTCTTAAATCATCAATAGCTGTGTAGAATTATAGATTGTACTTACCTCAAAATGAGAACTGTGGCCCTAAAATTTCTATCAGAAAAATGGGGAATAAAAATTACAAAATAAAAATCTTTGCTGTTCGGTGAAGGGTTAAACAATTTTTTCAGTGTAGACACAGGTAGCTTTAAATCATAACCACGCTTCATAGGATGAAAGTGTTCATACTAACGTTTATTTAAAAAAATATATAAAAAGCAGAAAAAAAGAAAGAAAGAAAAACAAAGGGATCGGCTATTTCAAACTTAAGGAAACAAAAACTAATCTTTTCAACACGTTAAGTATCATTTTTGTGATGGAGCTTTATTTTTCCTGTCATTGTAAACCAAACTACTTGTTTATTATTTTTAATATCAAGGGATTCTCAAATGTAAATGACGAAAAGAATCTTCAAAACGTGTGGATTGATGTAGAAAAACACAAAAACATCGTTAAGGCTGTATGGTTTCCGTTTTCTGTCGTAACCACGGTGTTAACTTACATACTGATTCCTAAATGGGAGCCTTAGGAGTTTCATCGATGCCATTGAGGAAATTAGGGGAAATCTAAGAGTACTTAGATATGCATTAGCACTTAGTAATGAAACCAGACCTGTATAAACGGTCGGTCAAGTTATCTTAACTTATCATTCCGAAACGCCTTCCGAACTACATTGTACGAGGAACTTAAAGCAAATTTACGCAGCTGCACTCCCAACCTTTATTCTGATGAAGCTCTACGTTAAAATAATTTCTCGCACGTTTTAAATATATTACATCTTTACTTTTTTGCTTAAGTATATACAACATTTTATATGTATAGCGTGTATAAAGTATGGGCTGTCAAAGTTTCAGTATCATAAAAGTAAGAAGAAAAATTTCAGGTACTGACACAATTCAATCCCAGATCCCACCCAAGAAACCGTGTGGGAAAAAGACAAAACAAAATTAGTCACCTCCGAAGACATCACCAGCGGCGGTCAAGTGAATAGCTATTCCCCATGTAGGTGGTCACCGGGTTAGCTTTAACATTACAAACAATAATAGAAACAAACAACACCCAAGAAAACAGTAATGCACAGCATCAGTACGCCGGGGAATTAAGCCACATTTTATTTTTGCGCCCTGAGACTGTGGACATACTAAAGAATATTGACACTACCAAAGGTCATCTAGATGTATACTGTGGTCTCCAGGTGTTTTTGTCTGCTTTTTTTGTATACACTTGGCAGATGTAACATAAACATGCATCATTAAAATGAATTTCAGAGATGCTCTGGTTTTTGTTTTCGCTTCGCTGACTTCCCTGCTATTACCAGTGAGGCTATTACCTTTTCACAAATACGCAGGGGCATATTGAAATTTTGTAAAATTGTCAAATCGTGATATTTTGATATGCGTGACTTTTTTGGCATTCGATGTGTACATATATTGTTAAGACACAGAAATATCTATTAATTTTCACTTGAAATATCAAACATGTGACGTAAAAAGTTACCTTTGCAGTGCTAGTAACTTTGAATTTAACATTCAGACTTGTAACCAAATTATATAATTTTTATTACCTCCCTTGTTTCTGCTTATAATGAGAGCGGGTTCAGATATGGGTAGACCCAATTGGGGAAAGACGGTCTTGAAAAATACTCAAATTTTCTGGTTATACCTCAACAAAATACATTCTGGATATCGCCTTTTCTTGTTTTCAAACTGAATACTGTGAATACTGTAAATCGTATGTGAATCTTCGATGTCCGACACACATCAAGTCAAATTGGGTCCGCAAGAGTTAAGATCTCTTATCATAATTATTATCATTATTATAATTACTCTAATCAATCCAAACTCGGTTTATTTCAAACCTATTTCCTGTTCCTCGCCATGGCAGCAACCCATGCATTCTTTATTGTTTCCAATCAAAAATATATGATGTAGAATAACCCCACGGGTAGCCCCAGAAACAGGAAGAAAGATAAGGGGTTCCAAATACAATGTACATCTGTACTCTACAGGGTCAACGTTAAATAGATACGACGGGCTGATGCCCGGCGTAAATAAAACAACCAAGAAGAACCAAAACAGAAGCTTCGCCTTGGGACGGACAGTTATAAATAAGCCTGAACTCATAAACCATAGAAACAATGACAGAATACAAATATTCAGACCCACAGACATGGGCCATATAACAGACGTGTGATCAGGTGCTGGCGAGTAGTAAGCCTACCATAATACACTAGCCATGTCTGTTAGCTGAGTGGATTAGTTTGTGCAAATTAAAGCCCGGTAATAGGAAGCCGCCATGGCCATCATGTCGGCAATAAGTTCAGAAACGGCTGCATTGTAGGTCATGGATTCTCCCACAGACCTTTTGAAGTGTTGCCACAAGCTTCGCACTGTTATTACCCTGTGGCAACAATTTACTTTTGAGTAACTTCCCTCTTGATATTTGAAAAAGGTTCTAGCATAGGTGAACTTACTGAGAGACATAAATTATTACGTACGCGTGTGCCGAAGGAAAATAGAAAGTCAACAATGGGAAAATTGAGGTAATTCTTTTTGCCATAAAGACTAGTTATGAGCCTTTCATTGTCAATACTGAGATAGCAATGAAAGCAGGTGAAAGCTAAGGCTAATGCACTTGGACAGATTAGATAACTAATCTCCTAAATATTTTAATTATTCAAAGACAGAACACAACCTTAATACCTGTAGGCGAAGTTGAATTGCTTTGCAAGGCGTTTTCTTTACCGTTCTGTTTTCGCAAGCTAAAAAAAGAAATTATAATTCCTTTCAATTTAAATAAACTAGAATAAGGCATATAGAAAATGGCGGTGCCAAAAACGGTACACTGCCAATTTAAATAAAGTGTCGAAGTCCTCGTAGAGTCTACGTCACATGAAATATACATGAAAGTATACCGTTTTATTTCGTTAATAAGAAGGGGAGGCAGGGAGGGGCCGGGGGCTTCCTTTCGAAAACAATGCCAAAAATCTAGAACCGTTTTATAAAACGGAGGCCAAGGGCACGGCTTTGGATACAGTTAACATAGTTTAAGGCCCCCAGTAATTTATTACCAACCAAATCAATGTGGTACTCCTGTTGCAGTTCCTGAATGTTACGTGTGTTACGTTACGTATGTTATGTCCGTTTGTCTATGGTCATCTGGCAATATGGTCACCTGAATAGGTGCCCATTTTGCTCTGCTTTGTTTTGTAGTTAAAAGGAGAAAATATGTAAAAAAACAACAACTAGTTTTTGCTGCTGTTTTTAATTAGTGTAGCTGAATGGCCACCTGTTTGGTAAGGAGCTGTTCATTCGAATTACCGTGCGTTTTTTTTTCGTGAACTTATGTCAGTTTGTGTGTGTACTTCTTTTCCTTTAGGTTTTGAGGAGGGGGGGGGGGGGGGGGGGGGGGTCTGACTGTATTCATTTTCCTGATCATTGACAATATATTTACTTTACTAGATTTTGGAGTTGTTTCGAAAGGGAAACCCCATCTCAAAGCAGAGTATTATCAGACTGCTTGACGTATTTGGCGATGGAAAACATCGTTTTATAGCCGATTAAAGCCGAAAGATTAGATTGAATAAATTTATAAGCCATTTCCTCTGTTGATGCTTCGTTTGTTCATAGAATCAGTTTGTCAATAATCCATTACTGGTGTACCATGGGTTCTTAACCCTTAAAGCGCCCAAAATAAAATTGTTGAAATGACAAACAGTGTAGATCCATAATGAGCCACCTCACCTGAATCTACACTGTTTGCCCTCTAGTGTTCAAATTCTCAATATGATATCGCTTGGACGAGACAATTTTTGAAATTCTGCAGATGTAAATTTTGTCGTCTGCTTTTTTGGCGCATTAAGGGTTAAGCGTCACATTACGGATATTGAACTGCTCTAGCATATTTTTAAGGTGTATGAGTACATCTCCATATTTTTCCACCCTTTTTTTGCAAAGGGAGTAGTTTTATGACCTCTTGTTTGTTTTCCTGGAGTATAAATAAAAATCTTAAAAAGTTCCTTCAAGAGCAGAGAATACATACAAATGTAGAAGTATGGGCCAGACTACGTAGTTTCGGCTAATAAAGCCTCATCAGTGACCCTGACAAAATCTGGTGACGAAACCAGAAAAGGCATACTATAATTTCTTAATTTTAATTGGGCAGTCGATTCAAAGAAAGACTGATTAGTTTCAAAAGGATCCAAAGAATATAAAAGACGATGATCTAGAATAATAGTCTAAATCGATCTCAAATTTTAGATTTCTCAGAATCTATCCTCCGATCTCAAAGGATGTAAATAAAATATATTCTGCACTATGGATGATGTACGGGGAGACGTTTTACGGCCGCCACACGGCACAACACCAGCTGCAGTGAGGTAAAATTAAAATCTTAAAAAGTTCCTTCAAGAGCAGAGAATACATACAGAAGTAGAAGTATGGGCCAGACTACATAGTTTCGGCTAATAAAGCCTCATCAGTGACCCTGACAAAATCTGGTGACGAAACCAGAAAAGGCATACTATAATTTCTTAATTTTAATTGGGCAGTCGATTCAAAGAAAGACTGATTAGTTTCAAAAGGATCCAAATAATATAAAAGACGATGATCTAGAATAATAGTCTAAATCGATCTCAAATTTTAGATTTCTCAGAATCTATCCTCCGATCTCAAAGGATGTAAATAAAATATATTCTGCACTATGGATGATGTACCAAAGTTTGTCTACTCTTGTAGAGAACAAATTGCTCCTATAGGAGCAAATTATTTTCTTTAAGAGCTGCCTAACTGTGAAAGAAGCAAACACAAATTAAAAGAGTTCAAAGTTGTGTCAAAATATGTGTGAAACCTTAACATATCGTTTAAATAATATTTACAGTAGATTTTGTATTTGTCTTACAGACACATTGTCATTGTTGGCATTCCGATGGGAACTAATTGTGCTCCTCTTGTAACTTTTTTGTTTTTACTTTGCTATGAAAGAGGTCTTATGGCTTCTCTTTTTAATAATAACCAAGTTGTAATTATTAAAGCATTTAATTCTACATCTAGATATCTAGATGATTTTTTAAATAATGAGAGTCCTTACTTTGAAAATATGATGAATCCAATTATCCACCTGAGCAGTAGTAAAACAAATCTAATACATCCGATATCGAAGCCCCATTTTTGGAATGTTATCTATCTATCTCAAACGGACTAGCTTCATCTAAACTTTATGATAAATGCGATGTCTTTGATTTTGTGCTCTTTTGGATAGTGACGTTCCCCTTCTACCTTTAATGGGGTTTACATTTCTCAACTTATTCGGTTTGCTAGAGTGTCTAGTCATGTGACTGATTTCAATTTCCGTAATAAAATTTTAACTCACAAACTTTCTCCAACATCGGCATCATAAACTTCACATAGCTTTTGTAAATTTTGTCGCTGGTACAATGAATGGTTTTAAATTTCAAGGTCGGATTGAAACTCTTTTGTAGCAGGGCCAATCGGAACCAGAATTTGATGGTGACTTAGTCTATCAATTCAAAGAAAAAATATAAGTAGGGCTGATTTCTCTGATTAGTTCAGAAAAAAATATCGTACGATATAAATGTTTTGTGTGCTGTGTTTTTGGACTTTTGCTGCTTTTGCACTTGGGCCGCAGGTTGTTGACAAAAAACTGTCGTCGGCAAAACGACACACTGAAAATGATAAGAGAAGTAGAGGTTCAGAAAGACGTCTTCATTCTCAGGCAGTCGAATCCAGAATGATTCGCCTGCCTGACCGAAAGAGTATTCTGCGCTCCCTTCACATTTCACATTTTCTATTTTCATCAACAAATTTCCCCCAAAAGTTATTCTAAAACAAATTTCAGTTTCAAACCCTTCACATTCTCAGCTTCATATTGATACCAAATTTGACAAGTTTTTAACTTAAAGAAAAATACTTGAGTCTATGATTTTTATACAAAAACATTTCGAATTAAGGCCATATTTGTCAATGTATATGTAAAATCATCTCTCTATTAAAAACATATTCACTTTTCTGAGTTTCTGCCGAATAAAATGATATGCAAATTGGCAAAATTTGGAAAGATAAAATGTAAAATCTTGCTTTTGCAGCACAAGCTAATATGTTTCGTATGAAAGTGCATTATGAGAAAATTTTTGTCACATACATATTGTAAAGATGCAATTTACTGCAAGTAGGTCATTGAACCTCAAAATTACGCAATATCATAAAATCAGCATCATAATAATACTCCTACTCCACAAAAACTTTGGACCCCAAAGTTACAACAATGAAAATATAATTGTCAAAACATGGTATACAAACACTATGTACATACATTGTGAAATATGAATAACATGAGGAAAAATATACATGTAATACAATGAGCTTTTTACCATAAATATTCACGGCATTTATGCTGTTTGTGATGGCTTGATTTTACTCATGTGTAAGAACTGAAACAGGTACTACATGCTTTCCGCGTCTTTGCCTATGTAAGCGATTCATTTGAAATAACCATCCAGCATCTGTTTATCCTTTGACGGATTAATATATTGTAAAAAACCATTATGAGCAATATAGATATGAACAAAGAACGACTTATTTAGCAATTACTTTAGTTTTGAATGTTGAAACACTGATACTTTAATCTTTTCTGGTTCTCTATATATTTGACATATAACCCCATTTAAAACATGAATGTCGGGCCAGCTTACTTTAAGGGTAGATGAAAAAACAGGAGCCATTAATGTTAAGATTTGTTATTGAAGATGGCGCCTGAATTAGACACTGTGTTGGACACAAGGGTAAACGGATAATGGGCACCAATACGCAATCATTGACTGTTGTAATTTCACCATGAAGCCAAGGTATGTGTGAATTGAAGTGCCGATAAATTTTCAACAATATTACAAATAGAACAGCTATTATCATAATATTAAGAAGAAATATTGCATGGTCCCATTGTAAGGTTAGATCTAAGCTAAATGTATTTTGGATCTCTTCCTTCGGAATTTGTTTGTAAATGAAGGATGGTAACTGTGTCGAAAATGCTTTCGCTTGGCCAACACCTTGTAGTAATGCTACAGATGCTGCCAAACTCCTAATTTTGAAAAACATCCATATCAAGGCTAATGAGGAAGCAACTGCAAGTCCACCACATACAAATATCAGTATTGCATTGAAATCAGTCCAATTGGCATTAATTGCAAGTTGACCATCTAGCATTGGTTCAGACAAGGATTTGAATATGATTTCATCATTCTTAGCTTTATTTGCCATTTTGCGTAGATTTAAATGTGCTTTCGTATCGTCTGCTAGAACTTGTTTTATTTCATGGTCATAAATTTTAAATGCTGGTAGTGATACATTTAAGGGTCTTTGAAAAATGGTATCTGCGTAAATATGTTCTGTCATCGAAGAATCAAAGAATTCTTGTAACAGTGCTAAATTAATTGGGTGAAGTTTTGTGATGTTTCTAGTTTCGTTCGTGCATGCGGTTAGACACCATCTTTGGTAATTACATGTCCTAGGTACAATACCCTTTCTACAGCAAAGTGACACTTTTCACTCTTAAGAGATAATCCTGCTTCACGTAATTTGCTGAATACACATTCTAAATAGTACAAATGCTCTTTGAAATTACTACTGAAAACTAATATGTCGGCTATGTAGCAAACGACATGCTTCCAGTTTATCTCCGTTAAAAGCTGACTCATAGCCACCTGAAATGTCATAGGAGCGTTTTTAATACCAATTGGCATTCTTGTCCATTCATACATACCATTATGTGTAATGAATACTGCCTTATGACGTGTGGAAGAGTCCATTGGAATTTGCCAAAATCCGGAGGACAAACAAAGACGAAAAAATGTGTGCTTTTGCTTGACCAATTGTGTCAAAAACACACTCAAGTCTAGGCAATGGATGTGAAATAGATTTGGTAATTTGATTGAGTTTTCTATAGTCAACGGCGAACCGATAACACTTGTCTCTTTTCTTTACTAACTCAACTGGACTGTTCCACACGGAATTCAAATGTTCAATTATCCCATCCTCCAGCATTTCATCTACCAACTTCTGGGTTTCAGTGCGCATGTTTGGCGACTGTCTATAGAATGGTAGATGAAATGGTGGGGCTCTGGGATCTGTTTCAATGGTATGCTGGAAGAGATCCGTTCTTCCAAGATCTTGAAGAGAAGTTGAGAGGACATCTCTATTTCTTTCAAGAAATTGCAAGAGTTCAGACCTTTCCGAGTCAGAGAGATTATCACTGGAAACATTAAATTCAATTTCAGAATCTTCTGAAGCACTATCTTGTGAAGCAGCATTAACATACACGTAAGCTTGTGTGTATGTCTGTTTTGAAGTCTTATTTGATAAATTCAGTTCATGAATATTATCAGCATCAATATCACTGACAGTAGCAACAACCCTATGACCTGGTATATATATGTCTTTAGACGTTGGGTTCATTAGCCTTAAACAAGGCAATGGCTCCAATAAAACTATTTCCCCAGGCCTGTGCCTTGAAATTCGCAATTCTATGTCAACTTCAGAACCTGGTGGTATAGTAGTGCCCAAGTGGGTGCGTGCGAGGCCAGCTTTACTTCTGACATAACATGCACTGACGAGTTTTTCTTGAATTTGAACAGTTTTAGAATCAAGGTCAATTTGAACCTTGTGGTGTTCCAGAAAGTCCATTCCAAAAAGGACAGCATGCCGAAGTGTTTCCAAAATATAAAAAATTATAATGAATTTTGATACCTGAAATTGTGATTGGGATTTCTAAAATACCTAAAACTTTATGATGTTCATTGCCTACACCAACAATTTCATGTATGTCAGCAGGTTTCAAAGAGGACACTTTAATGTTTGATTTCTTAAGGAACTCCTAAGGAGCAGTAGATATTTGAGCACCTGTGCGACCAGACAGCGAGTTTACCTGCCGCCAGCTGTTATTAAAATGGTGTTTTCTTGCAAGGAATATACTACATTGATAGACTTTCTAGCACTTTGGGTTTGGTTGTCTACCTTCATAGGTTGTTGCTTAGTAACAGCGACACCGATTGGATCACATGATGGGGGTTCTGATTTATTTGTTCTCATATTTTGTTCCTTAATTGTTGGCAGTTTGCCATTGTGCCCATCCACAAATCTTTGGGACTCGCGGACAGCCGCGAATTTCTATCTTTGATATGGCTGGTTTGTCATCTTAGACCCTTGACATTCCCCCCTGAAAATGACCTATTTTGCCACATTTATGGCAGGTTTGACCAGATGCTGGACAATTTTTTCTATAATGAAATCGCTTACCTCCACAGTAGTTGCAATGGAACGGTTGATACGCTGGTCCGGCATGCTGTTGTTGTTGATGTGCCTGTCTATGCTGTGCATTAGTCCATGGTCTGGCTTGTCTCTGTTGGTTCCCCTGGCGTTGGTACCTACGTTCCTCGTGTTGTGGAGTCTGTCCCCATGACGGGTGCATGGTCTGCTGCCACGTGTGGTTAGTCTGTTGTTGGGACCATTGTGGCAGAGGTTGTTGAAAGTCTGGTTTCTGATTTTGGATTGCCAGTACCTCAGGAAGATGGTTTTTCTTAAGCACATAATTTCATTTTGGAGAGTCGAGTCCACAGAATTAACTGACCTTGATGCACTGGCATTGGCAGTTTGTTCAGCCAACACCATCACTGCCTCATATCTTCCAGAGTTTGAGGAGTTTTAGGCATCACTAAAGTTAATAAAGTTGGTTTTAGACCTTTCATTAAGATTGACAATTGTAGGTTTTCTGGAATGTCTTTTGCATGACTGGAGTGCACTAACCTTAAATAGTACTCTTCCGCAGACTCATCCTGTTTTTGAGCTATTGTTAAAACCGAAATGTCCACTGTGCTGGAAGCTGAGAATCTATTTAGAAAGGCTGTTTTTAGCAGATCCATAGATAATTGAGTGGCTTCTGATAGCGAGTCATGCCAAGTTTTGGCAATGCCATGGCTTCTCTGTCCTTATTCATATTCATAAAGGAAGTCCACTTTTCAAAGTAGCCGAACCTTTTGTTCGGGTCCTCACCTTGGCCCATTGAAGCTATTCAGATGGATTTGGTTGTTCACTGTTTGAAAATGTAAAAATTGTCTGTGGCTAGGACAGGTACCGGGTCTTCGACAGCTTCTTCCAAGAAATCGTCCTCTTCAACTTCCTGTTGAGGGTCGACTGGGGGTGGATTTGTGTTTCCTGCTTCTGTTGTTACCTCAGGATCTGGGTTAATATTATGTTCTCCACCAATTTTTGTGTGCTGTGTTTTCGGACTTTTGCAGCTTTTGCCCTGGGGCCGCAGGTTGTTGACAAACAACTGTCGTCGGCTAAACGACACACTGAAAATGATAAGAGAAGAGGAGGTTCAGAAACACGTCTTCATTCTCAGGCAGTCGAATCCAGAATGATTCGCCTGCCTGACCGAAAGAGTAGTCTGCGCTCCCTTCCTCAGATCATTAGCCAATCAGGTTTCAGCGATTTGATCAGGTGATAAAACTTTTTTGTGACGGTTCCCCAAGCGACGCATGCGCACTGACTTTGAAATCCGCTTACGGATTGTTTGGACAGGAAAGTAATAAATGTTCGAGCCCTTGTTCTCAACCTGCCAAAAATGAACTTAGATTGTCGTCTAAGGAGCTTCCACAGTTCTAAAGATGATATCAAAGATTGGTAATGAAAGGAAACCGAAATTAAGTTTGACATAAAGATTGATATGAATGCGTCACTAACGTAACAGTTTATACAATGGTCTTTGAGCAATTTTGAAATTTCACATTTTCTATTTTAATCATTCACAAATTTCTCCTAAAGTTATTCGAAAACAAATTTCAGTTTCAAATCCTACACATTTTTAGCTTCATTTTGATACCAAATTTGACAAGTTTTGAACTTGAAGAAAAATACTTGAGTCTATGATTTTTATACAAAAATATTTTGAATTAAGGCCATATTTTGTCAATGTATGTGTAAAATCATCTCTCTATCAAAAACATGTTCACTTTTCTGAGAATCTGCCGAATAAAATGGCATGCAAATTGGCAAAATTTGGAAAGATGAAATGTAAAATCTTGCTTTTGCAACACAAGCTAATATGTTTCGTATGAAAGTGCATTATGAGAAAATGTTGGTCACACATATTGTAAAGATGCAATTTACTGCAAGTAGGTCATTGAACCCCAAAGTTACGCAATGAAAATATCATAAAATCAGCATCATAATAAATGTATTCGACATAACATACAACATATGCTGCACTCTGCATGCTAAGTGGTTAATCCAGTCATGGTAAATAACTTTGCTACACGCCGGTGTGTCGGGCATCAAAATCAGTTATGGACCCGACATAAAGCCATTTATATCAGTTGGTTGGGGCCGTGTCGTGTCTGTTGCCGGGTTATTTAAGGTTCAATTGGTGGTCTTATTTTGCTCCGGTATTTCAGTGGTGTTGTTTTTTCGAAAACAGGTATCTCCAGGTGTCGCAATAAGTTGTTTCTGGCGAGTCCTCATTTTTGAATCATCATAGGCATTATCTGTAATTTTTCTGCTCCTGTGATGAATCATTGATAGGTTAGGAAACCTTCATGCAGACCAAACAGCTAACTAAATGTTTCGAACTACTGCAGAAGCAGAGGGCGAGGATTTGGATCCAGTAAATCTAGCTTAACCCCTCCATCCCCGTCCCCTATGATTGTATTACTGACCGTTCCAAGTCGTCTGTACTTCTGTTGTGGTTCTCAAATGTTTCATATCGATATGTCTGCTTATCTATAGTCATTTAGCAATGGGGCTAGCTGAAAAGCCGCCAATTTTACTTTTTGTTTAGGTTTTTAATTTGAAATTAAAACAGGTAAAATAGATCTTGCTGCTGCTTTTAGTTATGGTAGCTGAATGGGCACCTGTTTGTGATTGAGCTGTTCATTCGGTTTTACCGTGCATGTCCTTCGTGAAATTTTGTAAGTTGTGTGCGTGTGTTTTTCCGTTTGGTTTTGAGGGCGGGATGTGGGATCTGATTTTATTATATACCTATCAGTGATATACTCTTTGAATTGCATGTTTTCCTGCCACCTGGTACAGAAGCCGGATCAAACTGACGTTTTCTGAATCCGTATCACTATCCCATAAAACGCGGCTATGCCTGAGTTCCAGCTTCAGACGCGTCATTTTTACGTGCATGGTAGAAACGAGAACCAGAGAAACGGGACTAATGCGGTAACGTCAACAAAAACGTCAAAAGGCCCGCCTCGATAGCTCAGTCGGTAGCGTTTGTCTCATGACTAGTTACATATCTCTGCCTTGCAGGTTCGAATCTGGGTCGATGCATTAGCGCTGGCAAGTATGAATGGTTGGCTGTTCCCTAAGGTATATAAAGAATTATAATAGTAACTTGATCTGGCGTACTGTATCTCGTTTCGTGGATGAGCACATACCATCGGATCACTCTCGACGCAATGCTGGCATTTTCATTTTCATAAGCAGAGAAATTTTTATACTCAGCTAAACTGAGCAAGACAACAACTGTACTTATCAGTAATTTGCTATTCATTAGCAGGTAAAATTTCATGTTTAGCTGAGCTGAGCATGAAAAAATATGTTTTATAACCTCGGGGCCAGTTTCCATATTCGCCCAACACCAAACGGGAAAGGAAACCTATAATTTTAAAAGCAGAAACACAAAGCAAAACAAGACAGTCAAAAAAAAAACGCCAACAGGTCATCTCTTTCCGAGCAGACAGCCGGGAGGCTATCCGAACTAGAACTGTCTGAGCTGACTACAGTCTCGCTGCGTTGCGCTGCTATTGACATTGGAAATAGAAAGATAAATGAACCGCAACAAAACAAAACCAACAAAGTCACATATGCCCCTGGTGAAGACTCAGGTAAGACTGGGCATCTACCAAGTCTGCTCAGAGTCTTTGTTGTACGCTTTAAGAGTCTTCGCTGTCGGCATGGAAATAGCTTAGATCTTATCCTACCATTAGTGCACAGCGATGACTCTGATCAGACTGGGTGGATGCTCAGGCTGATCTGAGTCTGCGCTGGGTGCAAATGCCAAATCGTTAGTTTTGTCGTGTCAGACCTCACATATATAATCCAGCTAGCCAGCCGCGAGAAGTTTCCTGAGATAATGAAGAATTAAAGAAAGAAAGTAAGAAAAAAAAAATAGACAAATACAAGCAGAAAAATAGGTTATAAGACTTTTAGTCCGATTCTCAATCTCGCTTTCTAACAGCCCTTTATCCATACGTCTAAACGAGCCTTCTCTGACTAACAGATGTCATTTGATGTTTTTGACTGGCGGTTTTTAGTTGTTCACACAACATAAAATGTGAACAGTCAGAGAGGGCTGGGATAATCCATATGTATACCAAATATGTAGATTCTAGCTTGAGTAGTTTCTGAGAAAATAGTGAAATAAATTTACATTGAAAAGCCAGAAAAATGAGAGAAATATGTGTAATAAAGTCAGATGCTTAGTCTTGCAAAATGACAACCTCTTATCCATAAGTATATAAAGTTTAAAGGTTTTAACTTCAATAATTTAAAAGAAAAAACGAATAAATAAAAACACACACCAAAATTCGCACAGTGACACAAAACACTTTCAACGTGCGCTTAATGCCCCAGTCACACACGCACAATGCGGATAGGGCGGATAGTTGCGGATAAAATCCTCCGTTTACCCGCAGAATTTGTGGGCGAGGCTTATTTTCATTTAATGAATTAACGGATATAGTTATCAATAGATGCGGACAGATACGGGTGGTAAAAGATGTCAGCGGTTAGGTATGTTCCTTTTGGATTGGCACGATGCGGATGGATACTGATAGGTAAGATCCACTAACCTTCCGTTACCTTCTGTAACCTTTGGATGCGGATAACTTCCTTCAGATACGGACTGTTGCGCATGCATAGCGGAGAGAAGGATAGAAAAGATTAACTGTGACGTCCACATCTGTGTCTAGTCATTGTATGCTCCAGTCACACACACACATACGGATTCTGCGGACGCTACGGATGGCCCATCCGAATATATCCGTATTACCCGTTATGGATCCGTATCGAATCCGCAGAGTCCGTAACTGTCGTATCATATCCGCAGGGTCCGCAGGATCCGCATCGAAATTTTGAAAAGTTTCAAAAATCGGGCGCGGATGAGTTAAAGATATACGCCCTGATATGTTTCTATTAAATTTCAAATTTGTCACGAAAAATTGCATCAAAGACATGAAAATGATTTATATTAAGAGTACTTTTATCTACCAAATTTATAATTTGGGCCGGTCACTGGAAGTAGGAGAATTTAAGAAAATATAAAAAACGCGGGAATAGCGGGTCGTCATTCCCGCCAAAAACGAATACTGGATACGCCTAGTAATCATGGTTAATCAGGGAAAAGTTATATCATGAATAATTCTAAGCCCTTTCTTTAATCAACATCGGACAGTTATTGGTTGAAAAGATCTCACGTGCACGGATTAGAGATTAATGCTATTGTAAGGTTATTTACTCCACTATTCATAAAATGCAAAGCATGCTTGCAGAAACGCCTTTTTATTCCCATGTGGGAGTCAATCAATTTATGACGAAAAAATGTTCATGAATATTCAAGAAGGGTTCGCAATGATATATCGTCTCTGCCTCCGTACCAAAGACATTTTGGATGAAGATTTTTTGCTCAATTCTTAATTTTGTTGCATACAACTAATCCGTTAAATTCTTTTGTGGTTATTTCATAATGAAATACGAAGGTGTATACCTTTAACCGAACTGGTGCGTTGATAAACGAATTCATCCGTATCCATCCGTATTTAATCCTTGTCGCATACATTTCTATTCCGTAATGTAATCCGTAACTGAACCTATCATTCCGCAGTTCCCACCCCCAAGTTGAGGGCTGATACGGTTTCATACGGGCCGTTACCTTTAGTTACGAAAGCTACGGGTCCCGTTCGGCGTATTGTAACGGAATGTTTCCTATAGAAACGTTTCAATACAAATAGCTTGATGGTTTGGAGAGGCGGCTGTACAGCAACGACACAAGCAGGGCGGCGAAGAGACATAGACTGTATCTCAAGCATTACTACAACGAAGAGGCCGGGTCGGTGTCATGACAGTGCATGTGCAGTTATGGTGCGATGTCATGATTTTTATTTGTAACAGTGGGGTCACCTTTTTTTATGAGCTTACCGATGGCAAAAGTAGGGCCATCATTTCATAAACTTATTTGACTTTTTTAATTCCAATTAGTTGTCCAAGATAGGACAAGGTAATTCCTTTATGAATCCCAATTCGTTGTCTAATAAATAGTGAAATGAAGCATTAAATATCTCTTCGACTTGTGTCATAGTCGATGATGGCCCTACTACTTTCGAATGTGTTCTGTGCTCTTGAATGAACTCTTTTAAATATCTATTTTTTCTCAAGGCAACTGGTGTTGTGCCATGCGGCGACCGTAAAACGTCTCCCCGTACGTCATCCATATTGCAGATTATATATATTTTTCCTTTGAGATCAAGAAAATATTCTGAGAAACCAGAATTTATTTATTGGTTTAGATTTATGTTCCAGATTATTGCTATTTTTCACTTCCATACCTTTTATGGTACTAATCAGTCTTTGAATTGACTGCCTTATCAAAATTAAAAAATACACTATGCTTTCTCTGGTTTTTGTACATGTAACCAGATCATATCAGGGTCACTAATGCTGTTTGAGTAGAGAAATCTCGAAGTGTGGTCCACGTTCCTTCCTTCGAATGTGTCCAATGCTCTGTGTTCTTGAAGGATTAGAATAGTATCTACTTTTTTATCAACTGCCGACTGAATATTTCTGTCAACCAAGCAGTAAATGGGTTCCTTTTTCAAATCAGGGAAGGATAAAGCAGCGAAAGGAGAGGGATAAGCTTCGGCTTTCATATGCTACGCCCAAGGTACATTGGTCCTAACCTACCCACCAACCCCCTCCTCCCCCAAGCCACTGCCCCTACGGCCACTAGGCTATAGGAAAACTTTTCCTTTACACAATTTATAGGTGGGATCAAGGTAAAAACATTTATTATTAAAAAAACTAATTCTTCATGAGCACAGAACACTAAACACATTCGAAAGAAGGAGAATGGGCCATACTTCGAGTTTCCGATTACTCAAGCCTCATCAGTAACCCTGACATGACCCGTAACCTCCGTAACTAAAGGTAAAAATCCACATGAGACCGTATCAGTCTTGAACTTGGGGCTGCGTAATGGTGGTTTCACTTACAGATAGGATAAGGAATAGATATGGATGAGACTCGGATTAGATACGGATAGATGCGCATAAATTCGTTCAGTTACGGACCACTACGGTTTACTTATCCGCGCCCGAATTTTGAACCTATTCAAAATTCAAAATTTTGACGCGGATCCTGCGGATATGATATGGACAGTTACGAACTCTGTGGATGCGATACGGATCCATTACGGATTAAACGGATAGATACGAATATATTCGGAAGGGCCATCGGTAGTATCAGCAGAATCCGTATATGTGTGTGTGACTGGGCATTAGGAAAAGAAAACTGGACATATAAAGCAAGAAATAATCGCAAATTAATAGAGCCAAATTCTTAATCCCACGGTACAAAAAAAAACTACCCAAAGCAAAACAAAACAAAACAAAAAGCATTCTTCATGTGTTTACAAAGTTTGAAGATTCTAGGCACACTTCCCTAGAAAACTGCAACACAAAGGGGGATGCCTATAAGGCCCCTTTCCTGCCCAAGAGCAAAATGTTTTATTTTCAACTGATGATTAGCCTATAGTGTCCACTATACTGATTCAATATTGGTTAAGCTCCGTAAGCGCTAATTTTGGAATAATGGGGTTATTAAAGTGGGTGGGGTAAATCAGCATGAACCAGGGGAGTCATATTATAAGCTACATTTCTCCTTTGAATTTAATTGCATTCATATATACCTTCCTTTATAAGTTTAAATAATGTCTTTGGTGACATCTTTTCTCAATTTCTACCTTTCAAAGTAAAATTTCATGTCTGCAGAATTTCTTTTAGAGACACTATCAATTTTCATTAATTTTGGTTCTTTGATTTCAATATATTCTACCATATCTCTAGAACCAATGGATGATTTCTAACCAAACTAAAATGGGTTCACCGTTGGGAGAATGCAGACTGTTGATTAAATTTTGATGACCTTGACCTTTGTTTCAAGGTAACAGTAAGACTTATAATGTCAGTTTTAAATCAAGTTTTGATCATTGTCTACACATAAGCTCCTGAATTGATATGAAATCGTGACTAAAGCGGCCTAAATTAAACATTATGAAGAGTTAGAGTACTAGTTATGATTAAATGGCCATGAAATCATCTTCAAGGTCAAGGTTAGAACAGACAGTTTAATCAAAAATCTCACACAGCTAGTAAGCAGAACTTTAACGAATATGTATGTTTCTATTCGCAAATCAATGCTTAATGTGCATATAATGACCTTGACCTTGACCTGGAGGTCACCAATAGATTCAGAAGTTCCGTATTTTACAATAGACTTTTCTATAACATTTAAGTTTCACCCAGTTCTGTTTCATTATGTTTGGCTAATGTTGACCTTCAGACCATTATAAGTCTAACTGTGACATAGAATCAAAGGTCAAGGTCATCAAAATTTAATCAAGAGTTTGCATTCTCCTGAGGGTGAACTCATCTTTGTTTGATAAGAAGTCATCCATTGGTTCTAGAGATATGGTAGAATATATTGAAATCAAAGTACCAGAATTAATTAAAATTGACAGTGTCTCTAAAAGAATTTCTGCAGACATGAAATTTTAGTTTGAAAGGTAGAATGGAGAAAAGTTGTCACCAAAGACATTATTTTAACTTATAAAGGAAGGTATATATGAATACCATTAAATTTGAAGGAGAAATATAGCTTATAATATGACTCCCCTGGTTCATGCTGATTTACCCCACCCCCTTTTATAAGCCATATATTCCAAAAGTAGGGCTTACGGAGTTTAACCACTATAGATTCAGTATAGCGGACACTATAGGCTAATCATCAGCTGAAAATAAAACATTTTGCTCTTGGGCAGAAAAAGGGCCTTATAGGCACCCCCAGCCCCCTTCTACCTTAAAAAAATAGATGTGCATAACCTTGTTATGGTGAAACACATTTACTTTAAGTTTCATAAAGTTTCGGTAATAGGTTACTTACTTATGGCTCACAGTTTTGATTTAAAGTCAACTCAAGGGCAATAACTCCAATACTGCTGGAGCCAGACGATTACTGATGAAACTTCACGTGCATCAGTGCATTATAGTGATATATATTAAAGGGGGGTGCCTATAAGGCCCTTTTTCTGCCCAAGAGCAAAATGTTTTATTTTCAGCTGGTGATTCGACTATAGTGTCCGCTATACTGAAACGATAGTGGTTAAGCTCCGTAAGCCCTACTTTTGGAAAAATGGGGTTATTAAAGTGGTGGGGTAAATCAGCTTGAACCAGGGGTGTCATATTATAAGCTGTATTTCTCCTTCAAATTTAATGGCATCCATAAATATATTCCTTTATAAGTTGAAGTAATGTCTTCGGTGACATATTTTCTCAAATTCTATCTTTTAAAGTAAAATCTTATGTCTGCAGAATTCCTTTTAGAGACACTGTCAATTTTCATTAATTTTGGTACTTTGAATTCAATATATTCTACGATATCTCTAGAACCAATGGATAACTTCTAACCAAACTAACATGGGTTCACCGTTGGGAGAGTGCAAACTGTTAATAAAATTTTGGTGACCTTGACCTTTGTTTCAAGGTCACAGTAAGACTTATAATGTCAATTTTAAGTCAAGTTTTTGCCATTGTCTACACAGTAGCTCCTAAACAGATATGAAATCATGGCCAAAGTGGCCTAAATCAATAATAATGAGGAGTTAAAGCACTTGTTATTATCAAATGGCCATGACATCATCTTCAAGGTCAAGGTCAAGGTTAGACTAGACAGAGTTTAACCAAAGATCTCACACAGCTAGTAAGCAGAAATTTAACAAATAAGTTTGTTTCTATTTGTAAATCAATGCTAAATATGCATATAATGACCTTGACATTGATCTGAAGGTCACCAATACATTCAGAAGTTCATTATTTTACAATACACTTTTCTATAACCTTTAAGTTTAACCCAATTCTGTTTCATCATGTTTGGCTAATACTGACCTTCAAACCAAGGTCAAGGTCAGTCTGTGCACATTAAATATTGATTTTCAAATAAAAACACTCAGATTTGGTACATTTCTGTCGACTGATTGATGAAATCTATAATTTAACTCTGTTTAGTCTAGCCATGACCTTGACCTTGAAGATGATGTTATGGCCATTTAATCATGATGTCATGGCCATTTAATCATAACTAGTGCTCTAACTCCTCATTATGTTTAATTTAGGTCACTTTGGGGACAATTCCATATCAATTCAGGAGCTACTGTGTATACAATGGCCAAAACTTGACTTAAAATTGATATTATAAGTCTTAATGTGACCTTGAAACAAAGGTCAAGGTCACCAAAATTCAATCAACAGTTTGCACTCTCCTAATGGTGAAACCATGTTAGTTTGGTAAGAAGTCATCTATTGGTTCTAGAGATATCGTAGAATATATTGAATTCAAAGTACCAAAATTAATGAAAATTGACAGTGTCTCTAAAAGAAATTCTGCAGACATAAGATTTTTCTTTAAAAGATGGAATTTGAGAAAAGATGTCACCAAAGACATTACTTCAACTTATAAAGGAAGGTATAAATGGATGCCGTTAAATTTGAAGGAGAAATATAGCTTTTAATATGACACCCCTGGTTCATGCTGATTTACCCCACCCACTTTAATAACCCCATTTTTCCAAAAGTAGGGCTTACGGAGCTTAACCACTATTGATTCAGTATAGCGGACACTATAGTCTAATCATCAGCTGAAAATAAAACATTTTGCTCTTGGGCAGAAAAAGGGCCTTATGGGCACCCCCCTTTAAGTTTCATAAAATTCCGTCCAGTTGTTGCTTAGTAAGGGCTCCCGACGGACGGACGGAGGAAGGACAGACGGAAGGACGGACGGACAGACGGAACGGACAGACGGACTGACAGACAGATGGACCGAAGAAAACTCTATCCCTCCGCTTTCGACAGGGGATAATGAGCCACAGCAGAACCTCCGCCTTGGAATGGTTAGCAAGGAATCCTAGGGTGAGGTGGGGGCTTAACATACGCATCACCATCGCCAGGGACGATGTCATGGTTTATAAAGATTCAAGTTCTTCGGTCCACTCTAAAGATCTCAAACCCACCCATCAATGGATCCAAACATCAAGCATACAAATCAGGATTAAATACTGACTGGAAACAACATGAACATACAACAGAACCAACAATGAGACATAGGAGCCAAAGAACTCAAACAGATGAACCTTCCGGCTTAGAAAATGTAGACCGCATTGCGACGTAAACGAGAATTGAGCCGCGACACGACAAGATAACAAAGTGGCATGTGCGCCCAGCGAAGGCTCAGACCAGCTTGGGCATCTGCCCAGTCTGATGAGAGTCTTTGCTGCGCGCTTAAAGGTAGTTAAGGATCTAAGCTACCTCCATGCCGACAACGAAGACTATGATAAGCCTGGGCGGATGCCCAGGCTATTCTGAGTATTCGTTGGGCGCAAATGCCACTTTGTTTGTTTTGTGGTGTCGCGGCCCAAATAGGTTAGACCATATGACACATCAGCCCTCAGGAGCAGTTATAAAAGAGACAAACTGATACACTCTCCTGTACGTTAAATGGCAGTTGCGTCAGAAATTAGAGAAAAAAAATAAAAGTCATCCACCGCATGTTTGAACTATTTTTTTTCTGATAAACAGGTTAATATCATAATGTGGCAAGTGCGCGTATATGTACCGTAATTATGCCGTTATAGGACGGAGGTTTTCCCTTCCAGAACAATCCAAAAATCTAGATCTTCCAAGACGGATCTAGGTATTCATGATTGTTTTGGAAGAGAGAAAACACCAATTTATACCAGCATTCCTTAAGACTGGTCTAGATATTTAGGGGTCATTCTAGAGGGGTTTGGTGGGGGAATCCCGCTTTATAGCTGAATAAAGACGGTAACTACAATGTATATTCAACTCCTTTGAGATTAACTCAAGTATGGTTACCTACCGCTGAGCCACTTGAGGAACGTGGTTAGGAGAACAGAACTGAACTGAACTTAACTCAAGTATGCCATTCTCCGGCTTTTTAGGTTTTAGTAGCCGATACTTCAAAGTATGGCCCATGTTCCCTCATGTGTTTGTTTTCTAGCTTTTAAGATTTAACTGACTTCACTGCAGCTTATATTAAGCCATTCTCTGGCTTTTGAGGTTTGAATAGCCGAGACTTCAAAGTATGGCCCAAGTTCCTTCCTTTGTTTGTTTTCTAACTTTTAAGATTTAACTGACTTTACTGCAGCTGGTGTTGAGCCGTGTGGCGGCCGTAGAACGTCTCCTCTTAGATCATCCAGAGGAGCCCCGGTAGCTCAGTGGGTTAGGCGCTGGCCTACTGATCTAGCGGACCGGGTTCGATCCTCGCTCGAGGCGAGAATCTTACCTACCGTAAACGGGGTTCCGTTGCACACAGCCTTTCATTATCACCGTCCCATTGTCCTGATATAACTGAAATACTGTTGAAAAGGGCGTAAAATCGCAGGTCACCCATCACCCATCGTCCTTTGAGATCAGAAAATATATTTGAACTTTTTTTCTTATTCTAGGTCATCGATTTTTAAATATTTAGACCCTTTTTGATTTATCAGTCTTTGAATCGACTGCCTTATAAAAAAATTAAGAAATTACTGTATGCTTTTCTCTGGTTTCGTCACCAGATATTGTCAGGGTTAACAAAGAGGCTTGAGTAGCGACTCCTAAAAATGTTGCTTAATGACGTCAACGTTTCAAACTAGACTATGCATTTGTAACAGAGAAGAAAATTATTGGAGATTAAATTATAGGTTTGAGAAAAATTACACTTTTCCGATGTAAGAATTGCCGGTAGCATCTCACTTATAGTTCGAGAGGAGCATGGCATACACGTTATGCCATGCTCCTCTCAAACTATGCGAGAGATGACGTCATAGATCTGTTACCATAGCAAGTAAGGAATAACCAACTATTGAGCTTAGGTCCTTGACAGAATGACGCCTTGATGACGTCACTGAGACGTCAGTATTACTTCTTACTAGTTAATATGGCAATAGATATATGACGTCAATATATGCCATGCTCCGGCAATTTTTCAATGATATTAAAAACCGAAACTAACATTTTCTTAAACAAATAATTATTCTCAAGTGATTTAATTCTTGTTTTGTGTAGATTCATTGCCGCTCGCTAACAATAACAATAACAGCTATAGCAACAAACAACACATAAAACAACTAAGAAGAACCAAAACCGAAGTGCCACTTTGGGTCACTCGTCAGGCAATATTGAAATTTGATGTAAAAGATTCTGTCACGGTCGAAAGAAGATAGTAGGCCGAGAAACGCACCCTAAATTATTTGAAAAAAAAATTATGAACACCTAAACAATCCTAGAATTGAGCAAGTTGGATTTTCAATGCAGCAAGGCGTCTAAGATATGCAGATAAAATGACAAACGATGTAGACCCTGATCATACTGCTCTTTGCAGTCTGATCTGGGTCTTTTCAGTGTGCTCAGACCAATATGTACCAATATTTAGATTTTTGCAGTTACATATTCGCCATAGGCGGCGAACAAGTAGTTTCATTTGTTTTACGTTAGAACGCGTTTTTCTGTTCTATTTTATTCTGTCCCATAGCCTGTAGGATTCATTTTTTTCCTGTCCTTGAAATTCTGGTCGGAGATCGTTTGGATAAGAGTAACCAAAACGCTAGCATAAGCATTGGACATAAAGGAAACAAAAGCATAAAAATTAAATTCTATTGGTCTAAGGTTTATCTTTTTTCAATTGACCGTTTACATGAACTTTTTTTACTACCTTCATGTTCTAGTATAAAACTTAACCTTTAGTTACGTTAATTATTTTAACCAATCCACAATGCCGCTAGACTCGCATGCTCGGAAAACGAAAACATGTCCCGCCTGCATTTCCCTGGCAACAGGTGAATAGCTTAAAAACTACTATGGTAGCGAGTCATTTAGATGTAGTATGAATTTGGAAATCTATCAATAATCAATCAATAAGAATGCTTTAAAACTAATAAAAAATTGTCAATCCCTCCACTCAATCTAAAATCCAATCTGACTAAATTTACTCGCCATGTGGAGAGAAAAAACGATGCAAATTTATTAACAAAAACCAAATACCTGGAAATATACACTAGTTTTTTAAGGATATTAAGCGGCTATAAGTATTCATCTGCAAGTTAAAAAAGAGACATTGTCAGTCCCTCCACTCGACCCCAAATCCAATCTGATTTAAATTACTTGTCATATAGAAGGGATACAAATTTATCAACAAAAAGCAAATTTCTTGGTATATACAATCGTTTCTAAACTTATTGCCGATTTGATGGCCTCAGTCGAAGCAGAGTAATGCTTTCAACTACCGGACTTTCAATTTCACTGACGACTCTCACAGATACATAGATAAGTATTATACTAGGCAGGTGATGCTTACTACTCGCGAGCACTTGATCACACATTTGTTTTGGAGTCCATGACTGTGTATCTAAAATATCTCGGAATTGTCAATGTTTATATGACTTATGACTGGGAACTGTCACTATTTATATGACTTTATCTGATGTGGGATTTGACTGTATTAATTCCTGATCATTGCCTATCTTTTTACATTGCATATCAGAACTTTTGTGGTTGTGCCGTGTGGTGCCCCTAAAAAGTCTCCCCGTACATTCATTTAATGCTCTTATTATTGCAATCCTCAGAGATTGTTTGCAATCAAGTTTTACTATTCCTGTCCCTTGATTCCATACCAATATGATATTGTATTAAAGGTTATTTGTCAACGGACATTTGTATCTAATTGTGTAACGGATACTTACCTTTGAATCTGTGGAATTTTTGAATCTGTGGACTTTTTAATTTGTGGACTGTGAATTTTGACATTGTTTTTGTCGGGTCTCTATCTCTAATTCATCATAAGTCGTACCCGTGATATGCTTGTTTCCTGTGATGAGTCAGTGATGGGTTAGGAAACCTTCATGCAGACCAAACAGCTAACTAGATGTTTCAAACCATCGCCAAAGCAGAGAGCGAGGATTGGATCCAGTGCAATATGTTTAAGCCCCACACCACCTAGTATTTATTTATTTTTGCTGACCGTTACAATGCGGTACTTTTTCTGTGGTGCCTCTGTGTTACATGTTGTTATGTCTTCGTCCGCTTGTTGATGGTCTCTATCAGTCTGGTAAACTGAACAGCTGCCCATTCTACCTTTTGTTTTGTTTTGTAATTTAAAATACAATAAATAGAGACATAAAATAGATCTTGCTCTGTTTTAATGAGGGCACCTAAATGGCCACCTGTTTGGTAAAGAGCTGCTCATTCGATTTACCGTGCGTGTCTTTCGTAAACTTTTATCATTTTGTGTTTGTGTGCTTCGTTCCCTTGAGGTTTCAAGAGCGGGATGTGTGATTTGATTGTATGAATTCCTGATCATTGCCTAATTTTTTACTTTACGAGTTCGGACTTGTGTGATGGATGCTTTGAATACTTGAAGTTTTATATAGAATAAGGGCTCGAACTATTTATCTGCAATAATGAAGTTATAGCTATTCGAAATATTGGGACTTTTAAATCAAAACTTGTTTTACTTCGTTTTTTCGTCGTACAAATATGTAAGCAGCTGACGAAACAGCATCGTTTTGAAATCTGTGTCATGTCATAATAACGTCATGTAAAGAAGCATAGGCAGCATGCCACTTATATCAAACGTTTTAGAATTTTGGCTCCAAGAACGGTCGTGACGCGAGTAACACTCTCCCTTAGACTTTTGGGAGTGAAACAGATTGGGAGCTAGGGAAGATGTAAAAATAAGTTTTACAAACGGTCGAAAATCCCTTCAAGGCTTGTTTGTTGTAGTATTTTGTCATTCCGTTTAAAAAAATAAAATTTCTTATCTTATGAACGCAGTACCAAATTGATCTTTCGAACAAAACATTGAAAAAGTGTTGTAGTAAAAACATCCAGTATAAACAGTACTTTGGAGAATGATGGAGGTTGGACTAGGCCAAATTCAGGGGAAGGGGGGTAGAAAACGGCAAAAAAGCTTGTATCAATATAATACAATATTAAAAAGTATCCCACCACACTCTTTGTGGGGTCTGATTTTTCCTTTTTCTATTTGTTTACCGAGTTACTTTTGTTTCAATTCCAAACAACTGACATATAAAGGAAACAATGTTACTGGCCGAAGTCACCTGCTGTTCGAATTTACTTGACTTGACCCTAAATTACGAAATCAAATCGGAGTTCGGTTGGACCTGGCGAATTGTAAAACCATTTTTCAGCAGAAAATAAACCGTTAAAGTAAATCATCCTCTATACACAACACACTGAAAATTGGTGAGGAGAAAATGACCAGGAACCGACATATAGAGAATCTTACACGAGTGGTCATTTCATTTGAAATTTATGAAACGAGCCTTCGGCGAGTTTCATAAATTTCATATGAAATGACCGAAGGCTCGTTTCATAAATTTCATATGAAATGACCACAAGTGTAAGGTCTGTTTATCATATAACCCTTAAATTGGATTTTAACGCCTTCACACTGAACATTATTTCAATAAGAAAAAACGCATTGTTGACATGGACGTTATCAATGACGTTACGTGTACGCGCCAAAGTGTTATTACACGTGTGGTCATACGATTTTTATGACATGACGTTATTCACCAAATTACAGCGACGTCATATGATATAAACACCTAACATCAAATGGGAAAGGAAAACTATAAAGCAGAGACACAAAGCAAAAAAAGACAGTAGAGCGAAGCGCCAACAGGTTATTTCTTTCCCGGCAGACAGCCGGGAGGCTATCCTAAACTTGAACTGTCTGAGCTGACTACAGTCTCGCTGTGTCGCGCTGCTACTGACATTGGAAATATGCTCAACCAAATTAAAAACGTGACACCTAATTTATCCAATATTCCATATCTCATGTCATCTGTAGATTATTTTCAGTTTAATTTCTAAACTCAACAGGGATTATCGTGTACTATCCCAGAAATTCAGTTCTGTTGGTGAAATGGTTCACTGCTATAGCCAGACAAATGAAACTTCACGTGCATCAGCGCATTATAAGCGCATTATAATGATATATATATATATATATATATTAGACAATTAGATACAAATGTCCGTTGACAAATAACCTTTAATACAATATCATATCTAATTTAAGTTTCATGAAATTCCGTCCGGTGGTTACTTAGGCCGGGCTCCGAACGGGCAGACGGAAGAAGGACGGACCGAAGGACGGACATACAGACGGAACGGATAGACGGATTGACAGACAGACAGACAGACGGGCGGACACGAAGAAAACTTTTTCCCTCCGCCTTCGGCGTGGGATAATAAGCCACAGCAGAACCACCGCCCTGGAATGGTTAGCAAGGAATCCCATGGTGGGTTGGGGGCTTTACATACGCATAACAATCGCCATGGATTCTGTCATGGTTCATAAACATACAAGTTCTTCGGTCCATGCGAAGGACTTCTAACCCACCCATCAATGGATCCAAACAGCAAGCATACAAATCAGGATTCAATACTGACTGGAAACAACATGAACATATAACAGAATCAACAACGAAACACTGCGTCATACTTTCTTTACTTATTTGAGCCGCGACACAACAAAACCAACAAAGTGGCATGTGCGCCGAGAGTGGCATGTGCGCCCACCGAATACTCAGATCAGCCTGGGCATTCGCCAAGTCTGATCAGAGTCTTTGCTGTGCGCTGAAAGGGAAGCTAAGGATCTAAGCTACCTTCATGCCGACAACGAAGACTATGATCAGCCTTGGCGCATGGTCTTAGTCTTCGCGGAAGGCACATGCCACTTTGTTTGTTTTGTCGTGTCGCGGCTCAAATAAGTAAGACAGTACGGCACATTCGCCCCAGGAACAGTTATACAAAGGACAAACTGATAAACTCTCCTGCAGGAGAAATGACCTTTGCGTGAGACATTAGAGAAAAAACTTTAAATGCCACCGCATGTTTGAACTAATTTTTTTTCTGATAAACAGGTTAATATATCATAATGTCGCAAGTGCACGTATATGTACCGTTTGTCTGCCGTTATAGGACGGAGGGTTTCCCTTCCAAAACAATCCAAAACAAACAATCCAAAAATCTAGATCCGTCTTATAAGACGAATCTAGATTTTCAGAATTCTTTTGAAAAGGAAAACATCAAGTGCCAGCATATACTGAGACTGGTCTAGATCTTTGTGGTCTTTCTAGAGGGGTTTGGTGGGGAATCCCGTTATATAGCTGAATAAAGACGGTAACTACAATGTATATACAACTCCTTTGAGATGAACTAAAGTATGCCTTTCTTTGGCTTTCAAAGCATGAGAAGCCGAAACTTCAAAGTATGGCCCACGTACCTTTGTATGTTTTCTAACACTTTAAGATTTTAATTGACTTCTCTGCACCTGGTGTTGTGCCGTGTGGTGGCCCTAAAAAGTCCCCGTAGATCATCCAAACTGCAGATTATAATTTATTTTTATTCTTTGAGATCAGCATAAATACGGAAAAAAGAGCTGATTTTCTATTGGTTTACACTCTTATTCTAGATCATTAATTTTAATCATCTGTACCCTTTTTGAAATTAATCAGTTTTGATTCGACTGCCTTATAAAGAAATAAGAAATGACAGTATTCTTTTCTCTGGCTACGTTACCAGATATTGTCAAGGTTACTAATGAGGCTTGAATAGCCGACACTTGACGTTCGGCCCATGTTCCTTCTTCAGAATGTGTTCCCTGTTCTCGAAGAAACTCTTTAATATAAACGTATCTATACCAGTGTTAGTGCGACAGATGCGCGTTTCTGTATTCAACTTCTTCAGTATCACTAAACCCCAAAAGGTTTGAAAGAAAAGAGCTGATGGGCAGGTCTCGGCAGGCGAAGGCGTCCCCCAATCGAGTCACCTGAACCCCTGTGTCTCGAGAAAAGCCACAGACAAGAGCGTCAGGAAAGAGATGTCCAATGCTGCAAGAACCCGCAAAAAGCCAAAACAACTCAAAAGAATGGAAACCAACCTCAGCTAAGATTCTTGTCGCTATGACAGGTTTGTCTTAGTTTTAGAATAATTTAGAAAATAAACCAGATAGACATCAAATGGAATGAGGTTACTTGAAACCAGTATTTAGTAGCGACCCCAATGCCAGAGAATCAAAATCAACACTGAAACACTGACTAACTGGTATGATGATATCCTCTGGGACAAATTGTCCACCAGCAGTGACATCGGCCCACTTATATAAACGTATTCATACCAATTTTAGTGCGACAGACGCGCGTTTCTGTATTTAGCTTCTTCAGTGTCGCTAAAACCCAACGTTTGAAAGATAAGAGATGAAAGGCAGGTCTCGGCAGGCAAGGAGCATCCCTCTTAGAGCGAGCTTACCATCGCATTCCGCGGGACACTTAAGTTGCAGACATCAGGTAAGAGACACCTACGTATTAACAAGCGAGCGCCTTAACCCCTGTGTCTCGAGAAAAACCACAGGCAAGGGCATCAGGAAAGAGATGTCCGATGCAGCAAGAACCCGCACATTGCCAAAACTCGAAAGAATAGAAGCCGAACTCAGTTAAGATTATTGTCACTATGACAAGTTTGTCTTTGTTTTAGAATAATTTAGAAATTAAACCAGATATACATCAAATGGCACCAGGTTACTTTAAATCAGTATTTAAGTAGCAACCCCAATGCTAGAGAATAAGAATTAAACCATGAAACACTGAGTAGCTGGGAAAATGATATCCTCTGGGACAAATTGTCCACCAGCAGTGATATCGGCCCAGTGATTCGTATATAAACGTATTCATACCAATGTTAGTGCGTCAGACGCGCGTTTATGTATTTAACTTCTTAAGTGACGCTAAACCCCAAAACTTTGAAAGAAAAGCGATGATGGGCAGGTCTCGGAAGGCTACGAGCATTCCTCTACGTGCCACACTTACTGTTGCATCCCGACACATTAGCTGCAGACATCATGTAAGAGACACCTACGTATTAACTCGCAAGCGCAGGCGTCCCCCCCCCCCCACATCGAGCCACCTCAACCCCTGTGTCTCGAGAAAAGCCACAGACAAGGGCATCAGGAAAGAGATGTCCGATGCAGCAAGAACCCGCAAAAAGTTAAAAAAAACCCTCAAAAGAATGGAAGCCAAACTCAGTTCTGATTCTTGTCGCTATGACAAGTTTGTCTTAGTTTTATTTATTTTTCTAAATTTTACCAGATATACATCAAATTGAATAAGTTTACTTTGACTAAGTATTTAAGTGGTGACCCCTATGCTAGGGAATCAGAATCAACATTGAAACACTGCCTTACTGGGTTGATGATATTCTCGGGGACAAATTGTCCACGAGCAGTGATATCGGCCCAGTGGTTTTAATATAAACGTGTCCATACCAATTTTAGTGCGACAGACGCGCGTTTCTGTATTTAACTTCTTCAGTGTCGCTAAACCCCAAACGTTTGAAAAAAAGAGAGGATGGGCTGGTCTCGGCAGGCAACGAGCATCTAGTGGAGTTGCTAATGTCACAAAATTATGCTCCCGTGTCCACTTTTTGTTAATCAGGGTTTATATACATCAAAATGTTTGTCAATCTAAGTAGAGTCAGAAAATGGTTCCTGCGAATTTTTTCATGACCTTAATAAGGTCAAGGTCAAGGTCAAATGCACGGTTCTATAATTTTTCACCTTTATTTCATTTCTCTCCGTTTTAAGACATTAATGTCGTGTTTCAAAGGCGTAAATGAATTTTGTTTCATGAAAATTATCATTTGATGGACGCAATCAGGAAAACGATAAGAAAAGTTGATTTTGGAGAGCTTTAGCGAGCATTTTACGGGTATTTGCAGTACTTTTTCCACATAAATACAATGAAAATAGAGCTTTATATAGACTGGGTTGACAAAACATTCAGTTACAGACTTCGTATGGTATTATATAGCAATCCCTTAAATTATGAAAAATAGGGTTGGGCCCTAACGAACACAGTTGTTGCCATGGCAACCAGTATTTTCAGCCAGCAAACCTTATATCGAATCGGATTTCTATATCCGCAATGCGCTAGCTGATTCATTTTATGGTCAACCGTTCGAGATGGAGAAATAATATGCAGAAGGCCCATAGGCTGGTAACACTAAACACCTTTTTTATTTTTATTTTTTGTAGGAAAGTGGAAATACCGTAGGTCAAATGGTCACACTAAACACTGTATAAACTGATATCGTAGGTGTGAGATTTCGGAGAAAGTCTAGGGTACATGAAAGCTTGCTGTACATTTCTGTTTTCTGTTTTAAAGCAATACTAGTGTAGTGTAAGAGATTTACAAGCAGGTAAATATAAGAAACGAGGACTGAGCTTGCACAGAAATCATCTTGCCAGCTAGGAAACAGCTTTTATAGCCCAAGTCGAGAATACCAAGTAATCAAATATGACTAAGATTATTCTCGCAATGCTATTATATTAAGTAGCCTAAAATGTTAAAGGAAATAATATCAAAAGTACAAAAAGGATCGAGTCTCTGTATCGTGCCATGCGCACTACTGCAGGGAATGCTGGTTTGTGTTCATTATAAATATGAGTCGAGAAACAAACGATAGTCATAATTTTACATGAAAATTTTGTTTTGCTTGTAAAACCTGTCATTACTATACCAGTGTTCTAGAGGACCTGTGGCGCATTGCCGAATATTTACTAATATTACCTAACCAAAAGATTCTGCGTTTTAACAAACGAACGCGAACATTTTTCGAACTGAATAAAATAATTTATACATTATATACCTAATCCTCTAATCTACCAGCCGACTGTTTCAGTTTTAGGGTTTATTTCTTCAATCTGTAATAGCTGTATTGTCAATGTTCAGATCCCCGACATGCTGGTATAAAAAGATAACAGATAAAGACCTATTATCCTGCCAGTAATTGTTTCCAAATTATTAGCAAGGTGCACTAATTTCATTTCTCTACTGAGATATTATATCTATATTTCTGCAATTTAAATTTCTAAAAGAGAACGTTTTGAATATATACCAATGTTTACGCTTAATACATAATGAGCCGTAAACATACAAGCATCGAAGTCGCGAAATTAGAAATAGGGAGTATGATGGCATAGAGGATTCTAGAATTACGTGTACTGCTCCTACATGATTAACTGCCCTGATATCAGATATATCGGTATGGTGTAATGTGATATGTTGCAAGGTTTAGAAAAGCCTCGAAAACTTGTGCCAGATCACACAAAACACATGATAAATCCATATGGAAGCTATGATATAGGCTGTTTATCTCTATATAAGAAAGACTCAAGAAGCGGACAGAAAGAGACAAAAAATCTGATTTGGAATGCTCATGCTGACAAAAGAGTTAAACATGCATTACGCTCTATGCAGTTCAGGCTCACATTCATTATCAAGATAAATGTGTCGACCCCGCCCCTCCCCCACCAGCTGTCCCAGAAAAATATATTCTACCGCACAGACCGTTGATAAAAAGCTGTGAAAATCATATAATTTTTTCATGGTACAATAGAAAGATAACAGTTCGATACATTTCCTTTTACAGACGGGGTAATATACCACCCCGGCAGAATGGGAAGGGGGTGGGAGGAGGTTAGGCAGTGGATAGACAACCACCTGTGATCTGGTTCATATCATGTTCGTGATTGATTAACTTTTTTCTTAAGAAATGAACGTATGTTATAGCGATAATATTTTTTGCGACACGACAAAACCAACAAAGTGGCATTTGCGCCCAGCTCGACTCTGATCCTCCTGGGACTCCGTTCAGTCTGATCAGAGACTTCGCTGTCGGCATGGAGCTAGCCTAGACCCTGAGTACCCTTCAAGCGCACAGAATAGGCTCATGGTCAGACTGGGCGGATGCCCAAGTTGATCTGAGTCTTTGCTGGGTGCACATGCCACTTTGTTGGTTTTGTCGTGTCTTGACTCACATATGCTAAAAGTGAAATCGTTACTTGCGAGTACAGTTGTATTACTAGTTTGTTGAGCATAAATATCTATTGTTTAGTATTCATTCATAAGCTTCAAGTCAGTTAAAAGTTGGTTGCTGAGGATTCAAACTGGTTGCTCAAGTCTAATACAAAACACGTTTTTTTCTTCAAGAGAATTAAAAGTCACACAGCTGTACTTCAAACATTGCAATCTAGTTCATTGCACATATAGGATGTTTTGCTTGAAATTCAGTTAAGGTTTGAGCGCTGTTTAAATTTAGTCGCTTAAGGCACATATTAGAAGCTGTGGGCGGATACATAGAGGTTTTCAATGTATTTTTTTAACTCTATCGACTTTATTTTGTCTACATAATTTGTAGGGCATAAAAGATAATCTTAGCGTTATATGGTCAAAAATTCCAAATCTCACAAGAGTTCGTTGCTAGGGGCTCCAACCGGTTGCTAAGGACACATTTATCAACAGATTGTAGAAGTCAGACAGTTTCTTACAACACTGTCTTCATATTTTGTTTCAGGTAGAATATATGACATATATTCCGGATGGATTTCAGTAAACAGTCTCGTATTCGCTAAGAGTTAGTTGCTAAGACTGGTTGCTAAGGATGCTAAGGATAAATGTATGAGTAATTGTTCTAGAACAAGTGTATATTAAATAGGTTTTTTTTTCATCCAATTGTTTAAGTTCAATACTTACGCTTCAAAAGTATATACAACAGCTAATATAATACATTGTAAATAGAAGATGATTTGTTTGGAATTCTTTCAATAGCTCTAAATCTGTTCGAAGATGGTTGTCAAGTGCTTAAATCGGTCGCTAAGGACAAATATATACCCATATTGTTTCACTGATTTTTCAAAGTCAGCCGGCAATGCTTCAAATTGTCTTCAAAGTTTGTTGCACATAAAGGATAATCCCTTATGAAGTTCAGTACAATGTCTAAAATTTGTTAAGAGAAAGTTGCTAAGTGCTAAGGGTCGTTGCTATGGACAAAATATACGCCTCTTTTTCGACAATTTGTTATAGTCTGTAACTGGTTTGATAAAGATAACTTACAGTTAGCTATATAAACATTGATTATAGAAGATATTTCATTTGGAATAAACTAAAAAAATCCAAATTTGTTACAAGGTGGTTGCTATGGGCTCAAACTGGTTGCTAAGGACATAAAGATACCCATATGTTTCAACAGATTTTCATAGTCAGACAGCTGTGCTTTAAATATTACTTCCAATTGTCTTCGTAGTTTGTTGCTCATAACAGATATCCAGAATGAAAGTAAATCAAAAGTCTATAATCTGTTGATAGGAAGTCGCTAAGGACTAAAATTGGTTGCTAAGGACAAATGTATAGACTGGTTTGTCAACAGTTTGTTAAAATCCATTACTTGTTTGTTATATATAACTAATAATTGTCTGCATAATACATTGATAAAAGAAGATATCCACAATGAAAGTAAATCAAAAGTCTATAATCTGTTGATAGGAAGTCGCTAAGGACTAAAATTGGTTGCTAAGGACAAATGTATAGACTGGTTTGTCAACAGTTTGTTAAAATCCATTACTTGTTTGTTATATATAACTAATAATTGTCTGCATAATACATTGATAAAAGAAGATATCTCATTTGGAAATAAGTAAAAATAATCCAAATTTATTAAACGGTGGTTGCTATGGGCTCAAGCCGGTTGCTAAGGACACATAGATACCTATATGTTTCAACAGATTTTCAAAGTCAGACAGCTGTGCTTTAAATATTACTTTCAATTGTCTTTATAGTTTGTTGCTCATAACAGATATCCAGAATGAAAGATAATCAAAAGTCTGGAATCTGTTGATTGAAAGTTGCTAAGGAATGAAACTGGTTGCTAAGGACAAACGTATACGCAGGTTTTTCAACACATTGTTAATTTTCATAACTTGTTTGTTAAATATTACTTACAATTGTCTGCATAACACATTGCAAATAGAAGCTATCTCATTTGGAATTCAATCAAAAGTTCTAAATTTGTTTCAAAAGATGGTTGCTATGGGCTGAAACTGGTTGCTAAGGTAAATACAAATGCATCTTTTCAACCAATTGAAAATCTGTCAGCTGTCCTTGAAATATTTACAACAGTTTTTATCATGATTTATTACACATAATAGCTATTCTTCGTGGAATGAAGTCAAAGGTTTCAAATTTGTTAGAGGTTGGTTACTAAGGGCTGAAACTGGTTGCTAAGAATAAAGATATACACATTTCCTTCTTAAAAAATTACAGGAGTCCAACATCTATGCTCAAAACAAACCGTTTCGCATATAACAATCAAGATTTACTGCCTCAAAACCCATCAGGTTTGCACAACAAACTCCAATGCTTATCTTTAAAATGCCCAGGTTTTAGAAATATGCTTGCATAAATCTGATGCCATGGCAACGGATTTGATAAATAAGATATAATATTAAATACAATGGCCTGCTTAACTATTTTAACCGTAAGAGTGATCTGAGAAATGCCATATCCAATTCGCGTTTAACGAAACAATAATCATAGTGTTTATATCTATATATTTTCTTTCGACCTTTAATGAAATGACCTTGACCTTGCCACACTAGCGGTCAAAGTCAATTGTAAAATGAATTTTTACTTACAAACACTTATTTGCTTTCGATAATACCAAAATTTAGTCCCATATCTTACACTGTGCCCACCATAAATCACGACTTTTAAAGTTTTCCTTTCTATTTTGAAGCGTTGACCTTTGACCTTGACCTTGAAAAGTGATAGAAAAAATTCGCAGGAACCATTTTTGAAAACTACTTGTCAAAACAAACATTTTGGTATATAACATTCCTGATTAACAAAAAGTGGACACGGGATTACATAAGCAACTCCACTAATCCCTCTCCCAGCCACACTTATTGTTGCATTCCTCGGGACACTTAAGCTGCAGCCATCAGGAAAGAAACGCCTACGTATTATCTCGCGAGCGCAGGCGTTCCCCATCGAGTCGCCTCAACCCCTGTGAATCGAGACGCACATCAGGAAAGGGATGTCCGATGCAGCAAGAACTTAAGTATTTAGCAGTGACCCCAATGCTAGAGAATCAGAATCAACACTGAAACACTGACCATCTGGGTTGATGATATCCTCGGGGACAACTTGTACACAAGCAGTGATATCGGCCCAGTGATTCTAATATAAACGTATCCATACCAATAATAGTGCGACAGACGCGCTTTCATAAGTTTAACTTCTATAGTGTGGCTAAACCCAAAAAGTTTGAAACAAAAGAGATGATGGGCAGTCTCGGCAGGCAACGCGCATCCCTCTCCGAGCCACACTTACTGTCGCATTCCACGGAACACTTAAGCTGCAGACATCAGGTAATAAACTAGTCCAGTCAAATTGTGGGGGGACCTAAAACAAATTGCAACAAAAGGTTTCTTAGGTCACACCTCTGTTTTGGGGTCCATGTCTGTGTATCTAAAATATTCCGGAATTGTCTATGTTTAAATGACTTACGAGTTTGGACTTATGATTTGGGTACCTTGACCACTATCATTTAGCAGTTATAAGCTCCTAAGACCTACATTTTTAACATACTAAAAGTAGCACAAAATCGGAGAATGCGAAACTTGATTTTTTCATATGTCTTGTTTTCGAAGGATTTAAGTCACTGCACCGCTACTTTTGGTCGGAAAGTCACTTCTTAACATAATTTCTAAACAAGTAGAATCCATAGAAGTCGTTGATAAAACAATTATATTCTGTTCTTTAGCTTTTGCCTACCATTGAACTTGCAGCTGATGCATAACCGGTCGATCATATAGTATATTGATATGTGATGTATAAATGTTGGTTCTCAACAAAAATGCAAAAAAAGCTTTGTTGCAATTTGTTTTGGGTTTAGGGAAAAAAGCGCCAGTTTGCCTGGACTATAAAGGACGCCTATGTATTATTTCGCGAGCGTTGGTGTCCCTCATCGAGCCACCTGAACCCCTGTGTCTCGAGAAAAGCCACAGAAAAGGGCATCAGAAAAGGTATGTCCGATGGATCCGCAAAATGCCAAAACAACTCGAAAGAATGTAGCCGAACTCAGCTAGGTGTTACCGCCGACATACGTACTGATCTTGTCGTTATCCCTGGAATTCTCAAAGGGCAAAGATACATTGATGAAATTTTGCGTCCTCGTGTGTTGCCTTTTTACCGCAAATGGGTATAAACAACGCGACGTTCCAAGACGACAACGTCAGACCGCACAGGGCCATACTTGTGACTGGATTTCTTCAACAGAACAACGTGAGGCGTATGGAATGGCCGGCGATGTCTCCAGACCTGAGTTGCATCGAACATGTGTGGGATGTTCTAGGGAGAGCGTTTTCTGTACGACTGACTGAACACAGCCGGCTGGCGAATCTCTAGCGTATCCTCGTAGAGGAATGGAGGCGTATTCCTTAGCAGACCATCCGACGGCTCGTGTATTCAACCCGAAGTAGATTTGTTGAATGTCGTGACAGTCGTGGAGGCTATACTCATTACTGATCTCTGATGCTGAGTTCCGAAACTGGTTGAATGGTAAAGCAACAAAGTTTCAGTGTCATTAGGATGAAAAAAGGTGTTGGTCTTTTCGGTGTGTATCATTTAACGTCATTTCCTAGCAGAATGCTGACAGTGAAACTGTACTGTATCGACGTCGATAGAACATCAGGAATTTTAGCAGCATCCTTTAATGCCTCTTGCTGGCACCAGTACCGATCTAGTATCGTTTTACATCAGCATGTGCTGGTATCTGGAAGTCTTTACCTGTGAAGATTTGCACGTTTTTCAGAGTGACCCTTCCTGTTTTCAGCAGCCCCTAGACGAAATTCTTTCATAAATGGATTTTCGAAAAATACTGTTTTCCGTCGGGCAGTGGTTGCTGAACAGTGTGATATGCGGGTTTTGAAAAAGGATTAGGAAACAAAGTTTTTACACATTATTGGATGTCGTGGTCCATTACTTTTTTACCGAGTATATATACATGTGTATAAAATATGAACGGAAACCATTTTTTTCTCAAAATGATGTTGAAAAAGGGCCGTGACTCCAATAATGATTAGCGGATTTTATCAAAAATTAATCTTGACCTGTATTTTTGGATGATAAACCTGTGAACGAAATATAAATCCAATACACCAATCCTTTCAAAAAGCATCAAACGGAAACCATTTTTTTTGCACAAAATGAAGTGGAAAAAAGGCCATTACTCCATAATGATTGGCGGATTTTACAAAAATCGAACTTGCCTTGTATTGTCTGATTATATACCTGCGCAATAAAGAATCTCATACACCAGTCTTTTCAAAAGAAATCGAATGGAAACAATTTCCCGGGACGTACGTACGGGCAGCAGTGCTACTATCTGCGCCCCTCCACCCGTTGAATAATGAGGGTGCATAAAAATACATGTAGAACATCATTACAATATGTGCCCGCTAGGGAAATTCTCTTCCTGTCGAAGCCAAATATAACGAGGTAAAAAATGCTGGTTGATACCCACTGCTATGAAGTCACTCAAGTAAAGCAAGATTATCTGAGCCGCGACGTGTGAAAACCAACAAAGTGATTGTGCGCCCAGCGCAGACTCAGCTCAGCCTGGGCATCCGCCAAGTCTGATCAGAGTCTTCGCTGTCCGCATGAAGGTAGCTTAGACCCTTAGCTACCCTTGTAGCACAAAGCGAATACTCTGATCAGAATGGGGGGGTGCCCAGGCTGATCTGAGTCTTCGCTGGGCGCACAACCACATTGTTGGTTTTCTCGTGTCGCGGCTCAATTCTGACCATTTGAGGTTTTTGGTACGCCTCCATGCTTTCAGCCATTTTACATATTATAATTGGGCCGTGACACGAGAAAACCAACAATGTGGTTGTGCGACCAGTGCAGACTCAGATCAGCCTGGGCATCTGTCCAGTTTACTCAGACTCTCCGTTAAGAGCTCAAAGGGTAGCTAAGGGTCTAAGCTTCCTCCATGCGGACAACGACGACTCTGATCTGACTGGGCGGATGCCCAGGCTGATCTGTGTTTGCGCTGGGCGCACAACCACATTGTTTGTTTTCTCGTGTCGCGGCTCAATTATTGTTTTTGTTATATTTCGATTTTCGTAACGATCTTATCATCGCACCTCAGCGGAACGTATTCATGGCAGCAGTGCGGGGCACCGTGTTTCCGTCGTTGTCATTATCGTTCAAGAGGCAACACTCATTTTAGCTCTCCTTCCGTGAATCCACCCTGGTGGCAGACAATATCAGGCTTTTCTTCCTGGAACAACAGTTTAAGGGCCACGGCGTTGCTGAATCTTTGTTACCAAATGGCCGGCTCGCCATGTGCCATTGCCGCTCTTGCGTCGCGTCGAAGTGTTCATCATTCGTGTTCAGCAAGAGATACATAGGGGAACAACTTAAAGGCCCCGTTGCTCTATCAGCATGAAAATTTTTATCATAAGGAATCGCTGCAAGCTTCTCGGTATAGTTTTGTAACTGTAAATGACCGAGATTAGCCAGCTTTAAAAATTAAAACATCCTTGGGTTTCACAATAAAATGGGTTTGAAAACTTATTTAGGTCATTTTAGTTCGCAACTAAAATGACCTACTTTCGATTTCATAAAAAGGTAAAAATACAATGAACAGGTGTGGATTCCCAATCACTATTCCGCCAATGTTTATATATCATTGCTAGACGGGAAACCAGAACAAGAAATTGTTTTTTGAAGAGCGCTTTGATATTTTTAAAAAAACTTGCTTTCTCTACTTTTTGCCATTTGTATGACTCAATACATTACACCAAACCACATTTTATTACCAAACGTTAAGATTGAACCGCTTTTTACAATGATATGCGTTTAGGCGTTTTTACCGCTGATAGGACTATGGAGACCTTAAGTGCCCGTTTAAACGTTTATAACTGAGCTAGGTCAGTGACAGTAATGTCATGAGTAATATTTCTAAGCCATATAGCACCGGGTTGAGCAGAACGGTATTTTAGCCGCGACACAGAGGCATGAGCGGCCAGCATCGGTCCAGTCTGATCATAATATTTGCCGTCGGCATGGTGGCACTAGTAATTTAGACTCTTAGCTCCCCTTTGTGTAAAGGCACAACGTAGACTCTGATCAGACCGGGTGGGCTGGTTAAGAGCTGCTTAAATGCACCCATGTGAACAAAAAAAATCAATGTGATAGGTTAATCGAAGCTAGAATAATGATTATAGCACATATAAAAACAGAAGCAAACAAGCATAGAAACAAAAACATATTATTCATGGTTTATTAAGCATGCTACGAGTAGCAACCACTTAAGCACAGCTGAACAATCAACTATGTAACAACTAAAAGAACGCTTCATTGAACCGTTTTGAACAATTCTGGAAACTACATATTCAAGGTCGTATGATCTGTTTTTGAACTTAATCTAATTAGGTTGTCCTACTGTAAATGATTTATTGAGATAAGTGGGCAGTCTTTCAGGGCGAACAACTCTGCCTATTGGGCCCCGCCAATTTTGGCCTGCGAAATAGATGGGCTGCCAGGTGCCTCTGTGGCGCTGCAGCAGCCTCTGATTGACATTGTCTCAGGTCGGGTGAAAAGCCTACAAATTTGGAGGCAACGCCTCTACATGGCTAAATTAGTGTTTACTGGGACGTTAAACAATAACTCAAAAAACAACAACAACTCTGCCTATTTCATTTTGCCTTCTTCAAAAATTGGAGTCGATTCGTAAAGGAAGGAAGTAGCTCGAGTAATTTGCTCTACTATGAACCCTTTTTTTTTTTTTTTTGAAACTGGCCTCTTTTTTGAAGGTTTCGTCGCCCAGAGAATCAAACAAGAAGTCACAAGGAATGTTGTCAATGTAAAAGGGCTGAAAACGTAGATGTATGCCTATTCACATTAGTCGCAATTTTAATATTTTGTAGTAACAGTGGATTCTGGGTCAACCTAACTCTGCCAAGCATAAATGACTTAAGAACTTGTTAACAAACGGAAATGATTACATTCATCATACTTTGTTGAAAAGGTATGACATTTTCTCTTGAATGAAAATTTTAAGGGCATGAACCATGGAAGGATGGATGACTTGTGATTTTACGTTCTTTTTAACAGCATTTTAGTCATATCCGGCCAAAGCAAACGGCTGTAAGATCTGAACGGAAACATGTATGTTCTGAACAGACTCCTGTTCCTTTGTGTGTGTGTGTGTCGGGGGGGGGGGGGGGGGGGGGTCAATCAAAATATGTATCAAACTATTTCGGATTTCGGATGTTTGCATGGTTTATATGAGTTCGAACTCCTGATTTTGGTACGTTGACCACTCTACTTCAACCTTCAATAGCCATCTCTATCTACGTACATTCATACGTTTTTATTTTTACAGAAATTAATTTATTTAGATTTTTTTCTGGGTTTTACGCCAGCAAACACTCACAAACTGAGGCTGTATTTGCAGTTAGAGACTGACTCGCTAAAATGAAAATTGAAAAAAAAAAACAACAACAAAATGCACAGTTGAAATAATTATCGTAATTGCCCTTTAATGAAACACTTGTGTTGTTCAGTGAAGTCATGCGTCCAAATGATGCAGACTGAGTGACGAATAGTGTGTGCATTGATCAGACTAACAGTTGAGCCGCGACACGAGAAAAACAACAAATTGACATGAGCGCCCAGCGAAGACTCAGATCGGCCTGAGCATCCACCCAGTCTGATCTGAAACTCCCCAGCTGAGGATCTAAGCTAGCTCCATGCGGACAGCGAAGACTCAGATCAGACTGGGCAGATGCCCAGGCTGATCTGAGTCTGCGCTGGGCACACAACCACTTTGTTTGTTTTCTCGTGTTGCGGCTCAGTTTTATTTGGGTCTGCACTGTTTGATCTTGTAGAATAATCTGCGTTAAAAGAAACTTCAAGGTAGAAAATTTATTTAACACTGAAAATCAGATCGCATTTCTTTATACGTCAAGCCACAAAGCTCGGATTTTGCAAATGTATTTAAAGCAAATTGACATATCTTAACATCAAATTCGCCGTCTTTTACAATACGACATCTTTATGGATATTTCGACGTTATTTTTCCATAAATGTATCCCAGTCAGAAATTCGTTTTCCTACCAAAGGCTCTGGGAAAGAGGCTATATAGTGGAATATTCTCAACTCATAAAGCCATAACTAAACAAACCACTATGTGGAATATCCCCAAATGATAGAATCACATTTTCCCTTTACTCAAATTCCCCACCGGAAATTGTTTAATTTGAGAACCAAATATATAATGTCTTTTCCAGTTCTCATGACACACACACACACACACACACACACACACACACACACACACACACACACACACACACACACACAGAGAGGGAGAGATACCCTTTCTTTGATAACACGGGAAGTTGTTGTTTTATTGCTTTACGTCCAGACGCGACAAATAGATAGACCGATAGACAGACAAAGTCTCAACATAGTGGAATATGCTTAACTCATAAAGCAACAACTAAACAAACCAGCATGTGGAATATCCCAAATCATTAACCCAGTTTACTCCTCTACTCATTTTCCCCACCTGAAATGTTTCATTAGAGTACCTTAAATATAGTGGGATTTCCAGTTTTCATCATAGATGAACACACACACACACAGACACACAGACACAGACACACACACACACACACAGAGTTAAAGGCGTTTATCAACACCATGCCCTTTCTTTGCAAACACGGAACGACAGAGTGCCTTTTTCTGTGTAGGCACATGAAGACGTTTCTCCTCTTAGCAACAGTAAAGCAGTCAGACAGACAGACAGATAGATAATCCGACCGACCGACCGACAGCTTTAAAAGCATCCAGTCTCTAAACATTTCGCCGTTTATAAATAAATTTATCACAGCAAGAAAGTAGTTTTTCCCCTTTTTCCGGAAAGACACTATATTGTGGGAAATCTTTAAGTCATAAAGCAACTTTTCCCCTATAGTCATTTATTTTATTACAGTACTTAATATATACTAAGATTTCTAGCTCTCCTCACACATACACACATACTTACACGAGTATGACGACAAAAATACCATATAAGCCGCGTCTGATCAGAGTCTTCGCTGTCCGCATGGCGGTAGCTTAGACATTTAGCCACCCTTTAAGCGCTTAGAGAAGAGTCTGATCAGACTAGGCGGATGTCCAGGCTGATCTGAGTCTGCGCTGGGCGCACAACCACTTTGTTGGTTTTCTCATGTCACGGCTAAATTATACTGAGATTTCCAGCTCTCCTCACACATACACACATACACACACACTTACAAGAGTATGACGACAAAGATACCATATGAAATCTTTCTTAATTTACAACAGCAGGAGAGGAAAATAAAATTGAGCCGCGACACGGCAAAAGCAACATTGTGGTTGTACGCCCAAGGCAGACTCAGATCGATTAGCCTGGGCGTCCCCCTGGTCCACTCAGACTTTTTGCTAAGCACTTAATACCAGTTCTCTGTAAGCACCAGACTTTTCAAGAAACGCAAGGTCGGAAGTTCTTCTTCAAACTTTCTCACATTGTGTTTAGTCAGACAAAAACAAATAATTGGCACCTCATTTTTTCGTTTGCCATATCGTTGCCATGGTAACCGCGTTTTTCTGTTTTTGCAGAAAAAATGCCAAAAATTCAATAGAAATTTGCGTTTTTCGCTCTTGTATATCACCGAGAATAGACAAGGCTTGATCACAAACTCTTTAAATCTACAAAGTAGGGACCTATGTTATTAACATGAAGCTTCAAAACAACTTTGTTCGAATGATTTTGACATATTTACTGGTCTTCAAAGGTGGGTGGGGTAACCAGGTATTGCAAAACACAGTTTTTAGGCATTTTTAAGCATCACGTTTAAAAAACGCACACTTCTAGGACTCATTTGCATACTTAAACATAAAAGAAAAGACTTTCAACTTTTGGAAAATGAAAAAAACAGAGTGGGGCAAAGCTGACTTCAGACCGTAACCATGGCAACAAATCATACCCCATGCAAAAAGTGAAAACAGAAACTTATACTGAAACTACACTATCATAATCAAATTAAATGCACTGCAGCTATAATGACTGGTCCAAATGCTGCAGAAATAATAATTCTATATAATTTGGTGAAGGTTCGACACCTTAAGGGTTGAAAGTCCCATTTATATTCATTTACAGGGCCCAAAAGGGGGCAAAACAAGGTCAAAATTAACGTATCTCACTCATTGTCTCTAGGAATCAACAAAAAGACACCATAGGTTACTTTTGAATTGGATATGAAATTATTAGATTGACATAAACCGATAGAAAATATGGCATTAGGGAGCCCTACATCTCTAGGTATGGAGTCTATAGGGGGCCCAAAAAGGGGTAAATTTGAAAATACTCATCCAAAATAATAATCATTCTTCACAGTGGTACACACTACAGCATTTGCCAAGATAAAATAGGTTGGAAAAAGATTAAAAAAAAACCAGCCTTAGATATGCCACCAGTAAATTTGCACTCAAGGGGCTGGGATCCCTATTTATGAAAATTTAAGGGGCTCGAAAAGGGGAAAATGGTCAAAATTACCACATATCACTCATTTTCCGTATCAGTACACAAAAGACAGCACTGGATGCTTTTAAATTTGATATGACAAAATAAGTTTGACATATACTGATAGCAAATATGACAAAAAGGAGCCCAACATTCCCAAGTATGGAGATTATAGGGGCCGAAAAGGGGTTAATTTGAAATAAACAAAAAAAAAAATGGTCGTTCTTCACAATAAGCACACTACAGCATTTGTCAATATGAAATAGGTTGAAAAAAGTCTTATACATGTATATGCCAAAAGTATACTTGCAATCAAGCGGCTGGGAGCCCTATTAATAATGATTAAAGGGGCTCAAAAAGGGGCAAAAATGGCCAAAATTACCATATATCACTCGTTCTCTCTACAAATCAACAAAAGACAGCACTGGTCACATTTAGATTTGTTATGAAATATTAGATTGACATATATTGATCGAAAATATTGGAAAAGTGAGTCCTAAATCCCTGGGTAGGGAGTATATAGGGGCTCAGAAAGGGGTAAATTGGAATTCGCTAAAGATAAACAACAAATATTGTAGATTATTAATTTCTTCACACAGAAACAAAGTACTGCATTTGTTGTGTTGAAAGTGGTTGTTAAACTACAAGCCTAATATATATTAATATAAAATATGTCATACTTAAATTCATTAAAGGGGCCTAACAGAGGCTGCTTATGTGAAAATGTAAAAGAAATAAACAAAAACAAAATGGATGAATGTTTTCTTATAGAAACAAACAGAGATGTTGATTTTAATAGTAAAGTATTTTATGCAGACAATAACACATTATTAGCTTTTCGGAAATGGGTAAAGCTGGTTTTCCATGGGTCTTATCCTTTAGCACTTTCTATGCGTACGTTTAACATGACTGTTACAAAAGCGTGGCACAAATAGCGTAAATAATGAATTTCGATTCTAAACATGCTTCATTCCAGAGAACGTATTTCAGTGACAAACCTTCTTAGCTACTATATTTTTGCCATAGTCTTATAATGGACAAATACAGAGCCTGCGCGGAAAAAAAAAAAACAAAAAAAAAAAAAACAGTCATATAAAACGCTCCATGCAAATCCCTCTATACAGTGTAGTTTGTTGGAACTATTGGACCATGTACTCTTGCTCTTACCATTCATTAGGCGATGGAAGACTATACATCTCAAATAGAAAGGATTATTACACAGATCTGAGCATTTTTCTTTTTTTCTATTTATTTTTACCTTTTTTATTTTATTTTTTATATATATTTATTTATTTATTTATTTATTTATATTTTTTAAGGATTTGTTTTTGAATTTATTTATTTATTTATTTTTTTTTTTTATTTTTTTTTTTTTTTTTTTTTTCAAGTTTTGTTTTTTGCCAGCCCACTGGAGAAAGTCATTATTTTAAAAATGTGCAATTATTCAGATATAAATTTTCAATGAATCAGTAAAAAAATCAAATGTGATTGTGAAGGAAAGCAATCCTCAAAATAGGATATCCAAATAACGAAGTACAGTTTCCCACAGGTCAAGTTTTTCGGCTGTCTTTAAAACATGAGGGGTTAAGTCATATTTGCAAGCATGGGGTATGAGAGCTTTTTGAAGGTCCATGAAATGAGTCATGAATATCCAGGATATTGGATATGAAGGAGGCAGATTAGGGCTATCTGTGGATCAAAGAGCTGTGTCATGTGTCTTTGTGGTGGAATGTTTGATGCAGGTACAATTGAGGGTGAATTGATAAACATCCAAGTTTTCTTCAGCCATTTTACGAAAGGAGGCGACAACTTTTGAGACAGACTTCCTGTTTACTTCCCTGGCCTTGTGAGACTTCCTGTTTGCTTCCCTGCCGTTGTAGGATTGGACTTTGCCCCAAAGAAGGCAAGAGTTGATCCCCATTGAGAAAGAAGGAACACAGAAAATAGCAGAGTTGCCTCCCCCTGCCAGTGTATCTTGTAGCCTTGAGTTTTCAGTCTTGGTCAGTTAGATATATTCGTTACGTGTTATGTGTCTGTGGCGAGGAAGTTTTGATGCAGATGCAATGTTTGAGGGGAAATGGATAAACATCTATGTTTTTTTGGCCATTTTACAAAGGGGAAAAACTTTTGGGCCTTCCTGTTTACTTCCCTCGTCTTATGAGACTCCTGTTTGCTTCTCTTCCGTTATAGGATTCGCTTTTGGAGGTTGGGCTTTGCCCCAAGGAAGACAATTTTTTCCGTCAGGAGCTGATTCCCACTGAGAATGGAGGAAAGACAGAAAATGGCAGCCTTGCCTCCCTTGCCAGTATATCAAATCACCTTGAGTTTTCGGTCTTGATCTGTTCCAATACACATGTGACATGTTATATGTCTGTGTCGAAGACGTTTTCGTGCAGATTCAATTTTTGTTTTGAGGTTGAATAGACGCACATCCATGTTTTCCAGAAATTTTACAACGGGGAGCAACTTTTGATATTTCCTGTTCACTTCCCTGGCCTCATGGGACTTCCTGTTTGCTTCCCTTCCAGTGTGGGATTCGCTTTTGGAGGCTGAGCTTAGCCCAACGGGGAGCAAACATTTTCCTTCAGGAGCTGGTCCCCATTGAGATGGAGGCAAGACGCAAAATGACAGAGTTGCCGCCCCTGCAAGTATATCTAGTCACCTTGAGTTTTTAGTTTTGGTCTGTTCTAACATATTCATTTTTATGCTGTCTGATACTGCACTTGTATATATTATAGAAATGTACATCTCAAATAAGGATCCCAGGGAAAATTGGATTCATATCCAAAATCAATTGGGCCCCTATTATATAAAGTCATTATTGCTAGTATTATTACTACCTCCTCTTCCTGCCCCCCCCCCCCCCCCCCCCCCCACAAAAAAAAAAAAAAGAAAATATAAAAAAAATGTCGGTTAAGAAAGATTGTATAGGCTGCAAGTTTTGGCTTTACACTCCATTTACGTATTTACGCAGAAAATGTGGTTCAAATTTTGGATATCCATGTTCAATTTATAGATACCAAATATTCATCTTGATTCTACGCAAATTTTGTAAATTTAGTGTGTAAGTGTACTCAAAATTTTCACTTTGGGGGGGGGGGGGGGGAGTATTAGATTAGATTTGTAGGTTTCATGGTCAAAATTTCAATACAAGGCGACGTGCCAGAGGAGGGAAAAAGCGGTTTGCGGCCATTAAACCGACGAGTTACCTCCCCCAAACCAGTTGTTGCAGCTATGCACGTTTTCAGACTGGACGGTTAATGTGTCAGAGCGGAAGAAAGTTCATTATTTATCCATATATCCAAGGGGTAACAGGGATAATTCAAAGATATTTTTCATACTTCTGAATGAAAGCACATGTTTTGAACCTCATTAGAACCGTCTCAGCGAGGCGGATCTAATGAGGGGGTTCAAATGAGGTCTCACAGTGAATTTTTTATGGAAACATAGGGAAAATAATCCCTAAATTATCCGTGTTACCCCCTTCTTATCTGAAGCAGTGTTTACTTATCCTAAATACGGTGTATGGATACATAGGCAGGTTTTTCTGCCAATTTTTCAAAGGGAGACAAATTTTGTGACTTCCCCTTTGATTCCCTGGACATTAAAATTAGTTAAGGTATTTCAATATTAATAACAATTAATGAAGTTAAGAGCTCCAGATAAGGTGGGGTTTTAAGGATATTTTAAGTTATTTTTCTTATTTCTGAATAAACATATGTTACGTCCCCTCATTAGAACTGTCTCAGCTAGAGAGTTTTAATAAGGGGTCACAACGTATGTTTTTTTATGGAAAAATAAGGAAAATTTCCCTTAATTATACTTGCTACCGCTTTTTAGCAAGTGAGTCACATATGCCCCCGACCAGTGCCACCGCCTGATGAAAGCATACTTTAACACAAAACTACACTGCAAATGTTATACACATACAAAGTTCAAAGTCCTTGACCTTGACCTTTTGTAAGCAGCTCTATCCATATGGTGTAAACTAGTATGAAATTATTAACTTAGTCAAGTATCATTAGGCTCCATTCAAGTATATTAGATGTATGACCCAAAACTATACAGCAAATGGCGAAGTCCTACCCATGACCCTTACCCTGAATCTTAGATGGTCCTGATCAAAAGTAATGCTATAGGGATATCATGAACCAAATATGGAAGAATTATAGCCAGATCGCTTTTCGCACATGAAGTATTTATATTCAGGTATAAGAGGGTGAAATGTAGGTCAAGATCAGGTATTTCCTCCAATAAAATATGGTAGTTCTAGATCTATGGGATTATAAGGGAAACCCCCTTCATACAGCACAATTTTTTTTGTTGTGTGGTGGTGTGTCATGTAGCGGTGACCAATGAAAAACAGAGATTCGAGGTGTAGGGGAGTGGCTGTGTGTTGTGTCGCATGGCCAATGAAGAACAGAGATTTGTCACAGTGACTAATGGAAAACAGGGATTCAAAGACATAAAGAACAGATTTTTATGGAGGCCTGTGGTTGCGTGTTGTGTCACGGTGACTAATGAAAAATAGACATTTGTCGCGGTGACCAATGAAAAATCAGAGATTCAATATAGCTATTCAATAACTAGATGTTTCCTCAAAACCGATAGAAGTTGGCTTGATTACAGAGCACTAACCAAAATTGGCCTATTGTCCGTGCAATGAAATTTTCAATACAGTGTCTCCCATTCTGATGGACATACAGATATTTTTAGTTTACAAGGTGCATACCTTTGCTTCGACGGCAAGCAACTTCAGCAATGATGACGTTTGTTCCATTAAGCAAAAAATGTAATTATCTTTTGTTAAGTTTTTTACATAAGTCTTTTTCGGCCCCATTTAACCCATTCGTGAAGATGTTGGGCACCCCATCGCCATGTTGTATATCAGTATCTGTGAAACCAGTGTGTGAAACAAATATTTCCATAACAAATTTAAATATGACCAGTCCACTTTTGAAAATTCGTGTAAAGAACTAATGATTTGTGGTAATTTTGACCATTTTGCCTCTGTTTGGGACCCTGAAAAAGGAGTTAATATGATTTTTTATCCCTTATTCCATGTTAACTAGCGGCATATATAAGCCTCCTTCATTTTGGCTACTGATTCTACGACAAATGCTTTAGTGTGCTCCTATGTGAAGAATAGTTATCATTTTGGGCAAATATTTTCGAATTTTCCCCTTTTGGGCCCCTTAGACTCCAAACCTAGAGATGTAAGGCACCCAATTGCCATGTTTTTTAATCAACATAATTATGTCAAACTTATTTTTATAAACAAATCTAAAAGTAACTAGTATTGTCTGTTGTTAATCTGTGGAAAGAAATATTGATTTTTGTTTTTAAATTTTGACCATCTTTCCCCTTTTGAGCCCCTTCATTGATAAAACCAGGGCTCCCAGTCCCATGATTGCAACTTTACCAACGGCATATATAAGACTGTGCTGAGGCTGTGCTATTTTCAAACTATTTCATAAAGACAAATGCTGTAGTGTGTACCAATAAGAAGAATGAGCATTATGTCATGAATATTATTAAATGTACCCCTTTTTGGGGCCCCTATAGACTCGGCCAGGAGAAATCAGGCTGCCCTTTACAATGTTTTCTATTACTATATGTCAAACTAATGTTTTCATAACAAATTTAAAAGGAACGAGTGTTGCATTCTGTTTATCCTTAGAGAGATTAAGTGATATGAGGTAATTTTGACCAGTTTTGCCCCTTTTTGGGACCCTTAAATGGGTATAAATTTGGTTTCTTGTCCCTTATTGCAAATTCACTAGAAGCATATATAAGGCTATATTTTTCCTGCCTTTTTTAACATGAAAAATGCTGTAGTGTGTTTCACTTGTCCCTTATTGCAAATTCACTAGAAGCATATATAAGGCTATATTTTTCCTGCCTATTTTAACATGAAAAATGCTGTAGTGTGTTTCACTGTGAAGCATGATAATATTTTCGATTTTTTCCCTTTTCGGGCCCCTTGGGACTCCTTTTGGGCCCTTTGGGACTCAAAGCCTTGAGATGTAAGGCACCCATTTACATATTTTATATCAGTCTGCGTCAAACTTAAATTTTCATTACAAATTTGGAAGTAAACTGTTTTGTTTTATGTTGGTCCGTGGACAGGATTGGTGATTTGTGTTAATTTTGACCAATTTTGTCCCTTTTAGAGCCCCTTTAATCAATAGGTGATGGGCCCTCCACCCCTCCCCACCCCCGGTTGCAAATTTACCTACGACATATATAAGCCTGCTCTTTCTTTGCAACCAATTTCATCATTTTAAATGCTGTAATGTGTTCTACTGTGAAAAATGGTCATTATGTTGGTAAAATTTTCTCAAACATACCCCTTTTGGGCCCCTATAGACTCAATCCCTGGAAATCTAGGGCTCTCCATTGTCATGTTTTCTATCAGTTTATGTCAAGCTAGTATTTTCCTTACAAATATTTAAATAATTAGTGTTGTCTTTTGTTGATTCATAGTGAGAATGAGTGATATATATGGTAATTTTGACCATTTTTGCCCCTTTTGGGGCCCTTTTAATGGATATAAATAGCAATCCCAACCCTTTAGGTGTCAAACTTTCATCAAATTAAGTAGAATACATATTTCAATAGCAGAAGGATCACAAGTTATAGCTGCAATGCATTTAATGTGGTTGCAAATCTGTGGTAATAGTATAACCTTCCGTTTTTACTTTCTTGCATGGGGTATGGCTTGTTCCCATGGTTACGGTCTCAAGTCAGCTTTGCCCCACTCAGTTTTTTTCATTTTCTGAAAATGGAAAGCCTCCCGTTTGATGTTAAAGTATGCAAATGTGTCACAGAAGTGTGCGTTTTTTAAACATGATGATTAAAAATGCCTAATAATTGTGTTTTGCAATACCTGGCTACCCCACCCACATTTGCAGTACAGTAGGTATACCAAAGGCATTGGATCAACGTTGTTTTGATGTTTCACATTAATAACATAAGTCCCTAGTTTGTAGATTTAAAGAGTTTCTGATGAAACCTTGCCCATTCTTGGAGACATACAAATTCAGAAATTGTGAATTTCTGTTGAACATTTTAGCATTTTTTCGGCAAAAACAGAAAAACGTGGTTACCATGGCAACGAGATGGTAAATGAACAAACGAAGTGCGACTTACTTGTTTTTGTGTGACAACAAAATAAGGGAGAAAGTTTGAAAAAGAACTCCCGACCTTGCGTTTCCGGCCCTCTATACAAAAAGTCTGGTGCTTACAGAGAATTGGTATTAAAAGGTAGCTATGGGTCTAAGCTACCTCCATGCGAACGTCTGCGCTGGGCGCACAACCACGTGCACATTGTTGGTTTTCACGTGTCGCGGCTTATTAATAAAATGACTTTTGATCATTTCTTTATTCTCATTTCTTCCATGCCAATGAGACAAACAAGCATTTAAGCATCCATCGTTCTTTCTTTACAGTTGAAAATGAACGTTTTCAATGGGATTTCTGGCCATTGCTATTTTTTCTAACAACTCAGCTGAGCACACAAGATTGTAGGTAGATGCAAAAGCGAAGCTAAAGGCTTGCACCAATACAATATCCTTTCTTGGAAAACGCGAAAAGACCGAGTACGTATTTAGATGTCGCCGTTTTTCCCCTAAACAAAAATAAGGCAGGCAGACAGAAATGAGCCGCGACACGAGAAAACCAACAATGTGGTTATGCGTCCAGCGCAGACTCAAATCAGCCTGGGCATCCGCCTAGTCTGATCAGAGTCTTCGCTGTCCGCATGAAGGTAGCTTAGACCCTTAGCTACCCTCTAAGCGCTTAGCGAAAAGTCTGATCAGACTGGGCGGATGCCCAGGCTGATCTGAGTCTGCGCTGGGCGCACAACCACATTGTTTGGTTTCCCGTGTCGCGGCTCTATTGTGCTTGCATGTGCCGCTTCCCTTATCGGGCGTCATTGTTTTGGACAACTACTTGGATTTCAGTTTCAGGTTTGTAGCTCACTATAACGGGAAGGGGACGAGCAAATTCCACAGCATAGTATGATTTTGTAACCGTATTACAAGGGAATCAACATTAAAGATGAAGTGGTTTTGCTCTATATCTGCAAACCTATAAAATACATCTGTATCATATAGGGCTGAATGTGTCTTTGCGATACTATTAATGACCCCGCTCTTTTTTAGGTCACTGTGACCTGTATTTCCCGAGTCATTGATTTTGCCCTATATTTCGAGCACTGTTTGATGGGAATATAACATACTTGGGACAATGGCTCAGTCTAACACTTGGAAGGACTTAATACCTTTTGGAGGCAACCGGGTCTCATATTTCATGGTCCAGGTATTCGGAGGTAACTGGGGCTCATATTTTATGGTCCAATGCTTTATTATTATTATTATTATTATTATTATTAATATCTTTAACAGTATTTAACGCATTATGCTTGGGTTAATGAATTATTGTGATAGTATGAATGACCATATATTATTCGTACCTCACTTCGACCTGTATATCATGGTCTAGTGAGTTTGGCCGTTCATCCTGAGTTAAACAGATAGGCATTTTAAAATGGCGATATTTCAGACAAAAATAGCGTCCTACGGAAAATTCTAGTCCATTTCCGCATAAAACAAGAAATATAAATATTTTTGTTTAGGTATGCATTAGGGTATTTTTTTTTTTTGTCGTTTCTTGAATAATGTGTTCCATCGGACGCGGAACGCCGAGTCGGGGCCGAATCGGCGTGGGTGTGTACCGCATGTGTGTTAGAGGAGGGGAGGGAGGTGGGGGCGGGGAGGGGGGCACTTTGAATTTCCGAGTAGAGGATTTGTTTTCAAATTAACTATCTGGTGCTGTAAATAGTTTGTGTTTGTGTGGGCTAACGCTTGTATGTATCATTAGAGAGTCCTTTTCTCCCTTTTGAGGTGTCAAAATGTGTGTTCAATATCTTATGTTTGTTACAGTTATTAGGCCATTATTGGTATGTTTTTTGGGTAATACCTGGAATAAAATTCTGACAAAGAAAATAGTATTTAAAATTATATTTATCCTGTACTTTGTTAAAGATCGTATACTTATAATTGGTCTTATATGGGCAGACTATAAACAGCACTTTCATATCAAATGTAAAAATGTCTACTGCGGTCACTTTTGCTAGTATGAACTGTCAGGGCCTTTCGAACAAAGCTGCGAGAGCTGATACTTTAAATTTTCTTAGAACTAAAAAGTTCTCAGTATATATGTTGCAAGATACCCATTTTGTTACAAAAGAAGAAAATTATATCAGAACACAATGGGGCTATGAATGTTATTTTAGCAATTTTTCATCCAATTCAAGAGGTGTAGCAATATTGTTTAATAATAACTTTGAATTTAAGGTTCATGATGTAGAGAAAGATGATAACGGAAATAAACTAATTTTGGACATTACCATTGAAGGTAAACGATTGACCTTAATTAATATTTATGGTCCTAATAGAGATGATCCTGAATTCTATCAAGGCATATTAAATTCTATTGTTGCATATAATAACCCGGTTATTCTTGCTGGCGATTTTAATTTAGTAATCAATCCGGAGATGGATCTACAGGATTATGTAAATGTAAATAACCCAAAAGCACGCGAGCAAGTTCTAAATATGATGTTCGAATGCAACTTACTAGACGTATGGAGAGACCTGAATTTAGAAAAATATCAATATACATGGAGACGAAAACATACAAATAAAAAGGCAAGACTCGATTTCTTCTTAATTTCAGAATGCTTCTTAACGGATGTAAACGAAACAAAAATATTATCTGGATACAAAACGGACCACTCTTTAGTTTTGCTTAAATTAGATGTAGGTAAATTTCAAAAAGGTACATCGTATTGGAAATTTAATAATTCATTATTACGAGACGCAAAGTATGTGGAATCAATTAAGAAAGTAATAAATAGCACAAAGCTTTTATATGTAGTAGAAAATCAGTCGCTTAATTCAAATATAAATAATTTGCCATTGCAAGATATAAAATTTTCTATCGATGATAGTTTATTTTTTGATGTCCTCTTAATGGAGATAAGAGGCAAAACTATTGCGTATGCATCATATAAAAAAAAGGTAGAGGAAAGTAAGGAAAAAAAATTATATGAAGAAATTGATAAGTTAGAAAAGGAAGAAAACATTAATTTTACTTTATTAGATACTAAACGTACAGAATTGTATGATATTAGGCAGAAAAAAATGGAAGGAGTAAAAATAAGATCAAGAGCAAGATGGGTAAGTGATGGAGAAAAAATGACAAAATATTTCTGTAATATGGAAAGTCGGAATTTTACAAGTAAATATATGAATAGCTTAATTAACGATAATGGAGACATTCTGAAAAATCAGTCAGATATACTAACAGAAACAATGCTTTTCTATAAACAACTTTATTCTAAAAAAGATACCACTGACGTCGATTTAGATGAATTGTTAGGTAACTATTGTATACCAAAACTAGATGAATCAGAAAAAATAAAATTATAAGGAAAAATTACTTATGCTGAAATACTTTTGTGTCTTAAAAAAGCTTCAAATAATACAAGCCCCGGCTTTGATGGATTTACTTACGAATTTTTCAATTTTTTTTGGAATGATATAGGCTATTTTTTGCTTAGAGCAATAAATGCCTGCTTTGAAAATGAAAATTTATTGGACTCATTAAAGCGTGGAGTTATAACTTGCATCCCAAAAGGTAATAAAAATAAATCATTTCTAAAAAATTGGAGGCCGATATCACTACTAAATACGTCTTACAAATTAGCTTCGTCGTGCATTGCGGAAAGGCTTAAAACAGTTCTGCCTAAAATAATCAATGAAGATCAGACAGGATTTATCACAGGGCGATATATTGGAGAAAATCTAAGATTATTATACGATACAATATTTTATACTGAAAAACAGCAAATTCCTGGAATGCTTCTTTTGATAGATTTCGAAAAAGCCTTTGACTCGGTGTCATGGGATTTTCTATTTAAAACGCTAGACTTTTTTAATTTTGGGATTGATTTTAAGAAGTGGGTTAAAATGTTTTATAAAAATAGTCAGTCTTGTGTAATTGTCAATGGGCATTTATCGGATTGGTTTTATTTGCACCGTGGCTGCCGACAAGGTGATCCTTTATCGCCGTATTTATTCATTGTTTGTGCAGAAATACTGGCTGCCCTTATAAGAAACAATGAGGGTATTAAAGGTATAAGAATAGGAAATGCTGAAGTTCTCATTTCGCAGTATGCTGATGACACCTCTATAATTCTTGATGGGTCCAAAACATCTCTCGAAAATTGTTTGAAGGTTTTAAAACTATATGCCAATGCCTCCGGCCTTTGTTTAAATATTGATAAGACAAAAGTAGTTTGGATAGGATCAAAAAAAGAAAGTAAAGTAAAATTTTGTGAAAACTATAATCTACATTGGGAAAATAAAGAATTTTCAGTTTTAGGAGTAAGATTTTCTCATAATTTGAATGAAATAGTTGAACTAAATTATAATGAAAAGATAAAAGAGATGAGAAAAATTTTCTTAAACTGGTCAAAAAGAATACTTACCCCACTTGGCAAAATAATTGTTATAAAGAGCTTAGCTTTGTCAAAAATTAATCATTTGATTTTGGCCCTGCCAACGCCGTCAAAAAAAATAATTGATGAAATTCAAAAAATGTTTTACGATTATTTGTGGAATAATAGTCCCGATAAAATAAAACGTGCAGTTATAACACAAAATTATAAAGAAGGAGGTGTTAGAATGGTCGATGTTTATATGTTTATGAATGCTTTGAAAATAACCTGGATAAGAAAAATTTTGGGAAACGAAAATAAGTATTCACTCGTAGTAAAAAATCTGGTCCCTGATATTTTTGAAAGTTTCAAATATGGAAATGCTTATCTGGTAACCAAAAGAATTCAAATTGATAATATCTTTTGGAAAGATGTGGCAGATAGTTTTAATTTGTTTTTAAAGCAGATAAGACCATCTGACTGGGATGAATTATTAGGAGTTCCAATTTGGCATAACTACTCTATAAAGGTCGGAGGCAGTGCCGTATTTTATAGAAACTGGATGGAAAATGGTATTATATTAATAAACGATTTGCTTGATTTAAATGGAGAATTAATAAATTATAAAACCTTCAGAACACAATTTGCAGTAAATACGAACGTCCTCCAGTTTGAAGGTTTAATAAGAAGTATTAAAAAGTACATATCGACTTTTAACTTTGAACCGTATCAATATCGACAAGAAAATCCAACCTGTCCGTATCCCCTGTCTTGCATCTTGAAAACTAAAAAAGGATGCAGAAACATATATGATAAATTCGTTGTTAAAAATAAGTTACCAATGTCGGTTATTAAATGGCAAACAGAATTAAACCTAAACCAAGTGTCAAACTGGGGGAAAATATTGGAATTACCATTTAAAACTACTAAAGATACGAATTTGAGATGGTTGCAGATGAGGATAAACCATAGGATTTTAGGAACAAACTATCTTCTTTCAAAAATGAAATTGAAATTAGATGATAAATGTACATTCTGTAGGCTCGAAAAAGAAACAATAAAGCATATGTTTTGGGAGTGTGATACTGTGGCCTACTTTTGGGAAGGACTACAATTTTTACTTAGAGAAAACTGTGATTTAGAAAACATCAGATTTTCTGTAACAGATATTATTTTCGGAAATCCAAATTTTGAAAACTTGTTAAATGAAATATTGCTTTTAGGTAAGCGGTTTATTTATCGAACGAAAATGGAGAATAAAATACCCTCGTTGATAAGTTTTCAAAAAATACTTTCTTTTCATTATCAGAGTGATAAATATACTGCTGCGAAATGTCAAACTCAGCATATCTTTGAACAAAAGTGGGATAGATATAAAGAGTTGTTTTAGGAGAATATTTTATAGTTAGAATGTAACTGGAATAGTAAATGTGTTCTTGTTAGCCATGTGGCTAGTTTCAGGTAGTCATTGTAAGCCTTGTTATAAAATATGTAGTGGGTTTTGGCCTTTGCTTTGTTTTGTTTTCGTGTTTTTTTGTTCTTTTTCTTTTCTTTTCTATTTGTAAAATCAAGATTACACTTAGCTTCAGAGCCCCGGATGAGAGGGGGGACGGGGACGGTTGGGAGGTGCTTCTAAGTTTTTCTTCACGTGTTGTATCCCCTCCGTGGAATTGTCTCATAGAGACAGTTCTAATGAGGAGCCAAAACAGGTGTCTTTTTTTGGAGAGGTAGGGGTTATCCTGGAATCGTCCTCGAAACCGCACCTTATCTGGGGCTGTGTTAGCTTGTTGAAGTACAACTGATCTGATATGGCAGTTATACTCAGAACATAGATATGTACTGTAAACTATCTGTACTTACAAATACTAAAAGTTGGCGATAGGCCTTATTGCAGTCTATCCTTTAGAAGTGATACAGGAATTACCAAGAGTGTGTAACTGTACTTATTTTCACAGGTACTAATTTGCAATGGAACATTCGTCCGCGGTTTCGCATTTTTATTTCAGGGTGCCCACTCTTCACTGAAAATGAAATTTCTAGAATTTCCGTAACCTTCCCTGACCTAATTCCTTTCTCCCTGACCAAAAAGTAAACTGTCATAACTTCCACTTCGGCCCTAAGGTTACGCTTGCAGTACCCGTTTTTGGGATCCTGATATATTTCAAAGCTTTGCAACAATACATACTGGCGTAAACCAATTGTTTCGGAGAGATATTTGTGGGGGAGCTCAGCACAGAACTATCATCAAACATTCTAACCATCAAAAATTTTCCTCCTTGCTTTTAGTCCAAAATATATGAAATTGCCTGACTTTTTCCTGGCTTTTTAGCATTTTAGGATTTCTCTGACCAATTTTCAAAATTCTCAGATTTTTCCCTGATCTTGAAGAAAATTCATATTTCCCTGGTTTTCCTTGACCCTGAAGAAAATTTCCCCTGATTTCCTTGACCAGTGGGCACCCTGTTAATGTTTATTTATAGAAGTTGGGATCAGCGAGTATTGTTTCTTGTTGTACGACTTTTCAGGTCAAAAAACGATTCTCGTGGGTGTGTGAATGGATACCTTACCTTAGGATTTGTATAGCACCTGCACATTCCCGCGAGCTGATCGGGATTACCCTTTTCGTATGTTTTTAAAAACATGAGAGAATTGAGACAGAGGAAGATAGGGAGCCTAGACTAGCTCGCGCGGATGTGCAGACCCGGATATGTCTTTTTCAGTGTGTTATTAAGAATCTAAGGGTCCCTTTCTTGGACAACACCAGTCATTTATACGTAGTGTATGTATATGTGTGCAAACTTGCAAATATGTGTGAAATATTATTACTGTAATGAATGATCCTCATTTTTCCCTTGGTTCATCTCTAACAATTTCAGTTCTGAAAATGGCAGTTTGAGATTTGTTCTAGCATTTGAAATCACCATGTACAGTCGACACCCTGTGTCTCGAACACTGATACCTCAAAGTGTCTTCCTATATCAAAGAATTTATTTCTTATTCTTATTTGCATTTCGAATCCGGGTTGTCTCAAACTACTGAGGTCTCGGAGCAAGTATTCTGGTACCAGAAAAATTGCTTCGAGATATCGGTGGTTTGGGCCAAAGTTCGACCTCGAGACATCGGGAGTTGACTGTATGTAACTCTGAATGGGAACATTAAAGTACTTCCTGTAATTCTACCCGCTAGATATCCATAAAAGTTGTTATGTATTGGAACGTTTAAGGTGTGGTGGAGACAACCTTTAAAAAAATGGGGATCATTTATATCTAAGCTTGAAATACGAAGGTAAAACTGTCAGTTTATGTCATTTGTTTCATGTGTAATTTTGGAAAATAATAAAAAAAAAAAAAAAAAAAAAAAAAAAAAAACATTAAAGATGAAAAACGGCTATCAATATCGCCTTCTGTGTATTTCCCCGAGGAAAATTGGCTATATACTTGTAGCCATATTTCTGGAAAAGCCATCTTCTCCGGTGGAATATTGCACTTCCAAAAATAAAAAGAGTAATAATAAAGTCTTTAGTTAGTTAACTAAGATGAATGTATATACCAATTTTTAGGCCTAAATCTTCGCAATTTTCCACGAAAATTTGTGTTCCAGCATTTTCCCATATTTGAGCTCGCTGTTAAAAGGTCAAGATCAACCCAAGGTCATCATTTGAACAATCTTTACAGTACTCGAGTACCCAATACTGCATACCAAGTTCTAAGGCCATGGGTCAATTGGTTCTGGAGAAGAAGAGTTTTAAAGCACTTTTCTACATATAAGCGTGTCGGCCATATTGATCATGTGACATAACACCGTTTGGACAAATTTCCATTCCCTCAGGCCCTAAAAACTCTATATCAAATTTGGTTTGAATTGGCCCAGTTGCTTTTGATGAGATTGTTTGAAATTGTCAAAGTATGAGAGTTAAGGGTCTGAGGTCAAAGAATGACCTTGACCTCTTGTACTCATAAATCTTCAGGTACTCGTTAAGATGAATTTATATACCAATTCTTAGGCATAAATCTTCAAAATTTTCTATCAAACCTTAAGTTCTAGCATTTTTCCGCATTTGACCTTGCCGTGAAAAAGGTCAAGGTCAACCCAAGATCATCATATTATTGGTTCTTGAGAAAAAGAGTTTTAAAGGTTCATATTGATCATGTGACCTAGACCATTCTCACAAATTTCCATTGTCTCAACCCTGAAGGCTCTATACAACTAACTAAGTGGCTTTTGAGGAGATTGTTTGAAATTGTCAAAATATGAGAGACCTAGGTCAAAGGTCAAAGAATGACCTTGACCTCTTCATGTACTGATTAAGATGACTGTTTTACCAATATTAAGGCCAAAATATTCATCAGCTTCCAAAAATATTATGTTCCAGCATTTTCTCATATAAAAACACCAGAGACCAAATTTGACCTTACCATAAAATAGAGCAAGGTCAGTAGTCTTCTAATGGCTCTAGAGGCATGCTCTAATGAGCAGTTTTGAAATTCTAGATGCCATTTTCTGTGTATGACCGTCTGTGACGAATTCAAGATGAAGAAAATATCACTGTGTGACAGATATTTATTATGAGTATTCTTCTTCTGCATCTATTGCCGAGTAAAACAGATGATGTAATGCCACTGTAATGTCTTCCTACTTCTTCTGGCGTAAATATGTTGAAAATGCTTGAATTTGAATTTCTTTGTAATTGCCCTTTAACTCTTTAAGCCCCAGTGACGCAATTAGCAAAATTTGCAAACAGCGTAGATCCTGATGAGGCGGCTTATAATGAGCCGCCTCATCTAGATCTACACTGTTTGCCCTCTAGTCTTTGAATTCTCAATATAAAAAGTCTTGGACAAGGCATTTTTTTAATTTTTGCAGACGTAAATTTTGTCGTCTGCTTTTTGGTAGTGAAAGAGTTTAGTCGAAAAAGGGGCTCCATGAGGATAGATTAGCCGTCTTTCCTATAGCTATATTTTGTCATGGGGGAAAAGGAAACATGTTCAACTTAATGATCTTCATTATAAGCTCGCTTAACCCCTAATTTAAATTTTCTTTCTGGTATAATTTGTTGCTTTACTTTCCTCTAATAGAGTCTCAACCTAGTGTACATAATCACATTCATGTACGCGTACATGCATACTTATTGCAAATGAAAATACATCTAAGAAACTATCACAACTGAACTCATTTACATGCATAACCATATATTGAAATTACTATAATGATATTAGTACTTTTTTTGACAGATACGCAGTCTATTACAAAGGCCAACTAAACAAGGAACCAGTCCGACCGAAAATAGCTGCAGCACACTCATTACACACGCACGGCTCATCAAGGACCTGGTACCAAAGCGTCAAGTACTTCCGCGTACCACACACGCGTCTCGAGGAACAAAAGAAAGCAATTGTCGCTTTCGGGGGTGCGTAGGAATGTGCTAGAACTTGCTTCAACGCTATTTCTGACTAGAAAACTTAAAGTGTTTGTAAAACACTTTGCCCCCAACCATATGCATGCCACTAAAAAGAAATGGCCTTTACTAAAACTATTAGCGGAAATTGTTCAATAGTTAATCAGCCAATCTACTTATCATCTCCAACTAGCTGACAAAGATTGAAGTCCCTAGTTCAAATATTTTTCACGGTATCTTGCTGACAATATGAAACTGCTGAAATTTTCAATGGGCAATAACTCCAAAATTTTGACGTGATTGGTTCAAAATGTAATCAGTTAAGAACTAAATAAGTATTTATGCTTCCATTCTGAACTATTGGTTGTTTCATATTTATATTGTAATCATGTACAGTTTATAATACAATAATGTTTTAACTAATTCATCATATTATCATTTTCAATCTGCCTACCAAGTTTCAAGTCCCTAGCTTAAATTGTTTTGGAGATATCATGCTGAAAAGGTTTAAAATGCCAAAATTTCAAAGAGTCATATCTCCGAAAAAAATGACGACATTCGTTTGAAAGTTATTTAGGTCATTTACTCATAATTTTAACAAGCTAGCAAAGTTTCAAGTCCCTAGCTAAAACATTTTAAGATATCTTGCTGACAAGATTTCACTAAATTTTTTTTCAAAGAGGCATAACTCCAAAAAGGGATACAACTTTGCCAAGAAAAAATACGGCTCGATTTTTTCTTGATGATCAATACATATGTGGAATTTTAAAACTCTGAAACTCTAGCATGCACGGTTCTTAAGATATGGTATGCGAAACGAACGGACGGACATACGCACGGATGGATGGATGGATAACCCAGAAGCAATATACCTCAGCAACTTCTTCGCAGTGGGGGGCATAAATACGTAGTTAGCGTGGAAGGTGAGAATTAGGTGCAATCCCTCAGGAAGGAAAAATACGAGTATCATATGAGCCGCTACACGACAAAACCAACAATGTGGTTGTACGCCAAGCGCAGACTCAGATCAGCCTGGGCATCCACCAAGTCTGTTCAGACTCTGCAATGAGCGCTTAAAGGGTACCTGAGGGTATCAGCTACCTCCATGCGGACAGCAAAGACTCTGATCAGACTGGGCGAATGCCCAGGCTGATCTGAGTCTGCGCTGGGCGCACAACCACTTTGTTGGTTGTGTCACGTCGCGGCTCATATGAGGATAAATTAGCTTGACGGCCACCACACGCAGTGCAAATGCAAAAACTGAGAAATAATGGAAACATAACGATAATACACGGAAAGGTCATAATAGTAGAGCACAACTACGTCAATGTGTCAGTTTTGCTGCCATCAGTCAGATTTACTCATAATTCTTGGCGTGACTCATTTATTTTGACACTCATGAAAGCAAACGATAAACAGAGTACTCGGAAACAGACACAAATTGATCATCCCGACTGAGCCAGAGAGAATCAAGAAGATACATAAAAGATGGGATTTTAAAGATAATTCTGAGATTTGTTTTTTTTTATTTCTCAAGGAAAACATATGATGTGACTCCTCATTAGAACCATCTCGGCGAGACGGTTCTAATGTGTGGTCACAACGTATTTTGTCATGCAGAAATATGAAAAATATCCTCCAAATTATTATTGTTAACCTTTCATATCTAGAGCACTGTGTAAAATGAAATAAAGGAACGAGAACCAAAAAAGCACATTTTGCGATCACGGACACACTTACACCTGCTGTCTAACACAGAAGATTGGTTTATTGGTTATCCCCGAGAAATATTAAGATAGGAATTCGTACTCGATTGTACGCCGTTTCCTTTTGCTTTGCTTTCGCCGTTTCCTACAGGTCCCACTATTTCCCGGAACTTCTTACATTTGGCACACCCAGCTACAGGGTTCTCGCCAGCATCGCTAATGCATGATCTTTATAGCTTATATCTTAAAACCCTTAATGTCACCTTATACAAACAGTTACCTGAAAGTTCAGTTAGCACTTTACAGTGCAGATCAATTTTACAAGTTCTATTTGATTAACGCTACATGCAGGTTCCACTATTTACCGGTACTTGCTCCCATAGTTTGGCGCACCCAGCTGCAGGGTCCCTTCCAGCATTGATAAGACATGAGCTGTAAAACTTAACCTGAAGACTCCATCTCGCCTAATACCAAGCACTTACCAGAGAGTACAGTTCACTTACGAAGAGCCATTACTAAACAGTAACAAAAGTAAATAGCACTGAAGCTCACCTGTTAAAAGCAATCACTAGACAAAAAGAAAAAAAAACTGTCAAACTCGCCACTTACCTACAGCTTCAACAAATCCAAGAGTACAATAAAATTAACTTGTATTGCTGCCATTTTTCTGCTTTATCACTTGCATCCTATAGATTCATTTGCTAAGGGATAACCTCTCAAGCTTTTTCAAAAGCTAAACTTGTTTAGACTGATCCTGGTGAGGCGGCTCATAATGAGCCGCCTCATCTCGATCTACATTGTTTGCCCTCAAGTCTTTGAATTCTCATTATGATATATTTGGTACAAGACATATTTTTAAATTTTGCAGACGTATATCTTGTCGTCTGCTTTTTGGCGCTTAAAGGGTTAAAGGGTATGGGTGCTCTTTCATGGGTTGCAATTCTACCATATTCACTTTTGTCTCCCTTAAGCTTCTCAGTGGAAGTCAACTCTTAAAGAGAAGAATTTCTCCTCTAGGAGCAAATTCTTCTAGTTAAGAGTTGACCCCTTTGGGCAGGGTTCAGGGTCCGGGGAAGCAAACTAGTCGAGAAAATTATCCCCGTTTGTAAGCATATAACGGAAAAAAGCAGAAAAAAGTACCCATAAACCCTGGTAAATTGCTTTCTTCATTCAAAATAAAATAAATTCTGAAGAAGATCCGCTGGAAGCAAAGAATACAGCAAAGAAGCGAAAATAGCAGTTTCGGTTGAATTGAGTCTGTTAATATGCAGTGAAATATGAAATGTTTAAATTAGACAGGGCAGGTCTCTGCAGGATGCTCGCCAAATCCGAAAAAAAAGTTACTGCAGCCCATACATCATCCATAGTGCAGATTATATTTTATTTTTGTCCTTTGAGATCAGAGGGTTTACTCTGAGAAATCAGAAAATTATGATTGGTTTCCACTTTTACTCTAGACCATCGCTTTTTATTCATTTGGACCCTTTTTGATACAAAAGCAGTCTTTGAATCGACTGCCTTCTCAAAATCAATAAATTACAGTGCTTTTCATTTGCTCCATCTCCAGATATTGTCAGGGTCACTGGTGAGGCTGGAATAGCCGAAACGTCGAAGTATGGCCCATGTTCCTTCTTGTGAATATCTTCTCTGCTCTTGAAGGAGCTCTTAAAGATTTTGTTTGTCTTAATTCTATTTCTATTCTATCCCATAACCTAAGAAGGTCGGATGGGCACCACAGATGACTTTGAAACGATCCCGTTCCACTCGTCCTGCTTTCAGCTGCCCTAGTTGAGCTTAAAATGTCCATTCCTGTCCACTCTTTAATATTGTCTCCCCATCTCTTCTTCTGTCTACCTCTTCTAAACCAGAAGACCTTGAAACCTGGTCTGCGTTTCTTGACCTTGGTCAGAAGTTCACATCGTATTTTCCAATGGCTGCATGGATCTTTCTGCGAACCTCTTCATTGGTTATATGATCCGTGTACGCAATGTTAAATGACCTTGGGTAACATCTCATCTCAAAGGCCTGTGTTCTTTTCTCTAACTCTGTTGTCAAGGTCAACGATTAGCATGCATACACAAACACAGAAATGACTAGGGAACGCAAAAGTTTAACCTTCGATCAAAGAGATATGTAAAAAGCTTCAGCTTTGTGGTTTGTGCAATCCTTGGGAGAACCTCAGAGGGGTCATTGGAAAGGAGATCTTGAACTCTGTTACACACATTTTCATTCAAAGAATCCTTTATATAAGCAAATTGTAAGAGTCTATATGGTCTAGATGAATTAATTCATGGTTTGGACAATTCCATAACTACACCGAACATTGTTGAGTCATGGCCCTTTGTTTCGTACATTGTCAACCTTGTCAACTTTTGTATAAAATCAGACATTAAAGTGTTTATCGCAAATAAGTCTCCCAAGTAAGAAATAAATGAAACGGTTATAGTCATACCATGATGATCAGATAATGCATATGTTTCCTTACCGGCGTACATGTACCATCGCTGATTAACCCATTCTATTCGGGATACCCTTTAGGGGTATCTGAGCTCCAAACTGTTTGCTGTCAAAATATTCTTGATTTTTGATGCAGACGACACTTTCAGCAGACGACAAAAAATACCAAGACTGCAATGGGTTAACACATGGCGGCAGATCGTGGAATGCTTATTCACGAGCTGGAGTGAATCTGCCCGACAACACATATGCTACAAAATTTATGTAATCAGTGATATTTTATCGGTAAACAAAAATGAATCGATTCTAATTTGGTACAAAACGAAGACGTTTTCTAAATGGACTATTTTAGACAGACACCGAAATAAGTAAATATTTACATCTACGTCATCAAGGGAAGTTTACATCTACGTCATCAAGGGAATAATTTGACAACGTTTAAATACCATAGATCCTGACATGACGTTGTTGTTTTGTCCCATTGAGCGTATAAGAAGTGGCATTGTTTGAAAATTTGTGATAAATCACATGGCTAACGTCGAAGTGAGCAAACTTCATCGAATGTAAAAGCCTAAAAATTGTCCATTGGTAAACGTCGCAATGTCTTCACACTTCCAGTCTATATAATGTTAGAATCGCAATTTCTTTAGCGGTAAACTATCGCTTGTTAGCACAATGTTGTTAGCAGACACGAATATAAATTCCCGATATATTCGCCATGGTGATTTAATATTTCCTGATCTTCCCTAACGCCATGTGTTAATCACCGATAATTCACGGACAATTATTTCTTAATTTTCGCACAACGCCGCTTCCTGTACGCTCAGCGGGGATAAAGTTAACGTCCTGTTAGAACACTGGTTATGCAAACTGTTATTGTATTCACCGTCGTCATTTAATATTTCTTCATCTGCCTTCCAACATCATGTGTTAATCACCGATAATTAACGAACAAGGAAAAATATTCTTAATTTTTTTACACAACGCCGCTTCCTATACGCTCAGCGGGGACAAAGACAACGTCAGGTTAGAACACTAGTTACGCAAACTATTATCGCATTTCTTTTCTTTATTACTGAGTATTGCCTTCAGTAACTTTTGCGGTATTCTGCACCTGAACATTACTCGGACCGGTCTGCTTGGCTTCGGTAGACGGTTATTTTAGACTGTAGTATCTCGATGAATTTGAAGATGCCCTGGCTTAGGCATGCTGTTAATGTGAACGGAGGAGACTCTGGTCGGAATGCGCATATGCGCAGGCCAATCAGCTTCTTTGCCGTTCGTAGTTTGTCAATCTCTTTTTTACATGCAGCCGACGGGCCAGGCCTTGGCATTCAATGTTCTAATATACCTTTTTAAACTTGAATTGAAAGATCTCCTGGCTTTTATATGTGGTTTATGTGAATGAAGAGGACTCTGGTCGGAATGCGCATATGCGCAGGCTGATCAGGGTCTTCCTCATTCATTTTGGTTAAAACTTAATTACGTATATACGAGCGGCTTGGACGGAGTTTTTACTGTTATAATATGCCTTTTCACTGATACTTATCGTTTTGTTTCTATAAAAATAAGGTTTAGTGGAAACACTAGCCGTATGGGTATAAGAATTTAGAGTTGAAAGTTCTTACCTGGATGCTCAGGAGTATTCCATATTAGAGATAAGTATTTTCCTGGCAGTATATCCAGACTTTGGAAGGAATAATCCTAAACACTTAAGACAAATTTAATGTTTTAAAAAGTATATTAGACTGTAGTATTCGTATGTGAGGCAGAACCACAAATAGCTATTACATTCATTTATATTACTGCACGAGTTTATCCACGTAAGCAAAGTATCGAACGATATATATCTACTGGGGTTTCGCCTCAGTACACTCACGTACTGATCATTTATTTTTGACCGAATTTAGAACTGAAATACCGTATTGCCCAATAAGTTGGGACAAGGTACCTCCCCATACTATATAGACCCAGATGAACGTTTGTTCTGATCTAATATTGATTTGTTTAAGTAGCTTATATGTACATGTAGTGGGCTTGAGTAATCAGAGAAAGAAAATGATTGCCGACTAAATGGATGAGATATTATTCATTATATAAAATTGCATGGGCACATTTGCTTATAGGCGTCACAGAACGTGATGTACGTTTAGCAATCTGTTTTGGCTCAGGCGTATATTATGGCCTATAATAAAGTACAGGGGTACAGATAAATTCTTATGCATAAGCAAAGGAAGAGATTTCATGTCTGATCAGTTTGTTTGCCTGGATTGCACGGTGTTTTGGGTTAATCCATTCTAGTATGGGATATATAAGGCCAGTTAAAAGGTTATTTAAAAAATGCGTTAATTTACAAATTCGCTAATGACCATGCAGCAGTGAATCGTTGCTGACTAGGTGTCACAACATTGTGTCAGCAAAGATCCAATGCTGTCTCGCGGATCTTGTGTCTGTGGGTTGTTCGAGTTTTTACATAAACGGTGAGAATTTGAGGTTGTCGGGTACTTGAAATGTATAAGGTATGGACTCCCTAACTCCCTGAGCTTCGAAGGGCGGTGCTAGCCTTCGTACGTGCCCTCAGGGTGTGCAGTCTTTTTTTCTATTGCGCGCTTTTGGGTGTTGTATTTCTATTCTTTTTCAAATTGACTTATAGTGGTCATAATAACCAGTCCATGTTTTCCTCTAGTAGGGATACACTTATCATTATTTTTCTACAGATTGTATATACTTGTTTATATGTTTAAAATCAGTGCTTATATGTGTTTCAATGGTATCTGGATCTGCATCACAATCTTTTTTCTGGATAGGTTTTGTCTCTCATTTTAGTTATAAGTTTAGGAAAGTTTAGGTGACTATGCTGAAGTACTGAGTTATAGCAATTATACCTACAGGATGAGATACGAAACCGGAAAATGAGAGGTTTTATGCTCTACTATCTCTTTCTGTCTTTCTGTCGTCTTAACATCCAAAAAATGAGGTTAGAGAAAGTGAGTCTTACTTCGTTTCTAGCGATTTTCGTTTTTGTACTCCGTTGCATTGAACAGGTAACAGCTCTGTTGTTACATTTTGACATCATCATCATATATAGTAAATTAGCTTTTTCATTATTTCGTAGCTAAGATATTGATTATTTGATTGACATGGCAGTAGAATGGTGCATTTGCTTGTCCTATTATTTTAATTTTGAATTAAAAAATACTCTTCTGTTATATGGTGAATATGGCTGAACAACTAACTCTTTTCTCCCAAAACTGCAGAGGTGGTCTTTCAGAAGCTTCTAAGAGGCGTGATTTATTTCAGTATTTTAGAATTAAGAAATATAATATTATGTCTTCAAGATGTGCATATAAATAACAAGTTGGAAACCTTTATTAAAGCAGAGTGGGGATATGATGCATATTTTAGTTCATATACAAATATGAGTCGTGGGGTCATGGTTTTAATAAATAATCATTTCGAACAAACAGTTAAAAATGTTAGGACGGATAAAAATGGAAATTTTATAATTCTAGATATGGAAATACAAGGTAAAGAACTAACGTTAGTAAATTTATATGGCCCAAATGAAGATAGTCCTCAATTTTATGAAAGTATATTACAAAAAGTTTCAGAATTCGAAAACGAAAAGGTTATAATTTGTGGTGATTGAAATTTAATTTTAGATGAAAATAAAGATTGCAGTAACTATTCACGTATAAATAATCCAAAGGCGAGAAAGGTGGTTTTAGATCTATTAGATAAAGAAAATTTTGTGGATCCGTGGTGCGTAATGAACGAGGAAGAAAGTAAGTATACATGGCGACGTTTAAATCCTACAAAAAAGCAAGCTAGGTTAGATTTCTATTTAGTAAGTAATTCGATATTTTCTTTTGCTATGGATGCTGATATAGTACCCGGCTATAGAACTGATCACTCAGGTATAACTCTGAAAATAAAATTGCAGGAAAATGTACGTGGTAAAGGGTACTGGAAATTTAATAATACTTTATTAAAGGATAAAAAATACATTGAAGAAATGAAAAACACTATAAAAGAAGTAAAAATACATATATTATAAATGACGAAAATGTAGATATTGAAAATGTTCCCGACTGTGATATCAAATTTAATATTAATGATCAGTTGTTTTTAGAAACCTTGTTGATGATTATCAGAGGAAATACAATAAAATATAGCTCAATAAAGAAAAGCAAGAAAAATGAAGACGAACAGAAATTAGAAGTAGAAATAAAATTGTTAGAAGCTGAAATAAATAAGGATTTTTTGAATTTAGACGATGAAAAACTGATTGAGTTAGCTCTTAAAAAGAACAATTAACCGATATTAGAAAGGAAAAAAAATGATGCTGTAATGTGTAGGTCCAAAAGTAGATATCAAGATTTTGGGGAAAACCGTCTAAATATTTTTTTAATCTTGAAAATAGAAATTTCACAAATAAGGTAATGACAAAATTGATAGATGACGACAGTTTGGAATGTACAGAAACAAAAGATATATTAAACTATCAGCGCAGTTTTTACGAAAAATAATATGATAATGTTAATATTATAGAAGATAACCCTATCGAATCTATAATTGGTGAAAATTTAACAAAATTGTCAAATTCAGAAGCAGATTCATTAGAAGGAGAAATATCATTACATGAGTTATCTGAAGCATTAAAACACATGAAGAATGAGAAGAGTCCAGGTATGGATGGTTTTACGGTAGAATTTTTCAAATTTTTCTGGATAGATTTAGGGGTTTTCGTGTTGAGGTCAATAAATTATGGATATCGAGTCGGCTAATTATCTATTACACAGAAACAGGGAATTATAACTTGCTTGCCTAAGCCAAATAAATCGCGTCATTTGTTCAAAAACTGGAGGCCTATATCTTTATTAAATGTAGTGTATAAACTGGCGTCAGCTGTAATTGCTAACAGATTAAAAACAGTATTAGATAAACTTATTTTTGAAGAGCAAAAAGGTTTTATTGCAGGGAGGTTTATTGCTGAAAATGTAAGAACAATTTATGATATTTTATTTGAAACAAAAAAATCAAGAACTCCCTGGTTTAATTTTGTCAATAGACTTTGAGAAAGCATTCGATACAGTTTCTTGGAAATTCATAAAGAAAGTTCTAAAATATTTCAATTTTGGCCCCTCAGTAATTTCGTGGATTAATCTCTTTCAAAATGGATCAGAGTCTTGTATTATACAAAATGGTTTTATATCTGAATTTTTCAAATTAAAAAGAGGATGCAGACAAGGAGATCCCATCTCACCGTATATTTTTATTTTATGTGCGGAGATTTTGGGTAAAATGATAAGAAGTAACGATAAAATAAAAGGGATAAAAATAAATACAAAAGAATTTAAACTAAGTCAGTATGCGACGGACACTCAGATATTTTTAGATGGCACGAAAGATTCATTAAAAGAAACCTTGATAATTTTAAACAAGTTTTATTTAATGTCAGGACTAAAAATTAATGTTGAAAAGTTTAGGGCTATATGGATAGGCTCTTTAAATAACTCGAATAGACAGATTTGCAGAGAATATAATTTAGATTGGACTCAGGGACCCTTTAAGATTCTAGGAGTTACGTTTACAATCGAAGTTTATAATATATGGGATGTTAATATTGATGAAATTTATTCAAAAACAGAAAATTTACTTAAACAGTGGTCTAAGAGAAAGTTAACTTTACCAGGGAGAGTGACAATTATAAAATCTTTAGCCTTAGCAAAATATATTCACCTATTTTTAGCTTTACAAAACCCCCAAGGGGAGTTGGTAAAGAAATTGGAACGGTTATTTTATAATTTTTTGTGGAATTTTGGACCAGATAGAATAAAAAGAAGTGTTATCATTAAAGATCTAACAGCTGGAGGACTGAGAATGATAAATGTAACTATTTTTATAAAAGCCTTAAAGATATCATGGTTACGACGAATAGTTAAAAATTCAGATAGCATTTCGTGGCATACGTTATCTCAAATCAATTTTCGTAATTTATTTTCACTGGGGCAGGGGTATGTAAATGAAATAATAAGGAATACAGATAATCCTTTTTGGAAAGATATTTTAAAAAACTGGCAAGATTTTTGTAATTTTATAGAAATTGAAACTGTACATAATGTCCTTGACTCTCCCCTCTGGTATAATAAAAATTTGGTTAGCGGGTATAACTTTTGCATATGGGACTGGTTTAAAAGAGGAATTAGATACGTTTCTGATCTCTATGACCAGCATGGAAATGTATATCCGTTTGAGGCATTAAAAGCTAAATTTGGTTTAAAAGGAACTTTTTTGGAATATCATTCAGTTTTAAAAAAAAATCCCTACGTATTGGAACATATTAGTAAACTCAAATGAAGCAGTGTGTATTATTAGTAGATTTAATGTAAAGTGTAATGTTTGTATGCAACAGGTACTAAAAGATAGAAAGGGGTGTAGAAGGTTTTACGATATCATGATAAGTGCCAATAAACTCGAGCCAAATTATAAATGGATTCAAGAAATAGGAAATTTAAGTATTCAGGAGCTAAATAATTACAATAGCGTCATAAAGTCTATGAAAGAGGTTAAGCTGAAGGATTTTCAGTATAAATTAAATAATAAAATACTAGTTACCAACTCATTTTTATACAAGATTAATAAGGTAGACAATGATTTGTGTGCGTATTGTCAACTCCACTCAGAAACCATTTACCATCTTTTTATAGACTGTGAAAAAGTTAAACAGTTTTGGAATTCACTGAGGCTATGGCTAACAAATAATTTGAACATACATATGGATTTAAATGATAAAAGTATTTTGTTCTCTTATCAAGATAAAAGTGTATTAAAAAATTATGTACTGGTATTGGCCAAGTATTATATACATGCAAATAAATTTTGTAAAAAGGACTTAATTTTGAATAGTTTTGTAGGGTTGCTAGAAAAAAACTTCCACATTGAAAAATATACTGCCTATCTGAATAATGCAATAACAAAGTTTTTCACGAAATGGACGCCTGTGTACAACTACTTTAATAGAAATGTTAATAATTGAGAATGTCCACACATACAAATACCTATTGTAACTTACTCCCAAATATCAAGTAACTTTCGCCTTACATACTATAGATCGGTGGGTGTTGATTAGTTTTAACCTCTGTTTTTTTTGAGAGATAAGTATGTCTATAAAGGACAAGCAAACGTAACTAATTCATACAGATATGAGATAAAATAGTCACACTATTATATAGCCTCTATTTTATGCTTTATAAATAGAGATGCGACGAAATACTCAAAATCTAATATGTTTTCTATTTTTTTTTTTTTAAATATATTTCTTTCTATTGATGCAGATGTTTAAACGGAGGATGTATAGTGTTATACATCGTTATATGTACAATATATATTACTCTTTCTCTCTCTATATATATATATATGTGTGTAAGACTCAAAATTTTGGAATTTTGTATTATTATGTTCAAAAATTGTGTTCAATAAAATTATATATATATAAAAAAAAATAAAAAAAAACTCTTGCGGTATTCTTTGTGGTACAGTGTTTTTCAACAATGTTTCCTAGTTATATACTGAACGCCAAAAGAAACATCCACTAAAATTATACGATTACTTATATTCAAACATTTTTTTATACACTGAGAAAAAGTGAAAACGCTACATTATTTATAACGGTTTGTAATGAACACATTGCTACTTTTTAGCCTGAAAATAAACATTTCAGTTGTGCAAAACATCCAGCAAGAGAATGTTTGTAAAATTCTGAACCTGATACCCTTCATAACAAAATTATCTTATCTTATTCAATTTTAGCACATTTTGTAATACACAAACCATGCGCATGCGTAGATGCATATTTCTTTGCTGATCTGAAGCGTTACATTCAGAGTCATAGAAACAGCAAGAAATAACTCAAAATTGTTACTTAGAAAACCTACGAAATTGAAGCTTTATTTTCCAGAACTACAAGTTATCTGCCTTTGCAAAACAGAGCAAATTTTCAGTTTCTATTGTCCTTTTGTTTATCAGTTTTCGGAGCAACTTCTTTCTCGTACTGGTAGTCCAGTAAATCGTGCACTTTACCTATCGTTAGTTTAAGGCAAAACTGTGACAATATGTGAGGAAACCACAAATTAATTTCACACAGGAATTTCCATTGTCACTGTTTGTTATTGTGTTTTCGAAGAAATATCGATACTTCAACACTTATTTTCAAAGACATAAAAACACATATTGACTTGTGCTTTCTCTTTCCATATTTCTGATAGACAAAATATGGATACTTGTGTCATGTACTCATTTTTAATTCAAGTTTAAAAAGCCTGATAGTCTGTTCTGTATTTGCATAGCAGATAACTGGACCCCCGCTCACTTTAACATGTTTTCGTTTTATCTGGAAAGGCTTTTACAGCTATCCACTGGTATCATGGACTTACACATGCATTTAACTTTAAAATGCAATCTTGTTCATGAACTTTTCTGGTACCACAAAAACAGAAAAAATGGAAGACAAATTACTTGTAGCGTTTTCACTTTTGTTCAGTATATAAATACCAGTCTTGGTTTATCCATGGTCATTCAACAACATTTCAGCTCATTGATATATTTCAACATATTTGTCAATCTTTCGATAGTAAACAATAATCTTATAATATCTTTATTCATATATATAATTTTTTTCATTTGTGATATAACTAAAGCTTTCGACCGTATTTGGAATAAAGGATAATGTGTAAATAAAGGCAAAATGGAATGGAGAATGACTTTTTGCACTGGTTATCAAACTATTTATCTAATAGAAAACAATAAGTTGTTCTTAATGCATCGAGTTCTGACACTAAACCTGTCTCAGCTGAAGTATCTCAGGGTCCTGTATTCGGACCTTTACTGTTTCTCATTTATGTAAACGACATTTCGGAACAGTTACTGAGCTTGACTTCATTATTAGCAGATGATAGTTCTTTCTTTGTTTCTGCTTCTAGTATCTAGTATTCCTAACATTGAAATCATACTAAATGGTCATTTTTTAATCATCACGACATGTTTTAAACTGTGGCTATTAACTGTCAACCCTAGTAAGACTGAAGCGACATTTTGACACTGAGCCTTTACTGCTTTACCTTATTTTTGAAGGTGTTAACATTGATTTTATAAGAACATGTAACCATACGCATCTCGGAATAACTTTTTATATAATATTCTTTCATCAGCGTCGCAAGTTGTTGGTATCATGAGGAAGCTTTAATATAGTTAGAGTAAAAGTGCATCAAATCAGATTTGTATATCAATTGTAAGGTCAATTTTAGAATACTCTTCAATTGTGTGGGATAATTATACTGTAGAACAAGGAAATTCGTTAGAAAAAAAAACGAAACGAAGCTGCTCGCATCGTAACCGGGCTTACTCGATCTGACTTTATAAAGAGTGTGACTGGGTTCCTTCTCACTTAGAAGAAAACCCTAAACATTTTCCCTACCGGACAACTGTTTTCGGTCGGTCATGTATTCTCTCTTCTATTGTTGCTTGGATTACTCTTGATTTACAATTTCGAAATTGTGATGGTTCCTTTTGTATCAAACTGAAACAGGACTTTACTCTTCGAGTAAGGTCCAAAGTTATTTTCTAAAAGGACCTCGTAATTTTTTCAATTCTCCATGCAGACTACGAAATAAGGGTAGTAATTTAAACTATGACCTTTTCCAAAATCATCTTAGAAACAGTCCATTGTGTGACTGTTTAGAAGAAACTGAAGATGCTGAGCATTATATATTTAAATGCCAAAGATACAATAGAAGAGTTGTTTTATTTCATCAACTTAGAATATTTCATCATATTTCATCCTGTAATAACCGTGTTGATGTCAAATGGAAAAAGACATATATCCAAAGATGCTAATGCTATGCTTTTTGACGCTGTTTTTAAAGGCCTGTTCCTCTGTCGGCATGAAATAATTTTATCGTGATGTATCGCCGCTAGTTTCTCACCATATTTCGTCATTGTAGCCAACTTAACACAGATGAAACATCACCGAGTTTCACACTAAAGTGTTTGAAAAATGAATTGTCTTTCAAAGTTGGCAACTAACAAAACCTATTTTCGTTTCCGTATACTTGACGAAAATAGTAAAAATACAATGTACAGACGTGCCCCGTTCAGTGTCCCGCTTTGTTTATATTTTTTGATCACTGGACGGGAAACCAGAAAAGGAAATTGCATTTTGTGGAGTAATTTGTCGATTTACAAAAACATGTTCCTTCTACTTCTTGCCACTTATATGGCTTAATATAAGCGCACCAACAAACCTTCATTTTACTACCAAACGTGGCGGTTGAAGCGCCTTTCATAATGATTTGTGTTCCAAAGTTCTTACTAGTCCTAGGCCTATGGTGACACTAAGTTCATATAAGATAATCGCGAGGAAGAGATTCCTTACCATGTGCTTTTTGGTGGTGGTAGGGGAGGTGGGAATGAGGCGAATGGGAGGGCTCCAATCGGTCTGCTATGGCGCGCAATATCGGCATTCTCTATGTGTGAAAAGGTGATGACTTTGACCATTTAATGCAAATACGGGGGCTGGTTCTGTGGGTGTTTTGCTGTATGCACACGGTTCGAGGTGTCCTCTCAAATATCCCCTTTTATAATGTCTCTTTCGTTTCTTTATGATGCTTAAATGATATGCTTACCCTGTTTACTATGGTGTTGTTTTCTTATATTTCAGAAGACTACAACAGTGACTGACTTTCTACATGACGGAGTGACAGCTACCAGAAAGGTGCGGGGGCTCCTATGCATACAAATGTACATTTTTGCTGGGTCTGGCGCGGGATGCCTTATGACTTTTTGAGCGGCGAAGGGCTTTGTTCGGTCAGCGTGTCCGTGCGATCTGATCGGAGTCTTCACTCTTCGCTTAACATATAATTTAGTTGACTATTCAGAAAAGAGCGAGGCCCTTATCGGCTGGCACGGGCGCCTGGTCTGGTTAAGGTACTGCTGTTCGCACGAGCACGAGGTCCCTTCCCGCTTGACTCAGCATATTTATTTATTTATTATTGATTTATTATTTCACTGATTAAATTTTATTGTTTGATTGATATCTATTTTCAAATATTTACACGATAAGTGATACACTCTTTATTTATCTATTATTTATTATCATCTATTATTTATTATCATAAGGGTATTATTATAATTAATATCTATATAACATGAGTGCTCATGTATTATTCAATTTATTAAATGAGTTGGGTAAAAAGATAAGATGCGAGGCTATGCCGAGCATTTTATCGATTTTCCCCAACGAGTTTAATAGCGAGCACTGGCTTGCAGGTGGGTAGCGCCTGCAATTCAAAGCTCTGTGCTTTGAAAAAGCGGGGTCTCTGTGGTAGAGGATTGGTAAAGCATATTTTGCCTTTGAAATACATTACTTTCAATGGAATTTCTTTCGTAGCGACACCAAACGGAAGTTACGTATTTCTGTCGCTACGTTACGTTATGACGTAAAACGTTCCGTTCCAAAAAATCAAGATGCGTCAACAAATTTACTGCTTCTGTGCGTAGATCACTACATGGTGATTCACAAAATGCAGGGAGGCTGTGTGTTGGGTGAAGTTTGAAGGAAATAGAAAGCGCCGCAGAGAAGAAACTGAAAAAATATAGCCAGTTTTCCGAGGGGAAAGATTACCAATGAGGAAAGCTGTTCTCGGCAATTCAGGGTTTTACACTTCGACTATGCAGTTTTGTCCGAAACTTGAGATTTAACACGGCTGCAGCCAAAGGGGCTTTATCATACCACCCGCACATTGTAAAGAGCGATGTGCTCGCCTAAAGACAGTGCCTATTTTCATATTAAATTCAATAATACAGGAGTATGAATGCAAGTTTCTTTTTATCATATGACACTAAAATCGCATTTTATTAGCAAATTTTGCACAAAACGTCAAGATTTCTTCATTGGAAAACGCGACGTTCTTATGGACGTCAACGCATAACGTTACGACGTAATTTGCATATTTAATCCAAAAGTTGATTATCGTTTTAATGCATGGCTTTACTACGCTCTCAGATGCAACGTGATGATAAATAATGTTTGTATATATGATTTTATATATTAAATGTTGCGGTTCTATATTACATGTAGTTTGTGTCATGTTGGTTTTTGTATTGCATGTTTTAGGGGCAGGGCTGTAATGTTGACATAACTTGTAGCCCGACCCCATTGTTTGCACAATGTATGTATATAAAGACAATAAAATTTGTTTAAACTTAACATAATCAAATTTTTCCCCTTTTCATGGCACTGTCACCAAACCAGTCTAATTTGATCAATTCATAGACTATGATTTTCATACCATCACAGTACATAATGAAGATATCCTGATTCAAATTCTTAATTTCAAAAGAGTTATCTCACTTCCTAAAAAAACATTAAATTCCATCGCAACAGTTATTTTTCCCTTTTCAATAAAGAATAATGTGTTCAGAAATATCCTCTCTTCTCTGATATGCTAATGTTCTAGGTAATACGTTGACTGTTTTGATCATTTCTTAAATGAAAGCTTTTTGAAATCGGTCCAGTTTCAAGTTACCTCTCTTTATATTGAACATAGAGGAATTTTTAAAGACCGATAAATACGCCTTTACGCTGCAGTTTCTGTCGCGAGTGGTTTGAGATGTTGCGATTCAGTACAGTATAAATACTGATGCAAAGGTTTTCCTTTCCGGTTTGAACAAATTAGAGTAAACCCAATGTTATAGTGAAATGCCTGTTTACACTTTCTTGCTACCTAACTTAAGCTGTTTTAATGGCTAAAACGGACGAAAGGACGAAAAAAACAAAATAGATTATGGCATACGTCCTCCCGTTAAAAGGATAAACAATCGCAGATAATGCATGTCCCTAAAATTACTGCATTTGAAAATACACCCCCTTAAATATTGCCTTGTGTAGCTTTTACTTTTACCCCTAACGGAAAGGGTTGTTTCCCACAGTTACAGTTTCATAGACATTGCGTGTTTCAGATATTCTTATCCTAAAAAATCAAAGACATTTCAAATAAACAAAACAGAAACTAGGAGCAGTTCTTCACTTTTGCAAATTTATATTGCAGGCTTTGTGGACGTTTCTTTTGGCGTTCAGTATATTTTATTGATATTTTGAGTCGCGACACGACAAAATAAACAAAGTGGCACGTGCACCCAGCGAAATCTCAGATCAGCCTAGACATCCGCCCAGTCTAATCAGACTCTTCGCTGTGCTCTTAACGGGTAGCTAAGGACCGAAGCTACCTCCATCCGAACAGCGAAGGCACTGATCAAACAGAGTAAATGCCAATGCTGATCTGAGTCTTCGCTGAGCGCACATGCCACTTTGTTGGTTTTGTCGTGTCGCAGCTCAATTATGTTATCTTATATAACTTCAAAAGGCCTGGAAAGAATGATTGGTTATGAAAATCTCTTTGAGTTTCGTATTGCTTCGATGCTCCTTTTAATTTAGCACTGAATTGTTTCAATTAAAACTGGGTTAGGGTGTGCCCCTGTGGCCAGTTGAGAAAAGGAAGACGTGATCGAACACATAATACCAACTTTTATTTTTATAAAGGGAAACAACTTTTATGGCGTCCTTTTTGCTTCCCTTGAGGATAAAGCTCTTTAAAAGGGGATTTACTCATAAAGGGAAGAATTAGCTCACAGAGTAGCATTTTTTTAAGGTTTAGCACCTATTGAGAAAGGAAGCACGAAATGAAAATAGAAGATTTACTGCCCCTTTACGTGTGCAGCAGACTCCATTTTGAAGGGCAACATCGTCTTAGCAGGGACGCAAACAGGAAAGCAATTCCCGTAACTAGGTTATTTTCGGTTTTTTTCCCTTTTTTTTCTATTTTTTTAAAAGAGAAAATGTGCTATTCAGCTTATCCTAATTGCGCCTGATTCCATTAATCGTATTCAGATTATTCCATCCTAGAAACTAATCATTTTGCATAAAATTCACCATATGAACATCAACACGACAAAACCATCAAAGTGGCATGTGCGCCCAGCGATGACTCAGATGAGCCTGGGCATGCGCCTGGTTTCGGATCAGACTGGGCGAATGCCCAGGCTGATCTGAGTCTTCGCTATACGCACATGCCACTTTGTTGGTTTTATCGTGTCGCGGCTCATATAATTAGTTAAGAAGAATCTGTTTTGATATTTGGAAGATGCAAATAAGTATGGGACCCTGCTCCGTTTCGTCCTTAGAGGCATGCATAAAACTGAGTCCTGGAGAATCTGAATCGAAATATTGAGATTATAAACTGTCTGTGCGTTTGCATAGCCTGATGAGTCTTTCATGATTTTATGGCATAAGAAACCATTTTTAAACGCGAGACTTATACATTTTGCTCGTATAAGAAATCCGTATTCAAAAATATGAAAACCTTATTCATTTAAGTCTGTAAAGAATTTATTTTTGAGAGTGACAGATTTAGCAATGAGACCCTCAATTTTTGAATTTAAACATTTAATCATACTTAGGGTTCAGAAGACTTCAAGTATATATTTTTAGATTAAATACAAAGTTACCGTTTCGGTAAATGTTCAAAGGCGGCGTCTCTTTACAAACCATATACCTAAACAGGGATAGACGAAACATACAGAAATTAGCTGAATTAACACTTTAAGCGTCAGTGACGAAAATAGCAGAATTTGCAAACAGCGTAGATCCTGATGAGCCGCCTCATGTAGATCTACTCTGTTTGCCCTCTAGTCTTTGAATTCTCAATATGAAATATCTTGGACAAGAATTTTTTTGAAATTTTGCAGACGTAAATTTTGTCGTCTGCTTTTTGGCGGTTAAAGAATGAAGATGCAGTTGTTTCTTGTGTGATATTATTAGTCTCAGACATGGCCGGATGTTTTGGGTATACATGTATATTTTGAGAATATTTTGTACTCTTGATAAGAAGGTATTTAAAATAGTTGGTCCAAATACATGTATATGCCTTTCTAATGAGAGTTTTTGGTGTCGAGTCATTTTTGTGATCAATAAATCACACAACAAGAAAGTATGTCATGCCGCACTCATGACGTACATATAGTTCCCATTACTGCTGTCACATCCGATTAAAGTGTAATCGCTTATAGGAATAACGCTAATTATATGCACAACAAATTCAAATATACATTTGACGCCTTCCTTAGAACAACATATTCATATACCGTCAAAATGTATAACAGTGAAACACAGATGTATATACATGTCAAAAACAAAGGCAAAATTCACACACACACACACGCACACACACACACACACACAACACAACAAAAACACAAACGCCGCATACTAATTTCAAATTATAGCGCAACTAGTTTTTTTTACGTCGTCGTATAAGGTGAAAGAAACCTGATGCTATGGCATCGACGTTGATACGACGTTTTTCCAGATTGTATTACCACCAATTTATGAATACCGGTTTGTCAGTGCGTCAATAGATATGACTGAAGTAAATTTCTCCCTGTCTTTTTCTCTGTCACATTTAAATAAAACACAAACGTGATGTCGAAAAGACGAACTGAGCATAACGTAAAGAATAAAATTAATGACACAGTTTGTTTGTTCACATATCTGTGAGACCTCATATAAATTTCTTGCCCAGGCGTGCTGTGACGTTACAATGTCAATTCCACCGAAAAGAAGGGCATGTTTGGCGATGCAAAATGGCGTGATCAGCACGTAAAACGCAATGATAACACTGAGAAGCATGAGTGTTACACGGTAAGTTTCATCTGCGCTATTGCTGTAGCCCATCTCACGCCTGAGCGACCGTTGGTGGTATAGCTTTCCAACCGTTAGGGGTGTCAAACACAAAAGCATAACGGCCGGTATGCATGTGCGCAGAGACATTCCAATAGCTGAACATACTTCCGCAACCAGTTGATTATTCGTGGTCAAGACGACCGGTACGCACTTATCATTTTTAATATTAGCTGTCAGGGTCCATAATGCACTGAAAGTTGATATGCCGACAAAAATGCAGTTTACCGCTATGAATGCGGCCCTCTTGGTAGATATAGCTTTTGTCCTCAGCGGAAACCATACAGCTACAAATCGCTCTATGCAAATTAGAACTATCAGTGACGCGGATATACTCCTAGAAGCTCGGTAGAAGAAGAAATACAACTTGCACCCAGCTGTTGATAGTGCACGAATATCTGTCCCGAACAAGTCATGTATGAAATGTTTGCTAAAAGGAAAAGCGAGCAGAAATATTGTGTCGGAGATCGCCATTGCGGTTAGATACACTCCGTGAGAAGAATGTCTGTACATTCGGCCTCTTGTTACTACAATTGTCAAGGAATTTCCACAGAGCCCTATCAAAAGCAGAAACGGAACGCATATATATGAAATAAACGTCAGCCAGGTTGCAGCACGAGCTTTATGTGCATGATCTATACCAATGTAGTCAAGTAAACTGGCTGTGTTGTTTGGGGTTACCATGGAGATCGTTGTTGCTGATGAATTGTTTACAGCGTCGTCCATTGTTGTGTAATGATCTGAAAAAAGTAAATTGAAGACAAGTACAGTCAACTCTTGATATCTCAACGACGAAGCTCATCCAAAACTACTGATATCTCAAAGTAAATTTTGACCTCGAGCCCTAATTCTTGGTACACTGTTGGTATTTAATCTGCTAATCATTCTGATGATGATTGCGTTATGTCGCATTCATAACAATCAGAGTTATGCCCTTTTCGCCTCTGTACATACCATTTTACTCAAGAAGTGACCTATCTTTGTAAGAGTCCAGCATATAGTTGGAGGCATAGTTTTCTATATTTTCTACATTTTCTAGTTGATTTTTTTTTTCTGCCACGTGATTTTCAAAATGATTTAATTCAAAGTTTGTGATGAAACTTAAGCATAATTTTGAAATCTGAAAAAAAAAAAAAACAACAAAAAAAAAAAAAAAAAAAAATGCTGACAGGACTCACCATTGTGCGCCCCCCGCAGACTCAGAACAGCCTGGGAATCCGCCCAGTCTGATCAGAGTCTTCGCTGTCCACAAGGAGCAGTTTAGACACTTAGTTACCCTTTAAGCGCTTAGTAAAGAGTCTGATCAGAAAGAAGGGATGCCCAGGCTGACCTGAGTCTGCGCTGGGCGCACAACCACATTGTTCGTTTTCTAGTGTCGCAGCTCTTTTACACATAAGCACTAGACAGATGCCGAAACAGAGTAACATTTGCAACTGGGCTTCATCACAGGGTATAATCGATTCCGCCAATTTTCGCTTCCTGCAGAGACTGTCCGTCATATTGGCTTCCGCCGAGACTGTCCGCGAACTCTTGCTTCCTGCAGAGACTTCTGTCCTCCTAAAATGGCTTCCTGCCGAGACTGTCCGTGTGAATCTGCTTCCTGCCGAGAGCCTCGGCAGGAAGCAGACTCACGCGGACAGTCTCTGCAGAAAGCCATTTATCATGTACAGAAGTCTCGGCAGGAAGCAAAAGATCGTGGACAGTCTCGGCGGAAGCCAAATATGATGTACAGTCTCTGCAGGAAGCGAAAATTAGCGGAATCGATTATACCCTGTGTTCATATGCCTCTAAATGTACCTGCGTGAAACGATTTCCAAGTATTTTCACTGTGTATGTCTCCTATAAAGTTTACTAACACCAGTCTCTAGCATTCAATATAAATATAATGCTTAATACTCTACATAATCTAAACATGCTACTGCTTTATCGTTAAATAGTAGATAAATATGCAAAATATGTTTTGACTCTCATTTGAAGCCTAATATAAACCTTGCAATTGCTCACGTCAGCAATGTGTTTTTTTTTCTCATTTGCTCATTTGTTCTCAAATCAAACCTTTTCATGCTTACATCACGAATTAACGTGTATAGTAGTACAATACTTTACGATAAACGTTTAGTACAGCCATCAAAATGATATGGATGTAGCTTTTTCAGATTTTATTTTTTCTATTTAGTGTTTAAACTCGACTTTGCAGAAGATTTTGTCCATCTTTTCTGCTCCCAGAACCATTGGTGGCTGCTGGGTCATTCATATCTGCCCACTTTCTTAAATTTGGTTGGCTGTTTTGGATTTTAAGTCCCTTTGAGACAGTATTTTAGTCTATATGGGGCAGTCTCCCAGAGAGAAATAGAAGGAAAAGAGAAGTGACAGACGAAAAAATATCCAAACAACCCTACCCGCACCTTCTGCAAGCACAGTAAGCTTGCCTTACTATCGTCCAAATTAGAAGGACGCCCCAGGACTGAATGTTACTCAGCACCATCGCCCGACCCGTCCATTCCCTCGCTTACTTAAAGGATTGCCACATTTTTACACTACAATGCTTTACAAAACGTTTTTTGTATAGCTGTAGCAGTTCAGTCTATTGCAAAATCTCTAGAGAGTCTGCGGTAGCCCAGGCCCTAAGATTAAAAACTTTTTTTTGCGTGCTACTCAGCTGAGCATGAAATTTTCTCTGCTGATAGATATGAAAATGCCAACTAATGTTGGCATTTTCATATTCATAAGGAGTGCGAGAAAAGTTCATGCTCAGTTAAACTGAGCAAGAAAACAACTGTAATTATTAGTAATTTGCTATTTATTAGCAGGTAAAATTTCATGCTCAGCTGAGTTGAGCATGAAAAAAGTTTTATAACCTCGGGGCCAGGTTTCCACAAGATTTCAAGGGAGACTATAATGGGAGCTCAGACTCCTACTGTTTTCTGAAATACCTCGAAGTAGAATGTTTTACCAGCTCAGACTTTTAAGGACGCTTTCTTCTATAAATCTTTGTGCCCCCAAATAGTGTAGTCACTCTTCATCCAAAGAATACTGACTACGAAATTGGGTTGAGAGGCTTCATTTATTATACCCCGCCATACGTTAATAGTGGGTACTATGGTTGTACGTTGGCCGTCCGTGTGTCTGTCCGTCCGTCTGTCTTTCTCCACTTCGTTTCCGTTCGATAACTTAAACATTTGTGACAATGTCTGACATTTTGAGCCTTGTGGAGGTACGACGTTGACGTCACGAAACGTGAAATGATAGTGGCGTCATAAAAAATGCACGTAATGTTAATTGGATTTCCGCGCACTGACTAATAAATTTCATGGCGCCGCCAGAAAACAGTGATTCAACATTTCTTACGGGGTCTTTAATTTTCTTCATCTACACTCTTTTAACAGTGTTCGCATTTTAAACCTTTGAAAAGCGATGCCACGAACTAGTTATAAAAGTTTATCCAGCTAGTACGTAAATTGTATCCAGTCAGTGAAATGAAAACAAAAAACCGGGTTGTTGTGAACTTTGTTGGTGTTTGCAGTAAACCTTAGCGCTATTTCTTTGTGCTTCTCGAAATATATTCTGGAAGCACTAATAGATATGAAAATGTTAAAAACAAAATATCCGATTTTCGTCTCCATATGGCTCAAAATGTCACACCCTGTCACATTTACTTAGGACAAGAAAAAAGTAATGATTCCGATGACCCGACGGACCCTCATGTTTTCTCGCCGACCTTAAAATTTTTTTCCTTTTGTAGCCGAAAAAAATAATCTGTTGTGGTTTGTTATGGCCGATTCGGTCTTTTTCGGTTGTTAGCAGTACTTTTCAAAATGGCGGCATCCGAGAGGAAGCAAAATTAAGAATCTCTACTAGATTATATTGATTTTTCTTGAATTTCGCTGACAGAAATAAGACTAAGCACACTGTTTATTAGTTGTAGCACCTGGAGGATTGCTGACTAAGTCTTTATAAGTATTATTATTGCGATTTTTAAGAACAAGAGAAGGTGGTTGGGACCGGGTGGGTTAAAATTATAAAAAAAAAAGTTTTGCCGACCTACCGACACTAATTCTTTTTGGCATGTCATAGGAAACATGAATATTTTTTCTTGGTCTTAAGTGATTTCATTAAAATTTTGAATATGCATTTGTACTACAAATGTAAGGATTTCTTGCTTGGGGTTGTTAATGGGCAAATTTCAGTAATTTAAAACACAATTTTAGCACTTCTTAATGTCCAAAAATGGTCTAGGCCTCTAGCTTTTTAACTGTTTGGAATGAAATAATCAAAGGTCGCAGAAATGATTGAAGAAACCGAGCTTTTGAAATTTTGTCATCGGGAGTTAACTGCACTTGTCCTGGGTTAATATATACATGTACATATATGTATAAAATCACATACATACATAAAAATCCATATCGAATTCGAATTGGAAACATTTATGAAAATTACAGCAAATGATCAAAGTAATAAAAGCATCTTGCGATGTTCAAAACTTTGCCCCAAGGGGGTTATTTCCCCCCTGCCCTCAATCATGCAGTCAGAGAAGATTCTGATCAGCCTCGGCGGATGCGAGTCTTTGCTGAGTCATTTTGTTGGATCTGTCACGCAGCGGCTCAAATGAGATTGATTTGAATAAGGCATCTGTCAATACATGTATCCTTGGGCAAGAAAATTTCTTGTTTGTGTAAATGTTTGATTACTGTGTACTTAAAGGTCTGGATTTTGCTCTTCCAACCCATAATGGAATCTCCTCCAATTGAACGGATAATAAGAATATCGAATGCATCTCTTAATCTCCTCATTATTAGGGTCATAAAATATTAAAGTGCTGAGACCGCCGCCAGCTTCAGGGTTCCCGGTGGTGTATATTCATGAATCAATCCAGTAAAACTTTAAAAAATGGAGATCAGAAGCAGATATTTTGAAAAAAAAAAACATAAAAATAAAAAGGAGAAAATGCAAATAAAATAAAATAAAATAGATAGAAAAATAGAATTGAACTGAAAAAGGAAATTTAGAAGAAAGAAATTTTTATAAATATACATATATTAATATTTTCTTGTATATCACTTACAAATCGTACTTACTTTACTTTTTACCATTTTACATATTTATATATTTGAAAATGGCAGAGTTGCTATTCCTGAAAGTGTACCCATGAACTTTAATATTGTATACCGTATTGCGTGAAAGTTTTACCTTTACACAGATCTCTAATGCAAAATCCATATGATCACCAATTCAAACTGTATTCAATGCCGTCGCGGCTGATCCGGACCGGCCATGGCCGGACCACTGTTTTGACAAGCATAATATGAATCTTACTCCCCCACCCTCTTTTTTCCATTTGTGTTCTCTTTCCCTCATTTTTTAATGAGTGTTCGGAAAACACAAACCCTTTTTCATAATAGTCGATGAAATCTTGTTATCAGCCGGAGTCAATTATTGATAAGCCTGAGGGTGTGAAGCACACTTCATATACAAACATAGACTGGTGTCAGTCCATTAAATAAAACAAGATCATAAATGAATACATGAAAATGAATATACATATCATAATCTATCACTACATTTCGAAAGATGTTGGATTTAATGGACTGGGGAACTTGCTTAAAGCATAAAATTGCCTAACGTTTTGCACAGCTGAAAGTGTTTATTAGAATCGATTCACCGAGACGGTTCTAATAAGGGGTTGCAGTCTGGAACTCTGTATTTGTGGTGCTTTTTTCGAAATTTTGCAGAAGTAAATGGTTGTCTGCCTTTTTGGTGCTTAGAGGGTTTATAAACTAAAGGAGGATTTTGACCACTTTTGGTGACTAGATACACTTTCAGAAGAAGCAACTCTTATCATTTTCATTTTGTTTCAATATACATGTAGGGTTCAACCCCAGAAAGAATTGAAGTGCGCCCCTATGATCAAATTCTTTCCTATATGTGTTTATTTTGTCTAGGAAAACAGACAAGAAAGTCACAAAAGTCGTTCCCCTTTTTAAAAAAAAAATGCAGAAAAACGTGATGAAAAATTGCAGGAAAACATGATAAACTAGTAAACTGTCTTTAGCCTTGCAGACAAGGCATCTCATATTTTGAAGAACGAAAACAGCGTAATTTGCAAATAGCGTAGATCCTGATGAGGCGACTCATAATAAGCCTACACTGTTTGCCCTCTAGTCTTTGAATTCTTATCCATTTCTTTAACAGCGCGAACAAACGAAAATAGCTGAATTTGCAAATAGTGAAGATCCTGATGAGGCGGCTCATAGTGGGCAGCCTTATTTAGATCTGCACTGATTGCCGTCTTTTCCATTTCTTTAACATCTAGAGCGCGAAACAAAAAACGAAAATTGCTGAATTTGCAGATAAGGTAGATCCTAATGTGGCGGCTAATAATCAATTGAATGAGCAGCCTCATCTAGATCTACACTGTTTTCTCTCTAGTCTGTGAATTCTAATCCATTTTTTAAACATCTAGAGCGCTAAAGAATGAAAACCGTGGAATTTGCAAATAGCGTAGATCCAGATAATGCGGCTCATAATAAGCAGCATCATCCAAATCTACACTGTTTGCCCTCTAGTCTTTGAATTCTTATCCATGCATTTCAATTCTGCAATGAGCGAACAACCACATTGTTGGTTTTGTCGTGTTGCGGCTAATTTATTTCTGACTTTGTTTACTTAAGACGCCGCAGAAGTGTGAATACATGTATCTACTCAGTTTAAGGGTTTATTGTTAAAACAACAGTACAATAAACTAAGATTCAAAAGGGTAATGAAAGTAGATTTAAGAACAAACAAACAGATTTACCTTTGAATATGCTGATCCACAACTCATTGTGTTAGTTTTGTCATGATTCAAGATAAAATAAAAGAAAAAAATAAAGTTGATAGTTTAATACCTTACAATATATGTCTTTTCTGATACTTAAAATAGATTATTATAATATTTCAATTGTGATATTTAGAATAAATTAGGTGATATGCATCATTTTAATTGTCTTCTCAAAAACTGAAAGAAAGAATTAAAGACAGAAAAACTACACAAATTAAGACAATTTTCACTTTTGCAAATAAAAGTGAAAAAAAGAAAGACATAAAAAATTAAAGCTAATACAAATTTACAATTCTTATATTTTCTTTAAAATAAAGTTGATAGTTTAATAGCTTACAACACATGCCTTCTCTTTTACTGGAACTAGATTATTATAATATTTTATTTTTTTCTGTTATATTAAGAATAAATTAACATATGTGTATTATTTCAATTGTCTTCTAAAAATACTCAAAGAAAGAATTAACGACAGAAAAAAAAGACAAAAAATACACAAACTATAATTTTCACTTTTGCAAATAAAAGAAAAAAAAAGAAAGACACCAGAAAATTCAAACCAATACAAATTTAAAATTGTTATTTTTCTTTACTCTTGCAATAAAAATTTAAAAAAAGATGATCTGGGTAGTGCACAAACTGTCTGTCCATTCAATGACTGGCTAATCATAAAAGTAGATGTAAAGGTTCAATCTGAACTTCAAGTGCACTACGGTTTGAGAATGGGGTGCAACTCAATGCTCAAAGCTAGCTCAGGTGTAGTGCAACTCATGTGCAACTGGGTTGCACAAGGGTGTCAAGTCTTTCTCTGGCTTTACTGTATGTACATATGCAAAAAATGATGATACAATTTATATAAATCATAATTTCAACTGATTTTTCTGAAACTTACAACTCATGAGAAATTAAAGTCGCCATAGTCCTGTCAGTGATAAAAACATCTAACCTCAAATCATTGAAAAAGCAGTTCAACCTACATGTTTGGTAATAAAATATGGGTTGATGTGCATATGCTGAGTCATATGACTGGCAAAAAGTAGAGAAAACAAGTTTTTGAAAAATAACACACTTTTTTACGTTTATAATTTTCAGCCCGAAATAATCTGATGAACAACCAAAGGACACTGACATTATTTGAAAAGATGTTATTGGCTTGCGCTAAAAGGGAAAATGCAATCTTTGTATCCTAAAAAATCTAAACGCTGATCGATTTGTGCCGTTAATAAAGCGCGCATGGCTTGACGATCCTGTCCACTCAGAGTCACTCAAATACAGAAAAAGTAACCAGCCGGCACACAACGCTGAATTAAGAAATAGTTCCTGCTTACAGTGATTTTTTGCCCAATATATCACTGGTTAGAGGTCAGTCGTGAAGTGGATATATCACAAGCGCGAAGCGCGAGTAATATTCACTGAAGACTGAACAACAAGGTGAGACAAGGGGCCGTATTCATAAAGCCACTTAAGTCGTTGCTATGTGGCTGCTAAGGCTAAATATCTATAAAGGAGATTCCCTACAACTATGAAATTTGGTCTGGAGGAACAGTCTTACTGTTCCTCCAGACCAAATTTCATAGTTGTAGGGAATCTCCTTCAAAGAAATTTACCCTTAGCAACAGCATAGCAACGACTTAAGTTGCTTTATGAATACGGCCCAAGGTGTTATTATTACTTTCCCAGCAGGCAGTCGATGATAAAAGGGGTTCCTGGTAGCTCAGTGGGTTAAATGCCGGCATGTTTAGCTAGCGGCCGAGTTCGGTTCCAGCTAGAAACGGAAATCTTTTCAACCGTAAACGGGGTTCCAATGCACTAATCATTTCATTTAGACCCTTTAATTAGATCGCTTTGACTGAAATATTTTGAAAGGGTCTTGAAACTGCCAGCCATCCATCCATTTAAACGATTTTAAACAACACTGAATTAACGTTGAGTAAACGTCATTTTCACGTTTGTTTTCTACACTTATTACGTGAAATATAATTCTAATGCACTTATAAATATAACGCGACGTCTGATTCGATAACGTCAAACATTTGCGACAGTATATTCTACGATATACTGTCGCAAATCCGACGTCATTATAAAACGTCGCTTCTCATTGGCTGACGTTTCGTTTTACGCTGCTGAAAGCGCTTGCATTGGGTGCAAAGAAGTAAACTTTGAAAGGGGAAAATGTGAAAAAGTGCATTAGAATGGGGATAATTATATTGAAAATTGTCATTTGGGGAGGTAAATCGTCGGTTTTATGGTCGCAAATTGCGTTTTACGGCTCCGCTGGCGCGTCGCCGTAAAACGAAATTTCCGACCATAAAACCGACGATTTACCTCCCCAAATGACAATTTTGAATACAGTTATCCCCTAAGTAATAGTCACCGCGAACGTCCTCCAGAAGGCATTAAACCAATGTCAATGTAAATTAAAAAAAAAAAATAGATACCATCAGGACAACAAATTAAATAAAAGCAGTGAGTAAAAATATAAAGAATTTTGATTTATCAAGTTTAGCCATTATACTCTTAAACATAAACATGCATATAAAATATTATTGAAATATAAAATTTGTTAGCACTTACCCATATAAAAGTCAACCTATACTTGTTTACGCCAATTAAAAGAGATAATTTATGGCAAATCATCCATCAGTCTCTGATGTTAAGGAAACTGTAATGGCCAAAGCCTGTCACATGATACATTAACTAATTAAGCAAAGCTGCCCAAGAGGATGAAATAACATTTTCTCGAACGATTTCACCAAAGGTTTACTGACTGGCTTCCGAGTTGCCTTTGAAGTTCTGAAATGGAGGCGCTAAAATATATTCAACCTTTCATGTCTCAGTTGGAAATTATGTAAGCCGACCTATAAAAGAAAGTCAGTGAATAATAATCTGATATAATTTTAAATGATCTGGATCGGCTCATAATTAAGATGTTGTTTTGGTCGACAGTTTACGTAATACTGCTTTAATAATAATTATCTATGCTTCGGCTGTAGATAGCTCAAGGCCGTCGTTTCAAAATGTAAAGTAAACACGTGCAGCTCTCTTCATTTTGTTCTGCCTGCCGCGATATTGACTGTACACCTGCCCTTGCGTAGTATGCAGTCTACTGAAGTTAGTATAAAACTAGAAATGTTTTTCAGAGAAAAACTGATGTCCCCCCCCCCCCCCCACCAGCCCATTTCCCATCCCCTCTAATGAATAAAAGCCTGTACAAGTAAAATATCTAGGCAAGTTTGGAGAAAATCCATCCACTGGTTCTAAAGATGTCCTACATAGATGACTATGACCTTGAAAATGAGGCCAAGGTCACAAAACTCTAATCACCTCTTAAACTTGTCCCAATGATGTATCCATGCAAGTTTGGTAAAATTCAATCCATTGGTTCAGGATAATGGGTACAAGAAATTGTCATCTAAGTCCTCTAGTGACCTTGAAAATGAGGTCAAGGTCAACAAAATCTAATCACCTCTTAAACTTGTCCCAATGATGTATCCATGCAGGTTTGGTGTAATTCCATCCATTGGTTCAGGCATTATAGTGGGTGCAAGAAATTGTCATCTAAGTCTCCAGTGACCTTGAAAATGAGGTCAAGGTTAGCAAAATCTTATCACCTCTTAAACTTGTACCATTAATGTATCCATGTAAGTTTGGTGAAATTCAATCCATTGGTTCAGGAGATATAATGAGTGCAAAAAATTGTCATCCAAGTCCTCTAATCAGCTCTTAAAACCTGTCCCAATGATGTATCCATGCATGACCGGTGAAATGTTTTTCAGAGAAAAACTGATATCCCCCCCCACAAGCCCATTTCCCATCCCCTCTAATGAATAAAAAGCCTGTACAAGTAGAATATCTAGGCAAGTTTGGAGAAAATCCATCCGCTTGTTCTAAAGATATCCAACATAGATGACTTTGACCTTGAAAATGAGGTCTCGGTCACCAAACTCTAATCACCTCTTAATCTTGTCCCAATGATGTATCATTGCAAGTTTAGTGAAATTCAATCCATTGGTTCAGGAGATATAATGGGTACAAGAAATTGTCATCTTAGTCCTCAAGTGACCTTGAAAATAAGGTCAAGATCACCCAAATCTAATCATCCCTTAAACTTGTCCCAATGATGTATCCATGCAAGTTTGGTGAAATTCAATCCATTGGTTCAGACAATATAGTGTACAATAAATTGTCCTCTAAGTCCTCCAGTGACCTTGAAAATGAGGTCAAGGTAACCAAAATCTAATCAGCTTTGAAAGCTTGTCTAAATGATTTATCCATGCAAGTTTGGTGAAATTCAATCCATTGGTTCAGGAGATATAATGGGTACAAGACATTGTCATCTAAGTCCTCCAGTGACCTTGAAAATGAGGTCAAGGTCACCAAAATCTGATCACCTCTTCAACTTATCCCAATAATGTATCCGTGCAGGTTTGGTGAAATTCCATCCATAAACTCAGGCAATATAGTGGGTACAAGACATTGTCATCTATGTCCTCCAGTGACCTTGAAAATGAGGTCAAGATAACCAAAATCTAATCACCTCTTAAACTTGCTCAATGATGCATCCATGCAAGTTTGGTGAAATTCCATCTATTGATGCAGGAGATATAATGGGTACAATAAATTGTCATCTAAGTCCTCCAGTGACCTTGAAAATGAGCCAAGGTGACCAAAATCTAATTATCTCTTAAACTTGTCCCAATGATGTATCCATGCAAGTTTGGTGAAATTTAAACCATTGGTTTAGGCAATATAGTGGGTAAAAGAAATTGTCCTCTAAGTCATCAAGTGACCTTGAAAATGAGGTCAAGGTAGCCAAAATATAATCAGCTCTTAAACTTGTCCCAGTGATGTATCCTTCCAAGTTTGGTGAAATTCCATCCATTGGTTCAAGAGATATCGCGCACGCAAGAAACTGTCAGAACAGAACAGAACAGAACAGTCACGCCGATGCTGACGCAGATGCCAGGGATCCGCACTGAAAACAATATGTCCGCCCTCACCTTTGGTTGGGGGGCATAATAAACAGTAGACAGGACGCAATTAAAAATATGCAGAACACACTAGACAGTAATCAGTAAGTATTTAAAATGTAATCATGTTTGTCGCGCGCGTGTGCAATGCCTTATGGATTTGCTCTTGCGCCAGAGCGTCGCCAGTATTGCAGTAGACCATATGTGAGCCGCGACACGACAAAACCAACAATGTGGTTGTGCGGCCAGCGCAGACTCAGATCAGCCTGGGCATCCGCCCAGTCTAATCAGAGTCTTCGCTGTCCGCATGAAGGTAGCTTAGACCCTTAGCTACCCTCTAAGCGCTTTGCGAAGAGTCTGATCAGACTGGGCGGATGTCCAGGCTGATCTGAGTCTGCGCTGGGCGCGCAACCACATTGTTGGTTTTCTCGTGTCGCGGCTCATATATAATCAATGGACAGCAACCAGTGGACAGGAGACGATACAAAGTTTATAGTACGAGGGGTGGTCAGAAAGTTTTGATTCTCGCCGCAAAATGCGTTTTGAAGTTGAATCCAGTATCGTTCAATGAATGGTCAGATCCGTTTCTACACTGCGATCACGCATTTTTGTTCAAAACTTTTGTATTAACATGGTAGCAGCCAAAGAGAGGTTTTATCATACAACCCAGCGAAATGCTCCCCTATGGGCAATGCTGATTTGCACATTAAAGTATATCCTACGATGTACTGTCGCAAATCCCACGTCGTTATGAAACGTCTATTTTCTTTTGCTGACGTCTGGTTTTACGCTGCTGAAAGCACTTTGCTGTGGGTCTAGAGTAATACACATGCCACTTTGTTGGTTTTCTCGCGTCGCGGCTCATATCAAGAACAAGGCATATGTTTTATATTGTATTAAATACATTTCTGCGTCTCGCGAGTACTTTTAAAGTCAGTTTATGAAATACACGCAAATAGTTTTAAAAATTCATTTTATATATATTATAGTTCCCCGAAAAACACTGTGATTTTTCTTGGAACACTAAAAATATCTTGACAGACTACACTTGAGCCGCGACAAGAGAAAACCAACAATGTGGTTGTGCGCCCAGCGAAGACTCAGATCAGCCTGGGCATCCGCCCAGTCTGATCAGAGTCTTCACTGTCCGCATGGAGGTAGCTTAGACCCTTAGATACTAATCTGGCGCACTGCGAACCCCTGATCAGACTGGGCCGATGCCCAGTCTGATTTGGGTGCCCTGGACGCACTTCCACTTTGTTGGTTTTCTCGTGCCGCGGCTCATATTAACTTTGGTACTGTATGCCTTGTAGTAACTCCCAGCAAAGTACAGATATGTACAAGGGTTTTAGAAGAAGCTGATGGATCTTAAACAGACGACTAAAGATGGGCTTATTTCCTGTGCTCTATCTGTGATTTTTTAAACTCTTATACATGTACATCATTAATCGCATTGATTACATGAAAACACTGAAATCCATTACTGACTTATTCCTTAAAACATATAAATATTGAGTCAGATATGTCTTGCCAAACATTGCAGACCCAGATTAGACAGCTCCTTTCCAAATAATGCAGACCCAGATCTGAAAGCAGTCTGATCAGGGGTTACACTGTTTACCATTCCATCTGCATTTATAACGCATTAGGGTAAAGTCTGGTAAATTCGGACAGCGGGTAAATTCGGACAATGATATTGTTTCCTTTATATGTCAGTTGTTTGGAATTAAAAGAAAATAAACTGGGCAAACAGTGAAAACCCTGATGAGACGGCTCATCATGAGCCGTCTCATCTGGATTTTCACTGTTTGCAATGGTATGTCCGAATTTACCTGATGTCCGAATTTACCTGACTTGACCCTAATAACCGAAAGCGTAATTTGCTTTTAAAGGAATTATTATTGCGTCTAAAAGTGTCAAAAAGGATCCACCTATGTCACTTGCAACCCGGCTAAAATGCCTCGCGGAGTAATTTGCCTCATTTCCAGAAATAAGTTTAGATTTGACCTGCAGACAAATTACCTCATATTTGTTGAAAACAAACTGATTTTCTTGCTTTCACACTGTTTATTCTATTATTATTGTTTTAATTTATTTAAATTCCCAGAAAATTTCCAGCAAGCTCACAATTAGACAAAGTACGTCAAGTTCACGTGCTGATAACGGTAACTACCTTTTGATTCAAAGAAAATTGTCTGGAACCAGATACACAATAGGACAATCTGTTTCAGATCTTACTAGCCGATTTTAATGTTGTGAAAGGTAGTAACCCTGCACTAATGTCATTTTTCTGAAGCAGCTCGAAAAACAGGACCCGAGGTTATAAAACTTTTTTCATGCTCAGCTGAGTGAGCATGAAATTTCACCTGCTAATAAATAGCAAATTACTAATAAGTACGGTTGGTTTCTTGCTCAAGTTGGCTGAGTATGAAATTTTCTCTGCTTCTGAATATGAAAATGCCAACATTAGTTGGCATTTTCATATTCATCAGCAGAGAAATTTTCATGCTCAGCTGAGTTGAGCACGAAAAAAGTTTTATAACCTTGGGGCCTGATCTCATAGTTAGGGTAAGACCGCTTTTTGAAGTGGTACTGACTTCGTTTCATAAAAGAATGACGGCTGCTTCAGACAAACGGAACTGGTACGGGGAATCTGCTGTTGACGACATTAAAATCATACTCGTAAGAAATGGGATTTAACTTTTTTTTTTCTACCTGGTTCAGTTGAGTGGCGACATGACGAAACCAATATGCCACTATGATGGTTTTGTCGTGTCGCGGCTCATATGCGTGCAGCGATTATTTTAAGCAATTAAAAGGTCGCCTTGTTTTCCTATTTTTTTTACGATGTGTGACAACTTATTTGAACTATGTTTTCCCTGAAACAACTTCTAAACGGGACTGCTCTAAAAGGTAAGAATGAGCTCCAAGATGAGCAAATTTTTTATCTAAATACAGTAGATTCTCGATATATCGAAGTCGAAGTTTAACTAAAACTACTGGTATCTCAAAGTAAATTTTCAGGCCACAGAAAATTTACTTTGAAATGCCAGTAATTTGAGATACATGTCGCAAGAGTTGAAACGTACTGAAATAATAGGAAATGTGTTCAAAGCATATTCTTTGAAGTAAGAAGGCCATTTGAGATATCAGTTTTTGAGATAACGAATGTCAACTGTATTGGCCTAACCAATAGGCGATAAAATGAAAATGACGGAATTGCTTCCTATTATAAGTGTATTCATTTAACTTAATGTACCGTTAATACTGCGTTTCTCTTTTTTGCAGCCGGTCCGGCCACTTACTTTAAAGCAGGTTAGTTCCTTTAAGAGTGCTTTTCCATTCTTTAAACCTGATATTCAAGATTTTAGTACATTAAAGAAGTAAAATATATCATAGCAAACAAAACTTAGGCTTAAAAGATAAATGTAGGCATTTTCAAACTTACACAAGTATACATGAATCGTTTCCAGAGACTTTGTTTGTGGGCATACTCGCATTGTGCATTCCCATACCAGCAGTTTGTCAAGCAAAAACATATCTCTCAGTGTATTGACTGGAGAAGCAAAACAAATGCCTACACTAGCCTGCGTGCGAAGTCCAAACTTGGCATGTGCATGCGCATTTAAGTTAAGGCAGGCTTTTTCATAAAGAGGCTCATACGTTCCAATGTATTTGAATTAGGTAAAAATATTGTGCAGTCTTCCTTATTAGCCTATATGATGTGCGCATTTGATTTGCACTTTTATAAACCGTACCGGTATGTGGCATTTTAAAACACTCCTTTTATATAGGTTTGATTACATATAGGCTGTCTAATTTCACTTCCATTTTGGGAAGGCGCATACACTTTTCCATCACAGTTTGTCTCATAGTGTAATAAAGATCTAATTTTAGCTGTTATTTTAACTTAAAATTTCGACTTGATTTTAAACGATTAGTACTTTAAGTGTGTGAAAGTAAAAAAAATACTGTTAGCTACAAAAAAGAGCAGACCATCTTTTTAAACTAACAAGCATATGCGCATCGTCGTTATAAATAACATACAAGCACATGTGTTTGCCTAAAAGCACTCACAACAGTAATAACGACCTTTCCCGATGTACTTCTCGATGATAGAAAACAACAACAAGAAACCAAAAATAAACATAGAACAAACGCGCAACTTTAACAATACATTCTGACAAATTATCCCCGGGAACAAGGAACCGAACAAAAAGCAATCAAGAGACTTGGTTTTATTGAGTCTCGCGGGCAGCGGCGATGAAAGGTACGAGGCAATTCGCGCCTGCTAGCGCCGGAATATGCAGTCTATGGAATCCAACGAATCCAAAAGACCAGGGAGTATAATATATACTATGATGACGTATGGGAGACGTTTCTGGTTTCCACAAGGCATCTGAAGTAAAACTGAAAGTTCTAAAAGATTATCCATGTGTTGAGTGCCCGTGGTGGCGGTAAAAAGTACATTATCTTTTTGTATCCTGTACCTCATCATAGTTTAGATTTCATGTTTAATTCATTTGGTTTAAACAATTATTTCACTTTTTCACAACATGCATAGATAATACAACATACAAATTTATAGGATTAGAACGAAAGCATGTTGCTCATTTAGTTCTTCTCCTAATTCCTAACTCCTAATTCATTTGTGAACGGTAAGTCTGTGCCAGTAAATTGGAAAATCCAGTTCCGCTTGATCCGGCGTTTGTGGAGTATATGAAGTGTAAATTTGAATTTATATTGTAGATAAAGTATTTAAAAAAGTATTTGAGAATTTTATGTGTCTATGTTGTAACTGTATAATTCTTTGATCGTTACACTGGTGTTACGTGCATAACATGACATTCTTGATATGCGCTCTCCACATACATTGCTGTTACAAAGACACATGGACTTTTTAATATGCCCGCTTCACAAATCTTTACATCTCCTTATCGGACAAATCACTTAAATATGGATACACAATTTGATGTTACATGTACTCAGATCTGATCTGGAAGTTATTTAAGGAATGAATTAGGTCATTATCTGTGATTAGGTGCTAGCGAGTAATAAGCATCACCTGCCTATAATAATACACCTGCAATGTCTATATGAGCCGCGACGCGAGAAAACCAACAATGTGGTTGTGCGCCCAGCGCAGACTCAGATCAGCCTGGGCATCCGCCCAGTCTGATCAGAGTCTTCGCTGTCCGCATGAAGGTAGCTCAAACCCTTAGCTACTCTTTAAGCGCTTAGCGAAGATTCTGATCAGACTGGGCGGATGCCCAGGCTGATCTGAGTCTGCGCTGGGCGCACAACCACATTGTTGGTTTTCTCGTGTTGCGGTTCATATATTTAATGGAAAAATTAGTGAAAAGGAATGTCCAGTAACTGAAAACCATAATATGTTTCATCAGGTCGGAAATAAGTTTAGAGACGGCCACATTGTGGGTATCAACGAGATTATAAGTATCTTTCATGAGTATGAGGTGTGGATAGAAAAATCTGTCAAGAGGGTCACCGTTCGGCATCACGAGGCTTGCCGAGTGATGCCGAACAGTGATCCGAGTGACGGATTTTGCTATCCACACATCACACCCATGAAAGATACTTTTTTTCTTGCATATCACGTTTTGTTTTAACTTTAGAACTTGTTAAATTGCATAATTTTAGTGCTTGAGAGGTTTTTATTTGATTTTGAAAGAAGGCGCCGAGTCCAACGACCCCCATTCGGGTTTTTACGTCAGCGTTTGGCGTGCATAAACTGACGTCATATTTGCCGTCTTCGTGACGTCATCATCTAAAACGCCAACGTTCACTTGACGACGAAGATACGTGACCAATACAACCAATGCATTAAATGCTCGTGGTTTTTATCCGGTCCTGGGTGAGATAACATGGGTGAGATAAAATTTATAGGTACAGGGGAAGCACGCGGATATTCTTATCTGATGTGCAAGAATATTGTATCTCCCATAGAATTGTTTAAGAGTTGACATAAGTTTCGCTCTGCGATACCCCTGTGACAAAGGAAACAAAATGGGCAGTTTGGGCCAAGTCAGGTAAATTCGGAAGCAGGTGAATTCGGACACTGACATTGTTTCCTTTATTTGTCAGTTTGGAATGAAAACAAATTTAACTTGACAAACAGTGAAAATCCTGATGAGACGGCTCATTGTGAGCCGTCTCATCTGGATTTTCACTGTTTGCAATGATATGTCCGAATTTACCCGCTGTCCGTAGTTACCAGACTCGACCCTATACAGTTGGCGACTGTGCAAGTGACACAACAAAAGGGATCCGTAACAGAAGTGTCCGCTTTAGAGCGGACAGCAATTAAAATCACAGTCCGCTCAAACAAGCTTTACGCGCATAACCTCTTACTGCCTTCAGATGCTGCTCCAGAGAAAACGTAGGTCTGTGAAAAAGTTTCCTTACTCATCAGCGAGACACCACAGTAAATAATTATAAAATCAACAGAAAAAAACAAAACAAATTCTATATAGTTGCGTATTAGAAGATTATATTTTGACATATATTCAGAAATTCATAAGATGCAAGCCAATATAAACAAGAAAAATCTTTTTAAAAAAAAGATAACCGTCGCAGATTAAATGGAAGTGTGTTTTGTAATATGTCTCTAGTTGAAGAGTTGACAATAACATTCCTGAATATGACTCAAGTAAGCTATGTCGGTAGGTACCTGTAACCGTAATGTTGACACTGGGTAGCGACAATGACCTATCTCAAAATTGGGCTGTCCAATTTTGAGTTAAAAATTGGACTGCGGTCAGTTTTGAAATTGACCTGATTTCAAAATAGTTGCCAACATGGTGCACTGTTTATTTTTGTGTTAAACCGAAAGTAGAAATCAAAAGTAGATCTACGACGAAAAAAAGGAAAGTTTTGAATATCTGCGTCTGTTTTCTATAATGTAAAATTACCAACAAGAGAAACATTTTGAATTAGTATATGAGAGAGTGCTAGTATTCAAGGTGCATGCGACGGGAAGAAACGAAGATTGAATATTCCTTGACCTTTGATATTATTGCCTAAATTTTGACATACGTGTTATTTGACCGATGAAATCTTGTGAAATGTGGAACAATATCGAAGTTATACGCGTCTGCGACTCGAAACCCCCCTCTTTACCGAAAAATGTGCGTTAAAGTCCATCGAAAAACTAACGTATTACAGGGATTGTGGCATTGTGGTATTGTTAATATATAAAATAACATTAAAATTCTATTAAACAGAAACTTGACAAAAAGCGACAATGCGGAAAATATCGTTTTGAAATGGAAAAGAGAAAGGAAAAAAAAACAAAAAAAACTAACAACAACAAAAACAACAACCCCAAAACAAAAACAAAAACAAAACAAAACAGGAGAAAAGCCAACAAAAAAAAACAAGAAAAAAAAATACAGAAGAACACGAAGTGTCTGAAAAAATGATCCTTTAGAAGCAAGAAATTATCCAATTATAGTTTCTACATATAGCTAAACGAGAGACCAGACAGCTGAGTTTTTCTCTGAACAAATCCTTGACATTATTTGTTTTAAATCTCCTGTTCTTCCTCTTAAAAAGTCGTACAATAATGACCTATATTGAAAACGATTTAACTGGCTTTTTGTCTCGATTTGAAAACAATTATGACCCATTACGCGTTGATTGCTTCTAGCTGATGTTTTATAATAAATGTTAATGCATTATAAATGATACGTATAATATTAAATTAGTAAGGTAATTTGATCACATTGGTCTGATTAGATAACAAAAATATGTTACACTTATTTTGTGCGTTATAAGAACTATGGTTACTCAATTATTTCTATTACTACTGCTTTATAACTTGACAGTCTTTTTGGTTTTGGCATATTGTGACAAAAAACAATTGCGTATTTTTTATCTGACGTTAATCCTTGATTTCGTTTATGATCTTGCATTTCAATTTAATTTGTCACTCGTTAAACAAAAGACGCTGCACATTCTATTGTGAGCGTGGTTATTATGTTCCAATTACGCGAACATTCATAGTGGTATTTTGGCCTTGATCAGAACTTTTCCAAGGCCTTGCATTGACTAGGACGTAAAGGTTAGGACGTATTGAGATCACATGGAATCAAATTGCTGAATTGAGGATTTTTTAATTAAACGTTTTTGCCTGAAACGTTTCAGGAGTATCTTTGATTGCACGTTTGTTGCAGAGATTGATATCCACAGTTTGCCTTTTTTTGTTTTGTCTGTGGACTTTTTTAATTTTTATTTTGTATGCAGGATTTTAAAAATAAGAGCACTTTATGTCCTTTATGTTTGCAAAATATGTTCAGTTTGCAAAAAATGCATGATTGTATGAGTGTCTGAATTCAGGATGCTTTTATTTACACAAATTTATTTAGATTAATTTAGACTTTTATTCTAGATCATCCTCTTTTATATGTGATACTAATCAGTCATTGAATCGCTGGCCATTTAAACAAAGAATTTACAGTTTGCTTGTTCTGGTTTCGTCACAAGGCATTGTCAGGGTCACTGATGAGGCTTTATTAGCCGAAACGACGTAGGCTGGCCCATATTACTTCTTCTGAATGTGTTCTTTGCTCTTGAAGGAATTCTTTAAGATTTTAATTCTTTAGTCTTATTGTGGTTTGTTTAGCAGTCCAGACATTTGAAACATACTAACGGCAATCATTTTTATATGAATGTCAAATTGTCTGTAGTTTTATGAAGTATCAAGTATATGTAGGACTGGCTTTGTGGGACTGGCTTTACTTTGCGTATAATTTAAAGGTCATAAACACTTTTTCTAATACCCAGACGCCTCCTGTACTTTGCAAACATAATTTGAATTGTCCCAGATTAAATAGTTTTTTTTCCTAGACAAATACCGAGAACTGTAATCAGGTAATTAGATTAAAATAACACATCCATTTTATTTTATCAAATTTTAAAGTTGGGCTTCTAATGAGTCTGATAAAAGGTTCTGTACAATTTTCAGACAGTAATTACCTAGCTGATTGTGATAAAAATACCATATAGAGTCATTAGATTTATTTCGCATGATACAATTTGAATGCCTCGAGACAAATTTCACCTTATTAAAACAAATCATAAATGGATCGACTGAGATTGAGCGCCAGTGCTGTTTGACAAGTTGTTTCGGTAACAGTGGAAGAGATGAAACGAACATTATAACTGAGTCGCAACACGACAAAATCAACAAAGTGGCATGTGCGCCCAGCTTAGACTCAGAACAGCCTGGGCATCCACCCGGTCTGATCAGAGTTTTCGCTGTGCGTTTAAAGGGTAGTTGAAGGTACCACTAAGTTGGTTTTGTCGTGTCGTGTCTCAAATGAAGATATCCAGGCCCCACCACACACCCCACCCACGACACCAAAAGAAGAACGCAAAAAGACAAAAAAGTAAGTCTCCGATTACAGATACACTCATTCCACAACAGAGAAACTGTACACAAGCCCAACTAACACCAAACGCCATACAAAATACATAAATCACAAACACTATCTGAGCTTATTTATTTTCTATTTAATAAAGAATCCCCTTTTTTTGGATTTACTGACTTCCCGTATGAATGCCCGTAACAGAATTTTAACTGCAAAGTTCTAAAACAGGGTTATTGGTATCATGAGCGTCGATAGGATTTTGTTTCAAAATTTAATCCTTGTCTGTTACGGACATTGAAGTCAAGTCACATTACTACACACTCTAGCTAACCGAATTAGTTGAGAAATGTAAACCCCGTATGAGATAGAACAGGGAAGGTCACATTCATAAAGAGAACTTAACTGTGTCAAAATCAAAGTCGTCACATTTACCTTAAATTATGAATGAAACAAAACTGTTCGAATTAGATAAAAGAAACAAAAGGCCATGAGGCCCTGAATTGCTCACCTGAGTAAAAAGGTCAATGGGCAACTAGGATCATCATTTGAACAAACCTCATAGTTTAAACTGTAAAAATAGGAGAGGCAATGGTTAAAGCCCAAAATGACCTTGACATCCATTGCTAGAACATGCAAAAGTACTCATTTATTTGACTGTATTTATTAAGTTTAACCCCAATTATTTCTACAAGTTCAATGAACTCTTATATAAACCATTTTCCCATATAAAAGCACCAAAAAGCAAAATTGACCTTGCCAAAAAGTATCAAAGTCCCTCAGCCCATGTAGACTCTCCATGAAATCTGGTTACAATTCGGCTTTTTAGGAGATATTTGAAATTGTCAAAATATGAAAGTACTGGGTCAAAGAATGACCTTGACCTCTTATACTCACTAATCCTCAAGTACTCATTTAGATGACTGTATATACCAGATGTCAGGCCTAAATCTTCAAAATTTTCCAAGAAATCTTTTCCCATATTTGACTATGCCGTTGAAAAGGTCAAGGACAACCCAAGGTCATCATTTAAACAATCTTGATAGTACTCTAGTACCAAATGCTACATACCAAGTTTCAAAGCCATCTGTCAATGTTTCTGGAGAAGAATTTTTTTACCATAAATGAGCGTGTCGGCCATGCTGATCAAGTGACCCAGACCATTTGAAGAATTTTTCGTTCCCTCAACTCCTGGAAGCTCTATATGATATTTGGTTATAATTGTCCCAGTAGCATTTGAGGAGAAGTTTGAAATTTTCAAAATATGACAATTCAGGGTCAAAGGTCAAAGAATGACCTTGACCTCTTGTTCTCATAAACCTTCATGCACTCATTAAGATGACTGTGTTATATCAATGTTTATAGGCCATGAGCCAGATATTGTTTACCTGCCCCCTAAGGGGGGATTTTATAGACCATACTTTTCTTAAAGTCCAGCATCTTAGAAGTATTTTGCAGCATGTTAGCCCTCTGGCGAGTTGGGCGTTAAGCTGTAACAGCCTGTTACAAACGTTACCCATTAAAAAAATAAACATAAAATAAAAATCATTAAAAAATAGATGTCATTTTCCTATGTTTAAAGTTATAGTAGAATCTAATAGAACAATACAGTAGCTAAATGTTATGATGTTTGACAGGTCACTTTAGCCTACATGGTGTCATATACGTGACATTTGTCTTTAAACTCCATTAAAATTGCTATTTCAATCCAAAATACTTTCTTTATGTAAGTTACTCCTTTATTATTAGACCATATGTTTGTTACTGTACTAAAGACAAATTATTGGTCTTTTCAGATCTGCAAAGATTATTATCCTATCTTGTATACTTTGGGAGAAATAGGATGTTTAACACAGTACTCCCTTATAACTGTTCCCTATTACAATTATCACTTTCTGTATAATTCAAGTGCTTGAACTAAACTGTATGAATTAAAAACAACAGTAAAAGGTAATATTGAATATGCCAGCCTATCTAAACAGCAAGGAACAGTTCCACAATATTTTGAACGTATTTTAGTCGGCCATAATGATCGATTATATACGTTACTGAGGGTTATTTTTGTTAAACTCATATAATTTGACGATAGAATCATTTTATTTTCGTTGGTAGCAGTTTCTTCATAAAAGAATCTTTTAATATAAAAGAAAAAATGCATTTTAGTTTATTTTCAATGATAAGTCACTACTAGTGGTAACGAAAATAACATTAACATTTAAAATATTTCATTATAGTAATACCTTTAATCTAGTTTTTTCCCACTGTCACATAAAAAAAACAATAACATATATAAGTCTGGGTGTTCTTATGATATATTGTCTACTTGGACCTAGCAACATTCCTTTAAGTTATTACTTTTAGGGATTCGTGAGGTGTGTTTTGTACGTGATTATACTACAAATTGTAATGTTAAATGCATTGACATATTCTGCACATGCAAAACGTTTTTTTTTTTTTTTTTTTTTTTTGCTGGCAACTTTGTTACGGTATTATATCAAAAATAAAAGTATTTCATAATGCCCAGTTTGTTTCTTTTACAATTTGTACATTTGGGTTCTAAAGACGGTAACATACGTGAAATTTTGTTATATACAACTTAAAAAAAAATAAACAAATACCACATCAGAAAAGATAAAAAAGATAAAGCCGCACCTAAGCCAGCATAGATTTTGCATATAGGGCTCGAATAAAATGAGATACAATCAGTTTGATAACATTAAAAGCTAAGCGCTTTTGCCGTGTTTAGTATAAAATTATAAAATAACCAGTAATTAACAATGCAAATGGAGTACCACCTTGTTGACAGGTTTTGGTATAGTTTTTACGTGCACACTGAAAGATAACTATAAAGCAGAACAGTAAACCTGAAGTTTGAAGACTTAAGCCAAATACAGTTCTGCATCAAAGCTAATATAGATATTAGCTTGCAGCGTATACTTACTTTTGTAAGACTATCGTATATTTTACGTTACCAAGGGAAACAACATTGCCGAGTTACAGTTAAGAAACAAACTTTTGAAAATAATTAATGGTAGTGTCAATACATTGCTTTATTTAGTTCATTTATGTAACTAACAATAATGTGTCAACCAGGAGTTTGGGAGAATAGTATCAGAAACATTTAATACAGAAAAGAGACACTGGCAGTTTACTAGCATACTGTAGCAATCTATAAATGCTATGTTTAGGATGATCTATATTTCTATGTTTTTGTTTCTTTCTCTTTAAAGTCGAACTACTTTCGATCATCTCTTCAAGAATCTAACTACATTTAACCATCTATTAAAGCATCTATTCACCAAAGAACATAGAGATACGCCAATTTTTTTTCCAGGGACAGTGTTCCAGTAGCTCTGCACACATAATGAAATGGCAAATGAAAATGACAGACGATATTAATGTTGGTCCTCGCTGTTCAGATATCTATGAGCAAATCTTAGTTGTTCTCCTTCAGAATGTATTCGCCTACACTGTAGTTCTGGTTTGCAGCATAATATTGAGAAAAAGAAAAAGAAAAGAAAGACCGAACAAGTAACGTTTACAACGTATTCATTGCGAGTTTATGGATTCTTCATTTCCGATATCCTAAACTAGCAATACAGTGTTTCTAAAGAGCAAATAATCAATCAATAGAAATAGTGCATACCTATACATGCCAAGGAAGGGATAACCTAAATAAATTACTGCATTTGATCTTTGTGACCTTGTATTACCATATTCTTTACTTTTTAGCAATAAATATGGTTGAAAACTGCTTATTTATGATATCTTACTGCTTTTCTTATTATCTTTGTCCAAATATGTTTAATACTGTTAGGGAATACAGCATTTTGGCAATATCCAAACAACAATTTTAGTTGCTTACATAGTGAAAAATTGTCTGATTGAAAGTATTTCGTAACGCCTTAGTCCTTGATAGTAACAACAAGTGGGAATAAAACCATGGGGTTTGCAAAATTACCTGACCAGTTAAATATTTGTAACAACATATTGAAAAATAGAACTCCTGAACAAGCTGATGACAGAATGATGTATGCGTTATAAAGTACGTCACTTTCTATCAGCCTTAAATTTTCACATTGTTAATAGTTTGTAATGTGTTTGAAGGCCGGGAGCTGCATAAACAGATCACGTAGATCACAAATTAACATGTAAGTTATGATCACGGACGCCACACATATTTGCTAACCTATGTAAAGCAGTTACTGTGCAAAGAGGCTCGTGGCTGACGATTCGACTGACAGCATAGCAAAAATGGTGTTTATTCCTGTTGGGAGAGTTGGTACTGCTTTTGATTGCCTCGGCTGGCAGTCACAGTTGCATATTTGTATGTAGGGTAATTGAATGGCTCAGCCAACAGCTCAGGTAGCGAAATTGGTTTTATCCCCATCATGACGAGAACCTAAATATTAATCAGTTGCAGCACATATCAACTCTTACTTATTTCATTCTATGCATAAAATAAAAAAAATGAGCAGTGGGAATAAAATCATATGACTGATAGAAGACTACTCAAGAAAATTTTCTATGAAAATTTTATCAAAGTATCTGCAATGACTTGGCAGTAAATGCCATATTTTCAATTTTCCCCATTCTAAGTCTGTGGAAACTCAACGTTGCCATATCAACCAAACGAAAAAAACTGATTTTCATAAAAACAAAATCTGTAAAGACTAAAATGATGAGTCTCAGCCTAAGAGAGTTTATGGCTACTGAGACGATATTTTTAAGTATACTTTTTTCCTTTTTTGCAATTTGGTTTCCATGGCAACTAATACAAATGAGCAGTTGGACCAAAACACATGGCTGATAGAAGACAACGCAAGGATTTATTCTATAAATTCTAGTTTTGTAAAAGCATCTGCGATGGCTTAGCAGTAAATGCCATTTTTTCAATTTTCCCCATTATAAGTCAATGGAAAAACATTGCCTATCGCTTTACTTTACTCTAAGTTGCCAACCAAAGTAAGTGCCGATTTTCATAACAAAAAAAATAATACTTTTTATTCCCCAGCCCAAGAATGCTACGGATGAAATCTGGGCCTAAGTAGCCTAATGCTCCAGAGGAGATGCCGTTTTAAAATGTTAACAACAGACAGACGACGACATACGATGAACAACTGCTTTTTCTGTAAGCTCCCCGCAGAGCCTTCGGCTCTGTTGAGCGAAAAAATGAAGGATAGAGCAATAAACCTGTGTCTCAATCTCAATACAATCACTTATTCTGCAAGTTTGAACATTCTAGCTTGCACAGTTCGTGAGAAACCTGTGACGCAAATTTACCTCAATAAGACAGAAAACTAGACTAATAAAGGGAAAATATGAGGAATGAGCCTGATTCTTAATCCCTGGATACAACAACTTATCATCAAAATGTATACTAAATTTTAAGAATGTAGCTTCAATTGTTGTTGAAAAACACTGACACAAATTTTCAAAGTAAAAATGCGTAACAAGGAAAGAAAAAAAATGGATAAAAATGAAAAACAACAACAAAAAACAACAACAAAAAAAAAAAAAAAAAAAAAAAAAAAAGCGCTGAACCTGAGTCTACATCCCACAATACAATCAGTCATTCTTCATATACCATGTTTGAAGGTTCTAGCTTGCACAGTTCTTGATAAAACTATAGCACAGATTTCGGTTTGGGTTGCTGAGTGGCCACCTTTTGGGAACAAGCTGCTCACTCGGTTGGCCATATGTTCTCTGTATCTTGATTATTTGTAATCTTAGTTGTTTCCAACTATGGTTTGAGGGCTGGATTTGGATTTTGATTGTTTCAGTTCCTGGTCTTTGCATACTTTTTACTTTTACCTCAGAAGATAGAAAAATGGACAAATGAAGAGTAGAGCAATGAGCCCCATTTTCATTCCTTGGTTACAACTCATCATCTGTACGTATGCCAAATTTAAGAATCTAGCTTCAATAGTTCTCGAGCTCTGACACGTTTTTATGTTAAAAAGCCAAAAGAGAAAGAAAGAAAATTGGATAAAAATGGAAGAATACAACCAAGGATCCCGAGTCTCAATCCAACAATACAATCACTCATTCTACATACTTACAGCACGTTTTAAGATTTTTACAAAATGTGACACAAATTTACATTGAAAAGACAGAAAAAAGACAAATAAAGGAAGAATAAAAGCAATGAGCCCAATTCTCTTTCCCACGATACAACAACTCTTGTCCATGTGTATACCAACTTTCGTCCTAGCTTCAGTAGTTCTTGAGAAAACTGTGAAACAAAAACTCGGAATTACTGAGTTACGGACAGACCAAATCCGGTATAGCCCCACTTTTTAGTGGGGCAAAATTATTTATTTAATGTGTTCTGGTTATTGCAACAAATACGGTAAATAACCTTGTTACCATTTCAAGTCAATACTTCTCCCTCCAGGTTGTTTATAATTACAAACATTTTTGCTTATCATGATTCATCAGCAAATCAGTGACCTGGGTATATCAGTGGAAACATTTCTTAGTTTCTCTCACATCATTGACATCTTTCATCTTAGAATGTAATCAAGCAGCCCCTAGGAATTTAATTTAGATTACAGATTACGCAGCCTAGAACTCGAGTATAAAGCGGGTGATCAAAAGCATTGTGTTCTGAAGGCTCAGGTATGATGTCGAAAAGATAAATTAGCCGTTTCCTCAGACAAGAACATATTAAGTATGAGAAAAATCGACAAACCACTAGTAGAATAATACAAGGAATCTTTAACTTAACTTTTAATAATGTAACTTAACTTTTACGTCACTTTCATCTGAAAGAATATTATTTTGAATCAGATAAATCTTAAATTTACAGCCAAAGTCTTACGGGGCTGATTTAAGTAAATTTCATTACCGCGTACTATTGGCCTCTGTCTGAAGAAACTCGTTTTATCATATGACGTCGCTGTTATTCAGTGGATAACGTCGTGTCATAAAATCGTATGACCACGCGTGTAATAACATTTTGGCGCGTACAGGTAACGTCATTGACAACATCCGTGTCAGCAATGCGTTTTCTTATTGAAAAAATGTTCATTTGGAAGGCGATAAAATCCCATTTTAAAGGGTCATATGATAAACAGAATCTTACACTCGTGGTCATTTCATATTAAATTTATGAAACTTGCCGAAAGCTCGTTTCAAATGACCACGAGTGTAAGATCATCTATTTATGAAATATTTACACTTGCCACTGACTTCCCATAGATGAAGCAACTGGCTTCATACACTGATGAAGGACAATTGATCATGTGACGTTGTCGTCAAGCGACGTCTTATGTAAACAAAGGTCTTGATTGGTTCTTGTAACGTTCGATTGACGCCACGTCAGGGCGACGGCTGTTTAACGTTATGGCCAAACGCGTCGTTACTAGCTTTTCTTCGACCCATATTTTGCCTATTCTACACCAAATTACCACGAAAACGGCACAGAGAGGTTCAAAAATAAAGTGTAAATATAAGAATAAAAATTTGATTTTTCAGCGTTCATCGTGTGAAGAAGCCAGTAGTCGTCGCTAAAATTCTACAAGAAGCGCTTCACGCTTCATGGAAATTTAGCTCCGCCCACTGGCTTCATCACACGATGAACGCTGAAAAATCAAATTTTGATTCTTAAATGACGCCAGTTACAACGACACTTCGAAAAAGGGATCTCATAGACAGAGACGATCGAGTTTTAGGTATCCTTTTAACTGGGTTCATTTTGCACAGTGATGGCATTTGCAGAAGCCAAAGTACATTTGAGCCGCGACACGAGAAAACCAACAATGTGGTTGTGCGCCCAGCACAGACTCAGATCAGCCTGGGCATCCGCCATGACGGATCAGAGTCTTAGCTAAGCGCTTAAAGGGTAGCTAAGGGTTTCAGCTACCTTCATGCGGACAGGGAAGACTCTGATCAGACTGGGCGGATGCCCAGGCTGATCTGAGTCTGAGCTGGGCGCACAACCACATTGTTGGTTTTGTCGTGTCGCGGCTCATTTGTAAGGGGAAACTGCACTGTACGACATTAAGACTTGAACTGTTTCTGTTCTAGATTGTATAGTTTCCAAATATAAAATATGTATTTATAGTTTAAACCACGTGATCGTGACCACCACGAATAACGTTGAAAGGAGGATGAAATGAAATGCATAACGTCAGTAAAGTATTTATTTTTCATACCAAGGTTTATGAATTCTTAACCAGGCGCAACTGCAGTTGTCAACACGTTTGCTTTAAGGTAGTCGGATACTGAATAGAAATATTGGCGGGGCATTCAAACCGTTATACCAGGTAAATAGCCAAAAGAGGTATAAAATATTTGGATAAGAAAAAAAATACCGTTTTGTTTTCCTAAAATACAATATCTTGTATATCTACATACTTTTTTTTTTACACATTCTCCATTTAAATTCACATCTCTAGCACATAAACGCACTTTCATTTCTGCAAATCATATAATCTTTAATATAGGATATCTGAAACAAACTGGTAAAAAAATTGAAGTAATCTTGATAATAAGTATACTTTTGCATTTCTTTAAAAATGCAAGAAAACTGACTTTCATGAAAAACGTCATAAAATATATTTAACCGATGGGGCAAGCTTATGCATATTATTTTAGTAAAACTTACATTGTGTTACAGAATAAAAAAAAAAAAAAAAAAAAAAAAAAAAACATTTCACCGTTTCGTATCCTAGAAAAACAATGTTTAATTTCAAAAATATGCTCAAAACAGACTGCCCAAATTCTGCACCTGCTGCAAGCAGAGCCAGTCCTTGCCCTATTTTTTTATTTTCCTGTTAGTCCGGTTCTACCAAAGAGTAATGCCTACAAAAATGCGCAGATGGAATAGAAACTGAGAAGACCTTGATCATTCTGGTTCCTAAGGAACAGTCTGATCTCGGTTTCTACTATTTGTACAGACCTATCTGCCCGAAAACTTAGAATCTTACGGTAGACATTGTTAGTGTGTGTATATACTCCACAGTTGATCGATTTGACCATGAACAATAACCCTCTCTCTTGTTTTAATAATTAAAAACACAGTTATTCTGTATATAGCTACCTTAACATGCAAAGCCGTGTTTATTTTTATTTTTTTATTTCTTTGGCGTGTGCAAACAGATGTCGTGGATACTCATTAAGGCACATCTACGTGTTTTGTATATAAAGAGACACGGCAGAAATTTAACAAAGTAATCCAAAAGGTACTAATATGTTTTCAGCTAAGAATAGGTGACCTATCTAACCTGATCTGGGGCCGTATTCATAAAACAACTTAAGTGGTTGCTATGCTGTAGCTAAGGCTGAATTTCTATGAAGGAGATTCCCTACAACTATGAAATTTGCTCTGGAGGAACAGTCTTTTTCAGACTGTTCCTCCAGGGCAAATTTCATAGTTGTAGGGAATCTCCTTCATAGAAATTTGGCCTTAGCAACAGCATGGCAACGACTTAAGTCGCTTTATGAATACGGCCCCTGAACTCAAGCATTTAGAAATTAGTCCCATGCGAGGAATAAACCTTTTGGAACGTGATAATGTCGAAAAGACAAATCCGTCTGAGCATCTGCCATTCTGACCGGATTCTTTCCATTTGATATGAACATTATTGGGAACTTATACAATGAAAGAGACTTATTAGTATGTGTGTTTGTAGGCCTCTCAATTGTGGTTATTTGCATATACCATAAAGCACCTGTTTCACTCGAGGACGCTCCAGTGCTTCGTTTGTTTTGTCGGATACACCTTTTACCAGTACACGTAAAAGCGTCACAAGCCCCTTGTCGATACCGTAGAGACCAATATTGTTGGAGGTTCTCGCGTACGCCGAGATTTTATCATTAACGAGAGGTAATGACGGAATGACGCGCTGACACTGACATAAATTACGAAATTTAATACACAGTCTGTCTGTTCGCATATCTGAGACACTTCATACAAACTCCGTGCCCATGGTAACGGTGACGTCACAATGTCAATACCATTGAACAGCAATATGTGCTTCGTTATACAAAACGGCATAGTCAACACCATGAATGCTATAATGACGCTGAGAAGCATAACTGTTGTGCGATATGTCTCATCGGTTCCCCTGAATTTACTCATTGTTCTTCTAACAGCTCTCTGGGAGTACAGTTTGATCAGTGTCAGCGGAGTGAAACAGAGAAGCATGGAAGCAGGTATGAAAGTTCGCATTGACATCCCAACATATGAAAATCCACTTAGAATTTGTTGGTTTGATTTTGTTACCACAACAGGAAGACATTTACCGTTGCCAATGTCAGCCGCGATAGTCCACGCCCCACAGAATGAAGCGACGAATAGAAACGTACAGCACACAAGTATGGTGGCCGCACGTTTGGTTGAGAAGAGCTTTGCTCTGAGCGGATACCAAACAACCAAAAATCGTTCGACACAGATCTGGACCATAAATAAAGCGGAACTTATCCTTGACGTTCGATATAGCACAAAGTAAAGTTTGCATCCTATAACAGAAATTGAACGGACATCGATTCCTACCAAGTCATGGACAAATTGCTTATTGAATGGAAACGCCAGCAGAAAAACGATATCATTTAAAGCCATAGTCCTCAGAAATATACCATGGGAAGAATATTTGTACAGCCTACTTCTTGTAACCAAGATTGTTAAGCAATTTCCACAAAGTCCAAGTATGAAAAAAGTAGGTACTACAAAATAGGAGACGTATATAAGCAATGTTGCAGCTGATCCGTTTGTTGGAACTGTTGAAGTCGTATTAACATCCACATCTACCGTTGTATTTATCTCTGACGGTATTGTTGTAAAAAATGTCGTCGTTTCGTTCCTAACGAAAGTGGTATCTGTCGTCACCTGAAACATGAACGATAATTTGAGCCGCGACACGAGAAAACCAACAATGTGTTTGTGCGCCCTACGCAGACTCAGATCAGCCTGGGCATCTGCCCAGTCTGGTCGGACTCTCCGATAAGCGCTTAAAGGGTAGCTAAGAGTCTAAGCTACCTTCATGCGGACAGCGAAGAGTCTGATCAGACTGGGCGGATGCCCAGGCTGATCTGAGTCTGCGCTGGGCGCACAACCACATTGTTGGTTTTGTCGTGTCGCGGCTCATTTGTATGCAAAACTATGAGTCCAAAGTTATTTAGTCTGTTATACAAATGTAGCATATTATTGGAAGCAACTCTATGTTTTTAGCTCACCGGAGCCAGCGGCTCCGGGGAAGCTTATAGTATAGGCAGGCTCCGGCGACCGTCGTCGGTCCGCCGTACGTCCGTCCACATTTTCAAACGACTTCTCCCCTACTCGGGTCTTAGGAACAAAAGGTTGCTCAAACGGACCTGATCACTCGACCAACATGGCCGCCGTGCCCATATATAATAAAAGCCTGGACAAATCTTCTTCTCGAAAACCAATAGGCCGATGGCCTTGAAACTTGGTATGTAGCATTGGGTACGCAAGTACTACCAAGATTGTTCAAATTATGACCTTTGGTTGACCTTGACCTTTATTACGGTAAGGTCAACTTTGCTTCCTTTTGCTTATATATTGCAAAATGCTAGAACATAAGATATCTTGGAAACTGTTGAAGATTTTGGGATAAAAAATGGTATCTACAGTCATCTTAATGAGTATATGAAGACTTATGAGTACAATAGGTCAGGGTCATTCTTTGACCTTTGACCCAGAAATCTAATATTTTGTCAATTTCAAACCATCTTCTCAAAAGCGACTGGGCCAATTGAAACCAAATTTCATATAGAGTCTCCAGGGGTTGGGGGAACGAAAATTTATTCATACCGTCCAGGTCACATGACAAGCAGTGCCGACACAGCCATATATGGTAAAAACCTTTAAAGATCTTCTTCTCCGGAACCAATTGACCTATGGCCTTAAAACTTGGTATCTAGCATTGGGTACTCAAGTACTATCAAGATTATATAGGCTATATTATATATATATACTATATAAGCTACAGAAAACCTTCACCCAATTTATAGGTGGGATTAAGGCAGAAACATTTAAATAAAAATCTAATCGTTCAAGAACACAGAACGCTAAACACATTCGAAAAAATGAGCATGGGCCATACTTCGAGAATTCGATTACTCAAGCCTCATCGGTGACCCTGACATGATCCTTAACTTCCGTAGGTAAAGAATCCGATCCGCATAAAACCGTACCAGTCCTCAACTCAATGATTGGTAGAGTTATGCCCCAGTCACACATACATATACGGATTCTGCGGATGCTACGGATGGCCCGTCCGTATCTATTCGTATCTATCCATTAATCCGTAATGGATCCGTATCGCATCCGCAAAGTCCGTTACTGTCCGTATCATATCCGCAGGGTCCGCACGATCAGCGTAGAAATTTTGAAAAGGTTCAAAATTCGGGCGCGGATGATTAAACCGTAAAAGTCCGTAACTGAACGCATTTTTCTGCATCTATCCGTATCTAATCCGTGTCTCATCCGTATCTATTCCGTATCTTATTCGTAACTGAACCCATCATTCCGCAGTCCCAATACGGTTTCATACGCATCTTTACCTTAATTTACGGAAGTTATGGGTCATGTCAGGGTCATTGATGAGGCTCTAGTAATCGTAACCTCGAAGTATGGCCCATGCTCCTTCTCTCGAAAGTGTTTAGTGTTCTGTGCTCATGAAGGATTAGATTTTTGTCGAGCCAACTTGCGGAGAGCGAGACATAGTTGTTACAATGTCAGTTCGGTGTATGTCCGTGCGTGCGTTCGTCTGTCCGGATTTGTCCGGGCCATAACTTCTACATTTATGGATGGATTTCAAAATTATTTGGCACAATTGTTCTCCTTGATGAGTAGAAATGCCTTTTGAAACATTTGTTCAGGTAGATCCAAGGTCAAGGTCACACTTGAAGGTCAAATGATAAAATGGCCATAAATTGAGCTCGTCCGAGCCATAACTTCTACATTTATGGATGGATTTCAAAATAATTTGGCACAATTGTTTTCCTTGATAAGTAAAAGTGCCTTTTGAAACATTTGTTCAGGTAGGTCTAAGGTCAAGGTCACACTTGAAGGTCAAATGATAAAATGGCCATAAATTGAGCTTGTCCGAGCCATAACTTCTACATTTATTGATGAATTTCAAAATAATTTGGCACAATTGTTCCCCTTGATAAATAAAAGTTCCATTTGAATCATTTGTTCAGGTAGGTCTAAGGTCAAGGTCACATTTGAAGGTCGAATTATAAAATGGCCATTAATTGAGCTTGTCCGAGCCATTACTTCAACATTTACAAATGGATTTCAAAATAATTCAACACAATTGTTCTCCTTGATGAGAAAAAGTGCAAATTGGAACATTTGTTCTAGCAGCTCTAAAGTCAAGGTCACACTTGAAGGTCAAATGATTAAATGGTCATAAATTGAGCTTGTCCGAGCCATTAATTCTACATTTACGGATGGATTTCAAAATAATTTGGCACAATTGTTCTTCTTACTTGAGTGAAAGTGTCAAGTGACATATGTGTTTGGGTAGGTCCAAGGTCAAGGTCACACTTGAAGGTCAGATATGTAACTGTCATAAATTGAGCTTGCCTGGGTCATCACTTCTACTTATTTTCCTTTGTGAAAATTTGGAGAAAAAAAGAAGAAAATGCTGGCTAAGCATGATGTTTTTTGGCTTCTTTCTAGAGTGAAGCAGTTACTTAGTCTTGACATACTTATAGGTCACTAAAGCAAACAGCGGGCTTGACCAGTTGTCCCTGGACAACCTTCTAGTTATTTAAATTTGTATACCTGGATCCAAACTATAAATTTGGTAAAGGTAAAGGTTTCCTAATGACCGTAAGGGCGGTGGCTTGGGGGGGAGGAGGAGGATGGGGGTAGGTGGTTAGGGTCAATGTATCTTGGGCATAGCATATGAAAGGTGAAGCCCATCTATCTCCTTTCGCTGCCTTGTCCTTCCCTGATTTGAAAAAAAAGTACCCATTTACTGTTTGGTTAACATAGATATTCAGTCGGCAGTTGATAAAGTAGATACTTTTCTAATCCTTCAAGAACACTGCACACATTCGAAGGAAGGTACATGGACCATACTTCGAGAATTCGGCTACTCAAACCGCATCAGTGACACCGATATGATTTGGTTACGAAAACCAGAGAAAGCATAATGCAATTTCTTAATTTTGATAAGGCAGTAAATTCAAAGACTGATAAGAACCATAAAGATCTTAAAAAAAACAAAACAATAATCTAGACTATAAATCTAAACCAATAAAAAATTTCTGATTTCTCAGAATATTTTCTTGACCTCAAAGGAAATATTATATACTATGCAAAATATATTTAGCAAATGAGCGAAATTAAATTGAATTGAAAGGAACCGTATTTGGGGCTTAAGATACCATGGGATTACAGAAGCCATCTTTAAAAACGATATTGGGGAAAAGCGATAAGCGCGGAAGGGGTCATTAGCCGAAATTCGCACCCATTGAAAAGCAACATAAAAATGGTAAGCATGTGATTTTTTTGTACGGTATTTCTCAACACTTTCATGCTCAGTTTTCTTGTAAAAGCTATTGATTGTGAAAAAGATATGGTTAAGCTTAACAACTGACGAATCTTAGCATGCGCCATTGACGTTAAAACGTGTTAATTCGGTCCAATGTGCAATGATTCATGGGTGCTTCAGTTCAATGCAGAATCAAAACCCGAGAAAAACAATAGGCTAAAATTAATGGTCACACCATGATTAATTTAACTGTGAAGTTTCTTCATTGAAGTATAACGTAACTGTGAAAAATTGATGACGTTAGTCTGAGACTTTTGACTTATGCTCAGTAACCGGGAAGAATTTTCTTTCTGAATTGTTTACATTATCATATTGGTAGCTACCAAACAATCATATACTCAAAAGGGATTCAAGAAATACCGATTAGAAACAAGTTTTTAAGACGATAACGTAAAAACAAGGGAAAACGTCAAATTTTCGAACTTTGTAAACCTCATACTCGTAGCATATTCAAATGTTTTAGAGCGTTTTCCTTTATTTTAACAGCAAACCAGCCGCCTCATTATGGTTGTAGCTTTTGTACATGATCATAAATGTGCTTCAGATACAATAGTCATAAAAACTGACGTCACGATAGTTCAAACGCTACAATTGAGCAATCTTGATTCTTTTACGTGCCAGTCCATCTCGAATGATCGGCCTTTATTCCTTTATGCAGTAAAGTGACAATAAAATCCTAATATGGTGGATCTGACACATACAAAAAAATTGCTATATTTAATGTGCATAGTATATATAATCTGCACTATAGATGACGTACGGGGAGACGTTTTACGGTCGCCGCACAGCACGACACCAGTGGCACTGAAGTAAAATAGAAATCTAAAAGAGTTCATTCAAGAACACATTCGCAAGAAGGAACATGGGCCATCTTCGAAGTTTCGGCTACTCAAGCCTGACCAGTAGATATGTATTGCTTCATTTCACCATTAAACTTTGTCCTATATTGGACAACTAATTGGAATTAATAAAAAAATTAATTTGTCCTATATTGAACAACTAATTCGAATTGATAAAAGTCAAATAAGTTTATGAAATGATGGCCCGACTTTTGCCATTGGCAAGTTCATGAAAAGATGACCCCGCTGTGAAAAATAAAAAACATAACATCGCACCATAACTGCACCATACGTCACTGTCATGGCGCCGACCCGGCCTCTCTGTTGTAGTAGTCCTTGAGATACAGTCTCTGTCTCTTTGCCCTCTACTGGCTTTGTTGCTGTACAGCCGCCTCTCCGAACCATCCTGTTGGTATTTGTCAGTATTGGAACGCAACCTTTCTGTATTGAAACGTTACTGTAGAAAACAGTCCATTACAAAACGCCGAACGAGACCCGTAACTTCCGTAACTAAAGGTAACGATCCTCTTGAGACCGTATCGGTCCTCAACTTGGAGTGGGACTGCGGAATGATAGGTTCAATAACGGATAAGATACGGAATAGATACGTATGCGACACGGATTAGATACGGATAGGTGGGGATATATGCGTTTGTTAACGCACCATTACGGTTTACTCATCCGCGCCCGAATTTTGAAACTTTTCAAAATTTCGACGCGGATCCTCCGGACTCTGCGGATATGATACGGACAGTTACGGACTCTGTGGATCTGATACGGATCCATTACGGATAAAACGGATAGATACGGACGGGATATCCGTAGTATCCGCACAATCCGTATGTGTGTGTGTGACTGGAGCATACAATGAGTAGACACAGATGTGGACGTCGCAGTTAATCTTTTCTATTCTTCTATCCGCTAGGCATGCACAACAGTCCGCATCTGAAGGTATTTATCCGCATCTAAAGGTTACAGAAGGTAACGGAAGGTTAGCAGTCAGTATCTATCCGTATCCATACGCATCTATTGGTAACTATATCCGTAAATTCATTAAATAAAAATAGGCCACGCCCACAAATTCTGCGGATAAACTGAGGATTTTATCCGCAACTATCCGTCCTATCCGTAATGTGTGTGTGTGACTGGGGCTTAACAGATAAGATACAGAATAGATACGGATCAGAAACGGATTAGATACGGATAGATGTAGATGAACACGTTTAGTAACGCACCATTACGGTTTACTCATCTGCGCCCGAATTTTGAAACTTTTCAAAATTTGGACGCGGATCCTGCGGACCCTGCGGATATGATACAGATCCATTACGGATAAAACGGATGAATGAACAAGAATAAAAATAGACAAGTACATATAAAAACATAAAGGATTAAATTATCTATATCATTATAATACAAAAATAGACAACAGCAAAAGTGACCGTGGCGCAGTTGGATAATCAAGATATTCGGGACACTTGTTCTATTATTATTCTGGATGTAAAAGTTTCAGATTAACAAAGAGCATCAGCGTATGAACGTAGGTTGGGAATGAAAATATGCTATTAAAGCCAAATGCGGTAGGATATATATATATAGGACATTTATTAACAACTAGATATTTTGTTAATCCTGGTTTTAACATTAAATACTTTCTTGTATAATATTCCGTTTTACTTGGATTGTCAATACTTTATGCGAATTTGTTGGACAAAGGGGTCTTAAAACACGTACAGAATAAGATGGATTACTGAGAGCATTCGGATGTATAATAAGCCTTATACAGGACATCACTGCTTCACTCTGACTCATTCTGGTTTGGGGTAAACAATAACATATATTTTGAAGGAAGACTCTCAAGCAAGGAACACATCAAAGAAATGAAACGGCAGACTCTGTTTAGTTGAATATCAGAATAAGCCCAATTATCCTAAAGGGCCATATTTATCAATTTTGCCGTTTATTATAAATATTCAAGTCTTGATGTTGGAAATTATTTTTTAAGGAACTATAATTTGGGTTACGATAAAAATTGAACTCTGCAGCATTCAAGACATAGCGGTCAGATGAATATTCAGTAAGGGTGATTTTATATTTTGATATCCTATTACATAAATCATTGGTCCCACTGAATCAAGGTTGATTTAATTTATAGTAAAGCTTGTCTGTCACTTTTACGTTTTATTCAATAACTTCACCTAGTAGCCAAGCCAGACTTTTGTGAAAAGTTGAAGACCTAGCTTTCGTTTAGAACCGAATATCGCGAGTCAAAGTAAACAAGGTATCGTATACATGGTAATTTTCGCGGTGTTCCATTTCTCGCAGTATTTCGCGGTCACTTAGAAACCGCGAATATTAAAATCCGCGAATATTAAAATTCCTGTATTTCTTACTAAGTGTCTTCTGTAGAAACAGTGTTCATATAATTTGTTTGTGTTTGCTTCAGTAGTTGCTGGTACTTTTCACTTGAGCCAGTTCTTTCACCCTGCCGGCCCTACCGCAGGTTAATAAAAGAATTGACTCAAGTGAAAAAGAAATAGTTTAGCTTTTCGAGCATGTTGCTAACCGCGAAAATTAAAAATCGCGAAAATTAATATTTATGTTTTTGACCCTGAACCGCGAAAATTTGAACCCACGAAAATTACCGCGTTTACGGTATCACAAATAGCTGTTGCTTGAATAGCAGTATTGTTTCAGTGTAAGTGATTTTAAACACATTATCATTCTATTATAATTTTATATGACGATTATCAGATTCACAAGTTTACAGACCTTCTTTTGTTGTATGTCTGTCAGGAACAAAGGCTGGCATTATGTTAGTTACAACCTATCTTCTATAATGGGACATTTTCGCTTTTACTCGGTACGTTACTACTGACTTGAAATTAAAATCCACTTTGTAGAGCTGCCGATCATTAGACCAGCATTCGCATGTTATAGTGTTAACTAATTGTTCATGGGCATATTCATATTAAACCAAAGTGGATAGTTCCGTGTGTATAAAGGTTTGCTAATTCAGGGATCTGTGTTATCGATTCGTTTTGAGAAGGCGGTGGAAACATATATCATGCCAAAATCTGAAGAAATGCAATTCAAAAACAAAAGTTCCCTAAAATTTAGCTGCAGTCTATTACAATCATAGTTCAACAGTAAAGTGTACGACTTTGGAAACAGATACATGTCATCGCGTCTATCAAATTTACAAGTAGAACGTTCGGAATACATTTTTTAAAATTTTCAAAATGCAGTTTGGGTGTGGTTAAATCGGCTTTTCTCCTTTATATTAATTATAGAAAACATTAAAAAAAATCTTAAATTCTAATTCATTACAGAGTTTTTTTGCGGAAATCAGTAAAATAAACTAAAGTGAACTTACTTGCATAGTCATTAGTTCGAGTCCAGAACGCCTTTTTCTAAAGAATCAAAAGAACATAGCAAAGTTTGATGGAAAAAGGGAACACATTATTGACAAATCGATTCTGTTATCACTTAAAGGACATGCATATGGTACTTCAAGGACGTCCAACCAATTCTCTGCCACCAGGTCAATACAAACGTGACACCTGCCTTAGTCTGTAACTCAAAACGTGTAATTATTGCATAAGGATTTACGTCATGTATTCAAATCTCCTGCGAATCAAAATTAAGTGGCTGTCTTGAAGATAACACTGTCTCTAAGTTTAATGAAGCAAACATTTGAAATCGCAATTACAGATTGCTGAATAAATTTCAGACTTGTCAGAGTTAAATAAACTAACCACGCATGCGATATGCATAGACGTGCAGCTCAGAAGACAACTTTCAGATTATGTATATAAACAAGTTGCAAAGCGCCTGGTGACCCCTTTAGGGTGTTTGTGTTCACTTGCATATTTTTCAACCATTTCTGCAAATTGAGACTTTGTGATGTTCTCTCTGCTTACCTAAATGAAAGGACTTTCGAAATAGGGTTCTCCTTTTTAAAGACGAGAATATGCTCCTAAATGAGCAAATTCTTTCTTTTTAGAGTTGAGCTCGTTGAGAAAGGAGTCAAAACTAAAAAATGGTAAAGCTGCTGCCCCTGAAGATGCTACATAGAGGATCTTACATGAGTGCTCATGTATTATTGAATTTATTAAAGGAGTTGGGGAAAAAGATAAGATGCGAGGCTTTGCCGAGCATTTTATCGGTTTTCCCCAACGAGTTTAATAAATTCAATAATACTGGAGCACGAATGCAAGATTCTATTTATCATATGACACTAAAATCGCATTTTATTAGCAAAATTTGCACTAAAACGTCACGATTTGGCTATTAGGAAACGCGACGTTTTTATGGACGTCAACGTATAACGTTACAACGTAATTTGCATATTTAATCCACTAGTGGATTATCGTTTTTAATGCATGGCTTTATTACACTCTCAGATGCGACGTCATATGATAAATTCACTTTTCATAGCACAGATAAAAGGACGATTGTTTTCATATTTAAAAATGGTGTTTTTTTATAACCCGCATATGACAGTTCCCTGATGACTCGGTAACTGATCTTTCCAGAGCTCTGACTTGTGTACCGGTGATTGTTTTAATTTTGCCGTGGAAAGCAATATTTTTTCCCATTTTATTGTCTTCTTTAGAGTCATGTGACCTATGAAAACACCTTGAACAAAGTAATGTGATGTGCACTTATTGTATGTGATGTGCACTTATTGTATATAATTTGTTCAGTCATAGTCTCGTATAATTCTGTTCAAACTGGCTTGGTATATTTTGATATACTTGATGTCATGATAATTCTTTAATAAGCTAATAATTAAAGCCTATATTTATTTTGTATGCGAAACAGTGCCTATGTAATTTGAGAATCAAATCAGTGCCCCAGGTTAGGTTTGTTGGCTGGTTTACTTAAGGGTTTTTGAAGGTGTTTCTCAGTCTGCCAGATAGCGGGAGAAAGAAGAAAATATAATTATACGTAAAATCCGAAAATACTCCCCCGCACCTACTGCAAGCATAACAGCTCCTTACTCTACCTGAAGCCTGTTTTTGTAGGCCGCTTCTATTAGCAAAGCAAATACAAGTCCATAAGTGGCCTAGAAAAGGTATATAGTGGTCTATGGAGTGTAACATTTGTTTTATATCCCAAAATGGTCGGTTGGGTCTGTAGTTCTCAGATTCAGCGATTGTCACCTTGGCAAACCTTGTGCAACTCCGCAGTGGCCAATTATTTACGTTGCCCTTTTTTTCCAATATCAATTTTTTAATTGAAGGTGATAAGAAGTATGTTTAAACAATACCAATAAATCAGTATTAATATTTTCTGTAAGAATATTGAATATGCTATAAATCAGTCAAAGATGTTCAATATATGGTTGACCCTTATCAATATTTTTCTGACAAAACAAATTTGAGACCTCCAGCTTTTATATTTGCCAACTATATAATGTCAAACATGATTACACCTGTTTCACGTTGGTAGCTGTAAAGCATTTACACATATAAAAAATAGTAAATAAGCTACTTAAACATAAACTCTATCGTTCATCTGTTGTGTGGATGGCGGTATTGTGATTTGGTTGAGCCACTACAGAAGTAAAGGGCGAGAATTTGGATCCAGTAAAACTAGTTTAAGCTCCTCCGCCCCAGCCCACTCTCGGGATCTATTTCTGACCGTTCTAAGGCGGTACTTCTGTAATGGTTTCTCAATGTTACGTGGTGTTCTGTCTGCTTGTTTATGGTCTCCAGCAATATCGTCAACTGCATGATTGTCACAGAGCTCTAAATTAGATGGGTATTTGATGATAATTGAGGGATATATTTTTTGTTTCTCTTTGAAACCATATATTGTAACCCCTCAACTGAACCGTCTCGTCGAGTCGGTTCAGATGAGGGGTCACAACATATGATTTCATGCAGAATCAACAAAAATTATCCCTAATTATCACCAAATACTCCCTCTTATCTAGGGCTCTGTACTTTCTTTTTTGTTTTGGAATTTCAAAAAGAAAACAGTTGAAAAAAAGCTGTTGCTGCCATTTTCATATTTGGGAAAGGGCTGTTCATTCAGTTTACCGAGCGTGTCTTTCGTGAAGTTTTGTTAATTTGTGTGTGTGCTTGTTTCCCGTCTGGTTTCTGAAGACGGTATGTGGGATTTGATTGATTGTATTAATTCCTGATCATTGCCTATCTGTTAACTACTCAGACTCCAAACATGATGTATGCGAATAGCAAAGGCACTGACGACCAGGCCGGAATTTTATTTTTGCATATGCCATAGCCACAGTTTTTGCATAATTTTGCACAACCTGGGGCCATATTTATAAAACGACAAGTAGTTGCTATGCTGTTGCTAAGGCTAAATTTCTTTGAAGGAGATTCCCTACAACTATGAAATTTGCTCTGGAGGAACAGTCTTACAAAGACTGTTCCTCCAGACCAAATTTCATAGTTGTAGGGAATCTCCTTTATAGATATTTAGCCTTAGCAACCGCATAGCAACCACTTAAGTGGCTTTATGAATACGGCCCCAGGACACAGTCGAAAAGGAACCACAACAGTGGGGCCGTCTTAGAACTGTCAGTAGTAAGATATTTCCCCAACTGGTAGATGACGTCGTACTGGCGTACAGATGTCAAGGCGCTGTAATGATGTCGGATCGACTCGAGAACGACGTCATTATGACGGTCATGTGCCCACTGGATTCTTCCCGAAATGCTCATGAAATCGACACATTATTCCCACGCTTGATACAAAAAAAAAAGAAGATAATTGCACATAGCAAATCTGTATAATTTTATCATAGCTTAAAAACTATTGAAAAATCTATTTATGTTACAAATACAGAGGACAGCATTATTTTTGTCTGTAATTTAGCTTAAACGAGAAAAATCTTTATAAAAAGAATAATCGGCGCAGATGAAATGGAAGTGTGCTTTATAATATGTCTCTAGGTGAAGAGTTGATAATAACTTTCATGAATATGGCCCAAGTGAGCTATGTCTGTAGGCACCCACAACCGCAATTTTGACTCTAGGTAGCGACAATGATCTATCTCAAGATTGAGCTATCAAATTTGGAGTTGACCTGATTCTAAAACAATTACCAACATGATGCAATGTTTGTTTGTGTGTATTAAACCGAAAGTAGAAATTAAAAGTAGATCTACACCGAAAAAAAAGAAAGTTTTGAATATCTGCATCCGTTTCGATATAATATCCATTGTAAGTTTACAAACAAGAGAACATCTGACAGAGTGCTAGTATTCACGCAGTGCAGTTTAACGGGGAAAAACGAAGATGAAATATTCATTGATCTTTGATATTATTTGCTAAAATTTGACATACGCGTTATTTCACCAATTAAATCTTGTGAAATGTGGAACAAAAGTGCAACTATACTCGGCTGCGCCGAGGACAAGAATTTACAGCCGATTCTGTAACAATAAAGCAATAAGCATAAGATTGCATAAGTATGGTAACTGAAACGCATTTGATCTTTAAATTGCTGGCGAAAACTGACATGATGTCTTTATGTTTTTGCGAGTTCAGATGAGTTTGACCTTTTTTGTTCATTTTGTACACATTTTGCAACCTGGAAGGGCACAAGATACTTTAAAAGAAAAAAGCCCCTTGACTTCTTAGTGGTTTCAACAGATCCTTCAAAACTAACAGTGTTGCAGGTATGGAAATTATTAAGAAGAGCCGCGACACGAGAAAACCAACAATGCGGTCGTGCGCCCAGCGCAGACTCAGATCAGCCTGGGTATTCGCTCCGTCTAATCAGACACTTTATTAAGCGCTTAAAAGGTAGCCAATGATCTAAGCTATCTTTATGCGGACAGCGAAGACTCTGATCAGACTGGGCGGATGCCCAGGCTGATCTGAGTCTGCGCTGTCCGCACAACCACATAGTTGGTTTTGTCATGTCGCGGCTCAGATAGATATTTAGTCGGTAGTGTCTGTATTCTTTTATTTGCTCGAATAAGTTTGATTAGTGCATCTACAGCTCGTGCAATTATCTTCATCAAGAAAACTGCAAAATTAATTCTTAATATGAGCCGCGACATGACAAAACCGACAAAGTGGTTGTGCGCCCAGCGCAGACTCAGATCAGTCTGGGCATCCGCCCAGTCTGATCAGAGTCATCACTGTCCGCATTGGGGTAGCTTAGACCCTTAGCTACCTTTTAAGCGCTTAGCGATGAGTCTGGTCAGACTGGGTGGATGTCCAGGCTAATTTGAGTCTTCGTTTGGTGCACACGCTACTTTGTTGGATCTTGTACAGTCGCGGCTCGTATGTGTAATCAATTATCCAGTACAAGAAGTGATGCATCAAGGACGTCGCTAATTCTCTCGAATCCAGGGCAGAGAATTAAAGTCCCCGTCTGTCTTACAAGCCCACCAAATGATCATGATTCGACAGTTTGTGGATCGGTCAGGACTGCGGAGGTTAATTCGAGCAGTGGCAATTAGATGTAATGAAAACAGTCTAGAAATAGAATCTATAGATTGCATACAGTTTTGGCTTATTTTAATCTTTGAAGCTCTAATGCCAATATTAACAGCCTTAAATAGTACATTATTGATTAGCCTGCGTCTGTCTATTACATGTGACGACTGACATCTTTTCTAGATATGCCTGTGTCTTTAAGGGAAATCTGTTTTAATTTTTCAGATCATTTTGGAAAGACGAACCCAGCTTAACCCATGGCTTTATGTTTCTAAATGTTTAATAGTGAAAGAATCTTAAAAGCAAATATTCTTTTGAGTTTAACTTTTTATGAAAGAGAAATTGTCTTAAAAGAGAGATTTGTGTTGCAATAATCTTGTATTATTATGACAGCTGGCAAAAACATTTTGAAAATTATACACCTGTAAAGAAATATATGTATAAAGGTGTATATGTTTTATTCGTCAAGGTATAAAAATCGACGTTTTGGAAATGTTTGTATTGTACTATAAAACTTAACTTGCATAGTGCATCTCTAGAAAAGCTTGCTCCATCACATATCTGTCTTAATTAAAAATAAAATTACCATGCCTCTGGGAGGGGAGATACATTGTATTTTTCCCATCGTTGTCCGTCTGTTCGTCCGTCACCAATTATGTCCACTTTATGAATAAAATGGCGAAGATATTTTCACGAACCTTGGTACAATTGTATTGTATAAACAGATGATGTGCGCAGAACAAGAACCATACGACCAGGTACATGTTAACGGAATTACGCCGTTTGAATTTCGAGTCTGCTCTGTAACTTTAAACTCATTGCAGATATCTCCAGGAAATGCGTTCAAATTTAAAGAATCATTAACAAGTGATAATACTTTCATCGGTTTGAAGTTATACAGCGGACAGTATTTCGACTTTCAAATTTCAAAGTGGCCCAAGTCAAACTGAAGATGGCGTCACAGTTCTTGGTCTGAAGTTTGATATAGAGGATATTTGACTTTTTCAGTGTAAGATCGATTTTTATTTCACCGAATGAACACCAAAAGCAATATTTTCACGAGTGGCGAAGCCACGAGTGAAAATATCACTTTTGGTGTTCTTGAGTGAAATAAAAATTCATCTTACACTGAAAAAGTCAAATTTTCTATTTCTTTTATGCTTGAAAATCGCAATAATTCTGTTTATTCTAGAGCGTCTGCCATCACGACAGAAACACAACTTTTTATCTAGTCGTTTTGCGTCAAATTTGATGCTTCCAGCGTGTTTATTGGGTATGATATTGGTTGTAAACAGAGTTTGCAACTGAAAAATAGCTTCAAATATCATTTTTATCATTTTGATGAACAGATCTCCAAAAAATTGCCAAGAAAGAATGCCTACAGGAGACTTAGGCTGCCTGACGTCGCGTGCAGTAACAATGTTACGTTGGCGCTTTAAGTGACGTCATTAACGTCGTAATGACGTGCAAACATGCGTGACGTAATTTTTGTCAAGCCAGATAAGATTTAGCCAATTAATCAACAAAAACTTGAGGCAATTTCACAAAAATCCTATTTATGAAACAGTGAAATCGAAAGTGATAATTTCATTGTTTGAAACAGTGAGATTATCAGTTTCGATTTCACCGAGAAATCTCTATAATCCATTGAAAAGTATAAAAGAAAAAGATGTCTATTTGTACACAGTTTGCTGAATATATTGTCATCGCTTTTAAAGTTATTAAGTGGACAAATTTTTGACAGTGAAAATTTTCAAATAGTATAATCCGTAAACGTAATGCACATCGTCAAATGATGCTTTATGTTTGTACTAAATTTCGCGAAAATATCGGCGACGGTTTGAAAGATATACAGCGCACTCATTACTTTCAGTTTCAAAGTAGCAATACTTCATCAAAAATCTTCCAGTGATAAATAGAAAACCGTGTTTGTGACTTTTGAAATCAAGTTTATCAGGTTGGACCAGCAACCGATAGAAATGCATCGGCAAGCCTTGCCATTCCAATGCTGTTTCTGGTCTCGCTTGATAAGACATTTACATGGCATTCTCTATGATTCAAGATTACTTCGTTTTCAGAAACCTTTGTAGGAGAACAGTGCATCAAATGTTATAGAGAGAACAATAAGACTTTAAGACAACTCGCGACATCTCAAACACTGACATCTCAAAGCAGACTCTAATATCACTGCATACTACTGTTTGAACACATTAATTTTTCCCCTATTTTTTTATTACATTTAAACTCTTTCATCTCAAATTAATGCTATTTCAAAGTCAATTTTCTGGGAACAGAAAGTTTACTAGGGTTAAGGTCACTTTTGCAACAAGGCCTATCGGAACCAGAATTTTATGGTGACTTAGTATATAAATTACGCAAAATCATAGGGAAAACAGAATTTCCTGATCAATTTAAGAAAATTATCATGCGATTTAAACGCATTGGTTATAACATAGATGTAAATCGACAGTCTGCATGCTTAGTAGTTAACCCAATCACGGTTGACAACTTTGCTGTCCTCTTTAATTGCACGCCGGTGGGTCGGGGTTCAGACTCTATGATAGCCCCTACATAAAGCTATATATTAGTTGGTTGGGGCCGGATGATTGTCTGTTTCTTGGCCCACCGGAGTTCAACTGGTGGTCTTCTTTTGCCTTTCGCTCCAGTGTTCCAGTGGTGTTGCTGACGCCCCAGGGATCTCCAGGTGTCTCAACACGTTTCGGCTGTCGAGTCCTCATCCTTGCTTCATCACAGTCTTTTCTTGATTTTAATTGTTGCTCGTGATGACTCTCTGATGAGTTAGGGAACCTCCATATGAACCGAACTACCAACTAATTGTGTCCACCGCGGTGGAGGGTGAGGGTGAAGGTTTGGGCCCAGTAAAACCGGTTTAAACCCCAAGTAGTTATTACTGACCGTCCCAAGGCGGTGCTTTTGTTGCAGTTGCATTTGTTTTATGTTCGATGCTGTTTAATTTATTGTGTTCTCATTTTAACCCTTCCATAAAAAATAGAAAATAAGTAAAAATAGTTGTTAAATGTTTTTTGTATAATGTGCTTAGTCTGCTGTAACCCTTCTGTTGGTCTAAATTACTTAGTTCAGTAAAGATAGCTGAGTTGCCACCTATTTGGGAAAGAGCTGCTGACTCGACTTATCACTTGTAATTTATTGTTTGTTGGGATGTCTTTGTCAATCTTTCCCTTTGATGTTGAGGATAGGGTTTGGGATCTGATTCAGTCAGTTCCTGAAGTGTAGTTACTCTTTAAATTTATTGTGAGATATCATAGTTACAGACGAATTTCGACTTCGAGAAATGAAGAGTTGACAGTACTTCATTTTCGGCAATGATGGAATTCTGCCACTTAGCGAATTTTATTATGAAAACAGTCTCTGCTCTTTGGCTTAAAAGGAATTTTCACGAGACTGGTACAAATTCAAAATTCTTTCGGATTATGTTCCGATAAAAGGAACCTGTAACTCCAGTATAATTTTTGATGAAATTGTGCACAATTGTTTAAAATTCCATATAAAAAGGTGCCTTGGAGTGTGGTGGCCTGGGCTGGGATGGGGGCTGGTATGGATAGACATCTGTCTAATTGTTTTCAAAGACAAACTTGTCTAGTTTCGCTTCGTATTAAAGGGGGGGGGGGGGGGGGGTATCAATAAGTTGGGTTTTCTGCATCCTACCAAAGTTTTATTTTTTTGACTGATGGTATACTCCAGTGTGTCTAGTTTATTGAACCATATGTGACTTTGGTCGGAAAGCCCTAGTTACTGAGCTACGGGTCCACAGAAGTGGGTGGGGTAATTCAACATGGTTTTAGCTGGTCTTGTAAAAATGGTCTCATTTGGTAAAAGAGTACAACAGACAGACAGTGTTTGATAAAATGATTAACAGAACATCTAAAAGGTATTTCCATATCATTTTATTCGGTTTAATTTGAACATATGTGGTCAAAAAAGACTTCCTTTGACATTCAGCATTTTTTGATATTTTTGTCCTCTATTTTCAATATTTCTTGGCATCAAAGCTAAAAGAACTGACCAGTAATCATCAAACTCGTGTCTAGGAAGCACCTTGACCAGTACCATCGGATGATATGACCAGAATTTCACAGTGACCTAGTTTTCATGTTTTTTCTGAACACATAAACTTGCCTAGACGATGGTTATATTCAATTTTATGACGAATTACGAAACTTTGTCAATTAATATCTTAACTGTTATATTATGCCCCACACATCCGCCACTAAAGGTGAGAAAATACATAATGGTTTCAGGTCACATGATCAACATGGCCACAATGCCCAAATATTGTAAAAACCTTTGAAAATCTTCTTGCTAAAAAACTAGTTGACCAATGGCCTTGAGACTTGGTAAGTAGCATCAGGTACTCAAGTTCTTCCTAGATCGTTCAAATGATGACCTTGGTTTGACCTTGACTTTTTTCTACGGCAAGGTCAATTATTGAAGATTTTGGCTTAAAAATTGGTATATACAGTTGACTTAATGACATGGTCACAACATGGCCACAATGCCCTTTTATGGTAAAAACCTTTAAAAATCTTCTTCTTAAGAACCATGAAATTATATGTTCTAGCATTTTCCCATATTTGACCATGCCGCAAAAAAGGTCAAGGTAAACCCAAGGTCATCATATGAACAGTCTTGGTAGTACTCTAGTACTCCATCCTACTTACCAAGTTTCAAGGCCATAGGTAACTTGGTTCTGGAGAAGAAAAATATTAAAGGTTTATACCATAAATGGGTATGGCGGCCACGTTGATCATGTGACCGGGACCGCCGGTTGAAAGAATTTTGTTAAATCAACCCCTGGAGGCTCTATATGAAATGTGTTTACAATAATTATTGGCCCTTTGGCTTTTGAGGAAATGTCTGAAAATGTCTAAATATGAGAGACATGGGTCAAAGGTCAAAGAATGACCTTGACCTCTTGTACTCATAATTCTTCATGACCTCATTAAGACAACTATATATACCAATTTTTAAGCAAATCTTCAAAACTTCCCATGAAATCTTATGTTCTAGCATTTTCCAATATTTGACTTTGCCGTAAAAAAAGGTCAAGGTCAATTCAAGGGCATCATTTGAACAATCTTGGAAGCACTTGAGTACCTAATGCTACTTACGAAGTCTCAAGGCCATTGGTCAACTGGTTCTTAGGAAGAAGATTTTTAAAGGTTTTTACCATAAAAGGACATTGTGGCCATGTCATTACGTCAACTGTATAAACCAATTTTTAAGCCAAAATCTTCAAAACTTCCCATGAAATCTTATGTTCTAGCGTTTTCCAATATTTGATTTTGCCGTTAAAAAAGGTCACGGTCAATCCAAGGTCATCATTTGAAAAATCTTGAAAGAACTTGAGTACCTGATGCTACTTACCAAGTCTCAAGGCCATTGGTCAACTGGTTTTTTAACAAGAAGATCTTAAAAGGTTTTTACCATATATGGGCATTAAGGCCATGTTGATCATGTGACCTCAAGCCAGTATGTGTTCTCTCACCTTTAGGTGCGGGGGTGTGGGGCATAATATAACAGTTAAGATATTAACTTGACATAAGCGTCGTAATTCTAGGTCATAAAATTGAATATAACCATCTTCTAAGCATGTTTATGTGTTCAGTCAACAATGAAAACTAGGTCATTGTAAAATTCTGGTCACATCATCCAATGGTACTGGTCAAGGTGCTTCCTAGACATGAGTTTGATGATTACTGGTCAATTTATTTAGCAATGATGCCAAGAAATAATGAAAATAGAGGACAAAAATATCAAACAATGCTGAATGCCAAATGACATCTTTTTTGACCACACTTGTTCAAATTAAACCGAATAAAATGATGTGCAAATACATTTTAGATGTTCTGTTAATCATTTTAACATTTTAACAAACACTGTCTGTCTGTTGCACTCTTCTACCAAATGAGACCATTTTTTTACAAGACCAGCTAAAACCATGTTGAATTACCCCATCCACTTCTATGGACCCATAGCTCAGTAACTAGGGCTTTCCGACCAAAGTCACATATGGTTCAATAAACTAGACACACTGGAGTATACCATCAGTCAAAAAAATAAAACTTTGGTAGGATGCAGAAAACCCACCTTATTGATACCCCCCCCCCCCCTTTGTCTAAAAACATTTCGTGAGAAGAGCAATATGACAAATAGTCTAATGACTGAGTGTCTTGTAAAAACTATCGCACGACACGTTGCGAACAACTTAAGTATCAGTTCATTCTGCAAATCCGCGCAGTCTGAAAAGAGTATTTCCTTTCCGCATATACAAGAATGAACCATTGGATTACCTAATAACTGAATAGTGAAGTATATGATCAGTTTATGAAAGCAAGCAGATGGATCAGAGGATTTTGTGATCGCACGTTATTTAGGTCGCTTTTCTTGCGCTGCCTTTCAGATAAATCTGCGAGTATTCGTTAAAGGTCATAATCACAAAGCAGTACTGATTAAGTCTTAGAAATTATGAATCATAATTATATGAGCCGCGACACGACAAAACCAACAATGTGGTTGTGCGCCCAGCGCAGACTCAGATCAGCCTGGGCATCCGCCCAGTCTGATCAGAGTCTTCGCTGTCCGTATGGAGGTAGCTTAGACCCTTAGCTACCATTTAAGCTCTTAACGAAGAGTCTTATCAAACTGAGCAGATGCCAAGGCCGATCTGAGTCTGCGCTGGGCGCACAACCACATTGTTGGTTTTATCGTGTCGCGGCTCATATATGTTGGATATATTTGTGTATATATAGCAAACAAATATCACATTCACGGTCACAGCCAAATAAGGAAATCTACATTAAATTGCTTAGTCAGAATTATAACTATGTAGTCTATACTTTATTTGGCCAGACATAGCCGTACTATAACGACATTAATGAGAACGTAAAAAGTTAGATTACAAGGGGAAAAACTGACTCATTATCCGAAGCTATTATGTACATATTCAAGGTATATGACCATAAAATATAGGTTATCATGATCTTTTATTTTAGTAAAACCTCGGGTCATACTGACATAAATGTATAAAGTAAAACCAATGACCATGAAATAAAGGTCACCATAAATAAGTTCTGGATAGTAAGATCCTTTGAAAGCAAGGAATACATCAAAGAACAGAAAATAGCAGACTCGCTTCAGTTGAGTCTGTTCATGACCAGTAATAAAATGTGTGACACCAGCCACGCTCCCTACCACCGGCTTAAGCGGAAATCTATTTTCAAAATAACTTAAATGAACTCAATGATCCCAAAGGACCAGAAAATATAATCTGCACTATGATAATGTACAGGGAGACGTTTTACGGCCGCCCTACGACACAAACACCAGCTGTAAGTTCTGAATACTAAGATCCTTTGGAAGCAAGGAACACACCAAAGCAAAGAAAATAGTAGACTCGGTTTAATTGTCTTGATGCATAAAGAACAAATTTAAAGAGTAACTACACTTCAGGAACTGACTGAATCAGATCCCAAACCCTATCCCCAACATCAAAGGGAAAGATTGACAAAACATCCCAACAAAAAATAAATTACAAGTGATAAGCCGAGTCAGCAACTCTGCTTATCTTTCCATGTATTTGTCATATCAATGCTGTGTATAGTGAAACATTTTGTAAAATATTTCTCAGCAACTTTTCACGACTGAATGCTCATACATTGAAAATTTGTTCTTTCATGTGTTTTCTTCATTTACCCCATATATTTCGAACGCGCTATAGTTACGGTGTAATCAGATCCTCTGACAGTAAGGCTTAGAAGTATGAAATCAGTCACTGGAAATGTCGGCATTGATAGATAGGAGATTGACGTCGCATGAAAAGATACTTTATGACATATGCATATGCAAATAGGAAATAATCAACTCAGCCTCCGCTTTTGCGCAGTCTGACCAGAGTATTTCCTTTTCAAAAGTACAATCTACATAATAATATCTTGTAAGAGCTAAAATATCATGAACAAAGACGCTCGACACTTTGAGCAATTGCACACACTGATCTGAGCATTAACAATATTACAGTGGGTCCGCACAGTCTGATCAGAATCATCCCTTTTGGCGTGTACATTCTACATATCATGGAGAAGCGGCACTGTCATTAATTAAGACCCTGGCCGGGGCACTAGCACAAACTGACTTATACATTTAATAGCATTACAGAACGGCAATAGGTGACGCCATTTTTCAGTTCTCAGTAATTTGTCTTATTAACGATGACACGATTATAATACCTCTTTGGTAATTCTGCGAAGCATTTCCAATATATGGTAAATATACTGAACAAAAATAAAAACTTGACGGTTTTTATTTCTTAACTCCGGCCAACCTAGCAAATATGTAATGTATATATGGATTTTATCCAGTTGAACAGACGTCTGATTACTTAAATCATGAAAAGCTAGTGATGATTTTTGATCCTGTCTGGAGTTATCTTATCTATTCCTATTCAAATAATTCAGACCAGAACTTTAATTTGCACATGCGCAAAATAAAGTTTTCTTCCATGCAATAAACAGTAGTTCCGGTACGCACAGAAAACACTTTAAACGCTTATGTCAATTGTAATCGCAACCTGAAAATAACGTTTAAAGATTCAAAACTTTCAGATTATCTCCCTTTTAATCAAACATATAGAAGTTTTTAGATGCCATATTTTCTATACCAGTGTGTCTTTTTTATTATTTTCTTCAAGATTAGTTTGATATTCTCGCAAACTAAATGTCTTTATTACAGAATTTATTTGAAAGCCATTTCTTTAACCGCCATAAAGACTTAAAAGTGTAATAGAAATAGCAATGAAACTGAATTCCCGACTTCATAATGGCATGGACTCGGGCTTTTCGTCTGGTCCTCACGGCCTCCTAGTCGACCGTGCATTAGCATCAAGTTAGCTTATAAGTCCATACAGATTGGATTTAATAATGGAAAGGATTTAAAAAGGAAAGGATTCAACAGAATGTTTATCATTTAATCAGATTTTAACAATTTCAAATTCGGTAATTGTTTGGTTTTTAGCATAGAAAACAGAAAAATACCCTTGTGGCGTTTACAATTTTCTCAATATTGCTGTATCGAAAGAATCCTGAATTTTATGTGACTTTGATATTACCAAATGATTACTTTTTCTTAAATAAAATGTATGTCTCACTTTTTCCCGACTACCGTAAGATGAAAAATAGAGACAGTCCAGTTTTTATTTTTGCTAAGTGTATTATAAAAAATTAAGATGATGACGCAATTAAGGAAATTTTAAGAGTAACTACACTTCAGGAACTGACTGAATCAGATCCCAAACCCTATCCCCAACATCAAAAGGAAAGATAGACAAAGACATCCCAACAAACAATAAATTACAAGTGATAAGCCGAGTCAGCAGCTCTTTCCCAAATAGGTGGCAACTCAGCTATCTTTATTGAACTAAATAATTTAGACCAACAGAAGGGTTACAACAGACTAAGCAAAATATACGAAAAACATTTAACAATTAGTTTTACCTATTTTCGATTTTTATTATAGAAGGGTTAAAATGAGAACATAATAAATTAAACAGCACCGAACATAAAACAAATGCAACCGCAACGAATGTACCGCCTTGGGACGGTCAGTAGTAACTACTGGGGGCTTAAACTGGTTTTACTGGGCCCAAACCTTCACCCTCACCCTCCGCCGCGGTGCACACAATTAGTTGGTAGTTGGTAGTTCGGTTCGTATGGAGGTCCCCTAACTCATCAGAGAGTCATCACGGTCAACAATTAAAATCAAGAAAAGACCGTGATGAAGCAAGGATGAGGACTCGACAGCCGAAACGTGTTGAGACACCTGGAGATCCCTGGGGCGTCAGCAACACCACTGGAGCACTGGAGCAAAAGAAGACCACCAGTTGAACTAGATCAATTACCCATAAACGCATAAGTCTGAGACTGAAGTAGACATATGGCATGGCAAACGACTGAGTATTCCGTTCTTTTCATATCACACACATAATATAAACGCACATACGCACGCAGACACACACAATCAAATTAAAATCTTAAAGAGTTCCTTCAAGAGTAGAGAACACTTTCAAAAGAAGGAACATGGGCCAGGCGCGCGTTTTTGTATTTAGCTTCTTCAATGTTGCTGAATTAAAATCATAAAGACTTCTTTCAAGAGCAAAGAATACATTCAAAAGAAAGAACATGGGCCATGCTTCGAGGCTTCGGCTAATAAAACCTCATTAGTGACCCTGGCGACGCAAACCCGGGAAAGCATACTGTGAGAGCGTATTTTTTTTATTATAATAAGGAGTCGATTCAAAGACTGATTAGTATCAAAATGGGTCGATATGATCAAGAAAAAACCGTAAACCAGTCATTAGAAAAACGAATATAGAAACAGTAATCGAAAATGTTTACATTTGATATCAAAAATGAAGAAATTTAACAAGAACAAAGAGAAGATTCGAAAAATTGAAACCAAATTTTACAATTCACATGGTTTAATATATGCCAAACTTTAGATGAATTTTCAATAAACTCTTTTCAAATCTAGCCGTTAAAAGAATGGCTAGCAGTAATTGAAATCTTTACTTTACGAGTTCTTGTAAACAAACGAATAGATACAACACTACAAAAAATCATAGTGTTAATCTTGGATCTGTACATGTACAAGAATCAGGTCTCGCTGTGTCGCAGCACCTAAATCTGCAAGTAAAAATGTGACATTACGATTGGTCGGTTTTTAATTGTTTTGGGCTCAAAGACACCCAGTGTCAGCAGTTCTCCCAGGGAATCCTGAATCCAGTAAAAACCCATGTAGCGAGTGCTGACAAATCCATGCCAAAACTTAAGTACCTCAGCACCACCGCCTTAGAACAGTGGCGGATAACATCCATATTAGCCTACCAATCTGCAACGATATATATATATATGTGTGTTTAAAATTATTTTTCATCACGACACCACCTATTTCGGAAATAAAACCCCACGATTTCAGATCGCTTAAAAGTAAGTGAATTACAAACCGTGCATTAATAGCATCAAGTAACGGGCGTAAACTGTTTCAAATCATACATCGAAAGCTACAGTACAGTTATGTATCTTCGATTTATGATATGTGGCAAAATCCATAGATGGTATTAAGTGTGACATGTGCAGACAGGAAAAACTCAAATCAGCCTGTGCATCCACAGTATGGTCAGAGGATTCCTTTTTCGCTTTATCCTTTTATCAATTATGGCGAACCTGCATGGTTAAAAGCTAAAGCTTGTTTCCGAAGCTGCGTGACCTGATATGAGCCCAGCGGGCAGATGACGTCAAGATGACGTCGTACTGGTGTCGATACGACGTCATTACGTCGCATCGACGCCAGTACGACGTCATTTCAACGTCATGTGACTGCTGGGAGTGTTTATAGTTTGCACAAAGCTTAAGCTCCATTTTCACATGACGCCAGTATTATGCTCAAATTGCACCACCAACAAAAGTAAACTGACCACCATACTTATATAAGAGTTTCAATTGTAAGCTGCCCTTACTCAACCATCAGCTACGTCTTTAACTATTGAAAAGGACAACTCTGCGACATCAAAATGGAGGAATACAGAAATTCATATAACCTGCAACCTGCTCCAATCATACCAATTCTTCGCCAGTGCAACCTATGAGGGAACTCTGACTTTACTACTCAACGGAATCGTCGAAGTCCACCTAACTTGGAATTCTCTTCGACAAAGGATACAATTAAGGCTAAACCGAAGAGGAAGAAGTCTATCTTCGAGACTACTCTAGCTTCTACTGCAGATCAACACAAGAATTCGTCTGTAACTGTTAAACCGAGGAAGACATCGCTAGCTAAGCACCCGGTTCCTGCTACGCTGACTCCGGCCAAAGAAAGAAGAGTCATTAAACCGAGATTAAAGAAAAGTAGGTTTACATCACCGACCGTAAGTTCGACGAATCAATTTTCTATGAAAAAACAGCCGCTGAATCCGGGGGCCATCTCGCACAGACAGCTCCGTTTACCGCCAGCCGCCACAGAGGACCGAGCAGGGGCATGTCCATTGGAGATAAATGAGCAATGCTTTAACATCAGCTGACAATTTGAATTATTCCTCGACTCATGTTTACACAAGTCAGGTATGCCCCGGGAGAGAGGTCGCGAACTTTGTAAAAACTTTTGAAACTTGTTTAAACAAAAAAGCAGAGTATATTTTCTACAACTTGCAAAGACGTAATATTACAGAAGCTTTGTTGTCCACCGTGTGTTGTCTGCTCCTGCCGCAGGGCTATATCCATGCATACAATCAGAAAACATTTCAAATGTAAAATCCGAGTAACGAGGGCTTTTCTATCGTTTGAAACTAAAAATCGAAAAATCAGTAGTTTCCTGTGATGATAGATATTCCCCACTTCGGTTTTTTCTAGAACTTGCAACATACATCAAAATAACTTAAGCTAACTTTTAATGGTCAAAATATGTTCCAAGGATGCTCTCGAGCCATGTACACGCATTGAGTTTGGAGAAAAAGATCAATATAAATTCGGGGTCAACTGGAATTTTCATAAAAGTAAAAAGTATGCAAAGACCAGGAACAATCAAAATCCAAATCCAGCCCTCAAACCATAGTTGGAAACAACTAAGATTACAAATAATCAAGATACAGAGAACATATGGCCAACCGAGTGAGCAGCTTGTTCCTAAAAGGTGGCCACTCAGCAACCCAAACCGAACCAAAAATAATAATACCATACATAAGGTAAAACATCACAGAAACTCTGACACCAAAAACAGGCAACAAAGAACCACAACAGAACTACCGCCTTGGAACGGTCAGTAATGAATTACTGGGGGGGCTTAAATCGATTTTACAGGCCCAACCTCACCCTCAGTTTCTGAAGTGGTACAAAACATTTAGTTGGTTGTTCGGTTCGCATGATAACCCTCTAACTCGTCAATGAATCATCACGGTAAACACATAAATCAAATTTCAACACCATGAAGAAGCAAAGACGAGGACTCAACAGATACAACGGGCCGTCTGACAGGTGGAGATCCCTGTCCTGCCAAACAACCCCACTGGAAATCTGAAGCAAAAGAAGGTCACCAGGTGAGCCCCGGTGGACCAAGCAACAGACAAAAAGGCTCCGGTCCCAACCAACTAAAATATATAGCTTTAGGTCGGGGCCATCATAGAGTCTGACGACCGATCCCCCGGTGTGCAATTAAAGAGTGCAGCAAAGCTATCAACCGTGATTGGGTTAATCACTAAGCATGCAGACTGTCGCATAAGACTTGCAACGTTTTTGATGTAACCAGAGCTTCTTGACATTGTTAAACTTTTGTCCTCCAGGATTTGTCTGCCCTTACCACAAGGCTGTATACATGCGATACAAATTCAGCAAAAATAAATCAACCTGACAGAGGTATTTTCTGAAACTTACAGCAGAAGGATGCATACTGCATTTAGTTGCTTACATACTCAAATTTTATAGTTGAAACTACTTTTTTCCATGTATCCGTTTTGCGTGGATTCTCAGGCGAGCGATACAGAATCAGGCGTATCAATGAGAGTCACTGAAGAGTTCAACATCTCTTTCACTACCTAGCAGTACTTGGTTTTTAATAAATGAATAAGACCTTGATGATTGTTAAAGCAATAACTGTACTGTATTAATAAATAAAAGCGAACTTGAAAACATGTCTGGCATTCACATTATCGTAAGCGTTGACGGTGCAGTCCGATTTCAAGCCAAGTTCTAGGTGCATCATAATCCCCTGTATGTAACTGACGTTTGATGTTTATATTAATTATCGAAAATATAAGTGGGTTGTATGTAACTACTGTATCTTTCAAAATTAAAAATTATATGCCAGCAACTGCTTTTAACTTTATCTGTTACGAATGCTTTGTATGCTGTTTAAATCGAATAATAATAGTATAGTAGAGCTACACTGTAAAATTTTCCGTAGATTTTACGGTAGAATACCTGGCAACCAGCTGCCAGTCTATTGCCGTTATTTTTACGGGCGTCAGCCCATAGAACATTTTCTTAAATCGCGATATGGTAGAGTTATGTTAACTGACCGCACTCGAAATTACCTTTATAATGTTGAAGGGTTATATGACCAAAACAATACCTGTCTTACTCTACCCTATTCTGCGTGATGGTTCCTGTCAATGTTTACGGGCGCCCGTAAAAACGGGAAAGTCACTTGCAGCTGGTTGCCAGGCATTCTACCGTAAAATCTACGGAATATTTTACTGTGATACACTGTTGCTAATAGAAGAAATGCAACATTGCCTTTGAATATTTAATTTTATATACCTCATCTACAGTTAAAACAGATCCTATGAACAGGACTTTCCATAATGACATCATACATATATATATATATATATATATATATATATATATATATATATATGGTAGGATTAAATCATCAACAGTGCAAAACAATATTTACTGAGCGCTTTCGGCTTTCGCCTTCTTCAGAGTTTACAGGTACAAGAAAAAAATCAAAATTTCAACATTTCTACAGGTAAATCAAGAAAAAACAAAATAATCATGAAAACGTTTCTCAATTTACTATTCAAATTCACATTAAACGACCAAAGAAATTGAAAAAAGGTCGTTTAACAAAGCAAAATTGCTACAAGGCGGCCGTTTCACGGCCCCAGTTCGAATTTGAAATTGCAAATGGCTGCCAAAATGAGAAAAATCGTATTATGCGATTTGTAGCGGTGTATTTATAGCGATATACATACATTCTGTATACTGGCCATTCAGCTATGATGCAAAACTCACCATAATGAAGGAAAAAGAGAATTTTGCATGTAATTACATCGCTACAAAAGCAAGAGTGGAACACTGTATGTCTGGAATAATGCAAGATGCCCCTGCAGAAATAGACTGAAGGTGGGACCGAGGCTAATCTCCTTTGTTAATGCCGCTTGGATTCAAAGTGTTAAGACGACGTATCCAGTAGCTCTCACGACTTTTTCTGGCATTGTCTTTCCACTCTGAATTGCTTTCTAAGCAGCAAACAGAGGCATGACTGAGAAAGTCATGTCCTTGCAAGCAAAAGTGCTCAGCGGTAGGAGATCTTTCAAATCTCTTGTGTCTCCAGTCATCTCTGTGACCATTCATTCTGATATTCAGAGGGCCCTTGGTTTCCCCAACATACTGCTTTCCACACTTGCCACAAGAGATCAGATACACAACATTCTGTGTTCTACAATTGGTGTCACCTTTAAGCTTGACACGAGCACCACTGGACGATGTGGCTGTCTGAGAGGGGGTTATCATTCTACAGGTCTGACATCTTGATCTGCCACAGGGTTTACATTCTCCAAGAGGTTCGTCATCGGTCGGATCTGGCTTCAGTCTAGCCCGCACAAGATGGTCTTTGAGGCTTTTTGGTCGCCTGTAGGCCATGATTGGCTTCTGCGGGAAGACTGTGCTCAGATGGTCTGATGAGTCTATGATGGACCAGTGTTTGTCGACGATACCCCTGGCTTTAGGAAGGTCTGGATGATATGTCAAGACAAATGGCAGAACAGCTTTGTTTGCTGTCGGCTTGGGCTTGTACGACAAAAGATTTTGTCTTTCCATGTGCCTGACCTTCTCTATGGCTTGGTCAATTACCTGCTTTTGATAACCCCTTTGTTTGAGCTGTTCACAGAGATCCTTTGATCTTTTCTCAAAAGTCTCATCATCCGAGCAGATGCGTCTGATGCGTAGTGCAAAACTATATGGTATATTCTTGCTACAGTGAGGAGGGTGGCAGCTTGTGGGCAAAAGATACTGGTGGGAATCTGTAGGTTTAGTGTAGAGGTCTACAGCAACCTTATCGTCAGCAAGATGTGACATCGTGTCTAAAAAGACATGTTTGTCATTGGAGACCTCTGCAGTAAACCTAATGGTTGGATGGAAGCTGTTTGCTGTTTCGAGAAATGCCTCAAGAGTTTCTCTGCCATGAGTCCACTTTGGCAGATCAAGATGTCAGACCTGTAGAATGATAACCCCCTCTCAGACAGCCACATCGTCCAGTGGTGCTCGTGTCAAGCTTAAAGGTGACACCAATTGTAGAACACAGAATGTTGTGTATCTGATCTCTTGTGGCAAGTGTGGAAAGCAGTATGTTGGGGAAACCAAGGGCCCTCTGAATATCAGAATGAATGGTCACAGAGATGACTGGAGACACAAGAGATTTGAAAGATCTCCTACCGCTGAGCACTTTTGCTTGCAAGGACATGACTTTCTCAGTCATGCCTCTGTTTGCTGCTTAGAAAGCAATTCAGAGTGGAAAGACAATGCCAGAAAAAGTCGTGAGAGCTACTGGATACGTCGTCTTAACACTTTGAATCCAAGCGGCATTAACAAAGGAGATTAGCCTCGGTCCCACCTTCAGTCTATTTCTGCAGGGGCATCTTGCATTATTCCAGACATACAGTGTTCCACTCTTGCTTTTGTAGCGATGTAATTACATGCAAAATTCTCTTTTTCCTTCATTATGGTGAGTTTTGCATCATAGCTGAATGGCCAGTATACAGAATGTATGTATATCGCTATAAATACACCGCTACAAATCGCATAATACGATTTTTCTCATTTTGGCAGCCATTTGCAATTTCAAATTCGAACTGGGGCCGTGAAACGGCCGCCTTGTAGCAATTTTGCTTTGTTAAACGACCTTTTTTCAATTTCTTTGGTCGTTTAATGTGAATTTGAATAGTAAATTGAGAAACGTTTTCATGATTATTTTGTTTTTTCTTGATTTACCTGTAGAAATGTTGAAATTTTGATTTTTTTCTTGTACCTGTAAACTCTGAAGAAGGCGAAAGCCGAAAGCGCTCAGTAAATATTGTTTTGCACTGTTGATGATTTAATCCTACCATATACTCATTTCAATCATTTTGAATCCATTTGTTGGATCCAGTGCTACCGGGAAGATTTTTGTTTGATGTTTGTCTCATTTCTCCCTATATATATATATATATATATATATATATATATATATATATATATATATATATATATATATATATATATATATATATATATATATATATATATATATATATATAAACATATGTAGTACAAACAAAGTGGCATGTATGCCCAGCAAAGATTTAAAGTTTAAGTATTTTTCGTTGTAAAACAGGAAAAATAATCAGCGCAGTGACTGAGTTTTATCTAGAGTTGTCAGGAAACAGTAGTCTTCAAACTCTCGCAACGATATGTATCAGAGCAGATTACAAAATGCAATAAAAGTGAACACATTCACCATAAACCTCAAAAAAAAGGAAACGACTCATCAAAATGATAAGCGGAGGTGACAACAATTAACAAAAATGCTATATAAAGTGTTCATTCCTGCTCTACTAAGCAAGAGTACTATTACATACAAGAAATATACTGGACCAAAAAAGTTAGGGATCAAACATTTGTGTGAAATTATTATATCAAAAATAATAATTTTCCAAAAATCATTTTCTTCTGTTGAATACAGCTGTCAAGGCTGCACAAAACTGCATGACACATATTGGAATCTGATCACGTGACACACCAGCAGAAATGAATAAACAGGCATACCCCTAAAATCAAAGTGAAAATAGCATTGCCACAAAACTTAATGTCCATTATTTTTGGCTTTATCCATGCAAAATGAGTTTTACTTCTCAGTGTGACCTCTGAGTGCCTGAGTAACTGCATGATAGCCACTCGGTATGCTTGTGCTAAATCCCCAAAGACCCATTGAGGGACTCGTTTGCCATTTTTCATGAAAGGACTGGATGCGCTCTCCATGAGTTTCAGTAAGCCTCTGGTGATTAGAATTGGCGGTGTAACATGTCTAAAAGCATGTTCGATCGAATTTAAAACTTGTTATGGAATTGACATGTCACCGCGGACGATTGTTTCTGTTGGAAGGTTCTTGTCCACCACATTTGCCCCGTGATTCGATGGTACCATTGCCATAAACTTCAGCAAACGGTCTCGTAATTGAACAAAACATGTCAGTCTTAGCTCGAACACCAATTGGGGCGCCTCTGTCTGGCATGCGCAAGTCTACGCAGCTGCCAATCCAGATGCTGGCCCATGCCATCACCCACCCTTCTCAAGACATGTCATATTCCACATGACGGTTTGATTTATAGTCCACATGACGTGAGCCTGGCAGACATCATGCCCTTCTCATATCATCGTGGATATCTACACACAATCTGGACTCATCTGTGAAAAGAACATGGGTCCAATTAACAGGTTGCGAATTGGTGTCACCTGTTGCCAACTGTTTCCTCGTTTTTCTATGGAATCGCGTCATACCTGGCCTCATTACCAGCATGCAATGCACAATTTAGCTGTGTAAAGTCTGTTTGTAACCGTTTTTGCTTACACCGGCCGATTAAAACATTTAACGCACAAAAAAGCGCATACTAACAGTGTTATTGTGATAAACCAGTAGCTTTAGACAGAGAAACTCGTCAGAATGGACAGGTCAAGTCGATCGCAAGTTTTAAATCAGATTGAACATGCTTTACAGATGTTGCAACACCCCAATTCTATTCATCAAAGGCTTCAGAAACCTCCTGGAGAGCTAATTCAGACCCGTCATGAAAAATGGCAAACGAGTCCCCAAATGAGCCTCAAGCGCTTTACTAAACGCATACCGAGTAGCTGCCTAGCAGTTATTCAGACCCCCAGAGGTATCAATGAGCACTGGGGATGATTTTGCATGGACAAAGCCAAGAATCGTGGACATTCAATTTTGTTGTGGTGCCAATTTTCACTTCAATTTTAGGGGTATATCTGTTCATTCGTTTCTACTGGCGTGTCACGTGATCCGATTCCAATATTTTCACGCAGTCCTGTGCCGCTTCAACAGATGTATTGAATGAAAGAAAATTATTTTTGAATAATTCATTTTTCATGATTTAAGCTTCAGTCAAATGTTTGATCCTTAACTTTTTTTGTCCAGTATATTTATGATTTATGAGTTAGGACTTATGATTAGGGTACCTTGACCACTTTTACTTAAAAAGCTGTCTAAACTATTCCGCTGACATCCTCAAGTGTCGTTGGGGCAATAGCCGCAACTTGTTTGTCGTAAAAATTGCGTCATTGTAGGCTTAAACTAGAAAAAAAATCCGTATTACGACTAATGGATTCTCTTGTTTGATGGCTAAAAAATAATGAAACGGCTTAAGAAACAATTTAGTAAAGTACTTTTCTGTTATCAGTTTACAGTGCAAGCAAACTTGTTAAAGCCACAGTCTCACTGTCACGTCTTGAGAGCTAGGTTTTACTACGTTTTAAAACGTGGCAAACCGGCAGTATACGTTGTAAAACGTAGTGAATACGTATATAAATGTAGCCAGATACGTGGCCTACTTACGTTTAATTTAGAACGTTTTACTCAAAATGGCAGTTTCATATACATAGCGTATACCTAATAAAACGTAGCAACACGCAGTTAAACGTGGTCAAAACGTACTAAAGCGTAGTCGAAACGCATTAAATACGTATAAAAACGTAACAAGAATAACCTAGGGGTCCTCTAAGCCTCAGTCTCACTGTCACATATTGAGGACTAGGCTTTTCTACGTATTCAAAACTACCCAAAACGGGAATATGCGTATAAAAACGTAGTGAATACGTATCATATACGGATATATACAGCTACATACATGGCATAGCTACGTTTGACTTGAAAATTCAGCTTAAACTTACGATTTCGAAATACTTACTGTATGCGTAGATAAAACGTACTGAAACGTAGTCTAAACGTACAAGAGCGTAGTTCAAACGTTACAAATACGTGCAAATACGTAGTCATACGTGAAGGTCCTCTAAGTACTTCTACCCTATATATACGCTTTTCCTACGTCTTTGTACGTTTTGTGACCTTTATTCTACGTTTTAGTACGATTTGGTATGTTTTTCGATACCTATTCAAACGTCACTTTGACTAGGTAGTTACCCGGTCACTACCTAGCAGTCCCTAGTAAAACCACAGGCGCTTGAAGTTTTATGCCAATGATGCCGCCAAATATCCAGACTATGAGCTATTTTGAAGAAATGGCCAGGTGTGCAAGCATGTGTTCAGACTCCATTACGGTCTCCAGTTTCCGGTGTATCAACGTCACACAGCAACGTCATCAGGTTCTATTACGGGAAAAATTAAGTGATTCTGCAGATAATGATCCTCTTAAATGTACAGCTTCCTACTCTCTCCAATCACCAAACAACAAAATCGCCGATCAGACTATGCGGATGCGCAAGCTAATCTGCATCTTTCTTGTTCGGAAAGTTAGTACATATAGGCCTCAGTCAACAAATTAAAATTTTACGCCAACGTTACTGCGCAGTTTTGACGTTGTTGACGCAAAAATCATGACGTCATTTTCATCATGTTTGCTTCAAGCTTTCACTCGTAAGAAACGTTTTGACCGAAATTTGGGCACACAAAATATTGTAAATACATGGAAACAGTGATTCAACGACATTGGTCACATCTAAAAGAGTAATTGAATGATTTTGCTGATGTGTGATTTTCAAAGCGTACAAGCACATGCTCAACTTTGGCGCAGCACAGGAAACCGGAAACTGGACACCGTAATGGCGACGAGATTTTGAGGCAAATTTTGAATTCAAAATTACAGCACCGCATAGACCATAACTGAACAAATTTATCATGTTTATAGATACATTTTGAAACGATGTTTACAGGTAAGAAGTTTGCTTTTGTTGGGGTGTTTCTAACTGGCAGTTTTAGCCGTCCAAAAAATCGACCGTGTTTGCTTGCATACCTGGTCATTTCTTACGAAATGGACTATAGACTACGTCAAGTTTCAAGGGTTTTGAGTTGTTTTTTTAAGCATAGAACTTCAAGCGCCTGTGGTAAAACGTACGGAATCGTGGTGGGTAGAGTAAACCTTTCTCATCCCTTCTGAAAGCGTGGCACTAAGCCGTTTGATAACCGGGCACAAACGTAGGGTCGGAAACGCAGAACAACCTAGCCCTCAAAACGTGACAGTGAGACTGGGCCCTTAATGGACAAAATATTACTTGTTATAAAAACGTACAACGAGTGTTTCGAACAGGTACAGTACCGTGCCAAAAGTGAGTCGACTTCTTAAAAAATCCCATAGAATTACATGTATTTTTGGATATATATGCGAGAAAATGATCTGTGTTGCGCCTGCTTACGCGATAAAAAATAGAATAATACTTATTTTCACAGTTTATTCCTCACAAGCCTTTCAGCGTTTCGGCTAATGAAAGCCGTTTTCAAGAAGTTTTTTTCCTTTCAATACTACATTGCTTTATTGTTGCTGCAGCCCACCATTTTGAATTGTTTTGTTATGGGCAACGTTGTCACGACGTCATGACGTCGGATTCCCGACATCAAAACGTCATGACACCATTCAGCGCCAAACACTGGAGCAACAGAAGTATTTAGACTTATACATACTGATACTGACACCAGTATTATTGTTATTGTTATTATTGTTATTGTTATTATTATTATTATTAACAGCAGGATATAGTGTTACTAAATAGTAGTATCCATGGTTTAATTAGCTAACGACTGTTTGTTTCATTTGTGAGCTGCATCATACCACATGCCACATATTCTGACAGTTAATATAAAAACACAATAAATTAAACAGCACCGAACATAAAACTTATTTTTGAAATCATATTAATTTTGAATACAATTCTTCTGGAAGCCATGAAGAAACGCATCAAAGAAACAAAAGCAGCGGGCCTGTTTTGCGGTGTTTATTGTTTGATTTGTTCTAATTTTTAAACATAAATGTGCATTTATCATATGACGTCGCTGTCATTCAGTGGATAACTCGGGTCATAAAAATCTGTTGACCACACGTGTAATAACACTTTGGCGCGTACACGTAACGTCATTGACAACGTCCGTGTCAAATATGCGTTTTCTGTTTGAAATAATGTTCAGTTTGAAGGCATTTAAATCCATTTTAAAGGGTCAAATGATAAACAGAACCTTACACTCGTGGTCATTTCATCTGAAATTTATGAAACTCGCCGAAGGCTCGTTTCATGTATTTCATATGAAATGACCACTCGTGGAAACGAGATTTATACAGAGGCGTAAGAGTCAGTGTGCACTGGTACTTCCTCCCACTATTCTGAAGAAGTCATTGTTCTACCTGAAAATCGGCAGTCAGCCAGCTTAAAAATGTCTCGCCATAATCAACTATCATAGCATTGCTTTAATCTTGTATTAAACCAGTCCTGTTTAACTCTTTGAACCTTTATTTTCCTTTAAATTCATTATTTTGTCTGTATCTAATTCGACAGTGCACTCGCAAGCAACGACGTTAGTATTATTTGAGCAAAGATAGATAATATGTTTGATACATTAAAGTACTGAATACAACGGACGAACGTTCACTGTTCTGAACTGTAAGACCTTCACTTTTAAGATGAGTAAAATTGGAAAAATTAATCTGAGAAAAGAAAAATAATTTCTTTCAATTTATTAGAAACAGACTTTAAACAGTTGCCTTGAATATCCTACGCACTTAAAATGACGTTGGCATATTTGACCAGCAAGGAGCTAGCTATTCCAGCTCGCGGACAGTGTTGAATTTCGGGATTGAAGGTAGGTGCACAAAAAATGTCAGCTTTGAGGTCACGTATGAATCTGCAGATTTATCTGGGGAAGCCCCTACGCAGATCGAATATCTACTTGTTTTCAGAGATGCATCAGAAGGGAATGTAAAATTATTCGGCATTAATTATCATGACGAGATAATGTTTCACATGCAGGAACCATATAGTAAGCATTTAGCATGTATAAAACTAGTATAATCCCTCAGTATTTTAGATTACTGTTCGATCTGAGGCGGCCGTGACTTCTAGAGTGCATCCTTTTTAGTTGTAATTTAGTTGTCACCTGTCTGACTGCTCACTTTGCTTTCTGTTTTGTGGACTGTCTTTGGGTCTATAACACAAGCATTAAATGATCGGCATAATTTGATGACTACTTTTGTGTTGTCTCTTTCCTACGTGGTGTCTTGGGTGCAATCTGGAATTGATTTGTGTCAGTTCCTGAGAATTTTCCTCCTTAAGAAAACAGATGAAAGCAGATTGTTCTATGTGTCAGCCATGGCATTTGAAGTCTGTTGTGTCGATATATACTGAAAGGTTTAAAACTTCCATTTTTTTTATTGCTGGCTGATGAGCATTTCCCTTGTGACAGTGTTGAATATTTTACGATAAAATGCTTGAAACTTATCAAATTTTAAGATTACGCAGTTTATTCGTACCATTCACTTAATTAACGTTTGTAAAAGAGTTACGTCTCTGAAACGCATAAGGCAATGACGGCGTTGTCTATTGCAATGCTCTTTTGGACAATTTCTAACTGTGTTAAGGTCAAGAATACGTAAATGACTGGCGCAATTAATTATGGGCACCGTCAAGGACGTTACGTCACCTAGTCAATGTTATTTTCAATATGGCTTCCCCATCGGACATTCAATATAAACGTCAAACATGGGAAAAACGGATTTGTTGTCATTGTTTATTCAAGCCCTCTGCTGTTGCAATGTTCTTTTTTCCCCTGTATCAATGAATTTATTTCATCAACATAAAGGTATTCATACAAGATTAATAAGAGAGAGAGAGAGAGTGACAGACAGGGTTTCGTGAGAGAGTGACAGACAGAGTTTCGTGAGAGAGTGACAGACAGGGTTTCGTATGTGTAACAATTTAAGGCTGGCCACAATACGTGTTTTTCTCCCTACTGTCAGGGCTCACAGGTCTTTTCAGACATACATATGTAACGTCATTAACGTTGGTTTGCATTTATCATTGCAGTAAATGTTGTCGCGCAAAACCTATTACAGAGACGACGTCGACGTAAGTTTACGTCATGACCTCTGTGTTTAACTGCTTTTCTGAAGGTCTTTTTATCTTTCTATAAACTGTGCACGTCGTCTGAGATTGTGAATTGCCAGTATTAACACACAAAATTGTCTCGCGACGTCTCTTTTTTTTTTTTAAATTTCAGCATTTAACTGGCCAAAACCTCTGCATCTGTTTGAGATATTTAGGCGTGGTGCGCCAAATAAAGCCTTAGACCGACTTCAAACTTTTAAAAATTCAATATAATATTGTATGAGAAATGTTTCCTCAGATAGTGATTCATCTGTATGTACACTGTACTAAGAACACGAGGAGCGCGTTCTCATTCCCGACAGATTTTTGTCGAGCGATTTCAAATTCGGGATACATAGATAGTTTATTGATGCATTAAGCCATATGGCCCATGAGCATATATACATGTACAATTTTACAATAATAATCAGGATAGCAAGCAACACTATTATTACTTTCCAGAACCATAGAGCCTTTCTTATAGCTCCAGTATACACATAGCCCATCAGCCCATTATGGGAGACGTGCTGGATTAGCTGGTACACTATAAACACATGATACATGTATGTAAATGTAACTTAAATTAAGTCAAACTTTTTTCTAAAGACTGAAATCATTATCATCACATTTATGTATGTGGCAGACAATACACGGCTAACACCAGTATTAGTAACGGAAATGTAAACTACCGGCCACGTGGGGCTGGATTCAGGGAATATGTGGCGGAGCCAATGTCCTGACATCATACCCCTGAAGTCAACCCATCGTCGCCGACTGCATATCGCAGATTACTTCTTCCTCTTAGCAGTGCCTGGTTTACCACATGCACGTTATATCTTAAATCACATTTTTGTATGCATGACAGTCAACCCTGTAATAGTTTAGCTAACAAGCAGAGCAGAGGCATATTGCTAAACCGAAACTAGTTATATAACTACCTTTTGCAAAAACACACACAAAACAACAACAACAACCAAAAAAAACAACAGCAAAACAGCATTCATTAGGATCGGACTTGAGGCCCAGAAAATCAACGCCCGCAGACGGGGGACTGAGTTCAGGAAAGATGTGGCGGCAACCAATGTCCAAACAGCATTTCCCCGCTCCCAGTCCACCGCCATGACATCAGCAGCTCTCGGGACACACCCCCGAACCTAACCGTTCATGCTTCTACTAGTTGAACATACCTTTCAATAAACATTCTTGTTTCTAATAGCGGAGTCGTCAAAGTTTCCGTTAATGCTCTAATTTTTCTATCCAAAGTTGGTTAATGAGCATAATATCAGTAGTACTAGTGGCAACCGTGTTTAAAATACATGTACCACTATGGTCAAAAGAAACTTCTACCGAAGGATCGAATAAAAAAAACGTACTGACGGTCAGAATGATCAATTATATAAAATCTCACTACGTTTTTTAAAGGCCTTAAATATGTAACCTCTTAAAGTTTTCTGTATATTCATATTTTCCGAGGAACAAAGCTGAATAAATTTTAGCATACTTGGGTGGTTCCAATAATATTTATTTATAAATTAATTTCTTGCGAAGATCAACGTAAAGTGTTCATTCTAATACAAAATGATATTCATCTTCCAAAGTATGACAGACTTTACATTTTCGATTATCTAATGGTACTTTTTCCGGTTTAGTCCACCGTCCAGTTTCAATTTCCAGTCTGTGAGAAGAAACTCTTAATCTTGTCATACTCTGTTGGAATTTTGCTATGTGCAATGAATCTGAATATGTCTGATACTTGAAATTTGCAATAGTAATATAAAATCTTGCTCTAGTAGAATTTTCTAATCTTGCATGCCATTCCTGTATGAAGCAATCTCTAACCCTATCTTTAAATTGTTTCAAAAATATTTTACTATTTCCCACCCCTTGTACCAGCCATACGTCCATAAACCCGTATCGTGAGAGCAAATTTCGAACAGATGACGCCCAGTTTGATTTGTCCGGATTTGCTTGGAAGTCATTTAGCATCATCTTGTAAATGCATTTTGTATATTTATTAACATTTAGGCTGACTAATTTTAACCAGAACCGTATAATCGACACATACCTTTGTGATGCAAAATTAATTCTACCCAATTCACCATAAATAAAGTCGTTTTGTGTACTTTGTTTCTCACCTAGTAGCTTTTTACAGAATTGCATATGAACAGCTTCTATGGCCGGTGCTTTATGAAAGCCCCAAACTTCACTTCCATAATTAAGTATGTATCTATTGTGTATGTGTGTGTAAGTAATTTATCGAAAAGATCCAAGACATGAGACGGTTTAAGGCGAGTAAAACTATGTAAATATTTATTCAGAGCAAATACGGCTTTCAGTGACTGACCTGCCGACGTTTTCTTTGCTTCAAAACAGGACCCCCCAGATGTAAAAACTATGCCGAGATAAGAGAACTTGTTCACTATCTCTACGTCTTCTCTATTATATGTAAATGTTGTATTATTTGGAACTCTGCCACCCTTTCTAAAAGCTATCGCTTTGGTTTCAGAGATATTAACTGAAAGTTTCCAACGTTGGCAATATGTTGCGAGTATATCAAGCATATTTTGCAATTCATCTGCTGAATCGGCCAATAAAACAATGTCATCCGCACACAGCAGTAAAAATAATTTCAACATCCAATATCTACTCCCCCTGCCCCATTTAAATTGATTTCTTCCTCTAAGTCATTGAGGTATATCGAAAACAGAAAAGGTGAAAGACACTCACCTTGACGGACACCTATACACCTTTCCTATAATTCAGAGTCTGTTCGAGTTTTGTCCCTTGCAACGCCTGTGACGTCATCTATAGGATAGGTTATTGTTTTCCATTGTGTAACCAAATAAATGCCGGTTTTCCGTGTATTCAAAACTAACATTCAACGGTTAAGATTAAGACAACTATTTTGTTCCAACTATATTTAGCTCTTTCTTTGTCGGAAAATAAGCTTTATAACTTATAGCACATGGGAATTTAACATAAAATATAAAGATTTCCGACTAAAATTTCGGGCCAAAATTACCGTAATCAAGAGCATGTATCACCAGTACAGCTTCCAAAACATAAGGAAAAGAAAGAAAATCGCGGAAGATGTTCAGACCGTTATTACAAAAGATACAAAAAACGAACGATTAGCTGATTATAAAGCAGACACAAGTTTAAAATGACTACAAAGTGTGCTGACATGGAATTCGTTTATGTAATCACCGAATCGCGCGCATTGCCGCAATAAACAAACACCTATGATCGTGTATTACCTATACACGTGTCAGCTTTAAGAACACCCTACCGTGAAATGGAAACGATCAAATAAATAGTACCGAAGATAAGAGATGGAAAAAAAATAATATAATTTCAACTTCGAGTTCAAACTTACGGAAAGCTGTCTGGGTGCTGATGCTTTTAGATCGGTGTATCGCACAAGAAACCATAAATATCAGCGCTATAATCTGCCTGGTAATAATGCGTAGTTACTACCTGAATGCTGACCGTTTTACCTGTCGGAAAAATGGAAAGAACTTTTCAGATTTACGAAACTTATTTATACGTAATGTAGCTCTTATATATTGAACAAACGTGAATGTATTGCCGGGGTATTGAAAGGGGTCATGAAAATCATGAGCGACTTGTCGGGATTCTCAATATGATATTAAAATAAAAAAAAATATAAATAAAAAATGTCACATAATGACAACAGGGCAATTATACTTTAATTTGGTCTTTCAATGTATTTTTTGCAGTTCACATTTACAAAACGCCTGCTTTATGCATGTTATGTGTGCTTGCAGTTGTACTGAATTATATGGGATGTTCCTATAGATGACGTCACAGTCTCCTTGGTTAGATAACTCGTGCGCGACTTTATTTATTTATAGGAAAGGTGTATATTACTGAAAAATACGTTACTTAGGACATTGTTATGCTTTACTTGGGATTTTCCTTTTGAACAGGTGACTTAATTATGTCCAACATTTTCCCTCTAACTCCAAATTTTAACAATTTATACCACAATATATCTCGAACAACAAAATCAAACGCTTTCGTAAAGTCAACAAATACACAATATAACTTTTCATTTCGGTTTTAAACGTGAGTAATAAGAGAGCTCAGAATAAATATTTTATAAGTTGTTCCCATGTTGTTTCTAAATTCTAATGTCCGCTCTGTAGCTTGAATACCCTTTGGAATATTTTCATGATACTTCACAGAAATGTAGAACAGGTCATGACGATGTGTCGCGAACAAGAATGACAACTCTTGCTTTCTTACTTTTTGAGTTATTTCCCCTTGACCATTTTAGGTGTGATTTCGTGTCCGCTCTATAACTTGAATACCTTTTGGAATATTTTCATGATACTTCACAGATATGTAGAACAGGTCATGACGATGTGTCGCGAACAAGAAGACAACTCTTGCCGTCCGTCCGTCCGTAAACATTTTCTTGTCCGCTCTATATCTTGAATACCCTTTAGAATATTTTCATGATACTTCACAGTTATGTAGAACAGATCATGACGATGTGTTGCGTACAAGAATGGTAACTCTTGCTATTATACTTTTTGAGTTATCTCCCCTTTGGTGATTTTTTTGGCTGATTCGTGTCCGCTCTGTAGCTTGAATACCCTTTGGAATATTTTTATGATACTTCACAGAAATGTAGAACAGGTCATGACGATGTGTCGCGAACAAGAATGACAACTCTTGCTTTCTTACTTTTTGAGTTATATCCCCTTGACCATTTTAGGTGTGATTTCGTGTCCGCTCTATAACTTGATACCTTTTGTAATATTTTCATGATACTTCACAGATATGTAGAACAGGTCAAGACGATGTGTCGCGAACAAGAAGACAACTCTTGCCGTCCGTCCGTCCGTAAACATTTTCTTGTCCGCTCTATATCTTGAATACCCTTTAGAATATTTTCATGATACTTCACAGTTATGTAGAACAGATCATGACGATGTGTTGCGTACAAGAATGGTAACTCTTGCTATTATACTTTTTGAGTTATCTCCCCTTTGGTGTTTTTTTTGGCTGATTCGTGTCCGCTCTGTAGCTTGAATACCCTTTGGAATATTTTCATGATACTTCACAGAAATGTAGAACAGGTCATGACAATGTGTCGCAAACAAGAATGACAACTCTTGCTTTCTTACTTTTTGAGTTATTTCCCCTTGATAGTTTTAAGTGTGATTTTTTGGCTGATTCGTGTCCGCTCTATAACTTGAATACCCTTTGGAATATTCTCATGATACTTCACAGATATGTAGAACAGTTCATGACTATGTGTCGCGAACAAGAATTACAACTCTGGCTTTCTTACTTTTTGAGTTATTTCCCCTTGATCATTTTAGGTGTGATTTCGTGTCCGCCCTATAACTTGAATACCTTCTGGAATATTTGCATGATACTTCACAGATATGTAGAACAGGTCATGATGATGTGTCGCAAATAAGAATGACAACTCCTGCTTTCTTACTTTTTGAGTTATTTTCCCTTGTTGGTTTTAGGTGTGATTTCGTGTCCACTCTATAACTTGAATACCTTTTGGAAAATTTTCATGATGCTTCACAGATATGTAGCACAGGTCATGATGATATGTTGCGAACAAGACTGACAACTCTGGCTTTCTTACTTTTGGAGTTATTTCCTTTGATGATTGTAGGTGTCTGCCCCATAGCTTGAATACCTTTTGAAATATTTTCATGATACTTCACAGACATGCAGAACTGGCCATGACAATTTGTCTCATACATGAATGATAACTCTTGCTCTCATACTTTGTGAGTTATTTCCCTTTGGTAGTTGGAGCTGCTGTTTGAGTCTCTGCTCCATATCTGTATAACCCTGGCCTACTCCAGAATTTGAATAACCTTGTACCTTTTAGAATATCGATGATCATTCTGTGATATCTTATCAGTGTTCCTAACTCTCTCTGACCCTCCACATTCCTGCCCCCCCCCCCCCCCCCAAAAAAAAAAAAAATAAATAAAAATAAAAATAAAAAAATAAAAAATTCTGATTTGGATTCTTTGTCCAAATTCACTTACTAGAGAGCTCAAAATTAGGTTTATAGTGCTTGTACTTTAGAAGTTATTCACACAGTTTGAAAGTTGAATATATCGTATGCTATACATTTGTGTATATGGTGGCTGTTTGAGATATTACCTCTTTTAAGCAGTCAAGCATACTGTTTTAGTCTGAGTGTTAGATAATCATGCATCTGTTAACAGATAATGTCAATCAGAAGAATAAAAGAACGACAAGATATTACTAATATGTGTTTTGAAGTGCACCCTTTTTGCCAAGGCCCATGGGGGTCTTCGGTCGGGGGATTTGCCATCTCCTCTGATGGCTATTTTTATAAATAGGCACTATGAATCCGTCTGACCAATTATCAGGGAAATATCCTATTTCAAACAATTTATTGAAAAGAGCATGTATGTAATTCCGTAAAGTATAAGAGCCATTTTTGAAAAACTCATTCAAAAATAAGTCCGGCCCACCGCTCGCTCCGTTCCTAAGTTGCTTTATTGCTGCTTGGATTTCAAGAAATGAGATTTCTGCGTTGAGCTCCTCAAACATTACTTGAAATTCGCCTCTTATGTATCTTTCATTGAAGTATAAAATGTCTTCATCGGCCTGATAAAACGTGCCATTCGGATTATTTATAGCCTGAGGAGACTGATGTTTTATTTTCAATATGCGCCACCTGTTTGAGCATTCGCCAATACTCTTTTACATTTTTATGTTGAGATACAATAAGCTTATCGGTTTTAGACTTATCATATTCGAATCTCTTTCTGCGATAATACATACATAATCAGGAGGTATATAAGAGAATATATATGTTGTGAAATTTCGGTGGAAGTACAGTCAACTCTAGATATGTCGAACACTGATATCTCAAAGTATCTTCTTATATCAAAGAATATATTTCCTAGTTTTATTTACATTCCAACTCCTGTTCTCTCAAGCTACTGATATCTCAAAGTAAATTTTCTGGTACCAGAAAATTTACTTTGAGATATCAGTAGTTTGAGCTTCTTCTTATATCAAAGAATATATTTCCTAGTTTTATTTACATTCCAACTCCTGTTCTCTCAAGCTACTGATATCTCAAAATAAATTTTCTGGTACCAGAAAATTTACTTTGAGATATCAGTAGTTCGAGCTGAAGTTCAACTTCGAGATATCGAGAGTTAACTGTAGCTGCATTTAAGAATTGAAAGGACCTCTGGCAGTATCACTGCATATTTGCCTGTTTTTGACAAATTATTGCACCTTCCTGGGGCAGCAAAAGTTGAAATATCTGACATTAATAAGAAAGAAATCTTATGTACTATAAAGACATTTTAAAGAATTTGTTTTCAATTGTGTTTTGGTGCTAAAATCAAGCGTTTGTATGTTTAATTGTGTTTGTATGTTTTTTATGTTTATTGTTAAACTTTGCGTGTCTGTTATCGAAAATGTGTCTGTAGTTTGTGCATACATATATGAGCCGCGACACGAGAAAATCAACAAAGTGGTTGTGCGCCAAGCGCTGACTCAGATCAGCCTGGGCATCCGCCTAGTCCGCTCAGACTCTTCGCTAAGCGCTTTAAGTGTAGCTGTGGGTCTAAGCTACCTCTGTGTGGACAGCGAAGACTCTGATCAGTCTGGGCGGATGCCCAGGCTGATCTGAGTCTGCGCTGGGCGCACAACCAATTTTTTGGTTTTCTCGTGTCGCGGCTCAATTATCTTTTCTTCTTTCGGTGTCTTGAGTAGGTTGTACATGTATGTTGTTGCTCTGGCTTTTTCTGGGTATCTTCAGTTGTAATTAAGGGGTGGTTCCGGTCGGGCGATGGTGCTGGGTAAATTTCAGTGCCGGGGCGTCCTGCTAATATGGGTTATAGCAGAGCAAGGGCACACTGTGCTTGCAGTAGATGCGGATATGTTTCTTGCGCCTATCTTTTCTCGTTTCCTTTATCTTCTCTCTGGGACCACTCGATATAGACTGAAATACTGCTCCAAAGAGCCGTTAAACCCAAAATCTACCAATTCAACAAAATCATTTGTAATTTACACTGAATTTTGAATGTGTATTTTTCATTACCATGCCTACATAATTTTAATGACGGTCGCAAGAAAGATTTTAGTGTGGTTTATCACTATTGCGCGCAAAAGGCCTTGAGGGACATCGTGGGGAAATCAGAGCTTCGTATCTGTGAACAGCAGCTATTATAGTGCATTTACAGATCATAAGCTATTAAACAAATAGCCTAGCAGAGAATATACTAAAAAGCCCAACATGACTGAAGGTGTACATGTCCGGCTTCGTGATCAAGACACAATATATACAATGTCTTCGTGGTCAAGGCTGTGAATGTACCAAATGTCTTGGTGATCAAAACTGTACATGTACACAACGGCTTGGTGATCAAGACTGCTCATGTACAGAATGTTTTGGTGATCCAGCCGGCTGGCTAGGTGATCAAGTCTGACGTGAACAGACTGAATTGGTAATAAAGACTGTGAATATACAGACTGGCAAGTTAATCAAGTCTGTAAGTGTACAGACTGGATTGGTGATCAAGACTGCGCATTTCATGCTGCCTTCGTAATGAAGTTTGTGGACCTAAAAAAAAGCTTTGTGATCTAGACTGTGGATATGCAGACTAGTTTGGTGATCAAGTCTGAAGACGTATATATTAGTTTAGTGATTAAAAGAGTGGATATACAAAATGGCTTGATAATCAAGACTGGACACACAGGATGGCTTGTGATCAAGACTGTTGATATTCTGATCGGTTTGGTGTTGAAGACTATGGATATATGGACAGGCTTCGTTATGCAGACTGAAGACGTACATGATGGCTTGATGATCAAGTGAGTGGACTGAATCTCTTCTCCTTCCCGTAAACAAAGCAACCCCGTCCATCCTCCAATCTATATGCAAAATCAGCTAATTTCTGAAGTAGAGACTCACAAACATTTAGGAATATTTTTTTTTCAAATGACTGCACTTAGCATTCCCATATTGACTACATTAAAAATAAAGCTTGGAATAGGATATATAATATGAGAAAATTACAATTTAAAATCGACAGGAAATCTTTAGAAATCATATAATTATACAACTTTTATAAGGCCGGGCCGGGTAGCGCAATCGGTAGGGCACCTGACTCGTAAGTCAGAGGTCCTGGGTTCGAATCCCGGTCTGGCCACATACTTTCGTTTCTCCTTCCGCTGATTCAAGAAGGGCAGTTGTCAGTTACTTGCGAAAGTATGTGCACTTAGTACTGGTTAACCGCTTAGGATGTCTAAGCCTGCCCAGGAATAGTGTGGTTAGGTTAACTGACCGTCCCGACATGACCTTAGTTGTTTACCGTGGACGTTAAGCATCAAATCAACCAACAACTTTTATAAGACCAATTTTGGAATATGTTGACGTAACCTGGGACAACTGCACTCAATATTAAAAAAAGAAAGAATTAGCAAAAATCCAAAATGAAGCTGCGAGAATAGCAACTGGAACCACTAAACTTGTATCTTTGAATAATCTTTACAAGAAAATCGGCTGGGATTCTTTGGAGAAAAGACGGAGAGACCACAAGCTCATACTGTTCTACAAAATTCCAACTAATATGACACCTACTTATCTGTCCAACCTGATTCCTCAAACCATTAGCAACATTTCTCATTATAACCTCAGAAGCTCCGAAAATCTCCAGACTATACATGCAAGAACATCTCAATATGCTAATTCATTCCTTCCGTCAACTGTCAGAAACTGGAATAGCCTACCAATAGAGGTTGCTCAATCTGATTCTCTAATAACTTTTAAAAATCATCTTAATAGAAACAGAGCAGCTGTCCCAAAACATTATTTCGTTGGTTCCAGACAATCCAAAATCTTGCATACTCGTCTTCGAACAAACTGTAGCTCTCTAAATAATGACTTACTTTTGAAAAACATCACTGACTCACCTCTTTGTAGTTGTGGAAGCCTTGAAAATACCCAACATTTCCTGTTGCAATGTCCTCTCTATTTCGAACAAATAGCCGAAATTCTGGACTCGTTATCTCAATTTGGGACACTATCTCTTAATCTGTTATTTTATGGTAATGCTTCCCTATCTTTTAATCGTAATGTTATGATATTTGAAAGAGTACAGAAATATATTAGATACACTAAACGTTTTTGATACGATTGCAATCACATGTAGTCTGCCAAGCGACTGGTCGCTATAAGTCATCAAGACAGATTAAACTGGCCAGTCCGCTGTTGCATTCCCCTCTCTGCTATTGTAATTTTGTATAAATGTATTTCTGTTTTCAGACTTTTCTGTTTTGCTTCTTTCTTCGTTCTTGGTTACCTCTTTCTGTTTACTCTTCTTCTTAGCTAGCAGTAAAACGCACTGTTAAGTTTTTATAGCTTTTTTCACTTTTGATGAAGATCTTACTAAAATACAGCTTCATTCAGAATGTACTCACTATAATTTATCTTAACAGGGCTTCTCCGACTCCTTGACCTTTACATGTGTTCTCTCTCTCTCTCTCTCTCTCTCTCTCTCTCTCTCTCTCTCTCTTTCCCTCTCGTTTATGACTTAAGCACTTACTTCTTTGGATAATTTTGTGAGCGAAATCTTTTCAAATTCGAAAATGTCTTTGGCCTAAGAATCAACAGACCATATTTATTAGGGAAAAGAACTAAATAAGTATTATTGCTTTCGTTCTGATCCTTAAACTTGTAATTATGAAATGTTGTACTTTGTCGTGTTTTGAAATAAAATATGTTTAAAATAATTTTCCGTTAATGATCACATTTATAAAGTGTAAGTCCGAATGGCTGATGTAGAAAAGGTGAGATAATATAGCTTGTTTGTTGAAATTCATTAAGGTATATAAGGATACACTTTTATGTTTTCTGCAATTTATACAAAGGGATTTAATTTTCGTGACATCCTTTTTGCTTCATGACTTCCATTTTCTTCCCTGGACAATTAAACCCTTCCATAAAATGAGGCAGATCCGAATTTAGATAAGACACAATCATGTAAATGGCAGATTAGTTTTTGAACATGGCTTGTCATTTTACTTTTGCTTCCTCAAAAAGTTTTGATACGAAATTACGATCAAACGTATAAGGCGCCTGCATAATCTTAAAATCTAACCTGAAACAGGGTACCAGGGAATAGAGACTATACGTATAACTTATTTCTTGCAAATAGTTGAAAGTCAAGTTGAGATTTAAATATCTCTGCTGGTTTTGTAATATAAATCTGAAATCACAACAGAAATCTGTATTTAGAACACTCTATATCCGACAGTCTCCAGTTGATATAACAACGTGATGTTAATTTCATGAGACTGTGTAAAAGTGTTTTCTCAAATAGACAAAGTGGGTGAAATGACGTCCTTTATTCTAGATAATAACTTCCTTATTTATATCCTCTTCTAGAACGCATTTCCTTCTCCAATTGATGCATTGCGTTTCTGTCGAGTTCTTTGAAATGTGTTTCACTTTTTCGTGTTAATATCAAGACAACTATTTTCCGTAATCTCATTTAAAAGTAGGGCGCCTCATCAAACTGCTGCAATTATCCTAAATACTTAAACATCGTAACCATTTTCTGTGATTATCCAAAGGTTCGAACAATCTGGGGCCGTATTCATAAAGCCACTTAAGTCGTTGCTATGCGGTTGCTAAGGCTAACTACTAGAAAGGAGATTCCCTACAACTATGAAATTTGGTCTGGAGGAACAGTCTTTGTAAGACTGTTCCTCCAGACCAAATTTCATAGTTGTAGGGAATCTCCTTCAAAGAAATTCAGCCTTAGCAACAGCATAGCAACCACTTAAGTCGTTTTATGAATACGGCCCCAGGTTTACTAAATGGCGATGGAGCAACGACAAAGGGTTTTCTCAGTTTAAGCTGTATGAGTACAACCCGTCGTTTTTATGCCATTTTTACAGGGGGGGGGGGCGGGGGGGGGTGAGGGAGCAGAGGCAACTTTTGTAACTTTCTGTTACCTTCCCTGTTCAACGAACCCCTTCAAAAAGGCGTCTACTCTTTAAGAAAAGAATTCGCTTCTTCTTTCCTTCAAGAGTTGACACCATTTGAGAAGGGAAGCACAATTGATAATAACAGAGTTGCTTCCCCTGAAAGTACACTCATACACATAAAGACTTAATTCATTAGGGTGTGCGATAAGCAAAGATTCAGCCCTGCATGCTCAGGCAAACACGAATCTTTGCTCTTTACACACAGCATAGGTTACCTTTCTTGGTTGACGTGGCATTGTTGTTTAAGCAAAGACGCAACTCTATACAAAAGCATTGGAAGATAACCGTTTTTTTATAACTTTAACTATTCATCCAGAGACAAACGTCAACTGGAAGTTGCGAACAAGATAACCAGTGAAAGAAATATAGTGTGTCAGTAAAGATTTGATGCTTGCATGTTACAACAAACAGTCACGCCACACTCCAGTTTCTTATGGGCTTCTACACTTTGCTTCACACTACTTGGACATTTAGAAAGACATAAGTACATGCTTGTTTCTATAAAAATAAAAATTGTTTAGATCTATTGGCGTGTTTGTATCCTCACTGTTTGTATTTGCAATTTTATACTTCAATACTTCATCTAGGAGCAAATTATTTCCTTGAAGAGTAGACCCCAATTTTGAAACGCATCGTCCCAGAAAGTGACAAAAGATCTTTTAAAAAAAATAAAAATAAAATAAAACTGGAAGAAAACCGTGTATGTCTGCCGACTGGCAATCTTTAATTTTGCCAAAATGCTTGGGCTCAGAAAATGCACTGAACATAGATATTATTTAATCAAGGCTGAAAACATATAGTCTAACCAAAATTGAACATGTTTTATTTAATTCTTGTTTAACACAGTCAGTATCCTTCTTACGTTGCTGTACATGATAGACTAGTAAGCAATTCAGCATCGAAAATGCTGTCTCGATCTCAACCTCATCACAGTTTCTGTATCATCGTGCAACGCTTTATTCTTTAACAGTCTCGCTATTACCTTGATTACTGTTGCAGCTTAATATCTTTTTTTTTCCCTTTCCAACATGGGAATAAATTGGTACCCATAGCGATCTTAATTCAGTTAATTATTGTAACAATCTTATATATTTATTCAGTCCTAAGCAAGTAGTGTAGACCAATATCAAAGCGGAGTTATCTGGCTAGGGTCTGCATTCATTGCTATTCGGTACAGTTTGCGTACGTCAGCATAATCATTTACTTGTACTCACCTAAATATCTGGATAACCAGTTGAAGTGATTCACATGTATAATCACTTCAACTGGTTATCCATTATTTAGGCGAAGTACATGATGTCGAATAAAATTGCTAATGTCATTGAGCGAGTGGTTGTTTGCATGCCGGTAGGTTCAAATATGCTGTTTCACATGTAATCACTCTTTGCTTTGCAAAATACTAGTATCAAGGGACCATTGTTAAATAAAAGAGTATAAGAAGATGTTTACATTCTTACACATCAATGTTTTGAGATGTGTGCGTTATAAGGAATAAGCAGGCTTAGATGAAAGAAAATATGTCGTAATATCCTCAGTTCGAAGAGCTTAGATACTGCCATTAGTCTAATTAATGGAACAAACCAATTACTTCTTTGACAATGGTTTATGGTAAGTAGATGCACTTTGAGGGGAAGCAACTCAGCCACTTTTAATTTTGCCTCCATTTTCAATGGGGTCAACTTTTAAAGGAAAGAATTTGCTCCCAGAGGAGCAAATTCTTTCCTTCAAGAGTTGACCCACCTTTGGAAGGGCTGTGTCGTCCGATGAAGTAAACAGGAAGTGACAAAAGTTGTGTCCCTTCACAAAAATGACGAAAAAAAAAACATGGAGGTGTATCCATACACCTTAATTGCCTAGCGATGTGTCACAAATATACTGGTGGAACGTAAAATAGTGCGAACCCGGATCAGAGTGTTCGGAGCAGACTGGGTGATTTCGGTCATTCACTTTGGATTTGCTCTGTTTTCACATGCACTTCAAGCTCATTTTAGGGGCCTTAGCGGAAATTATCAGCGGAATTAAGCAAGAATGTTGATTTCGTGTTCCATCATAACTTCTCGTTCACATATGGCGTCAAAAGTTAGACACTATCAAATTCAATATAAATCTGGGGATATCTTAAAATTAACTGAAATCAACAATTTTATTTTTCAGAAAAGAAAAGCTATAAAATATCCATAACAGACCCTACATATAGTATTTCTTTTCGACTATATGTGTACGAACGGTGCCTCGTACTGCGGCTATGAATAGGTTCCGCCGAGGTGCGGGTGACATCATAGACTGGCTCCAGACTACAATAATAACTATAAGCCAGAAAAAAAGAACATCAGATTTTTGTTCTATTCTAATAAGAGTCATCATTATTAACTTCAGCTATCAGAAAATGTAAAATTATTATGATTGTTAGATTTGCAATTTTGTCACATTATCATTTAATGCACTGATGTCAGTCTAGGGACATCATTACGAAAATTGAAACACACACACACATTAAATGTTAAAAATTTCGGAGCCTAAAACAGGGCACTTTAACAGTAACCGTATTTATTCGGCTGTAAACGGCGTTTTCTGATTTTCCCCGATCTAGCCACTGGGGTAACCCAAAATATCTAAACCAGTCATGAAACCTGCTATAAGATCGGGGTTTCTCTTCCAAAACAATCCCAAAAATCTAGATCCACATTTCTAATTACATAACACCCTAATGACCGTTTATTGGAATATTGATATATGAGATAAGGAACCAGCAGGGGTAAAGAGACCTTTTATTTCATACAAATAGAGGCTACAGTGAAGGAATTTTATGACACTCATAATCACCTAGATAAGAAAATCCTTTGATGTTGGGAACTATAAAAGGAAATGTTTATTGGAGGTGATTATGAGTGCCACCACTTTCATATAGGCTAAAAAATGCGTCTTTAAAGATAAGATCGGGTTTTCAAAAGCGGATCTAGATTTTTTTGGATTGTTTTTAAGGGAAACCCGAGCCTTGTAACTGAATAAATACGTTTGTGCAATACAAACGGTGCTTAGCTTCTGGCGAGCTGTATAGAAACCTCTACTTAACGTAATATTTCCTATTACAGGATATGATTTAACATCCCTTGGGCTTAACTGATATTAAGGATATTAAGTGCTGTGTTACAGTATCTGGACGTACAGACTCTGAGAGTACCACAGGCCTATGACTGTAAATACTGAGACAGAATCGCATGCCCAAATGTCGACCAGTTCTGACTGCTCAGTCAGCAAAGTGCATAGTGGCGCTCTATACAAATGGGCCCATTGCAGAGTCCATAGTGGCGCCCTATACTAATGAGCCCGGAGCTGTATTGTTTGCTTTTGACACATTGCGTGATAATAAAATCAAGCTGTTCAAATTTTAGGGCTGATACGGTCGTTGGCCCTTATGTCCCGATATCTTGGGTAATTACGGAAATTGCAGGAATTGAATCAAATTTCATCTTAAACAGACATAGTAGGAGACTTAATGACATCTATAAAGACAGTAGTCCATATATGCAAAACCGTAAATAGTTCGAAATATTTTGACAAAAATACCTGATCGGGGTCTACACTGTTTGCTGTTTAGCGACAATTATTATTATAACCTTGCACCATTGAGCAGGTGAGTTTGTGCAAATTGATAATGGAACAAAAAGGCTATCGTAAAAATTTAATACATACTGGTTTAGGTGTCACAATATATAGGTATAACACGGTAATTACCTTCCTTAGATCCCTATATAGTAAAAAGCATTTCATTCTTTGGTTGGCATTATGCGTTTCTGTCTACCTGGTACTTTGAAGTGTCTCCCATATTGCGGCGTTTAAAACAAGGGTGAGTTTCAGACAATTTATTTTGTTTGTTGTTTCGTGAATATTGTGAAAAATGTCACAATAACTTAAAGGCTGTTTCTTAATTGAGTCAGAACGTGATAAAATATCGTTATTACTCAAAATTTCGTTAGACAACGACAAATCACATTCTATATTTTCAAAATCATAATAAACAGAATATTCATGGATTAAAAAGAATTGAAAACCTTTTTAGATTAAATGCCAATAAACACTACCATGCAGGCCAATAAAAATTGTTGTACTTAGAATGACACGTGGTCACGTATAAGTATGCTTATTTGTTTGCTTTTTCTTTTTTGGGACGTCGAGACTAATTTAATAGCAACCACGATGCGATCTCAAATAAAGTATAGGTTCATCGCATTTCTAAATTAAAGTAACTATCCTTTTGAACAGTATTTTCACCGATCAGACTGCCATTTGCATATCTGTGCGTTGCTAGAGTTACTGTGAACAATTTTTGTAAACACATTATTTAAGAACAAGAGCACATTGATGCACAACGTCAATACGCCGGGAAACTCAGTCATATTCATATTTTATCTTTTCCTACCTGGGCTAAGTTAAATACTCTATACTCTTCTACCTAGAAATAAATCCATTAATATATACTATGCACAATAAATATAGCAATTTTTTTGTATGTGTCAGATCCACCATATTAGGATTTTATTGTCACTTTACTGCATAAAGATGTAAAGGTCGATCATTCAAGATGGACTTACATGTAAAAGAATCAAGATTGCTCAATTGTAGCGTTTGAACTATCGTGACGTCAGTTTTTATGCCCATTGTATCTGAACGACATTTATGATCATGTACAAAAGCCACAACCATAATGAGGCGGCTGGTTTGCCGTTAAAATATAAAGGAAAACGCTCTGATATTTCATCTAGCTCTTCTAACATGTCCGACACCATCTTTAATTCTCTCAGCCTTAATCATAATATGTCCTTTGTCCACTACAATGTTCAAAGTATTGTTCCTAAGCTTGAAATTCTACATGCGGAATTACTTCAGTTCGATATTTTAGCCTTCACGGAAACCTGGCTTGGTCCTGCTACAGCCACAAATGACTTAATGCTTGACACATACAATATTCCTGAACGTAAGGACCAAATCGGGGACACCCATGGAAGGGTTATGATTTATGTGAAAGAAAGTATCCACTATAAACGCCGAGACGACTTAGAAATTAGAGGTGTTGAAAGTATTTGGATTGAAGTCGCAAATAGTCGTAAACATATTCTTTTTGGTCTCTTCTATCAGTAGAAGAAACTCCCCCGATCGGGAATCAATGACCTTTGGTGAACTTTGAGAATTTGACAGGTATATGTTACTAAAATTAGTAAATTGTCACTCGATCGGGAACATTTCAATCATTTTTATAGTGCCCTCACAAAACTCAAAAAATGTGTCACAGTTTTCACTTAATCTGCATGAAACTTTACCAACTTAAAGATGAATGATATATCTAGATTTCTACCGCGCAGAATTTTTTTAAAGTTCTTAATTTGAAAGTTATTGAATTATGAAAATATGAAATTTTTAAAAATAATTTTGATTCCCGATTGGGGACTGAAAATGTTTAAGATGCTTGATCGGGAAACATTTAACAACATCTAAACTCAATGTTCCCAATCTGGAGCATTTCGCAGAATATTTTCATTTCACCTTAAAATATAGGCATTCAGTACCAACAAAATGTGATGAAAATGCAATGAGCATTTTGATTCTGTCAACCCATCTTAAGTCCTATCAAGGCAAAAATATTTCTTCATCTTCTTGGTGCTTCTGATTGGTCATAAAAAGTGAAACAAAGGTTACAGAGGCTCCTAATATATGATTTTTGACTATTAGTGCTTCCCGTTATGAAACCACCAATTCCTGTTTAGGAACCAGTGATTCCTGTTTGAGAACTGATTCTGTTTAAGTGGTCAGCTACTCCATGTGTAAAACATTGCTAACTAGAGCAAATGAGCAGGGGCTAACGTAACCCCCCAGCAAGTGCCACTGTCTAATAAAAACAAAGCTTTAAAGCAAATGTTTTCAAACAGACAGACAGACAATCTACATTGTATAATAAACCCAGTGAAAGGCCTATAGACAAAAGATGCCATTTAAAACTTGCATCAGCAAAAAACATACAAATTTAACACAAAGTTTCAACACAAATTTACATATTATTTCTATGTCTGTTACTTTGACCTAAAGTCAGCAGCAGCATCCAGATGATGTCAACTAATCAGTTTCATCCTAGAAGTAAACCTAGTAGCATAACCAAAGGTGGAATTCAAGTACATTCAAACTATAAGCAAAAATACGATTTAACATATAACTTTAACGCAAAGAGTATACAAATTTTGAAGTCTGAGCTTGACATTAAGTCAGCCGCAGCATCCAGATGATGTCAACTAATCTGTTTCAACCTTGAAGTAAACCTAGTAGCATTGCAAAAGGTTCTATTCAAGTATATTCAAAATATAAGCATAAAATACAACTTAATACAAAACTTTAACGCAAATGGTATACAAATTCCTAAGTCTGTGACTTTGACCTTGTTTCAGCAGCAGCAGCATCCAGATGATGTAAACTTATATGTACATATCTTTCTTGTACTAACACTAAGCACATGTGAACAAGTAACAGTTAAGTCTTTCAAAAAAAAACAGAGCAAAAGCAGAAACTTAACCCAAAACTTTAATGCAGCTATTGTACAAATTTCAAAGTTTGTGACCTTGACCTCAGGCCAGCAGCCAGCAGCATCCAGATATTGCAAATAAATCAGTTTCCATCCTCTACTAAAATAATAAGCATCTATGAACAAGTTCCAGTTAACAGAAGCAAAATAAAAAACTTAATGCAAAACTTTAACGCAAATGTTAACTTACATACGGATGGACTAACGGATAAACAGAAAGATGGGCAAACAGATGAACGTAGGGAAACACAAAAACTATACATGTATACCCCTCGACATACTTCGTATGCCTGGGGTATAATGAACAACGTGGCTGGTCGTTTTGGACAAACACGTGGAACTGCTTGTTTGCATCAGGAATGGGATATTGATGGTCAGAAAATCGAAGTTTAATTGGGAAATCTATTCTAGCAACACTAGACAAGATTGTTAAAAATGACAATCATTCTACAAAAGTGTCTTACTGTAAAGGCTGTGTTGACTACCGGTATGTAACTGCCAATTGTACAGGGTGTGGTAAAAGTAAACACAAAGTAATACAAACAGAAGTCTTCGTGCCTTTGCTAACTGCAGAGTCACAGACTAACGCTTCTATAGAGGATTTTAGAAGGTATACTGCAAGAGTCTTAATTCTCTTTTTAATCACGTTAGTGATTTTTCATTTCGTAATTCTACGCATGTAACTAAACAGAGTGAAAATATTTCTTGATAACAAAGTTTAACTGAGTTTTGCTACAGTGTACATGTCAATTGATTGATAAACTTCAGGAACTGACTGAATCAGATCCCAAACCTTATCCCAAACATCAAAAAGGGAAAGATTGACATACACATGCAAACAGACAACAAAATCACAGGTGATAAGCCGAACAGCCAAATAGGTGGCAACTCAGTTACCTTTACTGAACTAAATAATTTAGACCTACAGAATAGTTAAGATGAAATCATTATAAGCCAATCAGTTCCGAACACAAAGCACGTGTAACCGCAATGAAGGGACCCGCTTGGGACGGTCAGTAGCTCTAGCAGACTTCAATTTTCAAGTCCAATAAGAAGGTCACTGATGTAACAATCAGTCAATCTCTTTCCACCACATTAATGAGTTTTGCGGTGATAACAGCTGTCTGTGTTCCCCAAATAGCATCATAACTAGCTAGTTGTACATGCCCATCAATAGGCAAAAAAATGACGTTGGATTTTTTTAAATAATTTATTCATAATACTGACACATTCACTACAACATAATCGAAAATATTCATATATCTAAGCTGAATATACAATGAATACTATTTCTATACAGTCAAGCAGAATCATACTCTGATAACAAAACTTCTAAACCAGTATATCATACCTTATCAATAATTTAAATAGGTGTTACGTCAAGAATTGATATGGTAGATAAATGGAGTGAAAGACTCCAGAAAAAACACTTTAAGTGTACCAAAGAGAGAGAGAGAAAAAAAAAACAGTTTTGTTCCCCAATACAGCAGTATGTTCAATAGATATAAATAAGATGGCAGTCGGTGTGGACCGTGACCACACAATTCCTCTAAGAACAGTCAAATCCTGGTCCCCACCATCTGCTTTCACAAATATCTCGTATTGAGGCAACCAAAATCCTTATTATAACTCTTATAAATGATAGTTTTTGTGACATGTTATACCGATATAGAAGAAAGACTCAATAGAGCAACAAACAGTGCAGCCCTGGTCAGTTGTTCATCTAGGAGCAGTCCGATCAGGTTCTGCACTGTCCGTCTAACCCTATATAACTATAGTAGTAACTGTCACATAGAGTATTTAACAAAGGAGCGAAGTTAAATTACATTGCTATTCAATATCCCTATCCTCAAATAGAACAAACTAAAGAAATAGTCCAAGAATTTTGGGATAAAATAGAATTATGGATTGCCGAAAATAGTGACTACATAGTAAATATTCATAAACATAGTGCTATCTTTGGGATTTCATATAATAAACGCTTAAACAAACCTATTAATTATATTCTTTTGTTAGCAAGATTTTATATCTATAAATGCAGAATTCAGAACAAAAAATTGTATTGGAATTTATGGAAAAAAGAATTAAAGAATTTCATTTTACTCGAAAAAATGATTGCAATAAAAATAACCGGTATGATAAGTTTGTTCAAGAATGACACTGGAATTAATCTATCTGTATACACTTGGCCAAGATAATCCATGCTCAGTGGCTTACTCTTCCTTTGTCATTTAAACATTTCAATCAATGTATTATTTAGTAACAAAAGGTATATGACAGCTGGACTGGTACTGGTGTATCACTTTGATGACAGTTAGGATGCTATTTACGACTGTGATTGCAGCTGAAGCATTTATGTGGTCACAAACAATTTCATTGCTGTCTAAGGTCGGAGTTAAGTAAACAGCATAGAGATAATTGTGAATTACAAGGGCTAAACTTGCGTTTATAACTTGCAGAATGGCTATCTGTGCTTTTTAGATTTTATGAAACCTCTCTACACCATAATTTATCCTTTGTAGCTTATACATATGAAGAAAAACAAAGACTTGACTATGCCCTCGGTAGTGGAGGAAAGGAAAATATTGTGAACAACTGTGCAGAAGTAGGCTCTATCTATAAAAGTATTGACTTGCTTAAATCTTTAAATATAGATGTCTTTATGAAGAAACAAAACAAAGTTCTACTGGCTTTCTTTAATGATAGATGTCTTTATGAAGAATTGAAACAAAGTTCTACTGTCTTTCTTGAATGGAATAAACGACAATACAGGACCAGACCAGCTACTGCCAAAGTGTGTCGCAATCGAACAAGTATACTGTTTGAGTTCTCCTTCTTCAGTAGCACCAGTATCTTTTACTAAAAATGTGCTGCAATATCAGGCTTCTCAAAGTCGCGTTTGCATTGACATGAATGGAATGGTAGGACCTTGTGGAAGTTGTTGGCTTCACGAAGTACACAACCCATATCATTTCCTTTATCTGACTGCCAGCTAGCCTTTGATAATGACCAAGCTGATTCCCGATCAGGCATCATAAACATTTTCAGTTCCCGATCGGGAATCAGAATTATTTTTAAAAATTTCATATTTTCATAATTCAATAACTTTCAAATTAAGAACTTTAAAAAAATTCTGCGCGGTAGAAATCTAGATATATCATTCATCTTTAAGTTGGTAAAGTTTAATGCAGATTAAGTGAAAACTGTGACACATTTTTTGAGTTTTGTGAGGGCACTATAAAAATGACTGAAATGTTCCCGATCGAGTGACAATTTACTAATTTTAGTAACATATACCTGTCAAATTCTCAAAGTTCACCAAAGGTCATTGATTCCCGATTGGGGGAGTTTCTTCTACTGTCTATCGTCCGCCAAATTCTGATGCCAATTATTACTCTAATATAGAAGATTCCTTAGCATTAGCACTAGATGCTGGCATAGCCGATATAATTGTGACTGGTGACTTCAACCTGAATGTTCTCAGTTATCAATCTGCGAGAAAAATAGAATTACTTTGTCTGCAGTTCTCATTCTATCAGACTATTGACCAGCCCACTCACTTCACTGAAATCTCGTTTTCCATAATCGATATTATTCTGGTTAGTAACAAAAATAATTTATTACTTAGTGGTGTTGGGGATCCCTTCCTAAATCAAGAAGTAAGATATCATCGCCCAATTTTTGGTATTTATAAGTTCTCCAAACCCAAATTTAAATCATTTGTAAGACACATATGGCGATATGAGCTAGGAGATTACAATCTATTGCGACAAAAAGCATCAGCTATTGATTGGGACTCTTTGCAAGACGATGATATAGATAAATATGCAAATCGTTTAAATATTACTGTAAATGCCATAGCTATTGAATGTATACCGAATAAACATATAAGAGTTAAACCTTTCGAACCGCCTTGGCTAGCCTCTTCTATTAAAAGGCATATACGGAAACGTAAAAGGGCTTTCAAAAAAGTTAAAAGAACAAATTTAAATATACACTGGACTAAATTTAAAACACTACGCAACGAAGTAATTAGCATGATTCGTGACTCGAAAAAATCTTTTAATGAAAAACTTGCAGAGAAATTAAACTCAAAATCACTTACAGCAAGAGACTGGTGGTCAACCCTCAAAACTTTTATATCGCCGAGCACTAAGTCAACTATTCCACCACTTGAACATGATAATCATATATATACAGATTAACATGACAAAGCAAACAGTCTGAACCATTTCTTCCAAAGTCAGACGATACTAGTATTAGACGAGAATAATGCAACTCTTCCTGACAAAGTACCAAGTGTAGTTCGCTCACAGTTAAGCAGTATTGTTCTCTCTCCTCTCGAAGTGGAATCAATCCTTAAAAGACTGAAAGTGGGAAAAGCTTCTGGTCCAAATGCACTCAGTAATCGAATTCTTCGGGAACTAGCAAGTGAACTTTCCTTTCCATTTTGTTCTCTTTTCAGTCAGTCTCTCCGCACCGGCATTGTGCCTACTTCATGTAAGATAGCCAATGTCTGCCCTGTCCCTAAGACTGGCGATTTGTCTAAAGTCTCCAATCATCGACTGATATCACTTCTTAACTCAGAAGCTAAACTTTTTTTAGAAGCTCATATTTAAATATATATTCAATCATTTTCGAGATAACAATTTGCTATCTTCTGTGCAGTCTGGTTTTATACCTGGTGATTCGACGGTAAACCAGCTTACTTACCTTTATAACACTTTCTGTGAAGCTTTAGACTGCGGTAAAGAGGTCAGGGCTGTCTTCTGTGACATCAGCAAAGCTTTTGATCGTGTATGGCATGCTGGTCTGCTTCACAAACTCGAAGCTGCTGGTGTCACAGGAGAGGTTCTGACTTGGTTTACAAACTATCTTTTTGATAGAAAGCAACGAGTTGGTCTCCCAGGAATTGTCTCAGACTGGGCTTCCATCAGAGCTGGTGTTCCTCAAGGATCAATCTTAGGCCCTTTGCTTTTTCTACTATATATTAATGACATCGTAACTGACATAGGTTCAAGTATCCGATTGTTTGCAGACGATACCAGCCTCTATATAGTTGTAGAAAATCCTTTATTAGCTGCCGATTGCCTGAATACTGATCTCGATAAAATTACTCTGTGGGCTCAAACTTGGTTAGTATCTTTCAATCCTACAAAAACTGAATCTCTTCTACTATCTCGAAAAGTTAATAAACCTCAACATCCGCCTCTTCTCATGCAAAACGTACAGAAGTTGACTTGCACAAGCATCTTGGCCTATTTCTCTCGAATGACGGCAGTTGGCATCAACATATAAACTATATCACAGAAAAGGCATGGTTTAGAATTAATGTTATGAGAAAGTTGAAGTTCCAATTAGACAGAAAATCTCTAGAAACAATATATTTAGCGTTTATTCGACCCTTGTTAGAATATGCGGACGTCACTTGGGATAATTGCTCTCAGTATGAAAAAAATGAATAAGACAAAATTCAAAATGAAGCCGCAAGGATAGCTGTAGGAGCCACTAAACTTGTTTCATTAAATGCGCTATACAACGAAATTGGTTGAGAATCACTGCAAAATAGACGACGAGATCATAAACTTATTTTATTTTATAAAATGATGCATAATCTTACACCTGTATACCTATCATCTCTAGTCCCACAACCAGTCAGTGCTCTATCTCGATATAATTTGCGTAATTCTAATGACCTCCAAACTATTGCTGCCAGAACAAACCAGTACTACTACTCATTTCTGCCTTCATCAATCAGAGCCTGGAATAGTTTACCTGATGAGGCAAAACAAACCGACTCTGTAAATTCATTTAAATATTTTCTTAAGAAAGATAAAAGAACAGTCCCTAAACACTATTATTCTGGAACCCGGAAAGCTCAAATCTTACATACGCGGCTTAGGACCAATTGTAGCTCACTTAATCTAGATCTGTTTCTTACAAATATTTCTGATTCGCCTCTTTGCAGTTGTGGTAGTATTGAAAACAGTCAGCACTTCTTTTTCCACTGTAGGCATTACCAAACACAACGAAACGAACTTTTGAATGCGATTACGCAATACCAAACTCCTTCTCTAAATCTTTTGTTGTATGGTGACATGTCCTTATCTCTAGAAACAAATATAAGTATTTTCACTCATGTACAGAAGTTTATTCTCGAAACACACCGGTTTTATTAGTATGAAGAACGTTATCAATTTGCGACGATTTTATTCCATATCATTAACAATAGGTTAAAAGTCCGAGCCCCCTCTCTAAAGCCCAAATTCCATCTTGACTGTTTGAGATTATTTTTTCTCTTTCCTTCCTTTTTATATTATTTCCTATTTGTATGTATAAGGTGACATATCGTTGGATCGATATTGTATCGGCGTTGATTTAACGTAACGACGTTCAAATCGACGTTGATTCAATGTTGATCGAACGCTGTGCGCCTGCTGGATATATTTATTCAATTGCCTTTGCTGTTCTGCTGTTTTTGTAATGTTTTCTTTAAAGTCCGCCAACAATGATACAAATTGTATATATATATTTAGGATAAGAACTCGATAAGCTTTAGCTTCCGTTCTGATCCTTTAAATGTTCTCATGTTATGTAAATACATGTTGTATTGTGATGTTATGAAATAAAATATGTTTAAACTAAGTCACTAAGCTACCGGGGCTCCTACAATGACCAAGATTTATTCAAGAGAGACATGATCCCAAACATCAACTACAGCGAATCAGAATTGAATATTAATTAGGGATCCCTTATTTGCTGCCAACTGATCACTTCTTGATGAGTAAGGAAGAATGATCCGAGTGTGGCGTATGAAAGTGAACTTGATGCTTAATTTTCTATTTAGGATACATTCCAAAATGTAAAATTTGCAGAACTTTGGGAGGTCATGAAACACATAAACAAATATCACTGGTTTCCATGACAACAAATGATATGGCAAAATAACTTGTGAAGCCTGTTAAGTAGCATGTAAAGCTCTGTTATAAAGTATAAGTTTATGTTCTAAACACTCATTTTCATTATCTATTGAACAGGTCTCACATAAACGTTTAAAGTAGGTCCTAAAATCTCGTTTCGCTTTATCTTGCAAGGATAAAAAAATAAGCTTTCGGCTAGGTTCAAATGGTATACATACTCCCTGAACCTTCCTTGTTCCACTTGTTTATAAAATTAATGTAAGTCAGGATCTATGCAGCCGTCACATATTTGACATCATTATACTAGTCTTTTAAGTCTTTATTCATGCTTCATTTCAAAATGAACCTATCTTAGACCAGTATCGTTATCGTTCTGTTATTACCACTTTATCAACTATTACCATTATTCTTCTGATCACAGACCAGTTTTTCTTGCTCTCATCTATTATTATTGACCTTATTTTTCAAGGAGGGTCATTGCGTCATATCTACTAAGGTATCTATCTTTCGACTCCATCACTATTATTTCATCGGGTATTTACAACTAATTACCGTTTACAATATGAACACTACCTTTTGATGCTCAAGCCATGCAACTACGTGTAGATGATGCAATTTGGAGTTTCCAAGAGATGATATATATACTCCTCGCCAAAAGTTTAGCATAATGTTAAACAAATATAACAAGATTTTTGGAGATAATAACAATTGAAATCTAATTTTCTGTGGAAGTTAATGTATTCTGTAATCAACACCAATGATCAATCATCATAGAATTAGCAACTTTGAGTAACATCTGCAGAAAGTGAGCAAAGACGTACATGTCAAAACTACTCATTTTGGCAAGAAAAAAAATATGGTTGTAATGCGCTGTGAGTGGCCTTTCTTTTACATCAATCTAACGTTCTGTGATGCTAAATGTTTTTGGCGAATACGAAATTACTGCTTTTATAATCATTAAAACAAAGCATAATTTTCTTTTGAAACTGTGAATTTTAGGGGTTGTTATTTCTGTGCTTGCTTTGTGCAGTGCTTACTTAAATCAATTTAAATTTGGTGGTCTTACAATGCTTAAGCATTGGTGTTGATGAAAGAATGCATTTCTCCTCAACCTGAATATTAGGTCTAAAGTATTATGATTCCGAATAATCCTGGTACATTTACTTAAAAAATATGCTAAACTTTTGGAAACTTTGAAGCTTTAAAAAATTAGAGTTTACCATCAAGTCCTGATATGATATAGTACGTAAATATGCATCTAATGTGAAATTTAATTTTCATAGACAAAAACGAGCTGATGCAGTCTGTAAAGAAGAAATCGAAAATGTATAACCATGATAACGCATCTGCATTTTGATCAGTTTTACGTAAAATGACGATCACTACATAAAATTGATTGAAAATACAAATGCTATACAGTTTTCTTTCGATTTGCTATTTCAACATTTTAGAATTTAAAGTTAAAAAAAACAACAAAAAAACAGTAGCTAAAGCACCCGGAATCTTTTCATAGTTTATTTCAACGTTTCGGTTTATTAAACTTAATGGGTTTTATTCCATAATGAAGTATCGCTTTCTTCTCTTTGTCATAAATCTGTTCTAGATTCTCTGGAAATGAAGTAGTAAGCGATATTTGTCTCGTGAAGGCCTAATTAGCGTCGAAAAATTGAATTTATATGATGAATTTAATAGTGGAAACATTTCCTATGACTGAGACTTTGCGTAATAATAATAGCTCTGTGGTCGACGTGATCATTATACGGGAAGTTTGTAGCATACAAGAAAGGTTTTGTTTCGTTTCTATTTAGGTGTATTGTTTTCAAAAGATCATTTTCATAATTTATTTTACAAACTTTTTACCGTATAGTATGTTGCATGACTGTACATATAAGTCCAGTCGAGTCCAGTATTGCATTCTTCGAGTCCAGTATTGCATTCTATGCAATACTGGACACGGCTGTACTTACGTGTAGTAACTCTTAGTAACTCTTTTACTTGTTTCAGGTTTGTCCATAAATATGGAATCAACGATTGCAAGTATAATGAATCCAGCCACAACGATTGATAACGTAAGTTTACTGCCAAACGCCAACTTAACTACGTTTGAGGACAACGCTACTCAGAGTAGCAACCTGGACACGTTTACACCAACCACGTGGTTAGAATATGTCTCGAATATATCAGTTCCTATTCTCTTACTAGTTGGAATTGTGGGTAATACACTGACAATTATAATAGCAAGAAGCAAGTTGTATAGGTACTCTTCTCACGGTGTTTATCTCACAGCACTGGTTGTTGCCGATGTGACATTTCTGCTAACTTTCCCATTCAATAAGAAAATCCTGATAAGCCTTCTTGGACGAGATGTTCGCGCTCTGTCGGTTATTGGGTGTAAAATCCATCACTGTATATTCCGAGCAGCAAAGATGTGTTCGTCATGGTTCGTCGTGTTGGTATGCTTTGAGCGGTTTATATCAGTCTGGTTTCCATTCAAGGCAAAAACATTTTCAACCCGTAAAATGGCTGCGGCGTCCATTTGCACAGTTTCTATTTTCGTTTTAGTATTCTGTGGACTACGGAGCGTTACTACTGGAGTGAAGAATGGGATATGTCTGCCAGTAGATGTAGAAACCAACACAATGCTTGTCATCAAAGCATTTTCCTATTCTGGAATGGTAATCCGCAGTTTCCTGCCAACAGCGATACTATTGACCTTGACCCCGATGACCGTGTGGAAACTGTACAGTCAACGGTCGCTGAGGCGCCATCTGCAGACAACTAATAACAAGAACGACGAGACGGTTCGCACATCTTTGATGCTTCTAAGCGTGGTTATTGCGTATATTGTCCTCATAACGCCTTTCTGCGCAGCTCAACATATACTATTATTAAGTGGCTTAGACATTGTTACGTCATCTTTAAACTGGGCAAAGAGTCTGTTTGAAGTGACGCAGATATTTGAACAACTCAATGCTGTTATTAATTTTATCCTTTACGTTCTGGTCAATTCGTCGGTCCGTCGGTATTTCTATAGTTTTTTAAACAGGTGCCATACTGACAACAATGTTTCTGTGTCTACCGAAGTACTTTCCCTTGGCTCTTCATCGTGAAGCTACTGTAACCAGGGTAACAATCTACGTCATAGCGCGCGTGCCGGATCTAATCCTTTGGTGGCCATTTTGAAGAAACTGACAGTTTTTCTGTTTTTACATATAAGAGACAGGATTGTAATACAGTGTAGACTCAAATCAGCCTGGGCATCCGCCCAGTTTGATCAGACTCTTTGTTAAGAGCTCAAAGGGTATCTAAGTGTCTAAGCTACCTCCATGCGGACAGCGAAGACTCTGATCAGACTGGGCGGATGCCCAGGCTGATCTGAGTCTACACTGGGCGCACAACCACATTGTTGGTTTTGTCGTGTCGCGGCTCATTTAGCGATAAGGTGCCTGTATGTACATATCGCCAAAATATAAAGGGCATGACTCTTGAAAAGGTGAAAACACTACAGTTTTTGATGTGGACATCTAAGATAGTCAGAGTCGATACAAATCACTGTAGTGGAGTGTTTGCAGATTTAGCAAGTATTTTTATGGTTGAATCTGGTAATATTGAGTCCAAAACTTCTAGTGGTACCTATTCGACTAGTTATTTGGTTGTTTCAGTGTTTGCCAAACTTAGATTATGCAGAATATTGACCTTATTTTGGTGAAGATGGCCGCTGTAAAAACGATTATGACATCAGCGCTATGACTTAGGTTGTCACCCTTAGTAATTGTTTTGTACTTGAAAATTTAAGGTGAAAAAGCACACTTTCAGGGGAAGCAAGTCTGTCCCTTTCATTTGCTCCCCATTTGAATGGGGGTCGACTCTTAATTCGGTATTTTCCCACAAATCTTGTAAAGTTCAAACTCTCCGGAAAGCCACTGGGTGCACCAAATACGGTAATGAAAGGACAATCTTACTACATGTAATCGAGCTTCCGACATTTAGTTGATTTTGCAAACAGTTCGACCAGACATGCTTCTCCTTATAGGCCTATTGTGATGTATCGTCGATGCACCCAACTTCGTTATGCATAAAACTTCGTTAGGTTTCGTCATCTTCCTGCCCCGCGCGTGAGGTCAAGGCCACCACGTGTGTCTGTTGGTAAACATTGAGCTCGAGAACTGTCAAAGTCGTTCGGCTGTTTTCAAGTGCACTATGCGTTTCAAGCAAGTAAGTACTGAGCAATCAAATTCTACATGCTTAAAATTCACAATTCTCACTATTACTTTTTTTCCATGGTGTTAAAATACCCACAATTTCCTAGATTTTCTGTTTTTCAGTTTGTTTGCTAAACGCATCATTCGGATGACTTCTATAGAGGGGTAAAATCCAACACCCATCAAAATTTTTTTTAGGCCAAGCCAATTTTATCTTCAGTTTCATGTCCCTATCCTTAGGCTCAAAAATGGAAAAGTGACCTCCTTTTAAATGAATAAAAACTGTTGCATGTTTACATTTCAGCAGTTTATTAATTAATATGAAAAATCTTTAACAAACAATAGAAAAACTTATAAAACAGAGTAAAGGCAACATGCTGGATGGAAGTAACCATTCTATTTCAGGTTAAACCTCTACCTGCCAGGGTGAAATACAGGACCTACTCACCAACTACGCTGACTAATGCATATCTTGCTGTCAAAGAAGGTGGTTCTTCTGTGCGTAAGGCTTCCAAGCAATTTTGTATACCCATGCAGACCTTAAGAGACAGGACTTCAGGTAGAATTGATCCAGATTGTGTGACAACTGGTAGACCACCTATGTTTTCTTCAGAAGAAGAGGTTAAAATTGTGGACCATTTGAAGGCTGTGTCATCCTATGGCTATGGATATACCAGAAGTGAAGTGGCATTGATTGCGTCTGATTATGCTGTACAGCAGAACAAACGTTCCGCTACTGATCCACCACTTACACGAAGCTGGCTTGATGGATTTTTTCAACGGTGGCCAGAACTCAAAGTCCTTAGGCCTAGAGCCTTGGAATTTGTGCGTGCAAAAGCAGCCTCTGAAGAAGTTGTGATGACTTATTTTGAACATTTGTCAGAGACTATCAGCAAATATGGACTAAGTGACAAACCCCACCTGATCTTTAATATAGATGAGAAAGGTATTTCTCCAAACCATACACCTCCTAGTATAGTTGGCCATAAGGACTTTCAACCTCCAGCTGTCACTACTGGAAAAACAGCAACAACTACCGTGATAGGCAGTGGAAGTGCGTCAGGGATTGCTATTCCACCATTCTTCGTTTTTGCGGGAAAACGCTGGAGTGATGACTTGCTTAAAGGTGGCTCACCTGGTGTTGGAGGAACTGTATCTGAGACGGGTTGGAGCAATTCAGACATATTCAGAAGTTACTTAGAGAACCATTTTCTCAAGTTTGTTCCAGTTCATGACCAACACCCTTTATTGATACTGTTGGATGGTCACAGTACTCACGTTGACCTTGGCCTGGCGGAATGGGCAAGATCCAGGAACCTTATTCTCTTCATACTTCCAGCGCACTGTAGTCATATCTTACAACCGCTTGATGTTGCCTGTTTCGGACCATTTCAAAGGATATTCAACAATGAAATTCATAAGCAGTTGAGAACTTCTTCATCTGTGATAACCAGATACAACCTCTGTGAAATAGCAAGTAAAGTGTATTCTCTTGCCCTCTGTGCAGAGAACCTCAGATCAGGCTTTAGAAAAACTGGTATTTTTCCACTAGATAGTAGTGTTATTGATAAACACCATTTCCTTCCTGCTGAAATCCTCAGACCAGAACCTGAAAATGACATTCACACAAATAGTGACCCTGTTGCTACACTGAATGCTCAACCTGAAGTCAGCCTAGCTACCGAACCCAATATTGCCCCTGAAGTGCCGGTGTCGGTGTCCTCACTACCTTCTGATAAAACAGAAAGCTCTTCCAAAGAAAAAGAAAACTTCTTTGAAACCAGGTTGAACACCATTCGCCAAGTTAAATCTGAAAACAAAACAAGAAAGAGAAAATCTGTTAGTAAAATCACATCGGGAAATCCAATCACAGAAGCCCCCATCTTAGACCAAATTAGAGAGTATGAGTCTGGAAAGAAAATCAGTCAGCCAAAGAAAAAAATCACTGATGTGCAGAAGCAGCAAACAAAGAAACCAAAAATGAAAACAACTCAACCAAAACAATCCAAGAAAGTAATTCCCCAAGCAGGCCCCTCCCACATAAACCTTAATTCAGATAGTGACTTAAGCTCTACTGACGAATCAGAGATTGATGAAACCGAAAAATGTTGCGTTTGTTCTAAGTACACCCCTGATCAAGTCAGAAATTCCTTGGACATAAAGTTCACCAAGTGGGTACAGTATGCAAACTCGGAATGTAAACACTGGGTCCATCTTATATATTGCACCCCTTTGAGAGCTGTGAGGAGAGACACTATCTTTTACTGTACTCACTGCCCAGAAGACCCCCCTGAAGAGTAACTCTCCCCATTCAGATTTGTAAATAGTGTTAACTGTTTTTAGTTTAAAGTGTTAATTTTTTTAATTTGTTAAAATTGTTACTGTTGAACTAAATAAATCCAGATGGAATAAAAAAGAGTACAGCCAAGGGATGGTACAAAAGATGGACCCTGGCACTGATCTGAACCAAAAGTTATGGTGAGTAGAGAAATAATGTCTTACAGATTTATTTTTTTTTAGTTTTGGTATAGTAAAATTAATATGGAAAATCTTACAACGAAAAAATAATAACCTTGGCCTAATTGAAGCATGGCTAATTAGCATAACTGTCAGCGCATGCGCTCTAACGAAGTTTTGTGCACTTCCTTTTGTTTACAAGATGGCGGACACACGTTAGTCGAAGCGCTGAAAACAATACAAATTGGAATCGCACGGTCATTATTTTCGCCATTAGTGTTGCGAGAGGTATTGATTCATCGGGTAATGGTGGATTAAATTGTGGCCGCCATATTGTCTATTACCGAAAACCGCTTATGCTCTTAGGATACCGAAGTTTCGTGCATCGAGGATATTCAGTCAAAGTGTTTGCGGATGCTGCAACATTTTATGGAGTCACTTTCAATACGAAATATTGTCCTTTTTCGAATGCATTTGGTGCATGCAGACTTTTCACGAAAAGTTATCAACAAAAAGAGATTTGTTGGTTTATTCCGAATAGTTGATTGTCCGAATAGGTGTTGCTTGATCAATTAGTGACGTGTCGGATGACGTAGGTTGTTGCCCTTGGTTTAAAACTGAACTAAATGCGGGTACATGTACTGTACATCATTTAAATGAAAGTTTAAATTTAAATATTTACATTCTTGGTGTATGTACTGAAAAGCCCTATAGTAAACCAATGGAACGTAATGTAGTTTGCATTCCAATAATTACATTGATACACGCGACGTCAATGACGTAAAATTAAACAATGGCTCTCTACAATCTGATTGGACGTCAGCAACGTCCTGACGTCATGCACGCCGTTCTGCTGTTAGCAGAAAAACTGCGTGTACATGTTTTACTGCTTCAATTTTAGCGCTTATATAAAATTTTTCATGAAGATTTGATTGAAAAGGATGTAAATATAAGCAATGAACTTAATTTTTCTGAGGTTTATCGAAGTGTAAACTACATTGGGTCACTAACAAAGTTTGAATGAACCCTCGGGGTTCATTCAAACTTTGTTAGTGACCCAATGTAGTTTACACTTCGATAAACCTCAGAAAAATGAAATTTATTCCTTAAATGAAAGTGACCTTATAGGAGAAATTATCAAGTTACTCGTCATGACAATTGTAACACCTACGACTTTACCTTGCTTTCCCAGAACTATCCATGATAGCGCATCTTTTAAAGTGGCTTTCTGAATACATTTAAGTGTGAATAACTTTTTAGATATACAAGGGTGTGCCTGGGGGCGTTCCTTTCACTTCGTCGGTCATGTTTAATTACTGAGAGTCATACCCCTACGATATTTCATTTTGTTGTTAGTATGGAAATCTGATGTTTACAAAACTTTGAATATGCGGGTGTTTGCCCCGTGAGTTTACAGTCGCATCAACTTAGCTCACCGCCCCTACTCCCAAGCCGTTACTGTACTAATTTCCGAAATAGAATTGGACAAGCACACATATGACATTTGCAGACATAAATTGAGTCGTCTACTATTTGGCGTTTTACAGCAAATGCAAAAATTAGCCCAGAGCGTATCGAATATGCTCAGGCATTCAAACTCTGATCATCAATAACAGTAATCGTTTACATACTGCAATGGTTGCCTTGGTTGACTGAAAAATAATAGGTCAGGGGTTCGATGTGTGCCCAAGTTTGACTATACGGTCAAACAAATCCATTGTCCAGCTGCCCAAAACAAGTTACACTTTTTGCTTTAGCAAGTACTTTTTTTTGCACTTGCCCAGAAGAATGTATGTTATACATGTGCAGAGAAAAGCAATGTATTTCAGCTTTTTCTTTTTCCTGTAGCAGCTATTTGCCGGAGAAGTGGGTCGAATTGTTATAGCTGTCTCCTGTTATTATGATATTTATACGGTCGAAGAGCATCATTGTTGTACCGTTTTTGTTTATGATTAATAGTGAATTAAATTGGATTTTTCTAGCTACTTTAAGCCTTGAAAATAATGGAATATTTTAAAGCAATATGATCTAAAAATAGGACTGAAAAGCGAAGCATTAATGCCTTAATTTTCTTTGTAATGATATGAGAAAAATCTAAAACCAAAAAAATCAAGGAAGAGTATGCATGCATAAGCTGAGTAATCTACATTAATACCATGCTGTTTTTTCATTATGCGTGAGCCGCATCACTCAGGAAGAGGGCTAACAGTCCCGAATCAAACAAGTCTGTGGATCCGCGAAGTCTCACTATAGCCTTCGATTCGCGTCAGTGGATTACTTAGGGTTCATACATGATATGTGCGAATGCTTTATTGCTCGGATAGGCAGGTTGCTCTGAGTCTTTGCCTTTCGTATATGCTTTTTAAAAGTGCCTTTCTTTACTTGTTAATGTGAATACAAACTGCGTAACTATCTAAAACAGACTACGCTTGTACGGCGTATGTGCATAAATGTATCTCTATCATGTTTCCCGCCGTTTTCACAAAGGGGCACGTTTTAGGGACTTCAAGTTTGCTTATCTGTACAATGAAACCTTCAAAAATAAATGGATGGATGACTTGCTATTTTACGTCCTTTTCAACAGTATTTCAGTCATATCAGGACGATGGGAGGGAGATAATAAAATGCTGTGTGCAACGAAACCCCGTTTACGTTTGAAAGACTTTCGCCAACAGCTGAAATCGAACCCGAGCGCGCTAGATCAGCAGGTCAGGGATTAACCCACTGTGCTACCGAGTCTCTTTCTTTAAAAAATATGGAGTTTCTTCTTAGGGGAAATTTGCTCTAAAACATGTTAGTCTCAAAGAGGCTCAGTGGAGCAAAATCTTTCCTCCATTGAGGAGGGACGCAAAAATTACTAAGGCAGTGTTACTTCCCAAAATCGTGTACCGGGTTAAAAGCGCCTTTTGATCAGCGCAAGCGCAGTTTGCATTTTAGAATGTACAAGGCCTAGTAATTGTTCCGATGTCTTGCTTATGCTCTGATGAGATCAAACATGTACACATGCTGCTGTTGGGAGGCGCAAACTGCACTTCTTCGGACATTTTTAAGGGCAGAACATACCGAATAAATTCTCAACATTAGGACAGGTAGGTCTGGGTAAGCAAGGCAGACCAAAATCAGACTACTGACCAGGATTCCATCTGCATCTTTTGACGCAAAACTGCATTGAAAAACCAAACTGTTCCATTTTTAGACGATTTCGGTATTTGTTTTAGGTCTTCCGATTTCTAGATTTTTTCTGCGGTAATTTAAATGGAAAGAGATGGAACCCAAGCTCCTGTCAAACAGAATAAGATCTATTTGCATTTTGAATGATCCGAATTTTTGAATGATCCGTATTTTGGAATGATCCGTAAGACGAGAACAAAGCAAGTTTGCAGCGGCTCACGTATGATCACGGCCTCCTCCTAGTAAAGCAAAATGACAACAAGGGCTTCGCAAGCAGCGCATAATACGCCCGTTTTAATGTCATAAAGGAATTATAGAATGAACAAGATTGTTTACAAAAGGACAGACAGGCAGACAAACAGGGGAAACAACACTTTAATTAATGACGGCAACATTATTTAAATATTTAACACATCAAGAAAATATACTAGATATACCATTCTTGGTTGTAATACATTCCCTTGACAATATACACATCTCGATACAGTTGTGTTAAAATATTCTAAACGGTTAAGGAGTTACAGAGTAAACAGGAAATTTATGCATGGGCAGATATTCCAGTAAGCAAGCCAGAGTCATGGTTCTTGCTCAGGATTCATTGCGCCATTACTACACACATTCCTACAAAGTTTCATTCTAATATATCAAATGGTTAAGGAGACATGGAGTGAATGGAAATGCCTAAAAATAATGATCAAAGGGAGGTTACTCCAAAATTAAGAAAGGGGGAGCGAGCATTCTATATGTGACACATCGTCTTGTGATAATGCACATTGCTATAAAGTTTCATCATGATATTCCAAACAGCTACTGAGTTAATGTATGCACAACATAAGTATACACAAAAATAGCCAAAAAGAACTAATAAAAGGGATGTAACTCAGTAACGAAGAAAGGGACAGCAACCATTGTTGTACGCGACACATTGTTGGGACTTCATACACATTTCTATGAAGTTTCATGAAGATATCCCAAACAGTTATCTAGTTATGGCGCACACAAGACCTGCAGAAAAAAAAACAATCAAAGGGGCATAACTTGGAAACTAAGGAAGGGGGAGCAACCATTCTTGTATGCGATGCATTCCCCTTACCTACTACATATGCCTACAAAATTTCATGAAGATATCCCAAATGGTTACTGAATTATGGCGCACACAAAAATGTTTATAAAAGGAGGAAAGGGAGATTACTCCAAAATTTAGAAAGGGGGAGCAACCATTCTTATATGCCACATATCATATTGTGATCATGCACATTGCTATAAAGTTTCATCATGATAATCCAAACAGTTACTGAGTTAATGTATGCACAACATAAGTATACACAAAAACAGCCGAAAAGAACTAATAAAAGGGATGTCACTCAGAAACTAAGAAAGGGAGAGCAACCATTGTTGTACGCGACACATCGTTGGGACTTCATACTAAGACCCTTAGCTACCCATTAAGCACACAGCAAAGACTCTTTGCACACAGCAAATCTTTGCACACAGCAAAGACGGCCCGTTGTATCTGTTGAGTCCTCGTCTTTGCTTCTCCATGGCGTTGAAATTTGATTTATGTGTTTACCGTGATGATTCATTGACGAGTTAGAGGGTTATCATGCGAACCGAACAACCAACTAAATGTTTTGTACCACTTCAGAAACTGAGGGTGAGGTTGGGCCTGTAAAATCGATTTAAGCCCCCCAGTAATTCATTACTGACCGTTCCAAGGCGGTAGTTCTGTTGTGGTTCTCTGTTGCCTGTTTTTGGTGTCAGAGTTTCTGTGATGTTTTACCTTATGTATGTTCTTATTATTTTTGGTTCGGTTTGGGTTGCTGAGTGGCCACCTTTTGGGAACAAGCTGCTCACTCGGTTGGCCATATGTTCTCTGTATCTTGATTATTTGTAATCTTAGTTGTTTCCCACTATGGTTTGAGGGCTGGATTTGGATTTTGATTGTTTCAGTTCCTGGTCTTTGCATACTTTTTACTTTTTTTCTGATCAGACTGGGTGGATGCCCAGGCTGATCTTAGTCTTCACGTAGCGCACATGCCACTTTGTTGGTTTTGTCATGTACCATTCAATCATATCAGTCTGATAATAATTAATCAGAATATTATTAAGCTGTTCTGTAAACGAGGAATTTTCCGTAAATGCTTAAATATACGAAACACAGTCAAGATGCACTGGTATACTTTCATGATTTCCCACCATTTATACAAAGGGGAACAAGTTTCGTGACTTCTTGGTTTGCTTCCCTGACGATGAAGCACGGTCAAAACGGGACCTATCTTAAGCAACGAGTTTTCTCCTAGAAGAGAAAAATATTTTCGTGCAGAGTTGACCTTCATCGAGAAGGGAAGAAAATTTGAGTTGCTTGCCTGAGAGTGTACCAACTACTCTTAATTATACTTAACTAGAGAAAGAATTGAAGCAAAGACATGTATAGATTTGCGTTTTTTTTAATGCAAGGTTCCCATAATATATACTAAACGCCAAAAGGAAAATCCACAAAGTATACTTATTAATTTTGGAAAAGTAGACAATGCTATTAGTGTTTGGTTTGTTAGACTGGCGTGTCAGTGTAACACTCAATGTCTCTTAAGCTGTAACTGAGAACCAGCACTTTCAGTATGAGATCAAATTAAAAGTTAAAAAAGACAAACAATGTGCTGTTCAAGAGGTTAATTGTACATTCTCAAATGCAGAATGTTTGTGAATCACAATTTGGTTTAAACATATTTATTTCAAACTTTTTTACAGTTCACATAATCATTGATACATTACAAATAATGGGATTGGAACGAAAGCACATGTACTTATAAAGTTCCTCTCCCTACATATTTCTAACATGTATACATCATGGCGACAGTTTGTCAAAATAGTTGAACCAAATTATCAGGTTAATATATAAATAACATCATTTTTTTCCAAAAAAGCAGATACAATCAGTGAGAAAAAAAAAGGACACAGAAAAGTTTCCGAACATAAAACAAAAAGGGGAAAAAAAGAACTGGAGAGAGATCAGCGAACAAAAAAAAAAAAAAAAAAAAAAAAAGAAACAACTTCAATATAAATATGCAATTTATGTAGTTGAGGATGAGAGAGAGGGCGCGGATATGCAGTGACAGTCGCATCAAACACAGCGATTTTCATTACTGACAAGAAAAGACCAACCGCATGGTTATTAATACGATTATATGATCAAAAACGTTTAGAGTCCAAAATGAATTTATGCACCTTTTCGAATATTACTTTATTTGTATCTAGTGGAAAAGAATCATTGCCATATAAAAAAAGAGACAGCGAGGGAGTCTGATACTGTGACACTGAATTTAAGGGTACCGTTCGTTGGGCCTGATAGTGCCTGCAGTGAAAGAAGTAATGTTGGGCATTTTCTATGCTGCCACACTGGCATAGAGGGGAATCGGAAATGTTTTTCAAGAAAAGATGTAAGTTTAGCGAGCTGCAATTGGTCCGTAATCTAGTGTGTAATACCTTAGGTCTGCAACCCGACCGTAGGTATTCAGACAAGCAGAACCTACGGCCGGATAAGCTACATTGACTTTTTACTGAAATCGCGATAGTGCTCCTTAGCAACCGCCCATATCGCGCAACAGCAGCTTGTCTGAGAAATATCTTAATAAGTATTTACTAAAAATATGATTTTTCTATAAGTCTGTCACAAAATCGCGCAACATGTAATTTTTCTAAGGCCCTTTTTCTCCTTGTTTGTGTCAAAATTCGTCACCTTGGTAAACAAATCCCACTGCGCATGACGAGATTTGACGTCGGAGTTATATTAATTTACTACCCGATGAATTGTCTGGCGTTCAGCATAAAATCCATAGCCATGACTCCGAACCCGTACGTTGACCTTGTGCTTATGATTCTGTATGCAATAATAAAATGAGATAATAATAATAACAAAATAAATAAATGAATAACTAACTAACTAAATAAATAAAATTGGAAATTAGAGGGTGGTGGTATGTTTTCCTGCTATGGGTCATTTTATTATTAGTAGTATTATTTTATATTGGAAGGACCTTCCAATTGAAATTCATTTATGCTTGTGCCCTGTGCATAACCAAGAACACTGCATGAATAGCATGCTTAGAGCATCACCAGACGATGTTGCAAAGACAAGGCCGTCGTCGGCGGTCCGGCCGGTCCGGCCATGGCCGGACCACTATTTCGGCTGAATATGGTATTGGCCGTACCACTTTTTTTCATTCAGCCGAATATAGTATTGGCCAGACCACTTTTTTCGGCTATTCCTTCTTTGTCTTGGTCTCAAAATGCATTAAAATCGCTTGTAGAGACGTCCTGAATTCAAAGATTTTTTCGGGGGAGGTTCCCCGAACACCCCTTACGAGAGGAAGGACACCGGCCCCTCTCGTGCTCTCCCCAACTCGTGCCTTCGGCACTCAGGGAACACCTTCGGTAGTCTTCAAAAGCTGGGGTAAGCATTTGAAATACAGCAAATACTCATAAAATCAATTGAGTTTCACAAGCGAAATTGGTCTCAAAATGCATTAAAATCGCTTCTAGAGTCGTCCTGAATTCAAAAGTTTTTCTCGGGGAACAGGTGGCAAAAAAGTTAATGACCCAACTCCACCCGACAACAACCCTACATTCACATTATAATGACCATATTACCTATTTTGTCAGACTGATCTCAGTCAAGCCTATGAAAAACAATGACAATGAAAGTTTTCTCATTTTTACAGGTTAATTAATGGTCAATTATATTTTTATTTTTTTCTACATTTTTTTCTGCTTATGCTCACCCAGAAATCAGATGCTGAACGCTCAATAAAGCTGTAAATGAAATTAAGGGGGGGGGGGGGGTCTGGTGGCGCAGCCACCAAGATGCCAAAGCATTTTTGTTGATAACAGGCACCTGGAAATTTGGATTTGATGTCGCCATCGCAGGTATTTCAAAATTATTAAATTTTCTGATTGGCATGATTTTATAGATGAATTTCTACTGTTCTATTAGCAATTCAATGAAATGAAAATATGAATTGGGAAAAGTATCTCTTTGATGTAATTTTTATGTTTTTTTTTATTTTTTATTTATTTATTTTTTTTTGTAAGAGAGGCACCGTAGTCGACTGGTTAGAGTGGCTCGGTTATTGTGCAGAAAGTCAACGGAAGGTCGCGAGTTCGCGGCTCACCGTCGCCATCCGACAACTGGAAAACTCTGTCAACTCAGCAGTAAATGAGCACCTTTTTCGAATCAGGGAAGGTTTAGGCAGCGAAAGGAGAGAGATGGGCTCTGTCTGTCATCAGCTGTGCCCAAGATACAGTGGGTCTCTAACCCCACTGCCCCTACGGCTATTAGGCTATGGGAAACCTTCACCTTTACCTTTTTATATTTTGTAAATGTTTTTGATGCAAGTTTGAAAGATTAGAATTAATAGACATATTTAAAATAAATGATCAATAAAACACAAGAGGGCCAAGAGACTCTGAATCGCTCAACTGAGCAAAAGGGTTAAAGGTCAACCTAGGGTCACCATTTGAACAAACCTGATAGTTTGCAACCATTTCCAAATGGTTCTGAAGAAGAAGGTTTTTGAATATTTTTCTATGTATTGCTATGGTTCAAACCCTGGACCCCCTGGGGTCAGGCCATTTTGGACTCTGGGGTCATCATTTGAATAATTTTGGTAAAGGACCACTAGGCAATGCTACATACTAAATTTCAAGCATCTGAGCCAAGTGATTCTGAAAAAGAAGATTTTGAATATTTTTCTATGTATTTCTGTGGTTCAAACCTAGGACCCCCTGGGGCGGGGCCATTTTTTGACCCTGGCGCCATCATTTGAACAAACTTGGTAAAGGACGACAAGGCAATGCTACATACAAAATTTCAAGCATCTGAGGCCAAGTGGTTCTGAAGAAGATTTTTTTTTTTTGAATATTTTTCTATGTATTTCAATGGTTCAAACCCAGGTCCCCCTGGGGCGGAGCCATTTTAGACCCTAGGGTCATCATTTGAACAAACTTGGTAAAAGACCACTAGGCAGTGCTAAATACCAAATTTCAAGCATCTGAGCCAAGTGGTTCAAAAGATGAAGATTTTATAATATTTTTCTATGTATTTCTTTGGCTCAAACCTTGGACTCCCTGGCCTTGAACGATTTTGGACCCTGGGCAATGCATCATACCAGATTTCAAGCATCTTAGCCTTGCAGTTCTGAAGAAGATTTTTGAATAATTTTCTTTTTATTTCTATGGTTCAAACCTTGGACTCCATGCCAAGGGGCCATTTCGGACCCTGGGGCCACCATTTGAACAAACTTGGTAAAGGACTATTAAGCAATGCTACATACCAAATTTAAAGCATCTGAGCATTGCCGTTCTGAGGAAGAAGATTTTTGAATATTTTTCTATGTATTTCTATGGTTCAAACCCAGGACCCCCAGGGTTGGGACCATTTTGGACCCTGGTGCCATCATTTGAACGAACTTGGTAAAAGACCACTAGGCAATGCTACATACCAAATTTCAAACATCCGAGCCATGCAGTTCTGAAGAAGAAGATTTTAGAATATTTTTCTATGTATTTCCATGGTTCAAACCTGGGACTCCCTGCCTTAGGGCCATTTTAGACCCTAGGGCCACCATTTGAACAAACATATTAGAGGACTACTAGACAATGCTACATACCAGATTTCAAGCATCTGAGCCAAGTAGTTCTGGACAGATATATGTGACCTTTGGCCAAGGTCACTAGATGACCTTGACCTCTAGAATTCATCGGATTTGACCTGAATGCATTTCCATATCACAGAGCACAAACACTATTTTCAGTGATAAAATAACAGTCAATGACAACTTTATCCCTATATCTGTTTTTCTTTTCCCCTTTCCTCTGGAACTCCGAGTCTGATTTTCGATCCAAAAGGCAAACCCAAGTAACAAGTTGTTCATATGTAGAACATGTCTGCCTCAATCAGATGAAGGTACTCTGCTCCTGTAATACAGTTCAATTAAATTTGATAATACTGGAATTTGAAATTACATTTCCAAAATTATTTACTGATAATATTTAGACACCCAAACCATTTGAGCCGCAACACGAGAAAACCAACAATGTGGTTGTGCGACCAGCGCAGACTCAGATCAGTCTGGGCATCTGCCCAGTGTGATTAGACTCTTCGCTAAGTGCTTACAGGGTAGCTAAGGGACTAAGTTACCTCCATGCAGACAGCGCAGACTCTGATCAGACTAGGCGAATGCCCAGGCTGATCTGAGTCTGCGCTGAGCGCATAACCACATTGTTGGTTTTCTCGTGTGGCGGCTCATTTCTATAAACTATGCCAGCTTCCAAACTATGGCAAGTCTATTTGTTCTATCAAATGATCTAGAAAATGGCACAAACAGTGCATGATATAACAGCTCATTTGAAACACTCTGTACAAAGGCTGTCCAAATATTTTGGGTTGGTATATAATTATTATTACAGAGCAAGGATAAAGACTAGCATTACTTAGGTCCAGTCACCCAAGGTCCCTAGATTTTTTTGGAGAAATTGCCTATACATATACCTAATAAAATTATGATTGAAAATGGTAAGTTTGTATCTCTGCAAAGCACTCTTTGACTCTCATTATCTCAAATGATAATGCATTTTCTGCATTTTGAATAGCTTTTAGTAATAAATGTAAAATATATACATGTATATAGACATTAGTGAATATGCCTGCCTCATGTGCACTACTATAAACACAATGTTCCCCACTGGTCCTATAAATTAAATGCTGCAAATGATTTTTTTCCAAGGGCCATACAGCTTCAGAGATTTCATTTGAAATTTATGTGTAGTAAAATGAAGCCAGATAGCTGTACATGTGTACACCATCGCCTCCCCAAAAGCCTTTACCTTAGGGAAGCTAAAAATTGTTGATATTCTGTAACCTACCCAATCACACTGTCTGACTCTTGGCCACTTCAGTCTTTTATAAATATCAAGGGGCATAGTAGTGAAAGAATATAAGTACCACTTCCAGTGCTTGCTTCATGGCAACATGGCCTGTTTTATCACCTGGAAAAGCACACAAATATTTTTCAAAAATTACTGGAATAAGAATTTTTAGAAGACAATGCATTGCACCTTATAGCAACTTGCAACTAACAAAGGGCATATATTCAATGCAGACAATACTGGCCAGGTTAGACAGTTCATATCATTGGAGACAGCAAGTAAAACATGCTGGACAATAAAATACCACATAAATCCTAATAAACACCCCTGCTTTAATAAGCGCCCCCTGCATCTTTTCCATAAATAATGTTTTACTAAACAACATTTGAATTCCTGTTTGCTTCTCTGGATGAAGTAGCTCTTAATGGGGTCTACTATTGAAAGAATTTGCTTTCCTTTAAGAGTTGACCACTACTGGGAAGAGAGGCAAAATAGTAGAGTTGCTTCTTCCTCAAGTATACGTAACCCACTCGCCTTAATACATGTACTGTTTATTAGCGGTTACAGGTATTTGGCAGTGGCTGGTTAACTACACTTTAGGCTCTATATAAGGCCCCCTTTTGTAAACTGCTACACCTGCAAGGCATTTTATAGATTAATACAGTATACATGTACACACAGTGACTAACAACTAGTGTGCTATCAAGCACAATGTCAGCCTGAAGCATGTCAACCACAATGTCAGCCTGAAGCAGTATCCTGATTATAATACAAATGTATTTTTCTAGTGAACCCAGCCCCCACCGAAGTGTAGCCATTTTGGACTCTGGGGCCACCACTGGAACAAACTTGGTTACCCGTTATGATTCTGGAGACTGAGGATTTTGGGGAACTTTAATTGTATTTCTTTGGCAGATAATCCAGAGCTAGTATCTATTACTTTCGGCTCTGAAAGCATTAACTTTATTTAGAATTTTGAACCTCTGCTAAGTTTTTCCGATTATCTGATGTTGAATTTATGACTTTTAATTAGGTAAAATATCTAAACTTTTAATTTTTTAGGGAAAATAGTGACTTCTATTTCTTATTACCATTAATTTGGCTATTTATTTCTCCAGAATAACCCCAAATATCTAAATCAGTCTTACGAAATTCTGCTACAAGATGAAATTTCATGCAAAAAAAATCCCAATAATCTAAATCCATCTTTTTCGACTGATATATATATTTTTGGAATTGTTTTGGAAGGGAAAAACTGAAGAAATGAGGTAATTGCACAGATAAAAATCCTTATTCACAAAAGTAAAAATAAATGGATGTATTGTTTGCTTGGTTTTATTTGTCATTCTTTCAGAGTGTTTACCAAATAATTTGTATTTATAAACATGATTCAAAGCCTGATGATATCCATAAACCTTCTAAAAGATTTTGATGAGCATGGGTACACCTCCTCCATGTTTTTCAAAAGGGAAAAAAAATATGTGACTTCCTGCTTGCTTCTCTAAGGAAAAGTCAATGTTAGTACTAAAGTCAACATTGGCTCCAAGGAGGCATACTCTATTCAACCTGTGAATGGAGGCAAAACTAGAGGTGGCAGTAGGCATGTCTTACTAAATACCCCCCGCGTTTAACAGTTAGGCATGCAGCTTTGTCATTTAAGTTTTACATTTACGTAGCATACATGTTATGACAACTACAAGTGCACATCTATATACCAATATCTGTTCACATATTTAATATCAGTCAAACAGTTTAGGAGATGTAGCGACAACAAACTGTGTTTTCCAAGACTACAAAGGGGCACAACAAAGCTGGAAAACCCTTTAGAGAAAGAGCAATATGTGCCAACTCTTTCTTCTACTGTATTTGTGCACCAAATCTGAATAAAATGGAAATGAAAATGGCATAAAAAAACTTCAAAGTAGGGCACAACATATAAAAAAGGGGCATAACTCATGCAAAAAGGGTTAATGTACATCTTCATACCAATATGTGTTTGCATACTTAATTTCAAGAAAATCCCTCAAATGGTCTTGGAGTAGTAGCGATAACAAACTTTTCTTACGAAAACTACAAAGGGACATAACTCAGCAGGAAAACCTTTTCGGAAAAACTGAACAATATGTATCAGCTCTTTCCATATGCTGCATCTAACCCAATTTGAATAAAATGGAAGCAAAAAAGGCAAAAACCCTATAAAATAGTGCAAAAATATCAAAAAGGGGCATTACTCAGGCAAAAAGGGGCAGAATTTAAAATCAAAACCCTAATGCACATCTTCATACCAATATCTGTTCACATACTTAATTTCAAGAAAATCCGTCAAACCATCTAGGAGGAGTTGCGATAACAAACTTATTTTACCAAAAATACAAAGGGGCATAACTCCACAATAAAAACATTCCTGGAAAAATTGATAAATACGTATCCACTATTTTCTTATGCTGCATCCATGGACAAAATTTGAAACAAATTGGAGCAAATTTAATGCGTTGCGGATGGACGGACGGACGGACGGAAGGACAACGTCAAAACAGTATACCCCCCACAAACACAGTTTGCGGGGGGTATAAAGATAAGTAAAAGTTGCTTCCCCTGATACTGTGTCTCATTCACATTAACATAGATATAATCAGAAAGTCATTTGTTGATCAAGGGTCACTGATAAAGATTTCTATTTCTTTATTATTTATTAATTGTTATTTTTTTCATTATTATTATTATTATTTCATAATTTCTTTCTTGTTGGTGCAATTTGCCACCAAATGAGCAGTAAAGAGCTATAATTTCCACAAGGAAGGTTTTCTACTGTCATTAGTTTTGTTAAAAATAATAGGATGGTGTTGCTTCCTCAGAAAGTATAAAATTTCATCTTAACAGGCAAAGAGTCAGAAAGTTAGCAAGTATTGTACTGTAATCATTGCCAAAATATTGGGACACCTATAATGATTTTAAAATGTTCCATTTGGGACAATAGAAATTGATAATTTTTAGGTGTCCCAATACTTAAGCACATTATGGTAATTATGGCTAGTAATTTCTGTCTTTGTTTTTCCTCCTTTCAGTTTCTTTCTGGTGGCAGTTGCCACAGTAAGGATCTTATTCCATGATTTGTATTTTTCTGTCGTTACTGCTTTTGAAATGAGCCTTATGTCATGTATGTCGGGATAATCTATTCATAATACAAGTACTTGATGAAAGTTTTCACCAAGAAAAAGAAAAAAAAATCCAACTGCTCTGCATTGCTCCTTACACCAAGCTTAGCTAGTATATAACTAAAAGTTTGCAGATGAAAGCTTAAAGGTACTAAGTTGGCAAACGGGGGTCAGAGGGCAAGCCAAAGTATTTTTTCTGATCTTAAGGGTGTAAAAAACTGAAACTTGGCCCTTTCTGCATGTATTTTTAATTTATTTATTATTTTATTTTTTAATGTTAGGCAGACCTAAATAAAATTTGAATTTTAGTGATGCCGTAAAGCAGCAATGAATTAGTTTCAAAGTGTCTCAGATAGATCTGATACCATAGTCAGAGTCCCTGATAAGCATACTGAATAATAATTTTGAATATCTTTTCTTTTTAAATACAAATATATGCTGTGAATGAATATCTAATATTATCTTACAATGATTTTTTAATACCCATCTTTATCTTGGGCTCTGATAAAGACAGTTATTTTTTTCATGGTTGTACATTTTCTTTTTCTGTTTAGGGTTTTATGCCCCTTAAAAGAATTCCATTTTTACTGAGGTTCATTAAAGTTGGACTAAAATTGAGTTCCAGGAACACCTGAATTCCCTAGGCTCCCTTAGCACAACCTGACTTTCTCACATTGGTATATGATAATGGCCTGACTGAGGCTGTATGAAACTCCTTGTGCTTTGACCCACTAAGAAGTGACCTTTGAAATAATAATGTCACACAGCATGTGTGAAAAACAAGAGAAAAATACAGAAGCTTTGTTGTTTCTGTGAACATACAGGACCATTTACAACTGCAGAAATCTGGTCAAATAAAATTTTCAGTTAAATATTCCAAATTACAGAAATGCATAATCACCATCTGAAAGGTATATATGCTCTGAATGGATGTGGGTAAAAAGTGAACTCCCCCCCACCCACTGCCAGGACAATGCTGAAGAAAAATATGGCACATAAGCCTCATTTTGTCCCCGGCCTCGTAAGAGATGTGGGTACAAACAACAAATTTTACATTTATTTCCAAATAAGAGCCCCAAAAACAGGTTGAGAGAAGAACAATTCAAATTGTATTCTTAGAATGAGGTATAGACATGAATCAATATAACATTCAAAAGTACAATATACAATATTCTAATAGATTTGTTCCTGTTTGGTGGGGACTCAAACATATTTTTATAAATTTACTTTTCAAAATTTTGTAATGGTGGATTAATTTAATTGAGTGTGTGTGTGTGTGTGTGTTTTTATGTATTTTCTTTATCTTATTTCTTTTTTTTTACATTTGCTCCTGGTGTTTCAAATTAGCAATAATACTTAGCAATAGTACTTTGCAATATTCGTTGGTAATCAGAAAATATCAATATTTCATATTTCTGCATGCATGTCTACTTTATACTTAGATAGATGTGTATACCTTGTTCAAGGTATGTACTTAGGGGATGAGTCATTTATTACCAGGGGAGAGGGGGGGGGAGGGTCTACTTACTCATTTTTTTATATGATTTACAAAAAGTTTTACAGCCCCTTCTACCTATTTTACTATTTTAAGTCCAACAAACCATAGTATGAAACACAAAGAGCATATGATACCCAAAGAACATCCTCTCATTTCTACCTGTTAATTATATGCTTTTTTCTGCACATGCCCACCAAGAATCTGATGCTGAATGCTCTAAATATTATAAAGCTATTAATTATATCAAGAGGGTTTGGGGGCTGTGCCCCCAGAAGTCACAGCAGTTATGCTGCTGATAGGCACCTAAGGATCTGATGCCACTAATTTAAATTTACTGACCGGCATTTTATACTGCCCTACTAGCAAATCAATGAAAAGAGATTTTTCTGGATATATGAAGCAGGCAATTTTTTAATATTATCATTATTTTTCTTTCTGAAATTTATGTTTTTGAAGACTAAAGTTTGAAAGAAAAGAACATGAATCGAAAAGTCTAAGAGAAATTTATGGGGTTTGACTGACTGATTGTTTTGGATTTAACGGCCCTTTGAGACAGTATTTCAGTCTATATCGGGCTATCTCCGAGAGAGAGGGAGAAAGAAGAGATGAGAGAAAAAATTGTCCAAACAACCCCCTTCCGCACCTACCTCAAGCGCAGTAAGCCCTTGCCCTACAATGATCCAAATCAGTAGGATCATGGATGCCCTGGCACTGGAAGTTATACAAAGCACCATTGCGCCACCGGACCACCCCCTTATGCGGGGTCTGGGTAGCCCCTATTGTGCTCTTGGATTCAAACATCATATTTTTATTTTAATTCTGAATTATGTTTCTATGATTAGATGTGTGGGGGGGGGGGCATGCCCCCCTAGAAGCTGAGACATTTTTTTTTAAATGAAGACTGATGAAAGAATTCAGACCCAACCTATGTCAGAATCGGAATTGTTTACTGGTGAGATTAAAGTCCAAAAAAAAAACATTCACCAGGCCAAATTACATTTATGACACCCCTGCTCCACTGCTTAAATTACTGAGTTCGACCCCGCCTCCCACTCATCCCAGTCGATTACCAAAAAATTTCCGTCCCCATCCCCTGAATGTACTGGGTCCCCACCTGACAATAAATGACTTGTCCCTAGAATTGATCTCTCTTGCCAACCTGATAAAGGGTAAAAGTGCACTCACTGACACAAAAGAAGTCACACCCCCAAGGCTCCATACAGATTAATAATGATGAAAGACTATTTTGCATATTTGAACGACAGCGTGACTTGACCATAATACTGCAGTGGGTGCTGAGCTCACTGTCGGTCGTAATCTAACTCGTGAAATTGCTGAAAATTGCTAAAATTAATGTGCACCATCACCCCACCCACTCATGCGTCAAAATAGACACGATCAATAAACGTATTTACATCTGTTGAAACGAGAAGCTACTAACTGGTCGGGTATTATTAGAATACACCTCATTTAAACCTAAAAAGAGCATGACATGTCTTTGAAGTCGTTTCTCCGAAATTCTCGCAATCGAATCGACCAGTACGGATAAAAGTGGTAGTGTTAAAATTTACTTGTTACACCGGCAAGAAGCGATATCGCTTTTGTCACGTGACTCGTACGCAATGCGGCAACGAACGGTGGCTAATGCAAAAGAAAAATATAGTGGGTGTCTTTGACAGCTGATATTTCTATGAAGATTGTCCCCGGTCTAGAATCCTTTACCTATACTTCAAGATAAAGGATGTCTCCAGTCAAAAACACCTCGTTTTCTGAGAAGCACCCCCTAATAAACGCCCCATATTAGGGAACAGAAATGATTCCCTAAAATTTCACGTTTTTGCTATGTAGCGCTCCGTGAGGGTGACTCGGAGAAAACCGGAAGTCGACCTCACGGCACCGGGGTTAGTAATACCTGAGCTTTCCTGTTGCCTACATAGAAGTGTTTTGGAGTGCGCGATCTACCTTTGTTAAGAAAACCTTTGAAGGTGCTTAAAGAGTCAGATTGTTTTGCTTCATCATGTACATTATTCCAGGCTCTGACGGTTGACGGTAAGAAAGAATTATAATATAGAGTTGTTCTTGCATCTATAGTTTGAAGATCATTAGAATTTCTGAGACTATAACGTGAAATATTACCAACGGACTGAGGTATTAAGGAAGATAGATATAAAGGAGTTAGATTATGAGTCATTTTATAAAACAGGGTAAGCTTATGATCTGTTCGTCTCTTTTCAAGCGGATCCCATCCGATTTCCTTATAAAGCATAGCAATGGAAACAAGTCTAGTGGCTCCTGTGGCGATTCGAGCCGCTTCATTTTGAATTTTATCGAGGTCTTGTTTCTCGTATAATGTGCAATTGTCCCATATGACGTCTCCGTATTCAATCAGGGGTCTAATGAATGCAGTGTAAATAGTTTCAAAAGATTTTCTGTCTAACCTGAATTTTAATTTTCTCATAGTATTAATTCTAGTCCAAACCTTATCCGTAATATATTTTATGTGTTGATGCCACGTACAATCATTAGAAAAGTAAAGACCAAGATGTTTATGGGAATCAACTTCAGATACCTGTTGGTTTTGCATATAGATAGGTGGATGGAGAGGTCGATTTGATTTGCGTGATACAAGTAAGGTTTCGGTTTTAGAAGGATTAAAGGTAACAAGCCAAGTTGAGGCCCAAGCTGAGATTTTACCAAGATCTGCGTTAATGCAACCGGCTGCTGTAACAGGATCATCAACAATAATAAAGAGGCTAGTGTCATCTGCGAACAATCTAATATTTGATCCAATATCATTAACAATATCATTAATATACAACAGAAAAAGAAGGGGGCCTAGAATCGATCCCTGAGGGACTCCAGCACGAATGTAAGTCCAATCAGAAACAGCGCCAGGAAGGACAACTCGCTGTTTTCTGTCAAGGAGATAATCTGCAAACCAAGCACGGACGTTTCCTGAGACACCAGCTGCTTGAAGTTTAGCAAGGAGGCCAGCATGCCACACACGGTCGAAAGCTTTGCTGATGTCACAGAAAACAGCCCGTACTTCTTTGCCAGAATCGAGAGCTTGACAGAACGTGTTGTAGAGAAATGTTAACTGATTTACGGTTGAGTCACCAGGAAGAAAGCCAGATTGTAGGGAAGAGAGTAAATTGTTATCACGTAGGTGGTTAAATAAATATTTAAATACGAGTCTTTCTAGAACTTTGTCTTCCGAATTGAGTAAGGAAATGGGTCGATAATTGGAGACATCAGATAGGTCACCTTTCTTAGGAACTGGACAAACATTTGCTTCTTTGTATGAAGAAGGAACTTTGCCCTCGCGTAGTGACTGGTTGAAAAGAGAACAATAGGGTAATGAAAGTTTTTTAGACAGTTCGCGAAGAATACGATTACTCAGGCCATTAGGACCAGAGGCTTTGGCAGGAGGCAGAGTTTTAAGGACCGATTCAACTTCAAGTGGAGACAAAACAATGTTGTTCAGTTGTGTATTAACAATAGCTGGGGGGAGGCTTGGAATGAGAGCATTCTGTTCGTTTAAAATTGTATGGCTTTGGAAATAAGTATTTAAAACGTTAGCTTTGTCAGTGTCTTCCGTATATATTGCACCATGAAATTCAAGAGGTGGAACGGCTGTTTTGTTATTAGGAGCGATGAATGTTTTTAGCGTAGTCCACCAGTCTTTTGAATCACAATTTACCTGCGACTGTGTATCCACTAGGGAAAATATGCTACATTTGTTTTTTTGACTATATTTAGTGCTTGATAAACAAGACAAAGTCTAAACAGGCAATTCACTGTAACATAGGGTTTCTACTGAAACACCAAAAGCATTTGAGCCGCGACACGAAAAAACCAACAAAGAGGTTGTGCGCCCAGCACAGACTCAGATCGGCCTGGGCACCTGCCCAGTCTGACCAGACTCTTCGCTAAGCACTTAAAGGGTAGCTAAGGGTCTAAGCTACCTCCATGCGGACAGCGAAAACTCTGATCAGACTGGGCGGATGCCCTGGCTGATCTGAGTCTGCGCTATGCACACAACCACTTTGTTGGTTTTTTCGTGTCTCGGCTCATTTATAAAAGCAACTGAAGCGTAGAATCATAAACGGTTGCGTCATCGGTCTATTTTTTTAACTAAAGGAGACACTTTTAATACTGACCGATTTCAAAACGCTATCGTTGAAATAACCAGAACTTTCATGCGAATATATTTACACTTGCTACTGATTTCCCGTAGGTTAACCTTTTAACACCGATCATATGACGTTGATGTCTAGCGACGTCTAAGGTAAACAAACGTCTTGATTGGTCCACGTAACGTTTGATTGACGCCAGGTTATGGCGACGGCTGTTTAACGTAATGGCCGAATACGTCGATACTATCTTTTCTTCGACGCATATTTTCATATTCTATATTAAATTACCACAAAAACAGCACAGAAGGGTCTGAAAATAAAGTGTAAATATATGAATAAAAAATTGATTTTTTTCAGCATTCATCGTGTGAAGAAGACAGTGGTCGTCGTTAAAATTCCACAAGGAGCGCTGCGCGCTCCATGGAATTTTAGCTCCGCCCACTAGCTTCATCAAACGATGAACGCTGAAAAATCAAATTTCAATTCTTAACTAGCGCTTTTCTAACATTTGCATATCACAGACCATTTCTTATTACATTTTTTTTAAACTCTGAATGGTGCCAACTTTTGCAAGAGAATCGAACGTAATCGGAAGGGAAATAACACTTTTATTAAAGATTTTTAAAAATCATGATGGCTTCACAATGTATTGTTGTCGAATGAATGGTTGGTTGGTTGTTTCGGGGGTTTAACGGCTCTTTGCGACAGTATTTCAGACTTAATTGAGCCGTCTCCCAGGAAGAGGGGGAAAGAAAATGGATTTGATAGGCGAGAGAGAAAATGTCAAAATAAAACCGTTCGCATCTACTGCAAGTACAGTAGGTCCTTGCTCTACTTTTTATCCAAATGAGTAAGCCACCCGGCACTGAAAGTTTACCAGCACCATCGCCCGACCACGTAGGATGAAAATCATACTCTTTGCAATGGTGGATTTGGACTTGCATAGTGACAGTACCGTGCAAAACAACACGTTTGTGTACGTTTTGGCGTTCCGTATACTTTGCACTGACAGAGGCCATATTCATTTGGAGTTAAGATATTTTCGCGACAATTTTCGATCGCAAAGTTTCGTGAATTAGATGTAAAGTTTTACAAATTACTTACTGGTGTCGCGTGAAAAGGTATCTTATAGCATTTGCGAATAGGGAAGACTCAGGTCAGCCTGCGCATACGCGCAGTGTGAACATAGTCTTACCTTTTCGCTTTTATACATGTAATCCATGTGTTTTGAGGACCCTAAAATGTGAAAAGAAAAGAGTCTAATCATACTTGGAAATTGAGAAAGCTGATATTAGTTTTGGCTTTTGTCCTTTTTTACGCGATGCCTATTCCAGTGATCTAAGACACGAAATATATTCAAGCCTATAAAAAATCCGGCAGATATTCTTTCAGTTACCATGGTTAAATAAGATGACACAACACGAAGTACATGCTTATTTTCTTTCAAAATGATTTTATTGCAAAATTATAGTATGGTGTCTGAATATCCATTCTTCCTAACCGAAAAAAGTTTGCTACGATAATCTGATTCCATAGGACAACGTGTAAACAATAAATACTAGTATAAGTTGTTAAGTCCCATTTATCAAATTTTATGCTTGAATGTTTCGCTCAGCTTCTTTTCATTGAAAACGATGCAGCACTGAAAGTCGGAAACTGCGAAATCCAGAAGTGGGGATGTGCAAAACAAATAAATAATAAATAAATATTTTCATCTTCGCAAGCCATGGACATTAAGCCCCCTTGTTCCTTTCGTATCATTGGCCGACGGCATGTTCAGCAATCGAATTTCCCACTGCGTCATTTCATTGGATGCGAACAACTTCCAGCGCGCCCAATCAAATTATCTGTAACAAAAGATTTTCCGCATAACAGGCGTCCTTGTCGATAGAAAAAATCCTGTTTACCGTGAACAATTACCAAAAAAGAGTAGACGGTCAAGATTTCACCAATTCATCTGTGTTTTTGAACAATTTTGTAAACAAATGTGTTTTGCAACCGATCGTTTGATTGGGCTAAAAAATAACATGCGTCCAAGGAACAACTCGCTGCAGCCAAGAGGCGGTGCTGCGGGACATCCGAGTTGTGAACAGGCGGTTGGCCAAGGATACTTAAGCAATAAAGTGGATTTAGTACCCTTAGCTTGTGAAGATGTCATGCACCAAAACAGCCCAATATGGCTATTGATACTAGCTCCAGCCCTCAGAATGTGGTTGCTCAAGTGATATGGATTCTTTTTGCATAAACAAATGTAGGACTCAATGCCATTTCGTAGTCACAAATGTCATATCGTTTGTATTTATAGTATACACACAATCTTATGAATAAAACACTAATTTGTTCGTGATAAGTATCAAAAACAGGTTAAATTGCAAATCTGACTAGAATCTAGAATCTACTTACTAAAGTTTACCCCTTATCTGTTAAAGGTATACTCTCTCGTATTTCATTATGAATAATCACAAAATTGTGAAACTGGTTAGTTGTATGCAACATAATTAAGATTTGTTCAAAAAATCTTCAGCGAAAACATCTTTGTTACGGAGGCAGAGACGATATATCAATGCATACCCTCTTTGAATATTCACGAATGTTTTGTCGTCATAAATTGATTGACTCCCACAGGCGTTTCTGCAAGCATGTTTTGAATTTATGAATAACTTTACAATAGCATTAACCTCTAACCTGTGCACGTGAGTTCTTTTCAGCCAATAACTGTCTGAAGTCGATTAAAGAATGGGCTTAAAATTATTCATGATATAACTTTAACCTGATGTCTATGATTGCTGGGCGTATCCAGTCTTCATTTTTGGCGGGAATGGCGACCCGTTGTTGACGCTCTTTTTATGTATTTTTTAAATTCTCCTATTTTCAGTGACAATCACAAATCATAAATTTGGCAGATAAATGTACTTTTAATAGCAATTATTATCATGCCTAGGATATAATTTTTTTGTGAAAAATTTAAAAGTTAATAGAAATATTAATGGTGTAAATCTTTAATTGATCAAAGTGTCAAAGTCAGTAGCTCAAAACAAGCCACAAGAAATCAGAAGAAGGCGATATCTTGTCTGTCAGAGCTAAAACAACGCTGACAAACACAATGTAAAAGTAACAGAAAGGCCTATGTCTCGCATTCTCCTTGTCGAAAGCGAGACAAAAACACATTATTTTTTTTCTCACGGGAGCAATCTTCATTAAATCCTTCTTCAATACCGGTAGGCAGTTTTAAATGTTCAAGTTTTCGCAAACATAGAAAACAGTGGGCTTATTCGGCTGGCCGTTTGGTGCTTTAAGATTCTGAGCGTGAAGCTCTTTTTCTTATGAAAAAGAGTTCCACGCTAAGAATTGTGAAGCAAGAAATACCCAGTGCTTCACGATTTTTAGCGTGAAACACCTTTTTCTATAGAAAAAGAGCTTAACGCTAAGAATTGTGAAGCACGAAAAACAAAATGCTTCACGATATTTAGCATGAAATACCTTTTTCTATAGAAAAAGGTGTTTCATGCTAAAACTCGCGAAGCACGAAAACGCCCAGTCGAATATACCCACTAAGTGTGTATCTCTATTTCACTTGAAATTCAATCAAGGGAGAAAACCTCGATCTTTCTCGGTCTAGTTTCGCGTACAGTTTTGCCTTTCCCGGCGTGCTGCCCGTAGTGACCGAACCTTCCCAAATGCTGTCATGAATAATCTTGAAATGAAACCACACATCGCCGATTAAAAGCGCAACGTCATTCGCCAATGGCGCGCGCACTCTGAATGTCACGTGTTTGTTCAGAGATAAATCACCAAAGGTGGGTTCTAAGAGCGTGCTGTTCAGCCACCGGTGACATGCTCTTGGAAAAGGTCGTTTATCCTTCGCAGGCTGCCTACACTCGATCAGATACCTAAACACACATTCGTAAGATATTGTACCGTCCTCTTTTGACGGACTATTTTCTCCGAGTACTGAGAAGACATATTTCCCCTGTAGTGGACAGCGCACCTGATACGTTATGGAGGTTTCATCGCGGTTCTTTATGAAAACAAATCTCTGGAAGTCGGGGATATCATTTTCCCATGGTCCGTAATATTTAAATGTATAGCTCAGCTTTACGTCAGCTTTCTCAAGTTTAAAACTAATAGCGACGTCATCATGACTGTAAAATACGAGCGGGTCAATATGTGTCTCGGGAGCCATCCCACAAAGGCTCAGTGTTGGTGTGGGACCATAAAATGGCACTTTTGGAAAGGGGCTTTTTATGGCATCTCGTTTTTCAACACATTTGATTCTGAACGCACAAGCACTCTGAAGTGATTCCGAATTCCAATCATCTTTAGCATAAATCGACAAGAAGTAGCGCCCCGACTTCGGCGGAGCAACAGTAAATATGGCATTATGTCCCACAATTCTGAGCATAACTCGTCCTTCTAGTCTTGATTGACTTAAAGATTTGTCTTTTGAATCAAAAGTGTACCCGAAACCGATAAGATTTGGAATTTTCAGCTGAAGAACAACTATTCCGTTTTGCGTGTACTGAATACAATCATAGTGTACGGCAAATCGTAGGCCATAATTGAAAAATGGCGATTTGACAACCGGAAGTGCTATGAATTCTGGAAGCGTGATTGGGCATTCGAGAAGCTGCCATTTTGGTTCATCCGGGTAATGCTGGTAGATGTGATCCTCTGGGTCCGTTACAAAGTAAAACTCATCACATCTGTAGTATAACCTTTGACTATCATCTTTGTGTTGACCTTTGACATGACCTTTCACATGCCTGGCTCCCCAATTACAATTTACGAAGCTCCACGAGCCAGAAATATTGACGGCGGTCCATGAATTGCGGAACTTGTTTCCCTCAATGCGCATGCCCGGTCTGTATCCAGCTCCTTTTGAGAAACCCTGGATGACTTCACAATACAGTCCTGCATAACTGGAACAAACAAGACGCATGACATAAAACGGGCTTTTTGTAGGACAGAATAGACAATCTTCAAGCCGGGTAGGCAACAAGTGAGGTAAGAGGAGGTATAACTCACACACGCAACTCGTCATTAAATCAAAATTATAGTCTAACCAACTCTAACTTTCCTATAACACTAATACTGTGTCATAAGCAGTTAGGGATAGATGGGTGACTTGCGCTCAAGTTTACGTCTTTTTAACAGTATTTCTGTCATATCAGGACGATGGGTGGGTGATAATGAAAGGCTATGTGCAATGGGACCCCGTTTATGACTGAAAAGATTCCTGCCTACAGGGGGGCTACGAACCCAGGACCGCTAGATCAGCAGGCCATCGCTTTATCTACTGATCTACCGGGGCTCCTCGACAGTAAGGGACGTGTTTGGGTGCCCCTCCATATTTTTTGCACGTTTTCACAAATGGTTACCTCCAGTTCGACTCCCTTAGTGATTTAACCTTTCCAAAATGGAGTAACAGCGGAGCAAATTGTTTCCTTGAAGATTTTACCCCCATACTAAAATGTCTAAAATATTTACTTTCGAACTTCTAGCTAACGCTTTGTCTCCTCTATAGCACTGCCTCTGACGTTCATTGTCATATACACTACGCTTAGCATGATTTCTTTTTATATAGCCGATCTTATCATAACAATTGATGGACGTAATTTACCACACACCTGACTTCCTGCATTTAAAACCTGTGTAGTCACTTTTGACTTTCTGCATATAAACACTTTCTTATTTTTTTAAAGTTTCAACGCAAATGCCAATGTTCCGTAAAACCCATATCACTCATTCAACTCATTGTCTGATCAGTAGCGGGATTCACTGGGGATTCACTGATGAGGCATCAACAGTCGATACTCACTAGTATGGATCAACTGTTGTAATGTGAGCCGCGACACGACAAAACCAACAATGTGGTTGTGCGCCCAGCACAGACTCAGATCAGCCTGGGCATCCGCCCAATCTGATGAGAGTCTTTGAAGTGCGCTTGATGGGTAGCTAAGGATCTAAGCTACTTCCATGCGGACAGCGAAGAGTCTGATCAGACTGGGCGGATGCCCAGGCTGATCTGAGTCTGCGCTGGGCGCACAACCACATTGTTGGTTTTGTCGTGTCGCGGCTCATATGTTCATGCGTCTCAATGGTAAATCATTTTAGAATAAATAGGCGCTAAGTGAGAACCACCATGGAAGGCAAAGGCAATACTGGGCAGCCGTGCAATACAATCTTCTAGAAACTTAGATAGAGAGCAACTTAGACGTTTAAATGTCATACTGTTCGGTCGACCTTTCAATCTGATCTGACGCCGGCATTTAAGATTAAATTTTATCATATGACGTCGCATATGAGAGTGTAATAAAGCCATGCATTAAAAACGATAATCCACTAGTGGATTCAATATGCAAATTACGTCGTAATATTTACATTCTTTGTGTATTTACTGAAAAGTCCTATAGTAAACCATTGGAACGTAATGTAGTTTACATTCCAATAATTACATTGAGACACGCGACGTCAATGACGTCAAAATAAACAATGGCTCTCTACAACCCGATTGGACGTCAGCGACTTCATGACGTCATGCATGCTGTTCTGCTGTTAGCAGAAAAGCTGCGTATACATGTTTTACTGCTTCAATTTTAACGCTTATGTAAGCTTTTTCATGAAAGATTTGATTGAAATGAATGTAAATATAAGCAATGAACTTAATTTTTCTGATGTTTATCGAAGTGTAAACTACATTGGGTCACTAGCAAAGTTTACTTTGCTAGTGACCCAATGTAGTTTACACTTCGATAAACCTCAGAAAAATGAAATTCATTCCTTAAATGTTATACGTTGACGTGAATAAAAACGTCGCGTTTTCTAATGGCGAAGTCGTGACGTTTTAATGCAAAATTTGCTAAAAAATGCAATTTTAGTGTCATATGATAAATATAATCTTGCATTCGTGCTCCTGTATTATTGAATTTATTAAACTCGTTGGTGAAAACGATAAGATGCTCGGCAGAGCCTCGCATCTTATCTTTTTCCCCAACTCGTTTAATAAATTCAATAATACATGAGCACTCATGTAAGATCCTCTATAAAATCCTTCATCAAATGATGAAGCTAGTGATAAGGACTGAAATTCCATGAAGCGCTTTTCATGAGGAATTTTAGCAACGACCATAAGCTTAATCAACCTATGAACTTCGAAAAGAAATAAATATCACATTCTTAACAAAGAAATACAAGGATTTCTTGTCAATATAAATATGCTTTTTTCCCAGTTCTCTACGAGGATTTATTTCCCTGGAGGAAATAAATCCCTGTAGATTGGTTACCTTCCCTACAATATTCGGAGATTGGTTATTAATGTTTGGCCGGATACCGGCTTTTAGAACTACTTTTCCAAATTTATCTTTCAACTGCAGTTGAAGCTATAAAACACAGTCAGAGTTGCCTTTAATGATCTTGAGGAAACAACAGACGCTAAATAACAAATTTGTCAAACCTTTAACAAACTTTGGTGATTTTTGGTGTTGTTTTTTTTGTCGTGTTCAACTGAAAGATTCCACGAATTCTTCAGTTTAATGTACGGTTACATTGCTTTTTATCAAACACGCTTCGCAATGTGGTATAAGAAACGTATCATTCAGCTCAAAGCAGACCTTCTTAGAGCCTTGGATCGTCAGGACCAGTAGCCGTATAGACAATGATTGTAAAGGCATGGTGCAGGTTCCATTGGAAAGTAAGCTATTCTCATTTTGACGAACCTCGGGCCTTTCAGAAAACAAAATGGCGGATAAAACTTTTCAATTTCGTGTATTCTTTCGCGCTACTGTGTACAGGCTCTTGGTAGAACTCTTAAAACTTCAAACAGATAGAAATATTCTCCAAATGTAGGGCATACGAATGTAATATACAGTTTATTGAATCGTCTCATTAAACTACGGGATTTATAAGCCTCGGGAGATTTAAAGACCGATGAAGAAACTCGTCCTTCGGACTCGTTTCTTTATTGGATCTTTAAACTCTTCGGTTTATAAATCCCATATTTTAAAAGACGACGATTAATAAACTCTATTTAGCAACTTTTCCAGTTTCAATTGTCTAAACGGAACACCTCTTATGTTATTTTTAACATCAAAATGTAACTATAAAGCTTAAAACGTATCGGACGGCATGCTTTAAAACGTAAACATTCAGCCCTCTTAACAAGTTCAGCGAGCTCCTTTGCAACAAAGACTACTGTGCAGTGTATGCTGAGTCTTTGCTGGTCGAACATACTTGTGAACGGCCCATTTTGCTGGTAATCATTAAACATATTCATACAAACCTGCAAAGTCTTTTAAAGAGGTCATGATAACTTTCTGTGCCGTATTTAATACCCCGTAAAAGGCCCAGGGGCGATTCTGGATTCACCGACTCGTCGACCTCGAGCTGGTTTAAGTCCATCCAAGTTATCCATCGGAAAATAGCTCTGCAAATGCCAGAACAAACGTATCAGAATAAACAAATCGGAGTTAAAACAGCCATGGCTTTCAGAAGAAACAGCTAGTTACATGTAACAATGAAAACAATACTTTGAACTTATAAAGGGACAAAAGTGAATTTTAAACAGAAAAGATCACAATGAACCGCTTCATCTGGATCTAAACTGCTTATCCTCTGCCATGATACAGCTAGTAAGAAACAGTTTTTAAATTTTGCAAGCGTAAACTTTGTCGCCTGCTATTTGGTGGCTTACACAAACCACGCATATCTACTCCGGACGGTGTATGAAATGCAGTCTGGTCAGGGCAGCTGACGAATTCAACTGTACAAATTCATATAAGCCAAATGACCGTGTATATTTATTGGACTACATCTCTTTCGCACTTGATACATGTATATGCTTAAAGAATTATTGCGTTCTAAGAAAATTCATAACGAATACTCCACAGGGGCCTAGCTAGGCGCAATAAGATGTTACGCACAATCATTTTTCATACTCTTTAAGGGAAAACCTAGGGGCTAGGCCCCTAAAATATTTCATATTGCCACGTATATCGGCAGTTGGTACTTAAATCTTGTCCAGTTTGCAAAATTACAGCCTACAAATACGCAAGCGTGTGTTGAAATTTTGTCAAAATTTTGACAAAATTTCAATACGCACTTGCGTATTTGCGTATAGGTAGCTACGCCCTTGCTCTAGTTCTAATTAAAAGGCTTTACGATATTATTGTGATTGGCCACACCTCAATGTCTGTCAACCATTTTTCCAAAGGCAGACAAATTTTGTGGTTTCCTGTTTGCTTCCATTGTCAATTCCTCCTTTCTAAAAAGGAATCTACTCTTATAGGAAAGAGTTTGCTCCTAAAGGAGCAAATTCTTTTCCAAAGAGTTGATCCCCACTAGCAAGGGCGGTTAAATGAAAATGGTAGAGTTGCTTCCCATAAAAGTGTACCCATTCATCTTAAATTATTTTAGACCTACCTTGCTTTTTCCAGATCTGTTTCACAGTGCACAATCAAATCTTTAACCAGTCGAGTGAAAAGGGTGTAATCGGTCTTTGCAACCTGTGTGAAAATATAAATTGTCTCAAAAAAAAATATGACTATCTGTAACGATATTGTTTCTCACGTTTAAATGTTATTTTTCAATATATCAATCATCATCTCATCGTAACCATCGAGACTGAACGGCAATCTAGCAGTCATTTCGGGGACGATGCTGAAGTAACAAATACAGCACTGGACCATCTCCGGCCCCTGAGGCCCTGGGGGTGCTCATAAGTGATCGGTACACAGTTTTGAAGGAAATGTTACTGGTTTGCTGTCTACATAGTCATCTTTCAACATTTGATTATTGTGGTCTTTATAAATTCATGCTGACATTTAGTTCTATGCTGTACATCTATACGGAGCCCCGGTAGCTCAGTAGGTTAAGAGCTGGCCTGCTGATCTAGCGGTCCCGGGCTCGAGCCCTGCTGTAGGCAGGATTCTTTTCAATCATTAACGGGATTCCATTGCGCACAGCCTTTCATTATCAACCACAGATCATTCTTATATGACTGAAATACTGTTAAAAAGGATATAAAATCGCAGGTCATCCATCCATCCTTCCAACCATACATCCATCCACGTACATGTATATTTCAGTATCGATTACAAACCCCGGTGTATAATTAATTGTTGTAAAACCGTATTAATCCTAACAGAAGCCCCTGCTCTAGTAAATGCCCCCTGCCTCTTTTCCAAAAAAAATGTAATACTGACTTGCAATAAGTCTTACAAAGGGGAACTAGGAACTAAATGAATTCATGCTTGCTTCTCTGGAGGACGTAGCTAGCTATTCAAAATAGGATCTACTCTTCAAGAAAGAATTTGCTCCTAGAGGAGCTAATCATTTTCTTAAAGAGCTGATCCCTCATGAGAAGGGAACAAATTGGGGAAAAGAGTATAACTGCTTCAGCTGGAAATATATCTATTCATCTAAATACTGTTTATTATAAGCCTTTGGCAGCAGCTAATTTTACTACTCTTTTTGCTCTAGATACCGCGCCCTTTTCGTAAAATGCAACGCCCCGGGATTCGACATAAAACCAATCTACTCATTTTACGATCGTGATTTTTGGTTACATAAAAAGGACCCCATGTGTGATTAGAACTGAAAACTGACTGATCATCGGGTGTCAGTGTGAACAGCCAATGCATTGGTTGGTTGGTTGATTTGATGCTTAACGTCCACGGTAAACAACTAAGGTCATGTCGGGACGGTCAGTTAACCTAACCACACTATTCCTGGGCAGGCTTAGACCTCCTAAGCGGTTAACCAGTACTAAGTGCACATACTTTCGCCAGTAACTGATAACTGCCCTTCTTGAATCAGCGGAAGGAGAAACGAAAGTATGTGGCCAGACCGGGATTCGAACCCAGGACCTCTGACTTACGAGTCAGGTGCCCTACCGATTGCGCTACCCGGCCCGGCCCAACAGCCAATGCAATCAAAAGTTAATGCTGAAGAGTGACCCCACTGAAGTCTAATCCCACTGGTCAATTTTCCAACACTAAAAAGTGATTCGTGGGTCATTTTTCAACGTGGTCAAAATTTTATTTCACACTGGTCGAAACAATTCAAACGGAATACCCTGACATGGTTCATAGTCGATTTCAAACCATGACAAAGTCAGCCGACTCAGCCGACAAACAATATGTCATTTGTTGCTCAGTATCCTCTAAAACAGATGCGCCATTAATTTAACTGTTAACTAATTTTATAATGAGCTTTTCAAGAGTCCTATAGTATATCTTCTTTTATGAAAATGATGGGGCATAGATGCGTTAACGGCATTAATTTTGCGGTAATTATGTTGTTTTTGCTGTTTTTTTTTCCTTTTAAAAGAATAATAACAGCTGGATTTTGTTACCCTGAGCTAATATTCTAGACAGCTTCAATGAGTCATTAACGATCCGTACTTTTTGCAAAGTATGTATTTTTCTGTTCTCCAAGGGCATTATGTTTTCTGACATAACATTTGAAGTATCACCGACATAACCTTGGAAAAATCAGTTTAATTCTGAGGCAAACAGAGTTGAGGCCAAGCGTGGGAAAAGATGCCTAAAAGGAGTCCACAGCTCTACGTGTGTATCTGTGCAATTTTATGACAGGACATTTGCTTGCTGTACATGTATATCCCATATTCAATACCCAGTAATATAAAACATATTACGCAAAGGCCCTCAGCTAATGCGCCGGCTGACAGACTAGTTCACAGCGTTGCTGGGCTACGAGGAAAGGTTCTGCATGGCACATGCGAAATGGTTTAACACTAAACGCGCCAAAACATGAAACTAGTTGAATTCGCAAACAGCGCAGATCCATATGAGGCGGCTAATATTGCGCCGCCTCATCTGGATCTACACTGCTCGCCAACCTTAGTCTTTTTAATTCTAAATATTTCAAATAGCTGGTACAAAACATAATTCTAGAAATATTGCAGACGTAAATTTTGTCGTCTGCTTAATTTTTTTGGGCTCTTTAAGGTTTTAAGGTGCAAATAAGCCTGCACTTTCTTCGCACAGTGTCACCAGAGTCGTTCTTACTAAGCAGGAACGTTCTGAGGATTAAGGAATGCACAGCCAAGCGTGCTGTCTGATTGGCTGAAGCGCAGGTTGGTCCAAAGCCATGTCATAAGGTACAGTTTCCAGCTACGCTCTCATTACGCTGTCTTCCATAGTTTTTTTTCTGCCTGCCCTCAATGCATTTTCCACTTCAAGATATTGTAAAACCTCTTCGTATTAGGACAGTCACTTCTGAGCAAACACTAGCACTTGCGACCAAAATCAGCAGCGTGATCAGTGTCTGCACTGTTCGGCAGTCAAACAAGTCTTATTAAAACCTTTTAGGAGGGCAAAAATAATGGTCCAAATATAAAATGAACATTTCATTGCAAAGAAAAAATCAGGGCAATGGCCAAATTCAGTCTTACAAAACGGTATAATCAAAGAAATGGAAACAACAGGGTCTGTCTATCTTCATACAATAAACAGCAGGTAACGCATGTGCTAATGCTATTAAATAACTTGAAAGCTGTTTTAATTTTGCAAAATCCGAGCATTTCAATAATAATTATCTACTTCAATTCGGCTGATTCTCTACTTTTCTAACCTAGATTTTTCTAAGGAAGATAATCAGTGATGAAAATGCTATTTAACTTTCCTTTGAATATAAATTAAACAATGGTCTTCTTCCTGTATAGTGCAGACCAGTCTGCACGTGTGCAGTTTGGTTTGGGTGTCCAAAGTTCATTTTACTCTCTACAAGGCAGACAAAGAGTTATTGTCTAATAAAGTATATGAGCCGCGACATGCTAAAACGCAACAAAGTGGCATGTGCGCCCAGCGAAGACTAAAACCAGCCTAGGAATCCGCCCAGTCTGATCAGAGTCTTCGCTGTCCGCACGGAGCTACATGTATTTCAGACCATTGGCTACCCTTTACGTGCACAGCAAAGACGTTGATCAAACTGGGCAGATGCCCAGGATGATATGAGTCTTCGCTGGGTGCACGTGCCACTTTGTTGGTTTTGTCATGTCGCGGCTCATATATGACTGTCGAGAGGGTCACATGTGCTATCTTTGCTGGAGATTGACGTATACTACCGTTTTCAAGTGGATGTAGTCTTGTGATTTCGCGTTTGCTTACAAGTCACAATGCGTCAACGAGCTGCAGATTTGATATCCTCGCTCCACCGATAAGACTTTAAACCGAAGTTCCCGTTACGTCTGACCATTCACTATAACATAATATTTATCAGAACACCCTGTCACATGCACTTGATTAAAAAAGGTACTTGCTGGACACACAGAACACATAGAACATATTCTTTTCATTGGAACATTATAGATAAAAGTCCCCTCAAACTCACCTTTGACCCCCAATCGGAACTCTTTCGGCCAATTCCGTGAATCAGACCTCGGGTGTATGTGCTGCGGAGAAGTGTGTTACAAAATGCAACATTTTTTTCTCGCCAGAACAAGTATACGCTGAAGACGTAGCTCTCTATGTCTACGCACGATAATACATGCCCGGCCTGTGACCTTTTCAGCTATTGCAGGCCCATTCATTCCTTGCTTTATGCTGTTGGCAAAACAAAATAGCCAATTGCATGTACATGTACTTATGCGGAGACATAAAATGCATTTGTTCCTTTTTTCTCATTATAAAGTCGGTGCGAGTCGCGGCAATCTTTGTTTATGTCGTTCCCAACAACAATCATGTGATTTAAGAAGGCCCACGTCATACATCTGAGGTTGATTCACGGAACTGGCCAAGCTGTGTTCCGATTACTTTGACCACGAGTTGTGATCCTGACCTACGGCGTGGAATTAACGTAAATATTGCGCATGGCAAACATTCAGATTTTGCTTTTTTTCTAGAAAGTTCGAATTCCGTTTAGATGATTTTTAGTATTCACGGAGAAAGATTTTGCCCATTGGCGAATTAATATATGTTTCTTCTTGACCTTGGGTGCAGGAACCTAAATCTGGCTTGTGACATACTTTATCATAATGTTTTGCCTTTCTGTTAAGAACGATCTAATTCGCTTCTCTGTAGTTTTTGAGTATTTCCGAAGACATAACGTGACGACCGACACCTTTTTGTATTCATGGCACGAGGTTTGGAGCCTAAATCTTGAGCATGACACACCTTCATGTTACGGTTTACATTTTTGGGAAATTTGATCAAATCCACTTAAGCAGCTTTTGAGTTATCACTGAATAAAATCTTGCATTTGACCCTGATTGTGACCTTGGCCTCAATTCAGCACTTTTTGCACTGGTTGGGAGCGTACAGTACGTGTGACCCGTTGTACCGATGTGTATAGTGGACGCATCTTTGTTCAAATATGGCGGGTAAGTTTCAGATCTGTTTATTTTTGTGTTTTAAAAATATAAAGTAAGGGAGTTTCATCTTAGTACCGATAGTTCGACAAGCCTAACTACAGATCTTTTTGACATGGTACCTTAATTTTCTGTAGATTGTTATGATGTGCTTTATTTTCACATTTCATTTAAGAAAATCACTGCTCTATTTTCGATTTCAAAAGGTGCATCCGTACCATTTCTTCAAATCTGTCCATCAATTTTACATGAAACGACCGTATCTTCGTTGCAATTATTTTATGGTGTATGTCGGCTCAGGATTCATTGATCTTGTTAGATATCATTCTATGTAAGGGCAATTATTTTCAAAGAAAATGATAGAGGGGTCAAAATCTGTTCTGTATCGTGTGTCGCAAAACCGATTCTCAGTACTGTATGCTGTGTCTCAGTTATGCTGTATAGTGTATGATAACATAGCACAGAACTCTTTTCAATATTTTCGTAGGATAGGCTACAAATATATTACAACTAATGTTTTGGGCATGTAGAAACTTGGCCTAATAACAGCTTATAAACCGAAGAAGAAATATAAACTGTCAATTTCGCTGCTTACACAAAACAATCTGGGTGTTTTTACACACTCTTTAAACATAGACTCAGAATTGTGACACGGCCATTATTTTTCTCGTTTGTCCACCTGGTGATTGGCTAAGGGACGACTCATTTATTATCAGGTTGGAGTGGGGTGGGTGGGGCAGGAGTACATTTTCATACGATTCACTTATTTATTTACGACCTCTCAATACTCAGCCTCACCAGAATCCCCTCACCCTTTCTCCCCCTCGATAGGTGAGAAAAAATTTACGAACCTCCCCACCCCCCTCCCCCCACACCACCACCCCTACGCCCCACAGCGACCCTTCACACAAACAGCATATTACCTATTTTATGTCAGACTGGCCTTAATCAAACCTGTGTGAAATACAAAGAACATTTTCTTAGATATACAGGTTAATTTGCATCCTTGATGAGCATAAGCAGCAAAAAGATGCAGGAGAAAATAAATTAACAGAAATCTGACGCTGAATGCCCCATAAAGCTGGCCGGGCCGCGTAGCGCAGTCGGTAGGGCACATGACTTTTAAGTCAGAGGTCCTGGATTCGATACCCGGTCTGGCCACATACTTTCGTTTCTGCTTCCGCTGATTCAAGAAGGGCACTTCTCAGTTACTGGCGAAAGTATGTGCACTTAGTACTGGTTAACCTCTTAGGAGGTCTAAGCCTGCCCAGGAATAGTGTGGTTAGGTTAACTGACCGTCCCGACATGACCATAGCTGTTTACCGTGGACGTAAAGCAACAAATCAATCAAAACCCTATAAAGCTGGTAATAATATTAAGTGGGGTCTTGGGTGCAGTCGCCAGCAGCCACAGTAGTTTTTTTCGCTGATGGCAAGGCACCCCAGATCTGATACCACAAACGCAGGAATTAATTTTACTTGAGGACGAAATCGTCTTCTCGACATGATTTTATGGACCATGGTATACTGTCCTACTGGCAAATCAATGGGGATATAAAGCTACCAATTATTAAACATATGACCTCACGCCCTGTTTGCCCCTGCAACCCCCCCCCCCCCCGCAGGGATTTCGCTAAGGACTGAATGACTGGTGGTCCACAGACCCAACTTATCCACAATTTAAGTGGTCCTCACGATGTTTCGGCAATTCTTTATTATCATGTTTTTACATTGAATTCCAAAATCAGTTGGTCTGCAGGACCAGCTACCAAAGACATCAACTGGTCATGCCCAAAATTAACTTGTCCAGGACCAACGGACTTATGGTTATTAAAACCCCTGCCCCCCACCCCCCCCCCGCCCCCCTCCGAGAACGGCTTATTGTCTATTCTATTCTATCCCATAACCTTACTAGGTCGTTGGGGCACCACAGAGACTTCGAAACAATCCCTTTCCACCTTGTCCTGTTTTCAGCTGCCCTAGTTGAGCTCGCAAAATCCATCCCTGTCCACTCTTTAATATTGTCATCCCACCTCTTCTTCTGTCTACCTCTTCCCTTTTCCTTTCACTGTGCCCTGTAGAGTCGTCTTTGCTAAACCAGAAGACCTTGAGACGTGGCCAAACCACCCCAGTTTCCGTTTCTTGACCAGCGTCAGGAGTTCATCATGTTCTCCAATAGCTGCTTGGATCTTTTTGCGAACATCCTCATTGGTTATACGGTCCTTGTACGAAATGTACAGTAACATTCGGTAGCATCTCATCTCAAAGGCCTGCGTTCTTTTCTCTAACTCTGCTTTCAAGGTCCACGACTCATAGGCATACAGAAATATGGAAATGACAAGGGAGCGCATAAGTTCCACCTTTGATCCAAGAGATATGTTGTTATCTCTCCAAATTGATTTCAGCTTGGTAAGAGCTGAAATGGCTTGTGCAATCCTTGAGAGACCCTCGTGTTTTGAGCCATGATCTGAAACAACTGCTCCAAGGTATTTGAAGCTTGTTACTGTACCCAGCTTCTGCCCTTTTACCTTGATCTCCCTCTAGATGCCAGCTGCGCTGTTTGTCATCAGTTTGGTCTTCTCACAACTGATCTCCATCTTATACCTTGTGCAGGTTTGGTCGAGACTTTCAACTAGGGCTTCTAGTTCCTGCTCTTCCTCAGCTAGAGCGTTTATGCCATCGGCAAACCGCAAATTGGTAATGTTTCTGCCGCCTATGCTAACCTTTCTGTCTCGTTCTTCAAGAGCATCAGACATTATCCGTTCGAGAAAAATGTTGAAGAGGGTGGGTGACAAAAGACATCCTTGTCTTCTTCTAACTGTTGTTCTGAACCATTTTCCTGTGCTGCCATTCATCAGGACTGCATTTTCGCCTTGTCGTATAGCTGATCGATGGTGCGAACTAGATTTGCACTGATATTGTACTTCCGCGTGGTGCCCCATTAGGCCGCATGCCATACCCTGTCAAAGGCTTTTTTGAAATCAATGGAGACATGGTACAGATTCTGCTGATGTTGACACACTTTTCACACAGGATTCTAAGGTTGAAGATCAGTTCTGTGGTGCTCCTTCCTGCTCGGAACCCAGCCTGTTCCTCAGCGAATATCTCTTCGGCTTGTGGTTTAAGACTGTTCAAGATGACTTTCAGCATGACTTTGCTTGAATGACTGATGAGGCTGATGGTTCTGTTGTTCTGGCAGAGCTGTAGGTTGCCCTTTTTAGGGAGTGTAATAATCAGCGACTGAGTCCATGGGGTAGGCCATATTCCCGTTCTCCAGATCCTGTTACAAATATCTGTTAAAACATCAATCATGGTCACCCCGCCAGCTTGAACAAGTTCTGCTGGTATATTATCAACTCCGACAGACTTCCCCTTCTATAGTGTTGCTACTGCAATCTCAACTTCCTTACGAAGGCTCGGTTGTTGATCTTCTTCTGGGGGATGATTGCAGTCCAGAACCGCATTGTCACCGTAAGTCTCATGGTAATATAGTTCTTAGCAATATTCTGTCCATCTGCTGAGAATCTCTTGTTCCTCTGTAAGGCATTTCCCAGACCTGTCCTGGATAGTTGTGGATCTGCCCTGTTTCTCTGAAGTTAGATCCTTCACTAGCTGGTATACTTTCTTGCTGTTGTTTTGTTCAGGCAAGTTTCGATCTCCTCGCACTGAATATCTATCCAGTCCTCCTTCACTTTCTTCACTGCCTTTTGAATCCTCTTGTTTGCTTCCCTGTATCCTTTTGCCCCCCCCCCCCTGCTTCATACCGCTTCTTCTTCAAATTTCCTCTGTCATCACAGAGATAGAGAACATCTCTGGTGACCCAGGGCTTCCGACGTTCCTTCCCAAGTATCTCACTGGAGCCAGCTGCATCAGTCACTACTGTATTGTAGGCGGTAATCATGGTATCTATGTCCATGTCATCATCCCTCAGGCCAATGAGTGGTGCAAATTTCCCACCTATTGTTGCTTGAAAAGTGCATGCCACATCTGGGTCCGTTAACTTCTAAAGATCAAACTTCAATCTTGGCTGGGTTGGCTTTCTAGCCTTCTTCAGATGAGCCATCATCACCAGCTCACGGTCACTTCCTATGCTTATTGTAGATCACCAAAAATATTCCGATCCCTCCCCCCTACTCCCCCTCCACACCCCCCCCCCCACACACACACCTGAATGCACCCGCTACCCCTCCCCACCACCCCACCCAACCTGATAATAGTAAATCTTCCCTTAGCATGGCTATACTATAAGCTCACAAATGAGCATAAAGGCCAAGGTGGGGTAAAAATCATACCCCGTTTTGAGTGACAGACTGTGAAAAATGCCATTTCTGGCACCTTTTGAACCAAGATATTGTGTAGAATAGGTCATACTTCCTGCTTGTGGTCATTTCAATAGACTAGTACTTCAGCCTTTTTCTCCAAGATTTTGTGAATTAATAAGTAATTGCTATTGTAACAAAGATTCGCTAGACGTTAAAACATTAATATTTAATTGAATAAAACAAAAATGCAATAAATCTTTGAATAAGTATAACACCTAAATAGGACATCCCATACAGTCAAAACAGCGTATCATATGACAAACCATACAGCAAATATGAGACATCCCATACAGTCAGAAAAAAATGGGGACGCTCAGTCTTGCTTGTCGTGTGGTTTCGTCCCGTACTTTAAGGATATTTATCATGAGTAAATCTCTTTATAGATTATTAATCTCTCTTAGAAAGGGATTTACTGACAAGTTTTTCGAATTTAAACGCTAAATCGGTCGATTTTCTGGTTACAGGTGGACTGATCTTATTACAAACACCAGTGATTTGCAGATGAAAAAATAGATTTAGAGCAAAGAAAGCAAAATCTAACCGGCTCCAAAGACGTCCATAATGGATAACATAAATAAATATATAAATATAACACGCTTACCAAGTTGTTTAAATCCAAATAGTAAAAAATCAATAAACGAAAGCAAAGTTCACGCAGACACGTCCTGAAGGTCACAAAACGGACAAAGATTTGTCCACTATACAAATCGGACAACCTGGTCACATGTACTGTACGCTCCCAACCAGTGTTTTGAGTCAGTCCGGATATACAACTTAACTTTTGTTCCCTAACTTTGACCCAGGCATAGGTGTGGGAACTTCAGTCTTATGCTCAACACAAAATTTCATTTTTTTTTGTGAAGTTTAATTAAATTCGCTCCGGAAGTTTTTCAATAATTATGGAGACATAAACTGGCATAAAACTCTTGATTGTGACCTTGACCTTAGTCGTGGAAACTTAGAACTTGTGCCGGACACACTTATTTTGTATAGCCTTTCTGTTATGTTTAAGCTTTCTAGTACTCTGAAAATGACAAGAATTGCACCTTTGCAAATTCTGGGTCACCTGAGCGCTTACTGTTTGATAACCTTGTCTGATACATATTTACAAAATCGAAAATATCACTCACCTCAAATACGTGATTGTCAATTCTTTCAAACTCTTTAGGGCTTTTGAACAAATGTGCTCTCTTGTATTCTGGTGGTGAAACGTACGGCGTCTTGGCGAGCTCTTCCTCCCGTGACGCCTTGGGTGGCAGAAGTGTTGTTCGATCCTCTTGGTCGGGAGGTAAAGCTGGTTGTTGTTGTTGATAGTTATTCTGTTGTTGTTGTTGCTGATGTTGATTCAGCTGTTGCTGATGTTGATTCAGCTGTTGTTGTTGTTCTTGATTCTGTTGTTTAAGTTGTTGCATTTGTAGCTGTTTTTGCTCTAATTCTTGTTGTTGCTGTAACATCTGCTGTTGCTAAGAGACAGATAGTAATAATAATAATAAGAATAATTATAATAATAATAAATAAATAATAATTGACTCTATATTCAGATGATAATAGATATTAAGTCAAAAACTAGACTTCCATGTGCCCCCTCCCCCCAATCCCCCACCTCCCCCAACTGAGCTATTAATGACTATCGTCCCATAAAATGTGCATTTCACAACAGCTTCATTCTGTTCAGATGCAATGACATCCGATCAGGATCTATACTAAGTAAAGGAATTTCTTGGAAAAATGTTATTTAAAAAAGCATCAGAAGGATGGATGGATGACTTGCGATTTCACGTCCTTTTTAACAGTATTTCAGTCCAGCAGGATCATACTATGTGGGTGAATTTGAAACGCAGCGTGCAACGGAACCCTGTCCAAGACTGAAATGATTCCTGCCTCCAGCGGATCTCGAACCCGGGACCGCTAGATCAGCAAGCCAGCGCTTAACCTATTGAGCTACCGGGGCTCCTTAAAATAACTTCAGACACCCCTTATAGTGAAATTGGACGTTTCCAAGCCTGAGATAACGGCCCACTAAGAACAAAATTGGGCGGCGACACGAGAAAACCAACAATATGATTGTGCGCCCAGCGCAGACTCAGATCAGCCTGGGCATCCACCCAATCTGACCAGACTCTTCGCTAAGCGCTTAAAGGATAGCGAAGGGTCTAAGCTACCTCCATGCGGACAGCGAGGACTCTGATCAGACTGGGCGTATGCCCGGGCTGATCTGAGTCATCCGCCCAGTGGCTGATCTGAGTCTGCGCTGGACGCACAACCACTTTGTTGGTTTTGTCGTGTTGCGGCTAAAATGGATTAAGAATCGTTCAGCTAGAGTGATGCTTCCATTTTATCAAGCTTTATCATGCTGACTAAGTTAGATCTATAGGAACGTTCATAATACTCCCGTCGGCAACCGCAGTAAGTACCAATTGGCAGGCGACGGTAGAGCTGAAATTCTGAACAGATTTGGCGGCCAACGATATCGTAGGTAGCCATCGGCTACCGAGTATCATACATCCGCAGTTAATATAAAAAAATATCAAAAATTCTATTCCTGCACATTTAGGATTTTTTCTGTTTGCTTCATTCGGAATAGGAGGGATGTCATGATTCCTGATGTTGAAGACCCTTTTGAAATTACGTCATTAATACCACACCAGAGCTGCCCAAACTCTGGGGTTCTGGTTAAACTGGTGGCCGACAACCCAAACCAACACTGGAGCTTATGGTAGAAATCTGGCACCCTTCGGTAACCATCGGGAAGATGGTTACCGATCGGTTCCAAAATCTACATGTACCAGCGGCTATCATGGCCGTCATCGTGAGCCGAAAAAAAATTCTGAACGCACCCTATGATAAAGATCCGAGGTATAAAAATTCTGTGATTCCACGGAAAAATAATTATTAAACCAAACAAAATTAAAAAAAAAATAGATATTAATTTAACAACGCCTTGCCACTAAATGGAGGTAAACAAAACTAATCAAACAGGCTAGTTTAAAATAACTTCTGCACGTGAAGCGCCTGATTTCATGGAACTTCAGCACCAACTGCAGCAGGTATAGGCTACTAACCTGAGAATCAGATTCAGACAGACGCTTGGCAATCATGATAAGCATTTCTTGACTGTGTTTCTCAATCATCCGGGAGACGCTGTCCTTGGCATCAGCACTTAATTTCTCCATCAGTTTCTTCATCCGTTCCTCTTTCTTTTGTCTGCAATTGTCAGATTAACTTATTTCTATGATAAAAGTGGAATATGCTTCTGAAAGTTGTGCGTTCACCGTATTATTTGGATAACTGACATTACATGTACAATCAAATTGATTCGCCTCCATTTTGCTCTCAACATGAAAGAGCTGGCCCAGAGGTCATAAAACTTGAGTACATTCTCAAACTCAAAATAAAGCACGCTGACTGCACATGCTCGGAAGCAGCCAATCAGTGTGCTTTATTTTGAGTTTGAGATTATTCATAAGTTTTATAACCTCGAACCCAAGATAAGATAAAACCTTTTACAGGCTGCATTGGTTTTTCCTGTGTCTCCTGTGTCTTTTAATTCCTTCACTGAGCCCAACAGATATTAACCATGTTAACCGTAAGAATTATTTTTTTCAAAAATCTGCAAAAGATCCACCGTTTTTTCCAAGGGTCACAACTCTTGTGACTTCTTGTTCGCTACTTGCATAACAAAAACCCTTCTAAAAGGGGGTCTACCAGCAGAGGAACAAAACTGCGTTGGAACCGACTCTCAGTGAGAAGGAAGGCAAACATATATGAGCCGCGACAGGAGAAACCCAACAAAGTGGTCAGATCAGCCTGGTCATCCGCACAGTCTGTTCAGAGTCTTCCCTAAGCGCTTAAAAGGAAGCTAAGAGTCTACGCTACCTTTATGCGGACAGCGAAGACTCTGATCAGACTAGGCGGATGCCCAGGCTGATCTGAGTCTGCGCTTAGGGCGCACAACCACTTTGTTGTTTTTCTCGTGTCGCGGCTCGATTATGACAGTCAAGGCGTGCCTATGTTTCATACGTTTGCAAGCTTTAATTGATCATTATATGTAACGCCTCATCTGGATATCCAATTTTAATTTTGTTATTTAACTTCTGCGATGATTCGGCCTGTTTAAATTCAAAGGACACACGGTTATTTACATACATTACATACTTACAGGGTGAAAAAAGAGTCGTATGGGTATATAACTTGGGGTGATGGCTCATGATGCCATAATGTGCAATTGCGTTTCTAAATCATGACATGTCAAACTTCATTAGATACATATTAAGCGGTCACGGGCAGGGTTTAATCATGAGAAAACAAACAAAGTGGTTGTGCGTACAGCGCAAACTCAGATCAGCCTGGGCATCCGCCAAGTCTAAACAGACTCTTCGCTTAGCACTTAAAGGATAGCTTAGGGTCTATCTACCTTCATGCATACAGCGAGGACTCTGATCACACTGGGTGGATGCCCAGGCTGATTTGAGTCTGTGCTGGGCGAACAACCACTTTGTCCGTTTTCTCGTGTCTCGGCTCAAATAGAGAGTACATTTACCTATAAATAGCTTCCAGCCTTGACCTTTCCTTCTCCATTTCCGCTTTGTCTTTGAATTTCTTTAGATGTTCAAAGCCCTCTATCAGTTCCCTCACCGATCTCTCTTTCTCAAGCTCCAGTTCTTGTTCTAATTTCTTCATTTTTGACTCTCTATCTTCCTTGAATGCTGCATATAACTCGTCTTCTTCCTCTTTTTGTTTGAGTTCCAGTTCGGACTGGGCGTCAAACACACCAAATTCTTCAAAATCCTGCAAACAGAGATTTTCAAAAAGCAATTCTACAAAGTTTAGCTTTCACAGCCTGTGCTAATCTTATGTCGGTGAAGTTCCCACAAATTCAGACTGGACTGAAATTTTATTCACTTGGACATTAAAAACTCGATTCAGCCTGCCTCAGTCAGGTAATCACTTGTACAGGTGCGTAGGGAGCCTCCCCCCACCCCCCAAAAACATGGATATTTTCTAAGGATTTCCAAAAAAGAAAATATACAAATGGCTTAAAAAACGAGTTTCTCAAAATATTTTGGATGCTGGCGCGTCTCGGCTTCTGTCGGGTACACTTAATTTCTGCACATCTTGTATGCTATTTCAATGAGGCTATTGAATATTTCCTCGCTCGTATCGTTGGCATTTACAGGCACTGTGCAAATTCTAAATGTTGGGACCTCAGACAATTAGGTTTACTGTTTGCCCAGTTACGAGTAAATTTGTTTTAATTCCAAACAACTTTCATGTAAAGGAAACAATGTCACTGTCCGAATTTACCTGCTGTCCGAATTTACGTGACTTGCCCTTTACACATTTTTGCTAAAAATGTAATAGTTTGGTTTTACGATGAACTAAAGCATCCTCAAGCTGCACATACAATGGCAAGCAGATAGACCCTGATTAGACTGCTCCTTTACACCGCTTGCTGGAACCTACCTGTACCAATATTTAGACACTTTGCAATACCTTATATGTTCCGAGCGAAGGTCTTTGCTTCCGACCATGGCCATGCAGGTTTCTGTGGTGAGAGAACTCGAGGGCATTGGCATCGTAATTCCAGCCGGGATTGAACGCACTACCTCTAACCTACAAAAACGCAACACGACATGGTAAAACAAACTAAATTCAACACTATGTGTTAAGGTGTATGCCGGATCACACCACTGTTTTAGGTCGTTTTATATGGGAAATAATTTTTTGAATTCTTGTTTGCTACTGTGAACAACAAAGTCATTCAAAAAATGAGGTCTACTCTAAAAAGAGAAAAAAATGCATCTAAAGGCCAGACAATCTATTTCAATACCCTGTTGTAAACACCAAAGGGAAACAAAAACAACTAGGACTGCACACAAAACAAAACAAAACAAGACGAACAAAAAGCGAATAGGTCAGCTCTTTCCCAGCATGCATTTTAACACTTTTAAGGTATATGGGTACACCTCCATGTTTTTCATTCTTTTCACGAGGAGACAATTATTGTGACTTCCTGTTTGGTTTCCTGGGCGGCGAAACCCGGCCTAACCAGGGTCTATTCTTAAAACAAAAAAGTTGCTCCTAGGGGAGCAACTTTTTTATTTTAAGAATCGACCCCAATAAAAATGACAGAGTTACAACAGAGTTGCATCCCCTGAAAGTTTATCTAGTCACCTTAGTTGCTGGTTTGTACATGTTTTTCTAGATGAACTTACATTCCTGATCAACAGTTCAAGCCAATGATATTGATTATTCTCATGATTCTCTAAAGTCCTAACAGCCCTTTATTGTTGAAGGATAATAAATGGACATCATAAACTGTGTTTTCCGCTCTTGCATGTTCAATACAGACAGGAATTTCCGACAATGGGCAGACTAATTTGCTGGTGACATTGATCTCACATGGCGAAAGTGGTAATTATTGGACGAAATGAATAAGAACTATGGTGCTTTTGTTTCCCTGCTCGGAATGTAGCTGTCAGGGAGGAAAGTTCGCGTGAAACCTGTTGAGCATAACTGCATACTTAGTTGAAGCGTATTTTCTGCTCTTTTGTAAAATGGAGGTGTACACTTACACCTTATAAGTGTTGAAGGGTAGTTGTTTGGGGTTTAAAAGCTCCTTGAGAAAGTATTTCAGTCTATATCACGCCGTCTCCCAGGGAGAGGGAAAAAGATAAAATGAGACGCGAGAGAAAAATATCAAAAAAACATCTACCCGCACCTATAGCAAGCACAGTAGGCCCTTGTCCTACTATCATCCAAATTAAAAGGACGGCCCGGCACTGAAAGTTACCCAGCACCATCGCCTGACCCGACTACCCCCTTAAAGGTGTTGAAATACATGTAATGCCGGATTCTGCAGACTGCCTGTTCAATGCTTTATATCAGCACCGTTATCCTTCCAGGGACCTTTCTTGTTCGCACTCAGTATATATGGCCCCAGAGCCAAAATAAAGGAACTATCCAGAATTATATCAAATAATGTCTCCTACAGTTCAATGCCTATGCTGATGACTGTGCCGTGGTATAAGATAAATTTGATTTTTCAGCGGTCATTGTGTGACGAAGCCAGTGGGCGGAGCTGAAATTCCATGAAGCGCGCGCTTCTTGTAGACTTTTAGCGACGTTCTTCACACGATGAACGCTGAAAAATCACTTTTTCATTCTTATATTTACACTTTATTTTTAGACCCTTCCTGACCTGTTTTTGTGGTAATTTAATGTAGAAGATGCAAAATATGCGTCGAAGAAAAGATAGTAACGACGTGTTCGGCCATTACGTTAAACAGCCGTCGCCATAAAAACACTAAAACGTATGAGGAAACACATGAATAAGCTATGAATATTACTTTTTAGTTATTTATTTCACAAGGAGCCATTTTCCCCCAACAGAATTTACAAGCACAGTAACATGAAGCTACACAAACGGATACAATTTAGAGCTTAGTTATATCAACTACGTTTGGGCAAAATGGCAAGTGAAAGCGGTGAAGTAAGCTGGAGCTGGGAGACATCAAGCATTAAGGTTAGAAAATGCGTTCTTGTGTCTGAGTATTTCGACTGGTAATTGCCTAATTGCTTAAACATGAAGACCGACATTTGATTTGGCATTTAAATTTCCTGTAACAAAAGCTTTATTTGAAAATTATACAATAAAGCCAATGAGTAATGCGATCATTGTTTTCGCTCAAAATGCCAATTCTAATTTGCCATAAATCAGACTTTTCTATTAAACTTTCAATAGCAACAGACATAATCGCTATTCGGGGCTCTTTAAACACGTCTGACTCATGCCCATTATGCGACTTAAGGGCACTTTCAGACGAACGCATGTGATGTCAAGCCTTTAAATCTGGACTCGGATTTCACAAAATCCTCTCAGACGCTTGCAGATCTTCTAATTCCGCCGCCACGCGGGGAAACGCCATGTAACTACATGTACATGTAAATGAGAACAGTGAAGACCCAGAACAGACTGTATCGTAATCGCACAGTCTGTTCTGGATCTTCGTTGTTCATTTAATGGTTCTAAATATGAAAATCATGCTCGCCTACACATACAATGTGCGCAAGTCAGGTGGAGGATTTTCCCGCGCTCAGCCTCGATTTCACTTCTTATCGGAATCACGATCTCCCTCTTAAAATCCTGATATTCTAATTGCCGGCGCCGCCAGGTTAGTCATGCACATTACAATTTAAACAGATGTCTGTCAATGGTTCTTATGACTGATTACATTGACAGTGCTTCTTGTAGAATCATCTGAGAACCGCGGGCAAAAGTGCTCGTTTTTACATTATTTGTTCCTGTCATTAGTCAGCTTTAGAAAAATTGCTCTGTTTCAACGGTTAAAATGGTCTCTTCTACCACACCTGGTTAACTATGTTTTCAAGGATGTTACGAAACGAAAAAGAGCTGTTACGAAACGAAATAAGAGTCATAGTTACCAAACGACCTGTTCCGTAACAGCTCTTTTACCAGGTCGTTTGGTAACTATATAACTTTTTTCGTTTCGTAACAGCTCTTTTTCGTTTCGTTACAGCCCTTGTATATACATAGTTAACCAGGGAGGAACCACTGTAAGCACAATGGCATGCTATCTTGTAAATGAAATGCAAACGTTGGGGGTTGTAAAGAAATAAAACCGAGAACTCAAATACTGATTACACAGCAAGATTCGTATTTTCTGGAGGAGTGGCCGGGTGGTGCGATGGTGCTGTGTATAACTTCCAGTGCCGGGACGTCCTACTGATTTGCAACATTGTAGGGCAAGGGCCTATTATGCTTGCAGTAGGTGCGGGTGGGGATTGTTTGGATCTTTTTTCTCTCGTCTATCATTTCTCTTCTTTCTCCCACTATCTGGGAGACGACCCGATACAGACTGAAATACTGTCTCAAAAGGCCGTTAAACCAAAACAATCAATCAACCCATCAATCATATTTCTGGAAAGATGCACCTGGAAAAAGTGTAAAATCGACATGTACGTGCAGGTTCGCTAGCCAAGCTTTCATCAAAAGTAAATCGTAAAAAAGTTAGAACTAAAATAATGTGTGCATGCAAAAGTGTCTACTTTTGCCTATGAGTATACATCAAACTATCAACTTTGAGATTTACATGTATTTACTGCAGCTGACTAGATCACAGGCGCTTGAAGTTCTATGCTATGAAATATATTTCAATGCCGCTAAACATCTAGGCTATGAACCATTTTGAAGAAATGGCCAGGTGTGCAAGTATGTGTTCGACTCCATTACGGTCTCCAATTTCCGGTGTATCAACGTCGCACAGCAACGTCATCAGGTTCTATTACGGGAAAAATGACGTGATTCTGCGGATAACGATCTTCTTAAATGTACAGCTTCCTACTCTGTCCTATCATCAAACAACGAAATCAACGATCAGACTGTACCGATGTGCAAGCTAATCTGCATCTTTGTTGTTCGGAAAGTCAGTACATGTAGGTCTCAGTCAACATATGAAAATTTTACGCCAACGTTACTGTGTAGTTTTGACATTGTTGACACGAACGTCATGACGTCATTTTCATCACGTTTGTTTCAAGTTTTCACTCGTAAGAAACTTTTTGATCGAAATTAGAACAAACCTGATATTGTAAATACATTGAAACGGTGATATACAACGACATTGGTCATATCTAAAAGAGTAATTGAATGATTTCATTGATGTGTGAATTTCAAAGCGGACAAGCACATGCTCAACTTTGGCGAAGCACAGCAAACCGGAAGCTGGACACCGTAATGGCGTCTGTATTTTCTGGCAAATTTTGAATTCAGGATTACAGCACCGCATTAACCATAACTGAACAAATTTATCATGTTTATAGATACATTTTGAAACGATGTTTACAGGTAAGAAGTTTGCTTTTGTTGGGGTGTTTCTAACTGGCAGTTTTAGCAGTCCAAAAAATCGAGGCATTTTTGCTTGCATACCTGGCCATTTCTTACGAAATGACCTTAGACTGCGTCAAGTATAAAGGGTTTTGAGGGTTTTTTGAGCATAGAACTTCAAGCGCCTGTGACTAGATCTAGTTTTGATGCCCATAAAAAGTTCGTCCATTGTACAAGCTGTGACTGCAAACTCAGCTTGCTCAAAGTTCATAATAAGACAAATCGAAGGCTATGCTTACTAGTTGCAAAGTTGTCAGTAGTGCCTACATCTTCGTTCCCACGTAAGGAACAAAGTGGACTTAGTACCCTTGGCTTGAGATAATGTGCTAACCAACGAACTAGCAAGGATATGGGACAAAATTGAACTACCGTCGCTTTACCGCGTAAGTAAGCCACAAATCACGCCGAGAAACAAACTCAATACACGTAAGACAAACAATTCTTTGCAAACAGTTAGTATCGTTAATCGAGTTCATATTCATCCAAGCAATTCTCATTACAATTTACGAACAAACCTGTTCATTTGGATTTGTCCCTCTTTTAGGAGCATTCATGGCAGCCCTGACCCCAAGTGCCTCTGCGTCGATTGTCCCTACCAGTTTTGGTACGTGGGATCCGCAGTATACATCCGGGTCATTTTCCTGGTCGAAGTGAAAGGATTTAAGAGTCAACTGTAGGCCACATATTCGACAACGAAAGCACCTCCTGCAGATGAGATAAAATTAGCATGTTTTTTTTTTTTTTATATATATGAAAGAAAGCAAAATATGATCTAAAAGAATACCATTTGATTAGGCTGAAAGTAAAACGCAACTACAGCAAGTTCAGTATGTGTGTTTTAAACAGTTTGCAATGGATTACGACATTATCATACGACATCGCTGTTATTCAGTAGATAACGTCGTGTCATAAAAATCATATGACCACACGTGTAATAACACTTTGGCGCGTAGATGTAACGTCATTGACAACGTCCATGTCAACAATGCGTTCTCTTATTGAAATAATGTTCAGACTGAAGGCATTAGAGTCCCACTTTAAAGGGTCATATGATAAACAGAATCTTACACTCGTGGCCATTTCATACGAAATTTATGAAACTCGCCGAAGGCTCGTTTCATAAATTTCATATGAAATGACCACTCTTGTAAGATCCTCTATATACATGTAAGTTATTTTTATATAATTGAGTCGCCACACGACAGAAAACTGACGTGCGCACAGTGAAGACTCAGATCAGCCTGGGCAGCAGCCCAGTCTGATCAGAGTCCTTGCTGTCCGCATGGAGCTAGCATAGGCTCTAAGCTACCCTTTATATTAAAAGGTCATATATCAAAAGGATCTAAAAATATATGCTGAAAATATAAACTTGACACAAAACATTAACGCAAATGTTTAAGTCTGTGACCTTGACTTTTGTTCAGCAGCATGAAATCTGCATGAAACTAGAAGTAAACCTAGTCGAATATCAAACGGTTCCATCAGACGTTTTTGGAAATATAAGCAAAGAATATAAACTTAACGCAAAACTTCATCGCAAATGTTTTAAAAGTCTGTGAGCTTCACCCTAGAATAGCAGCAACCTAAAGCTAAACTTTAACGAGACTATTAAAGGACGAACGGTCGGTGGAACGAACGGACATACGGACGAACGGACGGTGGGACAAGCGGACGAAAACTATATACCTCTTGACATTATTCGTATGTCGGGCGTATAACCGTTAATGACCGGTTTCGACGCACTTTTAATACATTATATGTTACACTATACATTGTTTACCATTTTCAAACAGAGTTTTCAGTACCTGTAATACAGAAACGAACCTCTTTCTATATGTAAGTGTTGACAAAAATGTCCATAAATAGATGTCTCTGAAACTAGATAAAATCGATATAGATCGGAACAGGTGATTGCGTCGGAATAGGTCAAACAACTGTATCTTGGCATCATTTTCGGGGAAGCATTATACACAGAGTATAAACCAGTCCGCCAATTTTCGCTTCCTGCAGAGACTGTCCGTCATATTTGGCTTCCACTGAGACTGTCTGCGAACTCTTGCTTCCTGTAGGGACTACTGTCCTCGAAAAATGGCTTCCTGCCGAGACTGTCCGCGTGACTCTGCTTCCTGCCGAGAGCCTCGGCAGGGAGCAGAATCACACGGACAGTCTCTGCAGGAAGCCATTTATCATGTACAGAAGTCTCGACAGGAAGCAAGAGATCACGGACAGTCTCGGCGGAAGCCAAATATGACGGACAGTCTCTGCAGGAAGCGAAAACTGATGGACTGGTTTATACCCTGTGTCATGGCAGTCAGGTTGAATTTTATACGCTATACCTGTGAAACAAAACGCCAACATCAACTCTTTCCACCGGGTATACCCTCTTCTTACATCTATAACACGGGTCTTGGTACTGGGGTCGTGGCGGAAATTCTTCGGCACAGTCCGAGTCCCCATCACTGGACAAATGGTCGTCGTCTTGAGATTCGAACATAATGACCTAGAGCCAAAATATAATCAAAATTTATAATCGAGTATTTATTCATGTAGTAGCTGAATACTGATAGAGATAACTAATATATCTTTTTATTTGAATAAAAGAAGGGAATTCGGTAAGGAAGTGTTGTTTGATACACAGTTAAGGTAGTTTACCCTAATCTAGATGTACTTGTCTCTCTTCTAGTGTTGGTGGGACGTTTAGCCCGAGTTCACTCACTCTTCTATGAAGGTAGGTAGGCAAGGTAAGCAAAGGAAAGGTAAGGTAGGGTAAGGCAGAGTAAGGTAGGGTAAGGCAGAGTCGGGTAGGGTAGGTAGGTCTGAAGATAGAGTTTGGCTGGTTGGTTGTTTCGGGTTTAGCGGCCCTCTGACACAGTATTTCAGTCTATATCGGACCAGACAGATAGATGTAAGGTCAGGTAAGCAAATGTAGGGTAGGGTATGGTAGGGTATGTAGGTAGATGGATACTGTATGTAGTAATCAGAGAAAGATGGTGATGTATGGACGAAGATCTGATACACATATGCTCACAGACAGACAGACAGACAGACAGACAGACAAACAGACACAGTTGACTGTAATATTGATGACAACAGCATCTGTAAATATAAGATGACCTCATCATTACAAAGTACTTACCTGATTAGCTATCCAGGTGAATGTCTTGATCAAACGCCATATTTGTTGAATTTTACTCTTTTAACAGTTTACTCTGAAACACATGTGAGAAATATACTCCAAAACGAACCGATCCTCAATCATAATACAACGATAATCTGTTAAACTGTGTCACAGTTTGAAATACACAACAACTGTCATGTTTACCCAGGCGTGCATAATTTGTTTCCGGTCCCGCTTTCTGATTGGCTGCCGAGTGCGACCGAAAATGAACTCAAGGACTGAGATAATTGCCGTTTTTGCGAGCAACTGCCGGGAGCGTGTTGAAATGTATCAATTTTGCATTACAAATGAGTCATATTATCAGGAATCACTTTGGCACACTCCTACAACCTCCTTTCCAATTATTGGAAAAACACTTCATCGTAAAAATCAATGGACAAGGTGCATTATTCGCCGACATTCTGCAAATCTTAATAATTTTGCAGTTTTGTCCCTTGGTATAGTATTGACATTACAGAGTGGCGGTTGGTGATGGCGGCTTAATAAACTATAAAGATATGGAATGATCGGGAACTAAAGTCACAGAATGACCTTGACCTCTGGAATTCATAAATCATCATGCACTCGTTAAGGTGACTGTATATACCAATTTTAAGGCCAACATCTTCAACAGTTCACGTGCAATTTCATGTTCTGGCATTCCCACATAAAAGCTCCAGAAAGCAATTTTGACTTGCCGTAAAGAAAGTCAAGGTCAACCCAAGGTTGAACCATCTTGGTAGTACTCCTGTACTTGAAGCTACTTACCAAGTTTCAAGGCTATCGATCCATTGGTTCTGGAAAAGAAAATTTTATATAGAGTTTTTACCATATATGGGAGTGGCAGCCATGTTGGTCCTGTGACCAGGACCGTTTGAACACTTTTTCGTTCCCATAAGCCCTTAAGGCTACACATGAATTTTTGTTAAAATTTGCCCAGTGGTTTCAGAGGAGAAGTCGTTTGAAATTTTGGACGGACGACTACCATCCTATAAGCCCCTCCTGGAGCAACCGGCTCAGGTGAGCTAAAAACCCGTGCGGCCCATGCGACATCCATGCTGCTTATGTTAAAGTTGATTGACAGGCGGACTCAGCTCAGGTACAACGGGTTTTGCACGGGTGGTAAAGTTTCAAACTGACCTCCGCGGAGGTCTGTTGAAAAACAATTTGACTATTTTCCGGTAGGCAATTTGAATATATCCTGTCATGAATTTTCGCGATTTACTGACAGGGTTCAGACAAGATTTTTCTCGTCAGAAAAGGTATTCCAAAAATCGGAGAATGTCATGCTATATATATTTTACAGTTGTATATTGAGACCAAATGACATGGAGCAGGTTGAAGCGGTATTTTTTAAAGTACTTTTGTCCTCCAGGTTCAGTACCGAAAACGAAACTAGGAAGGAGTCCTGCACAGTTAAATCGGCTTTTTGAGTGCATTTGCAGGCTTTCTGTGAAATCTTACCGATGCAGTAAGACACGTAGCTTGTATAGCTTCGTTCTAAACATACTTTCAAGAATGCGCATGCTTTTATTACTACATGCTTACCCAATTTTAATCAGCGGTCACTTTGAACACGGTGAGAACAATTTGACTAATAGAGGTTAACATGGAAAAATTCAATCAGCTAAAAAGAAGAAAATGCTTAATTTACTTTTCAGAAGCTAGGTAGCAACGGATTGAAAGCATGTTTTCGTACTTCTAAAGAACATCAGATAATATTGCTCACATGTAACAATGTCTTTTTTATCGTGAAATTGTAGCACAATAGTGCTTTATATGTTTTCTTTTGTTGTAAAACCAGACCTGTGACACTGATTTGTTTGTAAACATAGCACGAACCGATTTTTTTATCACATCCTTCACAGGTCATTCTAAAGCGGCCGTAATGATGTTGTTATTGTTTCATGTTGATTACCCGCGTTTCTATGTAACGGCTACTCAGGAGTGTAATCATCCCGCTGCGGGGGAGCATGCGGGTATGTTTGCTTGATATCTTCTTATGGGTTCACTCTAAATTGTTTGAATATCGGTTCTCTTCTCTGCAAATATTAGTCTGGATGGGTTCGTTTTATTTTACAAACAAATGAGAGCCACAGGTCTGCTTTTACAACAAAGAAAGTGATAAAACACTATTGTACTACTATTTCACGATAAAAAAAAAAAAGAGAAAGTTGCATGAGCAATATTATCTGGTGTACTTAAGACGTATAAAATCATGCATTCAAATCATATGATATCTGTCTCCTGAAAATTCAGCACGCATTTTCTTCTTTTTAGCTGATTAAATTTTTCCATGTTAATCTCCATTAGTCAAATTGTTTTCATGGTGTTCAAATTGACCGCCGAGAAAAATTAGGTAAGCATGGAGGAACAAAAGCATGCATATTCTTGAAAGTATGTTTAGAACGAAGCTATACAAGCTACGTGTCTTACTGCATCGGTAAGACTTCACAGAAAGCCTGCAAATGCACTCAAAAAGCCGATTTAACTGTGCAGGACTCCTTCCTAGTTTCGCTTTCGGTACTGAACCTGGAGGACAAAAATAATTTAAAAAATACCGCTTCAAACTGTTCCATGTCATTTGGGCTCCATATACAACTGTAAAATATATATAGCATGACATTCTCCGATTTTTGGAATACCTTTTCTAGAGAGAAAAATCTTGTCTGAACCCTGTCAGTGAACCGCGAAAATTCATGACAGGATATATTCAAATTGCCTACCGGAAAATAGTCAAATTGTTTTTCAACAGACCTCCGCGGAGGTCAATATGAAACTTTACCACCCGTGTTTTGCTGCGAGCGCCATTCGTTGCTAGCGGCCGCCATTACGCATACTCCCCGTTGCGTAGGTCAGTGTGTGTGCTGTCAGCAACGGAATCATGCATTGAAGTTCATGCCTAGTAAAGAAACAAACATGAAGGGTGGCTTCTTAGAGGATTAAATTATTTCCTGTTAGGGTTGACCCATGGAGGAGGCAAAACCGAAAATGACTTTTGCTGCCCCTAAAGTGTACCCATCCTCCATAACGTACACATTCTCATTGTGCTACTCAGTAAATCAAAGAAGCAGTGTGTCGTATCTAGGATACAAACAGGAAGTTCTCGAATATTTCAGTTTTTGAAGGATTATAATAATATTTAACAAATTTACATAACAAGTTCAAGATTGATTTAATTTATATTTGTGGTGGGCGTCCCGCTCACTAGAAAGTCAAGTTCGTTTGCATTGCGTTTAAGCTTCACAGTGCACATATCCGTAGCCATAGCTGGAGCGCGAACGTCAGTCGGCACTATGAAATGATGCCTGGGCAGGTAAGTCCATGCTAAAATCGATAGAGAGAGCAGTTTCCTCCAAACATAATCGAAGGGGGAATAATGAGATTGATAATTGTACTTCGTCATCTTGACCTTCTGTAACGCTATTACTCACAATACTGGAGTATAAGGAGAGGCGGTAGAGTAGTGGCTTATGGCTAACACGCTGGACTACCAATCCAGGGATCGCAAGATCGACTCCCCCGCGTCTCCAGTCTTTCGGATGAGACAGGTCCCGTCCGTATGACCTAGTTGTTGGTAGGACGTTAAACCCGAGTTCATTCACTCTCACTCCCTCCGCTCCACCCAGCTCCACTCCATTCCACCCCACCCCACCCCACTCCACTCACTGTTCGAATATTGTAATGAACGCTGACATTTAAAAATTAGTTCTCTCGCCAACGAATTCGAGCCTCGGTCGGTGCACAGGTGAGAAATCAAAATTCTGCTTGCGGAAGGTTAGGGTTTCTTTTTTTTTCTTTTTTTTTCTCGGAGCTTCGGCTTTCGCTCTAAGAAAGGGCCATAACAGTATAAACTGTGAATTTATCAAAAGTGGGTAATAAAGCAGACACGACACTCATGAAGACATGTATAATAAAACAAGAACTTTATTTTATTTATTTTGAATGAAGAAAGCACATGATATGTAGGCAAGATCAACAAAGCACAACTGCAGTAGATAACTAGAAAGCAACTAGCACGCCTGGTAAACGCGCTATTCCATTCCCACCTGGCAATTAAACCAGTCAAGCTTCTGCCAATAAATAGCCAATATATGAGCCGCAACACGACAAACCCAACAAAATGGAATGTGCGCCAGCGAAGAAGCAGATCAGTCTGGACAGTCGCCCAGTCTGACCAGAGTCTTCGTTGTGCACTTAAAGGGTTGCTAAGTGTCTAATCTACCTCCATGCGGACAGCGAAGAGGCGGAAGCCAGGCTGATCTGAGTCTGCACTGGGCGCAGGCTCATATGTATTAAAAAGCATATTTGTGTGCATTTTTTTTTGCTTTAAAAGAAACTCGTGAAGACATCCCAAACATCGTGGAAGTGACTCAACCGAAATTTCAGTTTGGGCACTCTCAGGAGTATTGTATTTGTAGATGCCTGATTTTTCAATTGCCTGGTGGGAATGCAAGCATATAAACAAGAATTACGCGGAATGCGGTGTCTTGACTGTCTGTGCGTTGTCATAAAACAGAGCTAAACGCAAAAACTCGACCAACGGCGATATTGGAAAAATAGAATCTATCATTGGTCTCCGATGCGGACAGGGAAATCCCAACCCGAGGGCATACGGGGTGTGTCGGAAACGAGGCTTGCCGATTTTCCGACACACCCCGTGTGCCCGAGGGTTGGGATTTCCCTGTCCGCATCGGAGACCAATGATTAGACCAATGCGGACAGGGAAATCCCAACCCGAGGGCATACAGGGTGTGTCGGAAACGAGGCTTGCCGAGTTTCCGACACACCCCGTGTGCCCGAGGGTTGGGATTTCCCTGTCCGCATCGGAGACCAATGATTGATTATTTTTCTTACGTACGATAATATTAACTTAAAATTGAACGGGGAACTGAGAGGCCTATTTCATGCGAACGTGTATAAGTGTAAGTAGTACAACCGTGTCACCCTCATGGCTGCTGTAGTGAACAGACAAGTAAAAAATAGGTCCTTGACAAATTCACATTTTTACATTTTCTGATTGAAATTTTGAGATTTTCTAATTGAAATTTATATTCAACAAAATTTGTATTGCGACGACTACAGAAAGCGCGTGTATGACGTTAATTGTGACGTAACGTCAACGCCATTTCATAACGTCTTCAAAATGGCGGCCTCCTCGACAGTCTTTGTCACGGTCAAACATTGATTATTTTGGATCTTTTTCCGACCTTAAGACCTTGAAACAGGCTATAATGGGATTATACAGAATGAATAACCTTTCTTGGGTTGGATTTTATCGACGTGGCAATTCATTTCTATGAAAGAATAATGCATAAAGTATTGAATCGTCAAGCCGGGCGCACCGTATTTCAAGGAGCGCGTAGTGGTACACCGAATTCAAGCTCGTGTGAGCTGTCCCAGCCCATGGGCAAGACAGAATTTTCCAGCACCGCTAAAAATAGAACAAACTCTGTCTCGTAGGTAAGAAAAGTAATACCTCCCAGCGAGCTCACAACGTCGAGATGTGATGACGTCACGTCGATGTTAATATGATATCACTTCAACGTAATGTGCCTGCTGGGATATATCTGGCTTGCTTCTGTCCGTCCTACGCGAGACAATTAAACAAAATAATGAATACATAAAAACAGAACAATGAATACACTGATTAATCTTGCTTACAAAAACGACAGCAATGTTACTCGGAGAAGCTGTATATCAAGACCGATGGCTGGATGGATGAATTAGGTTCTTGCATCTCGTTTTAAGGTCTTAATCTCTTTAAACAGCACATGCATTTGAGCCATTTCAAAATTTTCAATGGACAGTTTACCTGTCGAGACTTACAAAATTTGTGTAATAGTTATACCATGGTTTGCTCGCCTGTACGGGGAGATAATCCACGAGCTAAAACGCTCGTGGATTATCTCCCCGTACAGGTGGACAAACCATGGTATAACTATTTTATACCACCCTTACCAGTGCGGACCTTTATCATTGCGAAATATGGGCTAAGGTTGGCATTTTCTGGTAAGGGTGGTATAAAACGTACATACCAACCAATGAAATTTGGCCAATATTTTTTTCCTTGCATATAAGTAAGGCACAAAATACACAAAACAAAAATAAGCTAATATATGTAACAACTGATATTAAGTAAGCATATAAACAAACAAAACATAACATCTAATAAGTTATTGGCCTAATATTTACATAGATGTCTGCCATAATATTTATACAAGCTGCAATGAGTTTGATTAAATCATTCATTGAAACTGAATCGTATTGACTAAGATTTTCAAATAATTGTTTATTCTTCATGATTATTTTAATGAGACATCAGCCTGTAGCTTAAATAAATATTGCTATAAAAAGACTGAGCGAAGCCATTATATGTGACAGTGTCTGGCATTTTGAGCCTTACGGAGCGAAAATCGGAAATTATGTTTTTAACATTTTCATATTTATTAATGCTTCCAGAACAGATCTTGAGAAGCACGAAGGAATAGTGCTAAGGTTTACTGCAAAAGCAAACGAAATTCACACCCACCCGTATTTTTTAATTTCGTTTTCCTGATTGGATATAATTTACATACTAGCTGGAAAAAACTTTATAACTCTGGTTCGCGACATCTCTTTTTCAAAGATCTATAATGCGAACATTCTTAAAAGAGTATAGATGAAGAAAATTAAACACACCGATAGAAATGTTGAATCACGCTTTTCAGGAGACGCTTTGAAATTCATTAGTCAGTGCGCGGAAATACAATTAACTCTACGTGCAGATTTTATGACGTCACTTTCAAATCACGTTTCGTGACGTCAACGTCGCACCTCCACAAGGCTCGAAATCTCAGGCACTGTCACATATAGCCAAACGTTTCTCACAAGTAGTCCAATTTAATGTTTTTTTTTAAGGGCAACTCTGCCCATCTTGCTCTCTTCAGCTCTTTTCATTAGGGCTCAACTCTATGAAGAAAGAATCTGCTTCCCTTGAAGGAACTTGCCCCGTTTAAGAGCTGACCCATTTGGAAAGACTGTGCTGCCCAGAAAAACAAACAAGAAGTCACAAAAATTGTTACCCTTTGCAAATTTGGTGGAAAAGAAATGAGCTGTCGCCTGACAGCATATCTCGCCTGAACTGATGCTTGCCCCTCTCACATACATCTGTAGTTATGGCTTGCACTACCTAAAACTTCATGCAAGCGTGTCCATTTATTGTCAACATATTTATAAGCGAACGGTTTAAGATAAAATTCTATATCAATGACCTTGACTTCAGGATCACCAAGTGGGGTTGGGGTAGTACTTTGTGAAAACTCAAGCTAGTATCTTACATCAGTTCGACTGAATCCATCTCAAGCATTATGGAACAGTTTGCTATCAGAATACTTTAACAAAATCCCGAATTTCTAAAATGCATGACCTTGACCTCAAGGTCTTGAGTGTAGTTGGGGTGGTACTTTGTAAAATTTTGGACCAATAAATAACTACAGTGCAAATATTAAAAGAATCCGTTCTCGATAAACGGAGATATACCTGATGGTAAACCTTAAAGTGAGTGGGACCATATTGTTGAGCCCTAAGCCCCACCACAGGGTCTGACCCTGGGTTATAGTTTTATGTAATAAAAATGTATGCTATGATATGATTATGCTCCAAATATGGGAGGGTTCTTGCCAGTGGTTGCTGAGATATGAAAGGTTAAAAAGTCCAATGTAAAACTTTGAAGTGAGTGACCTATTTTTGACCCCTCAGCCCCACCCAAGGGTATGAGTCTGGAGTATAGTGTTATGTAATGCAAGGTGATGCTATCATATGATTATGTTCCAAATATAGAAAGGTTCTGGCCAATGGTTGTTGAGATTTGAAAATTTCAAATGCTTTGTCGTAAAACGTTAAAGTGTGACACCCACGTTTGGCCAACGCTCACGCCCACGCCGACGTCAGGGTGACAACAATAGCTCCCTATACTTCCGTACAGGCGAGCAAAAAATTATCAAACCTTAATCGTGTGCATAAACCTAATAACAACTCGTACATGTAACTGTCTAAAATTGCATTGACTGTCAAGTCTCACTTGTATTTTGATTAAAAATAACGAGCTCTAGATTCGTGGTGAGTAATTCTGAGACATTAGTTTCTTATCTGTCCGTGAAAATACATTGGAACCCCTCATTAGCGAGACTGATCACAGAGCTTTATGACCCTTTCAACAGTATTCCAGTCAGTAAGAGATGATGGCAGGTTGAACCCCGTTTGCGGCGTGGTTCGAATTGGGTACAGCTAGCACAGTACACCAGACCTTATCCTACTGGGCTACATTGTGCTGTGGCTCCCTTCCAGTCATTAGAACTATTAATTGAACCCTCATGAGCATTTTCTGCTGAGTCACTTGGGGAGCGTCGTTGCGAGAATTGAAACAGGACAGAACAGGATCATGAGCATTCTCGTGAGAGGTAAATAAACTTTCGTCATGACAACTCTTGTTTGGCGCATGGACTTATAGATATTATCCAAATTTGGATAAAAATGGCAACGATTGATCGAATAGCTGCCGAACTTATCCGAATGTAATTTCCCAGAAATGCAAGATCGACGTGAAAAGAATCGACTATTGGTGACAATGCACTCATGAAATGTTTTATATGTAATAAGGGTCGCAACCAATGGTTTTATGAAATATTGACAGAAACTATAATCCCAGAAATATCATCATATATCCGGAGCTCTAAATATTTACATAGCATTTAATTCAACTACTTGCATTGCTTAAGAAAGTGAAAGTGGCGTTTGTCTTATAACAAAAAGAACAACAATCTCAGTCAAAAACGTGATGTTTAATCATTCCTAATTCAGACAATGACTGAATCTTGTGAATGTTATAAACACCAATTGGGTGTATTCCTATCAACTTGTGCACGTGAGCAATCATGTCTGGGCATTACATGTAGCAATTTGTTCTAGACATTCCTTAAAGGTTGTGCGTATGTGGCCGACTATTGTGTCATTTGACGGTTCAGCCAGGTAAACGTTACCAAATATGTCCGACACTGCCATATGTACGTACTCTCATGTCTGTTTCACCGGTAAGTTATTCCCTTTTTAACAGCCACCTTTAAATCTAAACGCACCTGTGCCGACTACATTGCACAGGCGTAGGCCTTACAAAGAACCGGTGCAGGCTGAAGTCAACACTGAAGTGCATTTTTTAAAAATGAGACAATTTTTGCGCATTCTGCCAAAAATGAGAAAAGTTATCTCAGAGTCATCCTCAAAACCCAATCTTTCAAGAGCTCTGTCTAAAACTATGCGATGGCATTAGATCTCAGTTTCAGCATCCTCAACTAGCTCATAGTCCAACAGATGGGCGAACAGTGAAGCGTCTTTACCAGCCGAGAAACGGCCATATACTTTCAATACAGTAGCCACATTTCCCGTATGAACAATCCCCTCCCAGGTGGAACCTAGCTTCCTTTTCAGATGATGCCACAAATCCCCTATCACAACGAACACTTCAATAGCCTGTGGAATATCCAGCCTGAACGTATACCGCTTGTTTGTCATTAAATCCCCTGACACTGGTTCGTGTAACGTACACCGCTGCCACCGGTGATAGGTCCTTGGAAAAGCCACGACCGCCGGATTCGGCTCCTGGCAAATAATCAAGTACCGGTAGGCACAGTCTAATGTTTGATTTTCTCCCTCGCCTTCTGTGGCGTACAAGGAGAAAATATAGAACCCTTCCTTAGGACAGCGAATCATGTACGTTGCTCCTGCTTCGTTACGTGATTTCAAGAACACATATCTGTCAATATCTGTCACTGCACCCTCTTCAGCGTCATAGTACTGAAAAGTGTGCGTCACTTTGACGTCATTGCCCATTTTGAACATAATGTCTAAATAGTCACTATTAGAGACAATCAGAGAATCTAGCTGATTCTCGGCAGTGATGCCCAATTTATCCATGATTGGTGTTGCTCCGAAAAATGGCACAGGAGGGTATGAAGGCGCAATGGCACCAATCATCTGTGAACAGTTTATCATGAATGAACAAGCACTTTCGAGACAGTCAGAATGCCAGTAGTCACCAGTGTAAACAGAGAAATAGTAGGCACCAGCTTTAGGCAAGTTCACTGTGAAGATTGCTTCATTTTTGACATATCTTAATAACGTTCTGCCTTCAAGACTGCCTGTGTTGCTCGATTTATCATATGGTTCCAAAAGTGAACCGAAACCAAGAATCTTTGGCATTATCACTCGTATTTCAGCATTTCCTGTTTCAGCGTGTATCACGGCACCATAATTCGAATAGAACCGGAGACCGTAATTAAAAAATGGTGACTTCACAACTGGCAGATTCAGAAACTCTGAGAAAGGTAGTGGTATTTCTAAAAGCTGCCAGGACGAATCATCAGGATAATGTTGATAAATGTAATCCTCAGGATCTGTCAGAAAATAAAATTCGTCATATTTATGGAACATTTCCGGTAGGTCATCTTTAGAGCCAGTCACGTGACGGGCTGCCCATGTGCAGTTGATAAGACGCCAGCTTCCGTCAATGGCTACTGCGGTCCAGGAATTTCTAAAAGAATTTCCGGCTATGGGCATTCCTGGCTTGTACCCAGCTCCTTTTGAGTATCCAAGAATAATCTCACAGTGGATTCCGGCATAGCTGCAAATAAACAAAAATATGTTATAATGCAATTCAAATAATAGTTATTTTTATTGGCAACCAATGTAAACCTTCCCGTCTTTAAAGTATAAACATGAAAATGGTATGTTGCAGCTGAGATCTTTTTACCCAATCAATACGTTTACCACTTACATAAAAGAATAAAATAAACAAGAAACAGAGTTTAGGTTTCTATACATAGAAGTGCGACCTTGATTTCAGTAGTGCTGTATCAACTTTGGAAGCATTTCTGTAGCTAGTTTTACAGTAATAGAGCTATTAAGCATTCTGAACAGCTGACTTTAACAAAACAAAATGCGTCAGATTTTAGAAACGGGTTGTCAGGGTACCTAAACATTACACATTCCGAAACCTCAAGATAATCAAAAACTGAATCTGATATTTTCTTCTCACCAAGTTACAACAAAGATACCATTTTCATCGCTATATCTTAGTTTCTTTCAAAACCATTCAATGCATCAGAGTTTACATATTTTTTCAATGACGTTTATTCAAATATTAAATTATTCTATTATATAAACGTAATGCTACATGCATGTCAAACTTCTATAGACTTGACTGTAATTCTTCCATACCTGCATAATTTCTTAAACAATTGATGGTACGTCTCCTTCCCACTTTTAACTCCTTTCAGTATAGACGCCGAGGCGTTCGGTCTTATGATGTCCTTTGTTGTTTTGCTGAGATCTTTGGCGATGATCCACCTGAAGAGGGCTCTGTAAAAGACAAAACCATAATGCATCAACATTGGTTATTATGGTAATACCTCATGGAGACTTCTACATGTACATATAACCACTGCAAATCTTTTTGAAAAGTGGACTTCATGATTTCTGAAGCTCTATTGATGCTCAGTGATGAAATTCCCGACTGCTGCATTAGAAACTGTACTTGTTGACTATCATATCTCTAGGAATGTTTTCCACCATTTTTACAAGACGAACAACGATTGCAACTTCCTGTTTGCTTCCCTGCACGACAAAACCCTCAGAAGGAGCCTTTTCTTCAAGAAAAGAATTGTCTGCAACAGAAGCGAATTATTTCCTTCAAGAATTCATCCCCGTTTAGAAGGGAGGCAAAAGTTAAACTGGTAGTGTTGTCTTCCCTAAAATTTACCAAAATCTTACTTGGCTTACCTTATGTCGAGATCGCTAACATATGACGATTTCTAGTTGAACAATATAAACGACATATAAAGCAATAGCGGCGAAGTAAATGTAATTGAGCCGTGACAAGACAAAACCAACAAACTGACATGTACGCCCAGCGAAGATTCAGATCTGCCAGGGCATCTGCCCTGTCTGATTACTGTCTTCGCTGTCCGCATGGAGCTAGCTAAGTTTCTTGGCTTCCCATTAAGCGCACAGCGATGACTCTGGATCATATAATACTCAGGCTGATTTGAGTCTTCGCTGAGCGCACATGGAACTTCGTTAGTTTTGTCGTAGCATATTGTTTTCTCCTGAACTATGTATATTGGCAACTTCACATAACAAACAGAACTAACAAACAGAACTAACCTGACTTTCTCCAGTTCATTCTGACAACCTCTCGTTAAATCACGAACAAGATCAGTGAAATTGTTGTAGTCCCTGTTAGCAAGCTGAAAACATATAAAATAACTTTGAAAAATGCTTAACCCTTAAAGCGCTAAAAATTAACATAGTTGAATTGGCAAACAGTGTAGATCCAGATGAGGTGGCTCATCATGAGCCACCTCATCTGAATCTATACTGTTTGCCCTTTAGTGTTCGAATTCTCAAAATGATATTGCTTGGACGAAACATTTTTTGAAATTCTGCAGACGTAAATTTTGTCGTCTGCTTTTTGGCGCTTTAAGGATTAAGATTTTACACGTTCTACCTATAGCAATATGAATGAGCCCATAGCCTTATGAGTGAATTCGAAGTTTCTACTCAATCAAGATCTCTGAAAAAAGATTTCAATAACGTGATGCATTGGTTCTTCGCATTTCAATTCTCCTAATTGATTATGGTAAAATGGTATATAGCCCTACTGTTCTAGCTTCGATCAAGATCGACCTCGCTGAGGTCTAATACTGGTTGATTTCCATTCCACCTTTGACAGGGTCCGGATGGATGCATGCACAATTTAATTTGTTTATTTTGCTTCCATCCTGGTTTCCGATTTCTCATTTCTCATTCGCAATGAAAGACAGCTCAAAATAATTTAAAATAGTAACTGCTGGGAGGTTAAACTCTGGTCCCCAATATTCTAACTGTCTGTTTGCAAGGAAACGTGAAGGTACCGAACTGTCTTTGTGGAGAAACAAACGAAGGCCCACCTTTAGTAACGCCCGTTTCTGCAGATACCTGAAAAGCAGTCATATGTGAATATTACAACAACTTTGGCTGACAAATCACTAAAACTTCCAGAATTTGAGTACCTCTATTGATCTTTTGTCAATTTGTTCAAATATGGCTGGTGACTTGTACAGCTGAGACTTCCTGGTTTCCGGCGGCAGAATTGCAGGTCGCATGGAATGATCATAGAGGGCGTTTCCATCTACTTCGCGATCCTGAAAAATTTCAAAGCAGTGTTTATTTATAAGATTTTTTTTCTCGACTGTAATACAAGCGTCAACGTTTTATAAGACATTTCTATCACATTCAGTCCATATAAGTACTCGAAACCATTTCTTCAAGTTTCAGGAATGGTCTAACAATAGTAATATGGCAAGCCCAATGCACAATAAGCCTTCAGACCAGGGTTTGAGATTTAAATCTTTGATCCTGGGTTTTAAATTTCAATCCTAGTCTTTTAACTTTTCAAAATCACGTTTCGAAACATGCATTTCTCAAACCAGGGCTTATACTTAAACCACGGACTGAATCCATTGTTTACGAATATCAAAGATTTGGTAGTTTCAAAATTAGGTCTGAAACTTTTTCAACCTGTAGTTTAAAGCAGCAGCGACTATGGCCCGACAGAAAAAATGAACATGTCAAAATTTGGCAGTTAAGTCTATTGCAAAAGCAGTCAAGTGTTAAAATATTTATGGGCAATGCTGTACCTGAATTTGAGGCTAACTTTCTTGTAAAACACAAAAGGTGGAAAATTATCATGTAAAACATAAAAGCCTGGAAAATTATCAAACAGTTCACCGACAGAAAAAGGCAGATGGATCCCTTTTAAGTTTCTTAAACAAAACAAACATGATCCCTATTTTTTTTTTCTCAAAACTATGTCAAAAGTCCTTAGAGCGCTACAAACGAAAATAACTGAAGTTGAAACAGCGTCGATCCAGACGAGGCGGCCCTCATCCGGGTCTACACTATTTGCCTTCTTGTCATTGAATTCACAATATTATATAGCTTATAGAAAACATTTTTGAAAATATATAAGCAGACGTTAATTTTGTTGTCTGCTGTTTTAGCACTTTATTGGGTAAATACGCATGCGCAGTTACCTTTTCCGCTATCAAGAGCAGCATTTCCTGACTCTGTCTATCCAACATCCGGGAAGTTCTAGCTTTGTCTTCGGAACCCACTTTGTCCGTTATAGCACGCATGCGCTCATCTCGTAAGCGCCGGAAGTGCTCTTCCATTCTCTCTCGCTCTGCAACGAGATTTCGCGAGTTCTGCTGAATAGTCATCTGATCCATGCCTGCCAACAGTTCTGATGCGGCTCTTTCTTTCTCTGTTTCAAGATTTCCGTCTAACTTTTTCATTTCTTTTTCTCTTTCTTCTGAGAGAAATCTTTGCAGGCGCATTTCCTCCTCTCTGTGTCTGTCTTCGAGCGTCCACTGAGCATCGAAGACACCGCTGTTTTCAAAGTCCTGGAAAAAGATTTCAGCTACAGTAGTCATTCATGGATACGTACAAATTTTACATTCAAGAAATTCATCGTCGTAACCAGACGCTCTTTTCAAGAAACCTTGAATTACCTTTAAATGCCATTGATTAATGCAACAAAGTGTCAAGATTTTGTGTCAGGAATTTTCATAATCAGGAACATTTAAAACAAGTCCTTACGAAATAAGAAAACTACTTAGTACAGTACTACGTAAGTAGTCAATTCCAGGTACCTCGAACACTGGTATCTCAAAGTATCTTCTTAAAATAAAGAATATATTTCCTATCTTTATTTTACATTTCAACTCATGTTATCTCAAACTACTGATATCGCAAAGTAAATTTTCTGGCACCAGAAAATTTTACTCTGAGATATCAGTAGTTTTGACTGAAGTTCGACTTCGAGATATCGAGAGTTGACTGTATTGAAATCAAGGAAACAAGAATATGGAGATACTGATACATTCCTTATTTCTTAAAAGAATCATAGTCTATGGGGTCTAGGACTCGAGCAGTCTTGTAGATTCTGTTAAGGTGAATGGGTATACTTTCAGGGGAGCAACTCTGCCATTTTTATTTTTGCCTTTCGCATTAGGGGTCAACTCTTAAAGGGAGAGAATTTGCTCCTGGAGAAAATGTTTTCAAGAGTAATTCCCTTTTTGGAAGGGTTTCGGTTTTCCAGGGAAGCAACTTGGAAGACTACGATTGTTTTATTCAAATTACATTTACCTGGTAGCTCTGAAGCACAGGCCGGGGCCTACTGTAAGCGCCTCCGGTCATCAGACTGTACTCCATTGTATTTGGAGTCTGTGCAATCCAGGTGCTTCCATTCATAGTACGTGGTGTCACACTGACAATGCTGGAACCAAAACTCGTGTCATGTAAATTTTCCTTCGACTTTGACTTGACTCCACTGGGGCTGCCCCGCGGACTTGCCCTCGGGCTTGGCTTTGGACTGAAGTTTGGAGCAGCAGGAAGAGCAGGCTTCGGCCGGCCCGTAGGCTGAAAGAAAATAAAATAAGCATGAGTTAAATGAACAGGGTTCGAGGTTATAAAACTTGAGATTAATCTCAAACTCAAAATAAAGCACACTGATTGGCTGCTTCCGAGCATGAGCTCGGAAGCAGCCAATCAGTGTGCTTTATTTTGAGTTTGAGAAATGCTCGGAAGCAGCCAATCAGTGTGCTTTATTTTGAGTTTCAGAATGTACTCAAGTTTTATAACCTCTGGGCCAGGCCTAATGCTTAATTGTCAAGCCAAAAACTGTATGGACATGTCAGTCTCTGGTTTTGAATCCAACCCGATGTGACATTCAATCAAATACATCACAATGTACAGATTTTTTTAATTGTAAAATATTGCATTTAAATCATATGAAATGGAGGCATTTGCGACAGTATATGAGGATAATATCACATAAACTATGCTTAGAAAACGTTATGTCTTCCCAATCACTCGCAAATAGTATTACCACGCCGGGTAAACGAGCTATTCCATGGGCAACATTACAACGCAAAGGCAGAGTAGGATCACAAGCTGAGCTTATCAGTTTTGTACTATATTTCCAAATCACTCGCGAATAGTATTACAAAGCCAGGTAAACGAGCAATTTCATTTTCACCTGCAAGTTTAAAATCCAAGCTGCTGCAAGTACTTAGTCAAAATATTACAATTCTATTCGACTCAAATGTATTAAAAGCATATTCATGCACATTTGTTGTAAAGTAAAAGAACAGGAGGAATTATCATGAAGTTATCCTGAAATTTGACAAACCGAGATACCATAAAACTTATGAAAACCCGAAAAAGTTGCCAAAAATCATAAAACTTATGAAAGTAGCCAAACCGAAATTCGGCATGGCAACTTTCAAGAGTTTTGTGATAACTCAACATATTAATCTTTTATGAATACGATTTTGTTTTATTTCAATTTGTCTGTCGAATAGCAGCTACCTGTTTTATTTTAGCAATCCATTTGTAAAAGCTAGAAATTTTAATTTCTAAATAGGTATGGAAAACTGCATGTTCGTCTGGCGTGATTACTGCCGTGCATTTAGCAATATTTGATATTAATCATGTTAATATACAGATTTAGAGAAAACGTTGACTTTGATCTGAAAACATTGTCATCCAAATGACTGGAAGTGGAAAGTACGGGGCCGTTTTACCAAACAAATAATAATCAAATGTAGAGCGCAATGATAAGCATCTATTAATTTATACGTGCAATATTTAGTTTAAACAGTATTTTATTCAACATATAAACATACACAATCAATTCATACAAGAATAATAAGAAAGGATTCGATAACAAGCTAACTAGCTTATAAACATCGTCTCCTATGTGCAATATTTGTTCTATTGATTTTTGTAAAAAATAATGTATCTGCTAATGTTAGGTTCAGAGGGCACACATGCTGATATTTGCAGAATACTTCTATGTAAGGTAAAATCAATAATTATCAGTCATAATTTTAAGCTGAGTGTTAGCCCTGAACTGCGCATAGACAAAAACAAAGCCAAATATGGAATTCGCTTTAACTCGGATATTTCCGGAACGTCAGCGGAAGATATGAATACTGTTTATGATATTTTAAATTATTTACAAGAGTCACGTATGCAAATTAGATAATGGTATGTAGTAAACATTTTTTTGCCGACATTTAAAATATTTTCCTTGTGTAAAGTTTAGATACGAGAATTGAACAGAACAGAACAGAACAAAGTTTAGCATTGTTTAGATATCAATCATTGGTTTAGACCAACACAAAAAGGATAAAATAAGGCAGACCATTAACTCTTTACGCATAAAAAGAGCAGACGACAAAATTTACGTCTGCAAAAATTAAAAAAATGCCTTGTCCAAGACATTTCAAATTGAGACTTCAAAGACTAGAGGGCAAACAGTGTAGATCCACATGGGGCGGCTCATTATGAGCCGCCTCATCAGGATCTGCGCTGTTTGCAAAATATGCTATTTTCGTCACTGGTGCTTAAAGTGTTAACTAAAATATTTTCATATTTTAAATGGGGTAATTTAAATGAAGCAGAAAAAGATGTTCACTCAACAAACAAGATATGTTTTGACCAGGGTGTCTTGTTCAAAGTAAAATCAAAAATCAAATTACATTTTGCAGATATGGTTTGGACGGACACTCGACTTTGCTGGGGAAAAAACAGTGTGATTACAGCCTTAACATGATGATACTATGACCATTAAGGCAACAGTCGCATTAACATAAGTGTAATGCAACTGTCAGTGATTAGATTTAATTAATGCCCATGGGGTATACTTTCCCGGGTTTTTTTCGCAATATTTACAACGGGGCACAACTTTTTTGACTCTCTGTTTGCCTCGCTAGACAACGGAGCCCTCAAAAATGGGGCATACTCTTAAAGGAAAGAATTTGATGCAATGGCAGCAAATGCTTTACTTTAAAAAATGGCCCCTTCTCTCACCATTTTTTCATTGAGAAATACCCTGTCAATTGTTTTTATCTGGAGCTCTAAATTGGAGGCAAAAATGAAAACTAGCATACTATTTGCTTCCTTGGAACCTTAGATAAGCCGTGTTGCGAGAAAGCCTATCTTAAGGCATTTGCCAGCTGCACATGTCCAATCTAACCTAAGCAATCTATATACAATCTGATCAGGATATGTAAATGTCGCATTGTACCATATTTAAGATCCCGATATTGTTTGGGCAAATTTTGCATGCTCAGGCTGATGTGCAATGGAACTCCGTTTACGGTCAAAACGATTTCCGCCCAGAGTCCAGCAGGAATCGAACCCTGGCCGCCAGCTTAGCATACCAGCGCTTAACCCACTGAGCTACAGGAGCTCCTGCATGCTCCTGCCATACTGCGTATGTTTGCAGACCGGTCTGAGCATGCGCAGTCCGGATATCCATTATGACATACTTTTCCAAAGACGGTGAAATGATATAATAAACAAACCTTCAATCTTGTACTTACGTGTAAATGTTTCCTATTTTATAAGCTTCACATTCTTTATAAACCTAAGAGATCTTAAGTGACAAGTTTGCGTTTTTGCACATTTGTCAACAACACGGTGACAACTGACCCAAATCAAACAGGGGCACACTATTTTGGATGAGTAAACAGATGACAACAGACCCGGGTTTAAATATTTATCACATTTAATGTCAAATGTTTGACAAAAAATGCACCACAGGTCTTGTCCTTATATATAGTTTCCATACAGACTCACTTGCCTCAGTCAAATGGCAAGGTCAGATATCTTCTAGATACGTGGACAAATGAGTCCGCCAATATGGGCGCACTCAGCCCGGACCTGTTTAATGTATAAAACAGTGATCGGTGATTCTGGGAAGGGCACCATAATTGGAAAAAATCGGCAAAACAAGCTCCTACATGCGTAGACGACCGAAAATCTGAAACCCAGGTTCGGCGCCCCAATCCAATTTGAAGTTTTTAAAGCTAGGTTTGGAGACTACATGCGAATTTGGCGTAGCATATACTTGTATACTCCATTCAATATAGACAATAATAAGTTGCTCTGTTGACAACCCTTTTAATATCGCAATAAAAGAGTCCATAAAATGTGTCATTTGACAACAATAGAGAGTCCTCATTAAGAGTGAAGTCAACCGCCTAGGTGAAGCAAATTTGGTCCTTGAATGCGCGAAATGACGGGAAAACATTTCACGAGAGAAATATCAAAGGGACATATGTCAGGTTAGAATGATGCGCATACTTCAGAATCAGTGTCTTCACAGAGCACTTATAATTCACAAATATTCAAAAGTAAACAATAAACTTGAAATTCGCAACTGCATTTTTAGTTAAGTATGTGTGTGTGTGTGTGTGGGGGGGGGGGGGGGGGTCTTCGCTGTCTGCTCTAAGGAGCTAGCTCAGCCCCTTAGGCAGGGCGGATGCCCAGGCTGATCTGAGTCTTCGCTAGGCGCACATGCCATTTTGTTGGTTTTGTCATGTCGCGGCTAAATATGCTTTTTTTCTGACGGACAGAACTCTGTTGTCAGACGGATCTAGATCTTTGACATTGTTTTGGAAGATAAAATCCCATTTTAGTGCAGAATTACACACGACTGATTCACATATTTGAAGTAATTTTTGAAGGTAAACTCCCGTCTTATAACGGAATAGATATGGTGACGTCTGTTATGTGACGAAATTAAAATGCAGTGCATGAAACTCTGTCATGTCTGTACAGCCACGTTCAGACTCCATCGGTACCAAATTTCGACAAGCGATGTATCCGCGGCCGAGATGGTTCTAATCATAAATGAGTGGTCACAACATATGTTTTGAAAGGAGAAAATAGAAGAAAAACGTCATAGATTTATCGTCAAATAATCAGCTGGTGCAACTCACGTGTCATAATTAGACTTTTCTCTTACTCCAGGCGGCTTTCAGTTTGACCACTCATAGATAAAATATTTATATCACCCGGCAAGGTGTTCAATACATCTTCAAATTTAGTTCACGGTATATTTGTTCAGTTTGAAACGTAAATAATAATAGAATTTAGCATAAAAAGACGGTGTTTTCGACTACGATATCCCGCACTGCGACACCATCCCCCAACATCCCAAACCCGACAGTGCATTAACATCAGGCCGCGATTCCATCGCCTTTGTGCAACTACAATATACCCGAATACAGATTTTTTTGGCGTCAAGCACTTGTATTGTTGGAACTTTTGAATAAGGTACAAAACTCGAGTTCCAGATGCAATATCATAATATAAACATGTTTTGATATGTAAATCTACATTGTAACATCATTATGTGAAGGTTGTTTCTTTTAGTATTTATGCAAATTTTGCCCATTCAAGAGTGGCGACCTAGTTTTCCACCGTGAGAAGATTTAGTCGTAAATAGATACATCAAAACGGTCTCAGGCATATTAATATCAGTTAATGATAGTAAGTTACCACTATATTTACATACTAATTTCTCCAAGATATTTTTTTCAAGGAGTGAAAGCATTATAACTTATGTGCTCTGTCTTGGTGCGTTCAATTTGATAAGAATTCTTCTTAACAAGGGAGAAGAACTATAAGCATATAGCTTTCGTTCTAATCCCATAGCTTGTACTGATATGTCATTTGTACATGTATGTATATATGTATGTCCATGGAAAAGCGAAAGAAATAGGTTTAAACCAATCGGATAAGTTTTTTTCCATATGGGTACTAGTGCAAAGTAGTCATATTTCACTGTTATAAAATTTATATACTGGCAATGAAAGAAATGCTTATTATTACTGCTTTTTTTTTTTTTAATAAAATTATTGTCTTAGATTTCGATATGGTCCCTGTCAAAAGGCGGTCCTTGATTCTGTACGTCTTGGTACTCGTATATACCCAGCAGGCACACAAGGTTGAATCAATATTGATTCAACCTTGTGTGCCCAGTGGGTATGATTATTTGGGTACATCTCCATGTTTTCCGCCATTTTACAAAGTTTAGTTAAAAAACAGTTACTGCTACTTCCTCTTTGCTTCACTGGACCAAACTGGGGTATACTCTTAAAGGAGAGACTTCCGTTATAGTGAACCCCGACTGGGAAGGGAGACAAAAAAAAGAGGCAGAGTTGCTTTCCCTGAAAGTGTTCCTAGTCACTTTTGATCAAGGTTTGTTTAATGAGTTTAACTGTTTTCAAATCACTGATTCTATTTCAATGATTGTATTTACATGTATTATTCAACGAAGTCTTTGCTGAATACAGCGACCGGTCAAAGTTCCAATTTGACCCAAAATGGATATGAAGCATTATTAAGAAGGTCAACCACCCGAGTAGTGTGGGGCTAGACTTCAGATCTGTCTGCTCTTATTACATGTTGTGTTAATGAGATATTTTTATTGCGTCCCTGAGGTTTAGGATTTAGTTTGGGTTCAGCCATGGTGGGCCAAATATTGTATCACAGGCATACAAAGTTTGTCGAGAGGTATATACTGGTATATGTGTTGGGTTTGTGTGTGTCCGTAATTTGTAAGCGCAATTCCTTCCAGAACGGTTTTCAACCGATTCTTCTGATAGGCTTTAGATTGTTGTTCAGATTCGTAGGCCTATCTGATATGGTTTGGTGATGTACATATTACTTGGTCAGTTTCCCATGTGCAGTTCAAGTATTTTGAAAGCTATATCCCTTTGCATACTGTATTTTATTCGTTAAATGACTTTATTTCTCCACTCCAAAACAAACCCGAAAATCTAGATCCGTCTCATAAGACGGGTCTAGATTTTTGGGACTGTTTTGGAAAAAATCCTATAAAAGAATTTAACAGACTTTATTACTGACGATGCGTTATTAGCCGAAACTACGTAGTCTGGACCATGTTCCTACTTCTGTATGTATTCTCTGCTCTTGAAGGAACTTTTTCAGATTTTGATTTTACATATTTGGGGTAATTTGGAAGGAAACCTCTTCGTCTTATAGCGGAATAAATACGGCACAAAGATTTTCAAGTCCGCTATGTGTGCATGTGTCCAAGATGTGGCTGTAACTTAACAAATTAATTTGAAACTTGAAAGGTTCTTTGGCATACTTGGAAGATGTGCGTATACCATTAGTCTCCTGCATTTTCAAATTATGTCGCTTTACAGACCAAGAACATTTTTTCTGATCAAAGTACAGCAGTCAACCCTATCTTAAGGGTCACCTCTTTTAAAGCAAAAACCTGTCTTAAAAGGCCTAAAGTAGCATTTTCAGTGAACACGGATCTGTATTAAGCAAGCACCTGACTTAGCAAGCAGTTTTGGTCCTTCCCTGGGGAAGCTTGCTTATTAGTTAAGATACGTTTGACTGTAGACCATTTTGGAAATGGTTTCGTCGTCTCGAGAAGCGAAAAAAAAGGAAGACAAAATTGTTTCCCTTCGTCAAAAGGGCACAAAAACATGGAGACATACACATTCACCTTAAAGGCAAGATCTTAACGAGCTAAAACGTCTTGAGTGATGACAGATTATTATGGTTTAATCATGACCCGACCTTGAGATTGTCTAATCAGTTAACTTTTATTGTCAGTTGTTTACTTTAGCTAAATGGAGAATCTGACATAAACACGACATTATTTATTAAGGTGAGTGGTACACTTTCAGGGGAAGCAACTCTGTCATTTTCATCTTTGCCTCCCTTGTCAATGGGGAGTAATTCTCAAGCAAGTGTTTACTCCCTTTGTGAAGTAAAAATTCGTGGTGTTTTCTCAAAACTCCTGAAAGTGGCCAAACCGAAATTTTGGTTTGGCCACTTTCAGGAGTTTTGTAATAACTCAACCAATTCTTTTGCTTCTAAGCAAATCTTCATTATGCTTTCCATACATATGGCTTGACTAGCTCTATTATATTTTGGCTAAATATTTGCTGAATCTTAAAATTTTAATTTCCAGATGGTTATGGAATTGTACCTTTACCAGGCATGATCTTTGCAGCAGCAGCAAGACTGATGTATGTTGAGCCACATTTACCATTTAGTACTGCCGATCTCATACAAATAAACAAGCGACAAAAAGTTTAACACAGGCTGCAGATATCTTTATAAGTCTATGCTCTCAATTCAAGCCCCACCTACAGAAGCAAAAAGCTGGAGCTGCCCTGAAACCTGGAGCTGCGCGCTACTGATGTTTGGTACAAAAGCTAATGCTCTATTGTACTCATGCTCAGTGATACGACGACAAATTTTAAAGTAAATGTTTAAACATTGTTAATTTACAAAACTTTACTCAAAACATCTTAACAGATGGACCCATTGACGGACGAAAACCACGGCGAAAACTATAAACATGTAGCCCCATGACATTCTTGGTGTATCTGGACTATAATAAATACATGAGCCGTGACACGACAAAACCAACAAAATGGCATGTGCGCCTAGTAAAGACTCAGAGCAGCCTGGCAATCCGCCCAGTTTAATCAGAGTCTTCGCTGTCGCCACGGAGCCTATGATGGAGGTGGCTTAGTCCCTTAGTTATCCTCAAAGCGCACAGCGAAGACTCTGATCAGGCTGGGCAGATGCCCAGGCTGATCTGAGTCTTCGCTGGAATCTGCCCAGCCTGATCAGAGTCTTCGCTGGATGCACATGCTTCTTTGTTGGTTTTGTGGTGTATGATCTAATCTCCCTTAGTTCCTTAGAATGGGGACGTCCGGTAGCTAAGTGGCCTGCTAAACTACTGGTCTAGGCACGATTCTGGCAGTAGGCGGAGATCTTTTCAACCAAAAACAAGGTTCAGTTGCATACAGCCTTTCATAACCACCTTCGAAACGGTGTGACTGAAATAATGTTGAAAGGGCCGTATAACCACAAGTCATCCATCACTTTTAATCTGCCTTAGAAATCAAACGGTTGAAAGGGCCGTAAAATCCTGAATTAGCCGAATTTACCTTAATATCCAGACAGTTTGAATCAGCAGCATTGTACACAGGGATCAGGCTCCTGATGGACAGTCTGTACTGGCTGTTAGCTGTTTCGTGCAGCTTTTGAGGGTCTCTGCTGTGAGCTGCCAGCTGTTATGTGATAGGTAATAGTTATAAAATGGTTTGCCCGCCTGTACGGGAGATAATCCACTCGCTAAAGCTTATGGATTATCTCCCGCACAGGCGGGCAAACCATGGTGTAACTATTATATATCACCCTTACCAGTGCAGACCTTGCTAATTGCGAAATAGTTCATGCTAAAGTTGGCGTTTTCTGGTAAGGGTGGTATAAAAAATGGTTCGTCCGCATGTACGGAGATAATCTACAAGCTTTAGCCAGTGGATTAGCGACCGTACAGGCGGACAAACCATCAGCGGTTCTCACTTATGCCATGATACCAAGTCCAGACATTGCCACTGACGAGCTTTGGGTATCTAAGTATAAAACACGCATGCTTTAAAAATCAGTAGCTGCGTTTAGTGAATATATAGGGTATTTGGGTACCCATTTTCATATGCCACTGGGATGCTTACCGTTTGACCTTGACCCCCATAGGCACTCTCCAGCTCCTGAATCACCTGTCTTTCTTGCTGAATCTGGTTCAGGTTTTTACCCACATGGGCACGGCAATAAACTTCTTTATCAAGAGACCCATTTGCGTCATTACGATAAAATGTTTGCATAGAGAGGGGCAGTCCGCAAATTCGACATCTAAAACACGCCTTATGGTAGAGCACCCCGATGTTGATCATCTGTTCTTTGTCCCAAATCCGGCGGTAACACCGGTAACAGGGGTCTACCGGGTCGGGGTGGGGTTTTCTCTCATACTTGAACTCGTACAATGTAGCCCTCTCATAGCTGAAGGCATATTTGTACGAACCGTCATCGCCGCGAATTTCTTGTACTTGTATGTCTAAATCAGGGTCCTCCATTATTCAAAACATAAACAATCCTTAAGGAGATGTCATTTTTCGTAATTGTTTTTTTCTATGTTTGTTTAAACAATGAATACATTCCAATTTTTAGAATAAGGCGAAAATTCAATCACAAATCATTAAGAAAATCCAATGAATCACGATATACGGATATTGTACGTGTACATATAATACACAGGTAGATTGAAAAGATGAAATAAACACCTATAGAGCGTCACGATATGCTATTGAAAGTTTGACCCAAATACCTGACGCGTCATTTAGGCCCTGGAGCATGTATAGTGTATTGACATTAGTTTTACCTGTAAAATGTCAACCGTACACACCTGTATAACCTGTATAACAGCAAGACCTTACGAGTTCTCTTTCTTAGTTTAGCTGCGCCAGCTTTGATATAATTATCGTATTTTATTTATATAACCAAAAAAAAAAAAAAAAAAATGCAAAAAAAAACACCTTAATGGTGTAATTTTTAAATCTCTTTATTAACTCTTAAAGTCTTAATATATGTGTGCTCAAATTCACTACTTCGTAATACATAAAAGGTAAAGATTTCCCATAGCCTAGTAGCCGCATGGGTAATGGACCCGTGTAGCTCAGTGGATTAAGCGCTGGCCTGCTAGGTACTAGCTGTGGCTGTCAAGTACTGGCCTGTAGGGATTTCAACGAGGTTACTGACGACTCTGCTCATAATTGTGACTTTGTTCTGGTCTCGCCTTGATTGAATTTCCTCACAACCTTTCAGCATTGAAGTGACACTGCTGGTTCAGCGGTAGTCATTGCAGCAAAACCTGGCGGCACGCCTTTGTACAGACTATTATTTGGCTATGCTGGATTTTGTTACAGGGTCCCATTAGGTCGAGGCATACTGGAGCTGAGGACGAACTATGGACTTGTATCATTTGGCCTTAACATCTACTGGGCAGCGTGAAAGACTTCTGCGAAGGAAAACTGTAGTCTCATACGCAACTATTTTCATAATCGCTATCGAGTGAAAAATACAGGTATCGCCGATTTATCGATAATACCCGCAGGTCTCTTGAGTTACCTAGCGTAGCAGTCTACTTGGCAACAGGTAGTGATTAAAACAGGTACAATATCCATTATTTAACTGGGGGAAGAGTCATAAAAATTAAACGTCCTTTTCTGGTTCTTGGCTTAGTTTGCGCATATGCTGCGCATCAGCTCAGACTAATGGTCACGAGTTCTGGCGATTGATGTTCCTTTGGGGTATCACTCGTAAACAATTCTGATTCCAATGTAGTTACTTGAAATAAGACTGCGCAACTGCACAAACTAATGCGCAAACTAACCAGAAACCCTGGTCCCATCTTGATAAGTTTGCGCAGGCTAATCTGAATAGTTTATAAAACGGTTGAACGTTCAACTAAGGCAGGTGCGCAGATGACCAGGTTTCAAATATGCATACTGATTGTTTTTTTTTTTTTTTTTTTTTTTTTTTTTGTTCGTTTTTTTACTTCTGTTCCCATATTGCATATTCAAATATAAAACCAAAATTATTTTCAAAAATTAAATAAATCGGAATTTTAATGGCAATATGGTAATTTCGTTTGCTGAAGTTGTCAGTGTTGAATCATCTGTTGATAGCGAAAGGTAAATGCCAAGCGTATTTATTGCACATGAATATATCGATTATCGATCGTAAAATCAGATATTACCTGGACAAAGATATCCTTAATTATTCATGAAATAAATAAACGATAAATCGGGGAAAAATAAATAAAATAGATAGACAATTTTAAAATAAAGATAATTCATTTTGCAGAATAATAAAGTATGTGTGTGCTGCTTTGCGTAATCGGGAAATAATGTAGTTTTCTATGGTTTGAGGGCTGGATTTGGATTTTGATTGTTTCAGTTCCTGGTCTTTGCATACTTTTTACTTCTATGCCGCCAGCACAGAGTTTCTATCTTTTATAATTATTTTATCATTGGTTGTTAAAAAGTCATCACCTATCTAACTCAATGCATTTTTGTGTATCGTGTCGCTCAGGTATCGGTGAGACTCAGATATTGGAAAGTTGGCCATCGGTTGGCCGTTTTTGTCACTGTATCAGTATAGTTTACTGTCTATGGTGACCCCAAGGTACTTAGCTTTTGACGTTTCTTCAAGGTCTTTCCATGAATGCTATAGGAAGTCTGTATGACATTTCGCTTGTTGGTGATCCGGATATATTCGCACTTTTCTGGGTTTAATACCATCTGCCAATCTCTTTCCCATTCCTGTAGATTATTAAAAATGATCTCTCTGCAGTGACTCCGCATCTTTTTAGTCTCGTATGACTCTGTACAGTAGCCAATTATCTGCGAAGAGTCGTACTGAGGAGGAATCTCTTGAGGGCAGGCCGTCGATGCCGTATACCAGGAACAGGAGAGGTCCAAGTACCCTGTGGAACTCCAAACTCCAAACTCCAAACTCCAAAGATATCTTCGCGTCAAGGACAACTTGTTGATTCCTATCTGCAAGGAAACTTTGGATCCAGGACACATTCTTGTCTCTGATGCCGTAGTGATAGAGCTTGATTGCCAGGCGATGATGTGGAACTTTATCGAAAGCTTTGCTTAAGTCCAAAAATAGCATCCACTTTCAGATCTGCCGCCTGTTTAGCCCATCTGCGAGGTCATGTATGGTAGCGATGAGCTGGGTCTCAAAAGATTTCTTCTTGAGGCTGTGTTTTTAATCACTTAGAATCTTGTTACTTTCCAGAGTTTTCATGAGAAGACTCTATTAGTCAGGTGGCGGATTCGAGAAAAGTGCTCTAGAAAATGAGTTTTTGGGGACTTTCGCGGCATGATGGGCAACCATGCTAAAACTACTTACCGATATATCCTCTTTATTTGTTACCGGTTGCCAAATCGGACTGTCCATTCTGTACCGTGTAAACGAGGTCACAGTTTACGAAAAACTGTTAAAAATGGTTATTGTACATTTGAGGGATAAATATCACTGCAGTTAAATGCGGAACACATTGAGAACCTCATGCGACAATTTAAAGCATACTTGAACAATTTCTGTTCAATTAAACTGTGTTTGTGTCCGTCCGTTTACTTATTTTCTGAAAAATATATGCATTCATAGAAATAACCTTAATATCTTATAAATCAAGGACTACAATGCATAAATATATGAACAAAGCATCTAAATTTGGTAAATTTCATCTTTATAAGCAAGCTATTAAATCTTTCTAGCTCAACTTTTACATTAAAAAACAGTTGGCTTCATTAGCATTTTTTGTTTACATCTAATAAATCTTAATAGCCATAAAATATTTTTCATGGTGTTTACACAAACATAAATATAATGCAAGAATTGTACAGCCGTGAGCTGTGAACCATATAAAATCCAATGCAGATAAATCAGTCTTATCTAGTTTACGTTACCAAAAATGGTAAATTAGTCAAATAAACTTTTATTAAGAGAATCAATTATTTAAAAGAAGTATATGGTATTATGCATGTTTTGTGTTTGTAGATGTTTTCTAGTTTATAAAGTGGACACTAATCTATTTCAAACTACTTTTAGACATAAAAATCACATCAACATGTCGAGAATAAGTTTTAAGATAAACAGGAGTATTTTATATGTTCAATCCAGAATATCAAAAAAAAAACCAAAAAAAAAAAAAACTGTCGACAAACATCTCAAACCGCATCGACTCGTGCTTTTGATTCTAAAAGGCGTATCTGTTTTGCGTGCAAACTTGTTCAACAACTGTAATATATACGTTTCTGTATCAGTCTTACTTCATTGGATGTAATTTACGTTGCGACAGACAGGTTTACAGGAAGTTCATGAGAAGCATATATAATAAATCGGTTCTAAATACTGTTATTGCCCATACGACATTATGTTGGTCCTCGTCTGAATCGCCTCTCTTAGACTTTCATGATGAAACACATCACTATATACTTGCCCGAGAGAAAACTACCAAGAATAATAATCAAATGCCCTCGTTTATAAGTTTCCTGTCATTAAGCGGCTTTGTGGAGGATGGTAAGCTGGCTCCCATAACTTCATCAGAGTACTGTTTTAATTAGTTTTCATCCAGTGGTACAGGGCTTAGCCTTATAGAGGTTATCTTGAATAGTGAAACGCTTCAGGGGCTCCAGGTTGCATGAAGCCTGTTCTGCACTTTTTAGATTTCTCAGAAAAACATCGAAACAAACCAAGTCAAGCCAAGCCTTGTGTGTCATTTTACTTAAGAAGGATCAGATTATTCTGATTAATGCATCTGATGATGGTACATTTGCTCCTCAAAACTTAGTCATCAAATGTTTTGTTTTGCACAGACAATTAACTGACTAAAACCGAATTCATTAGCCTTTGTAGTTAACGTTATAGGAAGTGTTTTAATTTCGTGCCTGAAATCTATTGATATTTTAGAATGTCATAACAGTGACTTGAAACTATGTCTAAATATGAATAGACATAGGGTACAAGCAAAATAATGAAAAAAGAAAGAAAGAAAATAAAAACATGCTGCTTACTATATAAGTACAAACGGAACCAGCTAAAATTAAGGAGGCACTATGGTTTTCACTTGTTTAAGTTGTCCAGGTTGATCGGTCAATTTCTGGGAAATTGAAACCCCTATGTGACTAATAGTTTCTTAAGATCAACAGAACTAGCATTATGCATTTTACATCTATTTTTACCTATTATATTTTAAATTACATGACAAAACAGCACAGAAGCAGAATGGACAGCTATTCAGATACCAAGATCGTAGACAAGCGGGCATAATAACATGTAACACAAAGGAACCACCACAGAAGTACCGTATTGGAACGGTCAGTAAAAGAATACTGGTAGATTAAACATGTTTAACTGGATCCAAACCTCACCCGCTGCTTTTTCGGTGGTTCGAAACGTTTAGTTAGCTGTTTGGTACGCATGAAGGTTTCCTAACCCATCAATGAATCATAATCGGAGACAAATAAATCACGGATGAGGCCAATGATGAATCAGAGCTGAAGACTCGACAGAAACAACGTACTGGGACATCTGATGACCCCTGAGGTGTCAAACAACGCTACTGAAATACCGGAGAAAAAGAAACCCACTAGTTGAACCCGAATAATCAAGCAACAGACAAGGCAAGCCTCGGCTCCAACCAAAGAAAACTTTATGTCGGGCCTTGAATTTTTTATCTGCTAAATACTTACAGGAAGTGTCTATCCATAAAGGTTTTACATATATTTTTTTGGCTGGGTTACTGAAATGTATATACTTGTCAATTATATTTTTTGATACTACTGTAAAAGAAGTCCCAACTTGCCCGGCTGTCCATGTCATTCATTGCTGACCAACTAATATTGGGCGCCTCTTCTACAGTCAAATACCCTTTCCTGCTTAAACAGAAGATTTCTTATAAACTATTTAAGTCGAAGGCAAAATATTTGATATATAGAGTTAACTAAATGATCAAGGTCAGTGTCATTCTCCGGCTTTTGTATATGTTCATTGAGATTCTGTCACTCGTCAACTTGGTCAAACAGCTTCTCCTCTAAAGCCAGTGGGCCGATTGAAACATTATTCGACATGGAGCTTCATTGGGTCAAACGAACTAAAGTTTGTCCAGATGGTCTTGGTCACATGATCTAGATGGCCGCCATGCCCATATATGGTATTTTTTTCAAATTTCCTCCACGACCGAAAGGCCAATGACCGTAGCATCGGGTACAAAGATTTGTTTTTTACAAATGATGTGCCTGCTTTGACCTTGACCTAATTCATGGTGAGGTCAACTTTGGTTCCTGATGCTTTTATATAGGAAATTGCTTAAATAGTTGATTTCATAGAAACTGTTTAAGCCCAGACAGGATAATTGTAAAGTATGGTTAAGTGAATGAATACATGAAGACATAAGGCCAATAAAGGTCCTGGTCATTCTTTAACCTTTGTAACGGTCACTGAGATTTTAAAAACTAGATAATTAAGCACTCCTCTAAAACTACTGGTTTAAAATTTGTAACAAATGAGGGAAATGACAAATTGTGACTGTTGAAAGTAAGGTCCCAGGTGAGCTATAGGACCATTGGTCCTCTGAATCCATGTCTGATTATAACTATGGTTCTCCTGAGCTAGATGGCATGTTTTTGCCATCTTTAGCGTTTATTGCACATTGCATTTAAGGCAATATAATCCCACGTAAAATGGATGAATTCGTAAAATCACCCAGTTCCACAAGTAAGAAATACACACCGAAATTTGTTAAAGGTTTGACATTTTGTAATGCAGAGTTTGTTGTTTTCTCAAGATCATAAAAGGCAACCCATGCCTCGTAAATGGTGTGTTTATAGATGCACTGCAGTGGAACGACAAACTTGGGAAAGCAGTTCTAAAAGCCGGTACCCAGCCGTCCTTTAATGACCACTCTTTGAATATTATACAGAAGGTAACAAATCTACAAAGATTTATTTCCCTAGAGGAAATAAATCCTCGCAAAGAACTGGGAAATATCATATTTATATTGATAAGAAGTCCTTGTATTTCGGCGATATGAATGTAACATGGTACTCGATTGAATGGTATACCATTGGTAAGGTGGTATTAGATGACTATTCGATATGGATTATTAAGATGAATGACTATTCATTCGCGGGGTGGGGGTTGGGGGGTGCTCCTCTTGGATGGAAGGGAAAGAATTTAAAAATTCTGAATTTCTGAAAGAAAGAATTTGCTCCTCTTGTCCAGGGAAGTCAACAAGAAATCATGAAAGTTGTTTGAAAGCATGGTGGAAATACGCCCATTCGCCTTAGTTATTGCATCGGACATTGTGTAAATTTACCGGCATGACCATAATAGTCGGGGAAATGAGCCCAATTTTGAGGCCAAAAATGGCCCGTCGTTCGAAAGGAATTTGTTGACTGATTTGTAAGCAGGAAATACTGAAGTTTATGATTCCGGGTGTTGTCGCTCTCCAAAGTGGTGCCGAAGTGAATTTTTGGGGCAAAATGTTTGATTTATGAATAAAATCGTTGATTTCTGGAATTTCTATGGAAACTCCATAAAATTCGTTAAAACTCATCGAAATGTGAATGATACTTATGAATAACATAGCAACCCCTTTGATATAAGTTTATATGTGAAAAAATATAGAAATCTATTGTTACTATGGTTACAGAATAAGAATTTTTGGGGTTAAAATGCTTTTTTGGTGCTGTTTTATGAAAAGGGTTCATCTCTTTGCATCTGTTTCATTTAAAATAGATAATTTCGTCATAGTATATCATGTGTAGTGTTTATTATGATCTTTTAAACTGAAAAAGTACGCTTACGAAAAGTATATCTAAAATTGCTTGTTTTATCAACAATTATTTGTACCATATATACGTAACCTAAAGTAGTATTTTAAGTCAGTTGTCGGCTGTATGAGTTTAATAGAGAACCCATCGCGAAAAATAAATCTTTCTTCTAACAGGGCAAATGAAAGGTTATGCTTGAGGACGAAGAACAGTGTCAAAGTCATGTTTTCGGTGAATAGGGGGTGGAGGGTAAGGGTGGCTTGAGGGGGAGGAGAAGCGCGTGTGGGAGCGGGGATGGGGTGGGTGTACACAGTTTATAAGTTAAAAATCAAAATGGCTGGTTTCTGTTAAATTTGTCATAAATTAAGGAAGCCATTTTCATGGTATGACTGATGTGTTCGTACGTTGTACGCGTGTCCAAAATATCTTTTTTGTTAAAAATAGGTTGTTTTATGATATTTTAAGACAGCTATCATAAGTGCTTTATTATTAAGGTCGAAACAATTTGACTTAGGAAAAAATGAATTTTTAAATATTGCTTGTTATCATTTTTACCATAATAAAAAGGGGAAAATGCAAATTTTACATGGAAATACTTCTTGTGTCTTGATTTAATATCTATTCCAGTTTAAAAGCATAAGCATGTTTATTTCTGCAGTCATTCTCCTTGAACTGTCGTCAAATACGTTACTTATCGGAAACGTGCGAAAGAAATTATCTATAAGCTGAATAAAGAGTAGAAATGTGCTTAAACGCGTGAATTTATTTTTGTATACCATAACTTCTAATATTTAACAATGCATGTTTATCTCCAACCAAATTTTTATACATTTACAGCTTCACGTGAAACCTTTTGTCTTAAAGAATTAATATTTAAAACTCCTTGTTGTCTTTAGATATTTATCTAAAACCGTTGCACTCTACAATTGATTTGCAAGATTGCATCTGTAATGATTCTTTCTGCTTGGATTTAATAAACGGATTATTTGCAAATGGGTTTTCTTGCTTAGCTCTAATGACTGGCTCAGTGACGGTACCGTAACGTATTTTACAGCATCAGACGTAAAACATCGAGATAACAAGTCATAGGGAAAATTTCAAGTTTGGAAACATCGTAAAATTATTAAAGCAATGTTAAACTGAATTAACGGGCTAATCAGGAAGCTACGTGTCTTACAATCATTTAATCATTTGGATTACATTGCTGTTTGTTAACAATCAACAGAGATAAGAATTATATTTTTTCACTGAGCTGCTACAAGATTCTATTTGCTTTACAGAACCAAAGTAAAGGGTACACATCCTTTACGAAATAAGCAATTTAAATCATTTTCAAAATCGGGAATGTTACGGAAGAAACCGAGACAAATGGGAGAATTGAAGACGCTCGACAAATTAAATAAAAATCTTAAAGAGTTCCTTCAAAAGCAGAGAACCCATTGTTTCAATCATGAACAAATAACAGAAGACCGGGACATTTATCAGAAGACTACGCGAGAGTTTGACATTATCATTTGTCCTAGCGTAAATGTAACGTTTAACGTTGTTTCCAAAGGATATCAAGGAGTTTACAACATGCAAATGCAGCCTGCAAAGAGAGAAAAAAGTAACGTAAAATCTATATTTTAGTATTTTATATCAGTGACATAATTGGATCGAGTGGTTAGAGACGCTCGGCTATGGTGCAGGAGATCGCGGGTTTGAACCCCGGGCTGGCCGGTCAGCAACTGAAAAATCTATTAACCCAACAGTAAATGGATAGGTACCTTCTTTTGAAGGAAAGTGCTGCGAAAAGAGAGGGATGGGCTAGATAAGTTGTGCCTCTTACACCCACAACCCCTATGGCCATTAGGCTGTGAAAAACTTTTACCTTCTTTTAGCCAGTGACATGTTTCTGAAATATATTCGTTTTCTGGACTTCCCATGTATCTTATGTACTTTTATTCTTAATTTTTGAAGGATTTTTATTGGTATATATTACATACGGTACTTGGAAAAAACGTATGTGAAGCCTACCAACAGATACAATCATTTTCTCGCAGCACAGCTTGATATTTGGATTACTCTTATTTTTTTTATTTTTTTTATTTTTTTTTGGTTTGTTTTTAAAAAAACGAACTCTTTGTCTATCATTGAGAATTATGCAAACAAGATGGCGTTTTTTTTCTGTCATACCTATGGATTGTTTTGCGTTTTCTGTGTTCTCTACGCTACCATTTTTATAAGAAACCCTAATGTAATTACTCTACATGTTGTTTGTGTCACAAATAACTGTAGAGAAAAAAAAGTAAACTAACAAATATCTTTTTAGTAACGATTATTTAAAAGGATTTAGAAAAAACCCAATAAACTATCTTCAATTTCCTCTATTAACTTTAACTTTAATATTATTTTTTTCTGTGACAGTTACCTATTGATTTTATATTGTCAAATAAGACGTTCTTTTGCTTGACAAAATATTGAAACTTTCTTATAATTTTAGCAGCTTTTTTTTTTTTTTTTTTTTTAAATTCCTCATAAGAAACGAAAGATATTCTTGTTATAGGAATCACATTTTCAATATCGGGACTCTTTCTAAAAGGTAATGCTTACGAGAAACTACAATACAAAACTGTCATCAGTCGAAGCATAATAACAAAATTGTTATCATCGATAAACATAAGCATTTTGTTATATATCAATTGATATGCAAGCAAACGACTTATGATATCAGGATGCTTCAGAAAATGTCAAATCTCATTATATCTCCACGCAAACCACTGTTTCGGTTATTTACAATACTATGGTAAATTTTTTATGTTTCATTATGGAAGCACTGGCTTAACGATTTCATTTGAAAGTACATTCAATAATTATGAAGCGGCTTAACTCTGTCCAACAGTCACTTTATTTTGAATCTACAGGGTTGCTGCGGTATTAGATACTGTGTTTTGAGTTTTTTTTTTTCGAGGTTAATTATTCTGTAATCGATATGGCAACTTTTAAAATTACATGCTTGTCCAAACATGATGACTTTATATACTATAAGGTTAAATTCTAGTATTAACATTAAGTGTAAAGTAACAGGACTGAAGTTTTGTATGTCATTAGAAACGATGACTAAGACGGGAACCCTAAAAGTCTTAATTCATGTATATCTAATTCCATTATCCTATATTATTTTTTTATCTAATCAAAACTAGTTAACTGTCTCCTTATTACAGATGCAACTGGGAAAACTGATTAAATCTGATAACTGACAGTACAATGCAGACTCACCTATGAGTTTCCAGCCAATGTATGTAATTTCTCTGCCTACGGAAGAGACATTTAAATGTGAATTGATAAAACACTCCAGATATGGTAGATAACGTATGTAACTTTAAGAAAAATACATGCTTATAACCCTATCGTATCGTTGCAGACATAATCATATCTTGGGCCTGTAAATATGCGCATTTGTAACTGGAACCCAGTGTTCTTTACATCATTGTTGAACTAAATCCTCTAAATAAGTGGCAATTTAACATGCAAAATGTTAGAGAGAGAGAGAGAGAGAGAGAGAGAGAGAGAGAGAGCTCTGGAATTATACCGGGAAGACTTCATGCTCACAATTATACAGAAACTCTACAGTTAACAACGTGAAAGGTGATGGAAACATAATATTGCAAAGGTTAGACAATTGGCTCATAACTTTAATAACTGAGAATAAGAAACAATATAAGGTAACGTATAATGCAAATTTTGCTTTAGTTCTAGTCTAAATGGGACTTCGGCCCATAGATAAGTATAACAGTAACTGTGCATCTGCATTGACAGACTCAAAATTATAAGATGATCTTTATGAAATGAAAACAATTCTGAATTCACTTAAATGCATTTAGGTAACACTTAATAATTTGTATACGTTACCACTGTGAAACGTTTGACAAGTTGCTTCGTATAATAGTTATATAATTTTCTACGGGACGGCACTCAAAATTGCATTGCAGCAGACAGGTGTTAAAATAACCACAAAATGTTTTGAACTACAATAGCGACAAATCATACATTAACGAAGCACATGTTTAAATAAAAACAATAAATAATTTTCAGTTTATAATTTCAATAATTTTGACAATAAAAACTGATCAGACTGGACAGTAAAAAGATAGGCAATGATCAGGAATCAAAACAATCAAATCCTACATCCTGCTCTTTAAACCGAAAGGAATAGAAGCACACACACCAGGCTAACATCTGATCGAAAACATAACTATATACTGTCTACGCCCAGGCGCGTAGGTACGCACTAGTGATGCTGCCTTATCGTGTCTGTAATAGGAACAAGTTGTAAAAAATATTTTATTATGTTTAGAAAGGAATAATGCTTTACATACATCTGTAACTGTAATTCATTAGCTCTAATGCATTCTTTTCTTCTATATATTCAATTAAGTAAATTTTGTTGTAAGCAACTGTATAACGTAAATTGCTGAAATTTATATCTATTATTACTTGCATGATAACTCTTTTTTTAATAATCTGCATTTTACTTACGACGGTTATCAAACTTACATATTTGAAATGGTTTCTTCTTCAAAATTTGGCAAAAAATAAGTAATTCGGACATTATTATGGTTTTCCTTTGGTCACGTAATGTATTTGTGTCAGAACACCCTCGTTTTTTGCTCGAGGTGATCATATTTAAAAAAGCAAATGTTAATTGTTTCAATTGCACAGTAATAAGAGTTCTAACAATGTAAACAGAAAATGTTTAATTAGGACGCAAGCTTTCTTATGCCGTTTCTAGACGACAGTGGTGGCTTAAAAATCTTTCTCTTTCAACGCTAGGGTACAGAGTTATCTCCCCACTTTCTGACATTAAGGCACCACTTGCGAAGGCGACAACACCTTGGAGGTTAAAGCAGAGACAATAAGCTTTCAAATGATACCAAATTTGTCCTTTCGAATGATGGGCCAATTTTTTTCACTTTCTAGACGCCTTTTTGCGTTTCTTTTCCCCGACTATAAATATTTAAAATTTGGAAATTTTAACCGATTCTTTGATAAACACATTTTGTCTTCGCAGGTGGACAAAATAAATTTTGAAGGAGACTCCTGTGGAAGCAATGAACACATCAAAGAAGTGAAAATAGCAGGATACGTTTAATTGAATCTGTTCAAGTCCATTTGTTCTATTCAGTGGATGAGTTTATGTTGGTCTCTGGATTGATCAGATGAGTTTATCTCTCTAGATTTATCAGAGTCTGGATGTACATTTACAATGCAGTTCACGCTAATTCATTATATACACAGCTCGCTCTCAGTCTTATTAGACTGAATATTAGATAAACTACTGCGTAATCATGACACAAATGCACTGAATGAACATAAAAACATGCAATTGTCTAGTTTAAAGTCTCTTCATCTTCATTTCTGTTGTCTTCAGAGAGTATTTATTTCCTTTCCATTTCTGCCATTGAATGCCGACATTTTTATCGAACCTTTTTTCTGCAAGCTGTTTGGCAGGATGTTTATAGTTTCCGTTCAGGTTTGCATCATGACAATTGATGAACCACCAGCCACTCATCAAATTCTTCACACAGCCCTTAGCGTAGTCGTCGTTGGTTGCAAATCTTACCCCACTGTGATCTTTTAATGTGTCTCCTGCAAGACAAAAAGCACAAAGAACCCCTTGTTTGAAAAAAATTCTGATCTAGAAAATGATTTTAAGAATGAGTTTTTTGTTCTGCGACTGCTTAAATGATATAGCCCATAAAACAGGACATACTAGTATTTGATTGCATTAACGTCACAGGACATAATGTTTCTTTTACTGACACATAATGCAAAATCGTTGCACATACACTGTAAAATATTTCCATAGTCAAATAACCGGTAACAAGATGTCTGTCCGTTTCGCGTTATTTTTACGGGCGGCAGTAAATATTTGCAGAAATTAACACGTAGAGTAGGGTTGAATAGGGCAGGTACTGTTTTGGTCAATATAGCCCTTTCACAGGCAAACACCCATTAATATAATGAGCTGGCAGCCAAATGACAGGTATTTTATAGTCACATTTACGGATATTTTTCAAACAGTATCAAAGTTTGAAATAGAATGATTCTCAAATATATGAAAAAAAAAGAATGGACAATAATTTCGTTTGTGTCAAACTGTATGAGTTGCAAAGATCTTTAAGGTTGCCGAATTCAAGACGTATGGGTTAACCCCCATCTTGTCAAAGTGACACACTTTTTTGTGATTTCCTGTTTGCTTAGGTGTGTATGGAGAACCGTGCAGAAAGGTATTTTCTCTTATATGAAACAATTTGCTCTCCTAAGATCATATTTTTGCCTGTCAGAGTTGATCCATACCGAGGAGGGAAGCAAAAAATAAAGTGACTGAGTTGCTTCCTCTGAAAGTTTACCAATTCACCTTAAAGGGCAAATAAAAGAGAGCTATATGTTCAATAGTAAGGGTGAGGCAATTCCAGTTCGTTAAAATCTTATAAGAGATCCCTTGAAGTAAAGTAGAAACAAGGAAAATCTTTAAAAAAGATAATCGGCGCAGATAAATTTGAAATGTTATTTATAATGTCTCTAGGTGAAAAGTTGACGATTACTTATATGAATATGATTCAAGTGAGCTATGTCGCAACCGTAATTTTGACACTGGATGGCGACAATGACCTATCTCAAAATTTAGCTGGCCAATTTGCAATTCCAAAATGGACCGCGGTCAATCTTGAGATTGACCTGATTCCAAAACAGCTACCAACATGATGCAATGTGTTTTTGTGTGTATTAAACCGAAAGTAGAAATTGAGAGTAGATCTACTGAAAAAAAGAAGACAATTTTGTATATCTGCGTCTATTTCGATAAAATTTCCGTTGTAAATGTACAAACAAGAGAAACATTTGAAATTAACATCTGACAGAATGCCAGTATTCATGCAGGGCAGTTTGACGAAAAAAACAAAAAAACGAAGATTAAATATTCATCGACCTTTGATATAACTGGCTAAAATTTGACTTACGCGTTATTTGACCAATGAACTGTGGAACAAAAGTGAAATTATATTCGGCTGTGCCGAGAAAAAAATGTAATTATCGACCATGTCAGTTGTTCGTAGGATTTGTTAATGTATATATGAAATACAAGCTTGTAGTCATGATCTTGGTTCTTTGACCACTTTTGCTTTGTGGAAGGTAACAGACCGAGCTCCGACCAAACTCCGTAGCAATCATGGCAGATAAATCATGACATAGTTTGAATTTTCTAGCATGGGATTTGTCAACGTTTTATGGAAATATCATATAAGACCATCGCTGTCTACTGTTTGTGTACTGTCTATCGCGTTATTTGCTTTGAACGTGTCCAAGAGCATTTGCACATTTTGAGTGCGTACTGTATTTTATGTAATGTTCGCTGCCTGCTGCATACAATATTTACCTGCCACAACATATCTACAAGACTAGTCATTTAAAGATTTCAAAGCAAGTGTCAAACACTTCCTGTTAATTCGTTTTATCTTCAAAACGTTTCACCTTTCTTGCTCACTCTGGCAAAAACTGACGAGGGAAAGGAGCTAAAGTATTGGCTTTGTTGAATTGGAAAGTGGGGGGGGGGGGAGGGGTTCATATCTGCCCACGCATGGATTTTCTTGTTACTTTGCATGTTTACTATCTTCAACCTTGCAACTACAAATATGCATTAATCTATTTCAGTATAGACTTTAAGGTCCCAGGAGAGCACTCTGAAGTACTCTCGTTTTTTTATAATACCAACCTTATAATTTATCAATCATAAATCATCAGCTTTATTCAAACACATAAAATGTGAACTACAATAGTAAAAGGGCTCCATGTGGATATCTTTGATTCAGTTTATGCTTATGCAAACATGCAAAAAAAACTTTTTTTAAAACATTAAGTCAAAAAATATGGCTATAAGCGACACTTTAACTATTGAAAAAAGAAAAGCATCCCAAATTTTTTGTATGTTCTAGTCAGTGTCAACCTATGAAATTTACTGAAAAATAGGCCGTCTGTTTCCTCTTCATACTAGAGGAATTTCATGAAATTCGGAAACCGGTAACATTGTCACATAATGCATGATATAGATGAAGGCGATTTGTTAGACAAAAATACATGTCCCATTTAAGTGTTAATATGTTCATAGAAACACTTCATTTTCTAGTAATATTAATAGTAATATATTACAATCATGATAAAAAGCTCCATATGCAGATATATTGATCTATTTTGTCTGAGGAATAAATGTAAAACTAAATATACTCCGACCACTCGACAGTGTATAAAGAAAAATTAAATACAACATTTAATTTCTCAAAGTAGGATTTTTCTGGGATAATTCCATGCACAAACTGATTTCATTTATTTTTATATTCTCCTTAGCAATATATGAGTAAACATAGCCTGTGGTTTCTTATTTTCTCCAGGTGAACTTTGAAAGTTTCCTGTCCTACTAGGTATAAGTCGGGCTGATACATTTTCCCCATTATTATTTTCTCTTTGCACAAAGTGCTGAAATCACTTTTTGAAAAGCATTCAGCCAGTTCTCTACGATTAACATATCAACAACAATATCTGGATAGAGGTCATCTCTGAAGGAATGTCCAGACTTGCCCTATGATTCACCAGGACACCTGAGGTAATGCAATTAATCAGGTAACACATTGCTAATTTGGAAGAAAGACTAGGCCAAAATGTGTATACTGAAAACAAATGTCTGAAATCTGGGTTTACCAACATTCAGATCTGATTAGGGGTCTTATCATTAATCCAGACACAAGTCCCTGACCTAGTACAACTTATTTGGATTCAGTTCGACAAAAACGATGCAAGTGATTCAAGTACGGATATCAACTGCATCTGTCCTGCTGGGAAAAGGACCATTGGCATGTGCGCATATACAGCCCGTATCCTTTATTTTCTCTGACATATGACTTATCAGCCATCAATAGAACCACTGCCACATGTTCAAAATGTTCAAATCTTGTTTGATATTGTATGAATTGTATGATAAAGATAGCTAGAACCTCTGGGGTGCCGTTTTACTATTTATATTCCATTTTTGGATCTCCATAATTTCGTTTTTGGATATCCATTATTCATTTTTGGATATGTCAAAATAATATTGGATATCCATAATTATCTATGTATATTTAAAAATTCCTGTTTGGACATATAAAAATTGAATTATGGCTATCCAAAAATAAGAAATATTTTATAATATCCATAATTCGAGTTATTGATATCCATAATTCGATTTATTGATAACCATAATTCTATTTATGGATATCCAATATTGTGCTGTACAAATTGAAATATGGATATCCAAAAATTCGATTAATGGATATCCATAAATACGGAATAACTAGTTAAAAGGTACTTATAACTGAGGGGTTAGTTATTTACGTAGCATGCATCACATATCTTAGGCTGTTACAAGCGAAAGTCAAGGCAGTGGGTTCTAGTGAACCGCTGAGGAAATCTGCCCAGGAACAGTGTGGATAGCTTACTGTGCTCGATATTACCTTGAATTATTGACAGTGCCGTAAAACCACATTCAAGCAAACATACAAATTTTTAAAACAGAAGTGTCTAAGTGATGATAAAAATCTCATTCATAACTTATCAAACTGTATGTGCGACTAATCTTGGACACATTTTAACTTTTTTTGTGATGTAAAACAGGATGTAGTTATCTCTTAAACGTATCTTTACTAGAGGAATGAAACACTTTGACTTTATAAAAAATTTGGTGATGCAAATAGATGATAAAATCTACTAAAACTAAAAATAATTAGCATGAAAATAATCACAAAACTACATGTATATGCATTCCTAAATTTTGTGTTTTTTCGACTGTCAACATTCAGCACTCAAAAAAATCATGTTGCCGGTTTTTAATTTTCAAGAAAATTTACAATTATAACCTACACATAAATGGCCTAATTTCATAATAATCTGACAGGTTGACAAGAACTGCAACATAGTGAAACCGAAAATTAAGTTGTTCAAAATTTTTTATGGAGCTGGAATTTGGGGGCATCTGCAAACAAAAGTTAATATGGAAAGTTTATGGTATACATTTGAATACAAACATGGTACATTCATAATTAAAAATTACTAGAAATCATTTTAAGAATAAAACGGGTCAGAAATTAAAAAATCCTACAGCTTTGGGCTGCTTGAAATTGGGGTGCCCCTATTTTTTGCATCCCATCCAATTAAAATGTTGTAATTTAACAATTAAAATACATGGATCAGCAAACATTTAAGGAATGAATTTCATTTTTCTGAGGTTTATCGAAGTGTAAACTACATTGGGTCACGTGCAAAGTGAATGAACCCCGAAGGGGTTCATGTAAACTTTGCTAGTGACCCAATGTAGTTTACACTTCGATAAACATCAGAAAAATTGAGTTCATTGCTTATATTTACATTTGTTTCAATCAAATCTTTCATGAAAAATCTTACAAAAGCCCTAAAATTGAAGCAGTAAAACATGTACACGCAGGGTTTTCTGCTATCAGCAGAACGGCATGCATGACGTCATGACGTTGCTGACGTCCAATCAGCTGGTAGAGAGCCATTGTTTATGTTTACGTCATTGACGTCGCGTGTCTCAATGTAATTATTGGAATGTAAACTACATTACGTTCCAATGGGTTACTATAGGGCTTTTCAGTAAATACACTAACAATGTAAATATTTCATAAACTATGCATTATATTATGGAATTCGGTGCGTGGGCAGAACCCTATGTAAATTTCTTATAGGATGGAACTCCCCCTTTGATATTTTATGCTTGTCCACATATCTGTTGAATGCAAAAAGAAGACAGATGACGGTCAATCCCCAAAGTTTGAATCTCTGAACTGTACCGCTAAGCTCTGCACAAATAAACACAGACCAGTCAGTATGTTTGAAAACATCTTTCAAAACTAATTACAGAATCTGCCTGTCCAAAGTAAAGATAATAAAACATATAAATCAAAGAGGCTCGGTAGTAGTCGTACAAAGGTAAGTTGACCAAGGCAGTATAGCGTGAAATGGCATGTCAACAAATCTTAAACTACCCCTGTACTTACAGAATCAAAATATCACATTTTTACATTATTATGAATTTATCCCTAGATAATGATTAAACAACACATATTAATAAATCTTATACTGCTTGAAGTTAACTCCCCATAGGAGTATAAATGGGATTCTGTCACTTTTATGAATTCGGACTTCTGCCTTATGTACCCAAAGTTACCTGATCTGTTTTCTTCTGTCTCATTCAGTTTATAGGCGCTTTGAATTATCAGCTGCCTGTACACAAAGTACATATTAATAACTTGATATAATTTTACTCATGTCTTTTCTTTTAATCAGAAAAAGAGCAAGATTATTTCTTTTTTTCCCAGTTCTTAAAAAATAATCAAAATATAATCATACAGTAATTCTGATTACAATCGATTACATTACGATTACTTGTAATCATTAAACATGCACGATTACAGATTATGTTGTGATTACTCAGAAATTATAATTGATTACAAGTAGTCACGATTACAGATTACAATTACCCCAGTTCTGCTACTAGTCACTGTCTACTGCACCCAATCTCATGCAGTCGCGCATACGCACCGTTAATGTCGCAACCGAAAGCGTGCACAAAGCAGTAAACAGAAAGCCATCTACAGCAACCAGCGGACAGTTATTATCAAGGTTTATTATTGAATAAATATTGGCTTCACACGCTATTACTAGGATTGTTTTAACGAACAGAAAGCCATCTTTTAACAAGGCAGTTCACGTGCTAACAACCTGCTTTGCAAATGTTACTACAGTCGTTGCGTGGACACTAAAATTATTCCACCATGCACAGCTGATCCATTAATCGCTCATTTTTTTGCCTGGAAGGCAAATAATCATAAAAAGATGCACTCATGCGTTGACTATCAAACGGTGACGAAAGACGAGGGTGAATGAAAAAATACGCGGACTACCTGATTTAAATGGTAGATATATAATATGTAAAATTAAATTTTACATCACACAAAAGTGCATCGTTTACACTATATACATGCACAATTTCGACAAGATATGTCACTGTCCCGCCAGTCTACAGGTCTTTAAGCCACACTAGTGTCCGTCACATCACCGATTCGGCGTCGAGTCGACGTCGCCTAGCGCCCTTCATTTTTTTTTCAAAGGACGCATAGCGCCCTACTTTTTTTCTCAAAGTACGCACCTGCTGCCAAGACGCACTTACTATGGCGCTTAACACAGTTATTGAAAATATTTCGATACCACTGTTTGTTGTACTTCTCCACCGCTGATCTTGCTGCATATCTCAGTTCATTAAGGTCCTGAAAGCGCCTACCTCTCAATGTTGACTTCAGTTCAGGAAACACGGTAAAGTTTTCATCAGAGAGAAGGCGCGGGATCCATCGCGCACACACACGGCTGATGTTCAAACACTCTGTTAAAATGTGTTCAGTTTCAGTTTATTCTTTATTATTATCTCAGATCACCACAAAAGTGATATATGAGAACAAGCAATACAACATATAAACAACATCATGGCGTAGTGACAATTACACAATGAAATAGAAAAGTGTTACGCAACCACGCAGCAAATGCGGCGTGGTATTGTAGTGTGGGGAAAGCAGAATAAGTCTACCTAATCAAAGGGAAGCCACAATTCATCTTCTATGCAAGGAAAATATTTGAATCACTCCCTTTATCCGAACAGTCGCCTGGCTGTCAACTGAGAAAGACTTTTTAAGATTTTAATTTTAGCATCACCAAGAAACAGCTTGACTATAATTATCATGTCTAATATTTCCCTAGTGGGCAAGTAGGCGACTGAGCAGAGTAAGAGGAATGAATAATAATAGTAATAATAATAATAAAGATAAGATAAAACTAACAATAGTAACCATAATAATAATAATATTGGCGGTGGAAAAGGCAATATTGCAATACCAACGCATCAATATTGTCCAGAGAACACATGACGCCGGTACGACGTCCATCCAACGTTTTCCAACGCTAGATCAACGCCGACAAAGCATCACGCCGACAAGCATCGCGTGCTCGCAGGGAATAGTCTTTTGCTAGTTAAAGCAATAGTGCCTTTATTTTTTATACATTACTTTAACAGCAAAGCAAGATTTTTTTCCTTTGAACATTATCCATATTTGAATGCGAGCAGGTGCTCTAAACACCAGCAGCGGCTTAATAAACGTCAACGTCCCCCGTACGGCCCATGACTATCCGCTGCGGATAGACATAAACAGTACAGGCGAGCGCTCCCAAAACAGACCAGCATGGACGGCATCCAAGCTGCATGGTGGGGATCGGACCTGCTCGCATTCAAACACATGGGTTAAAGGCTACAGTTAAATGGATTACATGTATACTATGAGATCTTGAGCTACTAAATGTGATTACCAATAATTGCGACAACAAAACAGACTACAATATCAAAGATACAATTTGCTATGAAATACCGTGACAGTGCTCCATACCAGAGGGGTAAGAAGGGACAACTCCGGGAAAACCTTCCACACTAAGCCATGGAGAAAAAAGAAAGAAGAAAAAAAAAAAAACGCACTTACATACACAAGTGTAAGTGACTTATCATTAGAGCCGTCTCATTGAGATGGCTCCAATGGAGAGAACAAACATATGCAATTGTTGAGAAATAGGAAGAATTCATCACAGAACTATCCCCATACTCCCAATCTACTCTGGAGCACTGTCGTGAGCAGAAAAAACAGAGAATAAGAAAAAGACAATAGGACAAAGACACAGACAGCAAGAGAGGAAACAGAAACTAGTTTCAAACATGCGATGTTGAAAGGTGCCATAGCTAACTCCAAGCCTGGATGCAAGTTCATTGATATTTACACGAGCATCCTCCTGAACGACGTCACTAACCCGTTAGACGATGAAATCTGACACAATTTTCCGTCTGCCGCTCCGTTTGTCGTCTGCTAAAGATGACCGACCTTCGCAAAACCTCCGATACCACTTGTATACGAGTGTCCTACATGCCTTTGGCTTCATGTCGGAATTTTCAAGCATTTTCATAGTTTTTTCCGCGTGTTTTCCCTTATGAAACTCAAAACTTGATGACTGCACGTTGCTCCTTGTAGTCCGTGGACGTCATTTTTTTGCCGTGTTGCTTTTTTAAGTATTCCGCGTTTTTGTAGATTACTTTGTTACAGGGCAAAGATACGACGTCTAACTTTTGAATATCGTTAGCCATGACGTCACTCAACGTCCACACAATGTTACGTTACTTTTTGCCGCCTTAGTAATCAGTTACAGGAAAATAAAATTATTCCATGCGTTTTTGCTTTATTCAAAACCTTACGTGCTCCGTGCTGCAAAATGAATGTACATAAAAGGATTATAAATTTCACATGTTAAAAGAAAATTTAAAACCGACCACTCTTTCGGATTGAAATTAATGCCAGTTTTACGCTGATATGAATTTTATGTAAAAATTGTCATTATTTTAAAAATAAAATGACTTGTCCGCGTATTTTTTGATTCACACTTGTATAGTGCCATATTTTTTCTTAAATTCTAGCGAATATTTTTTAAAATTTAGCAATTATAGCTATCAAACATTTTTCAATGCATTAATGGAAAAACATGTCTTGCTAAGTAGCCATTTTTTGTACAATATCATTGCTTTTCGAAATTTATATAATATATAAATTGCACGAAAATTTTGGGTTAATTAGCTTGAAAAATATACGCCATGATGTATACATATTGTATATAGTTAAATAGAGGAACGCTATAAGTACTTATACTTTCGTTCTAATCCTTTTATTTGCATATGACAAATGTTTATGAATATGAAATTTTGAAAAACATATACGTTTAAACGAAGATTCTAGCTCCAACAGATCCAGAGAAACTCTGACACAAATTTTTAAAGGTAGGTTCCTGGACTAGCGATAACAATTATGTCCACAAAATAATTTCGTCTTTTTCTGAGCAGTATTGAATTCTCTTATTTTTCTGAATTTGTTGCTACTGAGAAACTCGTCAGATGTTGAAGAAAATAGTCGTTTTCCCTTTGGGTTTATTTTCTTTCGTAGAATTCCAGTTCTAAAAATAACTATGTTTATTATGTCTATAAGTGGGCGATTTCTGATGCCATTCTCTAAAAGGTCCATTTTCCCTTGCCGTGAGCTCTCCTAGAGGTCCTGGGATGGCGGATGGGTTAAAACTATCCCAAAATGCAATGCAGCATGACGTCAGCCACGTTAACTATTTTTGGCGCGAACTAAAAATAGCGCTAACTGGTGTGCGAAGCAGAGTTAGGAAATCCCTTGCAAAACAACTGTTCTAATATTTTTTTGATTTACACTTTTTAGTGAAACTTATTCATTCCCTTTTATAAGTGCTTTCCAACAACTTGGATGAACGATCATCAAAATTATGATGCATTCCAAAATACAGGAACCTACCTTTAATGTTTACACACGAAATAGGAAAAGAAAAAAAGAAAGAAAAAAAAAAAAAAAAAAAAAACGGACAAAAATGAAGAAAAAAGCAATGAGCCTGAGTGTCAAGTCTACGATACAATCACTCATTCTCCGTATATATACCAAGTTTGAAGGGTCTAGCTTGCAAAGTACCTGAGAATTTTATGACATAAATTTATCTTGAAAAGACAGACAAACGGGCAAATAAACGGAAAAGTAAACACAATGAGCCCAGTTCACCATCCAACAATATAACAACTCTATGTTCATATGTTTGCAGGGCTTCAAGATTCTAGCTAGTCTTTATATCTTGCAAAAATACAGTATTGACTGTACCCGGTCTAGAAATATTCTGCCTAAAGACCAAACCCTCTCCCCCTAACCAACAGAGATGTCATTTTTGGCGCGACCTGTCTCTCATGAAAGCGTCCGCATATATCAGAAAACACCAAAGCCTCTTATCAATCCAGCCACGCGCATGGCAATAGGAAATGCATTTGCGGTCGGAAATGCTGCATACATAACGTGCCAATCGCTGGTCAAACGGAAATTCAAATATTTGGAAAAGGAGCTGAAGAAGAATTATATGGAAAGGAAAATGCCATTTATTTTCGTGACTAGAGTTTCAGTGATTATATGTCAGATAAAGAGAGTATAGTCCGTCTGCTCCCAAATGCAAACGGCATCCCCAATATTTTCTCAAAATTGGTGAGAGGTAAAAGATTTTGGAATCGCTCATTCTTAATTTTCACCCTATACATAACAAAATCATAATTTTGCAGAAATATGAGGTTTTGCATAACAAAGTTTCTTTACAAAAATAGGACCTAAATATGTCATTTTCACCTCTTAATTACAAGGGAGTAAAAGTTGGCAGTTGGAATTCCCGTTTAGTTTTATGTGTTAGAGCATGTGACCAATGTATGCTATCACTAGAACTAAATTTGCATAATTCATTGAAATTTTATTCTAAATCCATTTTTTCTACTTTTTGTTTCACCCATATATTATCAGTTTTTAAAACATACAATTTTTACTCGCAAAATGATATAATAGTTCAATATTTATTTACAAAATAGTATCACCTGACCAGTGATACATGCGTTACGTGTGCGGACAGGTGAATACATTTTACTATTTCATTCATATACGCCCACACCTGCAGTAAACGCTGAGTTTACGCTATTGCCTAACAACAATAGTTTGGCTGTTCTAACAAGCAAACGACGCCCTTCAGTGAAACTGCTCAGTTTCTGCATGACTGTTAATGGAAAATATTTTACAAAAGCATCCAAAAATTTGGACTTTCCGTATTCTGTTATGTATAGTTATAGGAAGCATTAGGACATTGGAACATTTGATGGAAATTTCATCGTTTTCGAGAAAATAAGCAAAACCCCGTTTGCACTTGGGAGCAAACGGACTATACGTAAAAAATGCAAGAGCGTTTTGAATTTCGTAAAAAACATAACACGTCAAGTAAATTATAAATGCAAATAAATAATACAGTTGTATTATCCTCTGAAAGTTTCAATTTCTTTTCGCGTCCCAGACGCGTATAATTTCGATATTGTTCCATATTTCACAAGATTTCATTGGTCAAATAACGCGTGTGTAAAATTTAGCCAATGATATTAATGGTCAATGAATATTTAATCTTCGTTTTTTCCCGTCGCATGCCCTGTGAATACCAGCACTCTGTCATATATTAATTCAAAATGTTTCTATATTCAGAAAAAAAAATTCGACGAAGATCTGCTTTTGATTTCTACTTTCAGTTTAATACGCACTTTAAAAATTAGTTAGGTTGTTCAGTGTTAAAATGCTCAGTGGTTCAGTGGTAGGATGCTCGCTTTCCATGCGGGCGGCCCGGGTTCGAATCCCGGTCGCTGCATTTTGTTTTCATTAAACGTTCCCCGTTTTATTTTTAATCTTATCTTCTTAGAATTTCAAATTGTACAGCCCAGTTTTGAGATAGGTCATTGTTGCTGCCCAGTTTCAAAATTACGGTTGTGGGTGCCTACCTACATAGACCACGTGAAACATATTCAGGAATGTTCAAAGATTTGTCAACTCTTCAACTGTTGACATATTACAAAACACATTTCCGTTTAATCTGCGACGATTATCTTTTTTTTTAAAGATTTTTCTTGTTTAAAGTCTTTGCAAAGTTTGAAATTTAAGAATACAAAACCATACACTTAGTTTAAACAATATTTAATCCACAATACTGTACATGTACAACAAAAAGAATTACATTAAATAACACACAGTACAATGATTGGGATACAGAAGAAAGTCAGTGACTTTTTTAAAATCTGTTTCCCAGAAACAAGTATGTCAATGATTTTGCATACAATTAACTTTGAAATAACGTAAGCTTTAAATACAGTACAAAGTTCATAGATATCTTGAAAGTATACTAAACTAATGCTCATAATGGGTATACAGTGATAAACTATAAATAACCTAAGAAAGAGTAATACAAATGACAAACAATGTCAGAGAGAGAGAGAGAGAGACAGACAGACAGACAGACAGACAGAGAGAGTTTATGACACGGTATCATAATGAAAAAAGTATAAAATCATGAAATCATGATGGTGCATATCCGAATAGCACGTCCTGAACACCTTTGACACTAATAAAAAAAATTCTTGAAATAGATAAATAATAATTTAAGAAAAGCGTTTCGTTCTAATTATATAATCCTGCACTGTGTGAAATATCTCGACATTTTGTTGAAAATTCATGTTGGCGTCCCCGTACAGTAGAATGTCTAAGGACAAATACACATGCCGATAAGTCTATTAATCAACACTTGTCTTTGTATATGAAATCTAGGACATTAGAAAAAGAAGGGATTGGTGTCCTCTCTATTACCACAAACACAAAATTCATCATTTATTATATTCTTGCGAAATAAGTGGTAATTTAAAGAACTACAACCAGTTCTTAATCTTGTATGCAAAATCTGGCCTTTTCGATTACCAGAGAAATAGTATTTAGGAATTTCACGAGTGGCCCTTATGCTTCTTTTAAAACAATTTAAAGACTGAGATGAACACACAGAATCTTCAAGTGAATTCCACTCACGCACTGATGACGGCAAAAATGAATTAAAATACAATTGAAATTTACAGTCTATTGTTTGGTTTGGTAGTTTTCTTGATTTCTTAAATTGTACCTTGGTATATTACCAACTTGTGAAGGAAGAAGAGAATAGAGATAGCTTGGTGTGAGAATATCTACCATTTTATAAAACAGAGTTAGCTTATGTTATTTACCATTTTATAAAACAGAGTTAGCTTATGTTGTCTCCTTCTTGCCTTAAGAGATTCCCACCCAGTTTCTATGTATAACTTGTCAATAGAAACTAATTTTGTAGTACCAGTAATTATGCGCGCAGCCTCTAACTGTATTTTTTCTAATTCTTCTTCTTCGTATTTTGTACAATTGTCCCAAACAACATCTGCATATTCTAAAATTGGTCTTATAAATGCGAAGTAAATAGACTGCAAAGAATTTCTGTCCAACACAAATTTTAATTTTCGCGTAATATATATACGCTGCCATGCTTTAGATGTGATCATTTTTAGATGTTCATGCCATGAGCAATCATTTTGAAGAACATTTTTCAAAATGAACCGTACACTTAGTTGCGGACACAGGTAACCAATGTCTATGCAGTTTGATAGCAACTGAGCCTAACAAAATACTAAATTCAGCCGCTAAATGAAACTTGGCAGTAAGTACAATTTACTTAATATCCCCCCCCCCCCCCCCCCCCCCCCCCCCAACTCTGCATACTGACATTTAAACAGATTTATTGATAACAGGAGTGAATATCTGAAAATTGTTGAAAAGATGCAATGAGTTGAATTTGCAAAGTATGCAATTGAACCATTATTTTCAAGGTGCAGTCGTCTCATACAAAGCCAATTTCAATACCAAGTCAGTGTGTCAAAATCATATTTTTACAGCAATTAACATCTTCATGCACATCTTAAGTATGTCTGCAACATAAATGCACGGTACTGAACAGATCTAATGAACGCTTTGAAAGGAGTTGCGCACTATCACTCATTATTTAATTCGTACAATGGTTGGAAAATGACTACGTTCAAAAGCCTGCCAGTTTGTCAAAAAATCATTTTATTTTCGTCAAACTTCTTAATGCCATTATGACTTGTGGCTAAGTGCTTTGTATTTTGAAGTGTAACAAGAACAATGTGCTCTCTTGTTCCAAATTACAAAACTATTCATTAGATATGCATATTATAGTTTATATTTTTGCTGTTGAATGAAAAATAAACATTAAATACGTCATATACTACCTTGAACTTGACCAAATTTTGAAAACGTAGAACTCCATTGTCCGTCATCATATATATATATTTTTGCACCAAAATATAGCATAACCCATGCCCTAATGCAGTCGAAATGTATTTGTTTTTCAGCAAAAGGTAACTAATAACTAGTTTTTAAGGTTTTAAGAACCCCATCCAACTTGTTAATACAACCCACAGGGACAGTGAGGTCTACATGTTATCAACCTTATTAAAACGATCGACGTTCGGTTCTTTACGTCAACTTCCAGTGTGAATAAACTGACGTCATTTTTCTTTTTATGACGTCATCGTTTTTTAAAAAAATAACGTCACCTGACGACGTGGGTACTGGCTTCCTATATAACCAATGCATCAAACGCACGCGATTTTATCAGGTCCTGGGTGAAATAATATGGATGAGATAACAATTGTCGGTCATGAAACACGTCTTGCACACCGGATAGAAAATGCCATTCTTTTCACCTGTTCTAGAAAATCTTATCTTACCCATGTTATCTCACCTAGGATCGGATAAAAACCTCGAGCTGTAAATGCATTGGCTGTATAGGACCTCAAATAAATAAACTTCGGGCATGTTCGGAATAATAACCTCGTAAACTCGAGCATTACCCAGGTATTTCCTGGGCTGCTCCAAGATAAGTATGTCCCAAAGAATATCTGGGTATTGCTTGGATTTACTCAGGCAAGTAAGTATGCTAGACGTGCTCCTTTTTAAAATTGAAGGTATTGTATTTACCTGCGTCGCCGGAGTATCCCGAAACGCCCAGACTGTATTTCTCATTAACACTGCCTATCTTGAATATTTTATATTTCGCATATGCGATATTACCCTCCCAGTCTTGCAGGTCAACACGTAGCTGGTAGTCAAAACGTGACGTCATTATATGGAGAAAAATATTTCCTGTAGAAAGATATACTTGTATACCATAATGTTATTCGAATGTTTTACTTTTTACAAATGCACAAAACACAATACAACAGACTGTATTATTTAATGCCTTGCCACTTTACACCTAAGGCTGCCGCTGTTTTTTCTCACTGTTTAGTTGTTTATACGAGGGACGATTGAATAGTTCTGAGCCTAAGGTACTTCTAGTGAATCTGCGCATGCTAGCTTAAAACGAAAGCAATAAGTTGTTATTCACTAGCTTTCGGTAGAAGTTTCAAAAATATTTGGCGAAAGGTTTCGGGATCAAGTAAAAAATAAGACATAAATAGTTCTTCCGAGGATTATTAAATCTTTAACTGAGTAATTCGGCTTTTTTATTTTCAAGCCGAAAATATATCACAAATAGTCCTTCCGAGGACGAATAAATCTTTAACTGAGTAATTCGGCTTATTTCCTTTCTTATACATCTATGATTCGATTTAACACATTGACCAGTCTTCGCCTAAAAATTCGCTTTATATCAACGACTTGCTGCACGACCTACATTTTGACTTGCTATGATGAACGGGTACATTCTGAACAAGTACCAAAAGACATGCCTTAAAATTATACATGCTAATGTCTGATTTGCCGGGTCGGCAGGTCGACAGGTCGGCCAATGTGCAGCTCCACTACCTCATACATGCCATTGTCTGCTTTTCTTGGTCTGCAGGTCGACAGGTCGGCAGGTCGACACTACCTGTCTACCTGCCGACCTGCCGACCCGTCCACCTGCCGACCTGTTTGCCTTATCCCATTACTACTGCTACTAGTATACTACTATTACTACTAATGCTTTACTTTAACTTTTATTTTTAGCTTACCTGCCGACCTGTCTGTCTGTCTACCTGCCGACCAGTTCCCCTGATCTTATTAGTACTGCTACTACTACGATTACTACTTATACTTTACTACAGCTACTAATTATAACCTTACCTGCCGACCTTTCTACCTGTCTACCTGCCGACCTGTTCGCCTTATCCTGTTACTACTGCTTCTATTACTACTTACAATAATACACTACAACTACCATTATTAGCTTACCTGTCTAGCTGCCGACCTGCCTACCTGCCGACCTGTCCACCTGCTGACCTATTCGTCTAATCCTGTTACTACTGCTACTACTATTACTACTAATACTTTACTACACCTACTATTATTAGCTTACCTGCCGACCTGTCTACCAGTCTATCTGCCGACCTGCCGACCTGTCCACCATCCGGCCTGTTCTCCTTATCCTGTTACTACTGCTACTACTTTTACTACTAATACTATACTACAACTATATTTAGAAGCTTACTTGCCGACCTGTCTACCGGCCTACCTGTCTACCTTCCGACCTGTCTACCTGCCGACCTGTCCACCTGCCGGCCTGTTCTACTTATCCTGTTACTACTGCTACTACTATTACTACTAATACTTCACTGCAACTACTATAAGTAGCTTACTTGCCGACCTGTCTGCCTACGCATGTACACTATGAATTCAACTCTGGGTCCTGCGAATCGCGTATTCACTGCAACTACTATATATAAGTAGCTTACTTGCCGACCTGTCTGCCTACAATTCAACTCTGGGTCCTGCGAATCGCGAATTAAGACTGTTCTCTGCGTATTGATTTTACCTTACTTTTTAATGCCGAGCTACTTTTCCTTATTTTTAACCTGAGCCAGGTTTCGTTTTTTACAGCGCCTTACACATAAGAGGGGTAGTATGTTTTTAAAATAAAATTTAAATACTATTTGCCTCGCATTACTTTAAAAATTCATTCTTCACATTCTACGAGATTTAAATGGTTCTTGTTGTAGTACATGCAAATATGATGATTTGTCAATGGTTTGTTGGAAAAAACAAAATATTTTGGCATCTGGTGGCTTTACTGTAAACCCTTGAATATTGCAACCCTGAAATTTAGAGACCTATATCCTACTTTCGTGTTTATCAGGAACATTGAGAGCAAAACCAAACAATGTTTACACACAAATAAACATTGGCATATTACATGATTTTCGTCAAAAAGAGTTAAAAGATATCCACCCCTGTGCACGCAAAGCATGCGACTCCGACGTGCACTATCTGCAGAAGCTCTCAAAACAGTCTGACACTTCCTGAAGATTGAAATTTTGCTTTTTATTCTGAAATGGAATAACTGTATGTTTGCGTATATCATCAATTACCGGAATGCTGTAGGACATATATTTGCAAGAAACAATTGAAAAATGTTCATCTCTGCTAAAGTTATGGTTGGTCAAAGAGTTATACAGTGCACTCTTGGGGGTAACTGTAAAAGGTGAAGTGCCATCCAACTGATATTTAAGGTGAGGTGGGAGTAATTCAGCGCCGTCGTGCGGCAGTTTCTGTCGCAACGTTACGTAATGACGTCAAACGTTCCATCTGAGGAAAATAAGATGGCGTCAACATTATCCGCTTCTGTGATTACATGTACTACATGGTCTGATTACAAAATGCAAAGAAGCTGAGCGCTGGGTGAAATTAAAAGGAAATAGAAAGTGTCGTGGAGAAGAAACTGCAAAAATGTAGCTAGTTTCTACTAGGGGGAAAGCTTTTCTCTGGCAGTTTATCATCAGTTTGTTAGATGGAGCTCGCAACTACTGTTGCAATAATTTTATTACAAATTTCATACGACACAGCCTCATGAAATTGAAATGAGAAATCAGATCACTGTCTAAACTTCCACCACGCATTCTAGATTTCCGCCTGTAGCGGTTCTTGAATCCGGGACCGCCAGATCAGCAGACCAGCGCTTAACCTACTGAGCTACAGGGGCTCCTCGGGTGTTATTACAGATAGATAGATGTATGGAGGGATGGATGGATGGACGGATTGAGAATTTTCGTCCTAGTCCGGCAGAAAAAGGCAGATTTCTGAGAGGACCTGGAATTAGCGTCTAAAGTTTTTTTCTTTGCTGATTCTCATATATCAGACATTGCCTTTGAAGAATCCAAGTGATGCCACTCTGTCATCATTGAGCAATTTGATATATTCAAGATGGCATCCAAGATGGCAGCCAAATATATATTATGTACAAATGGCGTTTCTTTCCTTTACTTTACACAGAGCTTGCATTTGACACATAATACTAATGATTAATTTTCATACAAGGTATAGATCTTAAAATACTACAGGTCTTGCTATTTCACCTTCATATACTTGTGTTGATACAAGATGGCAACCAAGATGGCTGCCAAAATATAAAATTTTACCAGAAAAAGGTAATTTTATATGGAGCCTGTGTTTAACATGTAATTCTAATGACTAATCTTTATGTAAGCCAAGGATTTTGAAGAACTAGAGATCTAGCTGTTTACTACAGAGAAGATATATAGAATGGTATCCAAGATGGCAGCCGAAATATAGAAACTAAACGTAAGTTGTCCCAAAAACGTGCATTTTACGCATAATGCAAAACATTTTCCGCAATCTGAGATAAGATGTAACAAATGTCTCATTCAAAAGTGAAAAATAAACAATGACCATCAAAACTATCATTTCACCTTTGTACTTATTTATTTGTGGGTCAAGTAGATGATGCCTTACACAAAACAATATGTGCCGTTGCATGATGAAAACAGTGATTTGAGCTTTGCATCCTGGGCAGTCCCGGCTCAGTTCAGTCTGACTAGATTCATGCAGATTGTTCATTTCCTTACTACCGATTGATTGGATAGAAATGAATTTGATCAGACTGGGTAGATGCTCATTTTGATCTAAGTATTCATTAGGAACAAAGATGCTTTCATTGGGTTTTGCCGTGCAACTGTTTATATAAAATACTTTCAATTACATATATACTGAGCAAGAATGGCAGATACAGGCACATATGCCAAACAGTATAAAATACCACATCAGTATAAGGTTATATGGTATAAGATTAGCATTTAAATAAATATTAACACACAGCATTTAACTTCAGCATCAATCAAGGCAAATTGACTCATGTAGCGGACAAAAGTCTGTATATCAATAGTTAGAATGGAGCAAATAGCTCTTAAGAAGCTACAAATAGCCATATTGTGCACTCGCCTACTTGATAAAATTGGTCCTTTGTTGAAACTTAAAGGGCAAACTAAACATAAACCACTGTAAGCAACCACTGTCTGTTCATTCCCACATACGATGCTGCCTTGGCAACCACAAAACATGGTACAACCAAGTCCTACTCGGCGGCAACCACAGCGCTTAGACGAACATGGATCATCGCTTTCACATCCACATTTTATCAGTTTCAGTACATCATCTGGGACAAGAGCAACTCCTTTTGGCACAGTAACTGGAACAAGAGTTTGAGATGCTTCATTTCTCAATCTGAAGATGTGCTCGTTTAACGTATTCTAGAGTCATTTGTAGAAAACGTTAAACGAGCACATCTTCAGGCGTGCATTCGGAAAAATGCACTGGATACAGATCCTCCAGACCTTTCACCCGAGAATTATGGATGGTTGAGAAATGAAGCATCTCAAACTCTTGTTCCAGTTATTGTGCCAAAAGGAGTTGCTCTTGTCCCAGATGATGTACTGAAATTGATAAAATGTGGATGTGAAAGCGATGATCCATGTTCGTCTACGCGCTGTGGTTGCCGCCAAGTAGGGCTTGGTTGTACCATGTTTTGTGGTTGCCAAGGCAGCATCGTATGTGGGAATGAACAGACAGTGGTTGCTTAAAGTGGTTTATGTCTAGTTTGCCCTTTAAGTTTCAACAAAGGACCAATTTTATCAAGTAGGCGAGTGCACAATATGGCTATTTGTAGCTTCTTAAGAGTTATTTGCTCTATTCTAACAATTGATAGACAGACTTTTGTCCGCTACATGAGTCAATTTTGCCTTGGTGGATGCTGAAGTTAAATGCTGTGTGTTAATATTTATTTAAATGCTAATCTTATACCATATAACCTTATACTGATGTGGTTTTTTATACTGTTTGGCATATTTGCCTGTATCTGCCATTCTTGCTCAGTATATATGTGACTGAAAGTATTTTATATAAACCGTTGCATGGCAAAAACCAATGAAAGCATCTTTGTTCCCAATGAATACTCAGATCCAAATGAGCATCTACCCAGTCTGATCAAATTCATTTCTATCCAATCAATCGGTAGTAAGGAAATGAACAATCTGCATGTATCTAGTCAGACTGAACTGAGCCGGGACATCCCAGGATGCAAAGCTCAAATCAGTGTTTTTATCATGCAACGGCACATATTGTTTTGCGTTAGGCATCATCTACTTGACCCACAAATAAATAAGTACAAAGGTGAAATGATAGTTTTGATGGTCATTGCTTATTTTTCACTTTTGAATGAGACATTTGTTACATCTTATCTCAGATTGCGGAAAATGTTTTGCATTATGCGTAAAATACACGTTTTTGGAACAACCTACGTTTAGTTTCTATATTTCGGCTGCCATCTTGGATACCATTCTATATATCTTCTCTCAGTAGTAAACAGCTAGATCTCTAGTTCTTCAAAATCCTTGGCTTACATAAAGATTAGTCATTAGACTTACATGTCAAACACAGGCTCCATATAAAATTACCTTTTTCTGGTAAAATTTTATATTTTGGCAGCCATCTTGGTTGCCATCTTGTATCGACACAAGTATATGAAGGTGAAATAGCAAGACCTGTAGTATTTTAAGATCTATGCCTTGTATGAAAATTTATCATTAGTACTATGTGTCAAATGCAAGCTCTGTGTAAAATAAAGAAAAGAAACGCCATTTGTACATAATATATATTTGGCTGCCATCTTGGATGCCATCCATTATATCATAGACACATCTGTGATAAAGACAAATAGACATGTAGTAACTCAAAAGCTATGCCAAACATCAAAAAAAGCAAAGACAATCCCCACTGAGTGGTATAAGCTGGTCAAATATAGATTTTGCCATAAGCCCGCTTTAATCTTGGATGCCATCTTGAAAATTTGAAAATGCTCAATGATGACAAGGTGGCATCACTCGGATTCTTCAAAGGTAATGTCTGTAGCACATGAATCAGTAAAGAAAAAAACTTTAGACCTTAGTTCCAGGTCAAAATATTTTTCTGCCGGACTATCCTTTCTAACAGTTATTCAGTCATATCAGAACCATGATAATGTGATAATGACAAGCTGTGTGCAATGGGGTGATATCATACCACCCCCACATACAAATGCTAATAAGTTAGAATTGGGCCACATTGCAGTGATACTGAAAATTCTTAGAATGTCCCTGACGTTTTGAACAACGCCAGGCAGCCGTATCAACGTCGATGCAATATCAGCAGGACCTTTTATGAACGTTGATACGATAATTCAACGCTCTGTTCTGTCAATAAGCTGTGAGAAATGTGGCGTTTCTTTTTTCTTGCCTTTCGTACATTTTTCCGTCTTTCATTTCTTCATTTTTTAAAGTGTATATCAAAGAATCATTTCATTAAATCTCCTAGACACTAAAGTAAATACAAGCTGCATTTTCACAGTCATTTTAGAGAGAGAGAGGGAGCGAGTCCCGAAGGTCCAGTCGCAGAGCAAAATATTATAGGTTCTTTCTTGGGTCGGGTCATGTACTGGAAAACTTGACTCGCTTACACTGTACAAACGACAAGGGACACGTGCATTGTTCAGATGTCGTAACACGTGGAAGCCCACCCCTAAAGTTGTTGCTTCAGAATGTTTGTAAACTCAGGTGCGCGTAAGCTGTATGGAGGGGCATAATGGCAATGTTGTCCATTCCTTTTTTATAATTAAAGAACATTTAGCCAAGACGGCTAATGTATTGAGAAAAAATGTACTACATCCGCTTTCCCGAAGATGACAATCACGAGTGACGAAAGTCCTAGACAAATTTTGCTGGGATCCTGCAATAAGCGACGGTTGATACGTTTCGTTGAATCTCCTAGACACTAAAAAGAATTCAAGTTGCATTTTCACAGTCATTTTCAGAGAAAGAGGGAGAGAGAGAGAGGGAGAGTCGCCAATGTCCAGTCGCAGTGCAAAATATTAATAGGTTCTTTCTTGGGTCGGCTCATGAACTGGAAAACTTGACTCGCTTACACTATACAAGGGAATTGTTTAATAAATGTCATTACACATGGAAGCCCACCCTAAAGTTGTTGCTTCAGAGAGTTTGTCAACTCGGGTGCGCGTAAACTGTATTGAAGGGCATAATGGCAATGTTTTCAAATCCTTTTTTATCATTATTAAAGAAAAGTAAGGCAAAATGGCTTGTACTCTAAATATTCCGGAATTGTCAATGTTAAAAGGACTAACGAGTTCGGACTTTATGACTTGGGTACTTTGACCACTTTCACAGCATTGAGAGAAAATGTACTACATCCGTTTCCCGAGGATGACAATCATGAGTGACGAAAGTTCTAGACAAATTTTGACGGGATCCTACAATAAGCGACGGTTGATACGTGGCGCGGAAAGTAAAGAAACGTTAACGTCACCATGCGCGACATTAACATTTCAGTCTAAAGAGACAGCACGCAGGGCATTTTATGCACTTTAGTTCGAAAGTTAAGTCGGCGACCTACTATTTTTATTGCTTTAATGTCAACTTCTATCATTTGGCCATACTGTGTTAGTTTTTAAAGAAAAAATGTGTTTTGTTTTCTCAGAATGAAGATTTTTATCCAAGAGAGACGTGCAAAAAAGTGCGTTTTCCATAAAACGCCATTATAACGGCGGGTCAAAAATCAGGAAAAATTGACGTTTTCGAGGTCAGATATCTTAAAAACGACAACGGCGACATTCCCTTTTTATCACATTTTCTGAAAGAGGGACTGAAAATGCTCAATATAGGGAAGTATGAATAAAATCATGTGTTTTGTCAATTACTCGCACCTCACCTTAAGATAAATTCCCGAAATTTGGTGATTGTTGCTCTGTAGAATGGCTGTTTAAAATCAATAACTCCAATCCACTCTAAATTTTTCAAAACATGGTGAGGCTCAGAACTTTTCGATCACCCCTTGTATGCAGCCTCTTCATATATTTTTTTTAATAAACTCAACACTTTCTTTATTCCTTATGTTATTGATATTTGTTCTTTTGCATAGTCTACATATACGATATACATGCGTATGCATGTATATTATGTAATTGGGGTAAGAAAAGGAACAAACATTTCTGGTTGTTATGGAGTTTTGAAATAATCATTTGAACCTACTTAGACTTTCAAACGTTGATAGAATATATATACGTTTGTAGCTGTAAATGCAGTTAGGAGAAACAGAGTTCCTGTGCCAAGCTGAGAATTCCTCCTCAATATATTCTTTTCCAACCTTATGAAAAAGGTACAAATAACAACGTCGCAACATTTCAATTCTGCACACATACAGACTTAAATAAACCGAGTCTGATTATTTTTCGTTTCTCCTTCAGAATTCATGTTATATATAACCAACTTACTACTAGCTAGAACACTTCCAAGACAAAAGATAGACACAAAGCTTGAGACAAGTCATTATTTACGATGAATGTGGAAAACCCGGATTTATTACATAGCTTTTCAACCGCTCAAACGGCTGGTTTAAACATATATGTTTGTTTTAGATGGAAATTGCGAAAAGAGGGCAAACGACACATGTCTGAGGGTAAACAGACCCTATATCGGAAAATACATATAGACTCCTCGCCAAAAGCTTAGCATAATTAATGGTGGACTAAGGAGCAGATATAACAGATGCATACGACATTTGCTATGTCAGAAAGTGTGTATCCGATGTCATAAAGTGAAACGAAGATACCTGAGGCAATGGATCTGTTGTTTGGATGCACAGTATCAAAAAGGTAAGACCACTGTATTTCAATGACAATTTCGCCCCGTTTAAAAATTGCGTCCAAAACGTCACCAAGTTTAACTACATCTTAGTCGTCCTTAGATGAAATGTTATATTGTTATACGCTACATTGATTGTGGTCATGCCATTTCAAATTCCGACATTAGAAGCAAGCTTTGACTGTCAAAACTTGTTTCCAAAATGACCGATAGTGCAATTTTCTTATAAATTCTTATCATTTTTGTCTTACGGAAAATTGTTAGTCTTTGATACTGGAACTTCAAACTGTATATGAAACACACCAGTTGCATAGCCTCTTATCTGACGTACATGTAGCACAAATTTTTACATGCGTGAGCTTTGTGTATGCAGAAAATAGTGTTTAACTAGAAAAAATCATTATATTACACACGCTCAGTTTCTTAAAACTGATATGTTTGGACCAAAATGTCAACAGGCACATGCCTATGCATACTGTCTTTCCAAGTCAATAAATTATATTGTTGTTTAATGTTTTGCAATTACTTTGCAGGGTGGATAACACAATCACCGTGAACCTGAAATATGCTAAACTTTTGTTGAGGTGTATAGTGAAACACATAGAGATATTACTTTACTATTAATAGTGTAATAAATGTATGTTCAAACAATACCATTGGATGATATTATAATAGGCTCGTACTCGTAATATTTTAGCAATCATAGTTTAATAATGTACGTTAAAGAGCATTTACCTGTGTATACCCTTTACAAATTGCATTAAAAGATCAGTTATATTGTTTATTTGTTTATCAAAAGATAAAATAGAGCTTAGAAAGTTTACCAATCCAATATTCCCCGCTGATGTCACCAAAACCATTTTCATAATCATTCCATTTCCTGTCGAAATTTACTGTACCGTTCCCTCGTCGTTGGAATACCTTTAATTAAAGGACAAATTCATTTGATTTTTATATGGGTTTGACGGCTCTATCAAGAATATTTCACTTATTTAGTGCGGATCGTTAAGCGGCAGTGGGCGAATATCGGAACACTCGGGGGAAAACACCAGGTCCAGTAAGCAGAACTTGGCTTTCTATGTGCGCGGCAGAGGCTTCAATGCACAGCGGAGAGACACATAATGTCTAAGAGCCAGAGCTTTTGTCCATTAGGCCACGTAGGCCCGAATTTTCTTTTAATGAAAGTGCGAGGATGATAGAAATGCAGTTTTACTACCAGTATTCTCTGTTGTTATACTGTCACAATTTTTATGAGGAGTGTTTAAAATACGTGGACTTTTGCTGCAATAGAGCTTTTACTAGTATATTCCAGACAAGTTTTATCTTTAAGTTCTGTTTTGCGAAAATTTAAAGGAAATTCAATGCAAAAAGTGTTTCCGCTTTTTACATATATATTAGTAAGGTATAGCTACTGCGGAGCAGGACATTTTAGACTTCTGTCTTTATGCCCAGTTTCAAGTTTTCAGTGGTTCTTTTGTTATGCAACATTCTCTTTGACGATAAATCATGATTCACATATACACCATTTACACATTGTCTGCATTTAAGACTTTTATGCATGCAATGTGATCGTTTTAGGACATTTAAACAACGCTACTTTTTGGGTTCAAAATCTGAGCGACAGAGCCGAAAGTTTACTTTTAGTCCCGCGCCAGAGAGATTTTTGATAAGCACACAGTCCAGCATTACACACGTACCACCAAAACTCATAATAATGCCTGAATGTCAGGCGAATTAAAAACTATTTACTTAAGCACGACAATGAGAAGTAGCTGTAAATTTCAGATTTCTAAGCCAGCGATCTATTGACCCTGTAGTAATCTTAGTTTTAATCAAATAATGCTTATTCCACGAGTTAAATTATACTAGTGGAGCATTTCAACTCTAGCTTTTTTATACACATGCCTCCTATGAATTTTGCTCCGAGGCAAGGTTAAAGCAGTATATCAGCTGGGCAGACGCCTGTCTGGAGCAGGGGTACAGCTAACGTTTTCAAAGATTAATTAAGGACTTGACAACATCTGGTGACGTGCCAAAGGTCAGTGAACTACCCCTAAGATTTCATTTACTGAAAAAATTATGGTATTTCGTTTTCTCTTCGGAAAATTAAGTTAATACCAGTGTTACAACACGATTTTGTGGACGGAAAAGAGGCTAAAAATGTATCACTCATCTGTCGCATTGAATTTGGAATTGTTATCATTACAAGGGAGGACAGTGCATTTCCGCATAAACTGACAATCAGCGATTGCAACACAGACAAACAGATGAGTTCAACATGCTGAAACTCTTAGAAAGGTGTACTTACCAACCATCCTCCACCATCCCTTTCCATATCACAGTAAACGTCTAGACCATCATGTGTTCCTGTAGGAGTCACGTGATACACACCGGACTTAGTAAAACCTAAGTCTTGAACATCTTGACAATCACGCACACAAGACGGACAGTTCACCTCTTCGCAAGCTTTGAATAAACAAAACATGTCTTGCTTTAGAGAATGTCTGACCAAAATTATCGCAAAAATTTTAAATTCGTTTATCTAAAAACATGTCAAACGAACCTTGTATATTCTGACTCTTCGAAGAAATTGAACGCTCCAAAGAATAGAAATAGCAGACACGAATGCTCATATTTCTGAGTCTGTGTATGACCCATGATGTTATGAAAAAAAAGCTTCTGGTGATTTCCTAATAATTGACATTTTACACTTGTCTACTTCCAAACAAAAAGGTTTTGTTCAAGCAGAACTCTACTTTCTACAGAATTCGGGATGAGAGTAACGTGCATGTAAAATCGGTTTAAACCCCTCCAGCCTCATCCCCGGAGTAATTTATTACAGGCCTTTCAAAGACGGTAAGTCTGATTGTCAGGGTTTTCCCTCTTTGACTTTAACACTTGTCTACTTCCAAAACCTAAAAGCGGTTTTATTTCAGCAGAACTCTACTTTCTACAGAATCGTCCTGAAATCTTAAGTTTAATTTCTCCCACAGTATAACATAAGATATTTAATTTCTCTTTAAGTCCAATATAGGATATGGGTGAAATTGAATGTTAGAATTCAGGATGATATCATTTCAATATCCAATATTAAAATGTGGAAGAAATTAAGCGGAAGATTTCAGGACGAGATATTTTCAGCATCCGATATTGGACTGTTGGAGGAATTGAGGTCGCTAATGATACCAATAACCGCCACTCTTGCAAGACTAGTTTATATTTACCTCTATAATGTCAGTATCAAGTTTATTATCCTAATGATTCAATTGAAATTTTCACAGATTCATCGGCTTGATGCGACGAATGCAATGGTACAATAATAATAATAAAAGAACATTTTCGTGTGAATTACCGCCCCTGATTAACATTTTGCCATTGTTTACCCAGGGAAGAAAGTGCCGAATTAGTAATTTATAATAGCTGAATACATTTATATGCGATAAGGATAAACATTATTTAGCATTTTTATTACAATTTACACACCAGGATTTATTAATGAGTGCCTTCACTTATTCGAATATTGGTCATCGCCCCCTGAGATGCACAATTTATGTGGAAAACTAGGCACAACCACACTGGATTTTTAATAACTTTTACTTCTTATATCTAGTTCCCATAAAATTATATGAAAGCTTTTTGTATAGACGGATCTTCCCTTCTATGAAGGCATTGTTATATACATGCGTAAGTGCCCTTTATTACAGATTTTAGTCAGAAAAATGGGGGGAGGGGTATTTTCAAAGACTTATCTTCATTACGAGACGGTATTTGTTTTGTTTTTATATAATAGTAATATACATGCTAACTGTTAAATTTTTGTAATAGATAAAATGAAAATCTATTATTGAGAAATGTATACATTTTGTTTGAAAATATTATGAGAATGTGTTTCAAGATTTGCAGCGATTTAGCCATCCAAAGAAATTTAAATTGCCATTGATTTGCAGATACACAAGATTGTTTTGCTTCATTATTACAATAAAATTCTTTGTCTTTTACTGCAGGTTACTACTTCTTTGCACAAAAATAGAAGTAGGTATCTTTCAAACGCCATACTTCAAAGGCCTGTGATGTTCAGTTTTTTTGTTTTTGTACACATATTATATGATGAAAACGTAGTAAACAGATTAAAATAACAACAACTTTTATTTAGAGGAAAAAAAGTATGCTCAGGTATCGGTAGTGCCCTTAAATGTGATATTTCATGACGAGACATCCTACATTGGACTGTGGGAGATATTAAACGTAAGATTTCAGGTCGAGATGTTTATATCCTGTGACATTGATTGCGTCTATTTTGATAAAGGGAGAGCGCATGATTCACAGGGACTTCAGCTATTTATTCCGATGCCTCTATTTTAGTTCAAATGTAAATAATCTTACTGCGTACTATGATACGCGCAACGACTTTGATTTGAAATCGTTAATAGATGGTGACAAGTTTAGCTTTTGAAAAAGCTTGAAAGGTTATCCCTTAGCAAATGAATCTACAGGATGCAAGTGGTAAAGCAGAAAACTGGCAGCAATTCAAGTTAATTTTATTGTATTCTTGGATTTATTGAAGCTGTAGGTAAGTGGCGAATTTGACAACTTTTTCATTTTGTGTAATGGTTATACCACGGTTTGTCTGCCTGTACGAGGAGATAATCCACGAGCTTTAGCGAGTGGATTATCTCCCGCACAGGCGGACAAATCAGGGTATAACTATTTCATACCATCCTTACCTGTGTAGACCTTGCTCATTGCGAAATATTGCGTGTTAAAGTTGGCACTTTCTGGTAAGGGTGGTATAACTAGTGAGTGCTTGTAACAGGTGAGCTTCAGTGCTTTTAACTTTTGTCAGATGACCGGTACTGTTTAGTAATGTCTCTTCGTAAGTGGACTGTACTCTGGTAAGTGCTTGTATTAGGTGAGGTACTAGTTATACCATGGTGTGTCTGTCTGTACGAGGAGATAATCCACGAGCTTTAGCGATGGATTATCTCCCGTACAGGCGGACAAACCATGGTATAACTATTTTACCAGTGTAGACCTTTCTCATTGCGAAATATTTCATACTAAAGTTGGCATTTTCTGCTAAGGGTGGTATAAGTTCTTTTATTAGGCGAGATGAAGTGTTCAGGATAAGTTTTACAGCTCATGTCTCAGCAATGCTAGAAGGGACCCTGCAGCTGGGTGCGCCAAACTATGGGAGCAAATACCGGTAAATAGTGGCACCCGCATGTAGTGTTAATCAAGTAGAGCTTGTTATTGATCTGTACTGTTAAGTGATAACAGGACTTTCAGGTAACTGTTGTATGGGGAGAGATACAGGGTTTTAAGATATAAGCTATAAATATCATGCATGAGCGATGCTGGCGAGAACCCTGTAGCATGGTGTGCCAAATGTAGAAGTATCGGGAAATAGTAGGACCTGTATTAGCAAAAGGAAACGGCGTACATTAATCAAGTACGAATTCCTATCTTAATATGGTTATCCCCGAGGGGATGACCAATTATTCGTTTGCTTTAAGACAAATATTTTTTGTTTATTGAGTGCCATAGTGCTATTATAATTATGCAACAGTCAAGTGAAACTGTTTTTCTTCAAAGGAAATACCCCAACCCACATAGGTAATGACATAACACGACACGACCATTATACAGCAGGAAGCACAGGGTGTGTTTATATACATTGAAGAGAATAAATGTCTAATGATGCAGTGTATCTGTTTCTCAGCTTATTTATTTTAAATAAAGCATCGTGTCACGTCAGTGATCTAAGAAATCACAATATACGGTGAACTTCCTTGAACCTGGCTGTCGGCATCACATAGTATATAAATCTTCTACTTAGTGTCATAGTCGACAGTCTGAATTCATGTTCAAATATACTGAGCAGCACAATGCGCACCTACTTTTGATTATTATTGTTTTTGTGGTTGTTGACAAAATCTTGACATCGGACAAACTTCAGCCTGACGGAGGCCATCCCTCTTCAGGCTGTATATGTTGACCACAGCCGAATTCCATGATATCTATATTGCTCGTCTTGGACATGAACATATGATTGTTGACTGAAAACTTTCTTACGACCTGGCCTTGAACTCCTTCTAGGAAAACTTCCGCCCTCTAATGTTGTGTTAACACAACACCTAATTGACCCGTCGGATTGAGCCACTCATAGAAGCGGGAGCATCTTATTTTCTCCCAGCAAGTCATTTATTTGCCCATTGCATATTACATTAGCAACTGACCAAAAATCCAAGGGGATTGGCTCTATTCGGACCTAAACAGACACTTCTCGCGTTTGTCTGGCTTAGCAAAGACGATTCTACAAGGTACAGTGACGGGGAAAAAGAAAAGGCAGACGGAAGAAGAGCTGGTACGACAACTTTAACGACTGTACAGTTATAAACTTTTCCAGCGCAACTAGAGCAGCTGCAAAACAGGGTTCGAGGTTATAAAACTTGAGAATAATCTCAAACTCAAAATAAAGCTCACTGATTGGCTGCTTCCGAGCACATGCTCGGAAGCAGCCAATCTGTGAGCTTTATTTTGAGTTTGAGAATGTACTCAAGTTTTGTAACCTCTGGGCCAGGACTAGATGAGGGGAATCGTTGTAAAGTGATCTGTGATGCCCCAACACACTCGCAACGTTATGGGATAGAATAGAAATATGCTGTTAAAAACATTCCATACCATTACCGTTGTGAATGGAATAACTAAGTTAACATACAAAGTTATATTCAGTTCAATTTTGAGAACATTAAATATAGAGTTCGGTCAAACAGAACATGTAACAATAAAAAGTGGTCACAGTTGAACGGTTTATTCAAATTTGTTTTTAAGCTTCAGTCAAAATGAAATTTGGGAACGTTTGTCGTCAAATAACTTAATTAAAAAAAAACAAACAAAAAAACTCTGAAACTTACGGAAAATGAATGCAATTAAGTGGGTTACTGTTTCCAATCTTGTGTCTGCATAAATATTGACGTATCAAACCGGATTTTTGTTGATCGCTATATTTTCCTTACTATCGCTGCATATCATTTTGTGAATTATTTTCTCAGATTATTTTCTGGTTTATATCGGACATTTATGAAAAGTAATACGTTTCCCTTTATAAACGAGTACTTCATGTCTTTTGTCCCGACATTTTAACTTTATCACCTTTGTTAAGGAAAAGTACTAATTTGTTCAAGTCTAACTCTTTTCCCTTTGACTTTTCACTGTACTGAATTGTGCCATTATTGGCCACCGTATGACAAAATTCAGTGTGTAGGAATCCACCACTTTTCAGGCTATGGTCATCGTCACCGGAAGTTTTCGCACAAGAACTTCTTAGGCCTGTTATCTGTGTATCTTCATAATGCATATAACAGAACATCACTATGTAACTGAATGGATAAAATTATACATTTCTCTTCATGTTCAATGTATAGCCAGTCTGGGGACTTACGGTCTTTCGTCACGCACATTTGTGATGGACAGCCATAACTCTTACAGTTTACAGCCCAACTCACTGAAATGGCAATTTACATTGTAACTCACTTGCAGCGTTCAGTATGGCCTTTCTACGCTTAAAATTGATATTTGGTCCAGCCCTTAACTACTCTTCCTATAAACAGTCTGTATTGTGGTTATTTCTACAGAATTAGGTAAATATTGATGTGTATGTGGCTTGTTTTATTTCCGAGTAAAATACCTTTTTACTTTCTATTTTGTTTCTATTCTGTTACCATCTAAATTGTCTACATTGCTTAATTTTTTTCGCAACAGATGCTACTCAAGGTTCTGCACCAGTTTCTCATTTGAAATTTACTTGAGGGTTTTTGGATTTGTTAGGGCCAGCCATAACACCAGAAGAAACTAATATTATGGCTTTCCATCACGTTTCATCCTTCGGACATGTACTGACATCTTGTGGTAAAATTTCAATATGTTATGGTAAGCCATTATGTCAGTTCGTTTAAAGTGCATGCTTAACCGCCACAAATATGCGTGATTGAAATCCATAAGTCCCCTGATAGCATTGGCTTTAAATTTGAAACACCCCCCCCCCAACACACACACAAAACTTAACATAGTCTGTCGGAACCCGCATTTTATGAAACCTGTGTTTATAAGGTATTCTATATATTATTTCCGTATTTTTCTATATATTTTAATGCTGATTAAAACGTGCGTTTTTCTCTTTTCATATTTTAACTTATTTGTGTAATGCAAAATAATCGGAACTAATGTCAAACACTCTGCATTTTGGCGTTGAATATATATAAAGACAAAATTCGGTTTTAATCGAACGGAGGAAACGAGCACTGCTTTCAAGTTTAAAATGCATTTGTTTTATCAGAATCGGCTGTTACAGCTACCCATAAGTTGCCAGGCATTTCCTCTAAGGTATTAGAATTTAATGCAATATATATTTCTATTCAAGAGAGAGAGAGAGAGAGAGAGAGAGAGAGAGAGAGAGAGAAAACATACTTATGAATGGTAAATAATGGCTGTGGGTTAGTTCGTACGTATATTCGTGCCCTCGCTATACGAGTTCGGAACTTTTTTTTAATGTATTTTCCAAACAGGAGGTATAAAGCTCTTACAACCAAACACAGAACATAGAGTATGTCTTACCATTTTTCAGTTTAATAATGCCAACAAAAAGAAATATCTTGATCATCTCTATCTGCATTTTGCCTTCAATACAGAGCAGTTATGAAAATATTCTTATTCTAAAATACGTTTCTGTTTCTTGTAATGATATGTGTTCAATGACTCCAAGCTAACTGAAAAATGTTGACAGAGCGGGGCTTCTATCTATCCGGGAGCGCGACACAAGCAAAGGAACCTTATGAAATGTGCAAACAGCAAAGCCTTTGATCAGTCTCACATCTACGCATTCAGATCACAGTCTTCCTTGTATGCATGAATAGTCTACCTAAGAATGTCTATATCAGCAGCGAAACATCAGATCAGACGATGGAATTAAAAGGTCGTAATCAGCATTCACCGGTGGGACCCCGATTCCCATCCCAAATATTGTTACATGTATGACAAAGTTCGCTTTCAGAATTGACAAAGGTCTTTTATGCAAATAAATTATATACCAGGCATGCCATTTTGCATTAGCCGTACTCAAGCTGATTACGGGGAGAGGCATAGTCAAAGTAGCACGAGAACTGCCTTGTTACAAATAACGGACACGGAACAAATATGGTCAAAACAGTGTACATATAATAGTAGACCCTTTTTTGACCGTCAGCAAACTGTCAGTTGCAGTTGTTGAGTGGGTGTCTACCACGTAGCCTAATCAGGATGCACACGTGCAAGGATTGTTCAAGAAAAAGGCATTTTTGAAATACATACAGGTGGACTTTTTCATGACAAGTTCACAGTGCATAGAAGAAAGGCATAGGAGCCAACAAAGATTAAGGAAGACAGCAAATTACTGCAAGACGCATAATCTGACCAGCACCATTGGTGATCGCCGAACATTACCATTCAGTTTGTGTAAGATGAACGTCGAAGTGTACACAAGATTGCGCGGATGTGCATAGTCTTTTAATTTTTTTGCTTGCTGCAGATGTCACCTTGCATCTTTTCACATGCACAGAAAAAATAAATAAATAAAAGTGGGATATTCAAACATGGCATGTGTAAGGCATTGTATTAGATTATAACTTTCAAAATCGAAATTTCTAACGCAATATCTTTTAGATATCTAATAATGTGTGTTTTGCAAATTCGAATATATTAAAATTTCCTGAGCAAAAATGGTTTCATTGTTAACAGCCACATAATATGAAAAGTCAAATAATTCACAGTATTTTTGGTTATATGTGGGTCGCAATACGACAACAGATACCTCGAGCAGCTAACACTAGCCTCAGTCTGCGCATTCTTGTAGAATGGTCATGCTTGTAGAATGGTCAGAGTTAATCCATTTACGCCCAGTAGGCTCTTCTACCTGAGTCTTTGAACAGGTCCATTTCCAACTTAAGGTGTGTCAGGTTTACATTTTTTACTGATTTTTCTTTAAAAAATCTGGTAGACCCTGATCAGACGCCTCTGGTTCTACACTGTTCGCCAATGTCCTTTTTATGGGTATCCCGACATGATTGGTTTAAATGAGGAGCAATACAGTGGATTGTCGGAGACACCGCTTTTGTTATTATAAAGATCCACACTGACGATTCGCAACACCAAGGATGTTGAGCATGGCCTTCGCTATACCATCTATCTAAAATATGGAGAAGATTAGCCTGTGCAAACAACAAAGAATCTGATAAGCACATGCATCTGTGCAGACTAATAATAAAAGCTTTTCATTTTCGATGAATATATTGCTTGGCAGTAGATTGGTCTTGTAAACAGGGAAGACTGATCATACTTAGAACATGCCATAAGTCCTTTCACTGTATCAGCTATATATTGCATTTTAAACATTTGAACTATATTACTTTAAACTCAAAAATGTTTAGAGAGGGGAAAACGGACTTTACGGAAAATGTAACAAAACTATACTGAACAAAAGCTAGAAAATTGTGTCTGTAAGACACAGGCGATGCCCCCGTGCCGGCCCTATGCAAGTCACCACCCCTTGCCTCACCCAGTATCCCCCTCTCATTCACCCCATACAGAAGACTAAAATGTGACATGTCAAAGTCGCAAATGCCATACTTATGTCAAACATTATACTTTCATTGCAAAAAGTCATATGTACAACCTTTAATATGCTTGTAACAGCTTTTAATAGCTTCAGATTGATTGTTTGGAAACTGTGGGAGGAGTTGATTACACAGACTTGCTACCCTCTACAAAAATTGTCTAAGTCGAAAATCCCGTAATTTTGTCAAAAATGATTGTTTCATCTGCAAAATGTCATACGCACATCTTCAATTTACTCGTAGCATCTTTGAATAGTTTCAAATCGAGTGCTTGAAAAGTGTGGGAGGATGTGATTCCACAAACTTTCTAGCATATACTCAAAATATTTGTTACCCTATACTCAAAATTGTTTAAGTCGATAATCCCACAATTTTATCAAAAAATATTTTTTTTTTCATCTGTAAAAAAACACATGCACATCTTCAATACGCTTGTAACATCTTTGCATAGTTTCATTTTTTGCTTGAAAACTCTTGGAGGAGTTGATAATACAAACTTGCTACTCTATATCGGAGCCTAACTGAAAATTGTCCAAGGCAAAAATGCCGTAATTTTGTCAAACATTATTTTTCCGTCTGCAAAAAGTCACATGCACATTTCAATATGCATGTAACATTTATGCAAAGTTTCAGTTTGACCGCTTGACAGCTCTGAGAAGCATTGATTACACAACTTGCTACCCAATATTGAAGCCTTATCTAAAAAAATCCAGCATTTTTGTCAAAATGATTTTTTTTTTCATCTACGAAACATCACATGCACATCTTCAATGTCGTTGTATAGTTTCAAACTGATTGCTAGAAAATTGTGGGAGGAGTTGATTACATAAACTTGCTACGCTATCTAAGCCTAATTTCAAAATTGTCTATTTCAAAAATGCACATCAGATTCTTCAATATGCTTGTAATAACTCTGCCTAGCTTCAGCCAAGCTGCTTGAAAGCTCTGGGAAAGCACTTGCTCAAGTAACCAACCTGACTGCTATAGGTACATGTATTCCTAGTCGCTATAGCCAGTTCTGTGTATCTACCAAGTTGGCATATAAATAAATAACTAAAAAATGGGTAACGTTTCGTGAAAAGGAACCTCAAAGAAGCCTGCACCTTTCTGCAATTGATCGGTGTATTCACTTTTTGCTTTTCAGATTGATCAGGATTCAAAGTTTGTTCGTGTGCAAAAGTAACACTTTTATCTGACTAAGTCCATGCGCAGACAGAGTTAAGTATTTCGTGTTTTCATGCCGTTATGAGACGTTCTCAGTTAAGCTGGGCCATTCGCGTACAAAAATGGCCATACATACAACCATGCCAGAATTCAAGAAAAAATCACGTTCATAATGCTTATTATATCTGCTTCAAAGCTTTAAAATATCTTCAGATAATAGTTTAAGATTATGGAATACCAATCATGTTTACAGACATACCCTAACAATTAAAAATGGCGTATTTTATGACGTTATTTACATACGTTGAAGAACGATGTCGCATACGATTTGCGTAGATGCGTAGCATTGCACATTTACTAATCTACTGACATTTGATTATTTTGGCTGGTTTCAATTTAAAATGTTTTTCTTTGCTTTTTTGGAAGAAAGGGGTTTTCTATGAAGCGCTGCTTAATCAAATGACGTCAACGCTTTCAAAACGCGGTTTTAGTGACGTTGTGACGTAGGTTACGTGTGACGTAGGTTACATTACACACTTTTTAACGTTTTTGTACCATTCAATGTTTCAGTGCATGAAATCTAAGCATACCATCTTGTAGCTGTCACTAGGCAGGATTTTGCACATGAGTTTCAGAGCGATTGCTATGCTCAGTTTTAAAAAAAAGCCCGTGACGTAAGGTTACATTCTTACAGAAAAATGCTGGGGTAACGTATGTTGAAGTCGAGTAAAATATACAAAATGGAGCAAATTTGCACAAATGATATTAACTATTGAGGAGCACATATTTCTCCGTGTGATCTTGTAAGTTTTATGATGCTGGGCCATTTTAGTTAATACACGTAACATGAATTTACCGCTGTGACGTAGGTTACATAAAATTTGCGACATTAGTTCCCAGCCTCATTTCGTATAAAAAACAACCCTTTAGGTATTGTTTAAGCGTGGAAATATGTAAGAAATTACCTAAATTTAATAATGTAACTCGATTTTAAGCAGTGATTTATCTTTTTTTAGCCGTGTGGCGTTCATATCTATGCAACGGCAATATTGCGACATTTAAAAACGTCGCCTTTTATACAAGGGTATCAGTATTCAAACCAGTGTTAAAAATGTCTAACAAAATGCATGCATGTCTTGGTACTTTGATCTATTTCTTTAGACAGAGGGCTACTTGTCAGCGGGTAAATAGTACCGTTATTTTGTAATTTAAAGAAAGGTAATACGAAGGACAAAATTAATAGCTAATGGCCCAGCTTAACTGAGAACGTCTCTTATATGTCTTTTCGTTCCACCCCTATGAAGTTTCAAGACAACACCTTTAATGCTACGCTCAAAAGTGTTACGGACGGACGATGCTCATTTCCATAACCCCGTTTGCCTTCGGCTAGTGGAGGGGGTACAAAGCATCAGAACTTTTAATAATTACCAATAATACTGGCTTCAGTTTTTTGTTTCTTTCTGGAGCAAATACGCAAAGTTGAATCGGCTGAGTATATCTGTCTTAACTTGCGTACTTTACAAGCTTTTCGTGTCTTGAAAATAATTCGACGTACCATATTTCTAATACATAATGCATATCCGTACACTGTAAAATATTTCCGTAAATATCACGGTATAATAACTAGCAAACAGCTGTCAGTCCACTGCCCGTAAATTTAACGGGCGCCCGTAAAAGTTGCAGGAATCATCAAGCAGAGTAGGATAGAATAGAACAGGTGTTAGTTTGGTCATATAAGCCTTCAACACCATGAAGGTATTTTCGAGTATCACTAGTCAATATAGCACTACCATATCGTGATTTCCAACGATTATTTACAGGCAAATGCCCGTAAAAATTACGGGAAATGGACTGGCAGCAGGTTTCCAGTTATTCTACCGTTAAATCCACGGATTTTTTTTAGAGTTTACCTCATCGTAAATTATTAGGTACATTAAACTTATTTAATGATTTTATTGGTCGTTAATGATATCAAAGGTTGACAACGTAGCTGCCAAATGGTCCAATTAACAAATTACCAAGTCTATATGTAGATGTTTATCTTTGGATAACGAATTTGGTCGATTCATTCTAGACCTCTATCAAATGCGCTCATGCATTTTCTTTATTTGTTTTGATCTCGGAATGAGAGGGTTGAATCAGAAATATAGCTAATCACAAAACAAAGAACTATTTTTAGTGGCTGTCACGACTGATTATTTGCATGTATAACTAAAGAATATTTTCTTTCATGTTTATCGAAAATAAGGACTTTCACATTTTAATGTAATATATGTTTTAAAGACATGTAATAAACATTTGAGCCGCGACACGACAAAACCAACAATGTGGTTGTGCGCCCAGCGCAGACTCAGATCAGCCTGGGCATCCGCCTGTCCGCATGAAGGTAGCTTAGACCCTTAGCTACCCTTTGAGCTCTTAACGAAGAGTCTGATCAAACTAGGCAGATACCCAGGCTGATCTGAGTCTGCGCTGGGCGCACAACCACATTGTTGACCTTGTCGTGTCGCGGCTTATTTATTATCTCATACTCGCGGAAAAGATGACGGGGATTAAATCTTAAATCAAGCGTTTGCCTTATTCAAAGTCTCTTTATCTTCATTTCTACTGCCTTCAGTGAGTAGTAACGACCTTTCCAGTCCTGCCACTGAATGCCTATATCTTTATTGCTGTCTCTCACCGCCAGCTCCCCGCCATCATGTCTATATTCTCCGTTCAGATTTGCTGCATGACACTTCCGAAACCACCAACCATTCTTATATTTTTTCGCACAGTCGTTAACATCATGGTCAGTGGTTCTGAACTCCATCTCATTGTGATACTTTAATGAGTCTCCTAGAGGTTGAAACAAAATAAAAGATAGCTATCAGAGGAGATGGCAAATTCTCCAATCAAAAGTTGCATGAGCCTTGGTAAACAGGCTGCAAGTTAAAACTTATATAAGTAACATAATACCATTCTTGTATGCTTCATAATGACCTTATAAGGTCATTATGAAGCATACAAGAATGATATTATATATTACGTGGATATGTTTTAAAGTGCACCTGACTGATTATCTTACACTCCGGCCAAAACATTACGCCACATGAAATAAAATCCCAAACAGAAACCATCTGCACATTGCAAACAAAATTTTAAAATGTGTGAACAGCTTGTAAAGCACATAGCCCACGACTCTCTAATCCTGAGCTCTCTAGTAAGTGGATTTTGACAAATAATCTAATTAAAAAATAGTTGGGGTTAGATGTGAGTGGGTGTGGGTGTGTGGGTGCGTATGGGGCGGGGGGTGTCGGAAATGCAGGAGGCGACTCACTGGAAGGATATAATATCATGATCCTCGATATTTTAATTCAAATCATGGAGCTAGTCAAAGCATAGCCAACAGCGTACATGGAACACTACACAAAAACATCGAGGGGCAATAAGTTAAACTCAACCATCATAAAAAGACAGTCTTGATTCTTGTTTGTGTCATATGAGCTTAGCCTGATCTACGTAAGTGCGATGTATTATGAAAATATTTCAGAAGTATTGAAGTAACGAAGCGAACATCATACTTCAAAACCCGTACATGAATTTGAAATTCGATGGAAGTATTCAATCCAATACTTAAGTTTTGGAACAAACCAGAAATTGCAAACCAACCAAAACCATCAAGTAGGAACAACTTGCAATGTATGAACCGGAGAGCTGCCATTTTCATACGCAGCACATAATCATTACCTAGTCTACATTAAGTGTATAGTATCTTGAACATAGTTTACAGGGTTACAGAAAAACGGAGCGACCATGAAATTGCATTTCTCCGCCGAGGTGCGGGGGAAACATTGTTTCGAGATTTTAAAAACACACGAAATTGCAGTTCAAAGTCCAAAGGAAAATCAAAATGACACATCGTGGCATCCAGCCTGTCTCATTTAATCAGGAAATTAATTGTTCAAATTTACATTTACCTGCATTACCGCTGTATCCTCCAATGTAAATTTTATAGCGACTGGAAGCGTCTCCGATCTTGAATCTTTTATATTTGGCATAGGTCATGTTACCTTCCCAGTCTTCTAAGTCAACACGTAGTTGATATACAGGTCGGTCATCAAACCGTGATATAATTAGATGGAGACATATGTTTCCTGTATACAAGTGAGCATTATAATTCTTAATGGATTTTAACAGACCAAATCTTAATATCAAACCGTATAAGCAGTAATTCAAACACTAGAAGGCATTTTTTTTAAAAGTTTTAGCATCAGCTATCTAAAATGATGTTTAAGAATAACATTGGACTGAAACACATTTTAAATAGAGCCTATCGAGCTCGACTTCTGTGAAGACTTGAAAGATTTTAAGCACAACATTTTTTTTTAAAAACAAATGAAGAAAACGCAAGATTATACATCAGAGGCTATGTGATAAACTGCATGCATCAAGTTTATCAGAACAAATTTTGCATTTTTAAGTTGACTCTTAACTTGCCAGAGCTGAGCCTAAAACTCACTGCCCTCATGGACACAGAGCTACGAGAAACATTAACAGTTATCTATATGTTTACCGTGATGCCTTTTAACTCATGCCATATGAAGGCCCTATGTTACCAGTCACTAAATTGCTAACAAACAAGGATAAGAAAATCATTTTGTTATGTAAATGCACAGACACTGGGCAGAATTGATCTTAAATTCCGTCATGTATCCTTAAATATTATTCAGTAAAAGAATGTGACTTACCCAACCAGTGTTCACCAGAAGGGTCACCAAACCCAATTTCGTAGTCATTCCATTCCCGTGCAAAATCAACAGTACCATTTATTCGTCTTTGTATCACCTGCAATACCCCCTAACTTTGTACAAGACAAGAAGAAAAGACGCAAAGGATGCAGTGCCTTATATTTTATCAATAAGCTATATTATCTGTTGATTACGATCCTACAAGAAGAGGGGAAAAAGAAATTACCATGCCTGAAAAAATACGGCAATGATTTCCAAGAGCCATTTCAAAACGGATTTTCTTCCATCGAACCGATCGACTGCATATTATCGCCAATGTTGTAATAAATAACGTACAGCAAAGCATCATACCCATATCATTTGCCAAAGTATCTCAGTCCGTTTTGGCAGAGACTGTTTCAATATCAAGGAATTTAAGCTCATATGAGCCGAAGGTTCTGGCTGCTAACAGGATAGCAGACTCCGTTGTCCGTCATCGTCCTTCCACAATTTCAAAACACCTCTTCACTGATTCCATTTGGCTGATTGTGACCAAATTTGCTATAAAGCCTCAAGGGCTTGCGAGAACAAAATATTGTGCAAATAGTCGAGGTTAAATGACTGGCATGGCCGCCATGCCCATATATGTTAAAATATTTAAAATATCTAAAAATCTTCTACTCCAGAATCAAACGACCGATGTCCTTGAAACTTGAAATGTAGCATTGTGTACTCAAGTTCAACCAAGGTTGTTCAAATGATGACAGTTAGGTCAAATTTGGGTTCTGGTGCTTTTATATCGGAAAATGCCGTTACACAAGATTTCATGAAATTTGAAAAATTCGACATCAATATTGGTTCATGTATATTCAGTTATCTTAATTAATACATAATTTTTTTTTTAGTACAAGAGGATAAGGTTATTCTTTCACCTTTGACCTAGGCCTCTCATATTTCGAGAATTTTAAATATCTCATCAAAAGCTACTTAGGCAATTGTAACAAAACTTCATCTAGAGCCTCAATGACTTGAGACAACGAAAATTTGTTCAAACGGTCCTGGCTACATGACAACAATAGCTGCTATGCCCACTTATGGTAAAACTCTTTAAAACGTCCTTTCTAGAACCAATAGATAACTCTTAGTTGACCTTGAATTTTTATGGCACGGTAAAATTTGTTTGCTGGTGCTAAAGTGCTAGAATATAATAGTGCATGGAAAAATATAGATGATTTTGGCATAAAATTATTGGCATGTGCAGTCATTTAAATGAGTACATGAAGATTTGTCAGTACAAGAAGTCATAGTTTTTTTTTGACTTTTAGCCAAGGTCTCTCATCCGCTGGCAATTTGCAACCAAATTTCATTTAGAGAATCCAGGGAATAGGGAAATGGAAATTTGTTAAATGGTCCAGGTTACATGACCAACATGGCCACCATGCCCAACTATGGTAAAAACATTTAAAAATCTGCTTTTCCAAAACCAATTAAGCAATGGCATTGGAACTCTGTTTGTATTATCGGGTATATGAGTTTTACCAAGATTGTTGGGTTGATCTTGGCTTTTTTCACAGCAAAGTAAAATATTCTTTTTAATTGGAAAATGCTATTTATAAAAGAATTCATTGAAATGAACAGTTAAAATCTTCGCACTTAAACCAAATGATTACTGACCTTGAAACCTTGTATATGGCATTAAGCACTGGGGTTTTATCAAATTATTTCATTAATGACCTTGGACGGTCCTGTCTTTTTTTATCGCAAGGTCAACTTTGCTTCCTAGAGCAATTAAATTAGAAAATGCTATAACTTAATTTTGAAGACTTAACATATCCAATCAACTAAATGAATAATTGAAGATTACTGAGTAAATTCTTGGGCCTTTGACATAGGTAAGTCATATTTAGGCAGTTTCTTACGTCTCCACCAAATGAAGAAACTATGCTGATTGAAGCAAAATGTCACATGGAACTTCTTTGAGTCGGGGTAATGATAGTTTGCATAGTTTGCTTGATGGGTTCTGGTTACATAACCAAATGCTCGCCATGCCCATATATGGTTAAAAACAACTAGAGAAGTCTTCGATTTCCATGCGGCTCATGACATTCAAACTGTTATGCAGCGTTTGGGGTTCGTTCACTTTCCGGTGAATCTATTGTGACATTTGACCTTTCAACTCAGGTGAGCGATTCAGGGCCCCATGACCCTCCTGTGTGATAGTGGGAATCTGCTCACAAATGTATATAGTCCCTGGTTTATCGCAGTGCAAAATGTCTGTCAGCTGTTACGTAAAAAAGTTATATTGGAGAATCCTGAGTAAGCAGCTATAGCAGGATCTAAGTGTCACTTAGCTCAGGTCGGGTAAAAGTCATTCAAATTCAGAGGCATCATTTCGACATGGATGAAATATTGATTACTGGGACGTTCAAACATAACTTAACATCGATATCAACAACAACTATTACTACTAGAAGTATTGTTAATTTTAGTTCCTGTTTCCCGTTTGATATCGTTGGCGGGATGTGATATTTGATGGTTTAAATTCCTGATCTTTGCCTTTTTGCGCTTCTTTCGATGTGTCCTTATGTCTGCATATGCCCTCAAATTATTTGATTTCCTGATCGCCCGTGCCTTCTACTGGGTTATTAGATAGAAATGTACTTTTGTCTTTATACTTCTGTATATATGATTCGTAGCATTGATTCTTCTGTATTATACGATTCGTAAGCAATAAGCATTGTGTTTGTGCGTTTGTATGCTAAATAAAAATTATGTTTGTTGTCATGTGCACTCGAAAGCAGTCTTAATTTACCATGCAACAGGTCTTGCAGGTCTAGGATATTATGATAAATAAAGTCTTTACCAGCCATCCACCTCCAGCGGTATTCATATCACAGTATACATCAATGCCATCATGCAGACCAACAGGAGTCACGTGGTATACTCCAGACTGAGTATAACCTAGGTCGTGAAGGTCTTGACAGTCACGTGGAGGAGCAGTACAGTATTCCTCTCCACAGGCTGTAATAGAAGAGACACTCGTATACTCATGCCGTTATATTTAAGATAATGGGACAGACAGGTTTGAGCAAACATCGAAGACTGTTTCTTTTAACTGCGGTACAGTTTGCTATTCCGTTTGCATTTTTGGAACGTGTAACTGCGTAGTAAAACAAAACTGTTTCAGTTTCAGGACAACTTTTGTGATTATTTCAAGTGTCCCAATGTTTTGAATTTTTACGGTATTTTCATGTTAAACAGTCTGGACAATGTGGTATAAAAATTAGAAAAGACAAAACTATCCAGTCAAGGATAGATATTAACAGTGGTATACCCTTATTTATCATCTGTCTCTGGCCGGATTATATTTTGATAGAGAACAACTTACCGCAAGTTTAAGTTTATATCTCAAACAAAAGATAATTGACTTACATATAATATTTGATATAATCCAGGGGTCGCAAGATCGATCTCCCGCTTCTCCGGTCTTTCGGATGAGACTATAAACCGAGGTCCCGTCTCCATATGACATTGTTGTTGGTGGGACGTTAAACCCGAGTTCACTCACTCACTTGATAAAATCGTTTTATTTGCATTTAATGCTATAAAATTATAATCATATAAAGAGGCACACACAAATTACACCCACCCAGGGCACCGAAAGAAGATACGCGCTATTCAAAGTATACGATAACGATACCAACTAACTTTTTTGTCACCCTTAAATTTTTTTAATTATTCGACATGTTTTTGATTGTTCAACATGTTTATAGAGATAAGGAAAGGCATATTTCTTTATTCACTAAGTGCTGTTATAAACTTTATTCATACACTTTCTCACCTACTCGTGTTTGCAGCTGCGTTTTTGGTATATGATAAACGAAAATAATACCGAACACCGCTGATGAAATCAGTTTAAAGCCTTACCAGCGTTATGACCGTTTTACCGGTTTTACACCTGCACAATATGGATAATGTCTAGCTGACATTTAATCGTCTGTATTAGAATCAGAAAATATTTAATATATATGTACACGTACATGCAATGTCAGACGCATTGAAACATCATTTTCTAGTACCAGTCATGTTGTAACCACATTATGTTATGTATTAGAGACTCACCTTTGACAAGTTCTAGCAGACATGTAGGAATTACAACAAAGAAACAAGCGACCAGAAAATGCATTTGATTTTCATTAATATCAAATCACCAAATACTGGCTAAACAGAATTCCAAATAATATCGGACTACTTATTATATATTATTATATAGTAATTACTTCCTGTATTTTAAATTCTGTCAACAACAAATTTAAAGTTTGTCTCTCTTTGGTACCTCGCTCTCTATTCTAACATGCCTGCATATATTCAATGCGGAACACGTCGGATTTTACTGTACATCAAAAGGTATATATACAGTAATTTTATTTGCCGTACAAACAATGTTCTGTAATGATTACAAGGAGCAGGGAACGTGTTGGACACTGAATGAAAAAAGCAATTTACATTCAATATTGAATGCAAATACAATACAAAGAGACGGCAAATTAAAACTGAATATGAAAACGTTTGTCAGAAAATATGGACTTACATTACAAAGATTTTATTGTACTCTGTGACACCTGATACTATAGGCTCTGAAGTCTAGAATGCGTGGTTCTTCTAGAAAACACCTCTTTCTCTCTTTGGAAGCAATGTGAAGTTTTAGGTTTTAGATGCCTACTTTGAATCAAGCATGCCGATTTGTTTACAAAGGCCGTCTATAATTGTTAATTTTTTGATTGATTTATCTCACACTTTTCCCTTATTTTATCGCCATGTTTGAAACTGTAATTCAGGGCCCATTGCAGGTTCACAATCATTCTTTACTTTAAGGATAACCTTACATTTAAGTTGAAAAAGTTCACTCTGATAAAATCTATATTTAAATCATACTGGGAATCACAGTTTTCAGGTGATCCTACTAAAATGTAAACGGAGTTGTAATGTGAAAGAAGAATCAATGAAATTATGGTTTTGTAAGCTTTTAAGTACAGTGAAATATTCGACTTCAACGTAAAGGTCGTTGTTAAGTTTAAGGAATAATTGTGAACCTGGGCCCAGGTCTTCTCCTGATTGAGTTATTTAAGAAATATTTTTTCTTTCAATATGTAGCTTCTATGGGTAAAATGACTACCTACTCTTTATTAAGTAGCTTTGATTCGACCACAAAGCCGCATATTTTCAGTATCTATTTCCAAAATGTAAAACTGGTAAAATGATTAATGAGAAAGTATATTGTATTTTTCAATATGTCTCAGTGACCCGTACTTGGTAAAATGCAAAGTAAAACAGGTATACATGTTCATGTAAAATACAGCCATTGTGGCATAATTTATCAACGCAAATGGAAGGTTTGATTTCTAGAACTCTATTTTATCGTTAGCCACTGAAGTATCACTTATATGCTTATCTGCTTACTATAAACTTTATTTAATAACATTTATATCTTGCGTCTATTGTTGTTGATAAGTTGTGGTTTAACGTCCCAGAAACAATATTTCAGTCGCGTCGATGCTTCTGAATTTGTATGTCTTTCGCCCGACCTGAGACACAGATAGCATATTATTGTCCTTTGATATCAAGTTTATCTGGCGAGACCAGAAACAGCGTAGGAATAGCGAGGCTTGCCGAGCCAGTCCGACGTGTTCTGATAAACTTGATATCAGAAGACATTTACATGGTTTTCAATTTATCCACCATTAGAAGGTGTTATGGATTAAAGAGACTCAAACAAATGAAAAGCAAACGCAGATTTGTTCGAACTTGCTGACGTTGCGTAATAATTATGACGTAAGTCGGCGACGTCATTCAACCAATCGAAATCTGTTATCACGGCCAACGTCAGTATACAGCCAATCGTCTTCACATATCGCTTCTAAAGGCATGGCCTGATAACATTCGCGCAAGCTCAGTTCTACAGTGACATGATGTCACTTTGTGTTATAATACCCGTTATCAGTGGAATTTTGAAGCAGATGCATAACAAAAATGGCAATCAAGTCCAGCTATAGCTAGTAGCAGCCCTGCCGGAGATGCAATAGGCAACCCATCTACTTCGCTGACCCCGATGGCGGGAACCTTGGGCCAAATGTGTCAGTGAACTGAAGCAATTCACTAGTCTGTACATGAATAGTTGTATGTGACATCTATCCATCCAACTGTTATGTAGGAAATGGATTCAGACATATACCATTCTATCAGCTTTGTTACTTGGAAAAAGTGTACCTAACGCTAAGACAAACACAAGCTTTTATTTCTGCACGTTCAAACAAAAACTCAATGGGTCTCCATTTACACAGACAAGTGTTGGATCATGAGGAATAGTGAATTTGGTCACACGAGACTTATCGTCATGATCAGGAGTTTGGATGTACATTTACCAAGAGAAAAGACGTATAGCATATGCGAATGGCGATGACTGAGCTCAGCCTGTGCTTTCGAATCATCCATATTGGGTGTCGCAATGTATCGCAAAGTTTTGCGTTTTTTTTTTCAAATAGCACTTCAAACGTCATCAAAGGGAACAAAAATGGTTGCTTCGTGTGACCTCTGACACATGTTCCTTTGTACCGTAGACCCCCCCAAAAAACTGACCCAAAATAGAGGTGACCACACAAGCAGCTTTGTTGTATTTCGTTACCGAAAAAAGAGGTAACTTATGAAAATGGTGAACAAACAAGACTAAAGCCAGTCTGTGCATCCTCGCAGCTGATCTGGTAGATGATTGTTGTCGCGTGAAAAGATGCCTTATTCCATGTGCGAAAAGGAAATACTTAGATCAGCCTGCACATCCGATCTGTCTTTCCTATTTGAGTTTTTGATAATGTTGAGTTTGAAGGCGTTAAAATTCCATTTTAAAGGGTAATATGATAATCAGAATCTTACACTCGTGGTCATTTCATATGAAATTTATGAAACTCGCCGAAGGCTCGTTTCATGAATTTCATATGAAATTACCACTCGAACTGTTTGCTTTCTGGCAACCTTATTCAAAAGGCAGATAGATGCACCGGTGTTCTTTTTTTTTATAAATTCGTTTCGGTATCCTTTCAAGTAAGACTGTGTCTACTTCCTGTATTCCGATACTTCATTTAAGAATTAACATTGGATTTTTCAGCGTTCATCGTGTGATAAAGCCAGTCGGCGGAGCTGAAATTTCATGAAGCGCGAATCACTTCTTGTAGCATCTTAGCGACGACCACTGGCTTTTTCATATGAAGAACGCTGAAATCTTATATTTACACTTTATTTTAGACGCTTTGTGGTAATTAAGTGTAGAATGCAAAATATGGGCCAAAGAAAAGCTAGCAACGCCGTGTTCGGCATAACGTTAAGCAACCGTGGCCATAACGTTGCGTAAATCGAGCAATGGACCACTCAAGACATTCGTTTACCTTAGGCATCGCTTGACGACAACGTCACATGATCAATTGTTCTTCATCGGTGTATGAAGCCAGTTGCTCTAGCAGGTTTAACTCGTGAAGTCAGCGACAAGTGTAAATACTTCTTAATGATTATCATAGATACAGGACTTAGACGAATGCGTTTTATTACATAGCATCAACAAGCAAAACGTTTGCTTAACCTGTCCGTGTCACTTGATGTTTGAATAACTGAATGTATAACAAGGCCAAAGGTTTATTATATAAAATTTAGCCCCGTAGTAACTTTATCTGATCATCATGGATGTGCGCCGATCACCAGACTCGACGGGATCCTTTGGTCTGGACGCATCTACTCGACAATGATTAACGAAACTGAAAGACATTTTTTGTAGCCAGATAGGCTGTTGCAGTATTTTCTTAGCACTCTATCGAAAAATAATATATATAATGGTCGTTTGACTGTTTACAGATAACCCCTAAATGTTTACAACTAAATCTGTTATCCTGCCCTCAAAATTAGAAAGGAAAAGAAGTATGTACATAATTGACAGAATACATTCTGTTTGCTCAGTCTTTTTCTTTGAATATTTACAGGGTGTCTCAAAAAACGTGGAACTTTTTCGAAATGGCTGTAACTCCCTTATTTATGAAGGACACTTTTCAAAATTCTGCATGGTTGTAACAAAATAATAGTAGTTATTAGTAGCCCAGTAGGTTAAGCGCTGGTCTACTGATCTAGCGGTCTCGGGTTCGAGAACTGGAGGCGGAAATCTTTGCAACCGAAAACGGGGTACCACTGCGCAAGTCTTTCAGTACCACCCTCCCATCGTCCTGAAATGACTAAAGTACTGTTAACAAGAGGGCCAAGACGCCTTGAATCGCTCACCAGAGCAAAATGGATAAAGGTCAAATTAGGGTCATCATTTGAACAAACCTGATAGTTTACAACCATTTCATAATGGTTCTTAGGAAGATTTTATTGCTATGGTTCAAGCCCAGGATCCCCTGGCGCGGGGTCAATTTGGACTCTGGGGCCATCATTTCAATACACTTGGTGAACGACCACTAGGCAATGCTACATACTAAATTTCAAGCATCTGAGCCTGCAACAGGGCTCTAACCATTTGCCTCTAGATCAGTAGACCAGCACTTAACCGAAACGGACGGGACTTGGATATGTTCTCGTTAGTACAAGTTGGTTTCTCGTTATAACGAGTTGGTTTCTCGTTAATACGAATTGGCTTTTCGTTTTAACGAGAACCGAAGTTTTACTATTTTTAGATCTAGATATCAGCTGAAATAAGATGGAAAGGAGTTATTCAGCTACGTATCGCAAGTGCATTCAAAAGAAGGCAACTCAGACTCAGCACTGTCATCTTCTCCTAGTATGATTAGCCCGTATACATTTCATACTTTTTTGTATACATACCAGATTTTTTTTCTAAACTACAACAGTACATTGATTGCGGTCAAGAATAAAAGAATGCAAATTACAAGCGGATTACCCGCTAAAATGTTTATATTATATATATGTAAAATACCGCTAAATTGGAAATATTCTTCAAAAATATATTAATTACTTATTTATCAAAGTGAAATTAGTTTAATATTTGAATATGGCGAATCTTCTTTCTTTCCATTTGGTCATTAACCTAATGAAGACACACATCATACTATTGTAAAAATAGTATAATTAATATCTGTAAAATACACACTGCATCCAGTCTGAGAATATTTCTCATAAAGAAGCAGAGCGCGAAAATATATCTACCTCCCTCACGCAGCATTTATTACAATCAAGCAAAAACATCACACTCCTAATGGGTTAATATTGACACATAAAATGTAGTGAAATAATGGCTGGTTTCATTGTCACTATTACAGTAAACGCTCGATATCTCGAAGTCGAAGTTCATGTCAAACTATCGTCTCGAAGTAAATTTCCTGGTCTCAGAAAATTAACTTCGAGATACCAGTAGCTTAAGATATACGGAGCTGAAATGTAAAGAAAAATAGAAAATTTGTAAAAATTATGTTCTGTGATAAGAGGATACTTTGAGATATCAGTGTTTGAGAAAACGAAAGCCAACTTCTGCGATTGATTTTCATAACATGATGCCACGGCATGGTTTCTGCCTACACCCTGGGCAGGAACAATCCTTATCAGTCATGAATCAGTCAACACTGGTTTGGGCTGTGAACAAATTTTATATTGTTCACGGCAGTCCGTTCATGGGACTGGCATGGACCGTATGAACGAATATGTCTTAAGAACGTATTCACCGATTTTAAAACTGCATTTACCTTTGTAGAAGAATGAATAGAGCATACCAATAGTTTCAATATCTCTTTCTCTCCCTTCCAATTTCACCACTTTTACATGCAGCCTAGTGAAGGGAGTTTTCTGTAGTCAGTGGTCAAGATTTTCAAGCTAAAACTGGAGAATAGGAAGAAGAAAAAGAAGAAAAAAAAGAAGAAGAAAAAGATAATGATAATTAAGAACGGAATAACAGACGCTTCTTAACTAATTTTGGTAACGTGACCACAGGTGTTCATAACTTCACTGCATTTCAGTATGGGTAGCACATTGTAATATCAACACTCAATGTAGCTTGTTAAGTCAAAATACCCTCCCTAAAAACACGCCCACTCAACACCTAACACCTCAGCTGGGTTTAGAAACACAAACTTTTGGTCCAGCCGGTACAGTATTTTATGCTGTTACATGTATGAGTTCTTGCCCTTGATAGTGCACAGTTAGCTTCTCGATAGAACAAGTTGCTTTCTCATGATCACGAGTTGGCTTCTCATTATTACGAGTTGGTTTCTCGTTATTACGAGTTGGCTTCTCGTTATTAGGAGTTGGTTTCTCATTATTACGAGTTGGTTTCTCGTTATTACGAGTTGGCTTCTCGTTATTAGGAGTTGGCTTCTCATTATTACGAGTTGGTTTCTCGTTATTACGAGTTGGTTGCTCTTTATTACGAGTTGGTTTCTCATTATTAGGAGTTGGTTTCTCATTATTACGAGTTGGTTTCTCGTTATTACGAGTTGGCTTCTCGTTATTAGAAGTTGGTTTCTCGTTATTACCAGTTGGTTTCTCGGTATAACGTGTTGGTTTCTCGTTATTAGGAGTAGGCTTCTCGTAATTACGAGTTGGCTTCTAGCAATAATGATTTGGAAACTCATTATTACGAGTTGGTTTCTCGTTATTACGAATTGGTTTCTCGTTATTTCGAGAACTTTATTTTTTGTCTTGTTTATGAAATGTCCTTATAGGCTTTCGTTATCTCCATAGTGCATAAAGATTTTTAGCTCACCTGAGCCTTTAGGCTCATAGGTGAGCTTATCGTATAGCCAGGCATCCATCGTCCGCCCGTCCGTCGTCCGTCCGTCCGTCTGTCTGTCCGTCTGTCGTCAACATTTTCAAACATCTTCTCCTCTGAAACCACTGGGCCGCTTGAAAGCATATTTCATATGGAGCCTACCTAGGTAGGGGGAACCAAAGTTTGTTCCGGGTATCTGGGTCACATGACCAAGATGGCCGTCACGCTCATATATGGTAAAAACGCTTCAAAATCTTCTTCTCCTGAATCAAAAGGCCTATGACCTTGAAACTTGGTATGTAGCATCAGACATGTTGGCCTATCATAGTTTGAACAAATGATGACCTTGCGGTGACCTTGACCTAATTTATGAGTCAGTCAACTTTGGTACGTTAGGCTTTTATATGGGAAAACGCTTAAACAGTGGATTTCTCGGAAACTATTTAAGTTTAAGGTACAGTACTTGGTATACGTGGTCAATCAAATGTGCAAATGAAGATAATTTGTCACTAAAGGTCCAGGTCATTCAGTCGGTCCATCTGTCGTCAAGATTTTCAAACATCTTCTTCTCTGAAACCACTGGGCCGATTGAAGCCAAATTTCATATGGAGTCTGGGTGAGGTGGGAGAACGAAATTTTATACCCTGGGTCTGGGTCACATGACCAAGATGGCCGACATGCCCATATATGGTAAAAACCCTTCAAAAATATTCTCTTCTAGAACCAAAAAGCCTATGACCTTGAAACTTAGTATGTAGCATTGGGCATTCAAGCCCATTATAGTTTGTACAAATGATGACCTTGCGGTGACCTTGACCTAATTTATTTCACAGTCAACTTTGGTACGTTAGGCTTTTATATCGGAAAACGCTTAAACAGTGGATTTCTCAGAAACTATTTAAGTCTAAGGTACAGTACTTGGTATACATGATCAACTAAATGAGCAAATGAAGATATATTGTCATTAAAGGTCAAGGTCATTCAGTCGGTCCATCTGTCGTCAAGATTTTCAAGTATCTTCTTCTCTGAAACCACTGGGCCGATTGAAGCTAAATTTCATATGGATTATCAGTGAGGTGGGGGAACGAAAGTTTATACCTGGGTCTGGGTCACATGACCAAGATGGCCGACATGCCCATATATGGTAAAACCCCTTCAAAAATTTCTTCTCTAGAACCAAAAGGCCTATGATCTTGAAACTTGGTATGTAGCATCGGGCATTCAGGCCCATCATAGTTTGTACAAATGATACCGTGCGGTGACCTTGACCTTATTTATTTATTACATGGTCAACCTCGGTACCTTAGGCGTTTATATGGGAATACGCCTAAACTGTTTAAGTCTAAGGTACAATATTTGGTATATATGGTCAACTAAATGAACAGCTGAAAATATTATGTCACTAAAGGTCAAGGTCATTCTTCAGCCCTTCCGTCGTCAAGATTTTCAAACATCTCCTCTGAAACCACTGGGCCGATTGAAGTCAAATTTCATATGGAGCCTACCTAGGATAGGGGAACGAAAGAATTTTGGGGGTATCCAGGTCACATGACCAAGATGGCTGCCACCCCTATATATGGTAAAAACATATCAAAAATCTTCTTCTCCAGAGCCAAAAGGCCTATGACCTTGAAACTTAGTATGTAGCATCGGGCTATCGGGCCTATCATAGTTTATACAAATGATGACCGTGCGGTGACATTGACCTAATTTATGACACGGTCAACTTTGGTACCTTAGGCTTTTATATGCGAAAACGCCTAAATAGTGGATTTCTCAGGAACTATTTAAGTCTAAGGTACACTATTTGGTATATATGGTCAACCAAATAAACAGCTGAAGATATTATGTCACTAAAGGTCAAGGTCATTCTGTCAGCCCGCCCGTCGTCAAGATTTTCAAACGTCTTCTCCCTTGAAACCACTGGGCTGATTAAAGTCAAATTTCATATGGAACCTACCTAAGTTGCAAGACGAAAGTTTGTTCTGGGTATCCGGGTCACATGACCAAGCGGCCCATCATAGTTTATACAAATGATGACCATGCGGTGACTTTGACCTAATTTATGATACGGTCAGCTTCTGTACCTTAGGCTTTTATATGGGAAAACGCTTAAACAGTGGATTTCTCAGAAACTGTTTAAGTCTAAGGTACAATATTTGGTATAAATGGTCAATAAATGAACAGCTGAAGATATTATGTCACTTAAGGTCAAAGTCATTCTGCCAGCCCGTCCGTCGTCAAGATTTTCAAACATCTTCTCCTCTGAAAATACTAGGCCGTTTGAAGTCAAATTTCATAAGGAGCCTACCGAGGTTGGGAGAACGAAAGTTTGTTCGGGGTATCCAGGTGACATGACCAAGACGGCCGCCACGCCCGTATATGGTAAAAAAACATTCAAAAATCTTCTCCAGAACCAAAAGGCCTATGACCTTGAAACTTGGTATGTAGCATCGGGCAATCGGGCCCATCATAGTTTATACAAATGATGATAGTGCAGTGACCTTGACCTAATTTATGAGAAGGTCAACTTCGGTACCGTATGCTTTTATATGGGAAAACGCCTAAACAGTGGATTTCTCAGAAATTATTTAAGTCTAAGGTACAATATTTGGTATATATGGTCAACTAAACGAACAGTTGAAGGTATTATTTCACTTAAGGTCAAGGTCATTCTGTTAGCCTGTCCGTTGTCAAGATTTTCAAACATCTTCTCCTCAGAAACCACTTGGCTGAGTGAAGCCAAATTTCATATGGAGTCTTAGTGGGATGGGAGAACGAAAGTTTTGTTACCAGGGTCTGGGTCACATTACCAAGATGGCCACCACGCCAATATATGGTAAAAACACTTCAAAAATCTTCTTCTTCCGAACAAGTAGGCCTGGGACCTTGAAACTTGGTACGTAGCATTGGGCACTCGGGCCCATCATAATTTATACAAAAGATGACCGTGCGTTGACCTTGACCTAATTTATGACACTGTCAACTTTGGTATGTTAGGCTTTTATATGGGAAATTGCTTAAACAGTGAATTTTTCAGAAACTATTCAAGTCTAAGGTACAATATTTGGAATATATGGTTAACTGAATGACCAGATGAAGATAATGTCTCTAAAGGGCAAGGTCATTCTGTCAGCCCGTCCATCTCTTGTCAAGATTTTCAAACATCTTCTCCTCTGAAACCACTTACCTGATTGAAGCCAAATTTCATATGGAGTCTCGGTGAGGTGGGAGAACGAAAGTAGGTTCCCAGGATCTGGGTCACATGACCAAGATGGCCGTCATGTCCATATATAGTAAAACCCCTTCAAAAACAATCTTCTTCTCCAGAACTAAAAGGCCTATGACCTTGAAACATGGTATGTAGCATTTGGAAGTTGGGCCCATTATAATTTATACAATTCAGGACTGTGCATTGATTGTGACCTAATTTATGGCACGGTCAATTTTGATGCACTGTAAAATGCTTAAGCAGTGGATTTCTCAGAAACCATTCAAGTCTACGACATGCCCATATATGGTAAAACTCCTTCAAAAATCTACTTCTCCAGAACCAAAACCACAATGACCTCGTGGCATGGTATGTAGCATTGAGGACTCTGGCCCATCAAAGTTTGTACAAATCATGACGGCTAATTTAACTTGACCTAATTTATGTCAAGGTCAACTTTGGTATGTTATGCTTTTATGTGGGAAAATGCTTAAACAGTTGATGTTACGGAATTTTTTTAAGCCTAGATATAATAATTGGAAAATATGGTTAACTAAATGAATACCTGAAGACAAGGTCATCAAAGGTCAAGATCATTAGTTGAACTTTGCTCAAGGTCACTGAGATTTTAAAATTAAAATATGCACACCTTTTAAGCTACTGGTTTCAAATTTGTAACAAATGAGCGAAATGACAAATTGTGTCTGTTGACAGAAGGTGTCAGGTGAGCTACAGGACCATTGGTCCTGTGGTTTTAATTTGACATGCTCGTAGGAAAGGCACATGTTACGGCATTATTTCATCGTAACACTGATTGTTTTCACTTCCACAGCATTCTCAAACATTCAAGAGAACACATAAAACAATATTTTTCTTGATTGTTTGAAGTTGAAGATCCTGGAAAATTGCTATGGCGATAAAATTGTCCATATATAAGCCTATAACTTATATAACATGTTTTAAAGAAATTCAATATAGTTCTTAGCTGCGAAATCATGAAGCATAGCCAGCAGGCACACAACATTGAATCAACATGGAATCAATCTTGATTAAACGTCATGACCTTGAATCAAGATTGAATCAGTGCTGATTCAGCATTATGTGTATAGTAGGTATTCACCGGAGTAAAGCTTTAAACAAGAATTGTCCCATTCAAAGTCTCTTTATCTTCATTTCTGTTGTCTTCAGTGAGTAGTAACGACCTTTCCATCCCCGCCATTGGATGCCTTTATATTTGTCCAGCTTCTTCAGCTGACCACCGCTATGCCTATATTCTCCGTTCAGATTCGCTTGTTGGCACTTACGGAACCACCATCCATTCTTATAAGCTCTCGCACAGTCGTAATCATCAGAGTCTGTGGTTCCAAACTCCACCCTATTATGGTACTTTAATGAGTCTCCTAAATGGGGAAACAAAAATCATTATATTTTATTAGCTGCATCAAAATATTTGATAATATGAACTTTCTTTGCACTTTACAATCAGTTTATATAACGCAAAATTCTAAATAATGAAACAGATAGGTCTGGGCAAACACTGTTGACCAGGGTCAGACTGCTTCGGATCTACATGTACATTGTTTGTCGTTCCATCCGGTTCTTTTGGGCGCATTACTGCTATGTAAATGTTTGGACAATTACGGTAATTAATCTATTAAGTGTCCCAATTTTTAGGCTCGGTAAAGTGAGCAGAATAGCAGAAACTGCAGAACGAAATGGTAAAGTAAGCAGAACAACAGAATGGCAGAATGAAATGGCAAAGATAGCTGAACAGCAGAACGAATTGGTATTTGGTACAGTTAGAAAAACAGCAGAATGGCAGAACGAAATGGTAAAGTCAGCAGAACAGCAGAAAAGCAGATCGAAATGTTACAGTCAGGCTTCAACTTGCAAGGAAAAATCGACAAATGCTTGTCATCATATTTTTGGTGTTACCAGCAGGTGGGCAGACTCGAGTCATGCATGGAAATCATGTTTATTCTCTTCCGAGTTTAACTGGCAAACACTTAACTTGGAATCTTTCGTTCTGCCTATTCTGTTCATTCTGACATATGCTCCGGACAAGCTAAATACTGAAAAAATAATCTAGGCAATTACTTAAGGTAGGATCATGATTCTTGTGCGCTGCATTTTAATCGTTGCCCTCTATCAACGTGAGAAATTTCATTCAATTCCCAATTATGCTTCCAAAGTTATGCTCCCGACATGCAAACTACTGCAAACATGAAGAAGGGAGGTAACTCCGTAATCACTTATGACAGTATTATAGTTCTTGTGTTCTGCACTTCTCCTCATTGCACTCAATCAATGTTTGAAGTTTCATTTAGGCCCCTGTTATACTTTCGGAGATATATTCCGGACAAGCAAAGTACTGAAATACTTGTGACAGGGATGCTTTCATTTAATTCCCTTCAATACTTTTGGAGATATGCTCTGGACAAGCAAAATACTGGAAAAAATCTAGAAAGGAAGCTAACTTCGTAAATACTTATGACAGGGTAACGGTTCTTCGGCACTGCACTTCCTTTTACTGTCCTCTATCAATATGTGACGTTTCATTTCATTCTCAATCATACTTTCAGAGATAGGCTTCGGACAAAAGTGTGACGGACGGACGGACAGACGGACGGACAAAGCGGCAACTATATACTCACGCTTCGGGGAGCGTAAAAATAGCAAAATAAATAAAATCAACTTTTTATCCAGAAACGCTAGGTATACTTTGCTGAAATTTTAGCGCCCATTAATAGGACCTTGGTTTTCAGAATTATCAAAATGAAAAAATATCTACAGCAGAATTAGGTCACAGTGACCTACTTTCTGTTTACAAAACCAATTTTGCAAAAATGCTAATATTTCAAGAAACGCTGAACCGATTTTAGTCACATTCAGTCAGAATGATCCGCAAATGGAGTTCTTTCAAATGTATATGATAGGGCAATCCAAGCTGTGACCAAAACTAGCAAAAACATGGAAATGACAATTCTCAAGAACCTCTGAATTAATTTGGCAAACTTTGTGTCAGAATCATCCTCGCATGAAACTATTTCGTTATTTTTTGTAAATTGACCATCCAAAATGGCTGCCATTTGCCATTACTAAAAATAGCAAAAAGTATGAAACAGACACAGGATGTGTACATCCTCTTAGAGAAAAATAACCTAAAATGTATGCCTTACTGATAATCAGACCAGTTGTTTCGCCATTCCCTAATTATCTGGACACTGCAGGTATCAGTTAAACATGCTCTGTAGACTACTTTTACCATTAACTCTGGTTCCCGGTTAAAAATACAGGTCATTCAAGCATATAGTATTTTTATCAGCGGTGCTACTATAACCTGATTCACGGTATTAGTGCGCCGATTAAAGAACGCTCTCATAAAATACTCTAGAAAATCGCATATCCAATTATAAAGTTTTGTCTACTTTTTTCTAAATACAGTCAGAGTGTTTGAAGACATATTTTTGAAGTATCACACGAAAATAAGTTTGCAATACAACTGAAACTATTTTTTTATTTCGGCTGTAAAAGAGGGAATACTGTTTCGCTGGTTCCCGTGCCTTTACAAAATTGTTATATTACAAAACGCTTAAATTTTAACGAAGAAATCCGTTCAAAACGCCTAAACAAAATAACATTTAACGAGGTTTTCGATTTTCTAGTTTATATCAAGATTAGGATGCGGGATATTTATGCTTTACTTTAACTAGAGAAAATCGGTTAACAGCGTTATCTTCACCACCTGAGGCACTGCTGCGAAGTTGCATAATTCTGTATCATTTATTGGTATACCGGAGGATAATACGACCAGTTTCATTAGAAACACATGTGAAATCGATACCCTGAGTAACCCGAGTTTATATAGCAGTAAGTCGGGTCGGTCGGGGTCAATTCTCTAAGAGCATGTACACGGCATGATATTTCATGAACTGCCGAATAGATTTTGGTGAAATATACTCGAAAAAAATATTGAAGGGTCAAACTTTTACCCTGGTTTTACTAGAAAATTTCAAACATTTGGTAAAATAAATCATTTGTACCTTTCATTTAATTCATTTTACCATTTTAATACACATGAATGTTGAATCTATAGCCTTTGTCTTGACCAAGTCAAGGCTTTAAGTCAACCTTCCCCCCAAAATGAAAGTTGTTTGAATTCCCATAGAGAATTGATAGTGTGTCAGTTTGGTCGGGCATAACTCCTAAAATTGCTATGAGTTTTAAAATTGGTACAGCCTGTTGACCTCAAAAATGATTAAATTTGATGACTAGCGAGCTATTTTGCAAAAAATTTATGAATTGGCAAAATCGAAAATTTCGGTGAATTTGATCCTCATGGACTTCTGACAACTTAGATTTTGAGGGTAGTGTGAACTGAAGTCTGGACTTGGTCAAGACAAAGGCTATAAATTCAAACTTCATGTGTATAAAACTTGCAAAATGAAAAAAATGGAAGGTAGAAATGATTAATTTTACCAAATGTTTAAAATGTTCCAGAAATCTCAGGGTAAAAGTTTGACCCCTTAATATTTTTTTCGAATATATATGGCAAGTGAGTGAACTCGGGTTTAACGTCCCACCAACAAAGAGGTCATATAGAGACGGGACCTCGGTTTAAAGTCTCATCCGAAAGACCGGAGAAGCGGGGAGTCGATCTTGCGACCCCTCGATTGGTAGTCCGGAGTGTAATCCACTACACTACAGCCGCTCCTGTATATATGGCAAACTGATGGTTTCATTAGGTTCATAATGTGAAGGTGCCAAGCAGGTGCGACATAGCCTTCCGCGGAATTCTTGTCTTTTCTAGTTTCGTTTTTCGCGAAGCAGCACATTTAGCTAATCACTTGTCCCTTTACACGATTAAAACGCGAGAATCATATTCTATGTATGTATTTCAATTCTCATATCGTAGAATATGATTCTCGCTCAATATTCGGAACTCAATGCATTGTTGATTTGCTTATAATTGAAAACTGAACTGTTAAACTACCTTGGACTACCGTCCAACCATAAAAATTAATATAATCGGCTGCAGGAGTTCTAACTGTATGAAAAGAGATAAACATTTGGCGAATTATTTGAAGTAACAACTTCGCCTAACAACTTTTCAGAGCAGCTGGAAGACCGTATGTTGCATATTTCGATAGACTGATAGTAACCTCTCTGTAATATATGTTTCATCAAATGAGGGATAGTAGCAGTTTTTCTATTATCTCCCTTGTCAGCTAAAGTCGGAGGTAGAACAAATCCAATGTTTCCCAAGTTTGCTAAAACAATTCCACCATGATGCACAAATAGGTCATAATAACCAACATTATGTCAATCAATCTTCAAACGACCTGTTAATATGAACGGTTGGATACTTTGTAATTTAACTTGGTATAAAGCATGTTACACCAATGCCTTTCAAGTTTGCGAAAACAACGTTTGCTCCTAGTATGTCATTATTGCGAACATCGTGAACACCTTTTAAATATCGTTAGCTATATTTGACCTAGTATGAAGCATCCGTGCATCAATGGCTCTCAAGTTTGCGGAAAACCTCTGCTCCATCGCATAAGCAGGTCAATATCATAAACAGCTAGGCAGCTTTTAATCAAACTTGTTATGAAGCATTCTTGCATCAATGCCCCTCTAGTTTGCAGAAGAAGTACACTGCAATGCACAACTAAGTCAGAAAAGCCGTCGTGAGTTCATCGATATTCTGCAAACTGGGCATTGTGCTACAGCTTGACATTATAATTTCCTGAACAGAAGTCACCAAAGATCATATTAACTGTGATCTTATTTCTTTGGCTAATAGTAAATTTGCCACTTTGTGCTCGGTGAGCAATTTTGGTCCATTTGGACTTTTGTATTTAAAATCTGCACGTCTCATCCACGATAGATTCTTATAAGAATAAACTGACACGCTTTTACCATATAATGGTCACGCGCCTATTTTCTGTAGTTGATCTTTGCAGCTTGGGACTTTGGACAAGTTTCCATAGATGGAGGTGTTACATATAAATAATCCGAATTTAACTAGATGCAAGTCGCGTAACGAATTGCAGTGAAGGATTTTATCTACTATTTCCAACAATTCAAACAGACGTCGGTTTAGGAGTTTAGATGAGGTGCTCAGTCCTGCTCGTACTGTTCCGGCACAAGATGAATTGATGACTTGCGATTTTACGTCCTTTTCAACAGTATTTCAGTTATATCTAGACGATGGAAGGGTAATAATGAAAGGCTGTCCGCAATGAAACTGCAATTATGGTTGAAACGAGTTCCGTCTCTAGCGAGACTTGAATCCGAGATCGCTAGATCAGCAGGCCAGCGCTAAGCCCTAGGATCTACCGAGGATCTCTCGAGATCTAGACCTGGATACACGCTCCTCGCTCAGGCATGGTATCCAAATTTACGTCAAATTTACATGGTACGTCAATCTTTTTTTAGCATTTTGGCACAATAACAAGTTGGTAAACTCGAGCAATATCAAGGTATTCCTATGGCTTCTGGTAGGTTTGCTTGTTGTTTTGGGTTAAACGGCCCTTTGAGACAGTATTACAGTCTGTATCGGGCCGTCTTCTAGAGAGTGGGAGAAAGAAAAGAGAAATAATAGACGAGAGAAAAATGTCCAAACATCCCCGCCCGCAACTACTGCAAGCATAATAGGCCCTTGTCCTACTTTTATCCAAATAAGTAGAACGCCCCAGCACTGGAAGTTATAACCAGCACCATCGCCCGACCACCATCCCCTATTCCTAGGGCGGCTCGAAGAAATGTATACATGTACCGCCATATCTTTAAGTAGCCCCAGGAATATCTGGGTATTGCTCAGATTTACCCAGGTAATGATGCCGAACTAGCCCTTTGTGTCATCTAAGGTAGTGTATTTACCTGCGTCCCCGGAGTATCCCCCTATGTCCAGTCTGTATTTCTCGTAAACACTGCCTATCTTGAATGTTTTATATTTCGCATGTGCGGTATTACCGTCCCAGTCTTGTAGGTCAACACGTAGCTGGTATTCTAAACGTGACGTTAGGATATGGAGAAAAATGTTTCCTGTACAAAAGTAACAATATATACTATTAGGTAAAAACATCATGATTTAAGGTAGTTCGTTACCTTTGTCGCATTTCATGAAAAAAAAATCGCCGACATCAGGGAATTTGATGAAACTTGTTCTGATCGTTGTCAAACATGTCTAGTGTTTTTAACTGTATTCATTTCTCATGTAGTTTATTTTATTTCACCATGAAGCGCCACCTAGCGGCAACATGTCATTTTAGAGAAAATCCGCCTTTACAGGGATACAATTTTGTAACATTTAGGCCAGCTCCTTCGCAAATCTTCTCTGTTAACACCTGTTTATTGCTTGTTGAATCACTTCAATTTTTATTTTGGTAAAGAACCAAACTGAAAATAAAACCTTTACCATAGTAACCAACAGCATTTTGACGTTAGCTAAGTGCTACCCTTCAAAGATTAATGCGAGTTTATCTCAGAAAAACGCCCGGTAAGGCCGAATAAAAATGTCACTAAAATGCTCTTTACAGAGTTACAAAACAGGTTTTGAGATAAAAAGAGGAGGTCATCGCACAAAGAATTGGTCAAAAATCGGACTTAAGCGAAAAATTACAATAAAAAAAATAAAGCTGCACGTGCGACGTCACTTTGAAATATGTGTGACGTTCTTATAAAATTTCTAATTTTGTTGAAACATATAAAGACAAAATTAAATAAATACACCTCCAAATTGTCTGCCTTATTTAAAAAAGGGAAGTTTATTGACTTACTGCGTGCTTTCTTGGATGAAGTAGCCCTTCAAAGATGGGGTCTACTCGAAAGTCAAAGAATAAAATGACGCTGAATCAACGTTAATTCAACACTGATTCAATGCTGTGTGCCCGCTGACCAACCGCTTATGAATCGGCCGAGAAGAAGCATAACACCGATGATGAAGAAATTTTAATTATTGTAAGTAAAAATTCTCTAGTTTCACTTAAAGATAAAAACGTTACATACAATATAAATGAATACAATGATAAAAGTCACAACAAATTATATCTGGCATATTCACAAAATTAATCATGCCCAGCACATACGAGAGACATCGCGAGCGGTCTGTGAATCAATACAGACGGACAAGTGTTCTCATTTTAGCTGTATATATTTTCATGGGTCCATATATTATTTATATTATCAGCAAAACAATGTGCAGATACACCGGTTGGTCTGAATCTTCCCTGGTCGCACCTGTCGTAAAGTGCCGTTTCACACGACGCCACACATACAAAACATACTGTGTAAACATAATCTAAAAATAAGTGAAAATAAAATAATTCTACAAAATATGAATTTTTTCTGCATAATCAATTACCGTATTAATCATAATAAACGCCCCTGCTCTAATAAACGCCCCCTGACCATTTTCTAAGAAAAATGTTATATTAACTTGCATGAAAGCCTGGTTGCTTCTCTGATTGCGGTTGCTCTTTAAAACAGGGTCTACTCTTAAAGGAAAGAATTTGCGCCTAGAGGAGCAAATTCTTTGCTTTAAGAGTTGACCCTTACTGAGAAGAAAGGCAAAAAATAGTGGAAATCGTTCCTCTGAAAGTATTTCCATTCACAGTTACTGCTTATTGAAGGTATTTTTGCAGTGGCTGATTTACTACACTTTAGACCATAAATAACCCCCCTTTCCAAAAATGCAACGCCCCCGGGTCATTAAATAGGAATAATACGGTAGTTTGGGGTCCAAGGTATTGCAGATAATGTGAATATTTGGGTGAATAGGTACCTTTCCAGGGTTTAGAAATCTGTCTAATTTGTTTCGCCACCTTTCTCAATTCGAGGTAACTCTCAAAGAAAAGATTTTTTTCCTCTAGAAAAATGGCGGAAATATTGAACAGGTGTACCCACTCAGCTTACGTTGTTGTTGTTGTTTTGGATTTTACGGCCCTCCGAGACAGTATTTCAGTCTACATCGGGCTGTCTCCCAGCTGAGAGAGGAAGACAGAAAACAGAAACGACGAGAGAAAATATCCAAACACTCCCACCCGCACCTACTTCGAGGCCCTTGTCCAACTTTTAGAATTAGTAGGACGCCACTGCAATGAAAGCTACCGAGTATCATTGCACAATTTTTACAAAGGGAAACAACTTTTGTGACTTCATGTTTGCTTCGCTGGACAAAAATGGGATCTACCTTTAAAGGAAAGAATTGCTTCAAGAGGAGCGAATGCTTTCCTTGAAGATTTGATCCCCATTTTAAAGGACCAAAAAACGAAAATGAAAAAGTTGCTTTTGCTTCCCCTGAAAGTGTTCCGATTCATATAAAATTGAGCCGTGACATAACTAAACCAACAAAGTGGCATGAATGCCCAGCGATGACTCAGATCAGCCTGGACGTCAGCCCAGTCTGATCAGTCTTCACTATGTGCTCAAGAGGTAGCTAAGGGTCTAAGCTACCTCCGTGCTGACAGCGGAGACTCTGCTCAGACTAGGTGGATGCCCAGCCTGATCTGAGTCTTCGCTGGGCGCACAAGCCACTTTTGCCGTTTCGCAGCTCATTAACACTTTTTGCTTCTTTTGACCCTATTAACTATACAAAACCTGGAGAAAAATAAAGTATTGCATTACAAAACAAGACGTCAGCGTACAGGAAGGCTCATCTGACATACTGTCTTGAACATCACCATGGTAAAGTGGGACCGGGAGTGGGACGCCAAGGCCGACGCCGTTGTGACGGCAATAAACTGTGTCCATTTACGTTTGAGCAAATCCATTTGCTCAAACTGGCTCTATGATTTTGGATAAGACGTTTGTTGGTTCAAAATTTGGATTAATATCTCTGCAGGAAATATACTGTACTTTAGTTAACTGATGAGTAATAATTAGAATTAGATCTAATCCATTTTGTCCAAAATTTGGATAAACCAAATAGCCTGGGATAAGAAAACACCCTGCCTATGCCTTATACTGTATGAAAATACATGGCCGAAAATTTTATCCAAAATTTGGATAAGCGACTGTGCAGGCAATACAATGCAGCGTATAAACAGACTGAAATACATTAAATTTTATTTTATCCAAAATTTGGATAAAACCAAACTAGCTGGGAGAAACAAACACCCTGTCTTGCCCCACACATTATGCAAACACACGGCCAAAATTTTTATCCAAAATTTGGATAAGCAGGAAATGCAGTACAACGAATACGCAGAAATAATTTTATCCAAAATTTGGATAAAACCAAACTAGCTGGGAAAAGCAAAACCCCTGTCTTAAAATACGCTGTTCCAAAACACAGTTGTAAGTTTTATCCAAAATTTGGATAAAACTTTTAGTTAAAATACGCAGTGAATGTCATCGAAGTTTTATCCATAATTCGGATAAACCACATTATGGTTATTGCAAAAAAAACCATGAACAAAACTATGTCGAAATTCAGACGAATAAAATGTATAAGAATCTTATTTGAAAAAAAAAAAATAACGTCTTTGTATACTTAACTTATTCTAATTTTGTCATTTAATCAATTTGTATAACTGTCAGAAAACAACTGTTTCTAAGTGTTTCAGCAAAATATTTTTATCGAAAAGGTGTTTGATTTATTTTAGTGTTATTATTTCATTTTTATTTATTCATTTTTATTAGTTTTTTTTTTGGTTCGATTTAGATGCTACGCGAAAAGTTGCTCGCAAAAACATGACAACTTATGTTTCATCTTTATTATACTGAGTACATTGTAACTGATTAATGACGCAGTTAGATAATAAAGAATAAGTATGTATGCATAAGACATACATAAGACATGCATCGGTAGTCAGGTTTTGTTTTCAGTGAACGGAAATGGGATTTAAATCGTAAACGTGCATATGAAATAAATTCTATTTTCATCATTCAAAGTATTTGTATTTAGATTTCTCTACAAAATTTTTTTTACTGAGTCCTTAGAATACGTTATAAATGCATGCCAAAGTCCATTACATATATTTTTTTCAGTTGAATCACATTAAATTAGAATGCAGCACTTTTGATTTGGTTTTTTTTTTCTGTTTTTTTTTTTCTTCTTCTTCTTTCGTTGTGTTGTGTGATCTGAAATGACAAAACATACGTGTTAATGACTGACAATATGTGTTTATGTTATTTATAAAGGACCTCTGACAGTAATAATGTTAATTTGCCTATAAAATTAGTCAAAATTAAATTTTTGATATACCCAAGAATTTTTCTTGAAATTTGTTGCTCTTAACTTCCCCTAACAGGCTATGAATTTAATTTCTGATTTTTTAGTACATGGACTTCAATTCTGGTTGAAAAAGCCAAATTTTATAATTAAACGTAATCGAAACAGGAAAAGTTTTCTAAAAATACCCCCCGTGCCTCAGCTAGCCACTTTGCATGTATGAGTGTACTATCATAATACACATTATATGTGAGTGGCTTGCTGAGGCACGTGGGGGGGGGGGGGGGGGGCGAGATAGTCTACAGCTGAAAAACTGAAAAAGTGGGTAGGGTACTTACACCCTTTATATCTACAAATAGGCTAAAGTCCTTATTATTGAAAACATATTGCATACTATCAGTAACAGTAGTGTGTACTTTAGTTTTAGCATAGTTATCAATTAAAATTTCGATATATTAGAAATCCCAAAAATGGACTTATTTTCAGAGTCTGAAACATTCACGTACCCCCTCTTGATGAAATTGGTTAAAGTTAGTCTAGATGCCTGATAATTTTTCAAAATCACTGTTAAAATGCCTTTATAGTACACAGGCCTACATATTGATGCCAAATATTTCAACTTTTGCTGCCCGAGGAAGGTGCAATAATTTGTCGAATAATAGGCAAATATGCATTGATACTGTCAGAGGGCCTTTTCTTTATGCACACTCTGAGTCTCGGAGTCCGGTACCGGACTCTTAGGCGCTCATCCGAGGATTGTCTCCGGGTCCAGCATGTCTCAATACGGGTAATATATGTCTCAAATGGAAAGAAATACACAGTAATCGTTAAATTCTTATTAGATTTTGATCTTTTCTACGTATATCGCCATTTGTACAAGCGGTATTACGGTATGACCAAAGGTCATACTAAACTAACCAAAACTGAAATGAATTACAAAGCGGGATCACAGTAATTGTTGGTACTGTAAATAATAATATATTGTTCTTATTTTTATTTTAGTTATTTATTTATCATATTTTAATATATTTGTTTATTTGTCTGTCTATTTGTTTAACAGTGGCGAGGTATTGTGTTTTCCAATTGGCCGTCCGTGTGTTCGCCCGTCCGTTGCACGTATGTTGCATGAAAGTGAAATTGTGAATCAAATATGTTTAACTATTTAAAGTAACAACCGCTAATTAACATACTACCGGACCCCGAGCCATTCTTAACAGGCGAGGCTCCGGGTCAGGTACCGGACGCCGAGACTGGCAGGCTAGGGATCCGGTACCGGACCCCGAGACACTGCTTTTCTTTAAAATTGATATCGAGACAGTAATGATATATTTAGTCCCCTGTATCTCAGGAATTCCAGCCTATAGAGACTCAGCACCCGCATGTCACAAGAGGAGTAAATTGTTACCAAGACTGAATACGAGTCATCCGGAGATGAACAAACGTACAACAAACTGCCATAAACATTGTGGAGTTTGATATGAGCGTCTAACTTTCCGACATTCACGAACTTCCGTGCCCGTGTAAAGTTCGGAGTCTGTATTTCATGTGGAAGAAGAACATTGCAGGTTTATTCAGTATATAGACAGAACCGCAAAAGACTAAGTCGCATCTTCCTTAGGTGTCTTGAACCAGCGGTCTGCTGTCGCAGGTCGAACACCTTGACAAACAAGCTGCCTCGGGGCAGAAGAGGAGTACACCGCTTCACTGGAAGGTCTTCCGCGACAGCCTGCATCATCGAGGGTTTAGTAGTCCGACCGCCTTCAAAATAAATTCGAAAGAAGTAAGTCTTGCTGTCCACATTCAATGAATCCAATATTTCATGGCTGAACAGACGTACTCTTTATATCTCCAACCTACATTTGATAGAGTTAAAATATTACAAGTCGCTCAGGTTGCTGCACAACTGCTAGAAAACAAGTAAAAAGGTTGCTGCAGGGTGCAGCAAAAGATAATGCACGGCAAAAGAAATAAGCTTTTTCAGTTTTTGACGATGGAAAATATTTGACCAATGGTCCTGTTTCTAATTTTCATACTTCAATTAGGCATGTTTATTCACAAAAAGGAAAAGAAAATCATAGTGTCAAATGGGGAAATAGACATGGTAATGTGAAGTTTAGGATCAATATCTATCATTGTGCCAAATGTGAACTATATCTATCTCAGAATTTGGAACAAAATTCTTAGTATATTATGTGACCTTGACGTTCAAGCCATCTAGGAAGTGGGGATGGGAATCATCCAAAAAATTATGGTCACTTTTCGTGAACTGTTGTCAGTTTAATGAAAATATGCCTTTCCCTTTAATATGGGGTCTGAATGAATATATATGTTCCCTATCATTGCATTTTACTTTGTAAAACCAACCGATGATCGACTAATAGTCGACATAAATTGTTCCTTATCTCATTTTTTTTCTGGGCTTATTGCAGGACTATTTCTTTTTATCAAATTTCTAAACATTTCTATTGCTAACCTAAATTTTACATTGACTTACTCAAATAAACATTATATCCTTTATTTTACATGACTTTAAAAAAATGAACATATGCACACGCTGTGCCCAAGATATAGTGGGCTTCTTTTCCTCACTACCCTTATGGCTTCCATACTATTGGCAACGTCAACGTCAAAGCTACTGATCTGAATACTGTGGTTAAATGTATGAAGCTCTACAAAGCTACAAAAATGTTAATGTATGGACAGATGAACAAACAGACGAAAGACAGACGCATGGAGGGCACATGTTACGAACCATCTTAGAGCGGCGTATAAAAAATAACTTCGAGTTCACAATGGCGGACACATGTGAAATCAGAGCATGATGCTGAGCACGTGCTAAAAACTTCGCACATTTTACAAACAACAAACTCCTTCCAAAAGGTAAAACGCGGTTCAATAAACACTGAGTCAAAAGCAACAACTCTTAAGCTCTTAAAATAAGTAGGCGGAATTAAATTATCCTAGTTATATATAGAAAAAAAATTCAATGGCAAAAATGCGCCCATCACTCATGCAATATCAACGTGCATATCTGTGACCTACTGGTTTTAGGGAATGGGATGCAGCTTTATCCCTCTTAGATACTTTCAAGGCTATTAGCATGACAGCGATGAAGTGTTAGTAGCCTCCGGACAAACTGGCTATAATTACTGATAACATCTTCGGTCCTTGAAAGTAAATCGTCGATTAAAAAGTTATTCCAGTGAACTCAATACTAGAGGAATTACGCACATACTAGGGAACTATTATGATTTTCTGCTGCCTCAGAATGCGATTCGGCATGATTCCATGACCCTGATCTATTATTTTGGGCACTGAGTTTGAACAAACTTAGATAATTATACACTGCTCATGCAGACTGGTCCGGTTTCAGAAGCTACATGACAGGTATTTAGCAACCAAAAGGACTCACCCACTAGACTGTTTGGTGTCAGCTACTTTATGAAGCAGTCATTCTTTTCCTAGTAGATCAGTAATGCAATAAGTGCTATGGCTGTAATGAGTGATATTTTATATACAGAGCAGTACATTCGCAACAAAAAGCGGTTCAGTCCCATAAAGTGGTCATACGGCTACGTGTCCTAGACCCACGATTTAAAATTATCCTGTTGAGGAAAGGATGTCTGATAGCTTAACACAAAGACGGTTGTAAGAAAATACTTGCAAGATTTGTAAAATAATAATAATAACAAATAAATACATAAATATATGATACTGAATGATACATACTCGCTATTAGAATATGGCAGTTTCTGCATGAATTTGTTACATTTTGTTACTTTGTGGTACTTATATATTTACAGATGTTCTCATATTTAGAACAATGCTTTACCAATCATTTTGAAATTAAGGACAGTTATGCAATGTTTTATCTAGATAACTTAATAAGCGCAGGTAAACAATAACGTCGTTAACATGCTACCAGCCTTTTGATAAGTTTTGCGAAACAAGCTAGTAAGGGAAAAATTACAAAAAGCGATATCACAATATCAGCTATAAGATATCAGATATGACGTGTCAGCTTGACACACAATTGATCTGTAAGGGTATTGAAAAGCATGGGCATTATCAGAACAACAGGAATCTGCCAGATTTAAGAGTGCATATCACAGAAAATGAGTCTTATGTCCCGAGACAAAGTTATATGTTGGAAATCTATTTGTTTTATATTAAGGTGGGTGGGTACACTTTCAGGGATTGAGACTTCTCCATTTTCGTTTTTTGTCTCCCTTCTCAATAGGGTTCAACTCTTAAAAGGAATAATTTGCTCCTGCAAATTAAACTCTTACATTTAGGAGTAGACTCCATTTTTGAAGAGTTACGTCATTCAGGGAGGCAAACATGATGGAATGGAAGTTGTTTCTCTTTGTAAAAAGTGCAGAAAAATACGGAGCTATACCCATACACTTTAAGCTGATTTTAATAGTTGGAAACGACAAACAATGAAGATCTTGATAAGCCTGCTTATTTCAGGTGCAGTCTGATATGGGTTTACACTGACCGCTAAGGCATCCATCTCCCGGCATTTATAGTTTCATACATTGGTAATTTGGGGCTTTAGGCCTCCCAATTTATATTTTTATACAGTCGGAACTCATGAGAATGGCAAGAGGTAATTTACATGATATCTCACAACATATATTTATTTGTAAAGTTTTGATTTTAAGCAACGAACAAGTCAACTCCAACATTTTAATTCATTTTATAGCTCGGCAATGGGCTTTTTGACTCCCTTCAAGTGATTCATAGGTAGTAAATGTGTTTTGCTTTGTTTTTGTGTTTTCTTTCCCCAGCAGCCTTTATTTGTGCTAACAATTTACTGTTCAGCAAGGTCTATGCATGGTAAAGGTAAAAAGGTAAATGTTTCTCATACATGTAGCCTAATAGCCGTAGGGGCAGTGGGGGTTAGAGACTCACTGTATCTTGGGCACGACAGATGAAAGGCGGGGCCCATCACTCTCCTTTTTCTGCCTTATCCTTCCCTGATTCAAAAGAGTTACCCATTTATTGCTGGATTGACAGAGAGAGTTTTCCCAGTCGTCGAAACGCGGGCGCGATCTCGTGACCTTCCGGCGACTTTCTGCAGCATAACCGAGTTACTATAACCACTCGACCACAGGAGGGTTTCTTTATTACAGTATCGAGTTTCGAGTAATAAAAAGAGAGTTTCGAGTTATAAAAGGCAAGTATCGAGTTATAAAAAGCGAGTTTCGACTTGTAAAAAGGAAGTATCGAGTTCCCAGCATGCTGGTGTTATTTTTTTTTTTTTTTTATTTATTTTTTTTTTCTTCAATTTTATGTATCATTAATGAGCTGAACGCACTGCTTTTGGCATATTTATGCATTAAGGTCTACACCGCAGAATTTTCACTTTCATTTTCATCTGATTTGTCAAAGACATCAGAGGAGTTAATTTTGCCAATTGAATTCTCCAGGACCATATACCATTACATGTTTTAAGCAGGTTTTGATTTCTTGCATCTGGAGATGTGCAGCTGGAGATATGGCCAATCAGCTGACAGTTTTTGTGTGATAGACTGAAAAGTTCCTTTTTTCTCTTAAATATTACATGTCACTTGTTTAAATATCATATATCATCTATGTGTAACCTGACATGTTTACCTACATAGATGAGTTTTTGTTCTTTTCTGTTCTGTTCCGCAAAATGAATTATAATTTCGAGTGCCGTCATGACAATATGAAAAGTACAAGAAAGAAGAATACAAAAGTTTTATCCGGAATTTCGGCCTTCGTCCGGGCACGTACACATCTGAGTAAGTATATATAATCATGGCAAGAAATCAAAATGGCAATGCAGCGCACACAGTGGGCCTAGACAAAAATTGCTTAGAACACTGCAGGACATTACATACGCAGGTAACCTTGTCTCGACAAGCTTGTTGGGAACAAAATCTCAAGAAGTAAGGGAAGCTATATTTCAGTATATTAGAGATACCCAGTATGAGGAAAAAATATAGGGCCGTGCACAAACCTATCATTTGCGACAGTGTCATGGGTGAGGGGCATTCGAACGGACAGTTCAGGCAGGCCAATCCTACCCACTATTTCAACTGGAACAATACAGACATAGACAACGGACATACAATACTAGGAGTCACCGGGGTGTGTGATTACAGGGGTCTGTTCCATCGGACGTAGCGAAGCGAGGTCCGATGGAGGCTTACAGATCTGGGAATATAGAGCGGATGTTGACAATGGCCCGAAGAGGCCTCACATGCCATCCGTCTCCTGACGCCCTGAGATGTATTGCTAAGACCTGCAAAAATGGGACGCGGGGACCCTGTATATAGGATGTGTTTTATGCTGAAATGTGCATGGGTCCATTTGGGTACGATCCCATATTGCATAACGACGCGCGCCAACATGTCGCCACCCTACCTGGCCCTGTCTGGCGCTCTGGACTGGCTGTGGGACTGCGGGCGACTGTGGATTACAGGTTTGGAATGGCCAGATCGGATGAAGCGGTTTCCTAGCCACGACTATGGCCTCTCCCGGCTGCCTAGGCATCGCTCGGGGGATGCGCGAAGTGGGGAAAGTAAAACAAAGTGGACATTATGGCTAACATTAATAATAACAACCCCACACGTGTTGGCGCAGTCCGATCCTACACCTACATCGGAGGCAGAGTATTAGAAAAAAGACAGACATACGAACCATTATATTACAGACATTCACAGACTAGACTCGACGAGCGGTTGCATAACGACGCGCGCCAACATGTCGCCACCCTACCTGGCCCTGTCTGGCGGTCTGGCCTGGCTGTGGGACTGCGGGCGACTGTGGATTACAGGTTTGGAATGGCCAGATCGGATGAAGCGGTTCCCTTGCCACGACTATGGCCTCTGCCGGCTGCCTAGGCATCGCTCGGGGGTGCGCGAAGTGGGGAAAGTAAAACAAAGTGGACATAATGGCTAATAGTAATAATAATAAACCCTACACGTGTTGGCGCAGTCCGATCCTACACCTACACCTCGGAGGCAGAGTACTAGAAAAAAGACAGACATACGAACCATTATATTACAGACATTTACAGACTAGACTCGACGAGCGGTGGCATAGTGTTCAGCGAACTCAAAATGATGTGCGGAGCCGGTCACATGCTAGGTGGGGCTCCTTCCCAATCACTTGCTGGCCGGCTCTGAGTAACATCCAGGATATAAAAGTCTCTAACGCATGTGCCACCGACCGCCGAGCCAATAGCAGACTAGACATAATCGTACACTACAGTAAACAGACGTACAGACGTACAGAGAGGCGCGCAGTGGAGGTGGATCAAAAGCTCTTATACATACTCGGACATTACCGAAAACCCCAATCAAATCCGAAGCCCGAAACAGAAAATACAGCATCCAACATTTTTAGACCACAAAATTTGGTGCGCGTTATTAATATTTATTTTACAACAAAAATCAATATCGCGAGCTCTCACGGCTTAATGGCATTCCACGGGAAGCTCAGGTGTGGAAGCACGAGATAATTCAACAAAAGCGCAACTGGCCAATTATAGGGTCAATGATCTCCACTGCGAGTTTCTAACATACAACTTACCGTGTGCACCGGAAGTGTCTGGGCGGTTTTTAAAGGTAGGGCTTAATATGAACTCGTCCATCCTTGTAAATGGACTAGTCTGGAAGGCGGGTAGGATAGCATATCACTGAGTCGGCACGTAAGGAGCGTCTGATCGGGGTCTACGTGTGATAGGAAGAGAACCGCCCGGACGTTTTTGGGGAGCACAACGACGATTTACATTTAAGCCAGATCAAGGGAAAATGTTTAATATGCAGTCGTATCAAGAAAAAAGGCAAAAAAATAACAACATAAGAATTACTTTCATGGAATTTGTTGAATTTAGGAATTTTAGGAATTTAGTTCGGATCACAGAGCGAAATTGCAACTCCGAAATTAATAAATCACAGGCACTCGAATGAAGAAAGAAGAAGAAGTATTACAGCATAAAATGAATTTAGGAATTTAGGAATTTAGTTAATTATATTAGGAATTTAGAGTAATATAGGGAATGAGTAATCTACATCAGACGCTAAACCCGACCAAAATAGAAAGAGACAACAAAAGGCAAACATACGTATGGGTTTAAGTTCTTTCAAAAATTTCTTTATAAACCCCTTTTTGTAACGAAGCATAAATTTCAAAATACAATAATAGAACAAATAAATACATAAATCGCTTAAATATGGGTTGGCCGCCTTCCCACTACCTGCAGGGAGGAGGGTGTGCCAATTATAAATGTGGACGACTCCACTCCGCAGGCGGGGGGGGGGGGGAAATGACGCATAGACTATTTTTTGAATAAAAAAGGCGACAAAAAATGGAAATTCCGTCCTTTAACTCGGAAAATCCTCTGGGGGGGGGGGGGCGATGGTGGGCTTCATAAGGGTTAGTAATTATTCCCCGGGTGTATAAGGAATGGAACCATCCCCCTTAGAATGTGGACGAGACCATTATCCGGGAATGGGGGGGGGGGTTGGGCTTCGCGCGGCTAGACCCTGTTGCGACGTGACCGTAAACATAGAAATCCATCATTATATTGGACAAAAGTGTTACACGCGGCGCGCGCAGGAGACAGTGCGCGTGCCCCCCTCAATGAGGAAAGGGCAAGGGAGGTAATCCCATCGGTGCCCCGACGGGGGGAGACACCTCGGCTATTTCGCCATCGAAAAAAGAACAGAGGGGAAGAAAGATGTGCCATGAAAAGGCTGACGCATGAGGGGCCAAAACATAGGTGAGCAACACATATTATATTTCAATAAGACTAGGGTAAAATAACCTACACACCTAGGCATCTAAATTGGTATTTTTGCAATAAAATGAGTAACAGGAATTTAAGCAATAACCAATTATGGACCGTCCTTGTCTCTCTGGGTAATGACACTTCGCCAGTCTTACCTTAGCATGCCTGTTAAAGTTACGGCGCGGCAGCGAAACAACGATGGATGCAGGACACAACAACGGTGGAGACATCCCAGAAGAAGAGGATGGAGACGGACAGACGGACAGATACGCAATCACAAACATAAACACACAAACACGCACGCAAGCCGGCATACACGCAAACACGCATGCACGCAAAAAAATAACAAGTACACGCACATTGTGCTACATGTAGCACAAAATAAGTAGGCACACACACACGCAAAACATACTAACAACCAAACTTGATGCTCTGCCACCCCTGGGTGAGGCGTGTTTTAATAGCGACAGCCCTATGGTGGCATCATCATACTCACAAGAAAACTTACTAACGGCCCATCAACTTATCAATATTATATACCTAACTAACTGGGGTTAGTATATAACAGCCACATCTTTATTATATATGCTTGACCATACAGTGCGAGACCCATCCCTATGCAAAAAAAACTTTAAGCCATTCCCAACTAATTTCTGCGCTTTTTAATATCCTTTAGGATCATAAATGGTTAATGAGCAAGGCGCTAGCATCCTAAAGCCGGCACCACGCTAGATGCTCACTTTTGACGGAGGAGTTCAAAATTCAAACTTAATGTTGCACTCATCACTTGGCAAAATTACTCGACCAAAATAACTGAAGTGCAACAGCCCTAAAGGTACCTGTGACTGCGTCAATCCCCACCTAAGGGTAAGGTCAGAATAAGGGACCTCCATCCGGAACCAAATTACTTGGATACGGGGGAGGGTTAAAATTAAGGGCTGTAAGTAATATGGGACCCCAACAGGTCCCATCCTTGAAACCTAAGGAACGCCTGCGTGTTCTCTCGTTGGGACCTGGGTTTCGGTGTGCTCCTCCTCTGCGGGCGGGGTTGGCCTGTGTTTCCCTGGACTTTCCGCTGGGGTGGCTTTCATGTGGCGCGCGCCTCCTTCTCCGGACAGAACCTGACTTGGAGCCGTAGAAGGCAAACATCTATGCATAAATACTGGTTAGGCAGCACTGACCGACGAGACATTTACAGACTGAATGACATTGGACGGACACACGGCGCCAAATGTGTGAAACTATGGTTACGTACCGTTGAGCCACTTGGGTAACGTCGATACGAGAATTGAACAGAACAGAACAGAAAATGGCAGATCATATCAAAACTAAACACAAGTACAAGCACTGGATCATACCAAATGAAGTTCTTTTGAAAATACGTTACGTTCTGGTGACGTGGGTTGTAAGGGTTTCTGAATGACCACTGTCTGGTTTGATTTACCATGCGTGTGTTTCGTGAACTTTGGCAGTTTTTGTATGCACTTTTTGCGTTTCAACCCCACATTTTCGTCAAGATTTTCAAAAACGAACGCCTAGTGATGGAACGCACAAGAATAGCCTTAAAAGACTGTAGTTAACATTTTAGTTTAAGTGCCGAAACTGTACTAAACCCATTGGTGCATAACATTGAAAAGATAGTGATGGAACGCACAAGAATAGCCTTAAAAGACTGTAGTTAACATTTTAGTTTAAGTGCCGAAACTGTACTAAACCCATTGGTGCATAACATTGAAAAGATAATAATAATAATAATAATAATAATAAATGATAATAAAGACTTTATTTTCAGTGGGTGACACAATTAGTTACAAGCTACTCTTATTTGAGGCCCACTTAAAAAATATGTACTAATCAAAAGATCTATCAAATACAAATATACAACAGACACTGGTCAGCGAAACCAAACATTTACTGTTTCAGGCCTCATGACTCAAGAAAAGAAAAAGCACTGGCAGCAATCAGTACTACCGTAAAATTCTAAATATTGGGACACCAAAAATAATCGCCGCAACTGTCCCAAACACGGAACAGCCTGGTTTTACAAAGCGGTAGCCAAAAGATTCAGGCGGAATAGCAAACAATGTAGACACTGGTCAGACTGCTCCTCTAGGATAGCCTGATAGGAGTCTACACTGTCCGCTCAGACCTATCTATCCCAATACATAGAATTTTTTATGGTATAACGGAATGAAAAGAAAGAAGCCCAATCCAGTAGCCTACCCTACCCGAAAACGAAAAGTAAAAACGAGCCCCGGTTTCTGGGTATCTTCAAAAAAACAAACAAAAAAAAACGGGTCACTTTAAATGTACATAAAAGTAAATCGATCATATGCCATATGTACGCTCAAAAACAATCACACAAAATATGAATTTACATAGTTTTACAATATATGCGCTACGCAACATCTGACGGTACCCTTGCAAGGGGAAGTCTGATCACAATCAACGCTGTTTTTCCATTCCACTGGCATCTGTTGGGCGCATTGCAGCACTTTAAAATATATATAACTTTACATTTTTTTTCGAGTAATTTTTGTAATTAGTTTTGGTGTCCCAATGTTTATTATAATTTTTGGTACCAATTATACGGAATACCAGACCACGCTTTCAGCTGCACTGCTCAGCGTCAGTTACACTTCAGAGTCGTTTAAAATGCTATAATTTTACAATCTATGTTGTTATAGGCGGTTCATTGACAGATTAAAAACAATGCCATGAAAATTAGCGAATTATCCCATTGGTCGGACCTAGAAAGACCTATGACACTCCCAGTTATGGCCTGCCATCCAAAACGTGGCTATTTAGCAAATTCTTCGTGATTTTTATCACTGATTAATCTGTCTCTGGGTAATTAATTGCATATTAGATGTTTGCAGGGTACGAAAGATCTGTACCATGTTTTAACTTTGATAAGAGATAATTTTCTTATAACACATATGAAAAATTTTCTAGAGAAACAAAGTTGTGTTTGTACGAATACATAATTTAATCCGTATCATCATAAACGCATTGTGCAGGGCCTAATTTGACACCATTTTGCTTTAAAGACAAACGTTTTCAGGCTCTACCTTCGCTTTGCGCAAGTCCCTCAAAGCCAGTCCCTCTTTGTTTTCAAGTCTTTCAACAATCGTCATACCAAAACGTCCAGCAGTCATCGTCGTCTTTATTTATTTACCATTTATAGTATCGAACTATCTAAAGCGAGTTTCAAGTAATCAAAAGCGAGTAATATAAAAAGAAAGCAGTTATAGACAGTATGGAGTAAAGAAGTGATTAAAATTTATATACAGAACTCTACAAAACTATCATATTTCGAATGAATATCATTTGATACTGATTTGATTTCTTTTCATTACTGGCAATGCAACTACGCATCAGAGAAACAATAAATGGGATCCTTGTCTTACATTTTATTACCATCTATTTAACGCGTTCACCTTGTATTTATCTTCATGTACATTGTAGTTTTACCATGTCATAAAGTTTGTGAAATCGAAAAATAGGTCATTGAAGTCTTTTTTTTATGATTAATCAAGAACGGTTTAATGTTTTAAAGCCGGTGTCTGCCTAGGATAGCTTGCGCACATGCGCAGTCTGGTATGTAGACTAGCTCCTTGTCTGATACTAATGATTTTTACAGCCCTGCTAAGGCAATAATTTTTCCTGGCCGCATGGGTAAAATTGTACTTAAAGAAAAACTTCAGACAGAATCCGCAATTAAGCATGTAGCAAAGTTACCATATACGAAGTTTAACGTATTTTCAATATATCAATCCGTCAAAAATGATTTCGCAGAACTGAAAGTAATCACAGTTTATTTATCAATAAGATCCGCCTCCTGTCAGCCAGTAGCAAACTGCAGAAGCCTGACAGACTGCGCATATGCTGACGATGGTCTGGGCATGCGCACATTTTATGTCTCGAGAGATATTCCCCGGACATAGCTCATATTGAAAATCAAGATAAACTTGCGCATCTGTCCAGTCCGAAATCACAACCCATATATCCTACTGCCATATGCTGCACCAATTTCGCTCAGGCTAGTGGAATGATCCTTGTTTTCTTCTTTCCACGTACAGAGAGAGAGAGAATTTCGCTCAGGCAAATGGAATGATTCGTCTTTCCAGAGAGAGAAGGAGAGAGAGAGAGAGAGAGAGAGAGATAGTCAGGGAAAGATACTGCATATAGAAACATATGTCTTTGCTTTGTAGAGGTATTTTATCAGACTTCCCTTGAATGACGTAACTCTTCCAAAATGGAATCTACTCTTAAAGGAAATCTTCTCTAAGAATATAAGAGTTGAACCATATTGAAAAGGGAGACAAAAACAAAAGTGCCAGAGTTTCAATCCCTGAAATTGTACCCACTCACCTTAAGATAAAACAAATCGCCTTCCTATAGCTAATTACGTCTTGGGACATAAAACTCATTTTTCAATCTGGCAGATTCCAGATCTTCATGCTTTTCAACACTTTTACCGGTCAATTGTGTGTCAGTCTGGGTCAAGTTTAAATGTCATATCTGATATTGTAATGTCACCTTTTATCAATTCCCGACTTATTATTATAAGCGTAATTCCATTCCCACCGATAAAGCTTTTGCAAATAAATAACCAAAATATGTCGATGCTATTTGACTCGTATGCATGTAAAACGCATTGTGCAAACTTTCTGTTTTGAGTTAAAAAAAGAAAGAAAAAAATAATGGTGATGAAGTTATCACAAAACTCTTGAGAGTTGCTAAACCAAAATTTTGCATGGGCAACTTTCCTATTCAGGCCTTGCATAAGCGGTTTGAATTAACATGAATTATTTTGTGGAAAATCGTTCTTTTCCTCCATTAATATTGCGTTAAGTTCTTACAGGACAAGGTGTGGTTGGGTTCGGCGATGGTGCTGTCCCTACTGTGTCTTATAAACGTCCCGAAGAGAGTCTGATGTACACATTTATACATACACTAAAATTTGACAATCTCGTGTTAAGTTAAAAAAAACTGTACTCATACGTATGCGAAATGTTTGTCGTACACCAACCTATTCGCAATCAACTTGCGCACGTGAAGACTGAGTTGTATCGTTCTTTGTTGGACGAACTGTGATGCCTCAAACAGATTTCGCATATGCACAAGCTATCCTAGACATGCACAGTTTTATATTATGAATGTAAAAAGATCATATCATGATTAATGATAAAAATATACGTAATACATGTAAGGGAATTTAACTAAGAAATAGATTAGCTCTAGCAGTGAATTGTTGAGTAATAATGCACTGTTTGGAGGTCAGTTGTGAAGTAGAGCATATCACGAGAGCGGAGCGCGAATGATATATCTACTTACAACAGACCGACAAACAGTGAATTATTACACAACAATTCAATCCTAGAGCTGAACTATCTTGATTCTAACACTAAAAAAAGCTGCAAAAGTATTCTTTTCATTCAAATTCTCTCAACCTTCTTGCCAGCGCGTTAATGCTCCCGCCAATTTTCTTAACTGTATTTAAGATAAATGTACATTTTTAAGGCGAATTTAGAAAGAAAAAGAGACATAACACCGTCTAACGTCTCAAAACGTCACAAAATGACGTCAGTATCGCTAGTGACGTCAGTAGTTAGACTCACGTGCTCCGAAACAGCGAATCGTTGCAGAATAAAGCACAGGAACTTTCCATTGCTTCCATAGGCGCACTGTGATAGAATAAGAACCAAAATAAGAAACACGTATAACATGACTTTATTTTATAATGCAGGCGCATTGTTTGGTATACTTATGCGTGTTGCCGGACATGGATTATTAGCTCGCCTGGACGAAGTCCAGGAAGAGCTATTGCACAACCCCCGGCGTCGGCATCGGCGTCCGCGTCGGAGTCGGCGGCGGCGTCCGCATTTACGCTAAAAGTTTTAAGAGCTTATATTTTCTAAATTATTTGATGGATCTGGTTCCTATTTGGTATGATGATAGACATAGGTCCAAATTTTCTTTCAGCAATACTCTTGCCCAAGCCTATGATCTCAAAGTCAGACCGTCATGGGAACAGAAAGCTTCTGATCACACTGGACGGAAACAAAGGCTGATGTGAGATTTTGCTGGGCCTATATGCCACTTCTTGGTTTTGTCATGTCGTGGCTTATATTTGGTATTAGCACATTGACCAAATATACTCTAACATTTTCTACTTGCTGTCAGAATAAGTACTTCACTTTACTATTTAAAACAAGAGGACCAAGAGGCCCTAAATCGCTCATCTGAGCGCAAAAGTTAAAGGTCAAACAAGGGTCATCATTTGAACAAACCTGATAGTTTGCAACCATTTCCAAATTTTGAATATTTTCCTATGTATTGCTATGGTTCAAACCCATTGAACAAACTTGGTAAAGGACCAATAGACAATGCTGCATACTAAATTTCAAGCACCTGAGCCAAGTGGTTCTGAAGAAGAAGATTTTTGAATATTTTCTATGTTTTCTATGTTTCAAACACACGACTCCCTACCGCGAGGTCATTTTAAACCCTGGGGCCATCATTTGTATAAAGTGGATAAACGACTACAAGGCAATGCTACATACCAAATTTCAAGCATCTGAGCCAAGTGGTTCTGAAAGTGAAGATTTTTGAATATTTTCTCTATGTATTTCTATGGTTCAATTTCATGACCTCTGGGGTGGGGCCATTTAGACCCTGGGGTCATCATTTGAACAAACTTGGTAAAGTACTACTAGGCAATGCCACGTACCAACTGAAATTTCAAGCATCTGAGCCAAGTGATTCTGAAAAAGAATTTTTTTTCCATACTTTTCTATGTATTTATATGGTTCAAACTTAGGACACCCTGCCGTGGGGCTATTGTGGACCCTGGGGCCACCATTAGAACAAACATGGTAAAGGACTATTAGGCAATGCTACATACCGAATTTCAAGCATCTGAGCCTTGCGGCTCTGAAGAAGAAGATTTTTGAATATTTGTCTATGGTTCAAACCTCGGACTCCATGCCATTGGGCCATTTTGGACCCTGGGCCCAATATTTGAACAAGCTTGATATAAGATTATTAGGCAATGCTACATAAAAAAATTCAAGCAACTAAGCCAAATGGTTCTGAACAAGAAGATTATTTAATATTTTTCTATGTATTTCTATGGTTCAATCCCATGGCCCCTGGGCCGGGACCATTTTAGACCCTGGGGCCATCATTTGAACAAACTTGGTAAAAGACCACTAGGCAATACTACAAACAGAATTTCAATCACCTGCACCGAGTGGTTCTTCTTCAGAAGATTTCTAAGTATATTTGAATTTCGAACCCAAGACCCCCCGGGCCTTTTTGGACCACAGGGCCAGTGTTTGAACAAAACTTGGTAGAGGTCCACTAGACAATGCTTCATAACAAATATCAAAGCCCTAGGCCTAGTGGTTCCAGAGAAGATGTCATTTAAAGCAAATTGACGCAAGACGCACGACGGACGACGGACACCGACTGATCACAATAGCTCACCCTGAGCCTATATGGCTCATGTGAGCTAAAAAGCGCAAGAAATTTTCAAAATTTAAATTTTCAATTCTATTCTCTATTTTATAATTACGAAAGCAAACACAATAGTTACCTATCAATAAATTTCCTCAAGTTATATTATTAACCACAGTGAAATACAAGTTTTCGCCACCTGCTGAGAAATTTGAAATTCCCTTTCTGCTGCGCATGCGCCGTTTATAAACATGCGCAATCAATGGTTGGCGCATCAAGCGGCCAAATTAAACAAATCGTGTCAGTGTTTTGAATTATTGTGAGAAATGTTGTCTGAGAAAAACATCTTTTTGGATAGTTAACTAGATTATTGTGATAAAACAATTAAAACTGTTAATGACATCGTGTCGCTCATGTCATCGTCTCGTATGGTAAGTAACACAATGTTTATTTTTATTCTTTCCTTCGTATTTAAACGTTGAATACATTATCATCATTGTGCTAGAATTCTTCGCGCTACTTGTTTCTGTGTGCAAAATGTAGACTATTGTTTGTCTGATTAGAACAGCCTCCCTGAGACGGTTAAAATGAGTTACCACAATAAATATTTTTGAGCTGTGAGTAGAAGACGTGTGCCCCTTATAACCCTTTGTCTGTTATTTTTATAGGTAAATGCATAGAAAATCCAAGCTGCAGAAGTGATATTGTCCTACGCGTGATACTGGATTGCGATGAAGATTTGTGACGCAGCGTATGATGATTTCGTGTCTCATACTGTATCGCCCGTGTAAACGTCACAGATGGTAAGTAACACAATGTGTTTTTCTGTTCTTTGTTGTTTTTCCCTTTTATATTGTGCATAAACGATGAAAAACTCATGATTGTGCTAGCATGCTTTTGTTACGGCGCTTGTAGATGATAATTTATGATATTTTAAGGTAGACGAATGGTGAATAAAGATATTGGTGGGGCATTCATTTCATTATACCAGCTGAATAACCCAAAGGGCTATAAAACATTTGGATAAGAAAAGAAAAATTTTCACCGTTTTGTTTTCCTAAAAAACAAACTTTTGTATTTATACATACTTTTTTTACACATTTTCCATTAAAATTCATGTCTCTAGCACAAGGATGCACTTTCATTTCTGCAAATCATATAATCTTTAATATAGGGTATTTGAAACAGACTGGTTAGAAAAATTGCAATTATCTTGATTATAAGTATATTTTTACACTTTTTTAAAAAATGCAAGAAAATTGAATTTCATGAAAAACGTCATGAAAATATATTCAATCGATGGGGCATGCTTATGCATATTGTTTTAGTAAAACTTACATTGTATGATACAGAATAAAACAAAAAAACAAACATTTCACCGTTTTGTTTCCTAGAAAAACAATGTTTAAGTTCAAAAATATCCCTAAAAAAGACTGTCCAAATACTGCACCTGCTGCAAACACAGCCGGTCCTTGCCCTGTTATTTATTTTCCTGTTGTTCCGGGTCTACCATAGAGTAATGCCTCAAAAAATGCGCAGATAGAATTGAAATTGTAAAGACCTTGATCACTCTGGTTCCTAAGGAACAGTCTGATCACGGTTTCCGCTGTTTATACAGACGTATCTGCCCGAAAACTTAGGATCTTTATGGTAGGCATTGTAAGTGTGTATATATTCCATAGTTGATTGATTCACCATGAACAAGAACTCTGTTATATGTTTTTATAAGTCGATACAGAGTTATTGTGTATCTAAATACCTTAATTGTTTCTGCTCGCTACATGTAAAAGGAATTAGAACAGTCTCAACGAGTCTGTTCAAATAAGTAACCACGATTTTTAGCAGTGTGCAGAAAACGAATGCCCCTTATAACCCTAGTTCAATTGATATTACACGTTAATGCATGGACTTATCAAAATATAGCTAATATAGTCATTTGGTTATGGTTTGGAATTCAGGCGAGAAAAGCGATATTCGTCGTTCTAGTACGCTTTTTCACTAATTTAAAGACTGCTGGTAATTGATGCAGAGAGGACAAAAAATAATAATGAATAGATAAAAGGTGAACAAATTGAATCCGTGCAAAACTACGTAATCGACAATTTTTAACTCCCTTTCTGTAAATAATTCTTAAATGGGGTGGTCAAAAGATTGAACCTGTTTGGGAGCTCTAGATTGCTGTCTTATCCCATCGAATTCATGTTATAGTATGTGTTGTAATTGAAATAAAACATTGTTTACACCCAAGGCCACGGTATGAAAAGCAGGCTCCGCCCTCAAACTATCAATCGTGGTTAATTCAAAATCATTTCAGATTTGGATACATCTTTTTCACTGAAACATTAAACCATTATTTTTTCAAAATAATTTCAGTGGAAGTTGAATTATTCTTCTTCTACATATACACTGATTTAACTGTTCTTACGGATGCTTTCAACACCCTGAAGTTTAAATGTATTGTGCAGATTTCTAGCTAGTCAAGAAGAAAAAATGACAGTTTGAATGTTTACCTTTGACCAAGTCATGTGATTTAAACAGTAGCTATGCTACTGTCCTGGTGAACCCTATTAGTCTCTTTGACAGAGAGAGCGCAGTAACTTCTATTAAGCCACACCCTCATATTCATTGTATGGCCTACATGAAACTGGGCCTTAAACTAAACCGAAAAAGAACAATAAATATACGGTATACGCAATATTATTTTCTTGGCGAGAGGCTTAATGAGCATTTTTTCACAGAAAATAATTAAGGGGAGTGAAACCCAAACACATTTGCTGGGGTACACTTCCGATACTTTAGCTCCGCCCACTGACTTCATCACACGACGAACGCTGAAAAATCGAATTTTAATTTATATATTTACACTTTATTTTTAGACTCTTTTTAAACTTCATTTTACTGGGTCCCAAATGAACGCAATATGGAGGATTTATGGGAACATTACAGCGATTAACAATTATAACAATCGCAGGGGTCTGGTTATGCTTCGTACTTAATGTACTGAATATGTGATTACATAGCACTAATGTCTAAATCATAGCGATTTACTCATGGCACGTTGTCTGTTTCATTTCCCAAACGCAACGAATTTTTAAGTTGCAATACAGACATGTTCGAGTGATTTGTTACAACATTTCAAGAAAATCATTTTTGTGGAAAAAAAAATACGCGAGGTTGTTAGTTTAAACGGTTTTTTAATCAACATGTAGACATACACAATCAATACATACAAGAATAATATGAAATGATTCAATAACAAGCTAACTAGCTAATAAACATCGTCGCCTACTTAACATGCATTTGCAATGACATATTAGTGCATAAGATTTCTAAGCAACAGACAATCAAGACACGTTTATATGAACATATACATCATTGTATTAGGACTGAAAAGTTTTGATGTGAGAACAGCATTCAATAAGAATCAATCGAACCATATTTAAGATATAAGCTTTGTAAGAGAGAGAGAGAGAGAGAGAGAGAGAGAGAGAGAGAGAGAGAGAGAGAAACAACAGATGTTTCAATTCATTTCCGTTGTCTGAACCGCTTCCCGACAAAAATGTACCATCAGCGTAGCAAAATACTTGGTTTCGTAGTTGCAGATAATTTGGACAATCGTACAGATAATGATTTACTGTTTCTGTTCGACCACAACCCGAACACGTTGAACGCGAGGTTGTAAACTTGGCTGTCCCATTTTAGGCTTGAAAAAGGGGCTCGGTAAAGTTAGCAGAACGAAAATTCTGCAGAAAATTCTGCAGAATTTTCTACAGAAAAAGTGGTAAAGTTAGTGAAATGAATATTCTGCAAAATTTTCTGCAGAATTTTCTGCAGAAAAAGTGGTAATGTGCGAAATGGATATTCTTCAAAATTTTCTGCAAAATAGCGAATTGAAAACTCTGCAGAATTTAGCAATTATTATTTCTTTGTTTTGTCAATTACGGACCACAAAATGTGAGTGCGCACCGATTACCGCACTGCCCTATTTCATATGAGAACCGAGATATTCACAAAAATTGCACAGTTTCTTCTGCTGGAAAGTAGCAGAACGACATTAAAGAAACCCGTAGTAAGCAAAGTTTAATTTCCATGTTCTGGCATCTGGAGGCCACAAAATATGAGTGAGCACCGTTTACCGCACCACTATATCTCATATGTGGACCGAAATATTCACAAAAATCGCATATTTTCTTCGGCTGGAAAGTAGCAGAACGAAATTTCAGAAACTCTTTGTGAGCAAAATTTGATGTCTATGTTCTGTTATCTGGAGGCCACAAAATGTGAGTGAGCGCCGTTTACCGCACTACTCTATCTCATAAAAGGACCGAGATATTAAAAAAATCGCATATTTTCTTCTGCTGGAAAGTAGCAGAAAACGAAATTTAAAAAACTCTTTGTTAGCAAAGATTAATTTCTGTGTTCTGTCATCTGGTGGCCACAAAATGTGAGTGAGCGCCGTTTTCCGCACTACTCTATCTCATAAATGGACCGAGATATTCTCAAAAATCGCATATTTTCTTCTGCTGGAAAGTAGCATAACGAAATTTCAGAAACCCTTTGTTAGCAAAGATTGATTTGTATGTTCTGACATCTGGTGGCCACAAAATGTGAGTGAGCGCCGTTTACCGCACTACTATTCTCATAAGTGAACCGAGATATTCACAAAAATCGCATATTTTCTTCTGCTGGAAAGTAGCAGAACGAAATTTCAGAAACCTTTTGTGAGCAAAGTTTGATTTCTATGTTCTGATATCTGGTGGCCACAAAAAGTGAGTGAGCGCCGTTTACCGCACTACTCTATCTAATAAGTGGACCGAGGTATTCACAAAAATCGCATATTTTCTTATACTGGAAATTAGCAGAACGAAATTTCAGAAACCCTTTGTTAACAAAGACTGATTTTATGTTCTGTCATCTGGTGGCCACAAAATGTGAGTGAGTGCCGTTTACCGCACTACTCTATCTCATAAGTGGACCGAGATATTCCCAAAAATCGCATATTTTCTACTGCTGGAAAGTAGCAGAACGAAATTTAAGAAACTCTTTGTTAGCAAAGATTAATTTCTGTGTTCTGTCATCTGGTGGCCACAAAAAGTGAGTGAGCGCCATTTACCGCACTACTCTATGTCATAAGTGGACCGCGATATTCACAAAAATCGCATATTTTCTTATGCTGGAAAGTAGCAGAACGAAATTTCAGAAACCCTTTGTTAGCAAAGATTAATTTCTATGTTCTGTCATCTGGTGGCCACAAAATGTGAGTGAGCGCCGTTTACCGCACTACTCTTTCTCATAAATGGACCGAGATATTCACAGAAATCGCATATTTTCTTCTGCTGGAAAGTAGCGAAACGAAATTTCAGAAACCCTTTGTTAGCAAAGATTGATTTCTATGTTCTGTCATCTGGAGGCCACAAAATGTGAGTGAGCGCCGCTTACCGCACTACTCTATCTCATAAGTGCACCGAGATATTCACAAAAATCGCATATTTTCTTCTCCTGGAAAGTAGCAGAACGAAATTTCAGAAACCCTTTGTCAGCAAAGTTTGTTTTCTATGTTCGGTCATCTACAGGCCACAAAATGTGAGTGAGCATCGTTTTCCGCACTTATCTATCTTAAAATCGGACCAAGATATTCACAAAAATCGCATATTTTCTTCTGCTGGAAAGTAGCATAACGAAATTTCAGAAACCCTTTGTTAGCATAGTTTGATTTCTATGTTCTGTCATCTGATGGCCACAAAATGTGAGTGAGCGCCGTTTACCGCACTACTCTATCTCATAAATGGACCGAGATATTAAAAAAATCGCATATTTTCTTCTGCTGGAAAATAGCAGAACGAAATTTCAGAAACCCTTTGTTAGCAAAGATTGATTTCTATATTCTGTCATCTGGTGGCCACAAAATGTGAGTGAGCGCCGTTTACCGCACTACTCTTGAGCGCCGTTTACCGCACTACTCTATCTCATAAGTAGTGCGGTAAACGGTGCTCACTCATATTTTGTGGCCTCCAGATGACAGAACACGGAAATTAAACTTTGCTTACAACGGGTGTCTTTAGTGTCGTTCTGCTATTTTCCAGCGGAAGAAACTATGCAATTTTTGTGAATATCTAGGTTCTCATATAAAAGAGGGTAGTGCGGTAATCGGTGCGCACTCACATTTTGTGGTCCGTAGTTGACAAAACAAAGAAATAAAAATTGCTAAATTCTGCAGAATATCCATTTCGCTAACTTTACCACTTTTTCTGCAGAAAATTTTGCAGAATATTCATTTCGCTAACTTTACCACTTTTCTGCAGACAATTCTGCAGAATCTTCTGCAGAATTTTCGTTCTGCTAACTTTACCGAGCCGGCCTTTTTTGAAAAAGGCCTACATCTGTCACTGCTTTTTCCCGCATTCACTAACATTTAAAACACCATGCGCAGATAAGCAATGCCATCAACAATATTAAGATTTAATATGCATAAGATGTAAGATACCGTTCCTATTTTAAACTATTTCGCCAAAAGAAAATATCAATTCATTTGTCTCTGGAATTAGTTTCGACACGTGAATGTGTTAACATAACCTGTCAGCTAGCAGCATGTACTTGCAATATTGCTCTCTGGGGAGAAGCGGAGGGGCATGCAGATTATATGCTTAGTTTTAGTAATGTTGCGCACTGTAAATACCTTAAAATTGGGACACCATGAGCAACATCTCTTAAAATTTGAACGAATTGATTGCACTGTGTGGTAATGTTCCTATTATGTCCTGGCGGAAAGGCAAATGGTGTAGACCCTGAACAGGCTGCTCCTGATAGGGTTCTGTCTACACTATTTGTTCAGACTTGTCCGCCCAAAAATTCAAGATAAAAACTAGTCTCCAAGATTCCGCCTCATGTTTTATACCATGCCCTCCTAGGAGGGCTGGGTGTCAATTTATCAACAAACATGTAAATTTGTTAGCTCGATACTCGCTGTTTATCCCCCGACCGAAAGGTTCCGAGGATAAAGCGATGAGCCTGGCGTCCCTCCTTCCATCCGTAAACATTTTCTTGTCCGCTCAAAATCTTGAGCACCCTTTGGAATATTTTCATGATACTTCAAAATTATGTAGAACAGGTCATGACGATGTGTCGCGAACAAGAATGATAACTCTTGCTATTGTACTTTATGAGTTATCTCTCCTTTGGTGATTTTTTGGCAGATTCGTGTCCGCTCTGAAACTTGACAACGCTATGAAATATATACATGGTACTTCATAGTTATGTAGAACAGGTCATGATAATGTGTCGCGAACAAGAGTGACAACTCTTGCTTTCTAACTTTTTGAGTTATTTCCCCTTGATGGTTTAAGGTGTGATTTCGTGTCCCCTCTATAACTTTAATACCTTTAAAAATATTTTCATGATACTTCACAGATATGTAGAACAAGTCATGCCGATGTGTAGCGAACAAGAATGACAACTCTTGCTTTTAACCTTTTTGAGTTATTTGCCCTTGATGGTTTTAGGTGTGATCTCGCGTCCGCTCTATAACATTAATACATAATGAAATATTTTCATGATACTTCATAGATATGTAGCACAGGTCATGACGATGTGTCGCAAACAAGAATGGCAGCTCTTGCTTTTTCACTTTTAAAGTTACTTCACCTCTATGCTTTATGTGTGATTCCGTGTCCGCTCTATAACTTGAATACCCTTTAAAATATTTTCATGATACTTCTCAGATATGTAGAACTAAGCATGACGATATGTCGCGAATAAGAATGACAACGCTTGCTTTCTTACTTTTTGTTATTCCCCTTGATGGTTTAAGGTGTCCACTCTATAAGTTGAATACCCTTTGAAATAGTTTCATGATACTTCACAGATATGCAGAACAGGTCATAACGATCTTTCTCGTACATGAATGATAACAGGTCATGACGATGTGTCGCGAACAAGAATGATAACTCTTGCTATTGTACTTTCTGAGTTATCTCTCCTTTGGTGATTTTTTGGCAGATTCGTGTCCGCTCTGAAACTTGACAACGCTATGAAATATATACATGGTACTTCATAGTTATGTAGAACAGGTCATGATAATGTGTAGCGAACAAGAGTGACAACTCTTGCTTTCTAACTTTTTGAGTTATTTCCCCTTGATGGTTTAAGGTGTGATTTCGTGTCCCCTCTATAACTTTAATACCTTTAAAAATATTTTCATGATACTTCACAGATATGTAGAACAAGTCATGCCGATGTGTAGCGAACAAGAATGACAACTCTTGCTTTTTACCTTTTTGAGTTATTTGCCCTTGATGGTTTTAGGTGTGATCTCGCGTCCGCTCTATAACATTAATACATAATGAAATATTTTCATGATACTTCATAGATATGTAGCACAGGTCATGACGATGTGTCGCAAACAAGAATGGCAGCTCTTGCTTTTTCACTTTTAAAGTTACTTCACCTCTATGCTTTATGTGTGATTCCGTGTCCGCTCTATAACTTGAATACCCTTTAAAATATTTTCATGATATTTCTCAGATATGTAGAACTAAGCATGACGATATGTCGCGAATAAGAATGACAACGCTTGCTTTCTTACTTTTTGTTATTCCCCTTGATGGTTTAAAGTGTCCACTCTATAAGTTGAATACCCTTTGAAATAGTTTCATGATACTTCACAGATATGCAGAACAGGTCATAACGATCTTTATCGTACATGAATGATAACTCTTGCATTCACACTTTCCAAGTTATTTCCCTTTAAAAGTTTGACCTGCAGTTGGTGCCTCTGCTCCGTATCTGTATTACCCTGGCCCGATCCATAATTTTAGTACCCGTACACCAGTTGTGTGCGATAACAGAAGACTCATATTAGCCTGTGCCGCTGCGTAAGTCAGTTTGCGTTAAAAATATAAAGGACGTAAGATCACGGTAAACATATACATTTTCAGATTGAGAAAGAAATTCAGAATGCCAAAACATATGAATGATCAATGTGACGAAAGAAAGTGCGTTTCAGCGTTGCACAACCTCTGTTTAGGCCAGCAGTTTATTGATCCTTATGAATATGGATCCTTATTAACATAGTAAAGACCAGCGAACATCAATGTCTCTGATGTTCGCTTATGCAATAAGCGGGTGGTAATCAATGGCAGTCTGATATTTCGGAGATAGATATTTTTCACCTGATGCGGTTTGCAGCACACGGCCATTTGCACTCTACGGGGCCACTTATGCGCTGATAGCATTTCTCCAGATCTTGCGGTTACATCAAAGATGAAATTAAAAACCTGTGAAATTGGTAGCCCACTGAATGAAATGAGCCGCGACGTGACAAAACCAACAATGTGGTTGTGCGCCCAGCGCAGACTCAGATCAGCCTGGGCATCCGTCCAGTCTGATCAGAGTCTTCGCTGTCCGCATGGAGGTAGCTAAGACCCTTAGCTATCCTTTGAGCATTTAACGAAGAGTCTGGTCAAAATGGGCGGGTGTCCAGACTGATCTGAGTCTGCTCTGGGCGCACAACCACATTGTTGGTTTTGTCACGTCGAGGCTCAAATTACCTGTTCTTACAGGCATAATATAATATATGGAGGAGTCTCGTTAGAGGGTGATTAAAAGCACTTCAGAAACAATCAAATCAGCATATTTAATGTCTTATATTTCTAGCAGACCACATGTTTCAGATGATGTAAAATGTACCAGCAGTTGAACTTATGAAGGTCATTGAAAAGTCATAGTCAAAATCTATGTTTTCGTATCGGTTATAAGTTATTAAGAAATTTCTTCACAATTTAGAAATTACTTAATGACTTCTAACCGGCTAAGACTGCAGTCAGTTTTCTTGAAAAATGTCCATTACTGGCTCTATTGCTTGTCTCTAGAGACTGCATCAAAGATCAATGCTCTTTTGCACAAAAGATCTTTTTGTACCTGCTCTATTTATCCATTCACATTTTAGATTTTTTGAAGTGTAGATCATACTGCTGTTTTGAGTTTCAAATTGATAATAATAATAATAATAATAATAATAATAATAAATAAATAAATACCAAGTAGACGGTTTAAAGAGAATTCGTATTCTTGTGGAGTTTCAGATGACACTTGTGTTAATTAATTACCATTCTAGTGTGAAGAAAATTATTCTAGTAAAGGTGATTAAAAGATAATACTAGAAATGTGGAAAGAGAATGAAAGAATGCACTAGCAAACATAATTTTACTGGATAGGAACATGTGACCTAAAAGACATAGATCAGACTGCATGCGTTTAGTAATTGCTTGCAGGCTGCTTAAAACTCTCTGCTTTTTTACACAGATAAAACTTTTTTTCGTGCTGTTAGATATTTTATATATGAAAAAAAGTTCTAATGTTGTTAATTTATTGTATTTAAGGTATTGTTGTAACTGAATGTTTTTATGCTTTGTATTGGTTCCCCATTTCTATTGATCTGTCAGGGGTCTTTTTCTGCTAATTACCTTGTGATTTAATAGAAAAAGAAATAACAGATCATATATAATTCAATGGACATTAAGATTACAAGGGCCATTTTCTCAGACAGGTTGAAGGGAAAGTTTTATTACTTTCATTCAGTCAGAAGTTTCATTGCTGATTTATGTCTTAAAGTCTCCATAGTCCTACCAATGATAAAAATCGTCAAATACAAATCATTATGAAACCTGTACAGCCATCAGAATTAATGAAAATATTTCGGTTGATCTGCTTTTTTGTATCATATAACTGACAAAAGAGAAGAAACAAGGTATTTTGGAAAAATGATATTTCTCTCCATAAAAATACGGTTTTCGTCTCTGGTTCCCCGTTAAGCAATGAAATAATGCAACCGCGGCACAATCAATGGGATCCTTGCTTAATAGTTTTGTACGTTGTATTTTTATCTTTTTATCAGTTGTAAAAACGCCTGTACCTTGTATTTTTATCTCGTGTACCTTGTGTTTTTACCATGAAATATAGCTAGGGAAATCGAAAGTAGGTCATTTTAGTTGGCAACTAAAATGACCTAGTTATTTTTTCAAATCTATTCTATGGTAAATTCAAGGACGTTTTGATTTTTCAAAGCCGGCCAATCACGATAATAATCAATGATAAAACTGTAGTGAAAAGTTTGCAGCGATACTTCACGACAAAATATTCCATGCTGATAGAGCTATAGGGCCTTTAAGAACTTTTCTTAATGGCTAAGAGTTTCTGTCTAAGTCTTTGAGAGGACCTCTTCACAACATAGTCAGCTCTCAAAATTGCTTCTGATTGGCTGAAAGGATGGACAATTTAAAACCTGCAGTCTAAAATATACTCTAATTCCCCTAAATTCTGGCACAGACTAGCCAATTGAATAATTGTCTCAATATCTGAACACGATTAATATGCAGTAACTATCAAATACTTTGTCAAAAGTCACTGTCGGACTAGCAAGAAGTGCAAACTATAGTCAAACTTCTCTTTCTTGATACGTATCATCTGGTCTACACTGTTTGCTCCCATTATTCTTTTGATGTGATCAATTCAAACAAACAGAGTATCAGCATGTAAGAAGAGACTCATTCCAGCAGGCACAACGTTGAATCAACACTAAGTCAACATTGACTCAATGTCATGGTGTAGTCCAGCTCCGGACCGAAATTATTTCAGAAACAAAGTTTCTAATTTAGGTCCAGCACTTGTAAGTCTTCCTCAGTGTGGGTATTTCAGATGCCGATAAAATCATTCTGGCACATTGTAAACTGTGCATTAATCAATATATTATGTTTTCTTTTTGATAAATAACAGCCTTTTCTTCTTCTGACCTTCCCAAAGTGTCTTATTTAATATTTACTGGCGATTTTTCCTTCGTAGCTGTGAGAATGTTTACGAAGACCGCCATGTTTGCTTGGGATTTTCCCAGTTACCGGATGACGTCATTGGGTGATAAAAATGGCAAAGATATAAAACACAGTACCTTAGGAGATATGAGTTTCGCAATTACATACATCTGTGAATATTGTTTGCAATACCTATATATGCATTTATTTTATGCCTGATGTCCAAATTTCATTTAAGCACGCGTCAGTGTGCTTCTGTGAAAAGGCTGAGCACTTTTAGATTTAACTAAGTACCGCAATAAAATTAACCATTATCAATGTTCAATTACCATGCGGACACCGAATGTCCGAACACAATTTCACTTTTAATAAATGTTCGCGCACACAAGAAACAAAGGGAATGCTGTTTAATTCAGCTATCAATTTTATAATAGATCTAGTCCATGTCAAAACGTAACATTGGTAAAAAAAAGTAAACCTAAACACTTCACAACATATGAAACAACTTTTGTGTGTTTGAAGTCGCGTACAGGCCTGTATACTTTCAACTATCATAAGAGAGGACGCGATTAAAAGAAATTACGTGCTGTTATGCTTAAACACATTGCAAAAAGTCTTCAGACAAATGCTGTAATCAGACTGCAAAAGAACGCTCACAATATTTTATATCCGCGCAACTTACATAATAAGAATCTTTTAAGATCTCAAGCGTTAACGCCGGGCCGGGTAGCGCAATCGGTAGGGCACCTGACTCGTAAGTCAGAGGTCCTGGGTTCGAATCCCGGTCTGGCCACATACTTTCGTTTCTCCTTCCGCTGATTCAAGAAGGGCAGTTGTCAGTTACTGGCGAAAGTATGTGCACTTAGTACTGGTTAACCGCTTAGGAGGTCTAAGCCTGCCCAGGAATAGTGTGGTTAGGTTAACTGACCGTCCCGACATGACCTTAGTTGTTTACCATTGACCGTTAAGCGTTAACAGCCATATAGTCAAACCGCGAGGACGTTTTCTTAAGATGTTGCGATCGGAACCGTGATTATGTACAAATGCGGTACTTCTTTGAAATTCTTAAAGTCTCCATAGTCCTATCAGCGGTAAAAACGCCTAATCTCAAATCATTGTAAAAAGCTGTTCAACCTTCACGTTTAGTAATAAAATGTGGGTTGGTGTGCATATATTGAGTCATATAACTGGCAAAAAGTAGAGAAAACAAGTTTTTGAAAAATAACATTTCGCTACACAAAATACAGTTTCCTGTTCTGGTTTCCCGTCTAGCAATGCTATATAAACATAGGCGGTATATTGATTGGGAATCCACATTGTACATTGTATTTTTACCATTTTTTGAAATCGAAAGTAGGTCATGACCCAAAAAAGTTTTCGAATCCCTTTTATGAGAAACTGAATGATTTTTTATTATTTTAAAGCTGGCTAATCTCGGTCATTTACAATGTCGAAACTATAGTGAGACGCTTGCAGCGATACCTCATGATGAAAATTTTCATGCTGATAGAGCAATGGGGCCTTTAAAGGCTATCTGTATGATTTTAAAATTAGCTGCGTATAAAAAATATAATATTTCTTGGGAAAATACGCATTTTCTTTGCAAAGGACAGGACCTACTATAGAACCAATATTTAACTGGTCTGGGCCTGCAGTTAGACGTGTTTTGCTATGGCGCGATTTGTTCTCGTCTGCGTATATTTCACTTAATTTCAACAATTGAAACTATGGAAAATAAAACTTCGCCGAAGCCACTGACTTTCTTCGAATCCGTTTCAAATACCGATGACGGACGAGGCAATACTACTGTTAGCGAGCTGGTAATAAAAATCTTATAAGTTCTTGGGTCATTGAAATTAATATAAAAACATTTAATGCGTCGGAACAGTTGTGAAAGTTTGGGTAAGTAGGTATATGTGGCAGGAAATAACCTCGACATCATCACATTCTTTTGGCAACGTAAATGTCCTTGCTAGTTTTCTCTTTGATCGATACATCGAACATACTATTGATTGGTAAATTTCCTATGTACTGTTATTGTACGCAAACAAAACAACAAACAAACAAAACAAAAAAAAAACAACAAACAAACTAGAAATATAGTCAGGCAGACGTAAGGCGTAACTGGGAGCAGATATCAAACAACCGACTCCCCCCCCCACACCCGCCACACACACACAAAGAAAGAAAAAAAAGAAAGTAGAAATTAAACAAACAAAACAAAAATCACAGTCAGGGAGGCGTAAGGCGATCGTGGGGGGGGGGGGGGGGGGGGGGGGGGGTGAAAGACAGAAAATATCAAAGAACCGCCGACTATTAGGATATGACACTTCCTAGGATATATGACACTTCCTTACTTTCTTCCCCCCCCCCTACCCCCCTCCCCTCCGATGCAATTTGTAATTAAAAAGCGTTTCTGCAGTGGAGCTATAAGATAAAGTTTTCCGACCACTCGGACAGGGGATGCTCGTTTTGATACAAACAACACTGGATACCGGAATAACAACACACGTTTCATGTTTAACAAGATTCAAATATGTCTGTAAGGCGCAAACAGCCGTCGTATAAATATTCTGTTATCGTTTAAGCCCAGAAGTTAGTCGCTTAGCTTGGGTTATCTGGAGTGCGCCTGTCTTGCAATTCTGGTACTGGATTTTATCATTTGACATATGGCGTCATCACGTGACCTCCACGAGCTCATTTACATATCCTGTCAACATGTCCGTTGAAACGCAATTTCTTTTCACCCCTCTTGAGGAAAATGTTTCAAGGCCAGCCCAATGTCTCTTAGAAAAGGTAAAACTGGTGGCAGTCATGATCCAAAATGGCCAAAGAACACAACCGCTAATGTTTTTTCCTAAGTGATTAAAAAATAATGATTTTATCTGTGTATAGAAATTCCCCGGTAGCATTTACCGGCAAAAACCAAGCAGTAGCGGAATAGGTGAGGCCTGGGCCGTGGAAATTGAAATTTGTTTCTGGGCATTTTCCGGCCCAGAGCTGGGCTATGCCATGGTGTTGAATTCAGTGGTGATTCAACGTTGTGTGCCCAGTGGGATAATTGCTGCATTTCAGTATTCTGTTATCTCACTGTGTTGTGTGTAAATATGTAACAGCATCAAATAATTGTCAGCCGATTTGCTTACTATCAGTAATGATAATGATAAAAATAAAAATAAATAAAAATAAATAATACTTCTTTGAAATATTTACACCATACTTTCAAAATTATACAATTAAGCATCTGAAAATTGTTACGAAGGAAATACTCTTTATGCCAAGATAGATGTGGTTGGTTGGTTGGTTGTTTTGGGTTTAACGGTCCTTTGAGACAGTATTTGAGTCTAATAGCGCCGTCTCCCAAAGAGAGGGAGAAAGAAGGGAGAAATGATAGACGAGGAAAAATGTACAAACAACCCCCACCCGCACCTACTGCAAGCACAGTAGGCCCTTGTCCCACTAGTATCCAAATCAGTAGAACGCCCCGGCACTGGAAGTTATACCCAGCATGATCGCACCACCCAACCACCCCTAAAATATTTGAACTCGCGGCGATTGTAAATTTTACTCAAATTTAAAAGAATTAATTTGCACTAGCGTCGGGATACTGTTCACAAATCTGAAAAATGCTTTTTTTCCTGCCTAATTTTCATAACGAGGTTTCCCAGGAGGCTCTGAGGGTTCATCTCTTGGCACCGAGTCTGTTCATGTCCTTTATATGACCACATCATATACAAAAGCCAAAACCAATATTTTATCGTAACGATATAAACAATTTGCATTTCGGGTTGACGATATTTTGTTTTATTCAAACAGAAATTTTTTCAAAACTTTGACAGTTGATTTCGAACAATAACTTATTGTTAAATGAATAATCGATAATCTGGGTTTGCACTGTTTGCCTTTGTCCCATTTATGGATGGATACAACTTGTGCTATCAATTTTCAAAAATATACAAACTGACCTGTTCTCTTCTTTCACTCAGTAACTCGAAAAGGGTCAACAGATACGAAAGAGTGATCCGATAGACTGATCTGGGTATTTACTGTTTCACTGGCACAATATGTTTCGGCCAGGCTATGGCATTTTCTCCAAATTTCAGACAGGCTTTTACTGCTCCATGTTTTCATAATTGATGAGCCTTCAAATTCTGTCGCTATTAACAGTGGGTTAAAAAACAATTTTAATTATTACTGACATGTTTATGGCTTTATTCTTGAAGGAATCTAGGACTAAGATTAACGACCGAGGCCATTTCAGACCTTTCATATTTATTTTCATCTGATTGGCTACAGAGATCAAAGTATACTGACGGCCAATTGAATTCTCGAGGGCCATAAAGCATTATTTGTCTGTAACAAATTTCGACTTCCCTGAGTGGTTTTAGCATCTAAAGCATTGACCAATTGGCCCACAGTATTTGTGAGAAGCTAAGAACTGTGAATTTATTTTATCATTTCTATTTTTTTATACATACATATATACACTGAAGAACAAAAAAAAAAGAAAGAAAGAGAAACGTTATATACATTAACGCTAAAATTTCATGGGATGCAAAGAATCTAAAATAAACTTAAAACTGTTTGTCTGTTTTGTTATCTGAATCTGTTGGTATTTTTTAAGAACTCCTGGCAAGGTTTTATGCCCCAGTCACACACACATATACGGATTCTGCGGATACTATGGATGGCCCGTCCGAATCTATTCGTATCTATCCATTTAATCCGTAATGGATCCGTATCGCATCCGCAGAGTCCGTTACTGTTCGTATCATATCCGCAGGGTCCGCAGGAGCCGCGTCGAAATTTTGAAAAGGTTCAAAATTCGGGCGCGGATGAGTAAACCGTAAAAGTCCGTAACTGAACGCATTTATCTGCATCTATCCTTATCTAATCCGTTTCTCATCCGTATCTATTCCGTGTCTTATCCGTAACCGAACCCATCATTCCGCAGTCCCAAGTTGAGGACTGATACGGTTTCATACGGAGCTTTACCTTTAGTTACGGAAGTAATGGGTCATGTCAGGGTCATCGATGAGGCTCTAAAAATCGTAACCTCGAAGTATGGCACATGCTCCTTCTTTCGAATGTGTTTAGTGTTCTGTGCTCATGAAGGATTAGATTTTTTATTTAAATTTGTATACCTGGATTCAAACTATAAATTGGGTAAAGGTAAAGATTTCCTTTAGCCTAATGACCGTAGGACGGTGGCTTGGGGGAGGAGGGGTGGGAGTAGGTGGTTAGGGTCAATGTATCTTGGGCATAGCATATGAATGGCGAAGCCCATCTCTCTCTTTTCGCTGCCTTGTCCTTCCCTGATTTGAAAAGAGGTACCCATTTACTGCTTGGTTGACATAGATTTTCAGTCGGCAGTTGATAAAGTAGATATTATTCTAATCCTTCAAGAACACTGCACACATTCGAAGGAAGATACATGGACCATACTTCGAGAATTCGTCTACTCAAAACGCATCAGTGACCCCCATATGATTTGGTTACGAAAACCAGAGAAAGCATAATGTAATTTCTTAATTTTGATAAGGCAGTAAATTCAAAGACTGATTAGTACCATAAAAGATCTAAAAGGAAAAAAATGCAATAATCTAGACTATAAATCTAAACCAAACGAAAATTTCTGATTTCTCAGAATATTTTCTTGTTCTCAAAGGAAAAAGTTATATATAATCTGCACTATAGATGACGACGGGGTGACGTTTTACGGTCGCCGCACGGCACGAAACCAGTGGCACTGAAGTAAAATAGAAATCTAAAAAAGTTCATTCAAGAGCACAGAACACATTCGAAAGAAGGAACATGGGCCATCTTCGAAGTTTCGGCTACTCAAGCCTGACCAGTAGATATTTATTGCTTCATTTCACCATTAACCTTTGTCCTATATTGGACAATTGTAATTAATAAAAGAATTACTTTGTCCTATATTGGACAACTAATTCAAATTGATAAAAGTCAAATAAGTTTATGAAATGATGGCCCTACTTTTGCTGTTGGCAAGTTCATGAAAAGATGACCCCACTAGGCTGTTACAATTCAGAGACATAACATCGCACCATAATTGCACCATACGTCACTGCCATTGCAGCGACCCGGCCTCTCTGTTTTAGTAGTCCTTGAGATACAGTCTCTGTCTCTTTGCCCCCCCCCCCCTACTGGTGTTGTTGCCGTACAGCCGCCTCTCCAAACCATCCTTTAGGTATCTGTCAGTATTGGAACGCAACATTTTTGTATTGAAACGTTACTGTAGAAAACAGTCCGTTACAGTACGCCGAACGAGACCCGTAACTTCCGTAACTAAAGGTAACGATCCGCTTGAAACCGTATCGGTCCTCAACTTTGAGTGGGACTGCGGAATGATAGGTTCAATAACGGATAAGATACGGAATAGATACGTATGCGACACGGATTAGATACGGATAGATGCGGATATATGCGTTTAGTAAGGCACCATTACGGTTTACTCATCCGCGCCCGAATTTTGAAACTTTTCAAAATTTCGACGCGGATCCTGCGGACTCTGCGGATATGATACGGACAGTTACGGACTCTGCGGATCTGATACGGATCCACTACGGATAAAACCGATAGATACGGAAGGACCATCCGTAGTATCCGCACAATCCGTATGTGTGTGTGTGACTGGAGCATACAAGCAGTAGACACAAATGTGGACGTCGCAGTTAATCATTTCTATTCTTCTATCCGCTAGGCATGCGCAATAGTCCGCATCTGAAGGTATTTATCCGCATCTAAAGGTTACAAAAGGTAACGGAAGGCTAGTAGTTCGTACCTATCCGTATCCATACGCATCTATTAGTAACTATATCCGTAAATTCATTAAGCAAAATTAGGCCACGCCCACAAATTCTGCGGATAAACTGAGGATTTTATCCGCAACTATCCGCCCTATCCGTAATGTGTGTGTGTGACTGGGGCTTTAGCCGTGATTATTTTTTTATTTTATTTTTTTTCGATCGAAATGTTAGAAGATTTACATATATTTGTAACCATTATTCTATTTTTTTGTAAACCTAAAAATGCTAGTTACATTTATTGAAATTAGTATAGATATAATATCAAAACGTTTGCAGTATGACTTGTAGTGATAAACTCTATGACTTGTAGTGATACACTCTATAACAATATGTAAATAAATTCATGCATATCCATTTCTTCGTTCATTGCTTCGTACATAATATGCATTGTGATTACATTGATACTTTCAATCGAATGCTTCGTTGCACAAAAAGCTGTGTATCTTAATTAATACGTGAAACATTTCTTACAATTGAAAAACATAAACATTTCTACAATCGTATATGTACATTATTTCTTTGCGGATGTATACTTTATAGGCGGTAAAGCCACATTTCGGCATGTGATACCTTCGCCCGATGTCTCCGTAATTGGCAGTTACATTTTTCATGTATACTTTTCGGCCAGATTATTGTATTCCCACCTCGCTACTATCTGGTTTGTTTTGTACTGGTAGTGTACCCTTTGCATCCTAACAGAAAACGGATTAACGTTGACGTCATTTGAATCAGTAACGCTTCACAGAAACTCCCTTATTCTAATCTGAAGGAAGCAAAGAAAAACATTCCATTTAAACCAGCGAAAATAATCAACCGTCAGTAGGTAAGCAAATATGCAATGCTACTCATGTCTAACAAAGTGTATGCGACATCGTCTTTCATCTTATCTAAGTAACGTCATAAAATACGTCATTTCTAATTGTTACATGATGGCTCTAAAATGATTGTTATTCCAAATTCTAAAAACAATTATCTATAAATATTTCAAGCTTTTGAAGCAGACATATTAAGGTTTATGTTAGTGAGTTTTTCCCGAATTCTGGCATGGTTACAAATATCGCCACTTTTAGCGGCGTGGAGTCGGGCGTGTCAGGGCTGGTCTTGAAAGGGTCTGTTTGTATTCGAGTGTTATGGGTATGATAGGTATTACGTAATAAAAAATACTTTGTAAACTAAATTCCTAAGGCATATTGCTTATGTTCGGCCTTTCTCTCGCCTGCAACTAGCAGAAACGAACCATAGTTATCACTTTGCTGGTGTCGTCGACGGCGGCATAAACTTTGCGTCGCGTTTTCTGGTTTGGCTGCAATTTGTGACAAATTGATTGCGCTCCAGGCGAGACACAGTATTCCGCAGACATCGTCTTCCTTTTAATGTCCCCAGCTTCGTTTTGGCTCAGCTGCCTATACATCCGTAAATAATATTACTCTCTTGCAAAAATCGTAACTGCTGGGGCATTGATATTTCATTAAAAAACTAGTGGTCACGTAAATTTTCATGTCTATCGGCCTTGCACTTACAGTGTTAACCTCATTTTCTTGAAAATAATATTTGATTGTTTGTACCCAAATATCCTAGGAAAACCACTGATGCTAGGATGAATATATTGTAGATAGACCTTGAAAAAATGGACCCATGTTTTATTTTTCTTTTCTGTCGGCCTTATACGTCTCCCCGTGCATCATCATAGTGCAGATTATTTTTTTCTGGTCCTTTGGGAATATTGAGTTCATATTAAGTCATTTTGAAACTAGAGTTCTGCTTCAGCCAGGGCCAGGCCAGTGTTGCATATTGCATTCCTGGTCTTGAAAGATTCAGTTAAACCGAGTCTGCTATTTTCATTTCTTTGGTGTATTCCTGGCTCCCAAAGGATCTAACAATTCAGAACTTAAATATTTACATTTAAATATGTATCTTATATGAAAAATCTTTGATTGCTGCTTCCCGCAGCCCGAATAATAGTTAGTTTGCAAAGGCCATAGAAACTGTGAAAATGTCATGTATTGTAAGTTTGGCCAGATAACTATGGTACACGGTAAAATATCCGTCGATTTTAACGGAAGAATACCTGGCAACCAGCTGCCAGACCTTTACCCGTTATTTTACGGGCGCCTGTAAACAGGCACAGGAATCATCGCACAGAGCAGAGTATAATAAGACAGGTATTGTTTTGGTCATATAGCTCTTCGACACTATCAAAGTATTCTCGAGTAGAATCAGTTTACGTAACTCTACTATATCGTGATTTCAAAAAAAATGTTCTACAGACAGGTGCCCGTTAAAATAACGGGAATGGACTGACAGCTGGTTGTCAGGTATTCAACCGTAAAATCTACGGAAATTATTTAACATGTACAGTTTTCCAAAAAGACGATCCGACATGATTCTGTGTCCAAAATAAGTCAATAAAATTCTGTACTTTCTTGGACCCTGAAATTAACGCCCAAATTTTGTTTTTAACATGTCAGGTTTTCGATTACTGAAGAAAATCCGTAAGTTAAAAAAAATCAAACTAAAGGATCATTTCAGATATTGGGCCTTTATGGCCGTTCTTTCTATTGCATATCTTTACAGTTGATTCACTAAGTGCGAAAAATTCAATCCTTTGTTGCAGTTAATTGTAGTATGCAAAGCTCTGTCACAAACACGCAAGGCATGCAGACTCTAAGTTTTATTGCTTGCCTGTTTTTTAAATGCATTAATGAGGAATACAGTGAAACACGCAGCCACTCCCCATAGCATGCCTGCATAATGAGTGCTTGGTTGGTTGGTTGTCTTGGATTTAACGACCCTTTGAGACAGTATTTCAGTCTATATCAGGCTGTCTCCTAAAGAGAGGGAGATACGCGAGAGAAAAATGTCCACACATTCCACATCCGCACCTACAGCAAACACAGTAAGACCATGCACTACTTTTATCCAAATAAGTAGGACGCCCCGGCACTGGAAGTTATACCCAGCACCATCGCCCGACCCGACCATCCTCTAATGCATCACTTGTGATAGTTAAACTATATAGATAATGCTATGATGCAATAAGCAATTATATAAAGTATATATTAAGGTAATACCATATGTCTATACTTTTATTTTATACTTCCTACACAAAACATATATTAAAGAAAGAGTAAGATACTGCAAGAGCTATCCTTCCTATGCATGTGGAATTCCAGACATCTTACAATCTTTCATAATGTAAACGCTTAACTTTTAGAATCTTTTTTCTATTGTCGTTTGAATTTATTATGCTATGTCTATTTCAGTGACTGGTAATAATATTTATTTTCATTAGTTCTTCACTGATATAAACTGCTTCGAAAGGAAAATTTATTTGTCCTATAGTATGTCACGATTGTTATATTTTCTGTCATCTCGCAAATAGTGACAACAAATTATATTTTAGTCCGCCCATTGTCCGTCTAAAGTCTTCGAGAAGCTTAAACATTTGCGAAATTAACCGAACAGCAGTTTGTCTAAATAATTTTGATAATGAACACAATGACTACTGAATTTCAGCTCATGAAGGTTATGCTAACTGGCATGCCATCCTTGTAAAACTTAAATACCCTTAACTCTTAACTTAAATATGTTTATTAAGGTGGTGATTATCACTGATTTGGGGCAAAGACATAATTCTGCATAAAATGCTGAAAATACAACAGATCTTCCCAAACCTTAGCCCTCTTTATGTTAATTCTCACAATTCAGAAAACCCAAAATGCAGGACTTGTTGAAGTTAAAAAGAATTTATATAAGAAAAGACCAAAGGGTAATTTTGTGCGCAAAAATCTAAAAAATGACCATCATTATTCAAAATGAAAGTAGGTCTGAACATAAATTAATGCATTATGAAGAGCATCCTAGCAATTATTTTTTCCAATTTTTTTTGCACATTATCAGGCTGTGCAGATAAATAAAGATGTAGCCTGTGTCCAAATATTTGTCTAAAATACACAGTAGAGTCTATTTTCAAGGTTGAATAATTTCAGTAACACACCTGTCTTGGTCATTGTAATGTATATTTATACTGTGAGTATGACACAGGTATTGGTTTGGGTTTAACGGCCCTTTGAGACAGTATTTCAGTCTATATCGGAACGTCTCCCGAAGAGAGGGAGAAAGACAGAAATGGTAGATGAGAGAAAAAAATGTCCAAACAACCCCACCCGCACCTACTGTAAGCACAGTTGGCCTTTGCCCTTCTGTCATCCAAATCAGTAGGAATGATACAGGTATAACTGCCCTACCTGTATTTAATGATTGCAACCATTATACATGTACTATATACATGGTCAGACATTTGAGAAAAAGTTACTGTTTTTACCTGGTCTAGCTTACAAAAATTATTTGAGACAGAGCTGGAACAAATAATTGCTAGGACGTTCCTTTTAATGCACTAAAGTATCTTCAGAGCTAAGTACAATTTCAACAATGAATAATTTAAGTTTTTAGATTTCTGCGCAGAAAATTACCCTTTGATCTTTCTATGTAAAACACTTTTTTTAAACAGCTTGTCCCTCTGTTTTGTATTCTACACTGTAGAGAACAACAAAAGTAAGAAACCTGCTAATTTTCGGGGAGATATGTTAAATTTTTTATGGTTTTATTCAAATTTTTGTATATACCAAAAATCACCACCTTAAAAAAGAAACAGTCCCGCTATTGGCATTGCAACTTGAGACAAGTAAGTAGAATCAAAAGAAATGTAGTTAATAATGTAAGACACTGAAAATTACAAAGCGCTGTCGGCTATTACTTTAGGATCAAATATTATGCACAGCTGAAAGGTCTAAAAAATATAAAACACCAAGTATCGTTTTTTACACAATTGTATATTTTGTTATTTCAGATTGCACGACAGAACGACGAAAGGAAACAACAGTGCCAGGATTCTGAATTAATGCACCCGAACTCCACAAATATGCTATGGAATCTAGGATGCAGCTATGAATTTTAAGGACACATTCTAACAATTTTTGTAGAGGAATCTAGGCACAAATACTAAGGCTGAGATTTTAAAAAAAGGGAGAGTTTTCTTCTAGCACTGTCAAAAGAGAATGGTTTAAATCGAGCTACCGTTATGACTACCAAAGTATGTCTTATGCAGAAGAAATCATTTTGTTATTACTGCATTTACTGATAATCCTAAGTTATTTACAATGCACTCATTGTATATTCCTATTATAAGTCACTATATTCATGCCAAACAACTCCTGACAAAGAACTCATACAGAAAAGAAACTGTAGTGTGAGAATAATTTTTATTAGAGTATCCATTCAGTTTGTAATTGACTATCAAAACTATAACAAGAATAATTTATCGTACAACAGTCATGTCGGTGTTATGCGTCTGTGCTTTGATACAGTCATGTTGATGACAGTTATTGGCAAAAAGCATTGAGGTAGCTAAATTTTGATAAAACTGCTATGATAACCGATGCGAATTTTCAACAAATGATTTGTAAGGTGATTTATCCAAATTTTGGATAAGACTTACGGCTGTTCATTGGTACAGAGTATTTCAAGGCAGGAATATCATTTCTCCTAGCCAGTTTGATTTTATCCAAATTTTGGATAAAATGAATACATTACTGAATAATTGGTGTATTGCTTTCCTTGCACAATAATTAATCCAAATTTTGGATAAAATTTTAGGTTCTGCGTTTGGGTGCAGTGTAGGTCAAGACAGGGTGTTTCTTTGTCCCGGCTGGTTTGATTTTTATCCAAAATTTGGATAACGGCAAGCTATAGCAATAGTCTAGTGAGAAATCAATATAATCAATGAAAGTGCAGGTGGTGTCTCTTCTGCAAAGTTTTATCCAAATTTTGGATAAAGCTTTCCCGGCTTTCATAGTTGATTTTCGAACAAGGATTTCATTCACGTAAAGTGTCAGTGTTTGGACACAATTAACTTTATGCCATATAGCATGTAGTTTTATCCAAATTTTGGATAAAAATTCTATGTTAATGATCGCCCATTTTATCAGAAGTTTTGTTTATCCGAATTTTGGATAACACTTCTATGATAAAATCTGTGTCCGAACATTTTTATTCTTATCCAAAAGCATAGAGCCAGTTTGAGCAAATGGATTTGCTCAAACGTAAATGGACACAGTTAATAGCTCTTCCTTAATTACATGTACGTACAGCCGAGCTCATTAATAAAAGATTCATGCCAGTTATGAAAACGTAAGAGAAAACCACGTTCAATATGGGATTATCTAATGTTTATCTTTTATCTAGGTTTAAGGCAATTTACTTCAGAACAATCAGTGGTCCAAAGTTTATTATAAAACACTGACCTTAACTCTAACTTGCCCGAGAGTTTCTTTTGTTACAATATCGAGTCATAAAAAGCGAGTTTCGATTTATAAAAGTCAAGTTTCGAGTCATAGAAGGCGAATATCGAGTTAGGAAAAGCGAGTTTCGAGTTATAAAAAAGACCCACACCTAAGCATTCGATCAAGGTGTATGGGTACACTTCTATAATTCAGCCGCGACACGACAAAACCGACAAAGTGGCATGTGCGCTCAGCAAAGACTCACATCAGCCTGGGCATCCACACAGTCTTATCAGGGTCTTCGCTGTCCACACTGAGCTAGCGTGGCCCCTTATCTAACCTAAAAGCGCACAGCGAAGACTCTTATCTTATCAGACTGGGCGAATAACCAGGCTGATTACGCTGTCTTGGCTGGGCGCACATGCCACTTTGTTGGTTTTGACGTGTCACGGCTCATATGTATCTATCTGCTAGTGATTTATTTACAATTCTGCTGCCAAAGAATTTTGGGACCCCGCTTGGGACTCAGTACATTTATAAGTTCAGTGCGTCCTTCAATAAAACCATGAGTCCACAGCACTGAATTTTATTGAGTCTTGGGACTCTCAACAATATAAATTGTGAGGGGAAAATTTGAAAACCGTATTTCTTCGTTTATAAGATGGAGATTTTTTTCTTTCTGACACGGTCCCAAAAATCTAGACGGATCTAGATTTTTGGGGATTCTTTTGGAAGGGCAAACCCCGTCTTATAGCAGAATTTCTTAAGACTGATTTAGGTATTTGGGGTTATTCTAGAGATAGGAACCCCCCGTTTTATAGCCGAATAAATACGTTTTATGAAGCGGCGGAACTCACAGGTAACAAAATCACTGATCTGCTGATACCTCTAATACTGTTCGAATATCACCAGTGGCAGGTTATAATTGAGCCGCAACCTGACAAACCAACAAAGTGGCATGTGCACAAAGCGAAGACTCAGATCAGCTTGGGCATCCGTTCGTCCGGTGTTGCTAGTTAGTGTGTCTGTGACCCTGCGAGTCATGCACGTTATGCAGCTGTAGTACGTTAAAAAAATCTCTGGACGATCAAAGGTCAGTTTTTACAGGTAAAGCTATGGAAAATCTGATCTTTGATCCTTCAAAGGTCAGCAACGGAGTATACCGCGTATTTACTTATTCGTTTTTGCAAATTCAAATACATTTAACATAATTCCAGTCAATTAAGTGAATAAAATGGGCAAATTTGTGCGTTTATCCTACTATAGACAATTGAGAATATATTTCAGATGATTTATGACAATCTAAAACAAACTTTTTATCAGCAAATAAGTACAATAAAAATCATGTTAGTCAGAACTAAAGGGGTTCTTGGACGGACACACGGCGCCAAGTGTGTGCAACTATGGTTACGTACCGTTGAGCCGCTTGGGGAACGTCGATAGGAGTATTGAACTGAACTGAACTTAAGGGGTTTCTGCGGACAAACGAAGCAACAATACGAAGAAATATAAGATATAGCTTTCATAAACACTGTAGCCGACCGTTTTGCGTGACTATGATCTAAATTTTAGCATGTGCGTGGTAAAGAACGCCAGATTTGCTTACGGATCTCGGTTAAACAGTGAAATTTTCAAAGCCAACTTTACTTAATTTCAATATAAGGCATATCAAAGACGCGTTTACAAAATCCGGCTCTTGGATCTACATGGCGAGAATAGCATTTATACATGGATCTGTAAGGGACAGAAGATTTGTGTCCGTGTCCGTGAAATCAATTTTCTCTCTAAATATAAAAAATACCTTGGTTTGGGCATAGAACAAAATACATGAAAATCATGTCGATTTTTACCTGACCCACACTGTACTCGAACAGATTCATGTGCATACAATACCATGTTTTTATGCCGTATTAGTTTTTTCTATCCTCCTGGTGTGCACATTGTAAAATTCAGTTTTAAGAAAAAAGAAAAGTATTTGCAAATAGACATTTGCACATCAAAATTATAGAAGCATCTATTTCGAGTATACAGTAGAGAATTGATCAGACTACGCAACGTTTCAAACACTGATGAAGAGTTTATAACGTTACATTGTATGTGTCGCTGACGTTCGTCGCTTGATATATATTTTGTCTTTCAGGTGGATTTTTCATTAACACTTTACGCGATAGTAGATCATATTACGTGAGATGGCGCATTAAAATTAAACGAATATAAATTCCTCAAAACAAATAATACCAACAAAAGTGCAACATGTCAGAGTATAATTCAGTCAAGTTTCATCAAAATCCAAGGTATTTCGATTTTTTACCCATGACGTCGCCAACGGTATCGAACTACGTTAATCCAAATTTATGACAACTTACAAATGTACACAACGCAATACAACAGTCTGTATTAACGTCTCGCCACTTTACACTTAGGCTGCCGCTGTTTTCATTACTGTTGTATGTATGCAGTTTCTCTTTATTTTTAAAACCCAGCCCTTTTTTTATCCCTTCTGTTATTGATGTTTGTCTTTAACACATTCTACCTATACGATACACATGTATATGCATGTATATCACTGTCCATGTATGTAATCAGGGTAAAAAATGGAACTACAATTGTTGGTCGTTATGGAGTCATGAAATAAGGTAACCTAAACCTACATCGAGTGTCAAACGTTTTGAACACAGATACGAGTAGCAGTAAATGGACTGTGAGGAGAAACTGATTTCCTGTCCCTATTAGAGGATGCCCGCTATATATAACCTTTTTGACCTATTTAAAAAGGCTAATATATCATTACCACATATATATACAGACTTATATAAACTACGTCTGCTAGTTTCGTTTCTCAAAGGCGTTGCTTGCTTCAAGAGGATCTTCCTTTTGAATCAGTATTATATAAACAGTTAACAATTAAGAAGCTTGAAACATAATCGAAAAAAAAAACCCTAATGAATAGAGCTTCTAAGATAAAGAATATATATTACTAAGTGTGAGACAAATCGTTAGTTCTACGACAAATATGAAAACCTCGTATGTATTCCACAGATTTTTAACCACTGAAACGACTGGTTTCAACAAAAAAAAGTCTGTTTGAAACGACGTAAACTGCGAAAAGAGGATAAACAACACATGTTTGAGGGTGACAATACCCTATATCGGAAAATAAGTATTGTAAACTGTAAACTACATTAACAATAATTTTACTATTTTAGGTGTAAAACTATCTGTTTGAAGAAAACAATAGGCTCATATTCGTAATAGTATAGCAATCGTAATTTAATAATGCGCCGTAAAGATAATCAAACTACTTTCATTTACCTGTCAATCCCCTATATAGATTGCATTAATTTATCAGTTATTATGGTGGCATAGGAGTGCCACCCAGATAATGAGATAATATCACGTCAATTTAAACATTTAAGTCGACTTATTACGGTTGACTTAATACTATCTCGACTTCCGGTAAAGTAAGTTATCTAGTCAAATCACATGATAATGCGCTGAAGTGCCATCGTGATATTAATTTAATAACACGACGTATCATGACTTAAAAAAACTCGACATCTCGATGGCACTTCAAAGCATCACGAGTCGCGATGAGTTAGACAAAGCCACTAGTCATATTATAAATGATTATCAGTCTTGAAACTTATCTCGACAAAGCTTTGCTCAATAGTCACGATATTTTATTTTTAGAAACATTACTGGGGTGATTCAAGCTGAAACGGCGCTCGCCACCTAAACCCAAGATCGCCCTTATGTGTCTAATTAAAAAGAAAGTAATTAAGCGTGTATACATGCGAGCGCGCGCTTGTGTTTGAATCCCCAGAAGGATACTCCATGTATGTACGGACAGTCGGGGTATGCTCATCACAGTCCGTCTGAAAAGGGGTACGGGTTTCAGAGGAAGGGAGGGGGTCTTGAAACGGGGTATTTTTTCTGTCGGGACATTGTATAGAACGTAGATACGTGTGAAATTTGTGTCGGGAAAGGGGTATGCAATTTCATGTTTTTTTTGTTGTTGTTGTTGTTTTTGCTTTTGTCTGCCTCCTGCTGTCCCGGTTCTCGCCCGCTTTTCGCCCCCACCCAAGCTTCCGTTCACCTTCTCCCATCCCAAGCCTGTCTTCCCTGTCCCCCCCCCCCACTCTTTTATCTACACGTCCAGAAAAGCACCGGTTAGGCGACTTCCGATAAAAACCACAGTATTGCGTTGAGACTATATATTTCTGAAAATATATTATCTCAACAACTTGAATGGCATTTCAGAGAAAACGAGTTAATATATCACGCTGGCACTTTAAAGCAATAGCAAGACACGCCGCGATAACTTTAATAAGATTCAAATTAAAAAACGAGATAATTATAAATGTAACTCGACTTAAGGTGTTAAAAATTGTGTTATTAAGTTTATTTCACGATGGCACTTCGGCGTATTATCATGTAAGTTGACTAGATGACTTACTTTACCGGAAGTCCAGATAGTATGAAGCCAGTCGTAAAAAGTCGACTTAAAAGTTTAAAGGACATCTACGATTAAGGCGAGGATTTTCCCCATTAGGCCTGCGCGACAGGTCTGAATTTTCAAAAGTATAAAGTGTGCAATTTTTTCTTAGCAGAGCTTCAACAAATATGTAAGCCGTATGAAATCAGATTATTTGTGATTCAGACCCAAAGACATGGGGAGATAATCCAGTCTGACCATACCTACCCTAAATTCAAGGTTTTGGCATACTTCATTCTTTGAGGTAATAAAAATATTCAAATTAGTCATTCATTCCATAAATTTTTCTCATAAATGCATGCTAAATACAAGCATATAACAATACAAAACAATAATTTTCTTCTTGTTACGCCTGATCGGCATTTAAACATGCAAAACCGTAGTTCTGCTTCCGGTCAAAACGGCCAAAAGAGAACGCTTCACTATAATTAAAATACAACTACTTTCCCCCCCGTGACCCAGCATTTCCTTCATGCAGCAGACTTATGCGATGCAAGTACGCAATATATAGGAGTGGGAAGCTGGGTCACGGGGGGGAACGATACTCAGGAAGCCAACGAAGAAGAATGGTCAACAGTAGCAGTGTGATCTTCAAGAATTATATTGTGTACTATGACCTTGAAATGAGGTCAAGGTCACATACATATAGTCGAAACTATCCAGTGTTGTCTGTTCTGTAAGTATTGTGAGTCAAAAAGGGGTAAAATATATACAATAAGTCATTATTTCAACGATCAATTTGAGGATAGTTTACTATTTATCTCAGCATTGACGTCAACGTCAACGTATGTTTAACGTATTTTACATGGACAAAAACATTCGAAAATTCATTTGTCATGCAAGTTACATTTCATAGTCATAAATGCAAAGCAGAAGTCAGTGATCCGTATAATTTTTTAATCATGGGGAAAATTCACGCCTTAAGCATAGAAGTCCTTGACGTGTTATTATCTCATTATCTGGATGGCACTCCTATGCCACCATATGTTATATTGTAAAATGGGTGCAGCTAATTTGATTATCTAAAATATAGAGTTTAAAAGCCTACCCATCCAGAACTCCTTACTGATGTCACCGAAACCCACTTCATAGTCGTTCCAGTCCTTGTTAAAATCAACTGTACCATTAACTCGTCGCTGAATAACCTGAAAACAAATCACACAAAGCTTACGATAATCTAGACAATACTCTCTGCAGGCACTATTTAATGACTGCAATGATCTTTTCTTGAAGAAAGAGCCTAGTCTAATCATTCTCATAACATTGCTAGTTTTTGGGCAACAATCTCTTCCCACGTGGTCTTGTTCTCAGCTACCCTAGCTGCGCTGTCAAAGTCGATCCCTGTCTCTTTTTTCGTCTGCATATTTTTTTTTGTTTTTTGCTCTGTAAAATTGTCTTTGCTACGCCAGAAGTCATTGAGATGCGGCCAAACCATAAAAGTTTCTGTTTTTCACCATGGTCAGGAGGTCGTTACGTTCTCTAATAGCCGCTTTGATCTTTCTGCGAACATCTCCATTTGTCACCCGCTCCTTACACGAGATTTTCAGCTACTTTCGGTCTCATCTCAAATGCCTGCATTCTTTTCTCTAATTTTGCTGCCAAAGTAAACGTTTCACTGGCATACAGGAACTTGGATATGTAAAATGAGCACTTCAGTTTTACATTTGATTCAAGAAATATATAATTGTCTCGCCAAATTTGCTTCAGTTTTATTAGGGCTGCAATGACTTGTGCTATCTTTCAGAGAATCTCAATCATTTTGGAACCATCATCTGAGTCAAATGCTAAAAGGCACTTTAACATGCCAGTGGTCCTTACCTTCTGACAAGAGCTCTTTTTTCGGCACAAACGAGAACTTTACAATTGTGACTTGAAATTTAAACTTCTATTGCAATTTTTGTCCAAGCAAACAGTTTGAATACTGTAAATCTTGTCAAGTCTTACCTTAAATTTGCATAAGATGGCTTTGTCCTTTACGCATGGTTAGTTATGTCTATTATAGGCCACCGTTGACAGGATGTGGTCGGAATCTCTCGCAAAAGAATTTCCACTGACTGGCAGCCAAACATTTAAATAACACAAATTACGGAATTCGACCATAATTATTATTACGCATTTCCTTTCTTGTTGAGAATATTTTCAACTTTGTTGTTGAACTGCTAGGTTCTGAACATTTCTATTACATGATTACTCCTGTTCGATACTATGAACGCACAGTCATGCTAGCTGACCGCGCATTCGTCTATTATTTGAAAGTTTGTCTTAAGCAAATTAAGCGATTAGTAGTTATACATAGGACAAGGAGTTTTCCTGGAGCAGACATAGGAAGTGACCATGACCTGTTGATGAAGACCTTCCGACTTCGTCTGAAGAAGGCCAGAAAGCCAACCCAGAAAATAGGTAAAAATAGTTGTTAAATGTTTTTTGTATAATTTGCTTAGTCTGTTGTTACCCTTCTGTTGGTCTTAATTATTTAGTTCAGGAAAGATAGCTGAGTTGCCACCTATTTGGGAAAGAGCTGCTGACCCGGCTTGTCACTTGTAATTTATTGTTTGTTGGGATGTCTTTGTCAATCTTTCGCTTTGATGTTTGGGATAGGGTTTGGGATCTGATTCAGTCAGTTCCTGAAGTGTAGTTACTCTTTAAAATCGATCTTGAGAAGCTAAGAGACCCAGATGTGGCATGCACTTTTCAAGCAAGAATAGGTGGAAAATTCGCACCACTCATTGGTCTGAGGGATGATGACATGGACATGGGTACCATGATTACCACCTACAATACAGTAGTGACTGGTGCAGCCAGTGAGATACTTGGGAGAGAACGTCGCATGAAAAAGCCCTGGGTCACTAGAGATGTTCTCGACCTCTGTGGTGAGAAGAGAAATTTGAAGAAGAAGAGGTATAAAGCAGGAGGAGCAGAAGATACAGGGAAGCAAACAAGAGGATTCAGAAGGCTGTGAAGAAAGCAAAGGAGGACCGGATAGCTAGTCAGTGCGAGGAGATCTAAACTTGCCTGAACAAAAGCACCAGCAAGATAGCATACCAGCTGGTGAAGAATCTAACTTCAGAGAAACAGGGTAGATCAACAACTATCCAGGACAAGATTGGGAAATGCCTTACAGAGGAACAAGAGATTCTCAGCAGATGGACAGAATATTGCTCAGAACTATACAACCATGAGACTTACGGTGACAATGCGGTTCTGGACTGCAATCAGCCCCTAGAAGAAGATCAACAAGCGATCCTTCGTGAGGAAGTTGAGATTGCAGTAGCAGCACTAAAGAAGGGGGAATCTGCCGGAGTTGATAATATACCAGCAGAACTTGTTCAAACTGGCGGGGGGACCATGATTGATGTTTTAACAGATATCTGTAACAGGATCTGGAGAACAGGAGAATGGCCTATCCCATGGACTCAGTCGCTGATAATTACGCTCCCTAAAACGGGCAAACGACAGCTCTGCCAGAACTAAATAACCATCAGCCTCATCAGTCATTCAAGTAAAATTATGCTGAAAGTAATCTTGAACAGGCTTATCCCACAAGCCGAAGAGATAATCGCTGAGGAACAGGCTGGATTCCGAGCAGGAAAGAGCACCACAGAACAGATCTTCAACCTTAGAATCCTGTGTGAAAAGTATCTCCAACATCAGCAGAATCTATACCATGTCTTATTGACTTCAAAAAAGCCTTTGGCATGCAGCCTAATGGGCCACCATGCGGAAGTACAATATCAGTGCAAACCTAATTCGCACCATTGAGCAGCTATACGACAAGGCTACAAGTGCAGTCCTGATAAATGGCAGCACAGGAGAATGATTCAGAACAACAGTTGGAGTAAGACAAGGATGCCTTCTGTCACCCACTCTCTTCAACATTTTTCTCGAACGAATCATGTCTGATGCTCTGGAAGAACATGACTGAAAGGTTAGCATAGGTGGCAGAAACATTACCAATCTGCTGTTTGTCGATGACATAGACGCTCTAGCTGAGGAAGAGCAGGGATTATAAGCTCTAGTTGAAAGTCTCGATCAAACCTGCACAAGGTATAAGATGGAGGTCAGTGCTGAGAAAACCAAACTGATGACAAACAGCGCAGATGACATCCTGAGGAAGATCAAGGTAAAAGGGCAGAAGCTGGGTACCGTAACAAGCTTCAAATACCTTGGAGCAGTTGTCTCAGATGATGGCTCAAAACAGTAGGTTCTCTCAAGGATTGCACAAGCTACTTCAGCTCTTACCAAGTTGAAACCAATTTGGAGAGATAACAACATATCTCTTGGATCAAAGGTGAAACTTATGCGCTCCCTTATCATTTCCATATTTCTGTATGCCTGTGAATCGTGGACCTTGACAGCAGAGTTAGAGAAAAGACCGCAGGCCATTGAGATGAGGTGCTACCGAAGGCTACTGAACATTTCATACAATGACCTAGACTTTTGTCAGCCGAAGATGTTAGATATTTTCTTTTTATTTTATTTTTTTTCTTGTCCCTCTCTGATACTTTTGTACCTGACCCAACATCTTCGACTTTTCAACTCTGCAAGAAACATGTAGCTTTCTTGACCGGCCAATAAATCTCAAAATAATAACACGTGCTGTGATTACAGCTGACCACTATGCCATCAGTGGCTTATCAAGACCCCATACAAAGCCTAAGTGATTTATTGCTTAGTCTGAGAACCAGAAGTTTATTACCCTGTTCACACACAGATATGCTGTTTGATAGAATGAGATAGATTCTCACTCAGGTTTGCTTGTTTTCCTTCAATAAAGTGGGTTGTTAGTTAAAAAAAGGATTATAAGTTTAAGAAGGTTGGAAAAGTTTGCACTTTTGCATTTGTTTTAAAAACACTTGGCAAATGGTGGAAACCCTGTTCATACTTCATTCAAAAGGAGCTGTCTGATCTGTGGCTGAACGGTTTGTTCTGACAGCCATGTCCACGAATTGTTCTATGGTATTTGTCTATTTTGTGCTAAATGGTGGTTTTAAATCTGAGTAGCATGGCGTGAAAAAGACACAACGATGGATGCATTCAAGGCAGACTCAGCCTTTATGCAGACACAGCAGAGCCATGTTTGTTTGAACAAACATTCAATGAATCCAGCATAATTGAAAAAAAATGTTTGCTTGTGCAAAAAATAATATTCTGTAAAGTAAATAAGGTTAGTGGAATCATGTGAAAAGGAACTTTAAGACGTGTATAGGACAGGGTCACTTAATACTCATAATAGCTGAGCCTTCTGTGCAAGCCGATCAGAGTAGTGCTCCTTGACTTTTCAGATTCCCATATATTGGTTATGCGAACGTGACACTTGATCAGTCTGCTCGGACGTGCAGGCTGATCTGTGTGTGCCCGATTTGAACTTATGCCATAAGGTACGTTCTCAAGCTAAAGACCAATAATCTTACTTATTAACTTCTAATAAAGAGGGCTCAGTCTCTTGAGACACATGCTTTTTTTCACGATTTACAAATTATCTATAGTACATTGACCACATCTTTCGAATTTGCTTATTTTCCACCCTATAATCTACTTCCATGTATGGTTTGCATTACTAGTTGAGCTGAAAAGAGCAACGCTTTATGAGAACACCAGAGGCTTAGGATTTTTTTTACCCATAATGCATTTAGGTCTAGAAGCTCGGAAATGTTGGGTAGGGTGGCATACAGTGTATAGCCAGAAATGCAGCTACTAATCAGGGTCCACACTGTTTATATATTTAAATACAGGCATTTAATTAAAACAATAATGATTAAACTTAAATCAGACACCCTATATGTTTGGTTTGGACCTACCCTAACTCTAAGGAGGTTGAGGCCACATGGTATGCCCCGCATTTTGATTTTCTTACTTTAAGCTTTCAGTTTGTTGATCTTTTTTTATTTAATTCTCCCATTTTAAATTCTTTAGATTTCACCACAACATTCACTTTTTTACTAACAGTAAAGATTTTGGCATAACTATTTTGGCATATATAACCTATCCAAATCTAATTTTGACCATGGTTTACATACAGAAGAAGATAAGCATCGTCTGGGGAGCCCTTTTATAAGGGTCATTAATCATTCTGTGGTCAGCACTTGACCACTATTATAAAATGCTTATTCAAGAAACGATCAAGTACTGTTAGTGAAATTATATGGAAGGGCGCCATTCTGTATCAGAGAAACAGATTTGATCAGTCGAAGATGTTGGAGCCACGAGTTTATTTCAGAGAGAAGTAAAATCTGTAAAATGTGAATATAGGGTTAAGAGACTTTTTAACATCTTCGACTGAAATCAGTCTAACAATGACCATATAACCAATGAGGAGGTTCGCAGGAACATCCGAGCAGCCATTGGAGAATATGATGAACTCTTGATGCTTGTCAAGAAACGGAAACCAAGGTGGTTTGGCCACGTCACAAGGTCTTCTGGTTTAGCAAAGACGATTCTACAGGGCACAGTGAAAAGAAAAAGAAGACGAGGCAGACAGAAGAAGAGGCGGGAAGACAATATTAAAGAGTGGACAGGGATGGGTTTTGCCAGCTCAACTAGGGCAGTTGACGACAGGGCAAGGTGGAAAGGGATTATTTCGAAGTCATCTGTGGTGCCCCTTATGGGATAGAATAGAATAGAAAATAGTTATACACAGCAACTTAGTATAACCCATGAACGGGTCATTTTGTCGTCCGTAAATATGGTATCATCGCACACAATCTTTTATTATCAAATTTCCGTCGGCTCGACATGTCTGGCATACTCTTGAAAAAGTAGTTAAACCACAAGGCATCTACTCAGCTATGCTGACGATGATTACCGGAATGTGTTCACAGAAGACAAAATAAGGTGGTATTTGCAACGATACATACTGTTGATATGTTCCTGTTGTTTCATATACTCTTAACACACAGATTGAAGCATTCCCCATTGCGTTTTCGAGGAAAAATAACGTGAGTTTTCTTTAATGATCATTTATTTATGACTCTCAGATCTCACACATCGTTTTGGTTTTAGTTTGTTATTAAATTCCATGGTACATGTAGTACGATGTATGGGGCAGCCAAACAAAAAGGTAGGCTGTGAGCTTGGATATGATCAGTGTATGACTGACACTGATTTACTCACGAAACAGTTTTAAAGACAGAATGCAGTGTTTGGCTTATAAAAAGGATATAGCTCAAATTACATATACCATACCGAAACGTTTGATCTCAAAGCTCTTAAAATGACGCCATGCTAGGAGAATTTAAAACAATGATTTACCCAAACAGGACAATGACAAGTAACTTTTTTGATGAGTCTCCTTTTGTTTGCAATTCTGTTTAATTGCAATATGACAAGTAACTTTTTTGATGAGTCTCCTTTTGTTTGCAATTCTGTTTAATTGCAATTTGTAAGACAGAGATAAACTGAAACTGAAGTTACCTTAAATTTAAATTAATCCGTGCTTAAACTTTACCTATCGCACATGTCAACTGGACTGATTGGCTAAGTTTTTAATGTGCATGTTTCAATGAATCCTGCTTCAAGACATGGTAAGTGAGGTGGATCAACTGAGCAAATGCCTGTGCGGTTCAGACCTACAACCAACGTTATTTTTAAAGCGTTAATTTAGGGCAAGGCAACATCTTTTGTTGTGTGCCTACTAAGGCCCATGTCATCTTCCTCTAAGATTTCGTTCGTTGGAAGTCGTTTAGAGTTTCTTTTTCGCTCTGGAAAATCAAGTTAATACCAGTATAACAGAAACAGTTTTAAAGACCAGAAAAGAAGAGGCTTAAATTTAAGAAATCATCTGACGCACTGAATAGTATGGAAAGCCAGAGGGGACCCCAGATTATTATTATTATTTTCCATATGTACGCTACACAAATTATAATAATGTTTAGAATTTTAATAATAATCTCCGAGGGTCCCATACGGCAAAATGTGAGATTCTTCTTTAGACTCAATTATTATTATTATTATTATTATTATATACTCACCACTCTATATAGTTAGGTTTACTACGGGCTAAAGATTATCCTCCGAAATAAAAATCATCGGTAGGAATAATTATCATCATATTGTCAATATCATGATCATTCACAAACACGTGGTTGCTGATTATTATTTTGCCGCAGATTATATCTATAACATCCGGGCACTCCAAATATAATAATGTTCTGTTTCCAAAAATAATAATCGTTAACATCCGGGCACCCAAAAGATAATAATAATGTGGTGTTAATCAAGTGTGTTCAGATGCCGAATTGTTAACGCCACTACCCGGGTTCGCGCTGACTACTGAACTACCACTTAAACACGCCAACTGTCACCAACGAAATGTTAGGTACATACAATTTCCAGATCCTGACTTCTGCTTGCTTACCAAGCATACATGTTAAAGTATATAAATGATAAGGTGACTGGGAAGTGACTCAGCCGCCCCAATCTCTGGGCACCTAAACCGGAGCCAACTCCTTAATGAAATAATTTGCTCGAGAGCAGACCCCCTGCGAAAGCGTTACAGCCCAGGGACCAAACAGGAAATCACAAGAGTTGCCTCCTTTTGTGAGTAGGAAAGAATCTGCTCCCACTGGAGCAAACTCATCTCAGGTTCAGAACAGGGAAGCAAATACCACATACAAACACTTCTCTTTACAGTGTCCTGAGTGTTCTCTTTAGGGGAATGGAAGGTGTTCTTTGTAAAGCGGAGCGCCATGCGTTCACCTTTCTAGAAGGGAGTCGTGGGTTAGACTCCCAACGGCGACTCATGGCCGACCACTTTCTTCATTCCAATAGGCCATGAAATCCCTAAACTGGAATAAGTAAATTTTTATTCCTTCCTTCCCCCCACCCCCACCCCACTCCCACAAAACGAAGTGGCTCTGATTTGTTTAAGGTTTAGATTTCCTTAACCTTAGTGACTGTCAATTTAGTGACGACTGAACTTGTGGATTTTTGTCTCACCTGCTTCAGCAAGGTGCGATATAGGCGTCCGGTTTTCCGGCCGTCATTCCGTCCTTCTGTCCGTCCGTCCGTCAGTCCGTTCACATTTACGTTAACCCTGGCGTTGAATATTAATTTCTCCAAAACCACTGCACCCATGGTTCTCAAATTTTATATGGAGAATGACCAGACTGCAAGACCTCTGAATGATAAAAATCAGCCAGGTCCAGAATCCAAGATGGCCGCCATTGCAACAAATTTCCGTTCACATTAATTTTACGTTAACCCTGGCGTTAAATTCTATTAAATTAACAACCGCTGTACCCATTGTTCTTAAATTTTACATGAAGCATGACCAGACTGCAAGACCTCAGAATGATAAAAATCAGCCAGGTCGAGAATCGAAGATGGCCGACATTGCAACAAAGTTCCGTTCACATTAATTTTACGTTAACTCTGGCGTTAAATTTTATTTAATGATATTGTTCTCAGAGTCCATATGGAGCATGACCAGACTGCAAGACTTCAGAATGGTAAAATTCAGCCAGGTCAAGAATCCAAGATGGCCGCCATTGCAACAAAAAAGCGCTCACATTTACATTAACCCTGGCGTTAAGGTCTATATTTAATTAATTTACATTTACGTTAACCCTGGCGTTGAATATTAATTTCTCCAAAACCACTGCACCCATGGTTCTCAATTTTTATATTGAGCATAACCAGACTGCAATGCTTCAGAAAGATCAAATTCAGCCAGGTCAAGAATCCAAGATGTTTGCCATTGCAACAAAAACATTCACATTTACGTTTACCCGGGTGTTAATGTCTGTTCAATGAATTTTTCCAAAACCATTGCACCCATAGTTTTCAAATTTCATATAAAGGTACAATTCAGCCAGGTCGAGAATCCAAGATGGCTGCCTTTACTAAAAATGGCAAAAACAACAAAATCAGCGTCTATTTCAGAACCACTTGGTATATTTGGTTGAAATATTGCATGGAACATCAGTGGGCCATGACCTCTGCTACTGTGGAAGTGCAATGCAGGTGCGACATAGCATTCCGCGGAATTCTTGTTATATAATACATGGGCAATAACTCATGCATTAGTGACGCTATTCTGCCAAATCTGTGAGTGTATCAACCTAATATTGCAATACATTATTTTCTTCAGTTTCATTAAATTTCATGCACGGGTACCTAGTTATGGGCAATTTGCCGGTTTTAAATCAATACAAGGGCAATAACTCTTGCATTAATGATGCAATTCTGACAAAACTTGACACGCGTCACCATGTTATGATGGTACATATTGTTACCGAAGTTCAATGAAGTTCCATCTATTGGTTCGTTAGTTATGCCTCAAATTGTGACTTTAAATCGATTAAAGGACAGGAGAGTAAAGAACTTCTATGCTTAAGTCGAGGATTTTCCCCATTTGATCGGCACGACAGATTCGAATTTTCAACGGTATAAAGTGTGCATATTTTTTTCTTAGCGGCAATGCTTCCACAAATATGTAAACTGTGTGAAATCAGATCATTTGTGATTCAGACCCAAAGACATCGGGAGATAATCCAAGCCGATCTTTCCTACCCTAATTACCTCATATTTTGGGGTAATAAAACTATTGAAATCGGTCATTCATTCCATAAGTTTTTGTCATAAATGCACGCTAAATACATGCATATCACAATACAAAGCAATGATTTTCTTCTTCTTACGCCTGATTGGCATTTAAACTTGCAAAGCCATAGTTACAATTCCGGTCAAAACAGCCAAAAGGGAACGCTTCACTATAATTAAGATACAAGTACTTTCCCCTCGAGAACCAGCATTTCCTTTATGCAGCAGACTTATGCATGGCAAGTTCGCAAAATATATGCGTGGGAAGTTGGGTCAAGGGGAGTGGGAGTGGGGGGAGCGATACTCAGTAAGCCAAAAAAGAAGAATTGTCAAAAGCAGCACTGTGATCTTGAAGGATTATATAGTGTACAATAACCTTGAAATGCGGTCAAGGTCACATACATAAAGTCAAAACTATTCAGTGTTGTCTGTTATGTAAGTAATGTAAGCCTAAAAGGTGTAAAATGTATACAATTAATCATTATTCTAACTATCCGTTTCAGGATAATTTACAATTAATCTCAACAATGACGTCAACGTATGTTTAACGTACTAACATAAACAGAAACACTTGAAAATTCATTTGTCATGCAAGTTACATGTCAAATACATAAATGCAAAGCAAAAATCAGTGATCCGTATAACTTTTTGATTATGGGGAAAATTCACACCTTAATCTTAGTTTTACATTAAATTCCCAGGTGAGCAAACTCATTGTAAAGTAAACCATCAGGTGAGCAACCGAGGACTAAACGGAGCTCTAGCAAATGCAAGGGAGATAATGAACTTTTTTTATAGTTTGTAATCGGTTTTATCATTTATTTTGTTTGACCGACACCGTAAAAGTAGTTTTTGTATGACACGTAGACTATTCCAATCAATACTTACTATCTTTTTGGATATCTAATTAATATGCATCAGAATATGTTTTACTGAAGGTGTGATATACTTCTTTACTACTACCATTCGCTCATGAAAACTTACAGATTTATTTACTTGAGGAACGGCATCTGTTCTGTTCAGTTCAGTTCAGTTAGGAGAATTGAACTGAACTGAACAGAACATATCTGATTTTGCTGACATTCTGTCATTTGGAATTCTTTCCTTGAGATTTGTTTGGTTGCTCATTCTGTATCACTATGTGTGCACCTATGAGGGCCGAAAATTCGTAATAAAGAGCTTGTATTTTGTATTTTGATCAGAACTTTTTCTTATTATGTGCTTAACACGAGCAATCTGAGGTCTTACCAGTCTTCCATCACGCACATTTGTGATGGACAGCCATAACCCGAACATTTTTCCATTCAGCTACCCGATAATAAACGTCAATGTAACCCGCTAGCAATGCTCAGCGTGACCGTCCGCTATATACGTTTAATATTGATATTTGTTAAGTCCGTAGCTCTTCTCAGTTAAACAAGACTATTTAAGCGCTGACCTACTGATATAGCGGTCCCAGATTCGAGCCCCGCTGGATGCGGGAATCTTTTCAACCGTAAATGGTGTTCTATTGCACACAGCCCTTGATTCATGATCATCCTCCCATCGTCCTGATATGACTGAAACACTGTTGAAACGGACGTAAAGTCACAAGTCATCCATCCATCATCAATTTTATAAACGGATGCTAGCTATACGAGTTACTCAAGGTTTTGAACCAAAGTATTTGGGTTTTTGCCTTTGTCATGGTCAGCCATAACACCAAAAGAAACTAATGTTATGGCTTTCCATCTCGCTTCGTCCTTCGGACGTGTGGTGACATCTTGTGTAAAGAATTTAAGTAAGTACCTTATGGTAAGACATCCTGTCAGTTCATCTGAATCGCATGGCCAACCATCACAAATGTGCGTGACGAAAATCCATAAGTCCCCCGACTGATGACTGAACTCGGGTTGAAACGTCCCAGCAACAACTAGGTCATACGTAGACGGGACTCATTTAGAGGACCGGAGAAGCCGGGGAACGATCCTGCGACCCCTAGATTGGTTGGCCAGCGTGTTATCCACTATACTACTGCCGCTCCTAAATTTCCATGAGTGATAGGATACTACAAAATCGGGGGCCTTGACAGTAGGGTTAGAGTAAAGAACGCAGGCCTTTGATTTGAGAGGTATAAATTGGACTGTGGGGAAATTAAGTGAAAGATATTTTCACCCTACGCTCCATCCATCCATCCATCCATCGGTGACAAAGTGAGCTAGAGTTAAACAATCCACCAGCATATAGGTCATATGGAGATGGGACTTCGGTTTAAAGTATCTTTCGGAAAGTCGGAGAAGCCGGCCATATGGGGATCGAACCTGCATCATGGATTGGAAATCCAGCGCGTAATCCACTCTACTACCGCCGCTCCGGTTCCTGAATGAACGCCTGGCGCGCAGAGAACACTTTCCAGTCCCACTGATAATATATTTGAGAGGTCATTTGCAGGAATATAGTATTTCCTTCTTTAGGGGCGGGGTTTGTGTTGTTATCCTTCATATGGGGAATCTCCACTGAGAGAGGGTGTTTGCTCTAGCGAGTGCATTTTTACCTTCTTACGAAGGGAAGCAACTCTTGGAACCTTGGGCAGTATGACCATTTCAAAAACTTCGGTGGATCTGCTCCAGGACATTTTTTTCATGTCGGAAGTTTGCCCAGATTCAATTTTTCATTTGAAAAGTTAGCCATGGTATTCGGGGGCTTAGAGATTGGAGTGGCTGAGATTCTTCCCCTGGGATGTAGAGCCCCGGTTGCTCAGTAGGTTGAGCGCTGGGTTTGAGACCCCCCGGAGACGGAAATCTTTCCAACCGTAAACAGGATTCCATTGCCTTTCATTATCAACCTCCCGTCATCGCCCCCCGCCCCTCCCTCCCGAAAACAAAAAGAAATACGGCTAAAAGGGCGTTCAGTCGCAAGGCATCTATCCCTGCAGGTGTATCCATTTATGTATGTTTAAGATGCAGCTAAAGCGGGGTCTGTAGTCTGTATGTTAAAAATTATAAGGGAGGGAAATCGAACTACTCTACAATAATATTGCCAATACGCGCTCTAAAATTAAAAATAATAATAATCAGCAACAAAAAATAATAATCGATAATATCCGGGCACTGCTACAATAATAATGTTTCAGTGACAAAATAATCTCCGGCAAAATAATAATGTTGAACCACGTGCTCGCGAATGATTATTATTATTAAGAAATTATAAATAATCATTCTCGAGCACGTGGTTCTACATTATTATTTTACCGCAGATTATTTTTTCTCTGATACATTATTATCTTTGGAAAAATATAATAATAATAATATGGCGGGCGTAAAATAATAATAATAATAATAATATGCTGACGTTTAGCCGTACGGGACCCCTGTCGATTATTATTAAAATTCTAAGCATTATTATAATTTGTGTAGCGTACATATGCAAAATAATAATAATAATCGGGGGTCCCGTACGGCTTTCCATAGAATAGGTACATCTAGTATTATAATTACTAAGAATCGCAGTATATTTTTTAACAGAATCGAACAGGATAGTAACTGTATTCCTGCAAGTATTGTAACAGGGTTCTTGGCAGAAATCTGGCCATGAAAAATTTTCCAATGGGCTTGCCACGTGGACTTTTCGCTTTAATTTAAAATTCCTAAAAGGAGTTTGTTAAGCAGGACTCAGTGTGGAATTTTATGTGAAATATTTAAATAAGCAAAAAATCTGAAGCAGGGTTCTTACCATGAATATTTAAGTAACAGCATTGCTGCTGTAAAATGAAAAAAAATACTGGAATGAATCCAGGAATATGGACAGGATTTTTGGCAGATATTAAGTCCAGCTTTCTTTTGCATATTACACAAAGCTACACCTTGACATACTCTTTCAACATGTTCTTTGAAACTTTGACATAGACAGTGGATATATAAAACACAACAAAGCAGAGATGTTATCAATATTTATGTATTATGATTACATTATAAACATGGATCAATGCTGCAATTGATCTTTAGAAAACATTATGGCAGAAATTAACTCATATTTTGATTGAACTCATTTTTATCTTTATGGCCGCAGGGTTGGTTGGAATCAATTAAATAGTGTTCAAATCGAATATCTTACCCCAGAAGCTTAAATCTACCTTCAGAAAAATATGCAGTAACAATACAAAAAACTAAACTCACTCTATGTCCATTCTGTTATTAAGTATCCTTCAAATAACAGAGAAAAGCTTAGAAAGTGTTTCATTTAGTACAGACAAACAGCATTGTCAGTCTTCAGACTCACTGTGTAGATAAACTGTACCTTCGAAATCTTTATTATACAGAATGAATGATTTTGCAATCTTGTTAGCTATTTATTCTTGCCAGAATTCCTGGCATGAATTTTTCAAACTTTCCTGCAGAAATTTCAACCAGTCTCAACGCGGATTTTTTCATCATTTTCCTCGTACATGTACTGTTATATTAAAATGAAATTCCTGTCAGTGTCCAGCAGGATTCCCGCTGAAACCATGCCAGTATTTTAGTACCGGAAACTCCACATTTACCGATAATATGCGATTGCAACACAGACAAAATAAATATAAATAAATAAACAAAACAAACATAAGATGTTGACACTCGTAAAAAGTCTGCTTACCAACCATCCTCCACCATCTGTATCCATATCACAGTATATGTCAATTCCATCATGAGTACCAACAGGGGTCACGTGATACACACCAGATTTCGTAAAGCCTAGGTCTTGAACGTCTTGACAATCATGTACACAGGACGGACAGTTCGCCACTTCGCAAGCTTAAAATGCACACAACATGCTTAAGTTAAATATCTATTCACAAACCTTGTAATATTTGCCTCCTGTTCTTCTTGTAATAAACAAATGTTTTAAAATCATTTGTCAAATAAATCATGCACATTCTGACTCTTTGAGAGAGATTAACACAACAAAAACAAAAATAGCAGATTGTACTGTATTGTATTGTATTACTGGGCTTATGCAAGAGCAAAAGTTTAATAAGACAAAAAAAAACCTTGGTGATTTCCTGATGATTACTCTTTCAAAACCCGTATTTTTTTCCTCAGCAAAACTCTCCTTTAGTCATTTGGATTCATTTGGTTCATTGCAGTCATTTTGACAATAGAGCTTTGGTAAAGCCGGTGCTAGGGGGTGACCAGCGTTGCACAAAATTTAATTACTGGTTATGAACAGACTCAATCAAACCGAGTGTATATTTTCATTTCTTAGTGTATTCTTTGCTTACAAAGGAGCTAACTTTTGAGAATTTGTCTATCTTCACTGCATCTGTAGTGCCATGTGACGACCTTAAAACGTGCCACCATCATCATTATGCAGATTTTTATCGATGTCATTTTGATCACTATTTTATGTAGATCTAGAACAATTTTGAATATAGGATTCTGCAGAAAGACTTCATACTAGTAACAGTAGTAAAACATTCAAACAGGTAAAGCCAAATCATTATTAAGAGCGTTTTAAAAGTCACGTTTGGTGATAAAATGATGTACATAAATTGAATCATACAACAGTGGGGAACAAGTTCTTGATTTGTTTTCTTTTTTATGCTATGATATGATAATTGATTGATTGATTTGATGCTTAACGTCCACAGCTAAACAGCTATGGTCATGTGGGGACGGTCAGTCAACCTAACCACATTAATCCTGGGAAGGCTTAGACCTCCTAAGCGGTTAACCAGTACTAAGTGCACTTACTTTCATCTGTAACTGACAACTGCCCTTCTTGAATCAGCGGAAGGGATAATGAAAGTAAGTAGCCGGACCGGCTTAAAAAAAAAAGAGAAACGCAGTATGTACGGTACGTTAAGTTAAATGAATACACTTATAATAGGAAGCAATTTCGTCATTTTCATTTTACCACCTTCCGGATAAGTCAATACTGTTGACATTCGTTATCTCAAACAAAGATATCTCAAAGCACCTTCTTACTTCAAAGAATATGCTTTGGACACCTTTCCTATTGTTTCATTAAGTTCAATTCATGCTATCTCAAACTATTGGTTTCTTAAAATAAATTTTCTGTAAGCAAAACATTTACTTTTAGATATCAGTAGTGTTAGTTAAACTTCGACCTCAAGTCTATAGTATTTAGATAAAGAAATTGTACATCTTGGATCTCATTCTTACCTTTTAGAGCAGTCCCGTTTAGATGTTGTTTCAGGGAAAACAGAGTTCAAATATGTTGTCGTAAAAAATAGGGAAACAAGGCGACCTTTTAATTGCTAAAAATAATCGTAGCACACATATGAGCCGGGATACGACAAAACCAAGAAAGTGGCATGTTCGCTCAGCGAAGACTCAGATCAGTCTGGTCTTCCGCCCAATCTACTCAGAATTTTCGCTGTCGGCATGGAGGTAGCTTAGACCCTTATCTACCCTTTAAGCGCAAAGCAATGGCTCTGATCAGACATGGCGTTTACGTTTACCCAGGCTTGTCTTAGTCTTTGCTGGGCGGCATGCACATACTTTCGCCAGTAACTGACAACTGCCCTTTTTGAATCAGCGGAAGGAGAAACGAAAGTATGTGGCCAGACAGGGTTTCGAACCCAGGACCTCTGACTTATGAGTCAGGTGCTCTACTATGATATGATAATATGGAAGGACATATGGAAGGGTTCTTACTAGTGTTATCTAGGAAAGGGTTGCTTCAGCATGTCAGGATCAAGTTTAGGCTGCTGTTACTATTTATAGAACGAGAGGTCCATGAGGCCCTGAATCGGTCATCTGAATGACAATATCAGAAGTCAAACTAGGGTCATCATTTGAACAATTTTGATGGTATGAAACTGTCAAAATATGAGAAACATTGATTAAAGGTCAGCTTTTGAAGTGTTTTACCATATATTTGGAATGGCGGCCATCTTGCTCCTGTGACCAATACAACCTAAACGAAATTCCTTCCTTTGACCGTTAGCAACAAAAATTTTACATCTGCTCAATTCTTATGAGAACAGTTTATTCTGACACTGCGGTTCACCTCACTTCACAAGGCTGGTATTGTCTATATCAAACATGCTGTTGTTAAAGTCAAGCCCTGTAAGTCGCGCTTTACTGTCTTCCGACAATTGTTGTTATAGGCGTGATAACATATTTCTAAAAAGTATGTTTTTTTCTTTTGACATTTTTGGTATCTTTCGGTAAGACAAAGTGAGTGGAACTTATTTCACGCACTGCGTATTTCGACTTTGTATATATGTCAAAATGCTGTTTTAATCGAACGAAATAAATGTACGGCTGTCAGTTTCGAAATGCCTCTGTTTTATTAATTAGCAACGGCTGCAACAGCTATCTACTAGTTCCTTAACATTTATCCTAAGATATTTGACTGGAATACCATAGGCATTTCTATTCAGACAATAATGATTGTGATAGTGGGTACGTGGGTATATGTATGCGCTTATATGTGCGTGCATATATTATTCATATCCTCTCTAAACGAAATGAATTTAAAGTAAAGTCAAAAGATAGGGAAAGATCAGGAACAAATAGAATCAGTTCCCATGTCCTGCTCTCAAAACCATAAGGCAAAGAAGTATATACATACACTGACAACGGTTAACAAAAGGCATGCGGGGTGATGTCGCCCAATGGTGCTGGTTATGACTGTCAGTGCTGGGGCGTCCTACCAACTGAGATAAAAGTAGGGCAAGGGCCTACTGTGTTTGCAGAAGGTGCAGGTTGGGGTTGTTGGATATTTTTTTCTTATCGCTTTTCTTCTCCCCTCTCTGAGAAACGGTGCGATATACAGTGAAATACTGTCTAAAAGGGTCGTTAAAACCAAAACAAACAACCAACCAACCAACGAAAGGCATGCAAGTAAACCGCGTGAACAACTCTTTCTCAAACAGGTGGTTCATCAACAACCCTTACTGAAAACACCACTCACACAATATGTGAACAAAAACGCACCGACATGGGCAACAAGGACAAGTAACAATAACATCTATTTTTAACTTATTTCAAGGCAAAGCAGAAACCAATGTGGGTAGCTATACAGGTGACCATATTTCTAGAAGACCACAGACAAATGAACATGAAAACAAATAACACTGAGTAGTCACAACCTCCTGGGAATATTACAAACTATTAGTTCATGTATATTTTACAAGACAGAAGTTCAGCTAAGAAATACACTCGTACAACCAAACACAGATCATAAAGAATGTCTTACCATGTATCAGCCTAATAATGCCAACAACAAGAAAAGTCGTGATCTTATCATTCTGCATTCTGACTACAAAAGAGAGCAGATATAAATATTCTTGCTCTAAAATACGTGTCTATTTCTTGTAATGATCTATTCAGCGATTGTAGCCTATCTGAAACATTTGCCAGAGCAGCTTTCTATGTACTCTTCAAATCACTTCAGCAGCATCAAGTATTTGCCCACGTCTCGGCAAATATAGCAAACAAATTGAAAAACATTATTGAAAAGTATCCGGCCTAAAATCTATCTGATGGGAAGAAACCATATTTTGAATTCCCATGGCTGTGAAACCAGAAAGCAAAGCAAGTAAAAAAAAGGAAGCTCTTGACTTTTTCATTGTAGAGGTCGCCCAAATAAAAATTATAGACAGACATGTTCATAACCATTTTGACATTATGGAGTGGAATGAAATCTTAAAGAGTTCCTTAAGAGATTACATTAAGAAGTTTCGGCTAATAAAGCCTCATCAGTAACCCTGACACTATCTGGTGATGAAGCCAGAGAAAAGCATGCTGACATTTTTCAAATTAATTGGGCAGTCGATTCCAAGACTGACTAGCATCAAAAAGGGTCCAAATAATATGAAATATAAAAGACGATTATCTAGAATAAGAGTTTGGTGTTGGGGATAGGGTTTGGGATCTGATTAAGTCAGTTCCTGAAGTGTAGTTACTCTTTAAATTTATTATATACCTGAATAAGACCCCCGTTCTCTTTGCATTGGAGTAACCGTGCAATATTTTCTGCATATTGCACGGAGTCAAGTGCATATTTCACGGAGTTAAGGAGTCATGTTCACCAGAACTACTTTCTCTTTGAAAGGAGAAAAGTTTGGCAGCCATTTTGTCGTCGACTGCAATTGTTAAACGAGTAAAGTGAGGACACCAGTGTTGGTTTTGCCGTATAAATTACATAAAAGGTAATTAAATATGATTTACCTTCGATCTGTTACTTTTACAGAACAAATTCTGCGGATAATAATTGATATTTTTGTATCGTGGTTTTAGGATGTATGAAGACACCAAAGGAATAATGTAATTTCAAATTTAAACCAATTTTGGGGTTGAAATGCCGATATTTCATTTTAATTTCTTATGTTGAGAGTACTGATGAAATTAGCAGATTAATTTAAAGGTATATAATGAAAAGGTTATTGAATTAATATTCTGAAATATTCAGCACTCGTTCATATTGCGGCGACGCAAGCTCGTGTGTCCTTCGCCAAATGAACTCGTGCCGAATATTTCCAATATATAAATCTGTCAGTCTGAAAATAGTGTTCCGCTGAAGTCGGTGCTAAGAAGCGGGTAGCGTTGCAACATCGTAGTACTGCGTAAGAAAAGACGCGATTTAGCCAAGAGAACTGAGAAGCCAAACCTGTCAATGTTCCTTTCTGAAACATTTGTTCAGTGCCACAAGGTGTGTCGCTTGAAAAGATTTGCTTTTAATTTAACATTATAGTTCACACCGACGACATTTAGAAAAAAGTACATGGGGTGGGGGGGGGGGGGGTTGCGGGGGTGGGGGTGGGGTAATGCTTAATTTATATGCCGACCCGCTTTGAAAAGCTGTTGCATAATATAATCATGTTCGATCAGTTTTGCTTTAAAAGGATACAATATAAACAGAAAATAGAAGAAATCCTATCTGACAGAAAGATAATATCAAAACTGCATTTATTTGCAATTATAATACCAACACAGTCATGAACTTTCACTGCAAAAACAATTCCTTTTTTCTGTATCCTTTTTTTCGCCGCTTACCAATGAAATATTGAGAGTACTCACTGATATCAAATGCTATATTTTCACTTTCTGACTTGCAAGCATACACCTTATTTTCACTGTTTAGAAAAAAAAAAAGATTTCGCAAATTATTACTTAATTGTTTTCTGGATGGGTTGAAGTTTTTGACGTTTATCGCAGGGTCTAGAGCTGAAGGCTATTTACTAGCTGACCCGACCGTTTTTTGGGAATTACCAAGCCAAGCCTAAAATATATTACAAAAATATATTTAAGAAATTTACAATAATGATGTGTTTCATAAGAAATCGGGTAGATGACTGAACCTGAAATACAAAGTCATACAATACAAACAATGTCACACAAAGCATACATGGACGTAAAAGCATTTATGAACAACGCGCATATACATGGATAGATGGTAGAACCTTTGTTTACAGATAATAACTTATTCGTTTTTCACCTTGCTGACGTCACCACCAAAAAGAGGAAAATGAGCTTTTCCATAGAAATATAGAAAAACTTACTTATATACCATGGAACTGAATGCACTTTATGAATCCTATGAATCTTCTAATAAATGCCAAATAAATGAAGTAAACGAGTTACATATCTAAAATATATTATAGAAATATATTTACCATTAAGACATGTACAGTGAATGATGTGTTTTATAAGATAACGGGCAGATGACTAAACGCATCAGTGCCTAACACAGGTGAATACATGAATCACACTGGACATCCATAGACCCAATACAGACGCACCCAACATATAGTACATGAAGAGGTGGGAAGTATGGGCGGGGAACAAGGCTACAGGGAAGACCAATTGGAGTAAGGTAAATTAAAAAAGGGCTACAGTGATAAGCTCAATTTTACCCTGTGACACGTTCGTCAAAATTATGCTTCGAACATTAACATGCTGCATTGGTTGTGCTGACGCACTATGTGTATTTAGGTAATGTTTTATGTTGGCTACAATGGTGAATGGCAGTCTTATTTCGCCGATTTCTTGTGATAAATTCATCAAAATGCCTTGCCGCACCACCTACTATGTGCATACTCTGTTTATACGCAACATTTCAACCAACTGACGCGAAAAGGCTAATAGTTCCTTACACAGGGGCTTACAATTTTGCAGTCCAAATGTTTGTTAATAAAAATTATAAATGGACTCGAAATTTGTCTTTTTTCTGTGTAAGATCAAAACTTATTTCATTCATGAACACCAAAAGTGGCTGAATTTTTTATTTGTAGTCTGTCTCTCGTATAATACCGATCATAGATCTCATTGGGTGAAATAAAATTCGCCCTTTCACTAAAACAAAGGTATCTTCCATCTCATATTGCAGCTTACGGTCATTGCGCTGACATATGTGGTTGTTATCCTCGAGACTGCGAAGATGTGTACAGAATCGGGAACATATCGCGTGATTCTTGAAGGGTCATCCCGAGGGTATGACTTGTATTGTGACATGGATACTGGTAAAGGGGGTTGGTTGGTATGTGTACATTATACATCAAATTATGATCTCATGTTCAAGACTTTCTTTTCTAGGTGGCTATGCGAGCTGTGCATTGTGATAGTACCCATAGCTAGGAAGCATCATCTGTATTTTTGTTGAACCGTGAAATTTTGCCTACCAGGTGTATTAGACATAAGAGGGTGTTTGTTTTGCGTTTCGTTCTTTCGTTATGTATATTGTATATCTTTCTTTGTGCAATTGCACGCCTGGTAAACTATCACAGATACCTCCGCAGAGGGATCCATAAAAAGTTGTAACAGGCATCCGGAGCTGCCTGTGAGGGTCCAAAAAAAGACAAAAAGGGTTGGTAATCGTCTTTTTTGATAGAATACATAATAGCCAGGGAGTTTATTAAAAATCAAAGAATGCTATTCGACCCGTATATTCATTAAGTTTTGTCACACGATATATCCGCGTGAAAGTTACATATATACGGAAAATCTGACTTTTGAAGTGGCTTTTAGGTAAGTCGAAAGTACCCAAAACAAGAAAATATCGGTTGTTTTAGGCCCTAAAGCTCTTTCCTTGCATAACAATCTATTTATCTGGACACACAGATGTAAAGTAAACCTCCTTGTCCAAATTAGAATGCCGATAGACTCCAAATAAGTCTGGATTCTGTAAAAAAAGCAACTGGAGGTGCCTGTGACGACATGGAGGTGCCTGTGATGTAAGAAAATATAGCTAAAATCTGAAAATTTGTTTCGGTATTCTTTATCTCTAGACCACTGCCTTGAAGGAATCGTTCATTCAGCGTCACAATAATCTATCATAATGCATATATCAAGCATATTTTGGTTAAAACGACAGACAATGATCATGAACTTATACAATCAGATTCTACATCCTGCTCTCAAAACCAAGATGGAAGTAAGTATACATTGACAATAGTTCATAAAAGACACGTAAACCGAATAAACAGCTCCCAGCCAGGTTGTCATTCACCTACCCCAAAACATCACTAACTTCTGTTTTTACCAATTTTATATTCTAAATTACACAAAACAAAAAAGAAAACAAAGTGGGCAGCTGTACAAGTGACCTTATTGCTAGAAGACTACAGACAAGCGGACATAAGAACACGTTACATTGATGCTTCACAACATTAACGAGTTGTACGTAGCTGTTGAAAATTTACTGCCTAATTCAGCGTTAGAATAGTTATGCATTGCGCTTGAATAATTAAGAGGCAACGTTTTTGTGAATGGTGATGACTGCCTGTTAGTCATTCCAACTCGTTAGAAATTGTCGAGGTCACACGCCATGCCAGCTATACGAAACGTTTGCAAAAACAACAATATTACGGAAGATGACTTTTATGTAGGAAAAGTGGTCTTTTGTTACCAAATTTGATGCAGTGGTTATATGGAGACTTGAATTACACATAATTTACAGAAAGATTCCGATCACTTCAACATACTAAAAGGTGTAATGTCGAGAATATGTCACCTGCCGATGATGTAATCTGTATGCCTTGCGGGTACATTTGCATTATAGCGCCATCAATTCAAAAATAGCCAGACTGAATCATTTGTAGGTGCCTATCACTCCAGTTACCACAAAGTTAACAAATACAACGAGCGTTATACGACACATGCAAGCGACACGCATATGAGGTACATGTACCAAAAGTACCAGCTCTATAGGTACCTGTACGTGTATGCCCGTTAACGGGTACCGGTAATTTTGATCCATTTGACACATCATACGTGTAGCTGGCATAGCGTGTGACCGCCACAATTTCTATCGAGTTGGAGCACCTCCCTATCACAGTCATCACCATTCACTAAAACTGACTCTTATTTAAGCGCGCATTTCATAACGATTCACTACACTTCAAGAACTGACTGAATCAGATCCCAAACCCTATCCCCAACATCAAAGGGAAAGATTGACAAAGACATCCCAACAAACAATAAATTACAAGTGATAAGCCGAGTCAGCAGCTCTTTCCCAAATAGGTGGCAACTCAGCTACAACAGACTAAGCAAATTATACGAACAACACTGAATAAGGCAGTTAAATTTCAGCAACTATGTGCCATTCGTCAATTATTGACTAACAGAAGCGCAAACAAAATGGGCAATAGCTCTTTGAGATCGTGTTTTAGGAATTTTAACATGGAATTTCATGATATACGCATTATGAGAGCTTATTGGGACGTTGAATGAATGATTATTTTCAGGCAGTGGTCTAGAAAAGAAGTATGTCAATATTTCCAGCTGCAAACTATTCAGATTTCCACTATTTTTTCTTACATCACAAGCACCTCCTCGCCATTGCAGGCACCTCCAGCTGTTGTTTTGAAAGATCAAGCCTTATTTGTAGTCAATCTATATTCATATTTGGGCAAGGACGTTACCTTAACGTCAGTGTGCCGAGAAAAACAGATTCGTATGCAAGATCACTGCATTTAAGAACAAAAACGGCCAAATTCCTTATGTTTTGAGTACTGTGGTCTGACATCAAAGCCACTTCAAAAGTCGTATCTTTCATAAATATAGAAAGTTCTGGGGGATATGATGTGTGCCAAAACTTTATGTCTATAAGGGTCGAATAGCACTTTTTGATTTTTAATAAACCCCCTGGTTATTTTGTATTTTGTCAAAAAAGAGGAATACCTACCGTTTGTTGTCAATTTTTTTACAGTCACAGGCAGCTCCAGATGCCTGTCACAACCGATAATCAGTACTCCCGCCGGAGGTACCTGTAATAGTTTACCAGACGTGAACTGGAAGGCTAGGGACCAGATAGTGGCACTTCCTGGATATTTTCTATCTAGTATTATGTAAGACTCTATCAAAATGCAGCACAATGTTCTTCAACAGGCACTGAAAATGCATGGAAATGTGGCATCATTACCCAGCTTAATCATTTGCAAACTGGGCACATCAAGAACCTAATTTAATATTTCTTAGCACTTTAACAACGGCAGAGAGTGGCTTCTTCTGATGTATTCATCCGTAACTTTGTTTTCTTATCTTATATATCAGTCCATCGTCTATATATTGATGCAAAGTATCTTTTTCGCCTATACATTATCCAATTAAACCTAATGTACTACTTCAGGTGTTTCGACGAAGGCTAAATGGTTCGGTCGATATTTATCGTCGTTGGAACGACTATGAATTGGGCTTCAGTGACCTTTCAGGGGAGCACTGGCTTGGTAGGCAAAAACAACGAGCTGAGCTGAGCTCATTGTTATACTTAAAAAAAAGCAAAGGATGGACATTCCGAGTATGAGTGTGATGCAGTTTGGCACGTATAAGACAATGTTGAATTTTCAACTTGCCTATACAGTGCTGCGCCTTTATCTGCTTTGATTATGAGAACAAGGTATTCGGAGAGAAAAGGCTCAAAGCCAAACATCATGGGTGAGAGTCCGTAAAACTTGTTTGAGCACCATACTCCCGCACTTTATTATTGGCCGTTCCAAGGTGGTAGTGTAGGTGTGTATCGATGTTACGTTCACTTATCTGTAGGTTTTGAAAATTGTTTTGTTTTGTCTGTGTTCTCTTTCATTCTGACGTATGGTTTACATATATCAAAAATAGAAAAAAGTAAAATAAATGTTTTCTTGCCTAATATATTTGCTAGCTTGAAACCACCTCCTATCTTACAGCTTATAAAGACGAAATATGATGAAATATACTTAGTAAAACAATTGAAGGATATTAAATTTTAATCTTATTTGCTACTTTTAACGGAATATATACAAAATGGAATATGCATGCATGTACTAGTACCGGGCGTATGCAACTGAAGTGCAGGATTAATTAACTTCACGCTACAGAGGCTACTGTACTGTACCATTCCAAATGTACTGACCCCATACTGCAAAAAATCACAAACAATTAAAATTGAGTTTAAACCTGATTTTTCGCTTGTAATTCACGTAGGCAGCTTGCCTGAACAAGTAAGCGCCTCTTAAAATATTCTGATTCCAACTATTCTGCTGTTGATCGAGGCTAAACTAAAGAATATCCAGGGCAGTGAGTAGGAGTAGTCTTGATCGTTCAGATTTGCAAATGTGGCTGATGCTTGTATTGTGTAACTCACGTTGTGTGAGCATGATTGCCTCCTTATGGCAAACTATTCTACTCCTTAAATTGGTTTTAACAACAATATAGCGATAAGTATACATGTTTGTGAATTCATGATGTAGAGGTTATTACATTTGGAGCGGTACTGTACTGTAACCACTTAAGCGTGTTTTTAATTGGACATGCTCTTCAATTATAGATACCCGATATTATTGAATGCATGCATAATGAAATTTGTAAAGATTTTGTTTTAAGTTTAGAAAATCATAGAATTTTAATATCCTTCAATTGTTTTACTAAGTATATATGAAATCGCGTCTATGTCCATTTTCTCGAACAGTTACATTAAAGTTTTGTTTCATCGGACTCAGTTCAAACTGTTTAATAAAATGCCTTCATGTTACTTAGAGGTTTTGTGAATAAAATCAGACCAGACATGATGTGCTGATGTGAGACTTTGCTACACGTTTATGAGGTAATAGCTCAATAATTTTTACGGGGTAAGATTTTTTTTTACAAATTGACGCGTTATATACTAACACAAATAGCAGGTAAGCATTCAAAATGTGCAAAAGGTTTACGCAGAGACATGGCACAAGGCCAGACATCCAAATCGACTGCTTCTGTGTTCAAATTTTTATTTGAGTGACACTAAACGAATAAAGAAAGAACATTATTAAATACTATTCCATTTGTACCTAACAGAAACGTGGGATTGGCAGGTAAATACTTTTCTTACTCCGAATACGCCATGAAGAAACTTAATTTATGTAAAACGTGACGCTGACCGGTAAATACAATGCATCATTATCGAACGAACATTGATTTTTTTTTTCTTTAAGATTCTATACTGTTGAATTAAAGTCAGCTGTTGTAAAGTAGGGTAGAGTCGTGCAACATCGGAATGGGGGTTAATTCGGACATGCCATTGCAAACATTGAAAATCCAGATGAGACGGCTCATGATGAGCCATCTTATCAGGATTTTCACTGTTTGGCCGGTTATTTTTGTTGTAGTTCCAAACAACTGACATATAAATGAAACAATGTCACTGTCCGAATTTACCCGCTGTCCGAGGTTACCCGACTCTCCACTAGTGTACAAGGGCAATGATCAGGAACTGATGAAATTAAATCCCATGGCCCATCTACGACACCAAACGGGAAATACAAGCGTGCAGTGATAACAAAAACAGTATGACAATACGAGCGGATGGCAAAATGAACAACAGTTACTCTTCCCAAGTACTGTATCTGCATACGACACTGCAAAGTAGATAAGACGCCAATGATCAAGAATCGCCCTGCTCATGAAACCAAACTGAAAAGAAAATTATATACTTTTAATATCAAACCGATGGTGGTCTTCTTTTGCTCCAGTGTTCCAAAGGTGTTGCTGACGCCCCAGTGATCTCCAGGTGTCTCAACACGTTTTGGCTGTCCAGTCCTCATCTTTGCTTCATCACGGTCTTTTCTTGATTTATTTGTTGACTGTGATGACTCTCTGATGAGTTAGGGGACCTCCATACAAACCAAACTACCAACTTATTGTGTGCACCGCGGCGGAGGGTGAGGGTGAAGGTTTTGGGCCCAGTAAAACCGGTTTAACCCCCGCCCCCAGTAGCTATTACTGACCGTCCCAAGGCGGTACTTTCGTTGCGGTTGCATTTGTTTTATGTTCGGTGCTGTTGAATTTATTGTGTTCTCATTTTAACCCTTCCATAATAAAAATAGAAAATAGGTAAAAAAAGTTGTTAAATGTTTTTCGTATAATTTGCTTAGTCTGTTGTAACCCTTCTGTTGGTCTAAGTTATTTAGTTCAATAAAAATAGCTGAGTTGCCACCTATTTGGGGAAGAGCTGCTGACTCGGCTTATCACTTGTAATTTATTGTTTGTTGGGATGTCTTTCTCAGTCTTTCCCTTTGATATTTGGGATAGTGTTTGGGATCTGATTCAGTCAGTTCCTAAAGTGTCGTTACTCTTTAAAAAAATTTTATGGGCTACTTATGAACGTTGAAATGCTAGTTCGTTTCGTATCAATAAAGCATGATTTCCTAAACAGTCTGGGGACTTATTTCCATTACACACATCTGTGATTGTTAACCCTGCACTTTAATGAATTAACATTATGGCTTACCATAACATAATTACTTAAATTTTTACCGCAGGATGTCACTACATGTGCGAAGGATGAAACGTGATGGAAAACCATAAGGTTCGTTTCTTCTGTTGACCATAACAAAACCAAAAAATAAAAAAAAAACTCAAGTATTTTATAACTGAGAAACTGGTGCAAAACATTGAATAACTCATATCATTAGCATCTGTTGCGAAAACAAGAGGACCGTTGGTCCTGAAGCTCACCTGGGTCCATTCAGCCTCAGTACTCTAGGGTTAGTTACTCTAAGGCGATCGGTCAATTGGTTCTGGTGAAAAGATTTTTAAAGGTTTTAACCATATATGGGCATAGCGGACATGTTGGTCATGTGACCTGGATATTTGAAAAAAAACTTTCATTCCCTTAACCCCCATGTTATGCCAACGTTCGTCGGTGATACCTCAATTATAGCCTTGTGAACTAAGGTGACAGGGCATAACATGGAAATCGAAATGAGTAGTATCGAGATAAGGTCCATCGACAAATGTCGAGGTAGTAGGCTGATTAATTTAAAATCTGGACTTAATGAAGGATAATGGAAATCGGCTACAGATGGGTGCATGAAAACTAGAGATAAATTCGGGTAAAGATGTGAGGATAAAACAAAATTGGGTATAGTTGAGAGATACAAATCGGGTATAGATGGAGGATATAAAAAAAACGGATAAAGAGGAGAGACAAGCATCGGGTTTAAATAGAAGGACTGAAAGTCGGGTACAAGTTGGAGATAAGAATCGGGTTTAGTTAGGAAAGAGAAGTAGATAGGACGTAAAGACGAGTATAAATGAAGGTTCGGGTACAGATGAGAGACCGGGTATAGATATTAGATGTATAAATTTTTATGAAAGGCAAACCACTCTATTGGCATATTGATTTATTAAAATCGGGTAATGGATTTTCTTATATTTTTGGCAGGAAATGTTGCACTTCATATTCTTTCGTTGAGTCATATGCTAGGTATGAGTTATTCAGAATAGGCAGTTCATTGGAACTATATACACTTGAGGTTGCTGGGTATTCTGGGACGGTTGGTAAGTTGCAAAAATAAGTCACATAATAGTTTATAAACATATCTCACTAATAAATTAGGATGCTTTTAAGGAGATTGAACATATACTTGTTTGGACCTCCGTCTGCCGGGAATGTACGGCTACGAGCATGAAAATATTCTAAGGTCCCAGTAGACTAAGTCTATTTCGTCCGTCCCCGGTTGGAAACTTTAGCAGGGAGTGTTAGACTGCGCGCATAAAACTAGTTTTAACCTTAAGTAGTTTATCACTGTCCGTCTCTGGTGAAAACTTCTGATGCAGAATTCATCTGATATATCACCCGGTATAAGTATCCTCTATAATTTCTTCTGTAGCTTAAAATAGAAAGTATTTGAATACAGATGTTTTGTGTATTTTATGTATTTTATAGAACCTTCATGTTTGTACGATTTACTTTTTCCTTTCGTTGTATTCAGTGGTTTGTAGTTATTGTGTTTCTGTGTATCGTTACATATTTTTCAAGTTTGTGTATGTCTCCTGAAAGTCTTTCATATATATATGAAATATATCATATATCTTTATATATATATATAAAAATGTACCTAATTTTCTTGACAAAAAGGTTTAAAGCATGGCTGTCCTGCATAATGCAATTCGTCCTTTGTATGATGACTATTCTAAAAGAGGGATACTTAATTGACATGGAATGTTTGAGCTACACGATACCCAGGAAGCACACTACGCTGAAACTTCATTGATTCAACGTCAATTTAACGTCACTGGGTTGAATCAACTTTGATTTTACGTTGATGCCATGCTGTGTGCCCAGTGAGAAATGCATTGCATATGTTAGCTTTTGAAACTCTAAAAATTCGTAGATGCTTGTGACATTTTAGTTTTGAGAAGTATTAGCATCAAGATATATCTGTGAGTTCAATGGCAAACGAAACATTAGACATCTTCTCACTAAACCTGTAATTATGTGTTGAAAAAATAATGCCTTAGTTTGAATGCGGTATTGCTTTACCTGCTGTATTTTGTATCCTTCTAACTGCACCTATCAATTTACAAATACAAATACACACGCTATAATAGTATCATGCAGCATTCTTTGTAAGACATTCTGACAAACGTTGGTATTTAATTTGCTGTCTCTCTAGATTATATTTACCTTCGATATTGAAACGTTACCCGTCTTTTCAGTCGTTACCGAACACGTTCTAAGCTCCTTCTAATCATTACTGAAAACTACCGAAAAATTCTAGGTATTATGACAGAAAGGTCTGAGCAAGAAGAGCAGTCGGAACAGGATCTATGTTGTTTGCCATTTTATCTGCATCTTTTGGACGCTGCGTTGTTAGCCTAAACTGTTCTGTTTTAGAGCAATTACATGAATTATTTTAGCTGTCCTAATTTTTACAATTTTTTATGCATTGATATTGCAAAGTCAAATTTTAAAAAGCTAATATGAACAGTGCTTCTAAATGAGACAGAACTTAAGTCTGTTTGTGACAGACTTTCAAATATTGAATCAAGTAATTCAGTTTTCTGAATTCTACTCGACCCAGTTTGTTACAGTTTATTTAGAGATTTGATGTGAATTGAGAAGATGTATTTTCTGGTAACTAGGTTCCTTTTTGTAATTCCTACATGTTTGGTAGAGCTTGGCAAAGGTAAGACTCACCTACCTTCAATAATAAAAGAAACAAAAAGTTAAAGACGATGAAACGTCATCAGCTAAATATTAGCCACTCTGTTCAAAGTGTTAAACGTATTAAACGGGGATTACGCTGGTTGAAATGCTTTCAGCATCGGTATTGTTAATTGTCTGCTTTTTCGTGCTAAAACACAGCTGCGAGCACGAAGGTAGCGAAAATGCATTAATGTAGTTCGAGCTCAACACTTACTGAAAACAGAAATGTACCTATGCGAATTTCCATAAATATGTCGAGCAACCAAAACTTTTTTGGTTGAAAAAAAAAAACGTTAATTGGTGCCGTTATCGTAAACCTGCTATTGCATTACGTCTTTGAGTTTTGCGTTTCTTCCCTCGATATGTCCGGGCTTGGTTGTGCCTTGTGTGTATCATTATACTCATAGGGAACGTTATTTTTAAAATGTTTTGTTAACCGAAAATCTCTGAGTTGAAAGCAGTCTTAAGCTAAATGACAGTTGTTCTCTACAAAGTGCAGCCAGTCCAAAGACGGATGGTAAGAACTGTGATCATAAATTACTGACCAATGTTCTGGAAATTTTGCCTTTTTCTAATCTGTTATACCATATGCTTCAGACCTGCTTTACGTGGCAATATGATTGTCTTCTATTTTAACAGCATGTGGAATAGAATGCTGTTCTGCCTCATCACGTAGCTGTCAAGACCTGTACAATTTAGGTTACACTCAATCCGGAGTTTATCACGTGACTCCTGTTGGTATGCATGATGGAATTGTCGTGTACTGTGATATGGACACCGATGGTGGTGGATGGCTGGTAAAGAAATTTTTAATCTATTATGCTAGATCTGGCATAACTTAGAAAATTCCGATGTGTTTTAATATTTTGTAACACAATATAATTAATTATCACAGTCAGCTAACTGTCCTTATAAGACAAAGACGCTGAGTAGTCTTGTGGCTGTTCAGTGCCCTTTGGATGCAGCATATGAAAGGCGGGACCAAATCTAATCGACATCGCGATCTTCAGTCTCGGAGCTAAAGGAATTGGATTCTTCATCCTTCTTCATCAAGTCTAGTGCTCTAATCGCTCGACTGCGGCGCATGTCTGACTGTTATTTTCATGTCTCCATGACGATAGTCAGTGAGCATTACGTTTTTTCCAGTTAGTCCGTCTGTCTTTGCTTGTGAAATGAATCATTCCCGCAGCTGTTGATGGCTCAATTTGAAACTTTGCACACTTGTTTCAGAGATATTGAAGAAGTGCATGGTCAAAAAGAAAAACAAAAATAAAGAAAACGAAAAATAGTAATAATAAAAAATTATAATAAAAAGAGAATAAAAAATAAATAAAATAAAATAAAAATAATAAAACGACAAAATTACTACCTTTCCTACTTTGAAATCCTCAGTGAGTGTCTCTGATATAGGATAACAAGTTTGTGTATTTAACTCCTCTGACCGTTTGTGGAAGCTCAATTTTAAACTTCACATTCTTATTACAAACATTTCGAAAAAGTGCCTGAAGGTTTATGAAAATCAGAAAATTATTTTTGGCAGAATAACAGACATTCACATTTAGAAATGTTCAGTGTTTTGTCACCATTTAAGTTTAGCATTTTTCTGTAATCAACTCTTCCCCAAGTTTTACATAGATCGACTTGAAAATTTGCATATATGTTCTTGATGTATTGAACATGTGATTGAAGAGTTTTAATGATAAAAAATATACTTATAGCCAAACTCTAGACATATATCACCTGTGTCTTACAGACGCAAATTCTGGTTTCTGTGATTTAATCATTTCTAGTTTAATATGATATTTTTGTTTATTTGGTATTTGTTCTTTCATCTGCAAAGCAGCTATATTTCTGTTTTGGTAAAGGATTTTAATTTTATGTTTTGCTTGACTGCTAAAAATACATGGTATTACTGCTAAGCAAAAGATTAAAGATTTGGTATAGATAAATTTAATACCTAGTAGAAGGCACATACGACAAGGAATTCGAATGATTAGGACGCCATATGTAGACAATATATCCAAAGAAGTGTAAAAGGTTAATTATCATGAACTGATACAATGGAGGTCCACATCCTGTTAACAACACAAAACATTAAGTAGCAACACTCGTAGTAAGACACTACTAACAAAAAGCAAAACGAATACCTCTTTCTAAGGTAGGTAGACATAGAGTTAGACTAAATAAAACGTAAAGACATTAATATGCATTTATAGCGCATATGTTTGGTTATTTCTATTTTCATATACTTAGAACATACACCAGAATAAAGGCAAGAGTATCAAAATCATACGTCAGAAAAAAAAACAAAAAAAAAAACAACATTCAATCTTACAAAATAGTTTACGAAATACGAAATATTTTATACGTACACGCGGATCCCTAAACCGTGGTGTGATCTGATGCTTGCCTTGCAAATAGTACGCATTACATGCTTTTTATGTTACACCTTCTACGTCTTGAGGGACTTGTCAGTGAAATTGAAAATCTGTTAACAAAAAGTCCGACTATGTTTCGGCCGTGCCATCAGCTCGGTAATAAGTGTGCAAATGAAATGACCACAGTGGGGTCATGCACTCTCCCATAGAACTTTTTGCGCAAGTGCTGACAAAAAATTTGCTCTGCGATAAGGTACTTCTACTGACGAGGCTTTATTAGCCGAAACTACGTAGTCTGGCCCATTGTCCTACTTCTGTTTAGATTCTCTGCTCTTGAAGGAACTTTTTGAGATTTTAATTTTACCTCACTGCAGCTGGTGTTGTGCCGTGTGGCGGCCGTAAAACGTCTTCCCATACATCATCCATAGTGCAGATTATATTTTATTTACATGCTTTGAGATCAGAGGATAGATTCTGAAATATGTAAAATTTGAGATCGATTTAGACTATTATTCTAGATCATCGTTTTTTATATTATTTGGATCCTTTTGAGACTAAACAGTCTTTAAACCGACTGCCCAATTAAAATTAAGAAATTACAGAATGCTTTTTTCTGGTTTCGTCACCAGATATTGTCAGGGTCACTGACGAGGCTTTATAAGCCGAAGCTACGTAGTCTGGCCCATTGTCCTACTTCTGTATGTATTCTCTGCTCTTGAGGGAATTTTTTGGGATTTTAATTCAACATATTAACTTGGTCGCTAAAATATACGGGTGCTTCGTATTTTGAGGTGTAACAAGACCAATACGCACTCTTGTTCTGAATTACATAAAAAATAATAATATACGCATATTAGAGTTTATATTTTTTGTTGTTGAATGAAAAACTATACAATAATTATAAATAATAATTTACTACCTTGAGCTTGGCCAAATTTTGGAAACGAAAACAAATCAATTTTCCGTCGTCGGAAATATAAATCTTTGCTTCAATAGACAGCATATTTCATGAGCTAAAATTAAAATCTTAAAAAGTTCCTTCAAGAGCAGAGAATACAAACAGAAGTAGGAACATGGTCCAGACTACGTAGTTTCGGCTTATAAAGCCTCGTCAGTGACCCTGACAATATTTGGTGATGAAACCAGAAAAAAGCATACTGTAATTTTTTAATTTTAATTTGGCAGTCGATTTAAAGACTGATTAGTTTCAAAAGGATCCAAATGATATAAAAGACGAATATAAAGCAGTCGGACTGTATTTGTTTTACCAAATGGTTACAAAAGGCTTATTTTCATGATTTAAAAATCCCACCCAACTTGTTTTTACAGCTCACAGTGACAGCTGGTTGCGCATGATATGCACCAATGTAAATTTGCCTGTATAACTGCCTCTCATGTATAAACCGGCCAGAAACTATCAGTTGAGGGTTGGGTGCTATTAAATAAGCGGAAATAATGTGCTGGTAAAATAAATTTTGGAAATTTTACATTCCGACTGTTTCAGTTCACGGATTACACTTCATGTTAATGCACAAATCTATATATCTGATGGAGGAAAATGGGGTTCTGCATTTCCGAATTTTTGCAATGTTCAAGATAATGTTTGACTTATTTAATACATTTTCATGTTTCATTCAACAACAGAAATATATTCTATAACATGCATATCGTATGATTATTTCTATAATTTAGAACAAATGTGGATATCATTCTTGATACACCTCAAAATTCAAAGCACCCGTATATTTTAGCCATTAAGTATTTTAAATGTAGAAATACCATAGCAACGTATATGTTAGTAGTAAATACTTGCATTACGAAGTAGGCCCTAGCGTCCACTCTCCGTGATACAAAATTTATTGAAAGCTGTTCTAGTGTGTAAATGATTTCTATAACTGTTCTATCCTTATTCACGCTCCTTTTTGATTGAAAAACCGGCTAGCATGTCGATTTTTGTTTTGTTATATATCAACATCAAGTGAAACATTAAAACTATTCCAGAGTTATTAACTATACATAATGTGCATCCCTCAAGCCTTTTGTTAGCATTACGCAGAATAGGTACATATCCTTCTTCAGTTCGTTTGTCCATCATCTTGTTTTTACAAATGTATAATGTTCTATAGGTGATACAAAGTCGGGTAAATGGTACAGTTAATTTTGCACGGGAATGGAATGACTATGAAGTTGGATTTGGTGACCTTAGTGGTGAACACTGGCTGGGTAAGTCATATTATTTTGTTGAATAATACGCATTTTGGGCTTCATTCTAATTCTTCCGTTTTCTGTGCATGCACATGTACCTATAATATTTGTTCAGAGGCTATCTTACCCTGACCTGCTTAAAGACTTTTAACAGAGGACCTTCCAGCGCATAAGTAAAGGTAAAACTGTGAGACATAACTATTTATTTATGATGAAACAAAGTTGAAAACTCAATGGAAATTTAAGCCCAGCGCTAGCTGGACTATCATGTGATTCATCGAAATCGGTGTTCGGTCCAAAACATACACATTTAAAAGTGTTTTGCCTCTATGTTCTCATCTTCTTGAAAGAGAGTGTTCTTGGAATGTAGACGTCATTAAGTCTGAAGCCAATCACACCGTCGTGCAATTTAAGAGGAAACGAAAAATTTTCAAATATGCTTGGGATTACCGTCATGGTTGCAGCTTGTCGCATTATATCTGATTAGACACTCGGTATTTTTGTTGAGTTATAATTTTTAGTTGTTTACCAAAAATCGGACTTACTTATAAGAACCTTTGAAATCTTTAGAGCATTCGTTCCCGAAAGGGTCCGGTTTGGAAATTTAAACAGGGATTAACCATGACAGACATTCAGAATATCGATGCTTTTAAACTTAAGGAAAACTTTCCTGAATTTGTGGTACTGAGGGCGTGTGATTAAACTCTATATGGTTTACGTCTATTTAGAAATACCGTGCCCGGTTTAAAATATGTAAGATTATGACAATCTAAATACCTGGAATTCATATAGAATACCTAAATAGTATTGGAGTTACTGTCTCAATCGATCGATAGACCGAAAAATAGAGGGAGAGAAGCCTCCGTTGAAAAAAAGGAAAGAAAATGTGAATGTATAATTGCACAATTATACCAATCAGAATATGCAGTATAAAATCTTATATAAGATATTATCATGACTTTATGATCTTCAAAAGCCAAATATTGTTGGTTTTTTATACAAGCAACTGAAAAAGAAATATCAAAAACTCTAGTTTTATTGAAGTCGAAGAAGCAGTTTCCCTTTTACTGTCGATAGAGCAGAATAGCATTTATTGTAGTATTAAATTATGCCAATCCTAAAGAAGTAATATATGTACATCTCAGATTTACGTGAAAAACGAAATCGATTTTAGGCGGCGTTTTAATATTAGGGCATACGTTTACAAACACATGTCAGAGAATACTCGTGCAGTGAAAAGTATAAAAATGTGTCGTGTGTATGTGTGCGTATTTGAGGAGGGTGCGTGTGTGTGTTTGTGTGTGCGTGTATGTGTATGTTTGTATGTGAGAGAGACAGACAGACAGACAGAGACGCAGAGAGAAAGAAACTGTGTTTTACCAAGGGAACCAACTTTCGTAATTTCCTGTTTCCTACTGACTTAGTCCTGCAAATGTCGGGTCAGATTTTAAAGGAAAGAATTTGATCCTAGAAATGAGAGGAAAAAATGAAAATGACAGAGTAGCCGCTCCCGAAAGAGCAATTATTCACTTTACAGCACAGTTATCATATTCCTTTTGATAGGAAACATATTTCTCCATCTTATTATATCACGGTTTGATGGCCTACACCCACCTGTATATCAACTACGTGTTGACTTAGAAGACTGGGAAGGTAATACCGCCTTTGCCAATTACAAAAGATTCAAGATCGGGGATGCTTCCACTCATTATAAACTGGAAATTGGAGGATACACCGGTACTGCAGGTAAATGTAAATTTGAATACGTTATTCTAAATTCATTAAGATACGATGTTCACAAGTGTCATTTTTGATAGTATTTTAGTTGTGCAGTGCTATGTATATTTGCTTGAACTAAGGCGTTTACAGAAGTAGTAAATTATAAATCCTTTTAGTTTAAGCATATAATTATTTACAGAACAGCTCCAGTTGGCCGTCATATTAGTTTATTTTCACTTTTATTTGTTTTGCTGGTACTTTTCTCGAAATGGTATATATAAACTTATCCATACTTATTTTAGTGCGACAAACGCGCGTTTCTGTATTTAACTTCTTCAGTGTCGCTAAACCCCACATGTTTGAAAGAAAAGAGATGATTGGCAGGTCCCGGCAGGCAACGAGCACCCCTCTGAGCCACACTTACTGTCGCTAATGTGTCCTGGACACATTAGCTGCAGACAGCAGGCAAGAAACGCCCCAAGCACACAGGCGCCCTCAATCAAGCCAGCTCAACCCCTGTGTCTCGAGAAAAGCCACAGACAATAGCATAAGGAAAGAGATGTCCGATGTAGCAAAATCCCGCAAAAAGTCAAAACAACTCAAAAGAATGAAAGCCAAACTCAGCTAAGATACTTTTCGCTACGACAAGTTTGTCTTAGTTTTAGAATAAGTTAGAAACTTTACCAGAGATACATCAATTGGAATGAGGTTACTTTAAATCTGTATTTAAGTATGATGGAAAGATTAGCATAGGAGGCAGAACTGTTACCAATCTGCGGTTTGGCGATGTTATTGATCCCCTGCCGGAGGAGGAGCAGAAACTAGAAGTTTTACTATAAAGCCTTGACAAGACCTGCACAAGGTTTGAAATGGATATAAGTGCTGAGGAAACCAAACTATAAAAACATCGTAGGTTGTATCTATAAGGAGATCAGGGTGAGAGAACAGAAGTTGGGAATTACGAGTAGCTTGAATCGAAGGTTTCCGCTTTTTTGTATGCCTATGGGCCAGGACATTGGCAGCAGGGCTAGAGAAAGGAACATATGTCAAGATGAGATGTTCATGTAGGCTACTGAACATCTCGTACAAGATCGTGTAACTAAGAAGATGCATGCTAACAGATCAATTCAGCTGTTTTAGAACATGACGACCTCCTTACGATGGTCAAGAATGAGAACTGAGGTTTTTGTTTTACATCTCAATGTCTCCAGGCTTAGCAAAGACGATACTACAGGGAACAGTGAAAGGAAAAAAGAGGAACAGGTCGGCAGAAGAAGAGGTGAAAACACAATATCAAAGAATGGACAGGAATGGACTTTGCCCGCACAACTTGGGTAGCTGAAAACAAAGCCAGGAGGAGGGAGATTATTGCAACGTCTATTGTGTCCAGTGACCTTTCAAGGTTATGGAAAAGAAAAGACATACAATAGAGCTGTTCATTAATGATCTATTTCTTACTTCTTATGTTCAAACCTGCTGGCTCTACTAACTTTCAGACGGCCGGGTCCCAATAAATGGATTCATATTTTAAAATGGCCCATGTTTTAAGTCCTTTGAAAATTCCTCATTTATTAACAATGTACAATTTCTGTACACATTGGTCCACAGCTTTCAAGTTCAGATTCTGATAAATTATTCAGCACCAAAGTGTTTGCTTGTATAGGTGGCTAATAAGCAGCTGTAATTGTTGTTCAGGTTGCATCCTGCTGTTTTACAAGCTGTATTTAATTCAGAGCTTTCTGTTTTCTTATGCTATACAAATGGCTATAAACAAATCGCCATTACAAATTTATCAAATTCTTGAATGAAGGGACATTCTAGAGTTTACACCATATTGCATGTATATATCAAATTGATATTAAATTATATCATATTGATTGCAAAATGCCAATAACAGTTCATATAATTGAATAAATTAAAGTACGATATTCTTTGTTTCTCCTTACAGGAGACTCATTCAAATATAACAATGGGATGGAGTTTCGAACCACGGACTATGATGTTGACGGCTGTGCGAAAACTTATAAAAGTGGATGGTGGTTCCGGAAGTGTTTTATTGCAAATCTGAAAGGAGAATATAGACATGATGGAGGTCAACTAGCGGCGATGTACAAAAATAAAAATGTAGGCATTCAGTGGCAGGGATGGAAAGGTAAATACTACTCACTGAAGAAAACAGAAATGAAGATAAAGAAACTTTAAATTTGACACTTTCTTGTTTCAAGTTTTACTCCTGTGCAATTGATTCAAGATTTTGCAACTCTATCAAAGGATGAGCTACACTTTAGCCGTGTTTGCGCCCATGAAAGATCTTGATGAAATTTATATATAGGAAAACTGGAATTTCGCAATCTATATAAAACATTTTGATATTGAAGGTATCTTTAACGAGCACGTGACTTCCGATTGATTCCATATAGGATATAGAACGGGGGTAAACTGACTACTGGGTTTATTTTTCATTGGAGCAAGACACCCGCTGACATATCAGTCATCCAAACTGACAGATAAAGGACTTTTATTTGTTATCCACATTTTTGCAGAGATATTTACATCCGAACCATGTACACTGAGCCTTTTTAATTACGCACCACTTTTCCGGAGCCCGCATTTTACATCAAAATTGCTATAATCAAAGAACTTTTATAGAATGTTATTTATTGGCATTTTATCTATCTGATAACAGCAAAAACAATTTAGAATCATTCATGCGAAACCTTCCAGTTCCTCACAAGCACATTTTGACAAAACTGCACGTGCAACCTAAGCGTTTACGCTTTTGAAATCCATTATGCAATAAGCATTATCCCCATTGATCGTTGTGATAGAAAAACACCATAAACGAATACTTTTTTGAAGTCAAACCCTCTTTTACTGCGATTTAATTGAGATACAACATGACGTTTTGAAGCAATGCTCTGTTTGACGTCATGTTAACGTCAGATACAATAACTAAACTAGATTTTCTTTGCAAATCGTTTTGTTACAAGTCACTTGTGTGCACAGAAATACCCAAACACTATGTATTCTATCCTTTGCACATCCAAAAACCTTAGGAGTAGTGACGTCATCGCTTACGTCAACGGGATGGCGTTAATATATCCAAAAAGATTTGTATGCAAATTAACGGCGGATACATCGTTGTTTACTATGAAATTATAAAAAAAGTGTTTTAACAATTGGTTTGCTCAGAAACATTCAAAATTTCTATAGTTTTAAAAAATTGTGAATAAAAAGAACTTTTTCAAACCTTTGGCATTTGGCCACCAAAAATAGTCGGCTGCTGAAAACATAGTTTAGTTTCAAAAATGTTTCAGTCTTCTATATTGCCGAAAATGAATTGGCTCTGAACAATGCAATAGCAAAAATTCGACACTGATAAAAGTGCAGTGTGGCCTGAATGCAATGCAAAATAATGCAATGTGAATTTGTGTTTACGGGTACTGCCCATTCGGATCCGTTTTCTTGTTTGTTTCTGGCTCGATCCTGACACTTTTTCTATGAATTGTGCAGACATAAATGCGCGTTTCGCTGAAAGTTCCAAATCAAAATTATCGTTTTTCTTTTTCGAGAAATCTTACATTTTATAAGTGGTGCGGAACTAAAGTGGCTCAGTGTATTAAGAGGAAGTTTTGTTCGATAGTTTACAGAAAATCAATAAAGTAGATTTTTCTTTGAATCGACTGCTAGTTGATAGTCTTTCTTTGAATCGACTGCCCAATTAAAATTAAGAAATTATAGTATGCCTTTTCTGGTTTCGTCACCAGATTTTGTCAGGGTCACTGACGAGGCTTTATTAGCCGAAACTACGTAGTCTGGCCCATACTTCTACTTCTGTATGTATTCTCTGCTCTTGAAGGAACTTTTTAAGATTTTAATTTTACCTCACTGCAGCAGGTGTTGTGCCGTGTGGCGGCCGTAAAACGTCTCCCCGTACATTATCCATAGTGCAGGATATATTTTATTTACATCCTTTGAGATCAGAGGATAGATTCTGAGAAATCTAAAATTTGAGATCGATTTGGACTATTATTCTAGATCATCGTCTTTTATATTATTTGGTTCCTTTTGAAACTAATCAGTCTTTCTTTGAATCGACTGCCCAATTAAAATTAAGAAATTATAGTATGCCTTTTCTGGTTTCGTCACCAGATTTTGTCAGGGTCACTGACGAGGCTTTATTAGCCGAAACTACGTAGTCTGGCCCATACTTCTACTTCTGTATGTATTCTCTGCTCTTGAAGGAACTTTTTAAGATTATAATTTTACCTCACTGAAGCTGGTGTTTTGCCGTGTGGCGGCCGTAAAACGTCTCCCCGTACATTATCCATAGTGCAGAATATATTTTATTTACATCCTTTGAGATCAGAGGATAGATTCTGAGAAATCTAAAATTTGAGATCGATTTGGACTATTATTCTAGATCATCGTCTTTTATATTATTTGGATCTTTTTGAAACTAATCAGTCTTTCTTTGAATCGACTGCCCAATTAAAATTAAAAAATTATAGTATGCCTTTTCTGGTTTCGTCACCAGATTTTGTCAGGGTCACTGACGAGGCTTTATTAGCCGAAACTACGTAGTCTGGCCCATACTTCTACTTCTGTATGTATTCTCTGCTCTTGAAGGAACTTTTTAGGATTTTAATTTTACCTCACTGCAGCTGGTGTTGTGCCGTGTGGCGGCCGTAAAACGTCTCCCCGTACATTATCCATAGTGCAGAATATATTTTATTTACATCCTTTGAGATCAGAGGATAGATTCTGAGAAATCTAAAATTTGAGATCGATGAAGACTATTATTCTAGATCATCGTCTTTTATATTATTTGGATCCTTTTGAAACTAATCAGTCTTTCTTTGAATCGACTGCCCAATTAAAATTAAGAAATTATAGTATGTCTTTTCTGGTTTCGTCACCAGATTTTGTCAGGGTCACTGACGAGGCTTTATTAGCCGAAACTACGTAGTCTGGCCCATACTTCTACTTCTGTATGTATTCTCTGCTCTTGAAGGAACTTTTTAAGATTTTAATTTAGAGGGTTATCACGCGAACCGAACAACCAACTAAATGTTTTGTACCACTTCAGATACTGAGGGTGAGGTTGGGCCTGTAAAATCGATTTAAGCCCCCAGTAATTCATTACTGACCGTTCCAAGGCGGTAGTTCTGTTGTGGTTCTCTGTTGCCTGTTTTTGGTGTCAGAGTTTCTGTGATGTTTTACCTATGTATGTTCTTATTATTTTTGGTTCGGTTTGGGTTGCTGAGTGGCCAACTTTTGGGAACAAGCTGCTCACTCAGTTGGCCATATGTTCTCTATATCTTGATTATTTGTAATCTTAGTTGTTTCCAACTATGGTTTGAGGGCTGGATTTGGATTTTGATTGTTTCAGTTCCTGGTCTTTGCATACTTTTTACTTTAAAACTCTTGATTAACATGAGAGTAAACATGAAATACGATGTACACTGTACAGCTGTCCACTTTGCTTCCTTTTATGTTTTGTGTGAAAAAAAGTAAATAGGTAAAAAGGATGTTTAAAGTTGTTTGTTTAATTTGTTCGTATTGTTCTTATTTGCTCTTAGAGGTCATTCACGCGGACCGAACAATTGCAGAAGCTAGGGTGAGGTTGCTCGAGCGTTAAAGCGGTCTAAATACCCACTCCCCTAGAACTTTATTTCTTAACGTTACAAGGTGTTGTTTCTGTTATGGATCATTCTACTTGTAATTCACCTTTCCGAGCACACCCAGAATGTCTATCAAAGTTACCCGTTGGTGTATAACTGGCAAATGAGACGACACCTGAGCGCGTGACAAAGTTCCACACATAAATTCGCGCGTGTTCAATGTCCCATAAAATCCGTGATTTTACCTTACAGTAAATGAAGGAATGTATACCTGTATAAGATAGGCGTGGTTTAGAAAAGGTGAATTGTTTGTCCGCTTTCTGTTTGTCTTTGACTTAATTGTTAAATATATTTAGGATAGCCTTGTGAGCAACTAGGAAACTTGGAAAGAGCTGTCACCTCTGCTTTTCGATGGTGCTGTTTATTTTATGACGTTTTCGCTGTAGTTGTCCCTTATCCATTTGGTATTCAGGGCAGGATGTGGAATTCAGTTGTATCCGTTCCTGAATATTGCCTTTTGCTCTACTTCGTCGCTCTGGGAAGCAATCAGGCAGTTACAAATAGACGTTGCCTCCCTTTGAACAAAATGAAAATAAAACCATGGCGTGCACCCATCCCGCGCAGTAGATCATAGATTAGATTATTATTAAATTTCTACCAGAAGTACTACTATTCAACAAGTTACATTAAACTCCTACAAAATACAATGAAGAAAAGTAAAAAGTATGCAAGGACCAGGAACTGAAACAATCAAAATCCAAACCCAGCCCTCAAACCATAGTTGGAAACAACCAAGATTACAAATAATCAAGATACAGAGAACATATGGTCAACCGAGTGAGCAGCTTGTTCCCAAAAGGTGGTCACTCAGTAACCCAAACCGAACCAAAATAATAAGAACATACATAAGGTAAAAGAAACCTAGAAAATACATACAAAAAAAAACAGCCATAATGATTGTTAACCAAACGAACAGCTCTTTCCCAGGCATTATGTCATTTAGCTACCTAACAGAAGTATTGATATGAACAACAAAAACAAATAATTGTGGTTGACAACAACAGACGTACCGCCTTGGATCAGTCAGTAAAACATTACTCTTGGGGCTGACCCGGTTTTTAGGGATCCCAAACACTCGGCTTTTGCATCGGTACTCGTGCAAAGTAGTTAGTTATTTTGACCTGGTCCGCGTGGTGTGGTTTTATGACTCATGGATAAAACTATCATGAAGCGAGATAAGGACTCTACAGAAACAATGTCTTGCGAAACCTATATATCATTGTGTTGTTTAACAACACGACTGATGTACTTGAGCCATGGTAAAACCACCAGTTGAACCCCTGTGTAAGGTCTCGCTACTGATGCTCGGCATGACAGGAGTTCATAATGTAAATAAGTTTTCAGGTCGGCTGATCCCCATGTACATTGAGAGGGTTACAAGAACAGTTGCGTGCTTTATACCCAAGTTGAGATAAATATCAGTTTGACATCGATAGTTTTGTTTATGATCGGATAATTTTCGAAACAATTATTAGTTTTTCATTTAGAATAAGGCTCTGATATGCTTTAGGAGCATTTTAGGTAGGTAAGTAGTCCTTTTGTCATATCTGTTGGTTTCCATACTTTTCAATTCAATGGAATTTACTTCCATATAGGTGTTTAGGGAGGCTGCAAATGATATAAACGAGGATAAGCTTTTAAAGTTTCAGTTTTTGCATTTTGCATTTCAGCATCTCGGAAGTACTGTTTGATAACAAATAAATATTATTTAAAAAAAGGCTCCAATCCTGAAGAGTGCATCTTTATGAAGTCTCATTTCATTATATATTGCAAACTCCACAATAACACGGTGGTTTTACTTGGAACAGTGAATAATGAAGTATGAAGTATGAAGGTTGAAGTTTGAACTATCTACCGTGAAGTATGAACTTTAAATGTGAAGTTTGAACTAAAAATTATGAATTGAAGTGTGAAGTATGAGCAGTGCAGAATGAACTGTGAATTATGAAGTATGTACTGTGTAGTGTAAAGTATTAACTGTAAAGTAAGAAGTATGAACTATGAAGTGTGAAGTATGAACTATGAAGTATGAACTGTGAAGTGAGTAGTATAAACTATGAAGTGTGAAGAATGAATTTGTTTGAAATTTGAACTGTGAACTGTGAAGTATGGACTGTTAACTGTTAACTTTGAAATATACACTGTGAAGTTTGAACTATGAAGTATGTGAGTATGTGAATTTTGACGTATTAAATGGGAATTCACCATCGGTATTTCGTACATTTTTCGTATTTTTACAATGTTGTCACCTACATAGCTGTTCATTTTCCTTTCTGTTTTGGTGTGTGGGATAAAAAAGAACACTGGAATGATATGATTTGAAGACACAACCGGATCGGACACGGGTTTTCACTGTCTTGACTAAGATTGGACGTGCCCCAGGGCCTTGATTCTGTAGCAGTAATCGCTCAAAACTTGGGCCGTCGAGAAAACGTAGTCTTCCAACGGTCAATGCGATGCAGCGATCTCCCCGATGGATGTGCTGTAAAGTTGGGTCGCCCAGACCTTGGTCGGTCTGTATCTGAACCACTGACTCGATAAAGTTGTCGAAGTCGCATGATAGTGCTTAGGTGAACATTTAATTGATAGCAACACATTGCGGTTGAATGCTTGCCTCTTATCGACCAAATGCTCAAGCCCTATCTTCATCAGAGAGTTGGCTAAGTAGACTTTGCAATGCACGCAAAATACTAAATGAATTAACAGTTGCATGAATCTTTATTTAATGATGATAACAAAAAATCATTAAATGCACAAGAAAAAATGCTGAAAGCACGTGCATTTTGTCACAACCGTTGTTTCGCAACAGTGCCCAGGCAACGACTTGTTCAAGGCAATACATGGCAGAATCTATGTGCAACCAGTCGTCATAAACATGAACTAAAGCTCCACTGTGTGGTTGAAGAGTCAGCATAAGAGCTAACTGAAGGCCGTTTTGCAATTATCGGATTTTAGATGACTGACCCCTATTGCCTATAAACAAATATTTCTCGGGCAATGCTCCATCAATTTTCATCCTGTTTGAAACAGAATACCCGATATATGCAGCCTAAAAGAAGATATCTATTTTATGACTGATAATTTTGTGATGTTTAGACAAATTTTCAAACCAACCCCGCCAGTGTGGAGAATTTTTGTTGACGCATATATTCTATATATATATTTACTTGGAAAAGCTTTTGAAATTTGTTGAACTGATGTACAGTTTCTCTGGTTTGGACATTATGTGAGCCACAACACGATCAGACCAACAAAGTAGCATGTGCGCCCAGCGAAGATTCAGGTCAGCCCAAGATGCCCAGGCTGATCAAAGTCTTTGTTGCGCAAATCTTGACTAGCTAAGTATCTAAGCTAGCTCCATGCAGACAGGGAAGACTCTGATCAGACTTGGCGGGTGTCCAGGTTCATCTGAACCTTCGCTGGGCGTACATACCACTTTGTTGGTTTTGTCATTGTCGCGGCTCATGTGTCTGTAATTGTAAATTTTCTATTCTGTTTTGTCGTTTGCGTTTTTCCCTTCATATCCTTCGGTGTCCACGGTTCGAGGTTATAAAACTTGAGTATAATCTAAAACTCAAAATAAAGCACACTGATTGGCTGCTTACGAGCATGTGCTCGGAAGCAGCCAATCGGTGTGCTTTAGTTTGAGTTTGAGAATGTATTCAAGTTTTATAGCCTCGGGGCCTGGGTTGATTTGGGTTTTTATGATTTTGGGTTCTCCTTGGTATAGACTTTAATTTTTGACAGTCCAAAAAGCATAGTGTTTGTGTGGGAATGGTCGTGGTCGGGCGATTGTGCTGGGTAACTTTCAGTTCCGGGGCGTGCTACTTATTTTGATACAAGAAGGGCAAGGGCCTACTCTATTTACAGTAAGTGCGGGTGGCTGTTGTGTCGACGTTTTCCTCTCCCCTATAGTTTCTGTTTTCTTTCTTCCTCTCTCCAGATAACGGATCAATATAGATTGAAATACTGTTCGAAAGAGCCGTTAAACCCCAAACAACCGCCCAATCATAATTTTGTGGCAAGTCACTAATTGCATTTCTTGCGTAAAAGGGAAAATTAGATTATAAAGTCAGTCCCTTATCAATGCCTGTATAGGAATCGTCTTGGAATAAAACAAAACGTATGAAATTATTTGAAGAAAAATCTTTGAATAAACTGGAACAGAGAAACATTTTGTATTGATGGGGCAAGGAGTTGGCAGTAAACAACAGAGACAGGCATGACGCAATATTTATGGTGTAAAACAGTGATGATTTACAGCAACTTTAAAGGGCACGACGACAAAAGAAAATACCATTTATGATATTGTCTATTTCGTATACCTTAACATATATATTTTTATTTGCTCACACAGTAATAAGCATCAGGTATGAGCTTCGTGATGCCAAAAGAGGGGCATCATGCAGCTCATATTTGATGTTAACCACTGTGTAATGGTTTACATATTTGCAAACAGTCAAGAACCAAACAAGTCAGTGAGCCTGTTCGGTCTATGTACAGCCTTCATGTTGTCTCTGCAGACTCCTTAGGGTCCAGACTTGACGTGTGCACACAGAGGCTCTGATCATGCTGTGCGAATGCATAGGCTGATGTGAGTCTTTGATGTTCGCGTTATGCGTTAACCAACATTCTCTTATGTCATACTGTTCTTTAGTCGTTTATTATTATCAAGTAAGTTTTTCCTCTTTCTTTACTTTAAGAATACAACTTTTGAGTGCTCTTAAAGTCTCTTTATCTTCATTTCGGCTGTTTTTAAGGAGTAATAAATGCCTCTCCATGTCATCCACTGTATACCACGGCGTTTGTTAGCCTTGAGTTCCGCCAACTCGCCACCATCATGTTTATATATTCCATTCAGATTTGAAATGTGGCAATCGAACTTGAACCACCATCCCCCGTTATAAATTTTGGCACAAGCTCCCCTGTCATTATCTTTGGTAGCAAATCTTTGATAGTTGTGGTAACTGAAGGAGTCACCTTTAAATGAATACATATAATACATAAGTCCTTTACACAAGTATGTTTACATAAACATACGCATATTCTCTATGGAAACTGTGACTTAATTTGTATATTATTCTTAAAATGACGTATGTAAGGCGAAAACTAATTAATCTTTCCCATAGCAGTCAGCGCCAAAATCTGCTGCTCTCATCCTCGTTTAAGTTGTATTGGTACACTTTAAGGGGAAGCAACACTGTCATTTTTAAAATGTCTCTGTTCTCAACCTGGACCAATTTTTAAACCAAAAGTCAGGCCCGGATCCAGACCATCACGTACTGGTGGGGCTCTGGATAACTGGTGGGGCTGGGAGGTGCCGAAATGTATTTGTGTTGGGCAGGGGACATGAAAATATGACATATTTATGGTTCAATTTCAAGAGAATTTTTTATATGTTTTTTCCTTGAAATATATATTGTGATATCTCATTAGAATCGCCTCCCCGAGGCGATTCTAATGAGATGTCACAACATATATTTTGAATATTTTGATCTAACCACATTGGATATTTTTCTCAAACTGTTATATCAGATTTTTCTTATTATCTGGAGGCCTACATATTATATTAACACAGAGGCCAAATGGTGGGGCTGCAGCCCCAAAGCCCACCCCCCTGGATCCGGGTCTGAAAAGTGCTCCTCTAGGAGCAAATTCTTTCCTTTAAGAAAGGACCCTGTATGAAATGGCTTTATTGCCGAGGGAAGTAACCAAGAAACCACAAAATTAAGCAAACAGGGGCCGTATTCATAAAACGACTTAAGTGGTTGCTATGCTGTTGCTAAGGCTAAATTTCTTTGAAGGAGATTCCCTACAACTATGAAATTTGCTCTGGAGGAACAGTCTTACAAAGACTGTTCCTCCAGAGCAAATTCCATAGTTGTAGGGAATCTCCCTTATAGATATTTAGCCTTAGCAACAGCATAGCAACGACTTAAGTGGCTTTATGAATACGGCCCCTGGAAACCACAAAAGTAAGCAAACAGGAAAACACAAAATTTTTAAAGTTGTGTTTCTTTATGAAAGTAGAAAAAATAAATAAATAAAAATAAGAATAAAAAAGTATATAATAAAATGAATGAATAATGATAAAAAAGATGAGGGTATACCAAAATTTCTGTGTAAAAAAATAATGCAGTTTTAAGCGCAATTTGCGAGGCAGAGACGGGCTTTTGCAATACCTATCGCGTGGTTCCGCGTGCGCATGCGCCTTTTAAAAAATATTCATTTGTTGCGTTTAGCTCAATTTCTAAGTAACCGCAATGGCAAGAGTCTTCAAACTTGCTCTAGAGACGCGTCTGGGGAAGATCTACTGGAAGCAGCGAGGCAAATTGGGCTAAATTTTATGATTGATTGAACATAGAAAATATAACTCTGTGGCGTTTAGCTCAATTTCTAAGTAATTGCAAGGGCTAGGGTCTTCAATCTTGCTCCATGAATACATGTACGTCTGGGGAAGATCTACTTAGAGCAGAAATACATATCGGGCCATGACCTATATTCCACGGTTAATTGAACATAGAAAAAGATTTCACCTGCTTCGTTTAGCTGAGTTTCTAAGTAACCGCAAGGACTAGCGTCTTCAAAGTTGCTCTTTTATCACCTGCTGCGTTCAGCGCAGTTTTCAAGTAACCACAAGTGTTAACGCCTTCAAACTTGCTTTATAGATACGCTTGATGGAGATCTTCTAAAAGACAGCGATGAATATCGGGCCATGACCTATATTTTATGGTTGAATGAACATAGGAAAAAGGTGCTCACCTGTTGTGTTTAGCTAAGTTTCAAGTAAGCACAAGGGCTAGAGTCTTCAAACATGCTGCATGGAGTTATCAGGGGAAGATCTAATGAAAGCAGCGATGCATATTAGGCATGACCTTTCTTTCGAGGTAGCTTGAACATAGAAAAAATATTCATCTGTTGCATTTAGCCCAGTTTCTTAGAAACCTCAAGCGCTACAGTCTTTAAACATGTTTCCTAGCTACGTTTGGGAAAGATGTACTGAGATCAGCGATGTATATTAGGCAAGTAAGAACGAGAGCTAGAGTCTTCAAACATGCTGCATAGATATATATATAGGGATGATCTACCGAAAACAGCGATGCATACTGGGCCATAACCTATATTTCTCGGTGGATTGAACATAGCAAAAAAAAAAAAAAAAATCGCCACTTGCTTTTAGCTCAGTTTCTAATTTACGCAACGGTAAGGGTCTGCAAACTTGCTCCAAGGGAAGTTCTACTGAAAGCAGCGATTCATATCGAACGGAGAGCTGTAGTTTATTGTCCCGTGATTTTGCCTTAGAATTTCAGTTCAGTTCAGTTCAATTCTCCTAACGACGTTCCCAAAGTGGCTCGGCGGTACGTTTCATAATTGCACACACTTAGCGCCGTGTGTCCGTCCAGAAGAAGCCTCGAAGACTATTTGATGCATACACATAATTGTTTGAGATAATGACTCAGCATGACTCAAAATTTAACTTCAATCTAATAGAAGGTCAAGGCGACCTATCTTTCGTGGTCCTGTAATTTTGTTTATATCGTGAGGACTTTTTGCTGTATGAATATGATTGCTTGGGATAATGCCTCAGTTTGACCGTATGTTTGACCTCAAACAACAAGAAACAACACCAATCCATATTTCATGTTCCAGTGATATTGTTTTATATCTTGAAGACTGTTTGATATACGATTATGACCGCTTGGGAAAGTTACTCAGTATGAGCCAAGGTTTACCGCAAACTAACGGTTGGCCACATCTATCCATTTTCCTGGTCCTGTGATTTTGCCTTATATCTTGAAGACTATTCGATATTCGAACATGATGAACGAGATAATGGCTCAGTGTGACCGAATGTTTGACCTCAACCTAACACTAAATTACAGTGACTTATATTTCATGGTCCAGTGATAGTGCCCTATAACTTGAAAACATCTTGATGTACGATTATTATTTTTCTCATAATGACTCAGAATGACCCGGTTTTGATCGCAAACTAACTGTAGGTCACGGTGACCTTTTTTTATTGTCAAGTGATTTCACCTTATATCTTGAAGACAGTTTGATGTTTGTATATGATAGACATGATAGCTTTGGATAATGACTCAGTATGACCCAAAGTTTGACCTCAAACTAATAGTAGGACAAATTGACCTATATTCCATAGTCCAGTGATTTTGTCTTAAACCTTAAAGAGTATTTAATGTACGAAAGTGATTGTTTAATATTATCACTCTGTTTGAACCAGTGTTTGACCTCAAAATAACAATAGGTCACATTGACCTATATTTCACGGTCTAGTGATGTTGCCTTCTCCCTTTAACATTTTTGGATGTACGAACATGATTCTTTTTTTATGAATCAGTATTACCCTAAAATTGACCTTAATCAAACAGAAGGCCGCAGTGACCTATATTTCTTGGTCCAGTGGGTTTGTCTTTTTTCTTAGACACTATTTGAAATGCGAAATCGATTGCTTGCGATAATGGCACAGCATGTACGGATGTTTTCCAACAAACTAACAAAAGGTCGCGGTGACCTATATTGCGTGGTCCAGTGACTTTGCCTCATATTTCTAACACTATTTCATGGATTTACCTTATTTTTAGGTTAATGATTTGTGCTTACACCGTGAGTGACCTCATACTGATTGTAGGTCAGTGTGACCCCTATTTCACTGTTCATTGCATTGTCATATCTCTTGCGATATTTTAAAGTTTTGAATTATTCTTAGGAGAACTATTTATTCTGACACTGCAGATGATCTCATTTTACTAGGCAGGAATTATCCATATTAAACTATCGCTTGTTATACTCCACCTCCCCCAAACGCGCTTTTTATTGTCTTCTGAAAATTCTTGTTTACTTATGTGAAAGAGAAGCATGATAAACATAATTACTGTGTAACTTTCCCAGCATAATTAATTCCACGACACTGCGATATTCACGCCATTTCAAGGTGTACACGCATTAGTGTTATAGGTTTACCAATTTTATTGCAAAATTCATGTTATAATCATGTTCATTGCTGCATAATAAATGTATAAGTACAAAGAAAACCTCAGTCTCAGTTTCATTGTGGAATTAACCATTAAACAGTGGCTACAGTCCGCTAATTACATTATGAGTGAAACATTCATTTCCAAACAGCATTTAGATACTGTTATTCATGTACCTGCGTCGCCGGAATATCCACGAATATCGAGTCTGTATCTTTCATAAGCGTTGCCTATCTTGAATGTTTTATACTTTGCATGTGTAGTATTACCATCCCAGTCCTGTAGGTCAATTCGAAGCTGATAATCCGACCGTGATGTCAATATATGAAGAAGAACATTTCCTATTGATATATGAGACGTGTTTTTAAATATTTATTTTGGAAACAGTGCACATAGCGAAAAGGAAAATATGCTATATAAAACCTATATGCAGCAGTTAGTAATTAAAGCTGCTCCAGATAATATAGTTATGGACGTAGGTTTCCGCCTAGGGTGTTGTGAATTGTGTGCCGTAGTGGTGATATAATGGTCGCTCAGGCTTATGATTTTCCTTTTGGCCGATGTCGAGTTTATACAACCTTTCTCTCTGTTTTGCTTACTAAATTTCATTTATTAGCAACCATTTGCTTATATTTCATTTGTTAGCAACAATTTGCTTATGATTATATCGTTTATTAGCCGCCATTTGCTAATATGTGTTAGAAGTATTAATGTAATTACACATAGATAATGCATTCATTTAGTGTCTGAAGGTGTTGGGGTACACCGCCATGTATTTTCTGTGGTGTTGCAAAGGAAGACAACATTTGAGACTTCCTGTTTGCTTCGCTGGACAAAATAGGAGCTATTCTCAAAGGAAAGAATTTTCCAATAGAAAACAAAATACGTTTCTTTAAAACCTGGTACCCATAAAGGAGGCAAGAATTTAAATGGCAGAATTACTTCCCCTGAAAGAGTATCAATTTTAACTTATCTAAAATCTTTATGGCCTCTTAGTGAATGAGTATGTCAAAGATTGTTGAAAAATTCCTCTTGTACAGCCAAATAGCAACAAACAACACAAATATACGTGTATCTGCAAAACACTTAATTTCTCTACATTAAAATTTCATTCTGAGATTCAGTCTAAAGTTGTGCCTTACAGATATATTAAACGCTGCTGCATTAGCTGCACTGCAGCTGGTGTCAAATTGTTTGTGGCGGCTGTTAAAAGTCTCACACTGTACTTCATCTTAATTTAGAATGCTTTCAGAGTAAGTCTGAAAACAGAGTTCTTCTGAAGTCAGTGCTAGTTGGGCGTTCGCAGTGGTGCAACATTTCATTACTGAACATACACAGACTCGCTATATATCAAGGCTTATATATGTCAGAGCATATCATATGGCATTGTTACCTTTAATGTTCATTATTTTATTTATGATTATAAAATAACATCCAAGAGAAGCAGGATGAAAACGTACCCAGCCAGTATTCCTCGCTGACATCACCAAAGCCATTTTCATAATCGCTCCATCCCCGGTCAAAATCTGTAGTTCCATTCACTCGTCGTTGGAAAACCTTCAAATAATTCACACGTATCAGAAATGTCAGTCGTAAAGATGTTTTTCTCGGCACAGCCAAGTACAATTTCATTTTTGTTCCACATTTCACAAGATTTCATTGGTCAAATAACGCGTATGTCTAAATTTAGCCAATAATATCAAAAGTCAATGAATATTTTGTTGTATCTTAGCACGCTGTCAGATGTAAATTCAAAATGCTTCTCTTTTTATAAATTTACAATGGAAATTTTATCGAAACAGACGCAGATATTCAAAACTTTCTTTTTATCAGTGTAGCTCTACTGTCGAGTTCTACTTTCTGTTTAATAAACGCAAATAAAAATTGCCTCATGTTGGTAACTGTTTTCGTTGTGGTTGCATTTGTTTTATGTTCGGTGCTGTCTAATTTATTGTGTTCTCATTTTAACCCTTCTATAACAAAAAATAGAAAATAGGTAAAAATAATTGTTAAATGTTTTTGTATAATTTGCTTAGTTTGTTGTAACCTTTCTGTTAGTCTAAATTATTTAGTTTAATAAAGATAGCTGAGTTGCCACCTATTTGGGAAAGAGCTGCTGACTCGGCTTATCACTTGTAATTTATTGTTTGTTGTGATGTCTTTGTCAATCTTTTCCTTTGATGTTGGGGGTAGGGTTTGAGATCTGATTCAGTCAGTTCCTGAAGAGTGCAGTTACTCTTTAAAATTGGAATCAAGTCATTCTCAAGATTGACCGCGGTCCATTTGGGAATTCCAAATTAGAAGCTCAGTCTTGAGATAGATCAATGTCATTACCCAGTGTCAAAATTACGGTTACGAGTGCCTAACGACATAGCTCACTTGAGACATATTCATGAAAGTTATTGTCAACTCTTCACCTAGAGACAGACATATTACAAAACCACTACCATTTAATCTGCGCCGATTATCTTCTTTTTTTTAAAGATTTTCATTTTTAATAATTAGCTGCAAATAATACACAATTGTTAGTAAGATTCGGGAGTCTCATATCTTATCGTCCTATTAATTTTGATAATAGTAGGATAAGGGCCTACTGTGCTTGCAAAAGGTGTAGATAGATTGGGGTTGTTTTGATATTTTCTCTCTATCCTATCTCTCTTCTTTCTCCCTTTCTCTGGGAGACACTTCGATATAAACTAAAATACTGTCTCAAAGAGCCGTTAAACAAAACAACCAACCAACCAATATTATTAGTGAGACGTATCCTGAAAACTTATAATAACATGGTGCAAATGACTTCTCAACCCTTATTTCTTTACCATAATTATCACTATTATCCTTATTTTTATTATAAGCAGACTGAAAGAAATGTTAGGCTGTACCTCTGTCGTGATTCCTCACTATTACTTATTCCTATTTCCGCTGCTTGTCTGTAGTCTTCTAGCAATATGGCTACCTGCATAGCTGCTTACTTTACCCTCTCTTTTGTTTCGTATTTTAAAATAGAAAATAAGTAAACTTGGATGTTTCATGTGTTTCGCATGACTTGTTATTATTGACCATATTGATATTTTTGCCATCTGTTATAATATGATTGGGCACTTCAGTTTGGTTGAGCCATTAAGTTAAAAAGGACGAGAATTTGAATCAAGTAAAACCAGGCAAAGCCCACAGTAATTTTTCACTAACCGTTCCAAGGGAGTCTTGAAAGCTTAGAATGTAATACGCCAGGACATTAGAAATATTACGTCTCTTGGTAGCTTCGACAAAACACGAAGGATTCCTATGGCTTCCTCACCCAGCTATTTCGACATAATACAACTATCACGTGAATATACAAGTATACTTAGTAAAACAATTGAAGGATATCAAAATTCTATGATCTTTTCTTACTTTTAACGGAATATTTACAAATTGTAGTATGCATTCATTTAATAGTACTGGGCATTTACAATTATAGAGCATGTCTAATTAAAGTCAAGCTTACGTAGTTAGAATAATGTACTGCGCCAAATGTCATAACCCCGACAGCAGAAATTCACAAACATGCATAATAACAGCTATTATGTTGCTAATTCTTGTTTCAAGGAGTAGAATAGTTTACTATTATAACCTCGCCATGCACCTAAAACGTTAGGGACACAATAAAGCCACTAAATAAAGGTGCAAAGATGTACAATTAAGACTACTCCTGCTCACTGCCTAAGATGCTCCTACTCCTGCTCACTGCCTAAGATGCTCCATAGTTAAACCTTGATCAGCAGCATAAAAGTTGGCATCGGAGTATTGTAAGAGACATTTAAATAATCAGGTTGCCTGCTTTTTGGAATTGCATGCCAAATTTGGGCTTTAAACTAAATTTTATTTGCCTGTGAAGTTTTGCAATAGGGGATTAGTACATTTGGGGTAGTACTGTAATATAACCACTGTAGTGTGACATTAATTGAACTTGCCATTTGTTTGCAAACTCACGGTACTATTATACACATGCATTACTAATGTGGTACACAGTTTGTTGGATATCACAAATATGATTGAATTTGATATCCTTCAATTGTTTTACTTAGTATACTTGACGGCCGTATTTCTGTAGAGTGTAGTTCACTAAATCACAACTTGTTTAAGAAACACATAGTCAGTAATCCTTTGTGTACTTGCGGCCTGCCAGAAACATCATTTTGCTTTCTCTTGTTCTGTACAAACTATGGCCACTTCAGACAACGATATCACATCGACTTACATTGTCCCTTCTGCTAAATTAAAGCCCTAATGAACCGGACTCGGTTAGCAGTACATGTAGTATATTTAAATACATGCTGCTGTACGTATTGTCAACGAAACTCCAAATGGCCATATCATCTCAAATGCATGCATTAAAATAAGTTTTGCTGCAACTTACAGATTCTGCAGTTACTAGACTTAATGACAGGAAAAAGTTTCGACATCGGTCCAGATGTTAAGGGACGCCAGCTGGGGGAAGGGAAACTTGGATGAGGCAAGTATTTTGTACTGAAAGGTAGTTATAATTTCAATTTCTTTTTCTACTCCTTACTCCAAACAAAAACATGTTTTTTTTAAGTAAATGGCCGCATCTTTCGATGTATTTGCAAAGAAAGTCTAAAGCAATTATAGAGGGCACACAGGGTTGGTAAACTTTAAATAAACATTGGTCCCACATCATGGCATTAAACCAGCGTTCACTAAATGCTGAGTAACCGTTGTGTGTCCGGTTGACTCTTGTCTCTATAGTTATGCGGGCATACATATATTATTGTTCTTTCTGTCTTTTCATTTTATTATGCGTGCATTTGTTTGGGTGGTGGTCCCACCATCCCGCTCGCCTGAGCGGGGTGTTGGGACATTGAGGTGTGTTCTCACAGCGGATTTTGGTTTGGCACTGCGCACTTAACTTTGCGGAAACTATCTACTGGCTGCACTTCGTTACTTGCGGCTTTAATTTTCTTTTATAAACAGGGAAGACTGTGGCCAGACTACGCAAAGAGTAGGCTGATCTAAAACTTTTCTGGTCGCGACTATTCTAACGCACCTCTTCAGGCGTAACACGCATCTATTCCATTATGTGCTGCCTATATAAACGTACTTACGTTTTGGTGTTCTTCATCGGTTAAATATTATTTCTTCGAATAATCCTAGATACGTTTTAAAGATTATTGTACTTAGAGGAGATAGCCTGTACAAGCCTCAAGCTTTCGTTCAGATCCTCAATTTCAAATTATGTATATCTTGTCACATGTACAGTAGGTCGGTAACTAAGGCTTTCCAGTTAATTTTAAAAACAGTAAGCATCCGCCGAAGGGATTATTTTTTGTTAAAAAAAATTCGAAAAAAAATGTCACCACTTCCGGCCTTTTAACCGCAGTAGTTCTGCTTTCTGCTTACACTACGGGCAAATTTAAAGATTTAGAGATAGAGAGCAGCCTTTTCTGTACGAAACAAGCTGGAGTAATGGGGCTATAAATTGAAAATAAACTCTTATCGACTCTGTCAAAAGAACGCGTCACAGTTTCTTTTCCTCTTCCGGTGAACCCTTGTTTCGTTAATTTTGGCACAAAAAAATGGCCATTAAAAATAACCGCCAATAATTCACTAATTTAACAATTAAATATCAGTCTATCTTACGGCTGAATAGCGAAAGGTGACCAAATCTATTTATGAAGAAAATCAAATTTGAAATGGCATGTATTTTAGACGCTGATGTGCATTTGCGCTTGCGTAGTTGAAGTTTTTGCCACATGTGCGAGCGGCATGTGTCCGAAGAAATGCCAAGCTGTTTTCAACGAACAGCATTTCCTTTCATCGGCTCATTCAGTAAAAAAGAAGCTTTAGGCTTCGAACTACGATTGGGCTTTCGATATGGACCGTTTAAAGATAATGGGATGTCCGGGGTGTAGAGTTGTTAGCCGTGAAACAGACTATACCCTACTACGTAACACGTACGTTGATCAGTCTCGAGTGACGTATACAATCAGTTGTGTAGAGATTTATGCAAAATGTTGTAAACCTGTGTGAAAGTTTATAAATGTGGACACAACATTTACGGTATGTATAAAACCTTATTTATGAAGAAGCGAATCAGAAACAGATACTGAGTATGTTTACTGGTGATACGTCCAAGGACAATCATTCACCAGGCCCTGTGAATAGGCCAGACAGAGATGCGTTATATCGCACCCATGTTGGATATTATTTACGTTCAGATTGATCAAATTGCAAAGAAAAGTATATGTTCTGTTTTGAGTTTACTTATTTTTAGTGCCTGTAGGCTGTGAGCCAGATCATTGTCTCGTCACTGGATGATCTGTTGATGTCTGTTTGTCGCCCTCCAGGACTCCCCTCCCCTCCCCCCCCCCTACCCCGCTCCACCCAACACACACGCACACGTCCTGTATGCTATTTTTTTTTCATTTTTTCATTTCTGTTTCTCCCCTCCTCTATCTCAAACTGAAAGGCTTAGAGTTTGGCTGTGAACCTTGGATGATTTAAAAGCTGGGGAGGGGCGGGGGGGGGGGGGCGGGGGATGCTGAAGGTCTGTAGGACCTTGTTGGGGTGGGGGAAGGGGGGCATGCCAAAGGTCTGTAGAACCTTTTTATGTTTGTTTACTTTTTATTTGAATTTTACATGTTTAAAAACTCCTATTCAAAGTGCTTGTAGCAGTATTTCTTTTAATATAATGAAATCCCCGTGTTCTTATCATGCCTGTGCACATGTAATGGCTTTTTTTCATTTATTTTATTTTGTATTATTTTTGCCAATGGCATTTGGGAGTCTTTTTATTTCAATAGCAGAAATATACTGCATTAAGATTTTTTTTCTTTTCATTGTTGTGTTTATTTCTTTCTTCTTTTTATTGTTGATTATGGGTTATACACATTATATAGGCTATTGGTTTAATTGTTATTGAAGTTATCATGCCCTGCCCTCCCCAAAACATAATTATTATGAGCTCCCACTTACAGCCAACCCTTCCATCATCATGATGAATCCCATTTTGAAAAGTTTATAATTCAGTAAATTTATTAACCTAGAAAGTGAGAAACTTGGCCTAAAATTATAAAAATTAGGTTTGCCATTTCCTAGATTGTACCAAATTATTCACCCCCAACCCCAAAAAATCCTATTGTCTCAGAGTGAGGATTTTGCTAATTTTCATTTCCTCAAATGTCTTCAAGATAAACCAAAACTAGTTGATCTTAGGTCAAAAATAAAATTTTGTTTGTTTGCAATTGCCTACCTACCCACCTAAAACCTCCCTACCCTAAAACATACTTTGGCCATTTGAGGCAGCATTTTTTTTTTATTTTCTTTTTTGAAAATGGGAAATTTACTGTGATGAAGATAAAGGGTAAGACAAATAGGCCTGGGAAAACATTGCAGACCCAGATCAGACTGCTAATAGAGAGCAGTCTGATCTTGGTCTACACTGGTTGCCTTTCCACTAGCACTTCATATGTACTCCATTTGTGGGTAAATCAGGTTTGTTTATCTGTAGGATACTGTTATTTTGGTATGTAATATGGGTAATTAATATAATATTTTTATTATTTCTTAAAATTTCATCTCGATAAATCAAAGCTCTTATTTTATATAGATTTCCCCTCAGATTTTATACATGTATATGTTAACCATGTGTCAGGGGCAAATAAACCAGTGGAACAAATATTGATCTAATAATTTGTTGCAGGTTTCAGGAAAATCATTCTGAACTCTTTTATATAGGTTTTTAAAAATAATATTATTCATGTATAAAGATATTGCTGAGGCAGGGGTACATATATGACACTGGGGGCAAAGTTCTGCTTGCAACACAAAGCTTATATTATTTCAATTTTTCCATGAAATTTCATCCAGATATGTCAAAGTGTTAAGGAATTACGAACAAACTTCACCTTAAGAAATGAAAAAGGGCTATAAATCAGTCAGAAGATACTGAAATAAGCCCATTAACAATATTTTGCAAGGGAGATCTTCCCCAGACCAATACATACACAATTTTGAGTGTGAAAAATACTCATCAAGTGCTCATGGATGGACAGACAGATGGACAATGGATAGATATGTGATGAAGAAACACACAAACAGCTAGCAGAAAAACATATTATCCCATCACTAATGTGTGGCGGGGTATAAATGCACAAAATTTAAGATGGCACTTGTACTTCATATAGATAATACATCAGTACATGTGCAGCCTACACTGAGAATGTTTCTTTTAACCATGGGCTGTGGAAAGCCATGCCTGACTTGTCCTACTTGTCCCATTTAACTCAGGACAAGTGAAAAATTTTAATTTACCATCACTGGGACAACTTATTTCAGTTATAACAACAAATTTTTTGTTTTAGAAAAATACTAATGCAAACAATGTGGACCCAGATTAGACTGCAGGAGCAGTCTGATCAGGGTCCACAGTGTTTGCCATTCCAATTTCTACAGTTACCTGGAAAAAGTTTTATATGTGAAAAGTAAGGGAAAAGATGCTTGATTTTTTGGGACATTAATAATAGAAAAGATGCCTTTATTCAATTTTAAGGCTTTGAGGCTATTTAGAATGATTGAGAGATGAGATTGTCAAAATACTAATTATTTGAGATGAATGTTTATGACTGAATATCAATCTTAAAATAATGCAAACATCATAATTTGTGGTTTCGGACAAGTATTATTTTGCTGGACAAGTTGAGTTTGACTTTTTACTTGTCCCTGTGCAAGTAAAGTTTTTGCTGTTTCCACAGGCTTGTTTTAACCAATCATACACTCTGTTTTCAGGCTGGCTTTTGTCAACTTGGGTGTGCTTTTTTATAGAAAAGAACCCACCAGACATTTATTACTCTATAAATGTCAGAAAAAAACATTCAACGCTGATCAAAGATGCTAAAAAGAAGAGAGCAAAACAGCTAGATGATATTTGCTGTCATGCAGGAATTTCCTTCTTCGCAGTCTTGAGACATCTGAAGGTATGATTTTGCAAATTACACCGGTGTCATAGACTATTGCTTTAGTTAGAATTCAGAGCTCCAGATAAGTAAGGGCATTGGGAATAATTAAGGTGGTGATAATCTTTGATTTGAGGCAAAGATGAAACTCTGCAAAATGCTCATAATAGAACAGATCTTCCCAAAACTTAGCAGATGCCTTCATTATGTTGTTTTTCTTCAATTTAGAATCCAAAATGCAGGATTTGTTGATGTAAAATTGTAATTATATAAAGAAAGATCAAAGGGTAATTTACTGCACAGAAATCTCAAAAAGTAACATCCTTATTGAAACTGTACTTAGTGCTGAAGGTACCTTATTGCATCACAAAGAGAATCCTATCAATTTTTTTCAATTCTTTCACACATTATTAGAGTGAGTAGATAAAAAAAAACAGTAACCTATGTCCCATTTTTGGTCAAAACACACTGGTGAGACTATTTTAACTAGAGCAAGTGAGCAGGGCCTCACGTATACCCCTGACCAGTGCCACCGCCTAATGAAAGCATACTTTACCACAAAGCTACACTGCAAATACATGTACAAACTTCAAAGTCTGTGGCCTTGACCTTATGTCAGCAGCAGCATTCATGTGTAAACTAGTATGAAATAAACCTAGTCATGTATCATTAGGCTCCATTCATGTACATGTACATAAGAACTATAACCCAAAACTATTAAACAAATGGCAAAGTCCTAGTTTAATATTGATCCCTGGCCCCACACATGAGCCTGACCCTGCAATGTAGATAGAATGCTATAGAGATATCATGAACAAATATGGAAGAAATCTTCAATGCAGTTACAGAGATATGAGCAATCAAAAAGGTTTCAGGCAAAACTTTTACATAATGAAAATACCTAAGTCCTAATTACTGACCCTTGGCCCCACCTCGGGGCCTGACCCAGGGGCTAAAATAGTTTACACCAAAGGCGGGTTAGAATAGTTTACACCAAAGGCAATGCTCTAGAGATGTAATAAACCAAATATGAAAAGAATCTGATGTGTACAAAAAGGTGTAACCCAGAACTTTGACATAATGAAAATGCCTAAGTCCTAATTACTGACCCTTGGCCCCACACTGGGGCCTGACCCAGGGGCTAAAATAGTTTACGCCAAAGGCAATGCTATAGAGATATCATAAACCAAATATGAAAAGAATCTGATGTGTAGTTACAGAGATATGAGCAATCAAAAAAGGTTTAACGCAAAACTTTGACGTAAAGTTGACGAACGGACGGACAAACAGACGAACGAATGGACGGAATGACAAAAACTATATACCCCCTGACATACTTCATATGTCGGGGGTATAACAAGGTTGAACAATCTCATTTACACACCTGTCTTAGTATCAGTAATGTATTATTTATATTGTAGGTGTTACATGTATATAGGTATGCTTGCCTACCCTATATTTAGTGAAAATGCATTCAGTGTACATGCACCATATTTGAGAATAAGTTACTGCTTTTAGCTCACCTGAGCCATAGGATTAGGGTGAGCTGTTGTGATCACCCACCTTCTTCTCTGAAACCGCTAGGCCTAGGGCTTTGATATTTGGTATGAAGCATTGTCTAGTGGTCTTCTACCAAGTTTGTTCAAATGGTTGCCCCAGGTCCCAAAATGGCCCTGGGACAGGGTGGCTTGGGTTCGAAACTAAAAAATACGTAAAAATCTTCTTCTCCAGAACTGCTTGGCTCAAATGCTTGAAATTTGGTATTTAGCATTGCCTAGTGGTCCTCTACCAATTTTGAACAAATGGTGGCCCCAGGGTCCAAAATGGCCCTGGGGCAGGGATATTGGGTATGAAACTAAAAAATACTTAAAAAACTTCTTCTCCAGAACTGCTTGGCTCAGATGCTTGAAATTTGGTATGTAGCATTGCCTAGTAGTCTTCTACCAAGTTTGTTCGAATGGTGGCCCCAGGGTCTAACATGGCCCTGGGGCAGGGGGTCTTGGGTATGAAACTAAAAATTACTTTAAAATTTTCTTCTCCAGAACAGCTTGGCTCAGATACTTGAAATTTGGTTTGTAGCATTGCCTAGTGGTCCCCTAGTCTATACCAAGTTTGTTCAAATGGTGGCTTCAGGTCCCAAAATTGCCCTGGGACAGCGAGGCTTGGCTTCGAAACTAAAAAATACTTAAAAATCTTCTTCTCCAGAACTACTTAGCTCAGATGCTTGAAATTTGGTATGTAACATTGTCTAGTGGTCCGCTACCAAGTTTGTTCAAATGGTGACCCCAGGGTCCAAAATGGCCCTGGGGCAGGGGGTCTTTGGGTTCGAAACTAAAAAATACTTAAAAATCTTCTTCTCCAGAACTGCTAGGCTCAGGTGCTTGAAATTTGGTATGTAGCATTGCCTAGTGGTCCTCTACCAAGTTTATTCAAATGGTGGCCCCAGGGTCCAAAATGGCACTGGGGCAGGGGGTCTTGGGTTTGAAACTAGAAAATACTTAAAAATCTTCTTCTCCAGAACTGCTTGGCTCAGATGCTTGAAATTTGGTTTGTAGTATTGCCTAGTGGTCCTCTACCAAGTTTGTTCAAATGGTGGCCTCAGGATCCAAAATGGCCCTGGGGCAGGGGGTCTTTGGTTCGAAACTAAAAAATACGTAAAAATCTTCTTCACCAGAACTGCTTGCCTCAGATGCTTGAAATTTGATATGTAGCATTGCTAGTGGTCCTCTACCAAGTTTGTTCAATCGGTGGCCCCAGAGTCCAAAATGGCCTCGGGGCAGGGAGTCCCATGTTTGAACCATAGAAATATATGGAAAAATAATAAAAAATCTTCTACTTCAGAACCACAAGGCTCAGATGCTTGAAATTTGGTATGTAGCATTGCCTAGTAGTCCTTTACCAAGAGTGTGCAAATGGTGGCCCCAGGGTTCAAAATGGCCCCGTGACAGGGAGTCCTAGGAAACTATTAAAAAATCTTCTTCTTCAGAACCACTTGGCTCAGATGCTTGAAATTTGGTATGATGCATTGCCTGGTGGACTCTTACAATGTTTGTGTAAATGGTGGCCCTGGGATCAAAAATGGTCCTGGGGCAGGGTGTCTTGGGTTCGAAATTAAAAACCTTCTTCTCCAGAACCCCTTAGTGCAGATGCTTGAAATTTTGTATGATGCATTGCCTAGTGGTCCCTTACCAAGTTTGTTCAAATGATGGTGACAGGGTCAAAATGCCCCCCCCCCCCGCCAAGGGAGTCTTGGGTTTGAACCATAGAAATACATAGAAAAATATTTAAAAATCTTCTTCTTCAGAACCACTTGGCTCAGAGGCTTGAAATTTAGCTTTAAGCTTTGCCTAGTGGTGTTTTACCAAGATTATTCAAATGATGGCCCCAGGGGCCAAAATGGCCTGACCCCAGGGGGCTCAGGGTTTGAACCATAGCAATACATAGAAAAATATTCAAAAATTTTAGAAAAATATTCAAAAATCTTCTTCTTCAGAACCATTTGGAAATGGTTGCAAAATATCAGGTTTGTTCAAATTATGACCCTAGTTTGACTTTTAAGCTTTTGTTTAGGTGAGCGATTCAGGGCCTCTTGACCTTCTTGTTAGAAATTTGAGAAAGAGTTGGAACAAATAATTGCTAGGATGCTCTTCATAATGCAGTAACATACCCTCAGCCCTAAGTAAATTTTCAATAACAATGTTAGATTTTTAGAATTTTGTGCAGAAAATTACCCTTTGATCTTTCCTTATAAAAAAACACCCTTTTAAGCAGCATGCACCTCCATTTTTGTCACACCTGCTTTAGCAAGGTGCGATATAGGCGTCCGGTTTTCCGTCCGTCTGTGTGTCAGTCCGTTCACATTTACGTTAGCCCTGGGGTTAAATATAAATTTCTCCAAAACCACTGCACCAATGGTTCTCAAATTTCATATGGAGCATGACCAGACTGCAAGACTGTTCAAATGATGACCTTGGGTTTGCCTTGACCTTTTTTGCGGCATTGTCAAATATGAATAAATGCTAAGACATAAGATTTCATGGAAAGTTTTGAAGATTTTGGCCTAAAAATGGTATATATGGTTGTCTTAATGAGTACATGAAGATTTATGAGTACAAAAGGTCATTCTTTGATGTTTGACCAAGACTCATATTTTGACAATATCAGACAAAAGAAAAGGCCACTTTGCCAATTGCTCAGGTGAGCAATTCAGGGCCTCATGGCCCTCTTGTTAGCTCACCTGAGCACGAAGTGGTCGGGGTCAGCTATTGTGCTAGATATTTGTCCGTCGTCAACAATGTCTTCAAACGACGTCTCCTCCTAGACCAGTAAGCCAATTTCAAAATAATTTCACACAGATGTTTCTGTTATAGCCCTGAACCAAACTTGCTAAATGGTTCCCCTCCGCTGAACAAAATGGCTGCCAGAGCTAAAAATAGAAAAACCTTTGAACGACATGTCCTCTGAAACCAATGGCTCAATTTCAAAATAATTTCACAGAAATGTTTGACTCATGGCCCTGAACCAAAATTATTAAAACGGTTTTGCTCCGCTGAACAAAATGGCCGCCAGAGCTAAAAGTAGAAATCTAAAAATAGAAAAACCTTTAAATGCCATCTCCTCTGAAGCCAATAGCTCGATTTCAAAATAATTTCACAGAAATGGTTGGCTCATGGTTCTAAACCAAAATTGCTAAAACGGTTCCACTCTGCTGAACAAAATTGCCACCAGAGCTTAAAATAGAAATAAATCTTAGAATGACACAGAGGGCACAGTTTTGATCCAATCATTATGAAACTTTGTCAGAATGTATATCTTAAAATCTAGACCAAGTATGACACTGGGTCATGTGGGGTCAAAAACTAGGTCACTAGGTCAGATCTTAGAACAACCTTGTGTACACTCTAGAGGACACAGTTATGATCCAATCTTCATCAAATTTTGTCAGAATGTTTATCCTTAAACAATTTAGGCCAAGATGGAAACTGAGTTATGTGGGGTCAAAAAGTAGGTCACTAGGTCGAATCTTATAAAAACCTTGTGTACACTCTAGAGGGCACAGTTATGATCCAATCTTCATGAAACTTTGTCAGAATGTTTATTTTTATACAATCTATACCAAATTTGAAACTGGGCCATGTGAGGTCAAAAACTAGGTCACTAGGTCAGATCTTAGAAAAAAAAAACATGTGAACGATCTTGAGGGCACAGTCTTGGTCCAATCTTCATGAAACTTTGTCAAAATGATTATCTCCAACAAATCTAGACCAAGGGTGCAACCTGGTCATGTTGGATCAAAAACTAGATCAGCAGGTCAAACCTGAGAAAAACATTATGTATACTATAGAGGGCACAGTTTTGATCTGATATTCATGAAACTTTGTCAGAATGTTTATATCCAAGAAATCTAGACCAGGTTAGAAACTATGTCATGTGGGGTCGAAGACCAGGTAATTAGGTTAAATCTTAGAAAAACCTTAGGTACACAATAAAGGTTTCGTTTTCCATTGATTCTTAGTGAAACTCTGTCTGTCGTACGTATGAATGTCTCTGAGGTTAAGTTCATAGGACACTCAGGTGAGCGATTCAGGGCCATCATGGCCCTCTTGTTTTCATTACCTTCTGTTTTTGTTATCATGGTATATAAATCATATACGACAATCACGTTTATGTAGAAAATTTATGTTATTGCAGTCTGGGATACTGATTTAAATAAGTCCATGAACTGTCTTCTCACTTCCATTTGTATGAATTTGGTATTCTTTGTACTGTGTTTGTTGTACTGTATATGATTATTATACGAATAAGATAGTGTTTATTAAACCAAATGTTTTTATCTGTTTCTTTACACTTACCTTAGCTGAGCTTGATTTCTTCTTTTTCAGCGTGGGCTATGGTGAAACAGTGGAATCAGAAGAATATAAAGAACCAGATTTGGTCATAGTTTGTTATTCAATGTGAATTTGAGAATTAAAAAAATAAATACCCTAATTTTTCAGAAGGCTTTAGTTTCTTTTATAAAAGTTTTGTCATTCAGTCATCCTTAATCATATAACAAAGTACCTATTTATGAATAAACGATCTTTGTAAATGGATGAATCTATTACAGAAATGAACAAATTAATAATAGTGCCCAAAGACATAGGGTTATAATGGTGGCCCTCTGCTGTGAGTATAGGTTGATGTCCATAATAGCAAAGAAGAAAATGGTGACTGACTTCATCTTGCAGGAAATAAGCCAGAGGGCGATGTGGGAGATTGTACCTGACATCGCCCATTATTGTCTGACGCCGTGGGTTCAATCCCTAAAAGCAAATTTTGTAGTAGCTTCCATCAGCTATTGGCTCCAGAGGAGCTTATAGAATAGGCAGTTGGTTGGAAGTCCCTCGTCCGTCGTAAACAATTTTCAAACATATTGTCTCTGAAACTACACGGCCTATTGTAGCCAAATTTCATATTATGTAGCAGTAAAGGCTACTTTTTTATGTCAATTGCTCTAAATCTTTGGTTGTTATGGCAACTTAAAAGTTTTCATTGACTTTCTGTATGAAAATTAAATGATTATGGCTTTAACTGCTTTAGCATTGAAGATGCAACAATCACTCTTTTATAAGATAGATGGATGACTTGCGATTTTACGTCCTTTTTAACAGTTTTTCAGTCATATCAGGACGTTGGTTGGATGATAATGAAAGGCTGTGTGCAATGGGACTCCGTTTACGATTGAAAAGATCCACCCCTACAGCGGGGCTCGAACGCGGGTGCGTTAGATCAGCAGGCCAGCGCTTCACTCTTTTACAGAGGTAGCCCTTTATCAGACATGAGCAGCCGATAACTGAGGAATTTTATAGTTCCCATGTTTATGTTATTTCTGCAGCTTGAAGGAATGCCGTTGAGGGTGGCCTCCTTCTGGCCTGTAAATCACCTGACGACGATGGCCATCCAACAAAACTTATAACTGATATAACTGCAATCACAAAATCTCAGGTGAACGATAAGGACTTTCTTGGTCTTTTTTTTTATCTTATGCGTGACAAGTTGATAACAGATGAATCTAGTGTACAAATATCAACACCAAATTAGCGGTTTTATAAGTTTTACATGAATACACTAATGTTACGCACGCAAGTTGAGCCTCCTTCACACGACCAAAGTTGATTCTCAGAAACTGTCAATCATTTTGCGTTCACATGGAGCAAAAATGGACTTGGACATAAAATGTTACAAAGTCAGCGGCCCTTGAAATAAAGTTCAAGCGCAGAAGGAAGTGCAACATCCTTTGAGACCTTTTTAGCTCCACTGTGTACGAAAGTACAGAGCTTTTGTTGTCAGTTGGACGTCGGCGTTGGCGTCACAATTTAAGGCCTTACTATGAAGACATATTTTGTCGGGTCTGATGACTCTACCCAGCAGGCACATGACGTTGAAATGACGTCGTACTGACGTTATGACGTCGCATCGACGTCAGTACGACGTTATTTCGACGTGATGTATCCGCTGGGTAGGTATCATACTTTCAGAGAAATGGACTTGACAGCTGGGGTCAATGTAATTTTTGACGATCTTTTACGAATTCAGCTGAGGGTTAAATATACGCCAAAGGTAGAAAAAGTGCAACATGGCTCGGGAGCATTCTAGGAAAATGCCAGGTTTAATGATTGTAGGTGTCATAGTTTGAGAGAAATGGACTCAAACACTAGGGTCTATGTAATTTTGGAAATGAAATTTTACGAAGTCAGCACAGCATGTCAAATAGGTTAAGGGTAGAAAAAAGTGCAACATACCTTGAGAACAGTCTATGAAAAAACTTGATACCAGGTTTAATGATTGAAGATGTCATTGTTTGAGAAAAATGGACTTTAATACTAGGGTCGAGGTTATTCAGGACATTAAATTTTACGAATTCAGCAGGTCAAGGGTAGAATAATAAGTGCAACATACCTCGAGAACATTCTAAGAAGAAACTTTATACTAGGTTTGATGATTGTAGGCATCACAGTTTGAGAGAAATGGACTTAAAACACTAGGATCAAGGTAATTATGGACGGACGGAATGACTGACGGACGGACAGAAATGAGCTTGGAATTTCATGAAACTTAAAATGAACATGTATAACCCTAACAGCTGTGCATTTGAAGTTTCATCAGAATGGTATCAGTGGTGTGACTTATAGCCCTTGAATCGGTGTAAAATTGACAAGTTCAGCCATAATGGAATTCTGTGAAACTTAAATAAATATGTATCACCAATGTACGGTAATTGGCCAGTTTGGCTGGAATCACTCGAGTTATGCACGAGTTATTGTGTATGGATCACTTTAAAAGCAACAAGTTGAATCATTAAAAAAACAAGGCATCACAAGTGATTCAATCCCCTCGCACTGGACCATTCATCATACTGGTTTCATAGCTGGAAGGGTACTCATTGGCTGATTATTATGTCCCAAGTTAGTGTACAATTTCTAGCAACTGTGACCTTGACCTTCAACACAGACCATTAAAACGTGAGCTTGTCCAATATACCTTCATACTTAATATTTGTGTTAAGTTATATATAAATTAGTCTACAGAAGAGAGGGTCAGAGCAATCTCAAGTTTTTTTGAAAATTGCAGTTGCGCCCTTGACCGCAGTCCTAGAATACTGAAACGCGTACTTGCCCAAGATACTCTTGTACATTACATTTGTGTGAAGTTAAATCAAGTCGGTTAAAAAATCTGTAATTCTGTCAAAATTATTTACCAAAAGCCACACGCGCATCTTCATTATTTTCTCAACATGTGTACAAAGTTTAAAACTCCATATCCCATAATTCGAAAAAAAAAGACCCAACTTCCTAAAACGCTCGTGCTTCGGTTACACATCGAAATGCCATATGCACATCTTCATGTGTGCCAAGTGTGAAAAAGAATCCAATAAAAAGACCATAGTTCCGTTAGAATTATCACAGGGTATAAACCAGTCAGCCAATTTTCGCTTCTTGCAGAGACCGTCCGTTATATTTGGCTTCCACCGAGACTGTTCGCGATCATCGGCTCATGCTTCTGGTTGAGACTTGTAAATGATAAATGGCTTCTGCAGAGACTGTCCGCGTGATTCTGCTTCCTGCCGAGGCTCTCGGCAGGAATCAGTCACGCGGACAGCCTCGGCAGGAAGCCATTTCTCGAGGACGGTAGTCCCAGCAGGAAGCAATAGATCGCGGAAGTCTCGTCGGAAGCCAAATATGACGAACAGTCTCTGCAGGAAGCGAACATTAGCGGACTGGTTTTCTGCTTCATCACAACAAGTGTGCAATATCTGAAACAGATCCATTTAAAACGTAGAGGAGTTGATTGCATTTAATTTGAAAAGTTGCCCACTATAACTGAGTTCTAAAAGCCGTAATTCTGTCAATTTATTTCCATCAGAAATTCACATTCACTTCTTCATTAGGTCAACAAAAATTATTCAGGGTTTGAAGAAAAATCCATGAAAAACTGGAAGAGTTATTGATTACACAAATTCTGAAACGTAAAATGTGACGAACATACAGAGAGACAGACGGGCAAATTTTAATCGTCACGTGAGCATAAAAAAATCGTAAATGTTCGAGTTCAAAACTCGGATGATCCGCGTGATACAGGAAAACAGGAATGTACCTTACTTTGGACACGCGACGTTGAATCAATGCCAGACAAGATTGGAACAACGGTGATTCAACGGTGTGTATCGAGATTCAACGGTGTATTGTATTGACCACAGTGTAGGGACGCATCTGCAAACGCTTTTTTCTCTCTCAAAACAAGGGTGACTACCCCCGTGCAGTTTAAATGTATAAGAAAGGTTTATTTCCCATCTAAGATTCTGCCTTATTGGAGTCCCGAGAGCCACTGTAAGTTAGTGAAGACGTATAAATGAGCCGCGACACGAGAAAACAAAGTGGTTGCGCGCCCAGCGCAGACTCAGATCAGCCTGGGCATCCGCCCAGTCTGATAAGAGTTGCAGTGAGCTTAAAGGGTGGCTAAGGGTCTAAGCTATCTCCATGCGGACAGCGAAGTCGCTGATAAGACTGGGCGGTTGCCCAGGCTGATGTAAGTGCTCTTGGTGCACAACCACATTGTTGGTTTTCTCGCGTCGCGGCTCAAATGACAAACGGGTACCAGTTGAGTATGTTGTATTTTATACTCGAATGAGATATTAGCAGGGAGAGATTAATAAGTAAAGTTCTTTGGGGAGGGCGGGCATTGTGTGTGTGTGTGTGTGTGTGTGTGTGTGTGTGTGTGTGTGTGTGTGAGTGTGTGTGTGGGTGTGTGCGTGTTAAGGGAATTTACAAGAGGTGGGGGGGGGAAAGAAAACCCGGTAGCGCAGTGTTGAGCACTGGCCTCTGTTGATGTAGAGCTCCCGGGTTCGATTCCCGTAATAGGAGAGCCAATGCTCACAGCCTTTCATTATCACACTCAATGGCCAAAGAAGAAGGGAGAGTTTGTCGTGTGTTAAACCGTTAAAACTGGTAGTTCTTTAGGAACCGTGTTGTTTGTTATTAGGTACGGTGTATTGCGGTTATTTTTTTTTCATTTTAAAATTTACAAGACCAAGGCTGCGGGGGATGTGGGTGTGTGTGTAGACAATCAGGCCGATTGGAAATGGAGAAGAAGTATTTCTATTTCTACTTATTTCTACCTCACGAAAACTGGCCGGAATGTGAGCATGTGACTGTTTTATATTAACAAATTGGTGCAAAATCTTTTCTGACAGGTACAATGTAAAAATTCCGTAGATTTTACGGTAGAATACCTGAAAACCAGCTGCCAGTCCATTTTCCGTTATTTTTACGGGCGTTTGCCTGTAAAACATTTTTTTTGAAATCCCGATATGTTAGAATTATGCTAACTGACCACACTCGAAATTACATTTATACTGTTGAAGGGCTATATGACCAAAACAATACCTGTCTTATTCTACTCTACTCTGCATGATGATTCCGCCAATGTTTACTGGCGTCCGTAATAATAACGGGAAATGGACTGGCAGCTGGTTGCCAGGTATTCTACCGTAAACTCTTCTTTTTTACAGTGTACCCGTCTTGGCCAAGAATCAATTCAGATATATCAAGGAAACATTTTGCAATAAACACCAATTGGAGAGACATAGAGAGATTGAGTGGGGTTACTGTTCTAGCGGACCGGGTTCGAGCCCCGGTTGAGGCGAGAATCTTCCCTACCGTAAACGGGGTTCCATTGCATACAGCCTTTCATTATCATCCTAACATCGTCCTGATATGACTGAAATACCGTTGAAAAGGACGTAAAATCGCAAGTCATCCATCTATAACCGCTATCTCACTCACTTTCACGTGTTTACACTGCAAAAATAAACGGTAGATTTTACGGTAAAATAACTGGCAACCCGCTGCCAGTCCTTTTACCGTTATTTTTACGGGCGCCCGTAAAAACTGCAGGAATCATCAAGCAGAGTGGGACAGAAAAGAGCAGATGTCGTTTTGGTTAGATAGCCCCTCAACAATACAAGGTTATTTTCGAGTGCGCCAAATTAACTTAAAACTTCCATTTCGTGACTTCCAACTATGTCTTACAGGCAAAAACCCGTAAAAATAACGGGGCAAGGACTGGCAGCCGGTTTCCAGTTATTCTACCGTAAATTCTACAGTATTTTTTACAGTGTACGTATCTATCCATACGCACGTGAAAAATGATATATTCCTGATTTATATTTTCAGTTTCCGGTATAATTTGAAGCCGCTACTTCGCTTACTTAACGGCTCATCAATTACTCGAACGATCGGCGTGATTAAACGAGGCCACACAATGTTCAATCGACGTGGAATTAACGCCATACAACGTTGAAACGACGCCGAGTCATCGTCGATTCAACGTTATGTGTCCACAAGGTCGGAACGCCTGTATATTACAATACAGAACCGACAAACAGCGCAGACACTGATGAGATGGCACTTCTCCTGTAAGAGGAGCAGACTGATGCGGATCAGCAGTGTCAGGATTTTTCTTAAAACAAGGCTGACCACTTTCTCACACTTTAAATCATAACAACCACTGGAAGTTTAGCTTATTGCAACATATGGCAAAAGGTGGGGGTGGGGGAGGCTGGGGTTGACACTTGAAGTTAGCCTATTGGAGCAGGTGTGAGAAGGAAAAATGGCGTCAGACATGAAAATACAGGGGGGGGGGGGGGTGGAGGGGGAGGAAAGTGCGATTTTTTGTGTTTTCTTTCCTTTTTTGTATCATAACCCAACAACATAAAGTCTCCTTCAAAAGACGGAGAAGCGTGGAATGGAACCTGCAGCACCCGGGTTGGTGATCAAGTGCATTCTCCTGACGAGAGGTGAGAGAGAGCGATTGCTGAAAAAATGCAGTCATATAGTAAAAAGGAAGTCAGCCTATGTGAGAATCGTGTTCTTCCTCTCTTTTTTTTTTCGTGGCACTTGCCCCTTATATAGGCATCGTTAGTTTTCTCTCTCTTGACATGTAAAACTGGCAGGGAAATGTCTTAAACTCTGTCAGTCGAAAAAATGGCCGAAATTTGAACGAATTTGTTACAAAGTTTTCCAGCAGGTGCCCGTTTTGATTTTGAAAAGGCAAACCAACAATCCAATGATGTCATCGAAAGTTCTCGCAACAACCACCGATTACAGAGAGGGAGCTCTAGTTCTATTATAAAGCAGAGGGCAGTGATAGATCCAGCGCTTTTTTTTGTCCAAAAATAAAACAACAACCTTGCTTGCTTTTTTAATTGCATGCACTTCAGCACGTGCTAAAATTTAGAATTAGTACCATCCGTACGGATATGGGACTCTAACATTGACAGCCGGCACCTCGGGACGGAGGGAGTTGGGGTCGCTAAAAGTTGGTGGGGTGTCGAAGATGTGTGAATGAATGTAACCGGTAAACTTTGCAGAGTCGACTTTAAGTGAAAAATGCAATTATGCCGTGAACTTTGGCACGCGCCCTAACTGAACATTCGTTGAAAATTAAGTAGGCCTTACAACTTAAATATCGATTTTATCCGCAATAACTTCAGTATGTGAAACAGACTTTAACTATTTAAATCATGTCAGCATATTTTGACGTCATTTAATTTTATGTTTATGTTGAAATGTGTAATACACAAAAGGTCAGCTGTGAAGGATTTTGCCTGGAGAATTTGCGTTGATTCTAGTTCACATTAGATGCTTTTTAGCATGATAAAATAAATAAAAACTTATATCATCCGCTTCTATGGTTGATCTATGGTTGTTTCACACGAGGTTTGAGTGGTATAACAGCAGATACTGAGAACTGAAGGCGAAACGGGTAAGACACTGCAGTTTGATGACTCAGAAAACACTGCCATCTTTGATCTCTCCGAGAGAAACTGCAACCGGAAGTAGTTAGTTAATTTTGGCACAAAAAAATGGCCATAAACAGATTTTGCCCAAAATTGACATAACGAAAGAAAAATTTATGCTGGATTTGATGGAACTAGTGAGAAAAAGTGACCTTGTCGCTTATTTTATGTATTTTGTAGTTTTCTGAACCCTCTCAAGTTGTTAAATTTTCGCTATCTTTAGCATGCAGATACGATCCTCCGTTGCGCCGTTCGCTGTTTGTCTGCAGTATTTTTGATAGAAATCTTTATGATCTTTGATGTTTATTCAGTATTTGACATTTTCTCCATCAAATAACGGCATAAATAGAGTGCAAAGATGGGTAGTGGCGGTTGCTAGCCATTTAAAAAAGTAGTGCGTTAGAACGTTTTCTCGTGAAAAATGTTTTTAGATTTCTTGCGCTGGGCCACTATTCAGGCCTACTGGTATGCTATATTCTTGAATGAATACTATCTAAACCAAACCATTATTAGTATCAAACGATAGGACACGCAGATATCATTTACACTATTTCTAAGATTTCTGAAGAGCCGACACCTCCCCTTCCCCGCGCCTGTATTCTACTTACCAACCATCCCCCACCATCTGTGTCCATGTCACAATATGCATCAAATCCGTCATGAAAGCCATTTGGGGTCACGTGGTACACACCAGACTTTGTATATCCTAAGTCCTGAATACCTTGGCAATCAAGAGTACAACAGTCTGCCACTTCACAAGCTTAAAATAGATAGAACTTGTACTATCATCTGATTATCATTGGTTTAAAGTCTGTATATGACCTAAAAAGCTTTGCCAGTACAGGTGCTAGTACCGAAAACACGGATTCACACACACACACACACACACACACACACACACACACACACACACACAAAGGGAGGAATTGAATATTAGAAATTACAGTATTTTAGAAATTCTAGCTGACAAAATACCTTATCAGTACTAATGACATTACAATATTTATAAGCATTTTCAAAGATTCCTCGTACGTGATTTTCACCACCACAACACCTTCACAATGTAAAAATTCATGTATTCCAAAATCAAATAATACAATTCAGTCCGATTTATATCATATTTTACAGTCGATGCTTTTTTATGATGAAAGACCATGGCAAGTTTGGAGACAAAATTATTGTTGAGTCTGTTATGTCCACAGTCTCTACATATTGCCAAACATTTGAATATTTGTCATACCATGCATGCTAAATTGAAAAGAAGTTTAAAATGTAGTTCCCTGTTCTACATGTTCTACTTTCCGAGTTTTGAATTGTGTCAGTTCCTGAAAATTTTCCAAATTACTGTTAGACTTCTTAACTCATTTGGTTGCTAGAGTGTCTAGTCTTTGACTGACTCCAATGTCCGTAATAAAATTTTAACTGCTTAACATATTGAACTTCACTACAGCTGGTGATTGGGACTGTGTGGTCACCGTAAAAAGTCTCCCTGCCCTTCATCATAGTGTAGATTTTATTTTCTAGTCCTTTGGGATCATTGATTCCATTGTAGAACTTTGAAAATATTTGAGGGTCACTGATGAGGCCTAATTGGCCGAAACTAGCTAGTCTGGCCCAGAAAACTTGTACACTCGACCGTTTTCATTTCTTCGGTGTGATTCTTGCTTCCAAAGGGTAACCCTTTTATAGAACATATTTAACTTCTCAACCAGGATAAATTTCAAAAGCAGGTCCGTTCAAAACCAGACTCCAATGGTAATAAAGTCTATGAATTAAAAAGGAACTGTAAGCACAGCTCATTTTTTTCTGCACAGTTCAGAAAAACGATCAATAAGTTACAAAGTTAAAGGTAACATAAATGTAACGCTAGTGTGCATGCTTAGGGGTTTACCCATCATGGTTAATAATTTTGCTTCCTGCAGACTTTGCAATACTTTGTTTGTGTCGAGTCTAATCGTTGGTTATCGTAATTTTACAGTGACGATTCATTGATTGGTTAGGAAACAATCACGTGTACCGAACAACTATCTAAATGTTTCGAACCATTGCAGAAGCTGAGGGCAAGCGTTTGGACCCACCAAAACCGGTTTAAGTCCCCGGTAATATATCACTGATCTTTTAAAGGCGGTACTTCTGTTGTGGTTTCTGACTGTAACACGATCTTGGTGTCCATGTCGGTGCATTCGTTCGGGGTAACTGAAGGACAACCTGCAACCTGTCAGAGAAAGAACTGTTCATTCGGCTTACCGTGCATGCCTTTCGTGAACTGCTGTCAATTATGTTTTCTTTGATATTGAGGGCAGAATATGGGTGGGATCTGATAGAATTGGTTTCTGATCATTGCCTGTCTTTTTTTTTTATTTTGCATACCTACATTAGCGTAAAAAGAGTTGCATTACATTACCGATTCAGAATATAGAGTTCAGAACACAGATATGTTGCCTGAATTCACATCTGGTTAATTGTGTTTTCAAGGCTGTTACGAAACGAAAAAGAGCTGACTCGAACCGAAAAAGAGTTAAAATTCCAAAACTACTTGATCATCGTGGTTAAACAAATTCGTTTAGCCGCGAAAACGAGATCATTTGGGAACTATGACTCTTTTGCGTTTCATAATAGCTCGTTTTCGTTTCGTAACAACCATTGTATATATACTGAGAGGCAAATGAAAGTATACACTTTTTGAATGCATATGTTTGACTCATTTATCTTGGCTCAGGCCTGAAACTTTGCATAAATTAGTTTACCCAAGGTACATTAATATGGTATTGTAAACTTGCTAATTGAAACGCATGACACAAGGCACTGAACGTACGTGCCGGTTTTGAACTTTTTCCACGTGTCACAATCTGGACAATACGAGTTTGCTGTAAATCTTTATATGAAATTTCGATTGTTTTTGGTAACAAACCACAACATTTGCGTTTCATTTACACTATGATAAGACTCATACACGCAGAATTCATACACGCTGAGGAAAATGTAGTCAAAGATAAAGAAAGTATACACATCAACTCCATTCAGTCGTGACTCTAGTGTATTTGAGTCAACCAGCTACGAACCGCATTAAGCCATCAATTTGTAACGACTTCTTTCAGCAACAAAAGCATTGCATGCCGTGAACATGCTCTTAGAGAATTGACACCGACCGACCCGACTTACTGCTATATAAACTCGGGTTACTCGGGGTATCGATTTCACATGTGTTTCTGGTGAAACTGGTCGTATAATCCTCCGGTATACCAATAAATGATACAGAATTATGCAACTTCGCAGCAGTGCCACTGGTGGTGAAGATAACGCTTTTAACCGATTTTCTCTAGTAAAAAGTAAAACATAAATATCCCGCATCCTAATCTTGATATAAACTAGAAAATCGAAATCCTCGTTAAAAGTTTTGTTGTTTAGGCGTTTTGAACGGATATTTACATTAAAATTTAAGCGTTTTGTAATATAACAATTTTGTAATGGCACCGGAACCAGCGAAACAGCATTCCCTCTTTTACAGCCTTTATAAAAAATAGTTCCAGTTTTATTGCTAACTTATTTTCGTGTGATACTTCAAAAATATGTCTTCAAACACACTGACTATATTTAGAATAAAAGTAGACAAAACTTTATTATTGGATATGCGATTTTCTAGAGTATTTTTATGAGAGCGTTCTTTAATCGGCGCACTAATGCCGTGAATCAGGTTTCAGTTGCACCTCTGATGAAAATACTATATGCTTGAATTACCTGTATTATTAACCGGGAACCAGTTTTAATGGCAAAAGTAGCATGTTTAGCTGATACCTGCAGTGTCCAGATAATTAGGGGATGGCGAAAACATCTGGTCTGATTATCAGTTAGGCATAAATTTTAGGTTATTTTTCTCTAAGAGGATGTACACATCATGTCATGTTGTAAACTAGAAAATGTGTTTATGAAACACTATGCCCCCAACCATATGCTTGTCTCTAGAGAAGGTTCATCCAATAATGCTTGTACCTTTGTACCATAGGCTTACAATGCACTAAGTCGAAAAAGGGGCTTAACTCAGTCAAAAATTTACGAATTGTTTTCGAAAGTTAATCAGGTCATCTACACCTTGGGCAATATCAACCTGCAAAAATCATGATCCTAGCATCAGGGGTTCTCCAGATATTTTGTTCACAAGCTTCCATAGGCAAATAATGCACTAAGTTGAAAAAGGGGCATAACTCAATCCAAAATTTACAAATTGTTTTCAAAAGTTAATCAGGTCATCTACACCACAGGCAGTATCTTCCTGCATAAAATCATGCTCCTAGCATCAGGTGTTCTTGAGATATTTTGTTCACAAGGTTCCATAGGCTTACAATGCACTAAGTCGAAAAAGGGGCATAACTCAATCAAAAGTTAATCAGGTCATCTACACTACAGGCAGTATCTTCCTGCAAAAAATCATGCTCCTAACATCAGGGGTTCTTGAGATATTTTGTTCACAAGGTTCCATAGGCTTACAATGCACGAAGTCGAAAAAGGGGCATACTTTTGTCAAAAATTCACGAATTTGTTTCAAAAGTTAATCAGGTCATCTACACCTTGGGCATTGTCATCCTGCAAAACCTCATGATCCTAGCATCAGGGGTTCTTGAGATATTTTGTTCACAAGCTTCCATAGGCAAATAATGCACTAAGTTGAAAAAGGGGCATAACTCAATCCAAAATTTACAAATTATTTACAAAAGTTAATCAGGTCATCTACACCACAGGCAGTATCTTTCTGCATAAAATCATGCTCCTAACATCAGGGGTTCTTGAAAAATATTTTGTTCACAAGATTCCACAGGCTAAGTCGAAAAAGGGGCATAACTCTGGAAATACATTGCCGGCGGAAAAATAAAAAAATACGGGTCTGCTTATTTTCCATACTGATTATGTGTATAAAGTTTCAAGTTCCTAGCTCTTATTGTTCTTGACTATATGTAAGGGTACCTTTGTACCATATGCCTCAATGCACTAAGTCGAAAAAGGGGAATAACTCGATCAAAAATTCACGAATTTTTTTCAAAGTTAATCAGGTCATCTACACCTTGGGCAGTATCTTCCTGCAAATAATCATGCTCCTAGCTTCAGGGGTTCTTGAGATATTTTGTTCACAAGGTTCCATAGGCTTACAATGCACTAAGTCGAAAAAGGGGCATAACTCGGTCAAAAATTCACGAATTTGTTTCAAAAGTTAATCAGGTCATCTACACTTGGGCATTCTCATCTTGCAAAGCCTCATGATCCTAGCATCAGGGGTTCTTAAGATATTTTGTTCACAAAGTTCCACAGGCTAAGACGAAAAAAGGGGCATAACTCTGGAAATAAGTTGCCGGCGGAAAAATAAAAAAATACTGGTCTGCTTATTTTCCATACTTATCATGTGTATAAAGTTTCAAGCTCCTAGCTCTTGTTGTTCTTGACTATATGTAAGGGTACCTTTGTACCATAGGCTTCAAAGCACTAAGTCGAAAAAGGGGAATAACTTGATAAAAAATTCACGAATTTTTTTCAAAAGTTAATCAGGTCATCTACACCACAGGCAGTATCTTCCTGCAAATAATCATGCTCCTAGCTTCAGGGGTTCTTGAGATATTTTGTTCACAAGGTTCCATAGGCTTACAATGCACTAAGTCGAAAAAGGGGCATAACTCGGTCAAAAATTCATGAATTTATTTCAAAAGTTAATCAGGTCATCTACACCTTGGGCATTCTCATCTTGCAAAGCCTCATGATCCTAGCGTCAGGGGTTCTTGAGATATTTTGTTCACAAGGTTCCACAGGCTAAGTCAAAAAAGGGGCATAACTCTGGAAATACATTGCCGGCAGAAAAATAAAAAAATACAGGTCTGCTTATTTTCCATACTGATCATGTGTATAAAGTTTCAAGTTCCTAGCTCTTATTGTTCTTGACTATATGTAAGGGTACCTTTGTACCATAGGCCTCAATGCTCTAAGTCGAAAAAGGGGAATAACTCGATCAAAAATTCACGAATTTTTTTCAAAAGTTAATCAGGTCATCTACACCACAGGCAGTATCTTCTTGCAAATAATCATGCTCCTAGCTTCAGGGGTTCTTGAGATATTTTGTTCATAAGGTTCCATAGTCTTACAATGCACTAAGTCGAAAAAGGGGCATAACTAGGTCAAAAATTCACGAATTTGTTTCAAAAGTTAATGAGGTCATCTACACCTTGGGCATTCTCATCCTGCAAAACCTCATGATCCTAGCATCAGGGGTTCTTGAGATATTTTGTTCACAAGGTTCCACAGGCTAAGTCGAAAAAGGGGCATAACTCTTGAAATATGTGACCCGCGGAAAAAAGAAAAAACACATGTTCGCTTATTTTTCATACTGATCATGTATATAAAGTTTCAAGCTCCTAGCTCTTACGGTTCTTGAGATAGAGGACAGACGGACAGACGGACGGACGGACAGACGGACAGGCCCAAACCAATATGCCCCCCACAATTTCTCCGAAATTGGGGGCATAATGAAACGCATACACTCTTGTTTGTTCAGAAAAAACGACTGAAAATGCAAATACTGACTTTTCGGCAAAATTGTATCGTTTAATATGATTCACATGCAAAAAGGGCAAAACGAACATGTACATGTAGTGGCGCAAGACAAGTGAGACATACATTTAGAAATCCTACAATATCACATTATTGCACTTTGAGGAATGATACATCGTGCAGAATTGTAGACCTCACAAGTGAATTATAAGAAAAATACGGGCACTTAAAATATATCATTTCTTTTGCCTTTGCCTATATGAATCATGCTTGCCAGAGGATGCAATTTTATCGTTCAAATGCAACGAAAACGTTGTGGTATATTTGGTAAAAACACCCAAAATTTCAAATGAAGATTAACAGCAAAATCGTGTTGCACTTTTTGCTGCACGTGGAAAACGTGCAAAACCGGCATGCACGTTAGTAACGCTAATCAAGCGTTTCAATCAATAATTTTACTATACCACATTGATTAACACCGAGTAAAAATAAATCATGCAGAATTTCAGACCTGAGCTGTAATAAATAAATAAAATATGGACATTCAAAAAATGTATACTTTCTGTTGCCTCTGAGTATAGTTTACCAAGGGTAGAGGTAGTCACTGTATTTAATAAACGTGTTGAGTGTGAAGGTAAGTAGCTGTATCGTGGAGTTACCTCTAATCAACGCAAGTTTGCCGTCAGACCTTGTATCATTTTATGCATCGTTTATGTTCTGTAAATGTAATTTATATTGAATAAATATTGTTTAAACCAAACAACAGAATTTTTTTGGGGTCAAATTTGGCCTTCTTTTTTTTCAAAAGAACAATGTATACAGGGGTACTTTTGCAGGGAGCGCAGCGAAAATGATATCGGTTTTGATATTTTGAGCGCACTGTTTAGGGTGAGTTTCGCAATTCCTTGTTCAAGCATCGGTACCGAGCTGACTAGCACCCCGCACCCACAATCCTTCCCCTGCTCACCCAACTACACCGGATGTCAGTAATATTTGGTTAATATTGTGTAAGTTAATGATCTCTACGTTTATGGTATGAGAGTGCCAAATCTAGATAAGTTTGCGTTATACCAGCGATGCCGTATTATGACGAATATATATCATATATTTATATTTTCACTACAGATATTGGGTGGAGTTATAACCACAATTCTCAATAAAACAACAGAATAGTCAACTGAAAATTATTACTCATGAACGCATTCTGCCGTCGACAAACCCTTGAGTAAGGATGTCAGCGATAATTTTTAATCAGTACACAGTTCTAAATAAACTATGCAAAATATAGTTAGCATTTTAAGGTTTTTCATTTTTTCTCATCACTCAAGTGCAATATTTAGCAAAATTAAATTACAAGGAAGGGAAAAGTAGTTTAGGCTTAAGATAGCATAAAAATGCGATAAGCGCGGAAAGGCCGGTGACTAAATTTCGCAACCATTAAAAGCAGTGTGAAAGGGACAAACATGTGTTTTTAGCTCGCCTGAGCACGAAGTGCTCAGGGTGAGCTTTTGGGATACCCTGATGTCCGTCGTCCGTCGTACGTCCGGACGGACGGACGTCCGGACGTCCGTCAACTTTTGCTTGTGTACACTCTAGCGGGCACAGTTTTGATCCAATCTTTCTGAAACTTTGTCAGAATGTTTATCTCCATAAAATCTAGGCCAAGTTCGAAACTGGGTCATGTCGGGTCAAAAACTAGGTCACTAGGTCAAATCTTAGAAAAACCTTGTGTACACTCTAGAAGGCACAGTTTTCATCCAAAGTTCATGAAACTTTGTCAGAATGTTTATCTTAATAATATCTAGGACAAGTTCGAAACTGGGTCACGTCGGGTCAAAAACTAGGTCACCAGGTCAAATCTTAGAAAAACCTTGTGTACGCTCTAGAGGGCACAGTTTTCATCCAAAGTTCATGAAACTTTGTCAAATTGTTTATCTTTATAATATCTAGGACAAGTTCGAAACTGGGTCACGTTGGGCCAAAAACTAGGTCACTAGGTCAAATCTTAGAAAAACCTTGTGTACGCTCTAGAAGGCACAGTTTTCATCCAAAGTTCATGAAACTTAGTCAGAATGTTTATCCTCATAATATCTAGGACAAGTACGAAACTGGGTCATGTCGGGTCAAAAACTAGGTCACTAGGTCAAATCATAGAAAACATTGTGTATGCTCTACAGGACACAGTTTTGATCCAATCTATATGAAACATTGTCAGAATATATATCTCCATAAACTCTAGGCCAAGTTTGAAACTGGGTCATGTAGGGTCAAAAACTAGGTCACTAGGTCAAATCATAGAAAAACATTGTGTACGCTCTAGAGGACACAGTTTTGATCCAATCTTTATAAAACATTGTCAGAATGTTTATCTCCATAAACTCTAGGCCAAGTTCCAAACTGGATCATGTCGGGTCAAAAACTAGGTCACTAGGTCAAATCTTAGAAAAACCTTATGTACGCTCTACAAGGCACAGTTTTCATCCAAAGTTCATGAAACTTTGTCAGAATGTTTATTCTCATAATATCTAGGACAAGTTTGAAACTGGGTCACGTCGGGTCAAAAACTAGGTCACTAGGTCAAATCATAGAAAAACCTTGTGTACGCTCTATAGGACACAGTTTTGATCCAATCTATATGAAACATTGTCAGAATATATATCTCCATAAACTCTAGGCCAAGTTTGAAACTGGGTCATGTAGGGTCAAAAACTAGGTCACTAGGTCAAATCTTAGAAAAACCTTGTGTACACTCTAGAAGGCACAGTTTTCATCCAAAGTTCATGAAACTTTGTCAGAATGTTTATCTTTATAATATCTAGGACAAGTACGAAACTGGGTCATGTTGGGTCAAAAACTAGGTCACTAGGTCAAATCATAGAAAAACATTGTGTACGCTCTAGAGGACACTGTTTTGATCCAATCTTTATAAAACATTGTCAGAATGTTTATCTCCATAAACTGTAGGCCAAGTTTGAAATTGGGTCATGTCGGGTCAAAAACTAGGTCACTAGGTCAAATCTTAGAAAAAACTTGTGTACGCTGTAGAAGGCACAGTTTCGATCCAAAGTTCATGAAACTTTATCAGAATGTTTATCCTCATAATATGAAGGACAAATTTGAAACTGGGTCATGTAGGGTCAAAAACTAGGTCACTTGGTCAAATCATAGAAAAACCGTTTGTATGCTCTAGAGGACACAGTTTTGATCCAATCTTTATGAAACTTTGTCAGAATGTTTATCTCCATAAACTCTAGGCCAAGTTTGAAAGTAGGTCATGTCAGGTCAAAAACTAGGTCACTAGGTCAAATCTTAGAAAAACCTCGTGTACGCACTAGTTTTGATCCAATCTTCATGAAACTATGTCAAAATGTTTATTGTCCAAATATATATGTCCCTTATGAAACTGAGTCACGTCAGATCAGAAACTAGGTCACTAGGTCAAATCTAAAAAAAACTTTGTGTACACCCTAGAGGGCACAGTTTTGATCCAATCTTCATGAAACTCTGTCAGAATATTCACCTTTATGAAATCTAGGTAAGTTTGAAACTGGTTTGTGTCGGATCAAAAACTAGGTCACTAGGTCAAATATAAGAACGACCTTGTATACGCTCCAGAGGGCACAGTTTTGATCCAATCTCAATGAAACTTTGTCAGAATGTTTATTCTTACAATATCCGGTTTGAAACTGGGTCATGTCGGGTCAAAAGCTAGGTCACTAGGTCAAATTTAAATTAAGTTATGTTGCAAGAATCAGAACTAACATTGCAATGATGCCAGCCACAAACTCCTTGGAATACATTAGTTTCACCACAGTGAGATAATGATGCTACCATTCTATCATCTGTGTTTGCCTAGTTAAGTCTAGTTGAAATCCATCAAAGGAACTCAACATGAACAGGAACTTTTCGGAGAAGCGACTCTGCCATTTTCAGCTCACCTGATAGAGCCTTACAGTATTGGTGTTAGCTGCCTCTTTCATCCATCCATAAACATTTTCAAACATCTCTGAAACCACTGGGCAGATCAAATTTCATATGGAGCCTGCACATGGGTCAAAGGATTGAAAGTTCTTCAAATGATCTTGGTCACATGACCAAGGTGGCCGCCATTCCCATGTATGGTAAAAACTCTTATAAATCTTCACCAGAGCCAGTGAACTGATTAATGCTCAGGTGAGCGATTCAGGGCCACCATGGCCCTCTTGTTTTTTTTTCGAAATGTCTTTTCCATTACTTTTATGCCTATTTTTCTTGGCAAAGCCATTGATTGTTAAATTTGTGATTAATCTTAACCACTGTAAAGCTTTAGCACAAGCCATTGGCCTTAAAACGTTATAATTCGTTCCAATGTGCAATGAATTACGGGTGCTACAGTTCAACGGGGAATCAGAGCCCAAAAGATGAAATTAACTTGAAGTTCCTTTAATGAAGTGCAACGTTACTGTGAGATAAAGGTAATGTTAATCTTACACTTTTAGCTTTTGATCAGTAACCGGAATAAAAAAAATACTTTCTTAGTTGTGTTTTTGGTAGCATATTGGTGGATACAAAACATTCAAACACTCGAATGGGATTCAAGGAATACCGATTAGAAATTTAAAGAGAAACTACACCTCAGGAACTGACAGAATCAGATCCCAAACCCTATCCCCAACATCAAAGGGAAAGATTGACAAAGACATCCCAACAAACAATAAATTACTAGTGATAAGCCGAGTCAGCAGCTCTTTCCCAAATGGGTGGTAACTCAGCTATCTTTATTGAACTAAATAATTTAGACCAACAGAAGGATTACAACAGACTAAGCATATTATACGAAAAACATTTAACAATATTTTTTTTCCTATTTTCTATCTTTATTATAGAAGGGTTAAAATGAGAACACAATAAATTAAACAGCACCGAACATAAAACAAATGCAATCGCAACGAAAGTACCGTCCTTGGGACGGTCAGTAATAACACTGGGGGGGGGGGGGGGTTAAAAAGGGATTTACTGGGCCCAAACCTTCACCCTCACCCTCCGCCGCGGTGCACAAGGTTTTAAGACGATACGGTAAAACGAGAGGAAAAAGATCAAATTGTTGAAGTTATAAACCTCATACTCGTAGCACATTGAAATGTTTTCAAACAGTTGTTTGGTTATTCCTTTGTTTGGCTAACGAATCAGTCGCGTCATTATGGTTTTGGTTTCAGCGCATGATAAAAATGCCATTTACATACTATGGTCTTAAAACTGACGTCAGGTCAGAGCAGACACTGCAATTGATAATTCTTGCAGCTTTAAACTGGCAATCCATCTCGGGCAGGCGATTTTGTAACGCCAGCGAAGCTGTGCAGAGCTGGGGTATGCTTTGGGTGGAGAAAACACGTCTTTTCATTTTAAATTTCATTGTTTTAAAGCAAGCGATTTTAATATTACATCCATTCCATGGTTTTCTCTTCTTTTGTATGCCTAAGTGAACAGATGCTTTCTGTTTGTTATGGCAGCAAATGTGTAAAATACTGGTCTGTCCTATGAATCCATTTTTGATGGTTATTTTACCCAGGCAACGAACAATTTTAGAAAAATATTTAACATGGTATACATATAGTAAAGGATAAAAGTTGCATATTTGGTAACGACGAAAATATAATACATTCTGAAGGAAGATCCTCTAGACGCAGAAAAGTAATGTAAATATGAGCCACGACACGAGAAAACCAACAATGTGGTTATGCGCCCAGGGAAGAGTCAGATCAACTTGGGCATCCGCTCAGTCTGATCAGACTCTTTCCTAAGAGAGTAAAGGGTAGCTAAGGGACTGAGCTACCTTCAGGCGGACAGAAAAAATTCTGATCAGACTGGGCGGATGCCCAGGCTGATCTGGGTTTGCTCTGGGCGCACAACCACTTTGTTGGTTTTCTTACGTCGTTGCTCAATTATCAGGATCGGTATATCTGAGTCTGCTCATGTGCAGTACTAAAAGCTGGCAATAATGCCTGTTTCCTAGTACCAGCTTCAGCGGATTTCTATTTTCAAACTGACTCGGAATAAGTCCGATACTCTCAAAAGGAAAATGCATAATCTGCATTGCGTTGAAGTACGGTGATACTTTTTCCGGTCGTCTTACGGCGCTTTAAACACCTGCTGTAAAGACAAACACGGACTATCTTGGCAAACCTTCTACGTTTGGTACAAGCAAAACAACAAGAGCTGTCGCCTGACAGCATAGCTCGCCTGAATTGGTGCTTGCCCATCACAAAGCCGCTATGGTGGTGTGGACTGCTATGCATAAAACTTCATGCAAGCATGTCCATAATGAAAACACATTTATAAACAAAAGCTATCTCAGAATTAAGTCTTAAAATAAAATTAAAATAAAAAAACTGAAATGAAATTTCAAAGTCCATGAGCTTGAGGTAAAAAAAAACCCTGACGGGTGGGGGGTGGGGGTGTGGGTGGGGGGACGGGGGGGGGCTATGTGTACTGCTATGCATAAAACTTCATGCAAGCATGTCCATAATGAAAACACAAAAGCTATCTCAGAAATAAGTCTTAAAATAAAATTGAAATAAAAAAAATGAAATGAAATTTCAAAGTGCATGAGCTTTAGGTAAAAAAACTGACGGGTAGGGGGGAGAGGGGGGGGGGGGGGCTAGTATGTATCAAAACCCTGAACCATTATCTAACATCAGCCCAAGTATTAGTATCAACTGAGTCCATCATCGTGGCACTGTGAAATTATGTTATCATAAATATAAAACTTTAACCAAAATCTTTAAAACAAAATTCTAAGTCGTTGACCTTGACTTCAAGGTCACCCAGTGGGGTAAGTATAAGATGTTTTGTAAAAACTCAAAAAAGAGTCTGACATCAGTTCAAGTATAAACTAAATCTCTGCAAAGCATTATGAATCAGTATGCAATTACAAAACTTTAAAAAAGACAAAAATTTCCTAAGTCCCTGACCTTGACATCAAGCTCACTGAGCGGGGTTGGGGTAGTACTCTGTAGATCTAACTACAGTGCAAATATAAAAAGAATTCATCTCTGGGTTCAGGAGATATGTGTCTTTAAAAAACTTTAACCAAAACATCCAAACAATAAAAAGACAATATTCCAAGTCCATGACCTTGACATCAAGGTCACAGAGGGGGGTGGGGGTAGTACCTTCAAAAACGTTAGACCAATATCTAACTTTAGTGCAAGTATCAAAGGAATCCATCCATGGGTTCAGGAGATATTGGGCTTTATAAAACTTTAACCAAAACATCCAGTCCAAAAAAAACACCAATTTTCTAAGTCCATGACCTTGACTTCAAGGTCACAGAGTGGGGTGGGGGTGGTACCCTGTTAAACCTTAGACCAATATCTAACTACAGTGCAAGTATCAAAAGAATCCATCCATGGGTTAAGGAGATATAGGTCTTTAAAAAACTTTAACCAAAACATCCAATTCGAACGCCGACGCTGACGCGGACGCGGACGCTGACGCGGATGCGGACGCCGACGCCGTGGTGACAACAATAGCTCTTCCTGAACTTTCGTTCAGGCGAGCTAAAACGAATTCTGTTTTCTACAATAATTTTAAACAGAATGTGTTACCTACCGACTGCAGCAATACAAAAGAACTCTAGACTCGTCAGATAAGCGCTCTTCCACTCCATAATGTCCAATTGGTTATTCAACGTATCTGTCGGTGATTTTAATTTGGGCGAACGATCCAAAAGCTTCCTTTTTTACTTTGCGTTGTGGTTTTCACAGCGATAGAATTTAAAATACGGCTTCTTCCCAGGTGATAGTTTAAGGCCGGATAAAGTTCAAACAAACGTGTCACTGGTTTTGAATACTTGATGGTGCTAAAGTGGTTCAAATATTGTTGAAGCTATATAATTGAAAGTAAGTCAAATTATCAATTAAACATATATCGCAAAACGTGAAAATGAGGAAATTTTCGTAAAAAACACTAGAGCGCGTTTGATATTTTAATATTGTCACTATCATCAAACACTGGTGTTTGTATAAAATGAATCAGAGAAATCAAAGTGAATCAGGTCTCCCTTTGACATGCATTTTTGGGGATTTTTATGCAATTGATTCAAAACAATAAAGCCTATCATATAGGCTCTGTCACCAACGAACTTAACTTTTGAGGCCTGCTAAATTGTATAGTAAAAAATTATTGTGTTTCAGTCCCCGGTTTCAGGTGAAGCATAATAATTATGATATCAGAAAGATCAGACATTTTGAAAATTCAAAATTTGTGAATTGGTTTACTTGAATGTGCAATCTATTAACACTTTACGACGGGTTTTCTAGCCTAATGTACTGGAATGGTGTTCGAGTCTGTAAACCAGGAGATTTTGAAGCCTGCGTGAAATTTATTTAATATGGAACTATTTCCTTTGGAGAAATTTCTGTAATGATTATAAATTACGGACTAGTCTGTTTCCGATCATTTTGTTTCCCGATCGGCCAACACAAGTTTCAGATATTCCTCAACCAGGACATACAGATATAAAAAATATTAAATTTCAAATCCTTATAACGCTTGAATGCCTGACTTTACAAAATCTAAACGGTAAAAATTTCGATATCTTTGAGATCCTGAAAAATTTTGCAGAGATTCTTTGAAAATTTTGATACATAGTTTTATGGCTCTGATGATAGTAGAAATTCAATGGATTTTTTCCACTCCTGAAGCAAATTACCGAAACAATTACTTGTAAATAGGGCAATGGTCATAAAAGGCATATGCTTTATAAACGTGAAGTTTCTTCTACTGTTCAAGTATAGGTCTTAGGAACTTAAAACATAACTTCATGAGCTCTTTAACAAGTTTTTATTAAAGCTTACACTTATATTGATTGTCATATAAATTCGTGCCATGTTTCATCATTCAAAAATGTAAAATGAGTATCAGCGTAAATGTTTAGTGCTATATCATTATCCATGTGGAGGTCGTGGCGATGCATGTAGAAGATTTCCTTGAACTAAAAAGAGTTCAGATTTTGAAGAAATAACAGTTACTAAGCATTTCTTGGCCAAAATTTTAATAATTGAAATGCTGTTAATTTAAAGAGCGACAAATTGTGGAGTTGGCACCATAAAAAAAGAAAGTAAAACGGAATCCACATAATTGCCGCGTGCTTGTTTCAATATCAAAACTATGTCGTTTATGTAGATTCAAAACTAAGGTTTCTCAGTTTTCGTAACGGTCTAGTCGGAGCAATCGCCGATAACTTTTATATGCTGACTTTTCTTGTGTATACATAGGGTATTGAATATCCGATACTAGTTGATATTGCGTAGGACACAAATTTCTTTTAAGAAGAGGCCCGATCGGAGCACGCATTCGCTAACCAGAAAAAAATCTTTTGAAGTTGAACCTTCTGAGAACAGAGACCACCATTGTTTTATCAAACGACTGTATGACTGCTTGCTCGTCCCTACTTCGAATACAGCGAATACAATACCATGCATCACTGCTATATTTGATAAAAGGTCAAAAGCCGGGCAATAAGAATGGAAAATATTGGTTATACTCCCAACCATGCGCTCAGGCTATAATTAGGTGATGGAATTTCATCAACATGCGGACTGGCCCTAATTATCAGCAAAATGTTCGCAGCCTCGTGGTTTCATAATACACTTTTAAGTGTTAAGATCAGATTTCAATTAGTTTACGTTTTGGTAAAGAATTGTCGTATCATGGTTTACTCGACTTCAAAAATACAAATGGTATTATTGCTAAGCAAGTTATAGAATTCTATCGAGATTAACCTATAGATAGAAGGCAAAGTCGACTAGAATTGCGAATTATTTGGGGCGCATATGCAGACATTACAAACAAAAAGATACACCAAAAGTAGTGTAAAAAGGTCAATGATCATGAATTGATACAATCAAAGTCTAAATACCATCAATGATACGAAAAGGGAGGTAGCAACAGTAGCAGTAACACAATACACGGAAATAGCAAAATCAATATGCCCTTTTTATTACGTGTGTATGTTCGTCTTGTTTTTCTGCTATTTTATATCGTTTCATAGGTGATACGGAGACGAGTGAATGCTACTGTTGATTTTGCATGTGAATGGAAATGTCTATGAAACTGTGAACACTGGCTGGGTAGGGCATATACTTTTGTGTAACTATACGCATTTCGGGCGTCATTTTAACTTTTCGATGTGTCTATGCTTATTCATGTACCTAGCTAAAATACTATTGTAATATGTTTCTCCAGTAGCTGTCTTATCCTGATCTGCATAGTTACTGGTAACATATGACCTCCTAGCGCATGAGTAAGGCATCACTGTTAGAGATATAAAGCATATGTATGGTTAAAAAATAGAAGCTTAATTAAAATTCAAACGGACAAGAATTCAAAGCAAAATTACAATAAGAAAAATTCAAAGGGGCGTACTTTTGTTAAAAGTGAAAGTAGGGTTACGTTTCTTTTTTCTCTGCACATCTTCTGATGGTTCCTCATGAATAATTTATAAGATTTTCATGAAGAAATCTTAAACGGTTTTCGAGGTTATGGAGCGTACACGAAATGTTACCTTTTGACCTTTGACCTCTGTGATCTTGACCTTCATCGGACATCGTTGATATATTAGTTCAGCACATCGTTTCGATAAGATGAACACTTGACTCAAGTTTCAAATCAATCGTTCAACTTTTTTGGGACATATGGAGCGGACACGAAAAGTTAACGGACGGACGTAGGGACAGACAGACGGACAGACGGAGGACACTTCATAATACGACCCGTCTTCGACGGGCGTAATAAAAAACAGCAACATCTAATTTACATATCTTTAAAAAAAAAACAAAAAAAAAAAACAGAAAGCAGAATGGTAAGCTAACAAGATGACCAGACTGTTAGACACCATGGACAAGCGGCCATAACAACATGTAACACTGAGGAACCACAACAGAAGTACAGCCTTGGAACGGTCAGCAATAGATTACTGGGAGTGGGGCGGCAGGGGGCGGGCTGAAACAAGTTTCACTGGATCCAAACGTCGCCCTTGGCCTCCGCAATAGTTCAACCCAACCAAAACAATTATAACGGTCCAATGAACAGACAGATGAAACCATCAATATCTGTGGGTGATAATGAAAGGCTGTGTGCAGTGGAACTCCGTTTACGATTCTACAGATTTCCGCCTCCGGAGTAGCTCGAACCTGGAACCGCTAATTAAAACAAGAATTGTCAGAAGACAAAAAATGCGCTTAACAGGAGCTTGACTCACAAGCGCCGGTGTTATTAAAGGCTCTTGCCCGAATGTATGTGGGTGTCAAGTATAATGATTGCCATCCATATAGGGAGTGAGAAATATGATTGAGTCAGTAATGCATAAAATACAAGTCAAATCCATACATGGATATCGATGTTAAAATGTTCTTGTTCATATATAAGTGTGTGCCAGGTATAATGGTTCTAACACATATAGGGACTAAGAAATATCACAAAGTCAATGAAGCGTATCATAAAGTCAGATACGCGAATATATAGGTCAAGTCTTCAGTGGATGATTGTCTTAAAATGGTCCTGTCCATATGTAGGTGTGTGCCAAGTTTCATGACCCTAACCGACACAGAGACTGAGGGATATTACAAAGTCAGTAAAGCGTATCAAAAAGTCAATGAAGCATAAATCAAATTCATACAAAGAGGATGCTGGTGAAATGAACTCGTCCATGTGTAAGTGAGTGTAAAGTATCATAACTGTTTCCCATATAGGGACTGAGAATTGTAATAAAGTCGATGAAGCGTAAATATGTAGGTCACTATGCTAAATAGTTGGTTAGTTGGTTACACTCACATGTCCTCGTCCAGATGCTAGTTTTGATCAAATAGCATGACTCTGACTCTTATAACTCCTTTGAATCTGACTTGAACACAGATGGTTAACACACATTAACCGATTTGTTTTTCAAAGTCAGCAGACAACGACCAGTAGATCAAGGTCATACATGGTGCATACATTCAGGTGATCATGTGCAGATGTATGTGTGTACCAAGTTTCATTACTCTAGCCCTTATACTTTGGGAGAAAAAGACCTAAACGCAAATGGTTTAGGTTGAATGCTCACAGACACGGACGCGGACTCGAACGCGGACGCGAACAATGTCTCATACTCGGATAACGACGCCGGTGGTATAGCATAAGCTCTCCTTTGCTTCGCAAAGACGCGCTAAAAGTCAGTAGGACATTGCTAAACCTATTGGGCTACCGATGCAACTTCTACATTGGATGATACACCAGTAACGCAGGTTAAAATAAATGTCTAATGTAAAAAGATAGACAATGATCAGGAATTAATACAATCAAATCCCACATCCCGCTCTCAAAACCAACAGGGAAAGAAGCACACACATACACTGAAAAATTGACACAAGTTCACGAAAGACATATATGCACGGTAAACCGAATGAGCAGCTTTTTCCCAAACACGCGGTAATTCGTACCTTAATCAAAAACAGCATCAGCATCTATTTTCTTCTTTTTTATTTATAACTTACAAAACAAAACAAAAGGCAGATTGGGTAGCAAAGCAGGTGACCAGACCGCCAAAGAACATAGACAAGAGGACATAGCACAATGTAAGACCAAGTAACCACAACAGAAGTACTGCCTTGGAACGGTCAGCAAAAAATTACTGCGGGGGGGGGGGGGCGGGGGGGGCTTAAACATGTGTTATTTGATCAAAACCTCGCCCTCTGCTTCTGCAGTGGTTCCAAACATTTAATTAGCTATTTGGTCCGCATGAAGGTCTCTTAACCCATTAATGAATCAGCATCGAAAAAATAATCACTTATACGACCTATGATGAATCAAAGATAAGGACTCGATGGAATTAACATATTGCGACACCAGGAGACCCCAGGGAAGTCAAACAAAACCACTGAAATACCAGAGCAAAAGAAATCCATCAGTAAGACCCAGAATAACCAAGAAACAGACAAGGCAAACCCCGGCTCCGACCAGCTAAACTAAGTAGCTTTATGTCGTTCCAATCATTGATTCTGATACTTGACCAGCCGGCATGAAATAAAAGAGGGAAACAAAGTTATTAACCATGATTGTGTTAACTACTAAACATGCAGACTGTAGCATTACATTTGGTTTAAACAATATTTTATTCAAAGATTTTATACATACATATGAATAATAGAGGGAAGCAATACAGGATCTGACAGTAAGCGTAAGGCTTATATGTAAGTCATTTCCTGAGCATTACATTTATGTTATATCCAGTAAGTTAATTAAGTTGAGACGGACTCGGTATTATCAATTGCTTCAGTTGAATTATTTATTTTGGCAGAACCACTCAAGCTGACTGTCATATTTTGGGTTTATTTTTATCGGTTTTACTGGTTTTAGTCTCGAAATAAAGAAATTTGATGTTTTGGAAAAACATGATGGAAAAATTAGCATTGGCAGCAAAACTTCTCCGATCTGCGGCTTGTCATTGTTATTTATGCTGTCCCAGAGAAAGAATAGGAACTAGAATTCCTCCTGGAAAGTCTTGACAAAACACGCACAAGGTGCTTTCTTATTTGGTAGGCCTGAAGAGCCTGGAATTATTTGGGACATATTGTCCATCTTCTCGAAACTTGAAATTGTGTGTTATTTTGTGTGTCACCGCCTCAGCAAGACAAAACTGAAAACAATATAGGTCATATGGCAAGTATAGGAAGAGCTACAACAATACATGTTTTTCTTTTCTATAAAATTTAATTTTGATAACGATGTTGGCAAATACGATTTACCATACATTACTGACACAGGGGATCTAAAGGTAAATGGACAGTAAAAATTAAAGCAAAAATATATACTGTACATATAAATGTTTTTTAGCTCACCTGAGCACGAAGTGCTCAAGGAGAGGTATTGTGATCGGCCGTCGTCCGTCGTCCGTTCGTGCGTCAACTTTTGCTTTTAACGACTTGTCTCCCCAAACTGCTAGCCGGATTTTGAAATAATTTCAAAGAAATGATCCGTGGAGGACTCTCTTTTAAAATTGCTCCAACGGTTCCGCTCCACAGAAAAATATGGCCGCCAGAGCTAAAAATAGAAAAACCTTTAAACCACTCCTTTTCCCAAACTGCTGGGCAGATTTTGAAATTATTTCACAGAAAATGTTTCTCAGGAGACCCTCAACCAAAATTGCTCAAACGGTTTTGCTCCGCCAAACAATATGGCCGCCAGAGCTAAAAAGAAAAAAAACAATAAACGACTTCTTCTAGTAAACTGTTGTAAGAATTTTCAATTGGGGGAACTTCTACCAAAATTGATCAAACGAACAAGATGGCCGCCAGAGCTAAAATAGAAAAAAAAACTGTGAACTACAACACCTCTTAAACGAGTAAAAGGATTTTGAAACAATTTCACAGAAATGTTCCTCAAGAGATCCTATACCAAAATTGCTCAAACGGTATCACGCCGCTGAACAAGATGGCTGCCAGAGCTAAAATTGGATTTTTTTCAAACGACTTCTCCAAAACTGCAGGAATGATTTTCAAATAATTTCATATGAATGTTCCTTGGGAGATCCTCTATCGAAATTGCTAAAACTGTTTAGCGCCGCTGAACAAGATGGCCACCAGAGCTATAATAAGAAAAAATCTTTAAACGACTTCATCTTCAAAACTGGTGTAAGTATTTGGAAATAATTTCACGGGAAAGTTTCTTGGGGGACCTTCTACCAAACTTGCTTAACCGTTCCGCTGTGCTGAACAAGATGGCCGCTAAAAATAGATAAAAACCTTTAAACGACTTCTACAAAATTGCTGTACAGATTTTGACATAATTTCACAGAAACGTACCTTGGGAGACCTTCTACCAATACTACTCATTTGGTTCCACTCAACTGATCAAGATTGCTGCCAGAGCTAAAAATAGAACAAAAAAAAACATTTAAACGATATCTCTTCTAAAACTGCTGGATAGATCTTGAAATAATTTCACAGAAATGTTCCTTGGGAGGCCCTATATGAAAATTGCTCAATCGTTTTCGCTCCGCTGAAAAAGATGGCCGACAGAGCTAAAAATAGAAAAACATTAAAACAATTTCCACTCCTAAACTTGTGTAAGGATTTTAAAATGGTTTCACAGGAATGTTTCTTGGGGGACCTTCTACCAAAATTGCTCAAATGGTTCCGCTCAGCTGAACAAGATGTTCCCCAAACCTAAAACTAGAAACTTACTGTAAAATACAATATCTCTTAAACGGGGAAAAGGATTTGGAAACAATTTCACAGAAATGTTTTTTAAGAGACCCTCTACCAAAATTGCTCAAACGGTTCCGCTCCGCTGAACAAGATGGCTGCCAGAGCTAAAAATAGAAAAAAAACAACATTTAAATGACTTCTCCTCCAAAGCTGCTGGACAGATTTTGAAATAACTTCACAAAAATGTTTCTTCGGAGACCCTCTATCATAATTCCTCAACCGATCCCGCTCCGCTTAACAGGATGGCGACTTGAGCTAAAAATAAAAAACAAGAGGGCCAAGTGGCCCTGAATCGCTCCTCTTAGCAAAAAGGTTAAAGGTCAAACTAGGGTCATCATTTGAACAAACCTGATAGTTTGCTACCATTTCCAAATGGTTCAGAAGAAGAAGATTTTTGAATATTTTCCAATGTATTGCTATGGTTCAAACGCTGGACCCCTGGGGCGGGACCAATTGGACCCTGGGGCCATCATTTGAATAATCTTGGTAGAGGACCTCTAGGCAATACTTCATGTACATACTAAATTTCAAGCATCTGAGCTAAGTGGTTCTGAAGAAGTTTTTGATTTTTTAATGTTTTTCCATAGCTCAAACCAGGACCCCCTGGGGTGGGGCCATGTTTGACCCTAGTGCCATCATTTGAACAAACTTGGTATAGGACCACTAGGCAATGCATAATACCGAATTTCAAGCATCTGCACTAAAGGGTTCTGGAGAAAAATATTTTTAAGTACGTTTTAACTTCGAACCCAAGACTCCCCGCACCAGGGCCATTTTTGATCCGACGGCCAACATTTACATAAACTTTGTAGGAGTCCACCAGGCAATGCATCATACCAAACTTCAAGCATCTGAGCCAAGTGGTTCTGAAGAAGAAGATTTTTGAATATTTTTCTATGTATTTCTATGGTTCAAACCCAGGACCTCCTGGGGCGGAGCCATTATGGACCCTGGGGCCATCATTTGAACAAACTTGGTAATGGACCACTAGGAAATGCTACATACCAAATATTAAGCATCTGAGCCTTGTGGTTCAGAAGAAGAGGATTTTGAAATATTTTTTCTATGTATTTCTATGGTTCAAACCTAGGACTCCCTGCCGCGGAGCCATTTCGGACTCTGAGGCCACGATTTGAACAAACTTGGTGAAGGACCACTAGGCAATGCATCATGCCGTATTTCAAGCATCTAAGCTTTGCGGTTCTGAAGAAGAAGAATATTTTTAAATATTTTCTTTGCATTTTATGGTTCAAACCTTGGACTCCATGCCAAGGAACCATTTTGGACCCTGTGGCCACCATTTGAACGAAATTGCTAAAGGACTATTAGGCAATGCTCACATACCAAATTTCAAGCATCTGAGCCTTGCAGTTCTGAAAAAGAAGATTTTATAATATTTTCTATGTACTTCTATGGTTCAAACCCAGGTGCCCCTGGGGCGGAGCAATCATTTGAACAAACTTGGTAAAGGACAACTATGCAATGCTACATACCAAATTTCAAGCATCGTAGCCTTGCAGTTCTGAAGAAGAAGATTTTTGAATATTTTTCTATGCATTGATTATAACCTGGGACTCCCTGCCCCGGGGCTATGTTAGACCCTGGGGTTACGATTTGAACAAACTTGGTAGGAGACCACTAGGCAATAGTACGTATTACCAAATTTCAAACATCTGAGCCAAGCAGTTCTGCAGAAGAAGATTTTAAGTATATTTAAGTTTCGAGCCCAAACATCCTGCCCAAGGGCCATTTTGGACCCTGGGGCCACCATTTGTACAAACTTGGTAGCAGTCAACCAGATAATGCTTCTTATCAAATATCAAATCCCTAGGCCGAGCGGTTTCAGAGAAGATGTCATTTGAATCAAATTGTTGACGACGCATGACGGACGACGCACGACGGACGGCGGACACTGGAAGATAGCCGCCAGAGCTAAAAAAGAAAAACCTTTAATTTTAAAATAACTTCATAGAAATGTTTCTTGGGAGACCTTCTACCAAAATTACTCAAACATACCAAAATTACTTACTAGGAATGATCATTGGGGACTTTCGACCGAAATTGCTCAAACGGTTCCGCTCTGCTTAACAAGATGGCCGCCAGAGTTATAAATAGAAAAAGAAACACATTTAAATGACAACTCCTATGAAACTGGTGTAAGGATTTTTTAAAATAATTTCACAGAACTTTTTCTTGGGACATGCCAAAATTGCTCTAAAGTTTCCTCTAGGCTTAATCAGATGGTCGCCAGAGCTACAAATAGAGAATAAACCTGAAATGACTTCTCCTTCGAAACGGTTAAAAGGATTTTGAAATGATTTCACAGAAATGTTCCTTGGGTAATTCTCTTCCAGGAATGCTCAAACGGTTTATTTCTGCTGAACAAGATGGCCGCCAGAGCTAAAAATAGAAAAAACCTTTAAATGACTTTTTCTCTTACACGGGTGGAAGGATTTTTGAAATAGTTTCACAGAAATGTACTTTCTGTCATCCTCTACAATTGTTAACTACAACATAAAGATGATTTTTTGTGTGACCCATGACCAAGTTTGTCAATCCTATCTTGGTAGGTAGATAAATAGAAGCAGGGGAATGCACCTTATATTACCTACCATTTCTTTTGTACAAAACAGAGCAGGTGAGCGATCCAGGGCCATCATGGCCCTCATGGTTACATTTGCTAGGCTGTACAGTTGCGTTACAAAATATTTATACATGGGTAAATTTTTCATAATTTTTACATACAGGTATCATAATCTAGAGACGATTCAATGTGTGAAAAAAATGATATTATTTACAATATTTTATACCATATTTATGCCAATTTATAATACTGTCATTGCATGTAAATCATTTAAAAAGTTGACCCGCGGTTACCGGTATAGCGCAATTGCATTTTTACCCAGTTACACCACCCTTTGCAGTAATAACAGCCTTGATTCCAGCAAGAATGGTCGAAAATAGGGCCTTTAATTCATCCATTGCTATGTTGTTCCATATTTCTTGTACATTTTTCAAAAGATCCTTTTTCCTATTCGGCAATAGCCTCATGCACCGCTTCACAATATTCCATACAGATTCTATCGGGCTTAGATCTGGCGAGTTTGACGGCCAGATGAGAAGTGCAATACTCTGGCATCAGATACATAGAACTATGGCAAGGCGCGTTATTTTGCAAGCAATGCACAATTTGAATACTTTTCAAAGCTCAATTTTGAAATCGCTCAAACAAAATCCGAAATTTCAAATTGACAGCCTTTGACTAAAATGTTTTAAATGTTGCTTACCTTAAGTGGACATCTTTAGGGCCATTCTGCTGTGAAAAAGGTGCTTAACCCTGTTCTGTGAGAACAAGTGCTCGTAATATGGTTTGATATTTTGAAAATGTAATGATTAGGAAATTAGTACAAAATTTTCATAAGGACGGTTTTGTCTTTGTACAGTATTTTAAATGTTGCTTACCTTCAGTGGACATCTTTAGGGCCATTCTGCTGTGAAAAAGGTGCTTAACCCTGTTCTGTGAGAACAAGTGCTCGTAATATGGTTTGATATTTTGAAAATGTAATGATTAGGAAATTAGTACAAAATTTTCATAAGGACAGTATTGTCTTTGTACAGTATTTGAAAGCTTCGTGAAACACAAAGCAGCTATATCTTTAAAGCGTTGAAAAGTTGGTAAACTGTATGTAAATGGGAACGAAAATTTATGCTTATGTTTACTTACCCAAGTTGCAATATTTCTGACATAATTTCGGTTCTGCAATCTGCTTGAGTAGCCAAACATTCCGATCAAAGCTCTTGATCATGTACTTAATATATATTTAAAGTAATACCACATTTGTGATATGATAAACAATGCCATTGTCTATTGACAGGAAAGTGAAAAGTCAGTTTATTGCATCTCGGGATATCTCTAAAACATATGCCAAAGTAATTTCCATGTACTACGATCTGCATACATATGGCAAGCAACTGAAGTAATTTGGGGTATGTAAAAATTATGTAATATTTACCCATGTATAAATATTTTGTAACGCTCCTGTAGTTTTTGCCATACATAGAGGGCAATAAGTGTTAAATTCTCATTCAGACTGGTGGAATTAAGAAACTGCATTGCATAAGCTACTGCTCCAAGGCGGAAATCTCTGATGGATTTGTTGTAGTTCTACTTTGTCGGCACCTATATAACTGTTCACTTTACTTTCTGTTTTGTTGTGTGGTATAAAATAGAGATCAGGTGAAATAGCTGTTTTATAAATTACATGCCTTTGCATGGCTTTTGATATTTGTTGTTCTGATGTACAGTTCCTCTCGGTTGTACAGCATGTGTATGTTATTGATAATACATTTTATATATGACATCGCCGTTATTTAGTGGATAACGTCGTGTCATAAAAATCGTATGACCACACGTGTAATAACACTTTGGCGCGTACACGTAACGTCATTGACAAAGTCCATGTCAACAATGCATTTTCTTATTAAAATCATGTTAAGTTTGAAGGCGTTAAAATCCCATTTTAAAGTGTCATGATAAGCAGAATCTTACACTCGTGGCCATTTCATATGAAATTTATGAAACTCGCCGAAGGCTCGTTTCATAAATTTCATATGAAATAACCACTCGTGTAAGATCCTCTATATTCAGTTTTATCGTTTGCATTTCTTCCTGTATTTTCTTGGGTGTCTTGAGGGGTTGTATATTGTGACTATGGGTTCACCTCGATATCTGTTTTTTGTATACAGTCAAACTGTTAGATTTTATGGCGATTCACAAATTGCATTTCTTGCGTAGAAGGGAAGATTACATTATAAGTCTTCCCTTATTAAGCCATGTTTCGGAATTGTTTTATGTTAGACACAATTAAACCAAGAAACTTCTGAAAGAAATTGACGGACATAAAAAAAGAAAAAAAAAATGGAACGGCGACAGATTTTGTATAAGAACAGGAAAGGGGTTGGCAGGAAACATTTTTAGCTCGCCTGAACGAAAGTTCAGGAAGAGCTATTGATGTCACCTTGGCGTCGGCGTCCACGTCTGCGTCAGCGTCCGCGTCAGCGTCAGCGTCCGCGTCAGCGTCGGCGTCCGGACTGGATGTTTTGGTTAAAGTTTTAAAGACCTATATCTCCCTAACCCATGGATGGATTCTTTTTATACTTGCACTGTAGTTAGATATTGGTCCAAAGTTCAACAGGGTACCACCCACACCCCATCTCGTGACCTTGATGTCCAGGTCATGGACTTAGAAAATTGGGAGTTGTTTGGACTGGATGTTTTGGTTAAAGTTTTATAAAGCCCAATATCTCCTTAACCCATAGATGGATTCCTTAGATACTTGCACTATAGTTAGTTATTGGTTCAAAGTTTTCAAAGATACTACCCCCACCCTACTCAGTGACCTTGATGTAAAGGTCATGGACTTAGAAATTTGTTTTTTTATTGATTGGATGTTTTGGTTAAAGTTTTTTAAAGAAACATATCTCCTGAACTCATAGATGAATTCTTTTTATATTTGCACCGTAGTTATATATCAGTCCAAAGTTTTACACAGTACTACCCCAACCCCGCTCAGTGACCTTGATGTCAAAGTCAGGGACTTAGGAAATTAGGTCTTTATTAAAGTGTTCTAATTGCATACTGATGCATAATGCTTGGCAGAGATTAAGGTTACACTTGAACTGATGTTAGACACTTTTGAGTTTTTACAAAACACTATATACTTTTCCCACTGGATGACCTTGAAGTCAAGGTTATCAACTTTGAATTTTGTCTTCAAGATTTTGGTTAAAGCTATATATTTATGAAGAGACAATTTCACAGTGCCACAATGATCTCAGTTGGTACTAATACTTGGACTGATGTTAGATAATGGTTCAAGGTTTTGGCACATCCTAGGCTCCCCCACACCCCACCCCCTACCCCTCTACCCCTTAGTTCTTTGTCCTAAAGGTCATGGACTTTGAAATTTCATGTGGATTTTTTTTATTTTAGTTTTATTTTAAGACGTACTTCTGAGATAGCTTTTGTTTATAAAAGTGTTGTCATTATGGATATGCTTGTCTGAAGTCTTTGCATACTTTTTACTTTTATGCATAGCAGTCCACACCACCATAGCAACTGTGTGATGGGCAAGCACTTATTCAGACGAGCTATGCTGTCAGGCGACAGCTCTTGTTTACGATGGTATCATTTTTGGCATATAAGTGTAATTCACATTATGCTTAAAATGCACACTTACACAAGACACTCATTCGCAAACTTGTCTTGCATTCAACACAGGCAACGAAAGCAACGTACACGCCAACGAAAGTGTCTAACTTTAAAACGTGTTTGTTTTTCGCAAACTAACTAATTTAATATCAATTTCTCATTCATACGGGCCCACAGTTTGGCCAGTTTTCCTAATAAATGCCGTATAAAAACAGTGCAAAAACTTAAGTTTCACGCCAGTTGGTTGTCATGGTCTTGTAGCCCGAAAATTATTGGTTTGCGTTTCTTGAATAAGCATATCAATTAGCAAACCTGTTCATTCTTTTTTAAAGGATTGGGAATCGGACGGTCCACGAGACATTACCTTTGAAACAAACTTACCATGATAAGAGGAAAAAGCAAGTTTCCTGTACGTTGTCTTCGTTGCCTGTTTTGAATGTCAGACCAGTATTTATCAGTAATTTCAGATTGTATCTTACTTTCGTATGTCTGATCGTATCATATTTTTATTTGCACACACAATGACTAACATCGGATATAAGCCGCGTGATGTAAAAACAGAGGCTACACATATTTGCAAACAGTCAAGACCCAATCCAGTCTGCTAATCCCTGAAGTCTAGTTACAGCCTTCGTATTGTGTCTGCAGATTCCTAAGGGTCCATACGTGATGTGTATAAAAGCAAAGGCTCTGATCAGACTGCGCGAATGCGCAGGCTGGTCTGAGTCTTTGGTGCTCGCCTCTTTGAGAATATCGCTGCTCGTTTATCATAACGTTATTTACTTGTCTGTTTCAACACGGGGGTAATACCAATGGTTCTACCTATGCTGTCGACCGAGCCGGTACTGCGTATTTTTATTTCGACCAAGAATTGCGGCTTTCGACCGAGCAGTACGGCTGTCGATGGTGTTAGTATCCAAGTTTGGATGCCTTCTGAGCTATGAAAAATGAAAGAAGAAACATTTTAGTCACTGCCGACCGTCAAAGAGGTGTTGAACTCTATATCTGATGTCTTGATGAGCGTTGTGACACAAAGAGCATCACCAAAATGTAATTGGTATCAAAAACTTCCATTTTTTTGTTTGTTTGCAAAATTTCAGCATTTTACAAAAGTCAAAGACAAATAAAACTACCTGGACAGAATGCTTTGCAAAGGAGCTATGGTGAATTAATATAATTTGCCTCATTTCTTATTTCTGCCAGATGTTATGAACGATCCAAAAAAGTTACAATACGGCTGTCGATGACTATTGATACGGCTGTCGATTGTTAAAGCATTTGCACAGTAGGGCTGTCGATAGTGATTGGAGATGGCATGCTGTGAATTTAAGTCAAAATCAACGCATTTTATGTTTTTTTTAATTGAGCCTGAACATAAAGTCATTCAGCAAATTATAGTATATGAACAAGCCGCACAAATTCAATACAGTCCCTTTGTTTACATGTAACACAGGAGTCATGAAAATAAAAGTAGGCGACGGTTCTGATTCAATACTTACTTCATATCACTTGGAATAGGTGCTTTATATCGTATTTTGTATTACCCAAGCTGTTATCACGTTTAAATGTAAGCTTTAGCAGATTTATAACCTCGGCTGGGGAAGAGAGAGCTAATTGTTCTGATATTGATTACTTTTTGTGGGGTTTTCTCTTCTTCTAGATGTCTGTGATAGGCTACGTCATTTGATTGCAACACTCCCTGGGTGTACATTTATCAGGTGGCTAGTAAAATGTACAGTGTATGCAAACATATTGTATGCTTCGCCCAGCGAAGACTCAGATCTGCTTGGTTATCAGCCCCGTATGATTAGATTCTTCGGAGACTGTATGGCGGAAGTTAAGATAATTCAATCCATCGAGCGCAATGAGCACTCTTACCAAACAAGACAAATCTGATCAAAGTCGTCATTTGGCGCAACATCAATTTGCTTTTTGTCCTGCAGCAGCTCGGAATACTTCCGTTTGAAAAAGATCTGATATGATTCTAAACCGCTTGCACAGATCCTTCTGGTCAGATCTACTCGTAGGAATGTTTCATTTTGCCCGGTTGGCTCAACTGCATACTCTCTCTCTCTCTCTCTCTCTCTCTCTCTCTCTCTCTCTCTCTTTCTGAGATGACATATTATCGATAAAACAAAAACAACTGATGTTAATTTATTCAGTTTTTACAATCAAATGTGATTTAATATCAAATAGAACAAACATTGTAAATGAACTTCTTACAAGGATATCTATGTCGAGGGGCTCCAACCACCGACCGCCAGCCCAGCTTCATAAGCTAGCAGAAAGCTTGAAACCAAGATGAAGGATAACGAACCTTTTCAAAAGTTTCGTTTTGAAAATTTTCATAAGTTTCGCTATGAAACTTTTAAAATGTTTCGTTATGAAACTTTCAAAAGTTTCGTTACCCTGTAATCTCATGATTGTAGGCTACTACATGTATCGAGGCTATAAACAACGATGCTGTCCTGACTGCGCGGATGTACCTTTGTTATTACAATATGCAAAAAGCAGGTTTATCATGATGTGATATGCTTTTTAGTTTTGTTTGCTGGCAAACGTTCTGAATTTATTATCATGTATTCTATTCTATCCCATATCCTTACTATGTCGTTGGGGCACCACAGATGATTTCGAAACAACCCCTTTCCGCCTTGTCCTTTTTCAGCTGGCCAATTTGAGCTGGCAAAATCCATCCCTGTCCACTTTTTAATATTGCCTTCCCATCTCGTCTTCTGTCTAACTCTTCTTCATTTTCCTTTCACTGTGCCCTGTAGAATCGTCTTTGCTAAACCAGAAGATCTTGAGACGTGGCCAAACCACCTTAGTTTCCGTTTCTTGACCAGCGTCAGGAGTTCATCATATTCTCCTATGGCTGCTTGGATCTTTCTGCGAACCTCCTCATTGGTTATATTGTCCTTGTACGTTATGTTAAGTAACCTTCGGTAGCATCTCATCTCAAAGGCCTGCGTTCTTATCTCTAGCTCTGCTGTCAAGGTCCACGATTCACAGGCATACATACAGATGCGTCACAAAATTTTTATACATGGGTAAATATTTTATAATTATTTACATACCCCAATGTCTTTCATTTGCTTGCCATATGCATGCAGATCGTGGTACATGAAAATTACTTTGACATATGCTTAAGCGCTATCCCAAGATGCAATAAACTGACTTTCCACTTTCCTGTCTATAGACAATAGAATTGTTTATCATATCACAAATATGGTATTACTTTAAACATATATTAAGTACATGATCAAGAGTTTTGGTCGGAATGTTTTGCTACTCAGTAAGATTGCAGAATTGAAATTATTTCAGATATATTGCAACTTGTATAAGTAAGCAAAATCACGAGATTTCATTTCCATTTACAAACAGATCACTGACTTTGCAACGCTTTAAAGATAAAGCCGCTCTGTTTTTCACGAAACCTTCAAATACTGTACAAAGACAAAACTGTCCTTATAAACACTATGTGCTTTTCTAATCATTACATTTTCGAAATTTCAACCCATATTACGACCACTTGTTCTCATAAAACAGGGTAAAGCAGTTTTTTCGCCGCAGAATGGCCCAAAAGGTGTCCTTTGAAGGTAAATAACATTTTAAAACATTTTAGTCAATAGGTGCCAATTTGAAATTTCGGATTTTGTTTGAGCAATTTCAAAATTGAGCTTTGAAAAGTATTCCTGTTGACAATTGCTTACGAAGTTACGCACTCTGCCATACTTCTTTGAGTACAAGATCATTAATGCGTCGCCAGGGTATTGCACTTCTCGACTGGCCGTCAAACTCGCCAAATCAAAGCTGATAGAATCTGTGTGGACTATTGTGAAGCGGCGCATGGGGCTATTGCCGAAAAGGAAAGAGGGCCTTTGGAAAAACGTCCAAGAAATACGGTATAGCATAGGAATGGACGAATTAAAGGTCCTGTATTCGACCATGCTTGCTAGAATCAAGGTTGTTATTACTGCAAATGGTGGTGTAACTGAGCATTAAATGCAATGGTGATACACCGGTGACCGCGGTTCAACTGTATAATTGATTTACCTGCAATGAAAGTATTATGAATTGGCATGAATACAGTATAAGATATTATAAAAAAAATAATTTTTTCAACCCTTGAATCAGCTCTTGATAATGATACCTGTATGTAAAAAATTATGAAATATTTACCCATGTATAAATGTTTTGTAACGCACCTTTAAATATGGAAATGACAAGGGAGCGCATAAGTTTCGCCTTTGATCCAAGAGATATATTGTCATCTCTCCAAATTTGTTGCAGCTTGGTTAGAGCTGAAGTGGCTTGTGCAATCCTTGAGAGAACCTCCTGTTTAAAGTCATCGTCTGAGACAACTGCTTCAAGGTATTTGAAGCTTGTTACAGTACCCAGCTTCTGCCCTTTCACCTTGGCCTCCCTCTGGATGCCATCTGCGCTGTTTGTCATCAGTTTGGTCTTCTCAGCACTGATCTCCATCTTATACCCTGTGCATGTTTCAACTGGGGCTTCTAGTTCCCAGCTAGAGCGTCTATGTCATCGGCAAACCGCAGATTGATTATGTTTCTGCCGCCTATGCTAACCTTTCCGTCATGTTCTTCCAGAGGATCAGACATGATCCGTTCGAGAAAAATATTGAAGAGGCTGGGCAACAGAAGACATCCTTGCCTTACTTTAACAGTTGTTCTGAACCATTCTCAGGACTGCACTTGGAACCTTGTCATGTAGCTGCTCAACGGTGCAACCTAGATTTGCACTGATATTGTACTTCCGCATGGTGGACCATAAGGTTGCATGCCATACCCTGTCACAGGCTTTTTTGGAATCAGTGAAGACATGGTACAGATTTTGATGATGTTGGAGATACTTTTCACGCAGGCTTCTAAGGTTGAAGATCTGTTCTTGTAATTTCAGCCGGTTCAAGATGACTTTCAGCAGAATTTATCATCATCACATGCGTAATAAACGTGCATTTGTTTTTAAGAACGCTCCGTTCTTTAAAAAATGCACGTTCACAAATACTGATGATCATCTAAAACCGTTTTGTGGAAACATGCCAGAACAAGTTTCAATTGACGCCATGCGACCGGACACTTTCCATAATCAGCTATAAAATAAAACTTGTAATTATTGACTAGACCTAACAGACTAGAAAAAACAACAACAACACGACAACCCCGCCCCATCCACTCCAACAACACCAAAACAACAGTAACTCGGAATTGGTTATTTTTCAATTATCAAGGTAAACAAAAGCACTATTCTTTCCAGTTTCTCTTCTTCGATTACATATAAGAACAACTTCGAAACTATTAACCATCACGGGAACATCTCCGAACTAAAGTAACCCCAGATGTGTACCTAACACATAGTAAAAAGAGGGCCGTGAGGCCCTGAATCATGGCCCTGAGTCGCTCACCTGATTAAAGAGTTCAAAGATCAAGATAGGGTCAGCATTTCGACAGTGATTAAAAAGGTCAAATGTCAAGCTAGGGTCATCATTTGGACAGACCAGGCATTTTAAAACTGAGAAAATATGAGAGACATTGGTTGAAGGACAAAGGATGACCCTGACCTCTATAGCTAAAAAAGTTCATATACTCATTTGTTTGACAGTATGCAAATTGTGCACCAAAATTTTCAGCAAGTTCCATAACTCTAATATATAAGCATTTTCCCATATAAAAGCACCAGACAGCAAATTTGATCTTGCCATAAAATATGTCAAAGTCAGCTAAAGATCATCATTAAATTTTGAACAATCTTGAACCAAAATCCTCAAAACTTTCCATGAAATCTAGTGTTCTAGCATGTTCTTAGATTTGATCTTGCCGTAAAAAAGGTCAAGGTCAACTAAAGGTCATCATTTGAACAATCTTGATTTTACATCAGTATCCAACGCTACATACCGAAGGTCAAGGACATTAGTCAATTGGTTCAGAAGAAGAAGACTTCATCATAGTGCAGAATATATTTTCTGGTCCTTTTGGATCATTGAGTTCGTTTGAGTTATTTGAAAATAGAGTTCTGCTTTAGAGTTCCGCTTAAGCCGGTGCAAGGTGGGGAGGGGAGGGGAGGGGGGCGGGGTCGTGGTTGGTGTCGCACATTTAATTACTGGTCACGAACGTACTCAATTAAACCGAGTCTGCTATTTTCTGTTCTTTGATGTAGTCCTTGCTTCGAAAGGATCTTACTATTCAAAACTTATTTATCTTCACTGTAGCTGGTGTTTGTGCCGTTTGGCGGCCGTAAAACGTCACCCCGTACATCATCATAGTGCAGATTATATTTTCTGGTCCTTTGGGATCATTAAGTTCATTTGAGTTATATTGAAATAGAGTTTCGCCTTAGAGTTCCGCTTAAGCCGGTGCTAGGGGGCGTGGATGGTGTCCAACATTTAATTACTGGTCATGAACAGACTCAATTAAGCCGAGTCTGCTATTTTCTGTTCTTTGATGTATTCCTCGCTTCCAAAGGATCTTACTTTTCTGAACATATTTTAAAATTGTTTACCTTATGGTAACAAAGTTTGTCATGTGATCTGGACGCGCTGAACAAATTTCGTTCGCTCAACTTCTCAAGGCTCTGTTTGAAAGTTGGTGACAAATGGCTCAGTGGCTTTTCAGGAGATGTTTTAGATTGTCAAAATATGAGAGTCCTGTGTCAAAGGTCGAAGAATGACCTTTAACTTTTGTACTCACAAATCTTCATGTACTCATTAACACGACAGTTTGAAATTGTCGAAATATGAGAGACCTGGGTCAAATGTCAAATAATAACCTTGACCTTTTGAACTCACAATTCTTCATGTACTTTATATAATAATGAACTACACAGTCACAAACCGACGTGACATTTGCGCCCAGTGAAGTCCCAGATCAGCATGGACATGGCCCAGTCTGATCAGAGTCTTTGCTGTGTGCTAAGGGTATAGCTAAGGACCGACGCCCCTCCTTGCGGGCTGATTATACTCTGATAAGACTTGGCAAATGCCCAGGCGGACCTGTGTCTTCGCTGGGCGCAAATGTAACATTTTTTGGTTTTGTCACGGTGCGGCTCTAATAATTTTGACGATGGGCCTAAACTGTTTGGAAATAAAGCCATAAAAATTATTTTGGTCCGCTTTATAAATGCACTGCAGTCCTCTTGAATCGTCGACATCGGCATCAAGTTACATCGACTGCAGTATCAGACACAATTTCACCTCATCGACATCAGTATCACTGAAAACAAAACTTTCCGGGAACATCTATCCAACGTGCAATATTTTGCAAACTTGAAACGTTTAGCCTTTGCAATGATGCTTCCCACGTGTTTCAATGGTTGATTAGCAACGAGATATGCTACATAACACAATTTTTTTCACATTTAGCCTATTTTTGACGCTTTTTGGTTTGACACCGCTTCATATAAAAACAAGAGACACGATAGCTCACCAAGAATTTTTGCAGAAAAGAAAAATAGCTTACAACAAATTCTGACAGAAAAAATAGTGAAAAATACCTTATGATTGCACTGAATCAACCTCAGTTCGCGTGTTATCCCTCTATCGACAGCATTACTACTCGGTCGAAAGACGTAATTCTCAGTCGACAGCGTAGGTTGAAACATTAATATTACCCCCGTGTTCAACAAAATTCTTTATTAGGGGCTATTCGCAATAATCGTCTGTAATAAACGAATACATTATTGGAAGCCATCTGAAATATGTCATTTTTAAGTCTGTGTATTTTATGGAGTGGAGTTATGGAGTGGAGTGGAGTCAAATTTTGGAGTGAAAAATATTGTTGCTTTTTCATCATAAAATGCTGCAACTAGTGCATATTAAGAAATCAAACATCTTAAGAGTGATTAACTCAAAGCCCTAGTATCACTGATTGTTGTAACTGATACCAGTTTATGTATACACTTATCATGGCTTTCTGTATTTTCTTTTGAAGTAGCCTGTACATTAACTTTATTAACTTGCACTGTAAGACAATTTTGAGGTAGTCAGAGCTCGACTTAGCATTCATTTTACCCTGAAGTGTGCCTGGATAACTGTTCTCAGATATACTGCATGGGCAACATATAGCAGGATTCTGTCAAGTCTGATTTATTGAAGAACTGAGCAGCACCAGGATATAAGGGTCTTTCTGCATTTTCAAACAACATATACTCAGATGAACATGTGCATCCCCACTGTATGGTCAGTGTCATATCAACAATGTATGGAACCTGAGGAATCATTATTGTGGAAATCAAAGACTCTGATTTGACTGCGTCTGACTTCTTCAAAGTTATACATTTTGAATGGTGCCATGAATATTTAATATTTAGGATACCCTTCGAGGGGCGATGAGGCATAGCCCCACCCCCTCCCACACCCACCGAGAAGGATACCCTAAATATGAGTGACATCAGTCTCTATGTATTTTGAATCATGGCAGCCATTTGCCTTTGTCGATTTTGAATTCCAAACAGATATTATCAGGTTGTTAATGAATAGTGGCATATCTGTGTAATTATTTCCATCACAGCTGTTTTGTTCTTGACCTGATTGTCAAATAAATCACCTAAAATAAGTTTAATCTCCAGCACAACATCAACTGAAATTAAATAAAATTGGGCCTGCATTTTCTGCTGAATTTATTTCACATTGATAAAAAGAACAAACTGATTTTATAAGAATGACAAATAGTGCAGTCTTAAAGGGCATATCATCCATCTTCTGCTCATTCAGCTGCTCAATTTGGTCAATACTGTTTGCCAAACATATGTGGCTACTATGGTAGGGTTTGTTGAGCACTACAAGATAAATTGTCTCTGTATTCTCAGATTATTTTAATCAAAAATTAAACTGAGCTGTGCACAAAAAAATAGATCTTCAGGCATGTGCCAAATCAGTCTGCTATAGCTGCAGGTGTAAAAACTATAAATTATCTAATCAGCATTGAACGATTTTTTATTGTAGTGTGATGGAAAAGGAAGACAAAATGGAAAGTTTATCTAAAATTATGGAGCAATCCCTAAAAATATGTTTGATGCAATTATTTTAAGAGACAATTTTACCAGTCATCTGAATAAATTTTGATTGTGGCTAAAAATAATGAAATAATTTAAATAATTTAAAAGATGTTTGATGTCTTTTATATGTACTAGCCGCATGATGAAAGAGCAACAATATTAATTTTTCCACTCCAAAATTTGACTCCACTCCACTCCAAAACTCCACTCCAAGACTCCACTCCATAACTCCACTGCATAAAATACACAGTGCCTATTCTTTCACTTAAGGTCTCTTTATCTTCATTTCAGCTGTTTTTAAGCAGTAGAAAATTCCTCTCCAGGCCCGCCAATGAATACCGCGGCGTTTGTTAGCCTTGCTTTCCACCAATTCGCAGGCATCATTATTCCATTCAAATTTGAAATGTGAAACATTATAATCAAATAAGAAGCTCATTTTTAGGCACTATTTTCGATTGGTCTTACAGTCTCTTTATCTTCATTTCAGCTGTTTTTAAGGAGTAATAAATGCCTCTCCAGGTCAGCCACTGAATACCTCGGCGTTCGTTAGCCTTGATTTTCGCCAACTCGCCACCATCATGTTTATATATTCCATTCAGATTTGAAGTGCAATCTTCCTTGAACCACCATCCACCTTTATAAGCCTTGGCACATCCATCCTTGTCATTATCTTTGGTAGCAAATCTGCGAAAGTTGTAGGGGCTTAAGGAATCACCTTTAAATGAAAACAGCCTTTGCATAAGTTCTATGTGTAGATATACAATTGCTGTTAATCAATTTGTATTTAAAAGGAAACAGGTTTGTCTGAAATAAGTTAATCTTTCCCATAGCATCCAGAACTCGAATCTGCTGTTTTCTTTCTCGTTTAGGGTGTATGGGTACACTTCAGGGGACGAAACTCATTTTCTGTGTTTGCCTCTTTTTTCAATTTGAACAAATTTAAAACCGAATGTGTCCCTCAAGGAGCAAATTCTTTCTTTTAATGAAACACTCTGCTTGGAAGGGTTTTAAAGTCCAGGGAAGAAAATAGGAAGCCACAAGAGTTGTCTTTCTTTGTAAAAAGAAAAAGAAAAAGAAAAAGAAAATGGAGATGTACAAATACACCTGTGTAAATAATTTCAAGCAATTTTACTAAAAAAAAAAGGATAACACAATTTTTGTAATATTCATCTAATACACAGTTCCGAGAATAGCCGCTAAGCTCCGCCTGCTTAGTTACTGTTACTACGTCTCACAAGCTTACACAAAGATGGCGGAAAAATCAAATGACAAATGCAAGTGTCTGCTAAATGTTGGCGATCTATGGCGAAGAATCAGCCTCCTCATGGCCTACACATGGCCGTTTGGTGCATCATGCATTTCCGATGCGTTCTGTTCTTGCAAATCAGGGTAAATTTATTAAAAGTGGTGTTAGTTTCTTTTCTTTTTAACACGTATACATCCCTTCATTAACTGAAAGGTAAAATCACGGACTTATGTTGGTATTGACCACGTGCGATTTGTTTGTGAGACTATTGCATGTGCTAAGTTGTCGTTGCATTGGCCAGGTATACGATATCATGTGATTTTGAGTGACTTTCTGGGTGTGGCTCGGAACTGTGTATTACACGTTTGTAATACAACATTCGCGTTGTTTTCATATTTCATTGCTACATAATAAATGTACAGCTGTATAGGCATAAGGAGTACCTCAGGCTCAGTGTCATTGTGCAATAATCTCATCAAAATGTGGAAAAAATCTGCTGATTATATAACACATTTATGCTCTTTTAAACTGATACATTTCATTTCAAAACGGCATTTAGCTACTGTAGAACATGTACACGTGCTTTTACCTGCGTCGCCAGAATATCCACCAATATCAAGCCTGTAACTGTTATAAACACTGCCTATCTTGAATGTTTTATACTTGGCATATCTAGTATTACCATCCCAGTCTTGTAGATCAATCCGAAGTTGATAGTCTGAACGTGATGTCAACATATGAAGAAGAATATTTCCTATTGATACATGAGATGTGTTTTGAAATATTTGTTTTGACAACAGTGCATATATAACCAAACGTGCCAGATTAAACCATCAGGTATCATTCGGTACTTAGAGTTTTTTTAGCTGACATAATTTTGGACGTACGTTTCCGCCTAGGATGCTGTGAATTTTATACCGTAATTGAATTTGCCGGTACAATGGTCATTCATGAGTGATGATCTTACTTGTGTCCTATTTCATTTGTATACAGCCGTTCTCCCTGCTTTGTTGGCTATAATTTTTTTATCAATAACCATTTTCTTATGTATTATAAGTATTGATATAATTTACTCATAGATAAGGCTTCCATTCCGCTGACATTAACCACTTTTTCTGCAATTTTTTTCAAAGGGAGACAACATTTGTGACTTCCTTTTAGCTCCCTTGGACCAAAAGAGCCCGTAAAAGCGGGGTCTACTCTCAAAGGAAACAATTTGACCATAGAGAATAAAATCGTTTCTCTAAGAGTTGGTTTCCACCGAACAAGAAGGCAAGAATTAAAAAGGCAGATATACTTCGGAATTTCCTCTGATACAGTACCCGTGTTACGTGTACCTTAACTGAAATGCTCATATCTATTTCAGTAAACTAGTACGTCAAATATCGCTGAAAAATTCCTTTTGTACAGCCAAATAGCAACAAACATAATAAATATAAATGTATCTGCAAAGCCCTTTATATGAACCGCGACACTAGAAAACAAACAAACTGGTTGTGCGCCCAACGAAGTCTCAGACCAGCTTGGGCATCCGCTCAGTCTGATCAGGGTCTTCGCTTTAGATTTAAAGGGTAGCTTAATGTCTAAGCTAGCTCTATGCAGAGAACGAAGACTCTGATCTTACTGGGCGGATACCCAGGCTGATCAAAGTGTTCGCCGGGCACACATGCCACTTTGTTTGTTTTGTCGTGTAGCGGCTCATATCTCTTTATTAAATTCGCATTCATAGATTTAGTCTAAGTTGCGCTTTGCTGATATATTGCTTGTAGTTGGTGTTTATTCAATAGTGACGACCGAAAAGAGTCTCCCTGCACTTCATCTTAATGTAGAATATTTTCTGAGTAAGTCTTAAAACAGAGTTTTGCATAAGCCGGTGCTAGTGGGGCGCTTACAGTGACGTAACCCTTCATTACTGAACATGAACAGACTTGCTACAAATCAAAGCTTAGCCTTAAAAATGCGGTCTGATTAGTTATTTCTCGATTTCTTATATTAATGTATAGGCATGTTATATGATAATGTATTTTATGCTCATTCTGTTATTTAAAGCAATAAAAGTACGACTCAGCGAATCAGGTTGAAAACCTACCCAGCCAGTATTCCCCATAAACATCACCAAAGCCATTTTCATAAGCGGTCCATCCCAGGTTAAAATCCGTAGTACCATTTACTCGTCGTTGGAAAACCTTGAAAAGATACACACGTTTCAGAATTTAAGTCGCTGTGTTTTTTTGAAAAGTATTAGCTGCAAATAATAAACAATTGTTCTGTCGGTTCAGTGAGTATTTAATCAGTGCGACGTATCCTGAAAACTGAGAATAACATAGTTTGCAAATGACTACTCAACCCTAATTGCTTCATTATTATTCTTATTATCATTTATATTTATAATATTATTATAGACAAACTGGAAAAATATCAGGCGCTACCTCAGTTTTGGTTCCTCATTATGTCATGTCTTATTTCATCTTGTTTGCAGTCTTCTAGCAGTAAGGTCACCTGTTTAGCTGCCGAATTTCCCTTTTGATTTTGTTTTGTTATTTAAAAATAGAAAATAAGATAACTTGGTTGTTTCAAACGCTTGGTATGACTTTTTCTTGTTGTCCATATTAATATTTTGCCATCTTTTATATGAGTGGCATTTTAGTTGGGTAGAGCCATAACAGAAAAAAGGGAGAGGGTTTGGATCCAGTAAAAGCGAGGTAATTATTACTGACCATTCAAAGGAAGCATAGAGACCTTGGAAAGTATTAAGCCAGGACATTAGAAATGTTATGTCTCTTGGTAGCTTTAAAAAGAAACCAAAGATTTCTATGACCTCCTCTCCCAGACATTTTGACATGACTCAATTATCACGTGAAAGACGAATATTTCATTCCTGTATTTGTCTAGAGTGTAGTTCACCTAATCACCACTGGTTTAATGAAAGCCTTGTCAGTCAGTCCTTTATTTACATGCGGCCTGCCGGAAACATCATCCTACTTTCTCTTGTTTCTTATCAAACTATAACCTCATAGTTGTCCGCACCTTAACCAAACGGACTGTAACTGTCTCTACTGCAAAGAACCGGACCCGCTTAATAGCATTATATTTACATGTACACACGTACAGCTGTACAAACCGTCAACGAAACGCTTTGCATGACCCTTTTATCTCAAATGCATAAATTAAAATATGTTTTGCTGCAATATACAGATTGTGCAGTAATTAGATTTAATGGCACAAAATAGTCTCAACATCGGTATAGATGTTAATAGGTACCAGCGTGGGAAAGGGAACCTGGGATGAGATAAATATACTAAATAATTTTTTTGTATTGCACTGTCTGGATTGAGATCCGGAACATCCCTTTCAGGAAACGGAACAGCCCACCAAAGATGGCAGTCGGAGACCGGCTTACACTCGTTAGGTAGGTTCTTCGTTTTATCGAATATTCCGACAATATAGCGTATGCATCCTTCTAACGAGCAATATCAGCGAACAGAAAATACATGTCGCCATGTAAAACAGGCACCGATGTGGCGGAAATAGACACATTTGCTTGTAGCGGCCTATTTCCAAGTCTGTTATTGTGCAGTTTAAGTTTTAGTGATGACACTAGTATTTCCCTGACTTGCCTATGAAATGTCATTTATATTTTCTCACTATCTTTCAAAAACACGATGCCCAATCCTAGTCAGTCTCAGATCCCGAAAACAGTGTTTAAATCTATTGGCTGTTTTTTTTTTTTAAATAATAATTTTCATTAGCTGTGCGAATTCCACTTTGTGCGGCCTATATGTATACATGCGCTTACTTTTTGAGGTCTCCACTGCTATAAATAATAGGTTGGATATTATTTCTTCGAATAATCCTAGCTATGTTTTAAAAAATTATTGTACATATTTTGTTCGCCTTAGAGTAGATAGACTTTACCAGCTTAAATCTTCCGTTCAGATCCTTGATTTCAATGTATGTGTATCTTGTAACATGCATGTTATAATCTTGAATGAATACTGTCTAAACAAAACCATATATTGGTAAATATCAAATGATAGGATAAGCAGGTATCACTTTCATTATTTCTATTAAGCCGACATCTTCCCAACGCCCGTATTCAACTTACCAACCATCCTCCATCATCCGTTTCCATGTCACAAAATGCATCAAATCCATCATGGAAACCATTAGGGGTCATGTGATACACATCAGACTTTGTAAATCCTAAGTCCTGAATCCCTTGGCAATCGACAATACACGAGGAACAGTCTGCCATTTCACTAGCTGAAGGTAGATAAAACTTGAATTAACATCTGGCCATGCCCTGTACTTATCATTGGCTTTCAGTTGGTATATAGGCTGGTTTAGACTCTTATTCTGAATCATCGTCTTTTAAATTATTTGGACCCTTATTGATACTACTCAGTCTTTGAATCGACTGCCCAGTTAAAATTAAGATATTTAAGTAAGCTTTTCTCCGGTTTCGTCACCAGATATTATCAGGGTGACTGACGAGGCCTTATTAGCCGATACTACGTAGACTGGCCCATGTTCCTTCTTCTGACTGTATTCTGTGCTCTTGATTGAACTACTTTAAGATTTTAATTCAAAAGCTTTGTCAGTGCGGGTCCTTGTTCTGAAAATACGTATTCAAACACACAAAAGACAACGACAGAAAATTACAATATTTTAGAAGTTCTAGTTGATAAAATTTCTTAACAGTGTTAATGATATCAAAAACTTTGTAAAGCATTTCTAAAGATTCCTCGTACGTGGCTGCTTAACACCATAGCTACAACACCTTCACAATGGATTACAAAATTAAATACAGTCAAACCCTCTGATGTGGTCATCTGCATTAACGGGTCATCTGTCTTAAGCAGCCAAATTTTGTCCTTCCCTTGGGTGACCCCTTACGACAGGTTTGAATGTAATACAATTCCGTCCGGCTTATATCATAATTTACATTCGATGCACTCACTAAACATATTGGCTGTAATATAAATGTAACGCCGCTACAGTTTGCATGATAAGTGGCTACAACCAAATTATGTGTTTTTTTTTTTTTGCTCCATGCAGGCATCGGAATTCGTTTTTTCAGTCGAGTCTTCATCTATGAGTCTTGTAGTTTTAATCCATGAATTTTACATGTTACTTTAGGAGCCAACTCGGAAAAGGACTCTTAAATAGATTCTTTTTCGACCCATCTGGTAGAAAATTTACAGTGGTGTTTTAAACTTGTATAGGCTTCCCAACGTAACGTTGATTTATGGTGGATGCCAGCTCTCTAAGTGGAGCAGGTTTTTGTTACACGGGCATAACCAACTCTACCCTTGTTAACATGTTTTGCGTATTTTTAGTGTAGCGGGCTGTGGCGACTAGTTTTAGGTGGTGATACAAGCACCGAATTCGATATGTAACATCCTTAGGTGATATGTCTAGTACAAACTGCCACCATACATAATATTACCGTTTCTTTAAGCTGTCCAAAATAAGCAGAGATATACGTTACTTTCTCATTTATGCGACGTGACCATAAACTAAGGGACTATAGCGAATAAATATATGAATTCTTCACTAAAGTCTACCAGTTTAGCACTGTACCAATAACGTTTCCATGTATATTTAATAACACTTTTACAAGGAATCAGTAATCTTTATTAGATTGAGTAGTTTACGATGAAAAAAATAAAAAAAATGTTATCTATTATTACCAGAAATCAAGTGCTATTTAGTAGTCATAATACCTTGTACTTGAAATGGCGTTTAAAGAAGTATATGCAAGAGGTGCAAATGCATAAGCAACGAAACATATATACTTGACTGCAGATGAATCAACTTATGTAGTTTACGTTACCGAAATAAAATGTAAGCTGTGATTTTTCATGTTCCAAGATTTGTAAACAGCACACACATAGGAGTATGTGCTAACCATATGCATATATACATTTGTAAATTGTTTCCCTTTATATTTGCAAGTTGGAAAGTTGTTTATAAAAATCTTATATGGTTTGCAGGCAGCACTTTTGTTTATCAAATAGGATATTGTTTCCCAAAATGAACTATTTCTGTTACGAGCAAGTTGTGGATTACGCTTCGTGTATACAAAAGTAAATTATATGTTAAAATATAAATGACGATACCCAAGAAAGGCCCCAATTACAAAGGCATGAAATTTTAAATATTGAAATTTATGGTATTTTTATAATATGTGTATGCTTTTTTCTACTTCAAACAGATATTGAGTTCAAATATAGTCAACTATATACATTTATCTATCATATACATAAACGTATCACACAGTGTAAATGTAATTAGTCAGGTATGTTAAGGGGCAGCAGTAACTAATAATTCTAACAAAATGTATATTATTTCATCGAAACATGTGTATAGGTACTGGTTGCAGATATATTTCTAATGGGTACCCAACAACATATGATTTTACAGAGAAATAAGCACGATGTCGTTAGTGTACTGTCGTAATAAGTGTTTGCAGGGCGGCTGTTAAATGTTACCAGGACATCGCTGTATTTTCCTTTGGAACTATTAATCTCAAGCACTTGATCTGACAACAGAAAGCTTAAAGTGCTCCTGTTGCGTGAAGGCTGTGGAACAATTCCGCATCTCTGAAACCAACTCATCAATTGAGTGCTTTTCGTAACTTTAGCATACTATTAGTACTCCGGAAGGGTCTTCTGATTATCTGGTTATTGTAGCTCATTTAAATTTGATCAACTTTTTCCCCTCCGTACTGAATTATCATGCATTTTGATTAGTATGTACAACGAATACACATTGGTATCATTTGCCTGTGTTGTTTACGTTACAGAAATCATTTACATTTGGTAACTGAAATGTGACGTGATTTTATGAAGTATTAACAATAATCTGAACTAGAAATTGTGTTTGTGAAACACTGAACACACTGTGAAGCACTATGCCCGCAACCGTATGCTTGCCACTGATAGTGTCAAACTTTAGAATGTCTATGCCTGAAAAGACAGACGTCCCCTAATCTTTACTAAAATATTTGTCATCAATAACTAATATTATACCAAAATCTGCTGCATACACCAAGCAGTGCAGAAGTTGGAAAAAAGCCCAATTCAAACAAGGGCAATAATCCATTAAACTTTTTCGGAATTTGCCAAAAAACTAATCAGGTAATTTACTCCTCATATCACATCAGTGTTCTACATATCAAGGCCATAGCTCAAATAATTTTTGAGATATCTTGCTCACAAGATATTCATCTCATTTATGAAAAGGGGCTTAACTAAAAAAAACGGAGTAACATTCGGAAAAGAAAAAAAAAATACAGTTCAGCTATTTTTTTTCATTAGGAACTCAAGTATATTAATTTTCAAAACCCTATGCCCAGAGGTTCTTGAGCTCAGCAGCTACATGAGTATTAATATCAGGGGAGATGACTATAAAAATATTAACTTATCAAGTACTACTATAATACCAAAAAAATCCGCTTCCCAGACCAAGCGGTGCAAAAGTTGGAAAAAAGCCAAATTCAAACATGGGCCAAACTCCCATCAAACTTTTATGGGCTTCTCCAAAAAGTTAATCAGGTAATCTACTTCTCACTACCAATCAGTATACCAAATATCAAGACCATAGCTCAAATACTTTTTCAGATATCATGCTAACAAGATAATCAACTACAGCACATCATTGGCGGCTGTGCTATAGAACACAATGCTAATAAATGTCGCAAAGAAGACTGTAATGCCAGTTCAGCCTACTAAATGGTCGCATGTTTGGTCACTATTGTGGCAGTTAAGGCTAATAAAAGACACCTGTGGAGAGTAAAGTTTCCTTCAAGACTACTGCAGGACCACATTACAGAGAATAAAACAACTTTCGATTATTACACGGCTTCTGTCAATTCTATGATACCACCGCGTTGGACTCCAACGGACACCGATATTGTATCAAGTCACCATGAGACTGCATATAGGACTGGCTACTATGTCAAGCTAAGAATATTGCTATTAACAGAATAGTTTTAGGCTGCTTAAAGATGACTTTGAAACCAGCATAAATGCCTTTTATGACACAAATATCCGTGTTATACCATTTATTACGGTTACACCTACTCGGTAACGCATGTACCAGCGCAGCTATTACTATTATAGGGCTTCTGTGGACAGCAGGGCAGCATTTAAATCTCCAGGATGACCTCTGTGAACCATAAGGAGCCAGCTGAACGATTTATGTACACACTTGTTTGCAATGAAGGTTTCTGTCAGGATTGCAGACACTTTGGTGTCATCTCAAGCTATACTCGGAGTGCAAAAACTCTAGATACAGTATTATGCCAGCTAAGGTTAGTACAATGTCTGGGAGAATGTAATGCCAGCCAAGGCTTCTGCTTACCACACAAAAAAAAGAATATGAAACCTTTGTGGAGACTGTTTACCAGTTCTGGTAACTACAGGACAGGGCCTCTGTCAATATCGTGGTGCCTGACTACTGATAGACAACAGTAGAGACTACAATATAAACTACAAAACCGCAAGGCATAACATAGTTGCATTTGAAGCCGCAACTAAATTTCTATATGAAGAATACAGTAAACTCATAAACGGCTGAAGCTGCTCGTTATATATTTCTAGTTTATTCGTATTCTTGTACATCCTCTGCAACCATATACTCGGTAACGTATATTATGACAGCGCCATATTCTGTATATATTGAATATGCTATATAATATTAAAACAAGTATTTGTATTCGTATTGCAATATATTATTAATTGATGATTATTAGTTGGTATAAGAAAACACCTACTTTAATAAAAATAAAAAAATATTTCGCATTAATGACCAGTATGTTCTATAAAAGTTTTGGTGACGTAAGCAACATTAATATAATTTCCTCCATGGGGAATCGATATGATTACTGCAAAGGATAACAAACTTTTTAAGCACAATTTCTAGAATTAACATTTCTTTCTATTCCAATGTGTGTTTGGATAAAAATATATAGATATAAATAATTTGGGTAAGAAGGATGCAGTAACGTAGTCAAACTGGAGAATGTGTGTCTCAGTCGCATATACTAAGTATTCAAATAAGTAGTGAAATCACCTGAAATGATAGAAACTATTCTTTTAACAAAATAGCTACTACCGATATACATTCAGTGCTCAAAAGCATGAGTATTATGCACATTTATCACATTCTATTGAATGTCAGTGGGTGGGGTAAGGAAACGTCATCACAAAAAAATCTGCACCACTTTTGGTCCCGGCTTCCACCTTTATTTGAATCCCTCTGGTATTACTATAGCTGGCGCAAATTAACCTGTCTTTCTGACCTTTATACATGAATATGCAAAATAGCACAATTCATTGCGAAATAGGAGACAAAGCTTTTAAGTAGAACCCCACCTATACGTTTTTACGCGATTCAATGACTACCATAACCTGAAGCCACAGGCACTCGACGAAAAATTTGTGAAATTCTCATATATTATGAAATGGTAGTCTGTCTCCCACCTCTCTATCAAATCGACAAAACCAACAATGCGGTTGTGCGCACAGCGCAGACTCAGATCAGCCTCGTCATCCGCCCAGTTTGACCAGACTCTTTGTTAAGTGCTCAAATGGTAGCTAAGGTTCTAAGCTACCTCCATACGGACAGCGAAGACTCTGATCAGACTGGGCGGATGCCCAGGCTGATCTGAGTCTGCGCTGGCCGCACAACCGCATTGTTGGTTTGTCGTGTCGCGACTCAAATATAGGAAACAAAACTGCAAATCATCCATCCATCCATTCCCCTTCTCCCCGCCCAGGCTTTGAATCCTCTTTGATGCGTATGCTTTTGCAGTTGCTTCTATTTGCGATTAAAACTGATTATGTCTTCTGGAATGCATAGCATTATCGGCCCCGAATCAAGTCCTGTTGAGAAATGATAACCAACCCCATGCAGTTGTGTCGACAGTTAACATACAAGACGTCTGTCTATATGTTTATGCAAGTATATCTGGTATACTATTCACAACTGCATGAAGTAATTCATTTTCAGGTGGAAATGCTCGTGAATCATGAAAGGATTGCATATGTGTAAGGCCATGATAAAAATTCTGTTTGCTGCATTCCATCCTGCCTTTGTGGCTTTTCCTTCAGAAAGTTTTGTTTTCGTATGTAGTAATACTTTAATCATAACAATTGACAATTTTAACTTGGGTTACGGCTGCTGAACAGAGTTATGACTGTCAGTGTAGGATTGCTAACAGTGTTGACCTGACCAGGCTGCTCTTTAAGAATGCTTTGATTCGGATCTGCATTCTTTGCAAATGCATTTTAGTCGCAACCACAAAATGTGGCACCCGAAAAAAATTGTTCTTCCAATTTACTAATACAGCTAAGTGTGCATTTGAGGACAACGAATACATTTTTGAAGTTTGGCCTTACGATTGTTTTATTATTCATGCATCCCTATCTGTGAAATCAACTGAACCTTCTAATATATTTAAATTAGGGGTCAAAGAGACAGGTCAATTTGCGCCAGCTATAAGCCCTGGTAACAACAGACATTTTCTACCTTATGGGTTGAAAAAGAATTGTATTTCAGGTTACCGGCCCCTAGACTATGTAAATCCTTATTTCCCTTTTAGTTTTGAAGGCAGAACATAGGATCTGATTATACTGGTTCCCGATAATTACTTATCTATATTTTATCGTACCTGCAGTAGATTAGAAAGAGCTGCATTACATCACTAATTTCGCCACACAGATCTCAAAACGCAGATTGCATGAGTAAGTCTTACAAAAAGCACTAACTCTGACAACAAGATCGAATTAAACGTAAAACATTAAACACCTACTTTCATCTTCTTTCATTTTTTTAAATACCGGGGCTAGCATTAACATTACAAACCATATATCAAAACAGTCAAAGCGACAAACAACACATGAAACAACTAAGAAGAAGAACCAAAACAGAAGTGCCCCCTTGGACGGCCAGCGATGAAATTACTTGGGGGCTTAACCGGTTTGCGGTCGAGCCCTTGGTCCTGCTTTGGTTCATCAGACACTTAATTTGTCGGTATGCGTGATAGATTCCTTACTCATAAGTGTAATATCTCAGGAACATAGAAATCAAAATTAAAACTAAGAGAAAACAAACATGAAATCTCACAGAAATAGTAACACTGAAATTCTGGATGGGCCCGATCCAAGACGTCCCGGAACGGGTGGTCGGCGCCAGTGAAAGGAAATGGATCGGACCGCAGGCGTTGTCAAGTCCAAATTCTTTTTAATTCTTTTCAGTCAGTAGTAGTACAGTATTTAGGGTAACTGTGGTAATAAAACACTTACGGAAAATGTGGCTTATTAGTAACACTCGGACAACTGATGAGATCAGATTTTGTTTGGAGGTACTATTGTTAATACAGTATGTGCACATAGGCTGAGTTCTGGCTTTTGATACTTGTGGGTGAAACATTTTTAGTTTTAGGAATGTCTTTTTCACGCATTATAACTTTCCTTTAGACTCAGTTTTTGTTCCTAAATTGTTTAAGGTGAGGTGGGAGTAATTCAGCGCCGCCGTGCGGCAGTTTCTGTCGCCACGTTACGTAATGACGTCAAACGTTCCGTTTGAGAAAAAACAAGATGGCGTCAACATTATCCGCTTCTGTAATCACTCCATGATCTGCTCACTAAATGTCAGGAGGCTGAGCGCTGGGTAAGATTTAAAGGAAATACATAGTACCGTATGGAAGAAACTGAAAAAAAAGGATAACTAAAGTTTTTCATGGGGGAAGATAACCAGCGGAAAAGCTGTTCTCTGACAGTTTCTCACCAGCTTGTTAGACGGAGTTCGCAACTCCTGAGTTGCAACGATTTTATTACAAATTTCATACGACAACTAAGCCTTGTGAATTTGAATCCAGAATCGGACAATGAGTAGTCAGGTCACTGTCTACACTTCGCCCACGCACTTTAGAGTTAACATGATAGCAGCCATAGACAGGCGTTATCATGGATGGATGGATGGCTTGGGATTTTACGTCCTTACAAGTATTCTAGTCATATCAGGACAATGGGATGGTGATAATGAAAGGATTTGCGCTATGGAATCCCGTTTACGGTTGGAAAGATTTCCGCCTCGGCCTCCCACGGGTCTCGAACCTGGGACCACTAGAAACTGTGTCCATTTACGTTTGAGCAAATCCATTTGCTCAAACTGGCTCTATGCTTTTGGATAAGAATAAAAATGTTCGGACACAGATTTTATCATTGAAGTGTTATCCAAAATTCGGATAAACAAAACTTCTAATAAATTGGGCGATCATTAACATAGAACTTTTATCCAAAATTTGGATAAAACTACATGCTTTATGGCATAAAGTTAATTGTGTCCAGTCACTGACACATTGAATGAAATTCTTGTTCGAAAATCAACTGTGAAAGCCGTGAAAGTTTTATCCAAAATTTGGATAAAACCTTGCAGAAGAGACACTACCTATACTTTCATTGATTATATCGATTTCTCACTAGACTATTGCTATAGCTTGCCGTTATCCAAATTTTGGATAACAATCAAACCAGCGGGGACAAAGAAACACCCTGTCTTGACCTACACTGCATCCAAACACAGAACCTAAAGTTTTATCCAAAATTTGGATTAATTATTCTGCAAGGAAAGCAATACACCAATTATTCAGTAATGTATTCATTTTATCCAAAATTTGGATAAAATCAAACTAGCTAGGAGAAATGATATTCCTGCCTTGAAATACTCTGTACCAAAGCACAGCCGTAAGTCTTATCCAAAATTTGGATAAATCACCTTACAAATCATTTGTTGAAAATTCGCATCGGTTATCATAGCAGTTTTGAGGCTTGAATAGCCGAAACCGCGGTATGGCCCAACTTCTTACTTATGAATGTTTTCTTTGCTCTTAAAGGATCTAAACTTTTATCATTATTTACTATCACTGCAGCTGGATGTTGTGCCGTGTGGCGGCCGTAAAAAGTCTCCCCGCACTCATCTATAGTGCAGATTATATTTTCCTTTTGGTCCTTTGAGATCATGGAATATATTCTGAGAAGTCAGAAATGATCATACGTTTAGATTCATTTTCTAAACAAATTTGAAATATTTTGGTATTTTTCGACTTATATCAGTCTTTGAGACGACTGCCATGTTAAAACTGCAAATTTACTGTTTTTTTCCTCTGGCTCCTTGTGCCAGATTTAAAGGGTCACTGATGAGGCTTGAATAGCCGAAACCGCGGTATGGCCCAACTTCTTACTTATGAATGTTTTCTTTGCTCTTAAAGGATCTAAACTTTTATCATTATTTATCAAAATTTAGCTACCTCAATGCTTTTTTGCCAACAACTGTCATCAACATGACTGTATCAAAGCACAGACGCATAACACGGACAAGACTGTTGTACGAAAAATAACTACTAGAGGCTTATTCTTATAATAGTTTTGATAGTCAATTACAAACTGAATGGCTACTGTAATAACAATTATTATCATACAACAGTTTCTTTTCTGTATGAATTCTTTGTCAAGAGTTGTTTGGCATGAATATAGTGACTTATAATGGGAATATACAATGCGTGCATTGTAAATAACTTAGGATTATCAGTAAATGCAGTAATAACAAAATGATTTCTTCTGCATAAGACATACTTTGGTAGTCATATCAGTAGCTCGATTAAAATAATTCTCTTTTGACAGTGCTAGAAGAAAACTCTCCTTTTTTAAAATCTCATTCTTAGTTTTTGTGCCTAGATTTCTCTACAGAAATTGTTAGAATGTGTCCTTAAAATTCATAGCTGCATCCAAGATTTCATAGCATATTTTTGGAGTTCGGGTGCATTAATTCAGAATCCTGGCACTGTTGTTTCCTTTCGTCGTTCTGTCGTGCAACCTGAAAAAAACAAAATATACCATTTTGTAAAAAAAATGAAATTGGTGTTTTATATTTTTTAGACCTTTCAGCTGTGCATAATATTTAATCCTAAAGTAATAGCCGACAGCGCTTTGTAATTTTCAGTGTCTTACAGTATTAACTACATTTCTTTTTATTCTACTTACTTGTCTCAAGTTGCAATGCCAAGGGCGGGACTGTTTTGTTTTTAAGGTGGTGATTTTTGGTATATACAAAAAATCTGAATAAAACCGTAAAACATTTAACATATCTCCCTGAAAATTAGCAGGTTTCTTATTTTTGTTGTTCTCTACAGTGTAGAATACAAAAAAATAGAGGGACAAGCTGTTTAAAAAGTGTTTTTACATAGAAAGATCAAAGGGTTATTTTCTGCACAGAAATCTAAAAACTGAAATTCATTGATGAAATTGTACTTAGCTCTGAAGGTATTCTAATGCATTAAAAAGAACGTCCTAGCAATTATTTGTTCCAGCTCTGTCTCAAATTGTAAGCTAGACCAGGTAAAAACAGTAACTTTTTTCTCAAATGTCTGACCATGTATATAGTACATGTATAATGGTTGCAATCAGTAAATACAGGTAGGGCAGTTATACCTGTATCATTCCTACTGATTTGGATGACAATAGGGCAAGGGCCAACTGTGCTTACAGTAGGTGCGGGTGGGGGTTGTTTGGACATTTTTTCTCTCATCTATCATTTCTGTCTTTCTCCCTCTCTTCGGGAGACGGCCTGATATAGACTGAAATACCGTCTCAAAGGGCCGTTAAACCAAAAACAACCAAACCAATACCTGTTTCATACTCACAGTATCAATATACATTACTCTACTGTGTATTTCAGACAAATATTTGGACACAGGCTACATCTTTATTTGTCTGCACAGCCTGATAATGTGCCAAAAAATGGAAAAAAAATTGCCATGATGCTCTTCTTAATGCATTAATTTGTGTTCAGACCTAAGTTCATTTTGAATAATGATGTCACTTTTTAGATTTTTGCGCACAAAATTACCCTTTGGCCTTTTTTTGTATAAATTCTTTTTAATTTCAACAAGTCCTGCATTTTGGGATTCTGAATTGTAAAAATCAACATAAAGAGGGCATCTGCTAAGTTTTGGGAAGATCTGTTGTATTTTCAGCATTTTATGCAGATTTATATCTTTGCCCCAAATCAGAGATAATCACCACCTTAATAAACATATTTAAGTTAAAGTCTCCATAGTCCTATCAGCGGTAAAAATGCCTAAACGCAAATCACTGTAAAAAGCGGTTCAACCTTCAGGTCTGGTAATAAAATGAGGATTGGTGTGCAAATATTTAGTCATACAGCTGGCAAAAAGTAGAGAAAACAATTTTTGAAAAATAACAAATAGGTCTACAAAATATAATTTCCTGTTCTGGTTTCCCGTCTAGCAATGCTATTTAACTTAGGCGGAATAGTGATTGGGACCTGTACATTGTATTTTTACCATTTTGTGAAATCGAAAGTAGGTCATTTTAGTTGCCAACTAAAATGACCCAAATAGGTTTTCAACCCCTTTTTATGTGATACTCAAGGATGTTTTATTTGTTGAAAGTTGGCTAATCACGGTCATTTACAAGTACGAAACTACAGTGAGAAGCTTGCAGCGATACCTCATGATAAAATTTTTCATGCTGATAGAGCGATGGGGCCTTTAAGAGTTAAGGGTATTTAAGTTTTACAAGGATGGCATGCCAGTTAGCATAACCTTCATGAGCTGAAATTCAGTAATCATTGTGTTCATTATCAAAATTATTTAGACAAACTGCTGTTCGGTTAATTTCGCAAATGTTTATGCTGAATTACTTTAGCTTCTCGAAGACTTTAGACGGACAATGGGCGTATAAAACATAATTTGTTGTCACTATGATACGAGATGACAGAAAATGTAACAATCGTGACATACTAAAGGACAAATAAATTTTCCTTTCGACGCAGTTTATATGTAGAACTATTGAAAATAAATATTATTACCAGTCAGTGAAATAGACATAGCATAATAAATCAAATGAACCTATTTCTAATGACAATAGAAAGAAGATTCCAAAAGTTAAGCGTTTATATTCAGAAAAGCGTTTAAACTAACACAAAACATTATGAAAAATTGTAAGATGGTCTGGAATTCCACATGCATAGGAAGGATAGCTCTTGCAGTATCTTACTCTTTCTTTAATATATGTTTTGTGTAGGAAGTATAAAAAGCCTCCACATTTAAAAGTACAGACATATGGTATTACCTTAATATATACTTTATATAATTGCTTATTGCATCATAGCATTATCTATATAGTTTAACTATCATTAAATCCAAGACAACCAATCAACCAAGCACTCATTATGCAGGTATGTTATGGGGAATGGCTGCGTGTTTCACTGTATTTCCTCATTAATGCAGGCCCCATTGCTCTATCAGCATGAACAATTTTGTCATGAGATATCGCTGCAAACTTCTTACTATAGTTTCGTCATTGTAAATGACCGTGATTAGCCAGCTTTAAACAAATAAAACACCCGTCAGTTTCACATAAAAAGGTTTTGAAAACTTATTTGGGTTATTTTAGTTGGCAACTAAAATGACCTACTTTCGATTTCATAAAATCGTAAAAATACAATGTACAGGCGTGGAGTCCCAATCACTATCCCGCATATGTTCATATAGCCTTGCTAGAGGGGAAACCAGAACAGGAAATTGTATTTTGTGAAGCGATTTGTTATTTTTTAAAAACTTGTTTTCTCTACTTTTTGTGAGGGGGGTCAGGTGATGGGATGGTGCTGCGTGTAACTTCCAGTGCCAGGGCGTCCTACGGATTAGGGTAATAGTAGGGCAAGGGCCTACTGTGCTTGCAGTAAGGTGCGGGTGGGGGTTGTTTGGACATTTTCTCTCCTCTATCCTTTCTCTCTTCTTTCTCCCTCTCTCTGGGAGACGGCCCAATAGAGATTGAAATACTGTCTCAAAGGGCCGTTAAACCGAAACCGAAAACAATTAATCTTTACTTTTTGCTTGTTATATAACTCAATATATGCACACCAACCCGCATTTTATTACCAAACGTGAAGGTTGAATTTAGCCGTTTTTACCGCTGATAGGACTATGTAGACTTTAAAAACAGTCAAGCAATAAAACTTAAAGAATCTGCATGCCTTGCGTGTTTGTGACAGAGCTTTGCATACTACAATTAACTGCAACAAAGGATTGAATTTTTCGCACATAGTGAATCAACTGTAAAAGATATGCAATAAAAAGAACGGCCATAAAGGCCCAATATCTGAAATGATCATTTATTTTGAAATTTTTAACTTACACCCAGTGATCGAAAACCTGACATGTTGAAAACAAAATTTGGGCGTTTATTTCAGGTTCCAAGAAAGTACAGAATTTTATTGACTTATTTTGGACACAGAATCATGTCGGATCGTCTTGTTGGAAAACTGTACATGTTAAATAATTTCCGTAGATTTTACGATTGAATACCTGACAACCAGCTGCCTGTCCATTCCCGTTATTTTAACAGGCATCTGCCTACAGAACATGTTTTTGAAATCACGATATAGTAGAGTTACGTAAACTGACCGTACTCGAGAATACTTTGATAGTGTCGAAGAGCTGTGACCAAAACAATATGTCTTATTATACTCTACTCTGCGTGACGATTCCTGCGCCTGTTTACGGGCGCCCGTAAAAATAACGGGTAAAGGACTGGCAGCTGGTTGCCAGGTATTCTACCATAAAATCGACGTTTTTTTAACGTGTACCATAGTTATCTGGTCAAACTTACAATAAATGAAATTTTCACAGTTTTTTCATACTTTTTACTTCTATGGCCTTTGCAAACTAACTATTATTCGGGCTGCGGGAAGCAGCAATCAAAGATTTTTCATATAAGATACATATTTAAAAGTAAATATTTAAGTTCTGAATTGTTAGATCCTTTGGGGGCAAGGAATACACCCAAGAAATGAAAATAGCACACTCGGTTTAATTGAATCTTTCAAGACCAGTAATGCTATATGCAACACTGGAATGGCCCTGGCTGAAGCGGAACTCTAGTTTCAAAATGACTTAATATGAACTCAATATTCCCAAAGGACCAGAAAGAAATAATCTGCACTATGATGATGTACGGGGAGACGTATAAGGCCGACAGAAAAGAAAAATTAAACATGGGTCCAACTTTTTTCAAGGTCTGTCTCCAATATATTCATCCTACCATCAGTGGTTTTCCTAGGATATTTGGGAACAAACTATCAAATATTGTTTTCAAGAAAATGAGGTTAACACTGTAAGTGCAAGGCCGACAGACCTGAAAATTTACGCGTCCACTAGTTTTTTAATGAAATATCAATGCCCCAGCAGTTACGATTTTTACAAGATAGTAATATTATTTACGCATATATAGGCAGCTGAGCCAAAACGAAGCTGGGGACATTAAAAGGAAGACGATGTCTGGGGAATACTGTGTCTCGCCCGGAGCGCATTCAATTTGTCACAAATTGGAGCCAAACCAGAAAACGCAACGCAAAGTTTATGCCGCCGTCGACGACACCAGAAAAGTAATAACTATGGTTCGTTTCTGCTAGCTGCAGGCGAGAGAAAAGTCGAACATAAGCAATATAACTTAGGAATTTAGTTTACAAAGTAGTTTTTATTATGTAATACCTATCATACCCATAACACTCGAATACAAACAGACCCTTTCAATACCAGCCCTGACACGTCCGATTCCAAGCCGCTAAAAATGGCTATATTTGTAACCATGCCAGAGTTCGAGAAAAACGCACTAACATAAACCTTAATATGTCTGCTTCAAAAGCTTGAAATATTTATAGATAATAGTTTTATAAAATTTGGAATAACAATCATTTTAAAGCCATCTCGTAACAATTAGAAAAATTAGAAATGACGTATTTTATGACGTTACTTAGATAAGATGAAGGACGATGTCGCGTACGCTTTGTTAGACATGAGTAGCATAGCATATTTGCTTACCTACTGACAGTTGATTATTTTCGCTGGTTTAAATGAAATGTTTTTTCTTTGCTTCCTTCAGATTAGAATAAGGGAGTTTCTGTGAAGCGCTACTGATTCAAATGACGTCAACGTTAATCCCTTTCTATCAGGATGCAAAGGGTAAACTACCAATACAAAACAAAACAGATAATAGCGAGGCGAGAATACAATAATTTGGCCGAAAATTGTAACTGCCAAATACGGAGACATCGGGCGAAGGTATCACATGCCGAAATGTGGCTTTACCGCCTATGAAGTATACATCCGCAAAGAAATAATGTACATATACGATTGTAGAAATGTTTATGTTTTTCAATTGTAAGAAATGTTTCACGTATTAATTAAGATACACAGCTTTTTGTGCAAAGAAGCATTCGATTGAAAGTATCAATGTAATCACAATGCATATTATGTACGACGCAATGAACGAAGAAATGGATATGCATGAATTTATTTACATATTGTTTTAGAGTTTATCACTACAAGTAATACTGCACACTTTACAAAGGAATGTTTTGATATTATATCCATACTAATTTCAATAAATGTAACTAGCATTTTTAAGTTTACAAAAAAGAATAATGGTTACAAATATATGTAAATCTTCTAACATTTCGATCGAAAAAAGAAAAAAAAGTAACCACGGCTAAAGCCTTGCCAGGAGTTCTTTACAAATGCAAACCGATTCAGATAACAAAACAGACAAACAATTTTAAGTTTATTTTAGATTCTTTGCATCCCATGAAGTTTTAGCGTTAATGTATATAACGTTTCTCTTTCTTTCTCTTTTTTTTTGTTCTTCAGTATATATGTATGTATAAAAAATAGAGAAGATAAAATAAAATCACAGTTCTTAGCTTCTTACAAATACTGTGGGCCGATTGGTCAACACCTTTAGATGCTAAAACCACTCAGGGAAGTCGAAATTTGTTACAGACAAATAATGCTTTATGGCCCTCGAGAATTCAATTGGCCGTCAGTATACTTTGATCTCTGTGGCCAATCAGATGAAAATAAATATGAAAGGTCTGAAATGGCCTCGGTCGTTAATCTTAGTCCTAGATCGCTTCAAGAATAAAGCCATAAACATGTCAGTAATAATTAAAATTGGTTTTAGCCACTGTTAATAGCGACAGAATTTGAAGGCTCATCAATTATGAAAACATGGAGCAGTAAAATATGTTCTATAAAAGGCTTATCCTTTGGAAGCAAGGATCACATCAAAGAACTGAAAGGACAAGGTGCGCTAAGGACGGTTTTCGGCCTATCCTTAGTTTTTGGTAAAAAATTTATGAGCTGTTATATAGAGTCTAACTAGATGAAAAACGAAAAAATTGAATGAATATCTTATTCCATCTTTCAGAGAGAACGATTTTAATGCGTCAGGGGTTCAAAGATTTTCGGTGACGTTTCTGTCGCTTAACGTGACGTCGCGCGAATCACAACGTTATTCCGTGTCTTGCTGTTCTAAGTAAATGACATGTATTGTTTATATTGTTAAACTGTTAGAAATTGATGTTGTCTTTATTCCTAACAGACACCATTGTCGCGCAATATTTCTCTATAGAAATGTTTGCCATCATAGAAAACGTGAAACAGGCATATTTTAATAATTCGTATTGCAAATAGCTATACAGGCCCGGATCCAGACCATAACATACTGGTGGGGCTCTGGATAACTGATTACTGGCGGGGCTGAGAGGTGCCGAGAGCCGAGATATATTTGGGAAGTGGGAGGGGAAGGGGTGGTTGGGTGGAGGGGAGGGGGTGAGGCTTGAAAATATATGACATAATAAGGGATCCATTTGATGAGAATTTTTGGTGTCTTTTTGCCTTGAAATATATCTTGTGAGATCTCATTAGAATCGCCTCACCGAGGCGATTCTAATGATATATCACAAAATATATTTTAATCTTACCGGGCCCAGGTGGCGGGGCTGAAGCCCCAGAGCCCACCCCCTGGATCCGGGGCTGGCTATAATACATTTGGTAAGCAGTGCAAGCTTCTTGTGCTAACGCTACCGCTTTCACATCGTAAACGAGTTACATTGCACAAGTATCGTACCACGGTCTCGATATGATGTTTTTTAAACTTGAGCCGATCGTTAATCGAAGATGGGCGCAAAAATGGAGATCCCGGGCAAAATATTCCCGAGAACTTGGTTTTCTCACTTGTGCCCCGGCCAAGGCTCGAACTAACAGCGGTGAAACACCTGATGTTTAAGAGTATACGCGCTCTTATTCATTAGGCAACTGAGACCCGTGTCTCGATATGACTGAAACTGTTGAAAGGGACGTTTAAATCAATGTCATAGAAAGAAACACGGTAAACGTAAAAAAGCAAGGTGAGGGAAAAACAAGGCGAGGGAAGGAAAAGTTAAAATGCTTTAAAATGTAAAGAAAAAAAAAACATAATGAAAATAAAAAGAAAATTATTTTGTTTTTCGCCTCAGTTCTATACTATTCTGATGTCCGATATTAAAAAGAAAAAACGCATTTTATCACTTGTTTTCAGAGTAAATTACAGCTGGTCAGGATATAATTTTTGTCATGCCACCATAGGACTCCTAATTCCGATGCACGCAAACTGCCATATGTACCTCATTCAATGGCGGTCGGTATTATTCTTTTGAAATCCGGCACCGAATTAATTGTTCCAGTTTTTAACTCATTTTCATCAGACACAATGTGTTACAATGTGTGATTCAGGTATCAAGACACCAGTTATTGTTGCTTCCAATTGAAAGAACAAGGTAGATGATGACCAGACAGTTCATTCCAAGGTCTATGTCGCCGCTATCATTACACAGCAGAAGACAAAATAGAAAACGTTTGCAAAAGCAATATATATACATATTTTCATTTTAATCAGATAAACTTCTTGAATAAATAATGCAGATACAAATGAGCCGCGTCGCTAAAAGATAATCTTACGAGACATGCAAACTACACACGCCTAGACCAGCCTGCTTACATGCATGTCCAGTCAGGGCATGTACTTTATTATTACATGTAAGCATAGTTTGCAATTTTGAATTTTGAACATTGAACAGCTTGCGCATGTATGTCTGGGCATGCGAACGCAGCTATAACTTCTCGTATGTGCGACACTGCTTGAATACAACTGCATAGAATAACACACTTGCCCTGCGCAAAGGAAACATGTGGAATTCGAATAACCACAACAGCAGCTTGATCAGGACCTCCAGTGTTTAACCAGATAATACATGTATGCAAACTTTACAGACTCGGATCAGATTGTTTGACAAGAGAAGCTTCTTTAGGGTATGTATTGCAAATAAAGTACAATGAGTTATTGCATACACAAGTATGGACAGCATGACACAGCCACTGCCTGGACAGTTAGCTAGAAAGCATAGCAGACCCGGATCAGAGAGGCTCGATCAAATTCCATATTGTCTGGTTATACATATTGTGTCCGAATATCAAGGGCATAAAATTATCGGGTAAACAATAAGAAGATATACAACACAGGGTATAATCGATTCCGCCAATTTTCGCTTCCTGCAGAGACTGTACATCTTATTTGGCTTCCGCTGAGACTGTCCGCGAACTCTTGCTTCCTGCCGAGACTTCTGTACATGATAAATGGCTTCCTGCAGAGACTGTCCGCGTGATTCTGCTTTCTGCCGAGGCTCTCGGCAGGAAGCAGAATCACGCGGACAGTCTCGGCAGGAAGTCATTTTTCGAGGACATAAGTCTCTGCAGGAAGCAAGAGTTCGCGGACAGTCTCGGCGGAAGCCAGATATGATGTACAGTCTCTGCAGGAAGCGAAAATTGGCGGAATCGATTATACCCTGTGAATAAGAAGATATACACTTACATTAATTACAAACCTCGTTGCAAGCATTGGGCAAACAGTGCAGACACTGATCACATTCAAGGGCGTATTTCCCTTTACGCAAATACGCAGGTGCGTATTGAAATTTTGTCAACCTGACAAAATTTCAACGCACACCTGCGTATTTTCATGCTGAAATGTTGTTAATTGGGCATGATTTTAATACTAACTGCCAACAGACACGCAAATTCGAAATATCTTAGCGGCTTAACCCCCTAGTATTGCCCCCAATGAGTATAAAACATGGTTGTGCGTACTGTGTTATTGCCCCTAGCTACGCCCCTGACATCGGTACAAAAATGTGCACTAAATGAAAAATTAAATAGAGAGAGAGAGAGAGAGAGAGAGAGAGAGAGAGAGAGAGAGAGAGAGAGGTGGGTATTGATACTTCATATGCAAACACATTGTTGGATGTTGTGGAGATTGTTTTAACCTGTTTCAAACCAGATAACAAATAATAATCACGTGTCATGAAAGCGAAAGTAGAAACGTTAAAAACGTTAATGTTCGGACAGATATTTTGCTCCGTGTTAACGCACAATGTTTGCCAAAGAAACTATATGACCACCACCGCTAAATATGTATGAACTGGCTAATGGAAATTCCAGTATGAGGCAATGCGACTAGAGCAAACGCAAGTCAGCTTGCACATCCAAGTAGTCCGACCAACCCTTTGCGGTTCCCATGATCCTTCAGCAGGCTTGGCAGAGAGATGAACGAAGACACTGAGCGTGATTACGCAAACTAATTTGAATTCGCTATTCTTATTACGACCAAGTATTGAGAAAAATATGTCATACAAAGCAATACGAGTGCAAATGGTGAAAACAATCTTCCATTATTATTATTATTATTAGTAGTAGTAGTAGTAGGAGTTTATTCAGTCTCATCATCACGGTGTTAATAATTTTGCTACACATGCTGTCGACCGAAACGGTACTGACTTTGAATTAAGGGCCATAACTTCATTATTTATGACTGCAAAACAATTTGAGCCGCGACACGAGAAAACCAACAATGTGGTCGTGCGCCCAGCGCAGACTCAGATCAGCCTGGGCATCCGCCCAGTCTGATCAGAGTCTCCACTGTCCGCATGGAGGTAGATTAGACCCTTAGCTACCATTTAAGCGCTTAGCGAAGAGGCTGATCAGACTGGGCAGATGCCCAGGCTGATCTGAGTCTGCGCTGGGCGCACAACCACATTGTTGGTTTTCTCGTGTCGCGGCTCATTTGTGTTTGTGTTTTCACTGAGCTAGATGTTTGCCAAAATGGCATTATTAATATGTCTCCACAGCCATTAACACGAGGCCCAGTATTCAAAATAAAAAACTGTATACTTTTTATTGCCTCCGAGTATAAATTTAAAGTTTCATGAAAATCCGTTCAATGGTTACTTAGTTATAGCTTCGGACGGACGGAAGGACGGACAGACATGGAGAAAACTATATCCCTTCGCCTTTGGAGGGAAAAACATGAACACGCATGCTTCAGCGATGTGTGGACAACAGCTATGACTCGATGGGCCGTACCCGCCGGCACATGACGTCGAAATGATGTCGTACTGACGTCGATGCGACGTCATAACGTCGCATCTACGTCAATACGACGTCATTTCGACGTCATGTGCCCGCTGGGTAAAGTCAACACCGGAATCTGAAGGAAAAGCAAGACACTGGGAAATGGCAGGACCGAGCCGTTTGCCCAATGAAACGGCGGGCAAATGTATACCTAAGGACAAAAGCTCTGCACAGATGTTAAACATCCGTGCAGAACTTTTGTCTTTAAGTACATGTATATGAACATCGCGTGCCCCTGTGCTAATCTCATACGGTTATCCCCCTTAGGATAATCAGTGACCGGCGCCGAGTGAAAACGGATAGGCGATTTGTGACCAGTAAATTAGCATGCGCATCTGTTTATACGTATCCAGGGGCGTAACTAGGGGCAATTTCATAATACGTACAACCATGTTTTATTCTCTACTTTTTGAAGGGAAAGCTAGTATTTCAGCCACTTTGGTAATTGGTATTGAAATCTGGTCTAATTTATAAATTTTCAGCATGCAAATTTGCAGGTGCGTTTTGAAATTTTGTCAATTTTGACAAAATTTCAATACGCACTTGCGTATTTGCCGTATACGTAGCTACGCCCTTGCGTATCTGTTTGCACTTATCAAATTTTAGATTCCCGAGTATTCTTAGAGATATGCAGATTCGCGACAGGTTAATCTGGTGATCTGAATCCATTCTGTTTGTGCGTTCTATCAGTTTCACATAGGGCTTCAGACAAGCAACAACAACAACAGGAACATAAAAATATAACAACGTCGCCGAACTAATACTATAAATCCAGTCATTATTCATCAGATGGATACGATGGCCCAATTGGCTCATTTTTCATTTCCATACTATTTCACAATTCCGAATTCCGAATTCTGAATTCTGAATTCTGAATTCCGAAATTCATAGAACAAACTGGACGCTTGATTATTCTTACATATTTCATATCGTCAAACCTTTTTCAAGCGTTTACTATGTTCTACGAATTTCGGAATTCGGAATTCAGATATATATGCGAAAAGGGAAGACTCTGATTAGATTGTGAAGATGCGCAAGCTGATCTGAGTAATCCCTGTACTCAAGCAAGGTCACATACAGAAATGACCGTTTCCAAAACTGTGGGTTGTGCTAGGACAGAGAGTCTCTCTCTCTCTGTGTCTGTCTCTGTGTCTGTCTGTCTGTCTGTCTCTCTCTCTCTTTCTCTCTCTCTCTCTCTCTCTCTAGTCTAAGTCACATTTAAGGATTAGCATCATATGAGCCGCGACACGACAAAACCAACAAAGCGGCATGTGCGCCCAGTGGAGTTTCAGATCAGTCTTCGCGATCCGCAGGGAGGTACCTTAGACCCATAGCTTCCCCGTAAGTGCCTAGCGAAGAGTTTGATCAGAATGGGCGCATTCCCAGGCTGATCTGTCTGCGCTGGGCGAACAACTACTTTGTTGGTGTTCTCGTGTCGCCGCTCATATTTAAGCAATCATCCATATCATGCAGAGGTTTGACAAAATGTTAAGAGCCATTATCATCAAGCGTTAAGTATGTTCTACGAATTTCGGAATTCGGAATTCAGAATTCAGAATTCGGAATTGTGAAATAGTATGGAAATGAAAAATGAGCCAATTGGGCCATCGTAGACGGATAATTGGATAAATGAATTGTGTTTCATAAACGTTTCAACAGTTTTCATTCCTATCAGACCGATGGTTGAATGGGCGAATGATGACGGGGATGACACAGCGCAGAGGTTACACGGCATGGGTCTGAATTCGGATGATTATACTTCAAACTAAACCATTATTTTATTTGTCCGACGTTGGTCTGATTTAAAACCCATGCACGACCTCTGGATTATTATCTCAGAATCATACAAATGCCGCAGACGGTAATGGGCAAGCTTGCGATTACTTATAAATATAAACCACACTGCATGTACAAAGTGGAAGGACCCTGATTGTCTGCGCATCCGGGCATTTTGACAAGCACGTTCCCTTTTGAATAAACGGTCTAGGAATCTTGCGACAAGTAAATATTCTGACCAGTTTGCGCAAAAGCGCAGGCTGATTTCTGTGTGTCCATCTTTTAAAGTCTCCATAGTCCTATCAGCGGTAAAAATGCCTAAACGCAAATCATTGTAAAAAGCGGTTCAACCTTCAGGTCTGGTAATAAAATGAGGATTGGTGTGCAAATATTTAGTCATACAGCTGGCAAAAAGTAGAGAAAACAATTTTTGAAAAATAACAAATAGCTCCACAAAATATAATTTCCTGTTCTGGTTTCCCGTCTAGCAATGCTATTTAACTTAGGCGGAATAGTGATTGGGACTCCACACCTGTACATTGTATTTTTACCATTTTGTGAAATCGAAAGTAGGTCATTTTAGTTGCCAACTAAAATGACCCAAATAGGTTTTCAAACCCTTTTTATGTGATACTCAAGGATGTTTTATTTGTTGAAAGTTGGCTAATCACGGTCATTTACAAGTACGAAACTACAGTGAGAAGCTTGCAGCGATACCTCATGATAAAATTTTTCATGCTGATAGAGCGAAGGGGCCTTTAAGGTCCATTTTCACGCGATGTCAATCAAATTCGCGCGGATATTATTAGCCTCAAAGATTCGCGTTGTGCATAGAGTTAAAAATTGAACAATCAAACCTTTAAAACCGATCTCCATATACAGTTTGGTGAATACTTTCTGTCTCTCTCGCTCCTCTCTTTCTCTCTTGCCGAACCCCAACCCAACTCGCTCATCCTCTCAAAGGAGACCCGGTAGCTAGGTTAAGCGCTGGCCTACTGATCTAGCGGTCCAGGGTTCGAGCCCCGCTGGAGGCAGAAAATAATTCCAATTGTAATCGAGGTTCCATTGCACACAGCCTTTCGCTATCACCCTACCATCGTCCTAATATGACTGAAATACCGTTGAAAGGGACGTAGATCGCAAGTCATCCATCCTTCCTCTCAAAGCATACTAATCAAATTAATGGTACATGCAAGCACGCAGTATCATTATGCAGTCCGGTCACGATATCTGCAAAGCGTTTACGAATACCGCTTTTGCTCCGTATATACTCTTATACACTCGGTAACATTTCTAGGAGGCAAATAAAAAATGTGAAATGATACTTGATGACTTGACTGGGCACGACATGTAGACTTGATGAAGACACCGTGCTCTTTGCTCATTTCTGTTACTGGTGTTGTTTTCATTAAATTCTTCCGACATGATGATGCTCAAACAACGAAATTGATGTTCAATATATACTCGTCAAAACAAATTCCGCCGCAATTTTAATTGTGATATTGACGATTTTAAATTTATCATTGTCAAATTATTTTGCTTTTAATTAGTTGCCACAACATTTGTCCACGGAAAACTTTTTAATGTCTCAGTTTCCTGTTTTCGTGTACATAGTTACCTCGCATAACTAGTAAACCATAGAAACTGCGAGTAGGCGCTTACTGCGCATGCGCAATACCGTTCTGTTTTTCTCGTTTAATTCTCGAGAAACCGTACATTCTAGAAACATCTAAATCAAATCTGAAAAAAACTTTCAAATGGCGAACATTGCATCTTAAAGTGTGCGAGACTGTAAATTACCTCCCTTTGAATCAAAACTATAGGAAATTTGATTTTCAGATTATGGGCTTATCAGCCACAAATTTTAGTTTTGCTTTTCTGCACATGTGAAAACGTTTCTTTGCAACATTTTTAAATGAGAATGCATCAGTTTACTGCAAAATTATGTCAGGCATGCAGTTTTGAAATGTTTATGACAATGCCACTGCAACTTTAGGAAGTTTGGCTTTTCTGCCTAAATGATGAAATTTAGAAGTAAGAAGTTATCGTGAAAATCGTTTTGAATTCCGATTTTCTTCTTTATATGAAACATCTGGAATCCAAAAAAAATGTGTCTAAGAAATACAGATCAGAAAATGAGAGTAAAATTAAAAGAAAAGGCCATTTATTTTCATGAGAAATCTCGGGAAATTAGAAATGACCCCCACTAAAAATGAAAGCTGCGCAAACTCTCGATTTACATTAAAATTTTGAAACCTGTCTGTCTAGCAATATAAAAAGGTCATATCAGTACTACAATGTCTCTTTAAGCTCATTCAGCATGGTACCTTTTCAGAAAAAGATGCTAAAGTAAATGCGGCGGAACTTATTTTGACTAGTATACATGTTTTCATAGGTTTTTTGGCATTGTTTGGACCAATTATTGATTAAAATGTTAGAAACAAACGGTTAAACCTACAATTTTACAGCAGCTGCAGACAAAAAACGTAAAATTAAAAAAATGATCGCATGCGTGTACCAAGTAGAACTTTTGACAATCTGTCGGCTACTCTCTTTCGACCATCTGTACAAAAAATCGAGTTGGTACAGCCATGCGGTCATATTTTTATTTTGCAAAACGTAACTGAATTTGTTCATTTTCTTGCAAAACACCGCAAACATAGCGTCTTTGACGTTGCAAAATGACGTCATGTTACGTACTGACGTCATTTTTGTGTGCGCATGCGATAGTCCTTATGTTGTTACGTTCGCCGACGGTGGTGGTAATTGGCTGTGTCGAGTTTCATTTTTTCCGAAATTTTAGGCCGCTGGCAATACACTAGCGCACCTTGTCCTTTGGAGGAAATGCCATAGCCTGGCCGAAACATATTGTGCCAGTGAAACAGTAAATACCCAGATCAGTCTATCGGATCACTCTTTCATATCTGTTGACCCTTTTTGAGCTACTGAGTGAAAGTAGAGAACAGGTCAGTTTGTAAATTTGTGAAAATTGATAGCACAAGTTTTACCCATCCATAAATGGGACAAAGGCAAACAGTGCAAACCCAAATTATTGATTATTCATTTAACAATAAGTTCGAAATCATCTGTCAAAGTTTTGAGAAAACGTCTGTTTTAATAAAACAAAATATCGTCAACCCGAAATGCAAATTGTTTATATTGTAACGGCCAATAAAATACTGGTTTTGGCTTTTGTATATGATGTGGTCATATAGAGGACATGGACAGACTCGGAGCAAAGAGGTGAACCCTCTGAGCCTCCTGGGAAACATCGTTATGAAAATTGGGCAGGAAAATAAGCATTTTTCTGATTTGTGAACAGTATCCTGACGCTAGTGCAAATTAATTCTTTTAAATTTGAGTAACATTTATAACCACCGCGAGTTCAAATATTTTTAGGGGTGGTTGGGTGGTGGGATGATGCTGGGTATAACTTCCAGTGTCGGGGCGCTCTACTGATTTGGATACTAGTAGGACAAGGGCCTACTGTGCTTGCAGTAGGTGCGGGTGGGGGTTGTTTGGTCATTTTTTCTAGTCTATCATTTCTCCCTTCTTTCTCCCTCTCTTTGGGAGGCGGCGCTATATAGACTCAAATACTGTCTCAAAGGACCGTGAAACCCAAAACAACCAACCAACCAACCATCATCAGTCTTGGCCTAAAGAGTATTTCCTTCGTAACAATTTTCAGATGCAAAATTGTATAAATTTGAAAGTATTGTGTAAATATTTCAAAGAAGCATTATTTATTTTTATCAATTTTTCTTTTTATCATTATCATTACGGATAGTAAACAATTCGGCTGACAATTATTTGATGCTGTTACATATTTACACACAAAACAGTGAGATAACAGAATACTGAAATGCAGCAATTATCCCACTGGGCACACAACGTTGAATCACCACTGAATTCAACACCATAACATTGAGTCAATGTTTACTCAGTGTTGATTCAACGTTGTGCCTGCTGGAATGAGTCTCTTCTTACATGCTGATACTCTGTTTTATTGAATTGATCACATCAAAAGAATAATTGGAGCAAACAGTGTAGACCAGTGATACGTATCAAGAAAGAGAAGTCTGACTATAGTTTGCACTTCTTGCTAGTCCGACAGTGACTTTTGACAAATTATTTGACAGTTACTGTATATTAATCGTGTTCAAATGTTGAGACAATTATTCAATTGACTAGTCTGTGCCAGAATTTAAGGGAATTATAGTATATTTTAGACTGCAGTTTTTAAATTGTCTATCCTTTCAGCCAATCAGGAGCAATTTTGATAGCTGACTATGTTGTGAAGAGGCCCTCTTAATGACTTAGACAAAAACTCTTAGCCATTAAGAAAAGCTCTTAAGACATAAATCAGCAATAAAGCTTCTGATTGACTGAAAGTAATAAAACTTTCCCTTCCACCTGTCTGAGAAAATGGACCTTGTAATCTTAATGTCCATTGAATTATATATTGTCTGCTATTTCTTTTTCTATTAAGTCACAAGGTAATTAGCAGAAAAAGACCCCTGACAGATCAATGGAAATGGAGAAAAAAATACCAAGCATAAAAGCATACAGTTTCAACAACACCTTTAATACAATAAATTAACAATATTAGAACTTTTTTTTCATATATAAAATATCTAACAGCACGAAAAAAATGTTTTATTTGTGTGAAAAAGCAGAGAGTTTTTAAGCAGCCTGCAGGCAATTACTAAACGCATGCAGTCTGATCTATGTCTTTTAGGTCACATGTTCCTATCCAGTAAAATTATGTTTGCTAGTGCATTCCTTCATTTTCTTTTCACATCTTTAGTATTATCTTTTAATCACCTTTTACTAGAATACTCAGAGACATTGATGTTCGCTGGTCTTTACTATTTTAATAAGGATCTATATTCATAAGGATCAATAGACTGCTGGCCTAAACAGAGGTTGTGCAACACTGAAACGCACTTTCTTTCGTCGCATTGATCATTCATATGTTTTGGCATTCTGAATTTCTTTCTCAATGTGAAAATGTATATGTTTACCGTGATCTTACATCCTCTATATTTTTAACGCAAACTGACTTACGTAGCGGCAGAGGCTAACATGGGTCTTCTCGTATCGCACAAAACTGGTATAAGGGTAAAAAATTATGGAGCGGGCCGGGGTTATACAGATACGGAGCAGAGACACCAACTGCAGCTCAAACTTCCAAAGGGAAATAACTTGGAAAGTGTGAATGCAAGAGTTGTCATTCATGTACGAGAAAGATTGTTATGACCTGTTCTGCATATCTGTGAAGTATCATGAAACTATTTCAAAGGAAAATAACTTTAAAAGTAAGAAAGCAAGAACTGTCATTCTTGTTTGCGACACATCGTCATGACCTGTTCTACATATCTATGAAGTATCATAAAAATATTTCATTATGCATTAATGTATTTATAGAGCGGACGCGAAATCACACCTAAAACCATCAAGGGCAAATAACTCAAAAAGTTAGAAAGCAAGAGTTGTCATTCTTGTTCGCTACACATCGTCATGACTTGTTCTACATAACTGTGAAGTATCATGAAAATATTTTTGAAGGTATTAAAGTTATAGAGGGGACACGAAATCACAATTTAAACCATCAAGGGGAAATAACTCAAAAAGTTAGAAAACAAGAGTTGTCACTCTTGTTCGCGACACATTATCATGACCTGTTCTACATAACTGTGAAGTATCATGTAAATATTTCAAAGCGTTGTCAAGTTTCAGAGCGGACACGAATCTGCCAAAAAATCACCAAAGGAGAGATAACTCATAAAGTACAACAGCAAGAGTTATCATTCTTTTTCGCGACACATCGTCATGACCTGTTCTACATAATTTTGAAGTATCATGAAAATATTCCAAAGGGTGTTCAAGATTTTGAGCGGACAAGAAAATGTTTACGGATGGAAGGAGGGACGCCAGGCTCATCGCTTTATCCCCGGAACCTTTCGGTCGGGGGATAAAAAGCGAGTATCGAGTTAACAAATTTACTTGTTTGTTGATAAAATTGACACCCAACCCTCCTAGGAGGGCATGGTATGAAACATGAGGCGGAATCTTGGAGACTAGTTCATATCTTGAATTTTTGGGCGGACATGGCTGAACAAATAGTGTAGACAGAACCCTATCAGGAGCAGCCTGTTCAGGGTCTACACCATTTGCCTCTCCGCCAGGACATAATAGGAACATTACCACACAGTGCAATCAATTCGTTCAAATTTTAAGACATGTTGCTCATGGTGTCCCAATTTTAAGGTATTTACAGTGCGCAACATTACTTAAACTAAGCATATAATCTGCATGCCCCTCCGCTTCTCCCCAGAGAGCAATATTGCAAGTACATGCTGCTCGCTGACAGGTTATGTTAACACGTTCACGTGTCGAATTTAATTCCAGAGACAAATGAATTGATATTTTTTTGGCGAAATAGTTTAAAATAGGAACGGTATCTTACATCTAATGCATATTAAATGCTTAATATTGTTGATGGCATTGCTTATCTGCGCATGGTGTTTTAAATGTTAGTGAATGCGGGAAAAAGCAGTGACAGATGTAGGCCTTTTTCAAGCCTAAAATGGGACAGCCAACTTTACAACCTCGCGTACAACGTGTTCTTGTTGTGGTCGAACAGAAACAGTAAAACGTTTTCTGTATGATTGTCCAAATTATCTGCAACTACGAAACCAAGTATTATGCTATGCTGATAGTACGTTTTTGTCGGGAAGCGGTTTAGACACGGGGTTGAATGGAAATGAATTGGAACATCTGTTGTTTTTCCTCTCTCTCTCTCTCTCTCTCTCTCTCTCTCTCTCTCTCTTACAAAGCTTATATCTTATATCTGGTTCGATTCATTCTTATTGAATGCTGTTCTCACATCAAAACTTTTCCTAATTCAATGATGTATATGCTCATATAAACGTGTCTTGATTGTCTGTTGCTTAGAAATCGTATGCACTCATATATCGTTGAAAATACATGTTAAGTAGGAGACGATGTTTATAAGCTAGTTAGCTTGTTATCGAATCATTTCATATTATTCGTGTATGTATTGATTGTGAATGTTCACATGTTGAATAAAATACTGTTTAAACTAACAACCTCGCGTATTTTTTTCCAAAAAATGATTTTCTCGAAAATGTTGTAACAAATCACTTGAACATGACTTTATTGCAACTTAAATTCGATGAGTCTGGGAAATGAAACAGACAACGTGCCATGAGTAAATCGCTATGATTTAGACATTAGTGCCATGTAATCACATATTCAGTACATTAAGTACGAAGCATAACCAGACCCCTGCGATTGTTATAATTGTTAATCACTGTAATGTTTCCATAAATCCTCCATATTACGTTCATTTGGGACCCAGTAAAATGAAGTTTAAAAAGAATCTAAAAATAAAGTGTAAATGTATAAATTAAAATTCGACTTTTCAGCGTTCGTCGTGTGATGAAGCCAGTGGGCGGAGCTAAAGTATCGGAAGCATACCTAAGCAAATGTGTTTGGGTTTCACTCACCTGAATTATTTTCTGTGAAAAAATGCTCATTAAGCCTCTCGCCAAGAAAAAAAATTGCGTATACCGTATACTTATTGGTTCTTTTTCGGTTTAGTTTAAAGCCCCGTTTCATGTGGGCCATACAATGAATATGAGGATGTGGCTTAATAGAAATTACTGGGCTCTCTCTGTCAAAGAGATAAATAGGGTTCACCAGGCCAGTAGCATACCTACTGTTTAAATCAAAAGACTTGGTCAAAGGTAAACATTCAAACTGTCTTTTTTTCTTCTTGACTAGCTAGAAATCTGCACAATACATTTAAACTTCAGGGTGTTGAAAGCATCCGTTAGAACAGTTAAATCAGTGTATATGTAGAAGAAGAATAATTCAGCTTCCACTGAAATTATTTTGAAAAAATAATGGTTTAATGTTTCAGTGAAAAAAGATGTATCCAAATCTGAAATGATTTTGAATTAACCACGATTGATAGTTTGAGGGCGGAACCTGCTTTTTATACTGTGGCCTTGGGTGTAAACAATGTTTTATTTCAATTACAACACATACAGTAACATGAATTCGATGGGATAAGACTGCAATCTAGAGCTCCCAAACAGGTTCAATCTTTTGACCGCCCCATTTATGAATAATTTACAGAAAGGGAGTTAAAAATAGTCGATTAACTAGTTTTGCACGGATTCATTTTGTTCACATTTCATCTATTCATTATTATTTTTGTCCTCTCTGCATCAATTACCAGCATTCTTTAAATTAGTGAATAGGCATACTAGAACGACGAATATCGTTTTTCTCGCCTGAATTCCAAACCATAACCAAATGACTATATTAGCTGTATTTTGATAGGTCAATGCATTAACGTGTAATATCAACTGAACTAGGGTTATAATGCGCATTCGTTTTCTGCACACTGCTAGCAAAAGCGTGGTTACTTATTTGAACGGACTCGTTGAGACTGTTCTAATTCCTTTTACATGTAGCGAGCAGAAACAAGTAAAATTTCAAAAATTATCATCTACAAGGGCCGTAACAAAAGCTTGCTAGCACAATCATGAGTTTTTCATCGTTTATGCAGAAATAAAGGGGAAAATAACAAAGAACAGAAAAACACATTGTGTTACTTACCATCTGTGACGATACAGTACAGTATGAGACACGGAATCATCATTCACTGCGTCACAAATCTTCATCGCAATCCATTATCACACGTAGGACAATATCACTTCTGCAGCTTGGATTTTCTATGCATTTACCTATAAAAATAACAGACAAAGGGTTATAAAGGGCAGTTCCTGGTCTTGGTACAAAGGGTCAGTTCCTGGTCCTGGTACAAAGGGTCAGTTCCTGGTCTTTGCATACTTTTTACTTTTATAAGGGGCACACGTCTTCTACTCACAGTTAAAAAATATTTATAGTGGTAACTCATTTTAACAGTCTCAGTGAGCCTGTTCTAATCAGACAAATAATATTCTACATTTTGCACCCAGAAACAAGTAGCGCGAAGAATTCTAGCACAATGATGATAATGTATTCAACGTTTAAATACGAAAGAAAGAATAAAAATAAACATTCGGTTACTTACCGTACGAGACGATGACATGAGCGACACGATGTTATTAACAGTTTTAATTGTTTTGTCATAATAATCTAGTTAACTATCCAAAAAGATGTTTTCTCAGACAACAGTTCTCTCAATAATTCAAAACACTGGCACGATTTTTTAATTTGGCCGCTTGATGCGCCAACCATTGATTGCGCATGTTTATAAACGGCGCATGCGCAGCAGAAAAGGAATTTCAAATTTCTCAGCAAGTGGCGAAAACTTGTATTTTACTGTGGGTAATAATATAACTTGAGGAAATTTAGTGATAGGTAACTATTTTGTTTGCTTACATAATTATAAGATAGAGAATAGAATTGAAAATTTAAATTTTGAAAATTTCTTGCGCTTTTTAGCTCACCTGAGCCATATTGGCTCAGGGTGAGCTATTGTGATCAGTAGGTGTCCGTCGTCCGTCGTGCGTCGTGCGTCAATTTGCTCTTAATGACATCTTCTCTGGAACCACTAGGCCTATAGCTTTGATATTTGGTATGAAGCATTGTCTAGTGGACCTCTACCAAGTTTTGTTCAAACAGTGGCCCTGTGGTCCTAAAGGCCCTGGGGGTATTGGGTTCGAAATTCAAATATACTTAAAATCTTCTTCTGAAGAACTTTTTGGTGCAGGTGCTTGAAATTCTGTATGTAGTATTGCCTAGTGGTCTTTTACCAAGTTTGTTCAAATGATGGCCCCAGGGTATAAAATGGTCCCGGCCCAGGGGACCATGGGATTGAACCATAGAAATACATAGAAAAAATATTAAAAACTCTTCTTGTTCAGAACCATTTAGCTTAGTTGCTTGAAATTTTGTATGTAGCATTGCCTAATAATCTTATACCAAGCTTGTTCAAATATGGCCCCAGGGTCCAAAATGGCCCAATGGCAGGGAGTATAAGGTTTGAACCATAGACAAATATTCAAAAATTTTCTTCTTCAGAGCCGCAAGGCTCAGATGCTTGAAATTCGATATGTAGCATTGCCTAATAGTCCTTTACCATGTTTGTCAAAAGGTAGCCCCAGGGTCCAAAATAGACCCACGGCAGTGGGTCCTAAGTTTGAACCATATAAATACATAGAAAAGTTTGAATAAAAAAAAACCTTCTCTTTCAGAACCACCTGGCTCAGATGCTTGAAATTTGGTACGTAGCATTGCCTAGTAGTCTTTTACCAAGTTTGTTCTTGAAAATGATGACCCCATGGTCTAAATGGCCCCACCCCAGGGGTCATGAGATTGAACCATAGAAATACATAGAAAAAATATTCAAAAATCTTCACTTTCAGAACCACTTGGCTCAGATGCTTGAAATTTGGTATGTAGCATTGCCTTGTAGTCGTTTATCCACTTTATACAAATTATGGCCCAAGGGTTTAAAATGTTTGATCGTAGTTTAACAAATTGGGGACGGACACGCGCCCACAGTGGTTTCCTTCAACACAAATATGCAGTTTTAATTTGCTCATGCATTAGTTTTGCACATTTGTTTGGCACTTAAAGCTCGTGTCAAATGAGCGCCCGATGAAGTTCAGCCACAGATCAGACAGCTCCTTTTGACTGAAGTATGAACAGGGTTTCCACCATTTGCCAAGTGCTTTTAAAGCAAACGCAAAAGTGCAAACTTTATTAGGTATACTTTTCCAACCTTCTTAAACTTATAATCCTTTTTAAACTTACACTCCGCTTTATTGAAGGGAAACAAGCAAATCTGAGAGATAATCTCATTCTATCAAAAAGCATATCATTCTGTGTGTGAACAGGGTAATAAAACTTCTGGTTCTCAGACTAAGCAATAAATCACTTAAGCTCTGTATGGGGTCTTGATAAGCCACTGATGGCATAGTGGTCAGCTGTAATTGCAGCACATGTGTTATTATTCTGAGATTTATTGGCCGCTCAAGAAAGCTACATGTTTCTTGAAGAGTTGAAAAGTCGAAGATGTTGAGTCAGGTACAAAAGTATCAGACAGGGACAAGGAAAAATAAATAAAACTTGAAGAAAAAAAATCTAACATCTGCGGCTGACAAAAGTCTATCAGTACTCTAGCTAGATTGTGTAGCTGAGCAGGCTAGTTGTCTTTTTACCTGGTCGAAACCCTCGTACACAGGCTTTAACAATGAGGATCATACAATCTATGTTTTTGAGATGAGGCGGTTCTAACGATTCCCGCAATCTATGTTTTGAGCAAAATAGTAATAAAAAATAAAAAATATCGCTATTTTTCAACTGAAAATTGTCATTTTTGCAGCAGTAAAAAATCGCAATAAATTTCGTAGGCGTGTTAACGTAATGTAATAGAACGAACAACACTTTAAGTTCAGTGCTATAAGGCTATGATCTTTTGTTTTTCTTGTCAGTCGTTAAACGAATATACATTGTACATTACCGTAAAAATTCTAACATTCAGACAGACAAACACTTGTTGTAATAACTCTGAAATTCGAACAAGGTGGTCTTATAGCAGAGTAATTTACAAAAATGCAAACATAATGGAGAACAGTACATACCCTGATCAGACTGTCCTACCTTCTTTAGTGTCATATGATAAATAGAATCTTGCATTCGTGCTCCTGTATTATTGACTTTATTAAACTCGTTGGGAAAACCCGATAAGATGCTCGACATAGCTTTGCGTCTTATCTTTTTCCCCAACTCTTTTAATAAATTCAATTATACATGAGCACTCATGTAAGATCCTCTATATATACAGTTATTAAATGTTCCAATGCGGAGTAGAGATGGGCACCATGCCACTTACTCTTCGACGATAGACTTTCAAGTAACGTGAATAATTTTCGAGATATGATACAACTTGCATTCTCATACATGCAGATTTTCTCGGAAAGTTTTTCAACTCACTTTTTAACTCGAAATTCGTCTTTCTTTCTCAAAACTCGCTTTCCTTACTCGAAATTCGCTTTTTTACTCAAAACTCCCTTTTCAACTCGAAACTCACAATTTTAAATCGAAACTCGATTTTTTTTACTCGAAACTCGCTTTTATCACTCGAAACTCACTTTTTAACTCGAGTCTCTGTTCCTTTACTCGAAACTCACTTTCCTAACTCGAAACTCACCTTTTTAACTCGAAACTCACTTTCCTTACTCGAAACTCAAATTTTTAACTCGAAACTCACTTTTTAACCCGAAACTCACTTTCTTTTTTCGACACTCACTTATGTAACTGGAAACTCGCGTTTTTAACTCGAAACTCACTTTCCTTACTCGAAACTCGCTACTCGAAAAATAGAATTCCAAGACCTGAATTGGAAAGTTGCCCAAGCAAAATTTTGGTTTAGCAACTCTCAAGAGTTTTGTGATAACTTCATCAGCATTTTTTTTTCTTTCTTTTTTACTTCAAAACAAAAAGTGTGCATAATGCGTTTTACATGCATACGAGTCAAATAGCATCGACATATTTTGGTTATTTTTTTTTTGCAAAAGCTTTATCGGTGGAAATGGAATCACGCTTATAATAATACATGAGTCGGGAATTGACAGAAGGTGACATTACAATATCAGCTTGACCCAGACAGACTGACACACAATCGACCGGTAAAAGTGTTGAAAAGCATGAACATCTGGAATCTGCCAGATTTAAAATTGAGTTTTATGTCCCAAGACGTAGTTAGCTATAGGAAGGCGATTTGTTTTATCTTAAGGTGAGTGGGTACAATTTCAGGGATTGAAACTCTGGCACTTTTGTTTTCGCCTCCCTTTTCAATATGGTTCAACTCTTATAGTCTTAGAGAAGATTTCCTTTAAGAGTAGACTCCATTTTGGAAGAGTTACGTCATTCAAGGGAAGTCTGATAAAATACCTTTACAAAGCAAAGACATATGTTTTCTATATGTAGTCTCTTTCCCTCACTATCTCTCTCTCTCTCTGGAAAGACGAATCATTCCATTTGCCTGAGCGAAATTCTCTCTCTCTTTCTCTCCGTGGAAAGAAGAAAACAAGGATCATTCCATTAGCCTGAGCGAAATTGGTGCAGCATATGGCAGTAGGATATATGGGTTGTAATTTCGGACTGGGCAGATGCGCAACTTTATCTTGATTTTCAATATGAGCTATGTCCGGGGAACATAAAATGTGCGCATGCCCAGACCATCGTCAGCATATGCGCAGTCTGTCAGGCTTCTGCAGTTTGCTACTGGCTGAAAGGAGGCGGATCTTATTGATAAATAAACTGTGACCAATGGAACCGATCTACTTTTTGTTCTGCGAAATCATTTTAGACGGATTGATATATTGAAAATACGTTAAACTTTGTATATGCTAACTGTGCCACATGATTAATTGCGGATTCTGTCTGAAGTTTTTCTTTGAGTACAATTTTACCGTTGCGGACAGGAGAAATTATTGCCTTAGCAGGGCTGTAAAAGCCATTAGTATCAGACAAGGAGCTAGTCTACATACCAGACTGCGCATGTGCGCAAGCTATCCTAAGCAGACGCCGGCTTTAAAATATTAAAACGTTCTTGAGTTAATCATAAAAAAAATGATTTCAATGACCTATTTTCGATTTCACAAACTTTATGACATGGTACACTGGCGCTCACGTATTTGTACACATTCAGAACGCGTCGGGGACGCAGTTGATGCGCGCGGGATACGCGGTAATTATGAACGCGAATATTTTAGTAGCCAATGAAAATTCGTTCTCAGTTTTGCGTATACCGCGAAGCGACGCGTGCAACGCGCATTTTATGCAAATTTCAAGGACCCAATCAAAATTGCGCACATGATACGGGTAGTGACGTAGTCCTTTGCGTCTCAACGCGCGCGTACGGGAACCAATCAAAATCGCGTGTTGAATGCGCATTTTAGGGAGGTCAACTTTAAGTAAATCATGTGAAAGAAAGAGCCATTAGTCTACATCAAGCTTGGTGTCGAATGCTCATTTGGTCTTACTTGAACCATAACGGGAAAGAAAGAATAAAAGAAGCCTAGAAACTCGACCGGCAACTCAAAACTAAATGCGACTGGGACAGTCCCATGACACTTCGCCATTGAAGTAGAAATAGCCTAAATCGCATTCTTCAGCCATAAATTCCTTTCGTATCAGAAATTAAAATCGTGGAATCTGAAATTAATATGGCCTTTATGGAAAATAAGTGCCAGGCGGCAGTCACTTTGAATCTTAAAGAATTCAAGTCAGGGTGGGGGGATAAAAACCTCTGATCAGTGACCTATAAATAGCAGTGACCTGGAGGGCTGATTGGAGTTTTACGAGAGCATGTTTGGGAGAGGAGTGGTAGGTCACTGCTCTGATCAATATGACTTTGAAACGGCTGTCTCCAGGGCAGTGTCCTCAGCCCTATCCTATTCATTGTAATAATAAATACCCTTGATGATGCTGGGTGGGGGGGAGGAGGGGGGCAAACCTCTCTCTTTCTCAGTTTGCAGATGACAGTGCTATCTGGACCTACCACTCCTCTCCCAAACATGCTGTCGTAAAACTCCAGTCAGCCCTCCAGACAATCGAGATATGGTCCACGCTCTGGGGCTTCAAAATACCCACTATTAAGACAAAGGCTATAATTTTCCCTTAAAAAAAGACTTAATATTAAATCACTTAATAAGCTCTCCCTTTTTGGGACAGAAATAGAATTTTGTGACCATATCACCTTCCTGGGTATGATCCTAGATAGCAAACTAACATATGGGGTCAGCATATTAAAAATCTGATTGAAAAATGTAATAAAGACCTAAACCTCATGAGGATGGTTTCAGGCACCTCCTATGAAGCAGATAAAAAAAATCCTATTGACATTATATAAGGCCCTAATCCTCAGTAAAAGTTGATTATGGTGCGCAAGCTTATAACTCGGCACCCAAACATCTACTCTCAAAGCTCAAGACCTCATCCAAAACAACTTAGCACTCCGTATTGCTACGAGGGCATACCACTCCGCCCCTATTAATGCTTTAGAAATTGAATGTGGAATTAAACTCCTACAGCTGAAGGTGCCGGGCAGCGTAGCGCAATCGATAGGGCACCTGACTCATGCCAGAGGTCTTGGGTTCGAGAACCCGGTTGGGCCACATACTTCGTTTCTCCTTCCGCTGATTCAAGAAAGGCAGTTGTCAATTATTGACCACCGGCACTTACAACCATACCAAACCCTCAAAACTGGACATTTATCCCCTAATAAATGAAGCAGTAACCAAAACATGGCAATCCCAATGGACCAATAGCAACAAGGGCCACACCTTCCATTTCGTCTAACCAAAGGTCAAACTTCAATGTGACGTATATAGTCTCAATAGACGTTTCGACATAGCCTATTCCGGACTAAGGCTAGGACACTGCGGGCAGGGCTGCCTTCACTACAGTAACCAGTCCGCCCTATGCCCCCACTGCAATGATGCAGAAGATCTCAACCATATCTTCTTTGACTGTGTGGCCCCATAACAATCAAAGGCGAGACCATAGAATCCACCATATTCAAGTTAGGCTATCACACAATAGACCTGAGACTGCTCCTGTCTCCCCCATAGAAACATGCAAATACAATACAGAAGGCAGTCTTTGAATACCTAGACAAAACCAATATCATTGCCAGGATATAGATAGATTCCAATACAATAGGGAAAAAAATCCCCCCAATTTTCTCTAATTCAAGCCCCTGTTGCTAACCACCTACCAATCCCATTTCCCAAAATCCCTGGATCCACATTAATACCCTACTAAGTGCAATGCTCATGACAAGAACTCCCATTACCCAGTAAAAGCCCCAGAACCCATCTGTACGACTACAATCTGACTTTCCCTACGGTCGTATAAATAACTTTTGTCTATTGACAATAAAGGCTAAAGTTAATGTGTATCCAACCTCCTTAACCTCACACCCAGGCTAAGTTACCTGAAAACCAAATGAACCATAATAAGGTTCAGCACATTTGCTCCCTAGAAACAGCCAAAAGAAACTGCCCTCTTTTCCCGTCAATCCGCAATAAGAGATAAGCTAACAATACTCTCCATTTCTTCCCCACCCCCAAATTAATGTGTATCCAACCTCCTTAATCTCACACCCAGGCTTAGTTACCTGGAAACTAAATAAACCATTATAAGGTTCAACTAATTTGCTCCCTAGAAACAGCCAAAAGAAACCGCCGTCCTTTTTGAACAACCCGCAATAAGAAATAAGCTACTGTCCCCGTGTCTATTAATAATATTCTCCATTTCCCCTCCAAAAAATAATGTGTATCCAACCTCCTTAATCTCATACCCAGGCTTAGTTACCTGGAAACTAAATAAACCATTGTAAGGTTCAACTAATTTGCTCCCTAGAAACAGCCAAAAGAAACCGCCATCCTTTTTGAACAACTCGCAATAAGAAATAAGCTACTTTTTACCCCACCTCCCTCCCTCCCAACAGAATTAAGCTACGGTCTTCTCTGAGACCAACGGTCGCAATTCATGATGTAACCCAGGCAGTCTCAATTACTCATGAGTGCCACAAAAACATGAGACAACTGCATTCCAGATCACCCTCAATCTCTTATCCCCCACTGCCCATTGCATAAGTTAATAAGGGAATTTGCTCCCCACATAAGAATTTCCAATTTAATGCAAGTTACTTCGTAGTAAAATAATGTTTTTGATTGGGTGCAAGTTACTTTGCAGTAAAGTAAATGCAGCCTGCTCAAATGTTAACATGACCTAAACATGCCCGAGGTCAGTTCAAAAATAAATTTTAATGCAGCTTTGCTTCGGTTTGCTGTTTAGACAGGACTTTTAATCCAAAGTAAAAGTTAATTCGGATTCGATCCAAGGTACTCTGTAGGATTAGTTTAATTACTCCGAATTAGCTTTTAATTCGAATAAGATTTGCTAGTCTAAACAGTTAATTCAAAGCAAATTCTGATAAATTTATAATTTAAGTGAAAATACAATAAACTGGTTTTCGACATATTTATTTAATCGCACACAAAGGGTTTCTGTAAGTAATGTTTTGTCTAAACATAAGACCATTTCCTGTGGTGTACCTCAAGGCTCTATATTGGGGCCACTTTTATTTCTAATGTTTATAAATGATCTCCCATTATACACAAAAGATGTGTCAACTGATCTATATGCAGACGACACAACTCTCTTTGATATAAATGTTTCAAAAGACAGAATACAATCCAACCTTCAAACGGCACTTGCTAATTTGGACATCTGGTGTAAGCACAATGGCATGGTCATAAATTCTTCAAAGACCAAAGTCATGTTAATTACAACCTCGCAGAAACGCAGTAAATTAGATAATGATACGCTTAATCTAGTTTACAAAGACGCATCTCTTCAAATGATAGCATATGATAAAGTATTAGGTGTTTTTATTGATAACAACCTGACATGGTCAAATCATATAAATTACATCACCAAAAAAGTTTCCTCTTATATCTGGTTACTTTCGCGCATCAAAGAATATTTATCAATCGATAACAGAGTAAAATTTTTCAAAGCATATATACAGCCACATTTAGACTTTTGTAATATTATTTGGGGAAACTCTTCTCAAAGAAATCTTTTAAAGATTTTCAGACTGCAGAAAAGAGCTTGCAGAGTTATTCTTAACTATGAAATTGATGATATGAATGCTAAGATGAATAAACTCAAAGTACTAACAATCTATGAGCGTATTTTCTTGCGCAAGGCAAAATTTGTGTTCAAGGTTTTCAATCATCAAGCTCCTGTTTATATACAGAATCTGTTTGAACCAACCGTAATAAATAATGATTTTCGTATTTTAAGATCTTCTTCTTCAAACAATTTCATTACCCCTAAACCTAAAAAAGAGTTGTTTAAGCATAGCATGTCATATTCAGGTACACTGATATGGAATGTATTACCTGAGTTTATCAAATCATCTAATAATATCTCAATCTTCCATACTAGATGCATCAAATGGATAAAATCCTAAGTTCTTTTTATGTAGGTATACAGAATGAGAAAGAGAGTGAGTTCATTATATTTGTCCCTTCTTATTTGATTTCATTGTAAAATATGTAAATTCATTTTTGTGTGAGTGTTTTTGAGCGTGCATATGGCATATGTTCAATTTATTTTATGTACATTCAAAGTGACCCCTTATTATCTTTTTTTTTTTTTTTTAAGATACCCAAAGACCGGGGCTCATTCTTACGTTTCGTTTTCGGTAAGGATAGGCTACAGTACTGGGCTTCTTTATTTTCTTTCCGTTATACCGTAGGAGTTCTATGTATTGGGATAGATAGGTCTGAGCGGACAGAGCAGACTCCCATCAGGATGCTCCTAGAGGAGCAGTCTAATCAGGGTCTGCACTGTTTGCTATTCCGTCTGAATCTTTTGATTACCGCTTTTGAAAACCAGGCTGTTCCATGTATGGGACAGTCCGTTGCGGTGATTATTTTGGGTGTCCCAATATTTAGAATTTTTCGGTAGTACTGATTGCTGCTAGTGCTTTTTCTTTTTTTGAGAGAAGGAGTGATTGTGATCAGGCCTGTAACAATGAATGTTTGGTTTCGCTGAACATTGTATGTTGTATATTTGTAATTGATATTATGTTTAGAACAGTGTATGTTGTATATTTGTATTTGATATATGTTTTGATTTGTACATATTTTGTTAAGTGGGCCTCAAGGAAGAGTAGCTTGTAGCCAATTGTGTTACCCACTGAAAATAAAGTCTTTATTATTATTATTATTATTATTATTATTCGATTCGGATTAAAACTCTAGTCTAAACAGGATAATTGAAGGTATAGAAAATTCAGGCATGCGAATGTTTTTACATTGTCTCAAAGGCAAGGATAATTGCTTATTTGTGGCCTTGGTTGTGGAGAAAACTGGAGTACCTGAAGAATACCACCAACCTTCCTGCAGAGACTGTCCGAGTGATTCTGCTTCCTGCCGAGGATCTCGGCAGGAAGCAGAGTCACGTGGACAGTCTCGGTAGGAAGCTAATTTTCGAGGACAGAAGTCTCTGCAGGAAGCAAGAGATCGCGGACAGTCTCGGCAGAAGCCAAATATGATGTGAAGTCCGCCGAGACTGTCCGCGAGTTCTTGCTTCCTGCAGAGACTTCTGTACATGATAATTGGCTTCCTGCCGAGACTGTCTGCGTGACTCTGCTTCCTGCCAAGAGGCTCGACAGGAAGCAGAATCACGCGGACAGTCTCAGCAGGAAGCCATTTATCATGTACAGAAGTCTCGGCAGGAAGCAAGAACTCGCGGACAGTCTCGGCGAAAGCCAAATATGATGTACAGTCTCTGCAGGAAGCGAAAATTAGAGGAATCGATTATACCCTGTGGTATTGTTTACTCAATATAATAGTCTGGGTCCAAATTTCACTGGTCAGTTTAATTCTTAGCGAGGGTTACCGTGTGTGTACTGGCCCAGATAAGTTGTGACTTTTTTTTTTTGCTTTTTTTTTGTTTTCTGGGCTTAGAAGTTAAGAAAAATAGAAGTTATGTATAGTTTCTAAGCCTAGAAGTTCTATTATAGAGTTAGTCTAAATAGTAGTTAATGAGTCCCATTGAATTCAGAAATCGAGACGTTACGAGTTGTTATGTAAATATTGACCCAGATAATGTGGGACTACTTTATGGTTCCCGTCTTCTGCGCATCGATTCGGTCAGATTCCCGGACAATATTTAATTAACTTAGTAACTTATATTGTTTAAGCTATCTTAAAACTATTTTAATTAGGCCAACGTACAATCTGCGGTTGTACGCGTATTGAACAAGTCATGAATATTCATGTTATCATCGTTTGCGTCTACCGCGTCGAGACGCGTCAGGGCGCGTCTAGACGCGTCTGATGCGCGGTTCTAGGTGATACGCACGCAGCACGCGCATGCAACGCGGTACGAACGCGTTTTTGGTGTACAAATACGTGAGCGCCAGTGTAAAACTACAATGAACATGAAGACAAATACAAGGTGAACGCGTTAAATAGATGGTAATAAAATTTGAGACAAGGATCCCATTCATTGTTTCTCTAATGCGTAGTCGCATTGCTGAACGGGAAGCCAGTAATAAAAAGAAATCGAATCAGTATCAAATGATCTTCATTCGTAAGATGATAGTTTTGTAGAGTTCTGGATATAAATTTTAATCACTTCTTTACTCCATACTGTATATAACTGCTTTCTTTTTATATTACTCGCTTTTAATTACTTGAAACTCGCTTTAGATGGTTCGATACTATAAAAAGTAAATAGATAAAGACGACGAAGACTGCTGGACGTTTTGGTATGACAATTGTTGAAAGACTTGAAAACAGAACAATCTTCCTTTTTGTTGCCCCAAAGAGGGACTGGCTTTGAGGGACTTGCGCAAAGCGAAGGTAGAGCCTGGCAAAGTTTGTCTTTAAAGCAAAATGGTGTCAAATTAGGCCCTGCATAATGCGTTTATGATGATACGGGTTAAATTATATATTCGTACAAACACAACTTTGGTTCTCTAGCAAATTTTTCACATGTATTATAAGAAAATTATCTCTTATCAAAGTTAAAACATGGTACAGATGTTTCGTACCGTGCAAACATCTAACATGCAATTAATTACCCAGTGACAGATTACTCAATGATAAAAATCTCGAAGAATTTGCTAAATAGTCACATTTTGGATGGCAGGCCATAAATGAAGTGTAATAGGTCTTTCTAGGTCCGCCCAAGGGGATAATTCGCTAATTTTCATGGCTTTGTTTTTAGTCTGTCAATGAACCGCCTATAACAACATAGATTGTAAAATTATAGCATTTTAAACGACTCTGAAGTGTAACTGACGCTGAACAGTGCAGCTGAAAGCGAGCTCTGGTATTCTGTATATTTGGTACCAAAAATTATAATAAACATTGGGACACCAAAACGAATTACAAAAATTACTCGAAAAAAATGGAAAGTGCTACAATGCGCCCAACATATGCCAGTGGAATGGAAAAACAGCGTTGATTGTGATCAGACTTCCCCTGGCAAGGGTACCGTAAGATGTTGCGTAGCGCATATATTGTGAAACAATGTAAATTCATATTTTGTGTGATTGTTTTTGAGCGTACATATGGCATATGTTCGATTTACTAAAGACCCGGGTTTTTTTAAGATACCCAGAAACCGGGGCTCGTTCTTGCGTTTCGTTTTCGGTAGGGTTGGCTACAGGATTGGGCTTCTTTCTTTTCATTCCGTTATACCATAAAAATTCTATGTATTAGTATAGATAGGTCTGAGCGGACAATGCAGACACGTATCAGGCTGTCCTAGAGGAGCAGTCTGACCAGGGTCTAGACTGTTTGCTATTCCACCTGAATCTTTTGGCTACCGCTTTGTAAAACCAGGCTGTTCCGTGTTTGGGACAGTTGCGGTGATTATTTTTGGGTGTCTCATTATTTGGAATTTTACGGTAGTACTGATTGCTGTCAGTGCTTTTTCTTTTCTTGAGAGAAGGAGTGATTGTGATGAGGCCTGTAACAGTAAATGTTTGGTTTCGCTGACCAGTGTCTGTTGTACATTTAAATTTGATATATCATTTGATTTGTACATATTTTGTTAAGTGGGCCTCAAATAAGAGTATCTTGTAGCTAATTGTGTCATCCACTGAAAATAATGTCTTTATTATCAGTTATTAATATTATTATTATTATCTTTTCAATGTCATGCACTAATGGGTTTAGTACAGTTTCGGCCCTTAAACTAAAATGTTAACTACATACTTTTAAGGCTATTCTTGTGCGTTCCATCACTAGGCGTTCCTTTTGAAAATCTTGACGAAAATGTGGGGTTGAAACGGAAAAATACATACAAAAACTGCCCAAGTTCACAAAACACACGCACGGTAAATCAAAGCAGACAGGTGATTATTCAGAAACCCTTACAACCTACGTCACCAGAACGTAACGACGTCGCGCACGATGTTCGTCGTAAAGCGTTACATTCAAATGACGTCGTGGTTATTAGCAATTAAGCGCTCAAAGAATATTAATTCGTTCGTTTATTCTATCGTTCCTTTCAGTGGTTCATTCACTCACTCATTCGCTCATTCATTCATATTTATTGATTCTATGACTGACAGATTGGTTTACAGTTGACACTCGTGGTCTCAAACACTGATATATCAAAGGTCCCTCTTATAACGAAGAATTTACAATAGACTGGAAACATTTCTCTTTGTCTTTCCATTTTAACTCCGGATATCTCAAACTACTGGTACTCAAAGTAAACTTCTTGGGACCAGAAGATTAACTTCGAGATATCAGTATTTTGAGATGATATTCGACTTTGAGATATCGAGAGGTGACTGTATTTATTGATCTCTTGAATTGTTGGTTTAATTGTTATAATTAAATAAAGGCAAATTTAACACGCATTTTACTTCACAGAGAAGATGACTGTCTTTGTGCATATCTTCTGATATTGTCAGGCGTTTCTACACATGTATACCGAACAGCAAATGTATACACATTATGCAATTTGTAGTTTAATAGGCTTAGTGAGCGTTTTCCTTTTTTCTCTCTCTTATTCCTTTTTCTCTCTCTCTTGTCCATAATACAAGCGTTTAACTACGCTACTTATTATCAATAACCGCAGTTAATTAACAAAAAAATACCTCCTTTTACTAAAATATTAAATGTCACTTGTATCTGATGCAGTATTTTCGGTGATTTTTTGAATTATATATCAACGGCTGGACATCCATACTGATATCGAACAACAAGGAATGACTGTACGTCATTAGAGCTAAAATCGCGCTCCTGAGACATTTTATGAGAAATTAAAATGATATTATTTATTTCTAAAATTGAAAGCGCAACACAGAAGGTTGCATATGTCTGTAATCTACAAACAATGTGCATTTCCTATAAACTTCTCTAGTTCATACATGTTAATTCAAAATCTGCCAAAATAAGTTTTCTTTAGACAGTTCATAAATTTTGATGCCGTGTTTTACGTCAGGGGACAATTACTGAGAAATTAAAACTGGCACCTTAAAGTTTTTATTCGACGAGCAGCCCGAACTGAATATATCTCACCGTAAAAAGTAAATATTGTGCATTTAAGATATATTTTAATCTTACTCATTCTCCTTTTCCTTCCGTGTTTGTATGCATTTGTTCATAACGACAGTGACATTTTCCATATACAATTATACTTCATATTTTCTCACCTTAAAAGACTCCCGTGTGGCAAAAACAACAGAACTTGTGTTAAACGTACTTTATGGTAAACGTCTGTTAAAAATTTGATGTATTCTCGTGCGTTTTATGCGGTTCATTTATCAATTTATGATTGGAGGTGGCCGAGAAATCTTGCAACGTCATATTCTGCAGAGTTTTAGCTTACATTTGATGTATAACATGAAAAGTTTCTGCTGAAAATAAAAGATTCTTATGCAAATGACCCTCCGGAAGTGTCCACTGTTCGAACATCGTGCGTATTTTCAAAAGAATTTCATTTCGTATGATCCAGTGCTTGTACTTGTGTTAAGTTTTGATATGATCTGCCATTTTGATTTCTTGCCATGATTATATATACTTACTCAGATGTAGGCCGAAATTTCGGATAAAACTTTTGTATGCTTTTTTCTTGTACTTTTCATATTCTCAAAACGAAAGAAAAAAAAACACGCTCACACACTCAGAAAACCTAATTAATTAAAAGCAGAGCAATCCTACTACATGTCGGCATACGAATTTGTGTTCATTTTGCGGAACAGAACAGAAAAGAACAAAAGCTCATCTATGTAGGTAAACATGTCAGGTTACACATAGATGATATACGATATTTAAACAAGTGGTATGTAATATTTAAGAGCAAAAAGGAACTTTTCAGTCTATCACACAAAAACTGTCAGTAGATTGGCCAATGTCTCCAATATCTCCAGCTGCACATCTCCAGATGCAGGAAATCAAAACCTGCAGAAAACATATAACGGTATATGATCCTGGAGAATTCAATTGGCCAAAATAACTCCTTTGATGTCTTTGATAATTCAGATGAAAATGAAAGTGAAAATTCTGCGGTGTAGACTTAAATGCATAAATATGCCAAAAAACAGTGCATTCAGCTCATTAATGATACATGAAATTGAAGAAAAAAATAATAAATAAATATAAAACAAGAGGGCCATGAGGCCCTGAATCGCTCACCTGAACAATTGACAAAGTGGGTTTTTCTGCAACTGTCAAAATATGAGTCTTGGGTCAAAAGTCAAAAAATGACCATGACCTCTTGTACTCATAAATCTTCATGTACTCATTAAGACAACCATATAAACCATTTTTCAGGCCAAAATCTTCAAAACTTTCCATGAAATCTTATATTCTGGCATTTTCCCATAAAAAATGTCAAGGTAAACCCAAGGTCATCATTTGAACAGTCTTGGTAGTACTCTAGTACTACATGCTACTTACCAAGTTTCAAGGTCATAGGTGTATTGGTTCTGGAGAAGAAAAATATTAAAGGTTTATAGCATAAATGGGTATGGCGGCCATGTTGGTCATGTGACATGGGCCATTTGAACAAATTTTTGTTCAATCAACCCCTCTGGCTCTATATGAAATGTGTTTACAATTCGCCTTTTGGCTTTAAAGGAAATGTCTGAAAATGTCAAAATATGAGAGATCTGGATCAAAGGTCAAAGAATGACCAACCTCTTGTACTCATAATTCTTTATGACCTCATTACAACGATGGTACAATCCAACCTGTATTAAGCAAGCACCTAAGGGATTATCAAGATTATTAAGACAGGTGCTTGCATAACAATGTAAGTGCATGTTTCGGGAACTGACTACATTCTTGCTTAAATACAGGTTGCTTGCCACTAAGACAGGTTTTACTGTATATACCAATTTTTAGGCCAACATCTTCAAAACTTCCTATGAAATCTTATGTTCTAGCATTTTCCCATATTTGACTTTGCCGTAAAATGGTCAAGGTCAACCCAAGGACATCATTCTGTAAAATCTTGATAATACTGGAGTACCCAATGTTACATACCAAGTTTCAAGGCCATCGGTCAGTTATTCTGGAGAAGAATATTTTTAAAGGTTTTTACCATATATGGGCGTAGTGACCATGTTGGTCATGTGACCTGGACCGTTTGAACAAATTTTCATTCCCTCAACCCCTGCAGACTCTATATGAAAAAATTAAGTTAAAATTGGCCCAGTGGTTTTTGAGGAGATTGTTTGAAATTGTCAAAATATGAAAGTTCTGGGTCAAAGGTCAAAGAATGACCTTGACCTCTTGTACTCACAAATATTCATGTCTCTTTAAGATGACTGTATATACAAATTTTTAGGCCTTAATCTTCAAAACTTTCCATGAAATCTTATGTTCTAGGATTTTCCCATATTTGACCTTGCCGTAAAAAAGGTCAAGGTCAACCCAAGGTCATAATTTGAAAAATCTTGATAGTACTTGAGTGCTCAATGCTACATACCAAGTTTCGCGGCCATCGGTCAATCGGTTCTGGAGCAGAACATTTTTTAAGGTTTTTACCATATATGGACGTGGCGGCCATGTTGGTCATGTGACCCAACCCGTATGAATAAATTTTCGTTCCCTCAACCCCTGGAGGCTCTATATGAAATTTGGTTCCAATTGGCCCAGTGGCTTTTGAGGAGATTGTTTGAAATTGTCAAAATATGAGAGTTCTGGGTCAAAGGTCAAAGAATGACCTTGACCTTTTGTACTCATAATTCTTCATGTACTCATTAAGATGACTGTAGATATCAATTTTTAGCCCAAAATCTTCAACAGTTTCCAAGATATCTTATGTTCTTGTGTTTTGCCATATAAAAGCACAAGGGAGCAAATTTGACCTTGCCGTAAAAAAGGTCAAGGTCAACCCAAGGTCATAATTTGAACAATCTAGGTAGTACTCGCACACCCAATGCTACATACCAAGTTTCAAGGCCATCGGCCTATTGGTTCTGGAGAAGAAGATTTTTTCAGGTTTTTACCATATATGGGCATGGCGGCCATGTTGGTCACGTGACCCAACCCGTATGAATAAATTTTCGTTCCCTCAACCCCTGGAGGCTCTATATGAAATTTGGTTCAAATTGGCCCAGTGGCTTTTCAGGAGATTGTTTGAAATTGTCAAAATATGAGAGTTCTGGGTCAAAGGTCAAAGAATGACCTTGACCTTTTGTACTCATAATTCTTCATGTACTCATTAAGATGACTGTAGATATCAATTTTTAGCCCAAAATCTTCAACAGTTTCCAAGATATCTTATGTTCTTGTGTTTTGCCATATAAAAGCACAAGGGAGCAAATTTGACCTTGCCGTAAAAAAGGTCAAGGTCAACCCAAGGTCATAATTTGAACAATCTAGGTAGTACTCGCACACCCAATGCTACATACCAAGTTTCAAGGCCATCGGCCTATTGGTTCTGGAGAAGAAGATTTTTTCAGGTTTTTACCATATATGGGCATGGCGGCCATGTTGGTCATGTGACCAGGATCGTTTGAACAACTTTTCGTTCCTTAGTCCTCAGGAGGCTACATATGAAATTTGGTTACAATTGGCCCTGTGGTTTCAGAGGAGAAGTCATTTGAAATTGTGGACGGACGACGGACGACGGACGACGACGACGGACGCCGGAGCCTGCCTATCCTATAAGCTCCCCCGGAGCCTTCGGCTCAGGTGAGCTAAAAAAAACACCAGTATGCTGGGAACTCGATACTCCCTTTTTACAAGTCGAACCTCGGTTTTTATAACTGGATACTTGCCTTTTATAACTCGAAACTCTCTTTTTATTACTCGATACTGTACAAAAGAAACCCTCCTGTGGTCGAGTGGTTAGAGTAACTCGGTTATGCTGCAGAAAGTCACCGGAGGGTCACGAGATCGCGCCCGCGTTTCGACGACTGGGAAAACTCTCTCTGCCAATCCAGCAATAAATGGGTATCTCTTTCGAATCAGGGAAGGATAAGGCAGCGAAAGGAGAGTGATGCGCTCCGCCTTTCATCTGTTGTGTCCAAGATACAGTGAGTCTCTAACTCCCACTGCCTCTACGGCTATTAGGCTATGGGAAACCTTTACCTTTTTACCTTTACCATGCATAGACCTTGCTGAACATTAAATTGTTAACACAAGTAAAGGCTGCTGGGTAAAGAAAACACAAAAAACAAAACAGAACACATTACCTATCAATCACTTGGAGGGAGTCAAAAGCCCATTGCCGAGCTATAAGATGAATTAAAATGTTGGAGTTGACTTGTTGTTTGCTTAAAATCAAAACTTTACAAATAAATAATTATCATGTAAAATACCTCCTGCCATTCTCTTGAGTTCCGACTGTATGAAAATATAAATTGGGAGGCCTAAAGCCCCAAATTACCAATGTATGATACTAAATGCCGGGAGATGGATGCCTTAGCGGTCAGTGTAAACCCATATCAGACTGCACCTGAAATAAGCAGTCTTGTCAAGATCTTCATTGTTTGTCTTTTCCAACTATTAAAATCAGCTTAAGGTGTATGCGTATAGCTCCGTGTTTTTTCTGCACTTTTTACAAAGAGAAACAACTTCCATTACATCATGTTTGCTTCCCTGTATGACGTAACTCTTCAAAAATGGAGTCTACTCCTAAAAGTAAGAGTTTAATTAGTAGGAGCGAATTATTCCTTTTAAGAGTTGAACCCTATTGAGAAGGGAGACAAAAACGAAAATAGAGAAGTCTTAATCCCTGAAAGAGTACCCACTCACCTTAATATAAAACAAATAGATTTCCAACATATAACTTTGTCTCGGGGCATAAGACTCATTTTCTGTGATATGCACTTTTAAATCTGGCAGATTCCAGTTGTTCTGATAATGCCTTAGTCTGGCTACAGACCCTATGTTCAATATATCTCCTGCAAAGGAACATAGATTAATATACAGATTCGACTGTAGCAAGGCTAATAATGCCTATGCTTACAGATCAATTGTGTGTCAAGCTGACACGTCATGGTATCTTACTGCTTATATTGTGATATCGCTTTTTGTAAATTTTCCCTTGTATCCTTACTAGCTTTTTCGCAAAACTTATCAAAAGGCTAGTAGCATGTTAAAGACTTTATTGTTCACCTGCGCTTATTAAACATTGCATAACTGTCCCTAATTTCAAAATGATTGGTCAAGCATTGTTCTAAATATGAGAACATCTGTAAATATATAAGTATCACAAAGTAACAAAATGTAACAAATTCATGCAAAAACTGCCATGTTCTATATAGCGAGTATATATCATTCAGTATCATATATTTATGTATTTATTTATTATTATTATTATTATTATTTTACAAATCTTGCAAGCATTTTTCTTACAACCGTCTTTTTGCTAAGCTATCAGACATCCTTTCCTCAACAGGATCATTTTAAATCGTGGGTCTAGGACCCGTAGCCGTTTGACCACTTTATGGGACTGAACCGCTTTTTGTTGCGAATGTACTGCTCTGCAATTGTTTTTCTGTATATAAAATATCATTACAGCCATAGCACTTATTGCATTACTCATCTACTAGGCAAAAATGACTGCTTCATACACGTGGCTTCATAAAGTAGCTGACACCAAACAGTCTAGTGGGTGAGTCCTTTTGGTTGCTAAATACCTGTCATGTAGCCTCTGAAACCTGAACAGTCTGCATGAGCAGTGCATAATTATCTAAGTTTGTTCAAACTCAGTGCCAAAATAATAGATCAGGGTCATTGAATCATGTCGAATCGCATTCTGAGCTAGCATGAAAATCATAATAGTTCCCTAATATGTGCGAAATTCCTCTAGTATTGAGTTCACTGGAATAACTTTTTAATCGATGATTTACTTTCAAGGACCGAAGATGTTATCAGTAATTATAGCCTGTTTGTCCGGAGGCTACTAACACTTCATCACTGTCATGCCAATAGCCTTGAAAGTATCTAAGAAGGATAAAGCTGCATCCCATTCCCTAAACCCAGTAGGTCACAGATATGCACGTGGATATTGCATGAGTGATGGGCGCATTTTTGCCATAGAAATCTATTTTTCTATATATAACTAGGATAATTTAATTTCGCCTACTTATTTTAAGAGCTTAAGAGTTGTTGCTTTTGACTCTGTGTTTATTGAACCGCGTTTTATCTTTTGGAAGGAGTTTGAAGGAACTTTTAAAGATTTTAATTGGTTGTTTGTAACATGTGCGAAGTTTTAGCACGTGCCCAGCATCATGCTCTGATTAGACATGTGTCCGCCATTGTGAACTCGAACTTACTTTTTATACGCCGCTCTAAGATGGTTCGTAACATGTGCCCTCCATGCGCCTGTCTTTTCGACTGTTTGTTCATCTGTCCATACATTAACATTTTTGAAGCTTTGTAGAGCATCATGCATGTAACCACAATATTCAGATCAGTAGCTTTGACGTTGACGTTGCCAATAGCATGGTAGCCATGGGGGTAGTGAGGAAAAGAAGCCCACTACATGTTGGGCACAGCGTGTGCATATTTTCATTTTTTAAAGTCATGTAAAATAAAGGATATAATGTTTATTTGAGTAAGTCAATGTAAAATTTAGGTTAGCAATAGAAATGTTTAGACATTTGATAAAAAGAAATAGTCCTGCAATAAGCCCAGAAAAAAAATGAGATAAGGAACATTTTATGTCGACTATTAGTCGATCATCGGTTGATTTTACAAAGTAAAATGCAATGATAGGGAACAAATATATTCATTCAGACCCCAAAAGATAGGGAAAGGCATATTTTCATTAAACTGACAACAGTTCACGAAAAGCGACGATAATTTTTTGGATGATTCCCATCCCCACTTCCTGATGGCTTGAACGTCAAGGTCACATAATATACTAAGAACTTTCTTCCAAATCCTGAGATAGATATAGTTCACATTTGGAACAATGATAGATATTGATCCTAAATTTCATATTACCATGTCTATTTCCCTATTTGACATTATGATTTTCTTTTACTTTTTGTGAATAAACATGCCTAATTGAAGTCTGAAAATTAGAAACAGGACCACTGGTCAAATATTTTCCATCGTCAAAAACTGAAAAAAGCTTATTTCTTTTGCCGTGCATTATCTTTTGCTGCATCCTGCAGCAACTTTTTTACTTGATTTCTAGTAGTTGTGCAGCAACCTGAGCGACTTGTAATATTTCTCTGTTGCCTGTTTTTGGTGTCAGAGTTTCTGTGATGTTTTACCTTATGTATGTTCTTATTATTTTTGGTTCGGTTTGGGTTGCTGAGTGGCCACCTTTTGGGAACAAGCTGCTCACTCGGTTGGCCATATGTTCTCTGTATCTTGATTATTTGTAATCTTAGTGGTTTCCAACTATGGTTTGAGGGCCGGATTTGGATTTTGATTGTTTCAGTTCCTGGTCTTTGCATACTTTTTACTTTTTGTAATATTTTAACTCTGCAAATGTAGGTTGGAGATATAAAAATTACGTCTGTCAGCCATGAAATATTGGATTCGTTGAAAGTGGACAGCAAGACTTACTTCTTTAGAATTTATTTTGAAGGCGGTCGGACTACTTAACCCTCGATGATGCAGGCTGTCGCGGAAGACCTTCCAGTGAAGCGGTGTACCCCTCTACTGCCCCGAGGCAGATTGTTTGTCAAGGTGTTCGACCTGCGACAGCAGACCGCTGGTTCATGACACCTAAGGAAGATGCGACTTAGTATTTTGCGGTTCTGTCTATATACTGAATAAACCTGCAATGTTCTTCTTCCACACGAAATACAGACTCCGAACTTTACACGGGCACGGAAGTTCGTGAATGGCGGAAAGTTATACGCTCATATCAAACTCCACAAGGTTTATGGGAGTTTGTTGAACGTTTGTTCATCTCCGGATGTCTCGTATTCAGTCTTGGTAACAATTTACTCCTCTTGTGACATGCGGGTGGTGAGTCTCTATAGGCTGGAATTCCTGAGATACAGGGGACTAAATATATAATTACTGTCTCGATATCAATTTTTAGCTCGCCTGAACGAAAGTTCAGGAAGAGCTATTGTTGTCACCACGGCGTCAGCGTCCGCGACAGCGTCAGCGTCCGCGTCCGCGTCGGCGTCCGGATTGGATGTTTTGGTTAAAGTTTTTTAAAGACCTATATCTCCCTAACCCATGGATGGATTCTCTTGATACTTGCACTGTAGTTAGATATTGGTCCAAAGTTTAACATGGTACCACCCCCATTCCACTCCTTGACCTTGATGTCAAGGTCATGGACTTAGAAAATTGGGAGTTTTTTGGGACTGGATGGTTTGGTTAAAGTTTTCTAAAGCCCAGTATCTCCTTAACCCATGATGGATTCCTTTGATACTTGCACTGTAGTTAGATATTGGTCCAAAGTTTTCCAAGGTACTACCCCCACCCCCCTCAGTGACCTTGATGTCAAGGTCATGGACTTAGAAAATTGTCTTTTTATTGATTGGATGTTTTGGTTAAAGTTTTTTAATGACACATATCTCCTGAACCCATAGATGAATTCTTTTTATATTTGCACTGTAGTTAGATATTAGTCCAAAGTTTTACAAAGTACTACCCCAGCCCTGCTCGGTGACCTGGATGTCAAGGTCAGGGACTTAGGAAATTTGGTCTTTTTTAAAGTTTTCTAATTGCGTACTGATTCATAATGCTTGGCAGAGATTTAGTTTACACTTGAACTGATGTTAGACACTTTTTTTTGAGTTTTTACAAAACACTATATACTTACCCGACTGGATGACCTTGATGTCAAGGTCATGGATTTTGAGTTTTGTCTTAAAGATTTTGATTAGTTTTATATTAATGAAGACATAATTGCACAGTGCCACAATGGACTCAGTTGATACTAATACTTGGACTGATGTTAGATAACGGTTGAAGGCTTTGATACATCCTAGCCCTGTCCTCCTCCCCCCTACCCCTTAGTTCTTTGACCTCGAGCTCATGGACTTTGAAATTTCATGTGGATATTTTTTTTATTTTAAGACATTTCTGAGATAGCTTTTGTTTATAAATGTGTTGTCATTATGGACATGCTTGCCCGAAGTTTTATACATAGCAGTCCACACCACCATAGCGACTGTGTGATGGGCAAGCACCTATTCAGGCGAGCTATGCTGTCAGGCGACAGCTCTTGTAAAGAAAAGCAGTGTCTCGGGGTCCGGTACCGGAACCCTAGCCTGCCAGTCTCGGCGTCCGGTACCGGACCCGGAGCCTTGCCTGGTAAGAATGGCTCGGGGTAGGGTAGTATGTTAATCACTGTACATTGGCGGTTGTTACTTTAAATAGTTAAACATATTTTATTCACAATTTCACTCACATGCAGCATACGTGCAACGGACGGGCGAACACACGGACAGCCAATGGGAAGAACACAATACCTCGCCACTGTTAAACAAATAGACAAATAAACAAATATATTAAAATATGATAAATAAATGACTAAAATAAAAATAAGAACAATATATTATTATTTACAGTACCAACAATTACTGTGATCCCGCTTTGTAATTCATTTCAGTTTTGGTCAGTTTTAGTATGACCTTTGGTCATACCGTAATACCGCTTGTGCAAATGGCGATATACGGTGAAAAGATCAAAATCTAATAGGAATTTAACGATTACTGTGTATTTCTTTCCATTTGAGACATATATTACCCATATTGAGACATGCTGAACCCGGAGACAATCCTCGTATGAGCGCCTAGGAGTCCGGTACTCCGAGACTCAGAGTCTGCCTAAAGAAAAATTTATAAATAACATAAACACATATTATCAGTCATTAACACATATGTTCTTATTTCAGATCACACATCACAGCGAAAGAAGAAAGAAAAAATAATAATAATAATAATAATAAAAAAAACAGAAAAAAAGAAAAAAAAAACAACAACGCTGCATTCTAATTTAATGTGATTCAACTTAAAAAAATATATGTAATGGACTTTGGCATACATTTATAACGTATTCTAAGGACTCAGTCAAAACAATTTTGTAGAGAAATCTAGATACAAATACTTTGAATGATGACAATTGAATTTATTTCATATACACGTTTACGGTTTAAATCCCATTTCCGTTCACTGAAAACAAACCTGACTACCGATGCATGTCTTATGTATGTCTTATGCATACATACTTATTCTTTATCATCTAACTGCGCCATTAATCAGCTACAATGTACTCAGTATAATAAAGATGAAACATAAGTTGTCATTTTTTGCGAGCCACTTTTCGCATAGCATCCAAATCGAAGCAAAGAAAAATAATAAAAACAAATAAATAAAAACAAAATAATAACACTTAAATAAATCAAACACCTTTTTGATAAAAATATTTTGCTGAAACACTTAAAAACAGTTGTTTTCTGACAGTTATACTAATTGATAAAATTAGAATAAGTTAAGTGTACAAAAACGTTATTTTTTTTTTTTTCAAATAAGATTCTTATACATTTTATTCGTCTGTATTTCGACATAGTTTAGTTCATGGTATTTTTGGCAATAACCATAATATGGTTTATCCGAATTATGGATAAAACTTCCATGACATTCACTGCGTATTTTCACTAAAAGTTTTATCCAAATTTTGGATAAAACTTACAACTGTGTTTGGAACAGCGTATTTTAAGGCAGAGGTTTTGCTTTTCCCAGCTAGTTTGGTTTTATCCAAATTTTGGATAAAATCATTTCTGCCTGTTCATTGTAATGCATTTCCTGCTTATCCAAATTTTGGATAAAAATTTTGGCCGTGTGTTTTCATATAGTGTGGGGCAAGACAGGATGTTTGTTTATCTCAGCTAGTTTGGTTTTATCCAAATTTTGGATAAAATAAAATTTAATGTAATTCAGTCTGTGTATTCGCTGCATTGTATTGCCTGCATAGTCGCTTATCCAAATTTTGGATAAAATTTTCGGCCATGTATTTTCATACAGTATAAGGCATAGGCAGGGTGTTTTCTTATCCCAGGCTATTTGGTTTATCCAAATTTTGGATAAAAATGGATTAGATCTAATTCTAATTATTACTCATCAGTTAACTAAAGTACAGTATATTTCCTGCAGAGCCATTAATCCAAATTTTGAACCAACAAACGTCTTATCCAAAATCATAGAGCCAGTTTGAGCAAATGGATTTGCTCAAACGTAAATGGACACAGTTTAGATCAGCAGGCCAGCGCTTAACCTGCTGAGCTGCCGGGGCTCCTCAGGTGTTATCACATCACCCACACTTAAATACTATGCCATATTTCATTCATATTAAAACTTCTTAGACTGTCCCCAGCGCTTGAACAATGCCAGGCAGCCGTATCAACGTCGATGCAATTTACCGACGTTGATACGATAATTCAACGAGCTGTTCTGTCAATTAGCTAAAAAACAATGTGGCTTTTTCTCTTTTTCCTTGCGTTTCTTTCAGTTTTCTGTCTTTCAATTCTCTTTTGTTTTCAAGTGTACATATATCAAAGAGTCGTTTCATTAAATTATCTAGACAATAAATTGAATCCAAGCTGTCTGTCATTTTCACAGAGAGAGAGAGAGAGAGAGAGAGAGAGAGAGTCCAGTCATAGTGCAGAATATTATAGGTTCTTCCTTGTGTCGGGTCAGGAACTGGAAAAGTTGACTCGCTTACACTGTACAAACGAAAAGTGGACAAGGGAATTGTTTAAATGTCAAAACACGTGGAAGCCCACGCTAAAGTTGTTGCTTCAAAGAGTTTATCAACTCGGGTGCGCGTAAACTCTGTGGGAGGTCACATTGCGATGTTTTCGATTCCTTTTTAATTTTTCCTTAAAAAAGAAACAAACAACAAAATAGCCAAGACGGCTTATGCAGAGATTGAAAAAAATACTACATCTTCCTTCACCCTGCACTTTCTAGAAGATGACAATCATAAGTGACGAAAGTCCTAAAAAAATTGCCGGTGGCCTACAATAAGCGACAGTTGATACGTGGCGCAAAAAGTTAAGAAACGTTAACGTCACCATGCGCGACGTTAACATTTCAGTCTGAAGAAACAGCAAGCCGAGCATTTAATGCACTTTATCTCGAAAGTTAAGTCGGCGACCTACTTTTTTATTGCCTTAATGTAAACTTCTATTATTGGGACATACTGTGTTAGTTTTTAAAGAAAAAAATGTGTTTTGTTTTCTCAGAATGAAGGTTTTTATCCATGAGAGAAGTGCAAAAAAGTGCGTTTTCCATAGAACGCCATTATAACGTCGTGTCGAAAATGAACAAAAATTGACGTTTTTGAGGTCAAATATCTTGAAAACGACAACGGCGACCCCCTATTTTATTACATTTTCTGAAAGAGGGACTAAAATGTACAATATAGGGAAGTATGAATAAAATCATGTGTTCTGTCAATTACTCCCACCTCACCTTAATATAATTTTTGTGGGTGTAGGGCATTATTTGACACAGTTCTCACTTTTACCCGTTTCAAGAATGTGAATTTACCAGTATTCGGTATCTTTATTTTAGGACATACTATACTTGAGCACGTTCTCATTGCAATAACGTTTTTCTTGCATTTGACGTGAGAGTATATATACTTTTGATTCCAATCTTCTTTAGAAGTGGTTTCAAATTTAAGAACGACGGATTATCGTAGTGCCTAATTTTAGACGATCAACTCTAAAAGGTACTTATTATGTATTTATTTATAATTTGTTTGAATAAATATTGTCGAATAAAAATTGTGACTTATGGCTTGTTAAAAACATATTTCTTTTGAAGGTGAATAGATACAGAATGATTAAGGTAAATCGATACGATTAATGACCATGCTGCGCATGGTATTAGTACTTTATAGTCGTTTGTAATTAAAGGAAATAGTTTGTGACACAGATGGGTGTTGCACTAGTGTACGTCTAATTGACGTCGAGTGACGTCAGTTGCATTCATGCTATTGCGGCGTCAGTACATTTCACATTAGTTTCTTGTATACGAGGCTTATAGAATTGGATTGATTTGTAACGAAACTAATTTACAGACTCGACGTCAATTGACGTCATACGCCTGCACCGCATTAGGGTTAATTGTATGTAATTAACGGTAACATTTGGTCGTCATACGTTTCATTTGCCTTCCCTAGACGACGTCATATGGTATGACATCATTGGCGTCGTGATGTCATATCAAACGAAATGACCACCAAATGTATTAGAAATATCTGTTAAGCTATTTAAATGATCTATTATATGGCAGGCGATCATACGCTAAGTTCAAAGAAGTTGTATTAATAGGCGTGCAAGTTAGATTTTTGGTTATTGTATTTAATGTAAAAAGTCATCGTTTTGATCATTTATGTTTTATATGTGATTTGTCATGGTAGTACCTGTTGACGTCAGTATACTTCTTGACAGTGCTTTGACGTCAGATCCTTCGACGCACATGCGTGGTCGGATCTGCGTTTCTTCAGTGATAGAATTTGTAAGCATGATTTTAGCTTTTCATAGTGTGCGCAAAGTGTGTCTAGTGACACGACGGGCGTGTGCGCGTTATGTTCGGCATTTACCGAGGACGTTGCATGGTATTACGTTTTGTTATAATGTTATTATTATGTATTAAGTGTAAGTTAGTTATTTTAGGCACTTCAAGTCCGGCAGTCAATTGTTAGGACTGAAAGCAACTTATCACCTGGAGAAACACCCCTGAGGTCATACTTCACTTGGAAGTACATATCTCCAGGGTGATACCTACCCGGGTATATTCATAAGGAAGGCGGGGTGATAGTGCATCCATTTGAATATGTGTTTACAATCGCTGTGGCGATTATAATCGATATAATAATATTATATACATCATGAATTAATAAAATTCACTTGAAGTTGTTCCATTAGTACGGGTTGTGGAATAGTTAGGTGTTAATACCTACCATACAGAGACTCGTCCCTGATGATGTACAGGGAGTGACCATTCTCGAGGAGCCGGCAACGTTTTGAAAGGGATTTTTTTAGTGTAGGTTTCAGTCGACATCTTTTGTTCCTACGTGTATTTTCAGTTCATGGCGCCGGGCCGAGTACGGTGTTAGCGTCAGGTTGTGATTTATTGGCGTAACATACGCAGATCAACTATAGATTTAAGCCAAACAACTAACTTGGCCAGCGACATGAACTGACATGTGTTGTATATCATTGTATATGCGTCAGTTGTAAATTGTATTGTTTGTATATAGAACTTACATTATTTTATATAAATTTCCAAAATTCTAACGTCGTTAGAGATTAATTGTTGATGTTGTAAATTGTATGATAGCGCTATTAACCGGAAGTCACCCTCCGCCGTCTTGGCGACGCACAAAGCTCTACACTCCGGTGCAAATTTTTTCTGCGTAACAGCCAGAATACCAGAGAAAACATGCTGTAATTTCTTAATAAGGCAATTGATTCAAAGATTGATTAATAAGTAAAGGGTCAAAAAGTATAAAAAATAATGATCTAGAACACGGGTTTGAACTAATCATAAATTTCTGATTTCTCAGAATATATCCTCTGAATTAAAATATAGCCTGCACTATGATTGATGTACGGGGAGAAGTTTTACGGCCACCACACGGAACAACTACAGGTGCATTGTGCATACTAGTGGAGCGGCTTGGAGTGAAAATTTAAGGAAATACTTCACTTGATCATACAAGCATAAAATTTTCACTGAATGTTCCTTACATGGCCAAGTTTCAAAAATGATCGAGGGTCAATTACAAATCATCCATTTTCAAGATGGCCGCCAAGTTTCAAAATGCTATCGTTTTGATTTATAACATGCTTATAGTCCGCAGGCATATGTAATTCCCGTGGGCATGTGTGTTATTTTTGGCAATATATACATGTAAAAACTTCATCAATGGAGTGTTCACAATGAAAAAGCGCATGTTGTCAAGTTTTCTAGCAACTCTTTGGCCATAAGTATCGATTATATACGTTATGTATGTGTATTTAATTTAAATTCATATAATTACCAGGTACACTACTTTTTTTATTATCTTTTTTTATAATTCATAAATCCAATTTCTCCATAGAATTATCGTAAAGTATTAGAAAATACATTTTAGTACGTTTTTTATCATTTATTAGTACTAGTAGAAATGTAAATAACTTTAATTCAAAAGTTTGTCCATTATAATAAGACTTACAGAAGTTCTTCACTGTCTCTCAGAGAACAGTTATGAATTTAATATCCTGGCAGTTCTTAAAAACACTGTTTTCTTGGAAATATTAGCTAATGACTAATTACGGGACTTCATTACGTACGTTTTATACGCAACGAAACTCACAATATTCCAAATGCAAATAAATGGAGACTTGCCAAATTCCGTACACGCACAGCAGGGTTTGCTGCTTGTTTTTTTCTAATAGCATATATCTGCACCTTTAATGATCATGCCCAGCTACTCAGTCTTATGATTCTTAAGACAGTAACATACGTGATATTTTGTTGTATAATCAAAACCTGCAAAACAGATACATTTCATTAGAGAAAAATGCTGCAATAATAAGCCAGTAAATATTTTGTAAACAGGCTTCAACTAAAGCAATATATAGTCCGTCGGATAAAGTTGAAATCCATTAACGACTGTTCTGGTAAGTTTAAAATTGTAAGATTATCAGTAATTAGCAATTGGATACATGATATTACCTCGTTTATTGGGCAGAACTGGTACAGTGACCCTGCAGATTGAAAGAGTCTAAAACAAAAATGTAGCTTGGGGCTTGAACAGTTAAGCCACACCGTTTTCTAACAACTTAAAGCTAACGTGAACACTTTCGAACAAAGTGTACTTACTTTGTAAGACTATCGCATATGCTACGTTACCTAGGGAACCAACATTGTTCAGTTAAAATCTTGAAACAAAACACAAGTCAAAATGTTGCATAGTAGTTTGAGTTATCTGATCTGTGTACATAGTTCCTTCCGGTTATGTACCAGCCGGGACCTTGAGAGTGCAGCATCAGACACATTTAAATTTAGAAGAAAAAGAGGCAAGGGAAGCCGACACATCGGCTATCACAGCAATATAAGAAAACATGTTTCTGTTCAAAAATTAGTGTAATTTCCATGCTATTTTTCTTTCCTTTTCTAGTCTGATTATATTGAACAGTCTCTTAAATGAGTCGATTTAGCATGAAACCAGCTTCAGGGCTTACTTTTGATATGACCAATATTTGACGTTTTAAGGGACCGAGTTCTACAGAATTCTAAGCCACAAAATGAAGTGGCAAATCAAAATGACAGCATATTTGAGAGGGGATATTTCTGGGCAAATACCAGTTGTCTTAAAGAATGTAGTGACCTGTAGTTTCACTTTGCAGTACGGGTAACAAAGCGAAGAGAAGGAAAACAGATCGAATAACGTATAGAACCAGTTATGGGTAATTTATAAATTCCTCATATCTCATATGCTTAAACAGAAATACATTAGTCATGCTAGTTCTGAATTAAAAATTAACAAATGATAAGATAATGCATACTATTTATGTCAAGGACAAACCTTAATATATCTATTTTCAGATGATCACCTTGACTTTGAAGATATTACTATAATTATTATTATTATTAATTATTGTTTAGCAATAATTACAGGAGTTAACTGCTTATTAATGAGGTCTTACCGCTTTTCTGAATAAGTCTTGACGGGATGTTTCATATACAGTAAGAAAATGCAGCTTCTGATACCATTTATATCAATACAATGGTAGAAGAAGCAAATATACTAAAAGTCGAATGATCAAAACTAAATTGTCTTTCGTTATATTAGTGTACTGATAATAATGTATCAGAACACAACACGGGCTCTACAGAGTTATCTGACCAAGTAAATCTTGGTAATGTTTCAATGAGAAATACACGTCATGAACAGACTCATGAAAAGAAGCTTTATATGTGTCTCCTAAAGTATATCATTTTCCATTGTTTAATAGTGATAATATGGTGCAGTGTAATTGACGGGAGCAACGTAAAAAGGTAACGTTGATAACAATCCGGCACCATTTTAATAACTATCAAGTGAGCCGATACTTTATCAGTTGCCTCAGCTGACAGCCACTTTTGCATGTAGGTTACCTGACTGCCTCGGTAGACAGCACAGGTAGGGAAACAGGTATCTCCCCTATGATAATTCTAAACCTCAACATATATCAGTTAGGTCAACTTATACATATTATACTGTTCCCTCAAGATTTTAAATGATGCGTTTTGTGGTGTTGCTGTAAATTCTTGTGAGTGTAATATTTGCTGTCTTAATGTCAATGGTAAGTTAAAAGGATGAATTCTTGGATGCCAGAATGCAATTCATGTCTACACGAGGACCCCATTTTTATTACATATGACCCTGGATTATTCTTCCTGGGACGGAATTCGATTATGTCACGTAATATTAATGTTTGGGTGCCTTTCAGATACAACCCAAAGTTATTATAGTCTAATGAATATAAGAATAACATTTTACATGTGTCCTAGTACACCTTTACTGGAGGAGGAGTGGCATCCCTTGAGTGATGTTTGTTTTGAATTTGCTCGCAAATTTAATTTAATTCTTTCCTGAAAAACTGGTGTTAAATTTAAATGTGCGTCTTGTGAAGGATACCAAAATGTTTCTTTATGGACTGGATTATATTTAAGGGAATAAAAACGCTGTAAGTTTGTTTGAGAGGAGCTTTTCAAACTATTTACTGATATCATTGAATCCCGCATATATACAGCTGCAGTTGTAGTTATATCACGCCGAGTCAACTGTGAAAAACATTTGTTCAAAAAACAAAAGTATGGAAGCACATTAATGCCATATTGATAGGTCATCAAACACTGAAATGGGGATTTCTGTCGAACAGTGGCGTATGAGAATAGGCTGTTTTGTGATGCCAAGAAAATGTAAAGCTCAGCTAAAGACATTAAAGCTTAAATATGTTTCACTGAGTAAACGGATACTGTTATTTTATTTGCTGCTCACTGAAGGCGTAGAGGCTTATCCCGGCCCACAGACCCACGGAAATCCTGGAAGTAGTGGTGGTTCGCCTCCAAGGGGGCGCGGTGGTCTGTCACCTAGGGGTCGTGGTCGTGGTGCCCGCGGGGGTAGAGGCAGTAGAAACTGGGACCAGCCGGTTGATATTTTTGCTGATGTTGATCGCCCCGTTGGTAGAGGCGATAGAGGGGGTCAGCGATATGACTTACGTCGCCCATCACGGTCTGAGGCACAGCCATCCGTCAGTTCTTGGCTTCTTAATTCGCAACAACGATCGCAGTCTGAGTCTCGCCTTGATGACTTACCACAACCGAGTAATGTCTCTACACGAAGTGATACGGAACTTACTAGCCAAACCTCTGATCCCACCTTAGGTGACAACATAAACGAAACGGACACAACCTCGATTTTGCTTGAGATAAGACGCGATGTAAAGAACTTGAACACACAATTTGATCATTTAGAAAAATCGGTTCAGTCACTTAAACGAGACAGTAAATTCCTGAAGGATCAAAATTCTAGATTGACAAAACAAGTTACGGACTTGCAGGGCACTGTTTCGCAACTAGAATCCCGTGCACAGGAGGCTGAAATTAAAAATGAACGATTGGAAGCACAGTCACGTCGAGACAATTTTAGGTTTTACGGATTTGAAGATAAACAAGGCGAAACTTGGGAAGAATCTGAGAACACGGTCAGGTCGTATATATCTAATGACCTCAATATTGACGAGTCTTCTATTCAAATTGAGAGAGCACATCGTATACCGAGTAAAACTTCACCAAGGCCAGTTATTGTGAAGTTTTCGTTTTATAAAGATAGGGACAGGGTTCTGAAAGCATATCGTGAGAAACGAAAACAGCAGAATCGGGAACCTTCAGGAACTACAGGAGCAAGTGCAGCGGAGCAGACCGAGCAACCCGTAACTAATAGAATTCGAGTTTGCGAAGATTTTCCTGAGCGAGTTATTAAAGCACGCTCGAACCTCTACTCGTTTTTACGTTCGAGTATCGACAGTGGCAGGAATGCCTTTCTGAAATATGCGTTTGATTGTTGATGGACAGCCATATCTGTATGATTATGAACAGAAACGACCAGTACCAATACGTAAATAGGGGGTGGGTCAACGCTCGAGAACAGCGTATAGAAATGTTGGTATAAATATTGATTATATCAATAATACGGTGACAAATAGTGATCATCATGATAGTGAAAATTACATAAACTTGCATATTTGCTCGATGAATGTACAGGGCTTGAAGAAGTTTGAAAACGATTTAGTATTTATAAATTATTTTAAAGGGTTTGACCTTGTTGGTATGTACGAGACATGGCAAAGGCATATGCATGATTTTGTTAATTTCATTGATGGCTATACGAATTTTGATTCTATGAGATCCCGCAGAAAGCAAACAAGTCGTGGCTCAGGCGGAGTAACCGTTTTTGTTAAAAACTGTTTGATTAATAAGGGAGTAGTTATACGAATTTTCGAAGAAATGACCGAATGTGTTGTCCTTATGCTCAAAGGTGATCATTTTGATAACATCCACGACATTATAATAATATTTACATATATTGCCCGATATATACTCATGAGAATGATAACGGTATAATTTTATTGAATGAGAAAATATTTGATATAAAAATGTTATATCCAAATGCAGAATTAATTATTGCTGGAGATCTAAATTCTCGTACAAAAGATTTTCCAGACTTTATTTCAGATGATGATCTAGATTTTATATTCGGTGAAACTGATTATCCGAGTGATAACTTTAATTTGAATAGAAAATCAAAAGACTGTCATACTTACAACAGATTTGGTCTATCTTTGATTGAAATGTGTTGTGAGTATGACGTTCACATGTTGAACGGAAGATTATTTGACGATACTGATGGTAATATAACATGTATATCAAACGAAGGAATGAGTATTGTTGATTATATCATTGCTTCGTCCGGACTATTTGATAAATTTTCATCTTTTGCAGTGGATAATTATGAGGTGTCCGACCATTTTCCGCTTAAATGTACATTAAAACTGGCCAGTAAACAGAATGCGAGACATGGTACGGTGAATAGCCAGCTAAGTGACTGGCATAAGTTTAAGTGGCAAGAGTCATTTAAAGATGATTTTTTACACAAATTTCGTTTTTATTATTCTCAGTTCAGACATTCACTGGTAAACAGAGAGTATAATTTAAGTTATTACTTACAAGACTTCATAAATGTATTTCAGTCTGCTGGTGACTTAATGCAAGTAAAACTTCAGCAGTCAGCATTTCTTATCAATAAAGTATGTCAGCCTTTATGGTGGGACCCTGCGTGTAATCAAGCAAAGTCTACGAAACAAGATGCCTTACGAAAATTTAGAATAACAAATGCTTGTGATGATTTTACATCCTATAAAATTGAACGAAATCGTTTTAAGGCTATGTGTTAATTGAAAAAGAAAAAATTTGCAAAGGAAAAAAGGTCAGAATTGATAGATTCTAGAAAAAATCCTAAATTATTTTGGCAAAATATCAAAGGTAGCTCTTATACTAAGTCAGAGTGTAATAATGAAATAAATAGCAGTGATTGGGTAGAGTATTTTAAAACTTTGTTTGCTTCCCCCGCATTACAAGCTGATATTGACGAGGGACATATTTTCAGAAATCTGGCGCAAGAACGTAAAACTGAAGATTTAGAAGAGTCGATATCCGAAGAAGAAGTGAGAAGAAGTATAATTAGTTTGAACTCCAATCGATCTGGTGGCCCTGATGGGCTATGTATAGAAATGTTTAAAGCTACAATCGATGATATTATACCCTATTTACACCCGCTTTTTAATTATATTTATGATCAGGGCATTTTTCCAGAGGACTGGTGCAAAAGTATAATTTCCCCAATACACAAAGGTGGCTCTACCGATAATCCTGAAAATTATCGGGCAATCTGTTTAATTAATTGTTTATGTAAAATATTTATGAATATTTTGACAGAACGTTTATCCAGTTGGGCAGATTTGAATGATGTACTAGATGAATCACAGGCTGGCTTCCGTAAAGGCTACTCGACAGTTGATAATATATTTTCGCTTCAAGCATTAGTTCAAAAGTATTTATGCAGAGAAAGAGGTTGATTTTATTTATTTTCGTGGATTTTAAGCGTGCATTTGACAGTATTGAACATATAAAATTATGGCATTCTTTAGAGAGAAAGGGCATTAATCCAAATGGCATATTTCTAGGCATATTCAAATCTATTTACTCTCAACTTAAATCGTGTGTAAAATGTAAGAACGGATTAACGAAATATTTTGAATATCATATTGGAACAAGGCAGGGCTGTGTCAGTTCGCCTATAATTTTTTCATTATTCATTAATGATTTAGTTTCATATTTGAAACAGGAATGTGACAGAGGTATATTTGTTACAGACCAAATAGAAGATTTACTAGCATTAATGTTTGCAGATGATGTTGCTAGTTTTAGTGAAACCATTATACGTCTTCAGCACCAAATAAATTGTATACAAAGGTTTTGTGAAACTGTTGGGATGTCTTTAAATCTTTTAAAAACTAAAATCATTGTTTTCAGAAATGGTGGTATTGTTAAGCAAATTGAGAATTGGTCTTATCAAGGTGAGATTGTCGATACTGTTTCGTTTTATAAATACTTAGGAGTCTATTTCACGCCAAAATTAGTCTGGTCGAAAACAAAAGAAGTTTTAGCGCATCAAGCTTGTAAAGCTGTTATGAAAATTTTCCAATATCAACGTCAATTTGGCTTTTTTTCTCCAATAGATATATTTAAGCTATTTGATTCTATAGTAAAACCTATTCTATGTTATGGAGCAGAGATATGGGGATACGAATATAGCAAAACTATAGAAAAGGTACATATTAAATTCTGTAAAAGATTTGTTGGATTGCATCAAAACACTGCAGATTTCTTTGCGTTAAGTGAATGTGGCAGGTATCCAATCTCTGTTACATACATGAGTAAATGTGTAAAATATTGGGCAAAGTTGTTACAAATGCTAACTATAGATACCCAAAGCAGTGTTACAATATGCTTCGGTCGTTATCAGATGCTGGTAAACTCACGTGGACTTCACATATTAGGGCACTTCTTTATAAATACGGTTTTGGGTATGTATGGGAAGCAAATACTGTTGGTGATATTACCAGATTTGTCAATGTATTTAAGCAACGCCTTAAGGATTGTTGTTTACAAACATGGCATTCTGACATTAGTGAATCTCCTAAATCAATATATTATAGTAAATTTAAACAGATTTTAGAAATTGAAAATTATCTTACTTTCGATTTACCATATTTACTTCGGAAAACTTTGGCGAATTTTCGATGTTCAAGTCATTCGCTAATGATAGAAAAAGGGAGACATCAGAATGTTGAAAGAAATTTACGATTCTGTCAATTATGTTTGAAACGAAACGTATATAGTATAGAAGATGAATTCCATTTTCTCTGTGTTTGTCCGTTTTATAAAGATATTAGAGATTTATATTTTAAACCACAGTGGAACAAAGATATAATAACTGTTAATATGTTTTATACCATTATGTCGCAAACTGATAAGCATTCAATTATTTCTATCTCTAAGTTTTTAGTCAGTGCATTCTCACACAGGAAGGATTTGTTACAAACTGCTACATGACTTGTTAGATACCGTAAATCCAGAAATATATGCGACTGTTTCAGTTTTGTGAAACAGTTAAGTTTCATGAAGCTGAAGCAGTCGGCAAATATTTTGGCACTTATTAATACAGGCAAGCATTCTTGAAACTTTATTAAATGTTTTTCTTTATGGTAAATTCATAAAAATGGAAATATTTGCCAAATTGTTCCGGTTGACGATATGTTACAGCTATGGTTCAGCTATATTACAACATACAGTCTATTCAATATGCAATCTCGGACAGTTTCTCGTAAGAGTGCGCCTATATGATGTAAATTCATCGTATGACGTTCGCAATTGCCATTAAACTATGACATTTTCGAGCTTCATACGACCATAATATTGCGAGACTGGCCTGATTGCTGGCATATTGTATCGTGGTACACTCGCATGAAGTGTCTTTAATACGTAACTTTCGGAAAAGATCTGATAAAACTTACATTTATGTCACATGTATTTAAATGTCACTTCTGTTGTTTGTATCAAATTGCTATGTATTATGGGCCGGTGGCCTTCCATTACGAAATAAACTATGTTATGTTATGTTATGTTATGTTTACAATTTAAGACATAATACAGACTACATCTATATATACCTTCTCACCAGAGTTTCGATTATTCATCAGAAATAAGTTATATTCTGTCTTCAACTGATATTGCCACTACTAACTGCAACCTAACTGATTCAAAATATATCAAGGAATTCTGTCAAAGTTGAGATGAGCATGAGTCAGATAAGAGCGATAGATTATGCTCATTTAAGGACCAATGTACAAATTTCATTCCACCGGTTGGTCTGTTTCTCATTGATCATTTGTATGTAAGTTATAGTCATATACGTTACAAATATGCCATGCGTTTTGATCACAATTTCCAGACTCCGTTTGCTTTTTATATATTAGAACATTTAAAAAGGAATATTTATGACACAAAGTATTTTCTACATTGCGTTTATTGCATTTTGGTGCGGTAATGGACCAGTGTTACCCCAGCCACCATTTTGGCCATTTTTTTTTCGGTAAAGTGTTGAAAGAAAAATGGCAACAACCATTTTTAACTCCGTTAATCAGATCATTTAATAATCGTTTCTAATAAGTTAGCAAGGTTTCAAGTTCCTAGCTCAAACGCTTTTTAAAATATCTTGCTGACATGATTTTATTATGAATTTTTGCCAAGGGGCATAACTCGAAGAAGAGAGACAACTCGGACAAGAAAACAATACTTTTCCGCTAATTTTTCATGACAAATCTATATGTGAAATTTCAAAACTCTAGCAGGCACGGTTACTAAGATATGGTATGCGTGACGAACGGACGCACGGACGGACGTACGGACGCACAGACGGACAACCCAGAAGCAATATGCCCCTCAACTTCTTTGAAGTATGGGGCATAAAAATTACACAGCCTGCCCCCCCCCCCACACACACACACACCACACACACACCCACACGCCTTTTATGGAGACGTAAACCAAGTTTTTGCGATAGAAATAGTGGAAGTTGCAACATCACCTATACAATTTCAATGAAAGTTATAAGCATAAAACTTTATTATATATAAAACAAAGGATGGGATACACTTTGCCCGATTTTGTGCCCACGACCGATCTTGATAAAGATTATGTATTTAAAAGCTTGTCCTTTGGCAGATTATATAAGCACATATTTAAGTTTGCGGTTTCATCAATAATCACGTGACATCCGGTTTAGTGCATATCTGGTGCTGAATGGGGTTCACTAGCTACCTGCGGCTTTTCGATATAATCAAAAATACAGCTGACATATCAGCCTTCCAAAATGACAGATATAATACTTTTGGTTCTTACCCATAGTCTAAAAGAGATATTTTCGCTCAAACCATCTAGTAAGGAGAATTTTTATTTAAATTTTTACGAAACCTCAGAACAGTTGATTTTACAAGTGTTTATTAACACAATAATTATGTAAAGCGTCTGCTTTTGTGAAATAATGATTCAAATGAACAGGAAGTCGATTATAACCGGCAGTTATTGTTAAGCAAATGTATTCTTGGCGAAACGCTTTTGCACGCTTGTGTTCTGGCAAGTGCGTGAACGGGCCACCAACCTTCTTTTATTAAGCATTTTTCACTATTTATACATATAATGAAAGCTTCATCATATCAAATATTAAACACGTATGAAATATTACATATTTATGAATGCAACACAGGCACAGTTGTTTAAGATATTAGACAAAATCAGTGAACCAAGAAATATAGGTCATAGGGACCTACATTTAGTATCAAATAAGACGCAGCGCTGAAGTGACTTACTATTCCAAGTCCGATGAAGATTTAATTAAATATTGGTTCGAAATAAAACATTCATTCGATTGATCATGAAATACAAGTCACAATAACCTACATACAGTATGACGTCATTTATCATGTCTTTAATATGATGCATATATAATGTTGAATATATAAGGAAAAGAACAGTGGACTTTTAAATATATGTGACAGTAACCTACAAATAGTATGAAGATTTTTATCTGCATCGTTTGACTGATCAACTATTTCTAATTATGTTGCGAATCCAAAAACCTTGTTGAGATAGAAGTGAAAATTCTGTGCTATGCATAAAGTTCAAGGACTCAGTGTGCATGGATATTTGCTGTTCCTACATTTTAAGGATATGATCTGATCAAATATCAGCACTCCTAGCCTAAAGATATCAAAAGAGGTAAGGAAAAAGTTCATCCAAGTAACTTTTTATACAGAGCTAGTGGACAAAAGTTCAAGGTCACAGAATTTTACAATGCATCAGCTTCTGGCAGAGGGATACATCATCTGACCACGTCGCAACATTATAACAACAGAGTTTATATCGCAGCATAATGATGGAGGACATTCAGTCTAACGCCTTTCACACGCACATAACGCCATATCTATACGCATGTCCAGCGCTGCGCCCCCTCCTCGACCTACCACCTCCCCCCCACCCCTCACACACGGAATCCTTGGTGGCGGCATTAGGAAAACATACTACATAGATGAACACATTGAAAAAGATGTATTGTGTCAAATAATGCTTCTATATTCTATCAATTACAAAATATACTAAAGCGATTTTGATATAAATCCTTTAGTCCTAGTGTTGGATACATGAAAATGTACCCAATGGGTTTATTTTTCGTTTACTCCTACCCTCGTTACCACTGTAATGTAACCTGTTTATGATAAATATGTATATGAGGAATAATCATGTATAAAAATTGTAGTGGTTACGAGGGTAGGATGAAGTGAAATATGGATGCATAGTGGACGTTTGTAGTTCAAATTCCCATAGGTTCAACGTAAGATGTTGCAGACAGTACATGTATTTAACCGTAAAATTAACCTAAAAGACATTAAAATACGGGAAAATGAAATCGTACAGAATAAACTAGAAACCTATAGCTAACATTTCTGTATGTTTTTGTGGTTACCTGCCTACCTTCGAAAATCGGCTAATTCAATGGGCACATTGCACTTGTCCTTAATATTTCAGACTGGCTATTATGCAAACTCCGCCTCAGTTTTGGTTTAATGCACCAAATTAAAGCGTCCATCCCTTGCGAAAGCGTCTTTTGATGTGTAATGTGAACATTTGCAACATCAGCGCTAATCCAAAGCGACGTCAGTTTATCAGACTAATGAACGTTACGGACATTTTAAATATGTATGGAAGCAAAAGTCATTGTGAAATGCAAAATTTGTAACAATGATACAGAAAAGGCAGAAAATTATTGCTAGCAAAAATTGCGACAAAGCCAAGAAGAAAACACTTGAGAAGGCGTTTCAGGGCGACATTTATGGATTCATTTCTTTTCGTGGAAGTATTTATTGCCTAGAAAGAAGGTGGCATAACCATTTCTGAAAATCTGTTCTTCTTAGCGACAGAAAATTAAAGAACAAACCAAGGCAGTTTCTCATAGACACGCTAAATTGCGTTACACAGTGTTTTTGTAAATAGAGTTTATTAATGGTCCCATTAAAAATATGGGATTACTAAACCGAGGGAGGTTTAAAGATCCGATAAAGAAACGAGTCCGAAGGTTGGTTGGTTGATTTGATGCTTAACGTCCACGGTAAACCACTAAGGTCATGTCGGGACGGTCAGTTAACCTAACCACACTATTCCTGGGCAGGCTTAGACCTCCTAAGCGGTTAACCAGTACTAAGTGCACATACTTTCGCCAGTAACTGACAACTGCCCTTCTTGAATCAGCGGAAGGAGAAACGAAAGTATGTGGCCGGACCGGGATTCGAACCCAGGACCTCTGACTTACGAGTCAGGTGCCCTACCGATTGCGCTACCCGGGCCGGCACGAGTCCGAAGGACGAGTTTCTTTATTGGATCTTTAAACCTCCCGAGGTTAATAACCCCATATCTCAAATGGGACGATTCAATAAACTGTATATTAGATTCGTACGTCCTACATTAAAATAATATTTCCATCTATTTTTATGTTTTCAAGAGTCCTTCTGAGAGCTTGTACACAATCGTGCGAAAGAATACACGAAAAAAATGAAATAATATGACCGCCATTTTGTTTTCTGAAAGGGCCAATGTTTGTCAAAATAAGAATAATTTACTCGCCTATGGAACCTATATCATACCTTTACAGACATTATCTGTACGGTTACTGGTCTCGACGATCCAAGGCTCGAAGAAAGTCTTAGGGCTATGAACTGAATGATATGTTTTTTACAGCACAATGCGGAGCGTGTGTGATAAACAGCAATGCTGTCCTATATAACACTGAAGATTCGTAGAATCATTCAGTTGAACACGCCAGTAATACACATTAAAGTTTTTTTATAGGTTTGACATTTCGTAATTATGCGTCTGTTGTTTTCTCAGTATCATAAAAGGCAACCCTGACGTGTTTTTATAGTTTCAACTGCAGTCGAAAGATACACTTTGAAAGGAAGTTCTCAAAGCCGGTATCTGGCCGTGCATCAATTAAAAATCTCTGAATATTATGGAGAAGGTAGCCAATCTACAGATCTTTATTTCCCTAGAGGAAATAAATCCTCTCAGAAACCTGGGAAATAGCATATCTATATTGGCAAGAAATCTTTGTATTTCTTTGCTAAAAATGGAATATAGTGGATTATCATCTCATTATTTAGTTTTCTTTGGAACTTTTTTAACTGAATACTAATAAACTGACGACAACGATGCCGACTGCCTTTGTTAAGATGTTATTGCAATCAAACCATTCACACATGCATTAAATCAAACTAGAGAAAAAACATAATATTGATAAATTTTATCAAGCAAAAAAACCGCGTGTTTCTTAATTTATTGTTTTATAGAGGTGCGATTTTAATATTGAACCCCTTTCTCTTGTTTCGTATGCCGAATTGAAGCGATTGTTTCTTTTTTTTATGATTTTTTTTTTTTTTGGTGGGGGGGGGGGGGGGGGGGTTGTGTGGCATCAAATGTCCAAAATGCTGGTATGTCCTATAAATTCGCGTTTTCTTGATATTTTGACCGGGCAATGAAAAATCATATGAAATCTGAATGATATCTAAATATAGTTTGCATAGTACATGTATGCAATAAAAAGTAGCATTTTTGTGAATGATGATAATACATATAAATTCTGAAGGAAGATAATGTAAAAGCAAGGAACTTAGAATGGTTACAGTATATTTCAGGCTGGCTTGGTTTAATTAGTCTGTTTATGTGCAGTACTACAATGCGGCAATTCTGCTCGCATTTTATTTCCGGCTTCAGCGGATCTTTATTTACAACTCGGGATGGTCCAATGATCTCCGAAGGAAAATATATCATCAGCACTATGTTGAGGTACGGGGATATTTTTATGTCGGCCATACGGCACTTAGCACCATTTGCAGTGAAACTACGTTTAACTTATTCATAGTATGAACCTATAGCAATGTTTATTGGCCAACCTTCTGCGTTTGATAGAAGCAAAAATACAACCAATTCTATTTCTACAATAATTTCAAATAGAACGTTCGACCTACCGACTGAAACAATAAAAAAGAAATAGAGTCCAGTTAGATAAGCGATCTTCCACTCCATAATGTCCAAATAGTTATGCAACGTATCTGTCAATGATTTTAATTTGGGCGAAATACGTAACGAATGATTCAAGAACCTCCTTTCTTTGCTTTGCGTTTTGGTTTAACAATAGAACTTTAAAATATGGTTTCTTCCCATTTGATAGTTTTAGGCCGGATAATGTTCAAACAAACTTGTCTCTTGCTTTGAGAACTAATGTATTTATTTATGTATGATCTATTTGCAACAATATCGACAAGTACTTGATGCTGCTGAAGTGGTTTCAAATATTACTGGAGCTATATAATTGAAATTACGTCAAAATTATAATTGAAATATATCCAATAGTACGTGGGAAAGAGGAGTTTTCGTTATAACCACTTGAATGCGTTTGATGTCCTGATATTTTCACTAAAATTAATAGCCGGAGTTTGTATAGTACAGATCAGAGGAAGCAGAATATATCGAATGTTCCTTTGCGATGTTGTTTATTGGGATTTTTACGCAATTTATTCAAAATAATAAATCCTATCATATACATTTAGATACACGTGTCATCGACATGAAGAGCTTTGAACTTAACTTTTGAGAGCTTCTGAATTGTAAAGGGAAAAAAAGTGATCGTGTGTCAACCTTCTGTTCGCCAGCTTAATAAATGTGATATTAGAAATGTCAGAATTTTGTAAATTCCAAATTTGTGAATTAATTTTCTTCTGCAAACTATTAACACTTAAGGGCGTTTTTTTGGTAATTTTAATGCTGGGATGGTTTCCAAAGGTCTTTGAAGCTTGCATAAAATTAACATCAAATTATCTTAATATATGCAACTGTTACCATTAGAGAGATTTTCTGTAAAGATGACCAATGGAAGGCTATTCTATTACCAATAAGGTTAATCTTTGTTTCCCTATTGGACACCGCATTTTCAGTTATTGCGCAATCTGAGAAACATAACAAACATTAAATTCCAAATCTTTACAACATTTGACATTTCAAAATCTAAACGGTAAACAATTCGATATTTTTAAGATCCAGAAGTTTTATTGAGATCGTTTGAAAAATTTAATACATAATTTGAGGATACTAGAAATTTGATGGATTACTCCCCGCTCGAGAAGGAAATAACTAAAATGAGCCGCGACATGAGGAAACCAACACACTGGTTTTGCGCACAGCGCAGACTCAGATCAGCCTGTACATCCGCCCAATCTGATCAGAGTCTTTACTAAGCGCTTAAAGGGTAGCTAAGGGTCTAAGCTATCTCCATGCGGATAGCGAAGACTCTGATCAGACTGGGCGGATGCTGAGGCTGATCTGAGTCTGCGCTGGGCGCACAACCACTTTGTTGTTTTTTTTTGTGTAGCGGCTCAAATATAGAAACGATAACCTGTAAAAAGGACAATGCCCATGAAAAAGACTATATTTCCCTTAAATAAAAGTTTCTTCTACTGTTCAAGTATAGGTCTTATGAACATAAAATAGATCCTTCCAAGAGTAGTATGGTCTTATGACCGTAAAACATGTAATGACAAGACCTATTTCTTCAAGTTTCTATTTACGTTTACACATTAAATTGATTGCCATCCATGCAGTTGAGTTGATATGACTTATATTTTCGTTCCATGTTCCATCATTTAAAAACGGAAAACACAATGTTTCTGAGTCTGAGTAAATGTTTAGATTTATATCCCTAGCCATGCGGAGGTCTGGGCGATGCTTCTCAGAACATTACTTTTATATGAAAAAAGATTCAAATTTTGAAGAAATAATTTTGATTTTTGAAATCGTTGTTAAGTTTAAGAGCGACAAACTGCGGGGTTCAACCTTTAATATACAGAAAGTGAAACGGAATCCGCATAATTGCCGCGTGCTTGTATCAACACTATGCCATTTTTATAGATTGAAAACTGAAGTTGATCAAGAGTAGAGCCCAGTGGTATCGCAGTTTTCGTTAAGGTCGAGTCAGAGCAATCGCCGAAAATTTTTAACATGTTGACACTCTTTATGTCTAGAGTATTGAATTTATATTTTGAAATATATGACACTAGCTGATAAGGCGAAGGACACAAGAACTCCGCCATATGCATGAGTGCCGAATACTTGCTCTCAGGTATGATATATTGATTCTTTTAAGTAGATGCCCTATTGATGAAGCATTCAACAAACAGGAAAGCAAATGCTTTTTCTTTAAAGTTGTACCTTCTAAGAAGAGATGCCAACATTGTTTGTCCCTACTTCGAAAACAGCAAATACTATGCATCTCTGGTATATCTGATAAAAGGTCAAAGGCCGGGCAATTAAGAATTGAAAATATTGACAATACTCCCAACCATGCGCTCAGGCTATGATTAGGTGTAGAATATCATCAAATACAAGCTGACCCTGCCTATAAGGAAATGCTAGCAGTCTCGTGGTTGGATTGCGTCGAAATTACATGAACAGTTTTAAGTATTTAGATAAAATTTCAATCCTTTTTACCTATACTATAGTCATGCAGTTTCAGTTTTTCGTTAAATTTTGCAAGAGTGCAGGACTAGAGTTTTATCAGTCTGGGGACTTATGGATTTCCATCAAGCACATTTGTGATTAACCACTTTAAATGAACTGACATGATGGCTTACCATAATATAATAACTGAAATTTTACCACAAGATATCACTACATGTCCGAAGGATGAAACGTGATGGTTTCTTCTGGTATTAAGGCTGACCATAACAAAACTAAAAAACCTCAAGTACTTGTCAACTGAGTAACCGGTGCAAAACATTGAGTAACTCATACAATTAGCATCTGTTGCGAAAAAAACAAGAATTATAGACTATTTTGATCGTAATCAAATAAAAAAGTAAAAAGTAAACATGTAATTTTCTTGGAAATAAAATAAGCCAAATACACACCAATATATACCAATTTATACCATAATTCTGCAGAAAAAAAACAAAATACAAACTGTTTATACTGAGAATAGTTAAGGGCTTGGCCATATATATCACTTTTAAGCATAGACAGGTCATACTGAACACTGCAAGTGGGTTACATTGCCATTTTAGTGAGTTAGACTGAAAACTGTAAGAGTTATGGCTGACCATCATAAGTGTGTGTGATGGAAACACGCTTAAACTTTGTACTAAACAAATCTGCTGATATCAGTCAGATCACAGGTGCGTTTATACCTGGTATATGAAATTGCAAAACTCTAAACTTAGGCTGAGTATCTATTGCTACTTATTACTCATGTTTTCAAGTTTTCAGCCAGCCTGTTTGAAAGTACGGGTACAGCTTTCATACTCACTCTGGCATCAGCGTCCAGCTTGTAAATTTTGGTCCCAGTTTTTGTTTGTGATGGGCAAGGGTCAATCAGGCAAGCTGTCCTGCATTTGATATGAAGAAACGTTGTTTTCCCATACACATTTTCATCCATCAGCTGAATGCAAATGTCTGGTGCATAAGTGAAAAAAAAAACTCAGAGGAGTAAACAAGCAAAGGTTTTCATGTGCATTCATAGCATCTTTTCAGAACTCACTATATCATTTGATATATGACTCGTGACTGTAAGTGAAACAGTTGTTGCTTTGTTAAACATTGATTTTGGGCAGGTTTCGCTTATTTCAACTATGTTCTAATTTGTTTATTTTTGACATAGAATCTGATAGATCCTTCATTTCAAATAACTTAAGGGTTTTTCTTTGTAACTGTCAGATAGGGTGAGTAAATGACTTCGAGCACAAAAGGGAGCAAGAAAGGCGAAACTTACAGTTGCGGTTTTACTTGGTTTTACAAAATCGAAGGAGTAACCATTTTCAACTGACAGGGTTCACATCATTTTTCATTTGCTCAAATATTGACTTGTATAGGTCGTTTGCAAAAGAGTGGAGGGCAAAAATTGATTCAGTTTCATTACAGTAACTACGGAATAAATTTTCATGAAACTTGCCTACCTTAATCTGTAACCGATACGAACTCATGCAGAAAAATTTAGAACTTTTTTACCTTTAAATAAAATGTTTCTGTACCAGTTTACCATTTTTCTCCTCTACTTTATGCCATATTTACACAGGAGGTATCTATAATGATTAAATAGCTATTGTTGCTTCTATAGTTACTACACTTATACTATAAAAATGCTATTGTTGGTTCACAAATTACCATGTGATCTAAAATGTGTTCATGATGAACACTCACTGCTTGGTAAAAAAGAGGCTTTAATAAAAATTGGCTAATCATTTGAAAATGACTTTCTGTTATCTTTCTCCTTAAAAAGGAGAAAATGCCCGTATAAGGAATAAATAATAATAGTCTATACACATAAGCTGTTCCAAAAACTGCACAGAGCAAGCGCAAGCCTTCAAAGATCATGTAGTTGATCAGACAAGTTTTTATTTAATGATAAAACAATTCTGAATTTCCTCTCTCGCGAGTTTGTATGGGCAATAGATTAAGGTTTGCAAAGTTTCATAAAATTTATTGTAATGAAATTAAGCTGATTTTTTGCCCTCCACTTTTTCGCAAACAACCAATATATACAAAGCACTGTAACAAATGCATGTAAAAGAATGAGAAAACCTCTCAGAATAAGCAAGATTTGTCTTAATTCAATAAAGTTTGTTGTAGCTTACGAAACTATACATGTGACTAGAGCAGCAAGTATCGGACTGTTATTATTTAGTTGTTTTCCAACCTAGATTTTTTCACCTATGAAGAAAACCAATGTGCTTGTTTCGACTTTGCCACCCCCCCCCCCCCCCCACACACACACATTCCCCATTTTATTGTATATCTTATTACTCCAGAGCTTCTAAGTGGCATAAAGAGCATCTGTTGGTTTAAAAACTCATGTTTTCAAAGTAAAAGTGTATATTGATTCCACATGAGAAATATTTGAGATAGTGTGTTTGTGTGTGTTACGGAGGGGGGTGGGGGTGAGGAGGGAATTAGCTGATTTTAGCCTATGTAATGCCCTTTAGGAAATATAAATAAAGTAAGAGAGCATCCCATTTCCAGCATTTGAATGACAGTTTCCAGCTCGTTTTTGGTTACTTTGTGATAATATCTGTGTTTTTGAATAAATTTCCCCCGTTTAAAACATTTGCTTAGGGCCCTTATACGGCATACAAATACCGCAACAGAGTACCCCATTACCATATTTTATACAACTCTGTTTAAGGAAAACAGTTATGAGCTTTTTAAGTTTGCAAAGAAAATAAGTCTTTTGGGGCTAATTAATCTACTAAAACGCCTGTTTGAGCCCCTTACATGATTATAGATAGAGTGTCAATACTTCCCCTTGTGACGCTTATATTATTTCATGTAAATCCGATATCTTCACTACAGTTGTACGTGTAATTAAGGCTGCATGTCATTGCTTGTGGAAAAACATGTGCTTTTTAACAGGGTTTTATTTTGTTCGTTTTTTAATAGGGTATTGTTTGATGCCATGGTTACGGCCAGAAGGAGGTACATTCCCAAACATGTTTCTTCAATAAGTTATACATGAGGTCCTTCGCTAATTTGTCTATATGCAGATATGGCAGGGTGACCGCGCAAAATGACATTACACGCTTACGAATGCCTAAAAATAAAGAGTTTTGAAAACCTGGGATAACGCCCCACCATTAAAATCCAGTAGCAATACTAAAGAAATTATAAATATATCATGTCTGTTTTTCCTGAAAGTTATATTGAACTATATCTCTTTAGTTAACACATTTCTAGATTAACCGTAGTCTCATTCAGGCTATATTAAAGTTCAAAAAGTGCAAATTTCCATTTATTTTTGTTGGCCATTTTAAAGGCAAAATCTTTGGTGCCCGTTACAATGGAACGGGCGTGCAGCAGGTGGAACTAGATATTAATTACTTGGTTAGGTGTGACATCACACAAACTGCCAAAGTTTTATCAAAATCCAAGACCACGCTATAGGTACCTGACCTTATGCAATGTATTTTTCGAGCAAACATGGCGGACACTGTCAACACGCCGGGAGTGGCCTCTCCGAACGAAGGTAAATTTAAAAGCTTTTATGTCTTATTTAAATAGTCATACTCATTTAGGTTTAAAGAAATAAGTTATTTTTCCTATCAGACGTATTGATTTAACAAATACTGGCTAGATTGTTGCATTTTAGTTTCGAGTTGCATAAACATGTGCTTTGCTCACCATTTTTATCGACGGCATATTTTATAAAAAACATAAAAACAGCGAACTAAAAATATTGATCAGGTTATTCATTGCATGGGCTAATAAGATATTCAAGACAAAATATGTTTTCTTTAAATTTGGTCAAAAAGAGACGTTTACTTACGAGAAAAACAACATTTTAGTCCACTGTACACAATCAAAATGTTCTCCAACCCCGGTCAGTAATTTCGAGCATGGTCACATTCCATTGAACGGGTATTCTGAGTAATAAAGGAGTGATTTTTTGATGAAAATTTTGAACGGGTATTCTGAGCGAGGGCAATCGGAGAGAATGAACATTCTTTTAGCAAAGAAATAAGAACATCACTATGCGAAACTATATCGGGAGCTAACTCACAAGAAACGTGTTCTACCCAAACCTGTAAAAAATAAGATAAATTGCTAATCGCAACCCCTGTTGACAACTTCTGCTGTTATAAATATATAACCTGTCAAGCTTTGAGCAAGCCTTCTGCTTAATGCCTCTCTCTCTCTCTCTCTCTCTCTCTCTCTCTCTATGCTTATGCATTTGATTTTCTCTATTGAGATAAAAGGTGTGAAGATTGGACGCCTTGTTAGTTATGGTACCAAAATACCTTCTATATAGACTTTGGTACCGGCTTTTAGACTACCTCATACTTAAATCGCAGTAACTGTTACAGCATTTGCACGAGTTGTCTTACCATATATTGTTCAAACAAGTAGACACTCTACAGGACTGGTAAAAATCTCTTCAATACTTTGTTACTTGTGTAGTACGCGTCAGCTCACTGGTCAGTCAAAAAATGTGCTTTGTTATAATTTTGATTGTTTGTTTGTTTGTTTGGGTTGAGGCTTTACGTCCCAGTAAACAATTTTTCAGTCATGTCGGGACGTTTTCCTTGGTTGAACCAGTAGCCTACTAAGCAATTAGGGTGAAGTGACTTCCTCAAGGACACAACACCGTCGCCCCTGATGAGAATCGAACCCGCAACCTCGCGATCAAGAGTCCGGCACTCTACCAACTGAGTTAACGGTGCTCCCTTGTTATATAATCTGGGCTATTGTGAAAATTGTATGAGTACGGAGGCATTAATGTACTGGTCTCGATTTTCTTGGTCTAGACATTGTTGCGCACAACAAAAGAAATTAAATTCCCAGCATATACCATAAATGCATGCATTCAAAGATTCCGATAAATCATTAATAACATTAATACAATCTTTCGATACTCGGAATACCTGTACAGTATTTGACTCAGAATACCCGCTCAATGCAAATTATGCGCTCAAAATTACCGTCCAGTACTGCTCGAAAAAACTGAGCTGTTTTGCACGCGGTTTTGGAACTTTAAGTATGTGTACAGTGAACAAAATCAGTGATTTTTTCAAATCTTCTACAAGGTATCATTTACTTCTTTTTCATTTTACTAAGTAAAATCAAATAGACGTTTATTGACGAAGAATACATGCGATGTTTAGCTTTTGAAGACGTTTTTTTGCTCTTTAAAGATGACCAAGTAAGTGCAGAATATGTGAGCAGAGCCAAGCGATCACCTTTCTGGGTTAATTATGTTGCACATAGCAGTCGACTGAGAGAAAATTGCATGCACTTACAAGGTCTAGACACAGACTGAGCTTAAAATGCATTTTACTTGGTCCTACGTGAGAATAAATGCAACTTACATCGGTAGAATCTCCAGTGTCATCATCTGTTATCCTCGCGTCGGCCATTTTGTTTGCTCGAAAAATACATTGCATAAGGTCAGGGTCCTATAGCGTGAAGACTATGCGTGCCAAACTTTGGTTGGTGGTTACAGAGATTTGCTATTAAAATTTCAATCAAGTTGCCTTTTTTTGCACCCCACCGCCATATCATCTGCGTGTTTTCTTCTTTTTTCCTTTGAGGTCTCAAGAGTTCATATTTTGTGCTTTAAAATTGCTTTAGAATTTTGAGCTTTTAGTTTATTTATTCCATGTTTTATTCTGCAATTAAATAAGTCTTACATGTTTATCGTCAAGAAGTCATTTTTCATCAATTCGTCTAGTACTAATTTACTAGGGGCATTCAGAAATAATGTAAATGATCTCAAGGTATCCTACTGCACAGGGTATAATCGATTCCGCTTATTTTCGCTTCCTGCAGAGACTGTACATCATATTTGACTTCCACCCAGACTGTCCGCGATCTCTTGCTACCTGCCGAGACTTCTGCACATGATAAATGGCTTCCTGCAGAGACTGTCCACGTGATTCTGCCTGAGGCTCTCGGCTCTCGGCAGGAAGCAGAGTCACGCGGACAGTCTCGAAAGGGAGCCGTTTTTCGAGGACAGTAGTCCCTGCAGGAAGCAAGAGTTCACAGACAGTCTCGGCGGAAGCCAAATATGTCGGAAAGTCTCTGCAGGAAGTGAAAATTGGCGGACTGGTTTATACCCTATATACTGGCTGATATTTAACAATTTTTCTAAACTCCGTTCATTAATTCTGAAACTGGGTTTTTCGCTGCTCATACTTTTATAATCTAATCAATCCACGTAAGACTATGCATAGTGATAAAGCTCGACTTCCGCCGATTTCTCATTAAGGTCTCATGTATCTTAGCCTGGCGCCTGATGCTGCAGTTACGTGCACGAAACAGCAAATTTCAAAAACCTGTCTGCAAACTAAGACCATTTGATGAAAATTGACAGCCTAAAGTCATACATATTCAGATACATTTCACGTGGGTATCACGCTGGTCATTTGGGTAATAACTGTGGTACCCAGTCCGCCAACCTAGTCTCTAGACACACCCTGCAACCCCCCTCCCCACCCCCCCACGCTCACTTCTTTTCAACAAACTATTCCCTCGATTATTCTTCCACTCCGACCTCTACCCTGCGACACGAACATATATGTGCAAGAAGACCTTTATAGAAGGAAGGAAAAATGAATAAATCATTGAAGGGTTGTTTATAGGCCTGAAGTTCGCTTCTGAGTTGGATGATACAACCGTCTCGTTGTTTATATATAGATCTATACTACGTTTGATAGTTTCCTGAGAAAATATGACACAAACAAATACAAGTATTCAAAATAAAGTAAAGAAACTGGATCTGATTTTTAATCCTAAAATCCTAAAACTAAAAAATGTAGCTCACGTAGTTACTTGGTATTTTTCCACTGAAGACGATTTCCTTTACTGGCTCCCGTCGAGCGATTCAAGATAAACATAAGCGGGATAGTGAACGGGACACCACTCTTGTACATTGTATTTTTACCAATTAATTCAAGTTTATGAAATCGGAAGTAGTTCACTTTAGTTGCCGACTAAAATGATCCAAATAATTTTTAAAACATTTTTATATGAAACTCAAAACATTTTAAAATATTTTTATATGAAACTCAAGGAAGTTTTACATAATTAACCGAGGAAAATAGCGGTCATTTACAATGACGAACCTGTAGTGATAAGCTTGCAGCGATAGATCTACCTCTCCACAAACTTTTTTCATACATTTTTTTTTACCATTGAAAGAGCAGTGGGCCTTTAAAAATTAGCCGAACTTTTTTCTTCTTATTCCTTTGATTTATTGGAGGGGGTAGATTGAATAAGGAGGTTTGGGAAGGGGTCATGTCGAGGGGTGGGAGTCTGGATGGTAGCCTAATTGAGGGGAGGGGTTTAGAACTTTATTACATACTGCGGGAAGCTGTAATATTTGCGTTAAAATAAAGCCAGTGAACATCGTTACGTCGCACTGACGCTGATATGACGTCGTTAAGACGTTGTTTGCCGGTGGCGATACTATGATGAAACGCTGAAAACCTTGTCCAGTGTGAATTTATGCGGTGTAATCAATTTCAGATTGAGAACAAATTTATCTGGATGACAAGCTTGTTGTCACGCTGCCTGATTTCGCACGCGCAGAACTAACCCCACCCGTACACGAAACTATTTATAGCGACCACTTTATATGGTATTAAAAGGCGTTTCCAACCTGACCAATGGACTTAGTCTCGGGTTGAAAATCTGTCTTTTGCAGTTTTGTGCAGGTTAGCCCAGCATCCTACGAAGGACAGAGTCATAGGACACATTGATGAGAAATCGGCGGAAGTCGAGTTTTATCACTATGCACAGTTGTACCTGGATTGATTAGATTATAAAAGTATGAGCAGCGAAAAACCCAGTTTCAGAATTAATGAACGGAGTTAATATATCATTGGAAAGGTAAATTTGCTTTAGAATGGTATGCGTTAAAACATTTTCTAAGTCACGCATGCATGACAGCTTAAACGTTATTAGGGTATTTTCATTTTTAGTCCTGTGTTCTTTCGCTTTTGCCAAATGAGACAATGATATATTTTAATGAATAAACACGTAATACTACTCTTTATTCCACACAAGTAACTTAGTAATCGAGCTTGTTTCTCTGCTTTTCGGTTATGAATGCAAAGTTGTTATAAATGCATTATATCAATAACTTGTGGCTCTTCCTTATTCCAATCCAATTTCAACAAATGACAGGTATTTTATTACAGAAATGCTTAAGTAACTATGTCTTGTTTTGTTTTGCATCATATGACTGATAAAACTGGATAACACATGTGCAAACTCCACGCCGGAAGTTGCAAAGTAGCACTAGCTCCTGTAAAATACAAAACAATAAAACAAAATTATCTTCTGATAAAAAGATACAAGCTAAATATATTCAAAGTCTAATGTCAATAATTAGAAGGACACATTGAAAGCAAAATTCATACATAACAACTTCTGGTTCTTATTGGTTGTTTAGTGTGTTGTAAGTTGCTATGTCTGTTATTGATATGTTGTTGGTGCTGTTAGGCTAGCCCATTGACCATTTACATGGAAAATTTCTGTTCACATGGCTGCCGCTGGTGCTGTCTTTAGTGGTGACTAATTTTGGGTTGTCTGTTTCCCACACGGTGTCTCGGGTTAGATCTGGGATTAAATTGTGTCAGATCCTGAGACTTTTCCTTCTTTTTTTATTTTTAAAGGCGTATTATTTTATATGCCATGTAGACACTGGAATATGTAAGTGGCGAGGCGGGGAAACTTTATCGTTAAAGATCAGGTAGGCTACTGACAAGAAAGCACAAGGTGCCGTAAAAGAATAGATTTATTGCAAATAATACAAGCACTACGAATAAGATTGTATTCGTTTTCTGTTTAATATCCGTCATCAAACATTCACCTTCACTTAAAATGACCTAAATACCGAAGTTTAAACAGCTAACTATACATTTCAATTTAGCATGGAAGCGACGTTATTTGAAATGGGCATTGTTCCATGATTAGCCAATCTTGCATTATAAATCTTAAGTTTTAGCAAAACTGATGCAATAGTTTCATACTGCGATATCTTCATTATGACAGATAATATAGGTACAAATCCAGAGCTGTTTGTATAAAGAATTTGTCTTTACATAAGCGTCTCGTTCGTTTCTACTTAGTGTTTCTACCCTAACGACGATTCTCAAGGCATATCTTAAAGAAAATACCCGAGACTCAAAATTTTGGAGTGAAAGTCATCGGAAATATGTAAACATAAAAGTTAAAACATAAAGTTTAAAAATCGGTCAACATTCTTGGAATGGCATACTTATTTATACTACTGTAATTCTGAAATGCGTGAGTATTTATTAGTATATATGCATTTTCAAATTGCTGTAATTTTTCACATATTTACTATAATGATGTTGAATTGTAAAGTTTGTATTCTGAGGCTTTAGAGGGCCTCATGGAAGATTGGCAAAAACCAAATGAGTCACCCTCTTTAAATAAAGCGTACTTGCTTACTTACGTTTATATTGTCTATTTAGCATGTCTTATCGTACCAAATTTTATTTGTGCAGACAATGGTTAACATCGGCTGTAAGTCGCTTGATGCAAAATGGGGGACTTAACGTATTTGCAAACGGCCATGATTAAAATCAGTCTGTTTACCCATTTAGTCTACCTTCAGCCTTCATTTTGTGTTTTTAGATTTCTTGGGGTCCATACTTGATGCTCGCATATGCGTAAACCCACCGTTTTGCGTGTCGCGTCTCATATGTTATGCCGTTCTTTAGTCGTTGAATATCATAATCAAATAAGAAGCTCGTTTTAGACACTGTTTTCAATTGGTCTTACAGTCTCTTTATCTTCATTTCAGCTGTTTGTAAGGAGTAATAAATGCCTCTCCAGGTCAGCCACTGAATACCTCGGCGTTTGTTAGCCTTGATTTCCGCCAACTCGCCACCATCATGTTTATATATTCCATTCAGATTTGACCTGTGGCAATCTTCCTTGAACCACCATCCACCTTTATAAGCCTTGGCACATCCATCCTTGTCATTATCTTTGGTAGCAAATCTGCAAAAGTTGTGGTAGCTTAAGGAATCACCTGTAAATGAAGACATGCAGTAAGTTGATACCTTTACAAAAGTCTATATCTGTGCAACTTTGCATATATAATTGCATATTACCTAGGAAACCTGCAAATACAATATTTACGGCAAATGGGTAAACTCCTATGCTTTTCTACCCGTTTTACAAAATTTCCTTTGCAGGAGGACACCGCTTTCGAAAGAAGATTTGAGCCTACAGGAAAGCATTTTTTCACACAAGAGTTGATCCTCACTATAGAAGGGAGACACAACTGACAATGGTTTTTAAATAAATAAAAATCATGAAAAGCGAACACACCCACTGACCTTAAGTATTCATTCCTCCTCAGGGTCATTTTCTCGATATCTATCAATATTTAATTACAAGCTAAATCATATTCAGAGTACAAATTTCACATTAGTTTATTTGAACAATACCCTGGTCACTTTAAACTAGTTAATTATTTAACAGCCACTCTCCAAAAGTGAAATAAAGATATATCCAGGAAAGGCCACATGCACAAACAAAGCCCAACTAAAACATGCTCCACGCACATCATCCGCAATTAGTAAACCGCTCTTGATAAAAGCTCACATGTATGCATACAAACTCTACAAAGTAGATGTAACTTTCAAGAAATGGGAGCCTAAGCGGGTCGGTGTACTCGCTTACTAGTGGACAGGGTTCAAATACCGCTGGATGTGGAATTCTTTTACACAGTAGACGGGGTTCCACTGCACAGATCCTTTCATAGTCACCCTTCGAACAGCTTGATATGACTGAAATATTGTTAAACGGGGCCGTACCATCCCAATTCTTTCAATCATTTATCATTGTAACAGAGAACGGATTTCACGACTATGCTCTAGAAGTACTTTAACAAACGAGAATAAAAAGCTAAAGAATCAGTGTTGACGATACCTAGTTATAAAATAACTGATACATTTCTATAAGACAGACAAAAACGTAATTGATAAATCCATTGTTGAATCCATAAAGCTGCGAGTTTTCACGCCAAGTCAAAATGTATATGTATCGTAGAACTCCAAGCAGTGTTGGTTGTTTATCACTTCTATTGCAAAAATCATGTCATTATTATTATGTTTCATTGCTGCAGAACAATTATATGGCTGCTGGGTATACCTAAGTTTCATAAGTCTTGTGGATGAAAGGTTGCTAAAACTAGGTAACAGCATGAAAAATTTTCGCATCCAAAAATATACTTAGCAAACGAAAAAAAAAGATACTTGATGTTTTTTTTTTTCTTTTATTTGTTGAGTTTTGAGAGATTCCACAGGTGGTGTATGTCAACATAGTGCTGTTGCATATTTGCATCACATGAATTAATTTTTCACTCTTCTGAACTTGTAAAATTCATAAGTTTTCATTCATTTGATTTTTTGTCAGAATACTACGCTTTTCTAGAAAGGAGGCGAATCATGAAATTGGAATTCTTGCACTGATGATAACGTCTCTCAGAAAAACTGACGTTCCATTGTAGTCCGGCTAGAGAGTCTCCAAAACCATTTTCTACAGACTGGGTGTCTTTCAAACAGCAAAGACATTGAATATATGAAGGAAAAATAATCTAAAACTACATTTATTCACCGCAACGTCAGAATTAGACGTCAACATCATTGAAGAAATACTTCTTTGTTAACATTGTTTGAAGAAAAAAGTATTACAATTTTCGATTTAAATTTAGACTCTGTTTATGCTTTCATTATCACCTTTTCCAAAACCTCAAGATTGTTTTCAATTTTCATTTCAACCCCTGTTTTTGAGAATAAAAAAGGTTTTAGCAATTCCAAATTTTGAAAGAGGCATAACATTTTACCAAATTCAGGCTAATGCATTTTTGTTCAATTTATAATTACAAAAATGATAGTCTTTATCTGAGTTGTCCAAAAACTGGAAAGTTGACAACGGTCAAAATTCTTTTGTTTTGCTGAATATATATATATATATATATATATATATATATAGCCTTTAGGTTCTTATTACTGGCGCATTACATTTTCAAAAGGCAATAAGATTCTCATGTTCATGTGCTTTTACCTGCGTCGCCGGAATATCCACCTATATCGAGTCTGTATTTGTCATAAACACTGCCTATCTTGAACGATTTATACTTGGCATGTGTTGTATTTCCATTCCAGTCTTGTAGATCAATCCGAAGCTGATAGTCTGCCCGTGATGTCAATATATGAAGAAGAATATTTCCCTAATGATAAATGAAAAGTGATTTGAATTATTTTTATTTTTGGATACATGGCAGTGAATAACATCATTGACCACGTACAAACATCCGCCACTTAGGTTGCCGAAAATAATAATAGCAACACCGACACAAAAAGGCAGTATAAAAACCACATTCTGCATTTTGATACGTTACACTGCCCTACTTTACAACTGTTATTATTTCGGATTATTGTTTTCGTTTTAACATATTCATTCCGAGAAAAATTCTATGTACAACATACATTGTGACAATATCAGTATAATAAGGCGACGAACGGAGCCATTATTGTTTTCGCTTGTGATGCAGTGACTTTTATGCCGATTTTGCATTGCTGTTATAATTGCCATTCGTGAGTTATCGGTCTGCCTTTGTTTGCGTTCATGTGTCTTCTCTTGAAGGACACACTAGCTCATAGAGGAGCCAATTACTTCCCTAAAGAGTTGGATCCAACTCAGATGGGAGGAGAAATTAAAATGGAAAAGCCTTTTCCACTGAAAGTGTACCAATTCACTATTACTGAAATGTTAATGAATACTTCAGCAAATTATTGTGTCAAATATCGTTAAATATTTCATTTGAAAGTTAAATAGCCATACACAATATGCTTGTGTCTGCAAAGCCATTCATTTCTCTGATATAATAGAATTCGAATTGCCAGAGTCACTATAAGTTTTTCTCCGACAGTTATATCGAAGGCTGCTCCTTAATTTGATCTTTCTTCTTAATTATTGTATCTTCACTACAGCTAGTTTTGCTGCCATAAGAGTCCCCATGTACTTCATTACATTTTTTCTGGTCATTTGGGACCATTTTGCTAATTCTGAGTCAGTTTTAAAATACAGAGCCGCTGAACCAGGTGCTAGTGGGACGTACTCTTCATTCAAGGTGAAAGTGATTACGGTACGAACAACGATTTTTGTTCATTTTTTTTTTGGCTACAGCTATATAAAAGCATGAGAGTATAATATAATAGTGTTACCTTTCCAAGATCATGTTTTTAGGTCAAACAATAAAATAACATTCAAGCGAACCAAGATGAAAACCTACCTAGCCAGTATTCCTCACTGACATCACCAAAACCATTTTCATATTCGATCCATCCCAGGTCGAAATCCGTAGTACCATTCACTCGTCGTTGAAAAACCTTGAAACCATTCACACGTTTCAGTGAGTTTATTTGTAATATTTGTGTTCAAATAAAAAAGTAATTCAATGCTTATTAGCTGCACATAATTGTTGGGGTTGTTCATGAGTCTCCTTGTTACCTTATTCATGAGATGTAGCCTTAAAATTACGAATAAGAAGAACACAACAGAACATAAATTTCATTGAACCTTCGGATATTCGTATGGCATATGAGTTTTTACACTATAACCTATGTGGAGCATGGTCAACCACCGTTAAAATATGGCTGTGCGGTATTCAAAACCAACGTTCTTTCAGGGGTCTCCTGCTGTATTAAAACAGGGTTCAACAGCTTACTTCATAATAATGATAATAATAATACTAATAATTATAATAAGGGTTCTAATAATAACTGCAACAGTATCATTTAATACCCAACAAAGAAAATAATTACTGTACCTATATTATTAACAAAAACAAAAGACTAAATCAATAACAAAAAATAAATCATTATGTATGCACCAGTATAAATTTGTAAAAAAAGATCCGGGTGTATGGAACCCAAATATATCTGCTACATGTAAAACACGTCCGTTGTCTTGCAGTAGTCAGCTGTTATGGCGATGCGGTCAAATGTCGGGACATTACTTGAAGTCAAGCAATTAAGTACTGAGGCGGGTCAAGAGAAAGTGTGGAGGAATGTGAGGAGAACAGTAAATCGAAACACAATCTATTACATTGCAGAACACGTCGATTTGTATGGACTTACGGTAGAGTGGACGAAAATTATTGGAAGTTCCGAATATTAAGTATAATTCCATCAGTATTACATTAGACTTCAATGGCTGGAACCCTTATGGCTCGTTCGCCCTGCCTGGCTAGAACTCTTTTCTTGGTCCTTAAATGTCGTTTTATATAGAGACTAATCCTGGATGGCTGGATCTCGCGTTGGCTGGAACTAATTTCCATGGGCTCAAGCCTGTTCGAGCCAATGACGTTCTACTGGCTATCCGGTATGTAAATACACTTTCAGAACATCTCGCATATGATTCATTGCTATTCAATTGCTCAATTGCTTGTTATAGACAGGTGTCCCAAAATTTGGCCCTTGGGAGATATACGAGTGATCTCAGAATAACAAAAAAAAATAAATATATAAATGAATAAATAGAGTAAAAAGTATGCAAAGACCAGGAACTGAAACAATCAAAATCCAAATCCAGCCCTCAAACCATAGTTGGAAACAACTAAGATTACAAATAATCAAGATACAGAGAACATATGGCCAACCGAGTGAGCAGCTTGTTCCCAAAAGGTGGCCACTCAGCAACCCAAACCGAACCAAAAATAATAATAACATACATAAGGTAAAACATAGATACAAAAAACTTTATGAATTCAGCACACTATAGCGTATGCTTGAAGCTAACGATTTTCATGCAAAAGTTTGACCTGAATTAGAAAATAATTACAATTTTCTACAACTGACTTAAAATTATATAAGGAGGGGATTTTGAAAAAAAAAACTATAATTAAATATACTCAGCTTCAGTAGATACGTGCCAGTTTAGAAATTATGGCGTCATTTGTTTTTTTTTATTATATTAGTATTTGGGCTGATGTTAGATGATAACAAATTGCTCGCCAGTAGGCGCTATCAATTGTTGCGTCAATAATGACGCCTATGAAAAACGCCTATGAAAAAAGCGACATCAATAGGCTTTTTTAAAGCGTTATAAATCCATATTATGTGCCCTCTCAGAAGTCTGATTGTCAGACTATGGCTCTTTTAAATGTATCTTGACGTAAAACCGATTTTTAGCTGTGAAACTATTCTGTAATTTGCTTTTAGAGCGACATTCATATAACATCGTGATCAAGCCGGATAATGATGTACGTTTGTCCCCCGAAATGTCCATGTCTACAACTTATCTCAGGTCATTGAATTGCAAAAGATAAAATTTTACTTTTATTTCCTTTCGTTTGATTGACGAACGTGATGATAGAGTGACGTTCAACTCTTATTCAGTTTCTTGCTTGTGGCTTTCTGGATATCTTTAATATGGCGTTTTGAAATGCTATTTAATCTCTTGCAAAATCCACCAATGAAGAATTTCTATCATAGAAAATGTGTACTAGTTTCTCGCGATTCTTAATCTCAGGAGTAAATAAGAAAATTCTCAGAACTGACACACTCAATCCCAGATCCAAAACAAGACACAATATGAGGGGGGGGGGGGGCTCAACCGGTTTGCGGCCTCGACCAACCCTCATCCTATGTTACGTAACGCACTCAAAGCGTATGCTTTGGCAACCTGTTATCATAGTCGGAATAACATAGTTCAAAGTGGTCAATATATGATGTAGATATAGTATAAACAATGATTTTCATAAAAATTATGACATTGTAAAAGTGGTGCGCTTCATTGCCGCTGAGTATAATCTTATATTTATTTATTTTTTTTCAAAATTTTTGTTTGGTTTGCAACTGTTAGATATTTCATGTAATGGGAACCCTCTCTAGCGAAACACTTTAAATAGAATCTTTGTAAAGTATATTCTAAAAAGAGTGAAACAAGAAGGCCTGGATTGCTGTAGACTCAAAAGTGAATGACTATTGAGAGGAGTCCACACACTCATGGTTATAACAACATTTTTGGTTATGTTCCATGGGCAACTTTCTACTCTGCAGAATCATGGAAATACTTTATAGACCGTTTGCGAAAAAGTGGAGGGCAAAAAATCGATTTAATTTCTTTACTTCCAAATAAATTTCTATGAAACTTTGCAGACCTTGATCTATTACCCATACGAACTCATGCAAGGAAACTCAGAATTTTATGGCTGTTAAATAAAAAATTGTCAGATCAACTACATGTTAAAATCTGTCCCTAATCTTTGAAGTTTTACGCTTGGTTGGTGCAATTTTTGGAACAGCCAGTGTTGTACAGACTATATCCCTTATATGGACATTAACTTATATATAGGAGAAACACATAAGAAAATCCTTTTCAAATGATTGGCCCATTATCTTTAAAGCCTCTTGTTTACCTAGTAGTGAGTGAACACATTTCAGATCACATGGTAATTTGTGAATGAATAATAGTATAGTATAGTATTTATAGAACAACAATGGCTGTTGTACCATTATGGTTACCTCCTGTGTAAGGCTGGCATAAAACTGAGAAGAAAAATGGTAATGATTAATAAGGAAACTTTTTATTCAAAGTTCAAAAAATTCTACATTTCCTAGCATGAGTTCGTATAGGTAACAGATTATTGTATGCAAAGTTTCATGAAAATCTATTCAGTATAAAAGAAATTATATCGATTTTTTGCCCTCCACTTTTCCGCAAACGACCTATACAGGCTAACACTTGGGAGAAAGGATTATATGGGGGGCGTTCGGAAGGTTTTGCAAATGACGTAATTTCTCGGTAACCACCAAAAATAGAGAACTTCTGATTGCAAAAACACATAAAGCTATGATATGCCTAGAGAAGTCTGCGAACACTGTGCCTCTTTTTAAAAAGGACGCATGGTTAACTTCTTTGAAAGAGGTATACCCGAAAGACACTGCAGAATCTTACTTTAGTGGGCCGTAATTTATATATCAGCAGTCTTTGATTTTTATCTTTGTTAGTTAAAGAAACTGCCCAGACAATGTTATCCTGCAAGTATCGCGGAAATTATTTTTGGCGCGAGAATATGGATAAACCGTACTTTATATAGTATCAAATTCTCCATTTCTACTAAAATAAAATGATTTTGTAATGAAAACAAGTGCATGGCCATTCAAAATCTTGTCAGCAAAAGCACTTACATAGGTCTACGAAAACCTGTCAATAAATTCAAATTAATGCCAAAAATGAAGCCTCTACAAGCTTTCAAAAATAGCGTTAACGTACATTTTAATAATGTCATAAGAACAGCGCATTCCTTTGCAAGGAATAAATCGAAAACAATTGCCTCTCTTTTAACTTTGTATGGATATTGTAGGCAACGATGGACAAGCAAATGACAAAGATTCATTTTGTATTTACAAGGATATTTGACTTGAATGCCTAACACTGAAAATATTTTACATATAAAAATAGCTCAGTGGTATGACTGGGACCTATCAAAATGCGTTGTAACTCAATAAGGAAAAGTGTCTTTGTATAGAGTTTGGTATCATTGTAAAGACAAAATGCAGTGATTTCAGTACATGAATAGCGGTTGTATTCAGCATGCCCCCAATCAAAGTCGTGAGGCCATTTGCAAAACTTTTCGAACGCCTCTCGTATGATAGCCGTATTGATATCAATAATAAGATGTGCAATACGAAGAGCGTTCAGAAAGGTCGGCAAGTGACGTTTTATCTTGGTAAACACCGTTAAGACAGTTTTTATAGCAAAAACATATAGAGCAATGATGTGCCTTGACAAATCTGTAGATTTTGTGTATTTTTCTTAAAAGACATTTTTACTTCTTGAAAGAGGTATATCCTGAAGGCACTGCAAATGTTTTACTTTAGAAGGCAATAGTAAATGCATGAGTAGCCATTGATTTTTTTTCTATCATTGCTACTTACAGCCAACTAGAAAGCCAACCCAGCCAAGACTAAAGTTTGATCTTGAGAAGCTAAGGGACCCAGAGGTGGCATGCACTTTTCGAGCAACAACAGGTGGAAAATTTGCACCACTCATTGGTCTGAGGGATGCTGACATGAACATAGATACCATGATTGCCACCTACAATACAATAGTGACTGGTGCAGCCAGTGAGATAATTGGAAAGGAACGTCGCAGGAAAAAGCCATTGGTCACTAGAGACGTTCTTGACCTCTGTGATGAGAGGAGAAATTTGAGATTCTCAGCAGATGGACAGAATATTGTTCACAGTTATACAACCATGAGACTGATGGTGACAATGCGGTTCTGGACTGCAATCAGCCCCCAGAAGAAGATCAACAACCGATCCTTCGTTAGGAAGTTGAGATTGCAGTAGCAGCACTGAAGGGAAAATCTGCCGCAGTTGATAATATACCAGCAGAACTTGTTCAAGCTGGAGGGGAGACCATGATTGAAGTTTTAACAGATATCTGTAACAGGATCTGGAGAACAGGAGATTGGCCTACCCCATGGACTCAGTCGCTGATTGTTACGCTCCCTAAAAAGGGCAACCTACAGCTCTGCCAGAACTACAGAACCATCAGCCTTATCAGTCATTCAAGCAAAGTCATGCTGAAAGTCATCTTGAACAGGCTTAAACCACAAGCTGAAGAGATTATCGCTGAGGAACAGGCTGGGTTCCGAGCAGGAAGGAGCACCACAGAACAGATCTTCAACCTTAGAATCCTGTGTGAAAAGTATTACCAACATCAGCAGAATCTGTACCATGTCTTCATTGATTTTAAAAAAGCCTTTGACAGGGTATGGCATGTAGCCTTATGGGCCACCATGAGGAAGTACAATATCAGTGCAAACCTAGTCCGCACCATTGAACAGCTATACGACAAGGCTACAAGTGCAGTGCTGATAAGTGGCAGCACAGGACAATGGTTCATGACAACTGTTGGAGTAAGACAAGGATGTCTTCTGTCACCCACCCTCTTCATCATTTTTCTCGAACGGATTTTGTCTGATGCTCTGGAAGAACATGACGGAAAGGTTAGCATAGGCGGCAGAAATATTACCAATCTGCGGTTTGCCGATGAAATAGACGCTCTAGTCGAGGAAGAGCAGGAACTAGAAGCTCTAGTTGAAAGTCTCGACCAAACCTGCACAAGGTACAAGATGCAGATCAGTGCTGAGAAGACCAAACTGATGACAAACAGCGCAGATGGCCTCCAGAGGGAGATCAAGGTAAAGGAGCAGAGCCTGGGTACCGTAAGCGGCTTCAAATACCTTGGGGCAGTTGTATCAGATGATGGCTCAAAACAGGAGGTTCTCTCAAGGATTGCACAAGCCACTTCAGCTCTTGCCAAGCTGAAACCCCTTTGGAGAGATAACAACATATCTTTTGGATCAAAGGTGACACTTATGCGCTCCCTTGTCATTTCCGTATTTCTGTATGCCTTTGAATCGTGGACCTTGACAGCAGAGTTAGAGAAAAGAACGCAGACTCTTGAGATGAGATGCTACCGAAGGTTACTGAACATTTCGTACAAGGACCATATAACCAATAAGGAGGTTCGCAGGAAGATCCAAGCAGCCATTGGAGAATATGATGAACTCCTGACGCTGGTCAAGAAATGGAAACTAAGGTTGTTTGGCAACGTTTCAATGTCTTCTGGTTTAGCAAAGACAATTCTTCAGGGCACAGTGAAAGGAAAAAGAGGAAGAGGTAGACAGAAGAAGAGGTGGGAAGACAATATCAAGGAGTGGACAGGAAAGGATTTCGCCAGCTCAACTAGGGAAGCTGAAGAGTCTTCAGCTTCAGTGAAGACAGGACAAGGTGGAAAGGGATTGTTTTGAAGTCATCTGTTGTGCCCCAACGACCTAGTCAGGGTTATGGGATAGAATAGAATAGAATAGAATAGCTACTTAAAATATCTCGAGGCAACGTTGTCCAGTAAATATCGCCGAAATTATATTCAGTCTTTCCATTCTGTCCCGTGAGTTTGTTTTATCCGCATTATATGAGAAAGCAAATTCGCCCTTTCTACTAAATTAAAATAATTTTGTAAGGAAAACAAGTTTGTTAGCTTTCGAAAATGTTATCAGAAACAACCTAGCAAGGACCTACTTAAATCAGTCTTAAAATTCAATTAATGCCAAAAAAATAAGCCTCTACAATCTTTCAAAAATGACGTTGACTTAGCTTGGGATTTTAATAACGTCATAAGAACTGCGCGCTGCTTTGCAAGTAATGCATCGATTAGAGCTGCCACCCTTCTAACCTTTGTATTGATATTCTAAGCAATGACGAACCAACAAATGACAAAGTTTTATTATGTATTTACAACGATATTTTACTAAAATGAATATCACAAAAAATCACATATGAAATTAGCCCAGAGATGTGATTAGGAAATAAAAAATGCGATATAACTGAATAAGAAGTAGGGCCATTGGCTAGTGATTGATGTCATTGTAAGCAAAATGTAGTGATTTCAATACATGTATAGCATTTGTCCCCAGCAGGTCCGTAAATGAAATTATGAGGCAATTTGCAGAACTCTTTAAATGCCCCTCATACATTCTGACATTGACAGGAAATCCAAAAAGCAGTTGCAAAAAAGACATAAAAATAGATACATGTAAATCACGTTAAAAACATAATAGCTGTACTAACCAACCATCCTCCACCATCTGTGTCCATGTCACAATATGCATCAAATCCGTCATGGAAACCAGTTGGGGTTACGTGATACACATCAGACTTTGTAAATGCTAAGTCTTGAATACCTTGGCAATCGAGCACAAAAGAGGAACAGTCTGCCACTTGACAAGCTTAAAGTAGATAGAACTTCCATGAACATCAGACCATGTTCAGTAATTAACACTTGTTTTCAGTCTTAGTTTGACCTATAAAACTTTCGTTTGTCAAAAAAGTGATAATACTGAAATACGGATTCACTTAAAAGAAGACAGAAAATGACAGACGGCGGATTAAACCAGATTAAAATGCCCTTCTTGTAAAGTAAACTCAGTGGAAAGGTCTGAAGACCTTCCCAATACTTATATAATTCAACTCCATATATATAACTTTTATCGATGGTGAATTTCAAAATAATGAACAATTCACACGTTCCGCCCGATTACCTTGACAATCACAAGATTTGAAGCATTTATATATTTGTCATATCTAATCATGCCTAGACTGATATGAAATGTAAAGCCTAGTCTTACATTTATATATGATAAGGGAGTTGAGTTACGTTACCATTTCAGAACACAGTGGAAACGTTTGGCATAATTACTTGGGTAAACCCGAGCATATACCCAGATATTCCTCGAGCTACGCGAAGACTTGAATGCATACATATGATTGCCAGATAGTTTTCAACTTTGTGTAAGTACTATTTCATTCGTACCGTTTTAAGGCGGAAAATTTTTAGCATTGTGGCAACCTGTGTACTGTCCACTTTGTTTCATGTTTTAGCTTATGTCTTATTCTAACATGACGTTAACGTTTTGTCCATTGTGCATATACTTGTGATAAATCAAGTTGCCAATGCTTGGCCTGCACATCTTGCACCTTGATGTCGTCGGAGGTAAACATCTCACAACTGGCGCCGTCTGCCTCAAAAGAGTCTATAAGAAAACGCCACAATATTCTTACGTTTTTATTCTATATAATGTTAGAATCGAAATTAATTTTCATTGCCGACAAATTAAGGCTGATTAACACATGTTGTACTAGGACGGATCACAAAATATTAATTCACGACGGCGAAGCCAAAGTGAATCAGAATTTGCATCTGCCCGACAATACATTCACAGGTTAGGAAAAATGATTTCTCAAACATGTAATAAGTGAACACAGATGTTTTATATGCGTAACGAAACTGAATGGCTTTTAATGTGTGGTGCATGAATGTACAGTTTCTTTGTTTTGGGCTTGGTATGTCTGTTAACTAAGATGCATAATTCCGTCTTGTTTTGGTTATTTTTTTTCTTTCCACTTTCCGTGCCTTGGGTGGATGGCTTTACTTTCTGCTTGTGGCCTTTTCGGCGTTTTTAAATACTATTTTCACTTACCTTGTGTAAGTGTTATGCTGCAAACGGCGAGAAATGCCTGTATCCTGTCTAGTCCCATTCTCGCTTCCTCACAAACCAGTAATGAAAATATGTTTGCTTAAACTATGATTCAATCTCTATTTATCATTGTATTTGATTTTCTACCGCAAAACTGCACCCATAAGCACCGGACAAGAAAATGTGCTGTATTTTATATGCAAACAGCATAGACTCAGATTTTTTTTACATCAATGCAATCTGATTAATCCACTTATGTTTTAATGAAAATCTATTAGCTGTGAGAAATCTGTAGACTGATAAGTGTGCGCAATACATAGGCCCGTCTCAGTATTAGTTGTTTTAACATAACATGACACATCCCCCTGTCTCGCCGTAGCTCAAATGTAATTGCTGGTATGACAAAACGGACCAGGGTATATGTAATCATATTCTGATTGTAAATTAAGAAATATTTTCAAATAAATTAAAGATAATATTAGTTATGCAGTGACATATACAGTCTTTCCTATCTTAATAACAGGGAACAGGCAGTCAATGTATCAAATGTTTAAGCCGCGACTTAAAAGAAAAAAACAACTTTGAAACGAAAAGCTAACACTGCAAAATGTGACAAAAATGACATAAAAATAAAGACACCTAGAATTTGGACAACGCTTTTTTTCGCTTTTTACACTTCTTGATATAAAGCAAAAACAAAAATACAAAAAAAATGATGAATGAATGCCAATGGTTCACTCAATTCAAAGTGAACAACGAATGTCCAACACAGACTGCGCATATGTGCAGAACCGCTTATGCCTTTTTATTATGCCATCATGCATCTTTTCCCAGAGATCAAACAAATACAGTCAAACCTGTCTTAAGGGGTCACCCAAGGGAAGGACAAAAATTGGCTGCTTAAGACAGGTGACCCCTTAATACAGGTTCATTTGCACTGTATTTTGGTTCAAGGGACCCAGAAAATGTGGCTGCTTAAGACAGGTGACCCCTTAATAGAGGTGACCCCATGAGCAGGTTTGACTGTACATAGATGTGTAAATATGAATACACTGACTGCTTTATTGGCATCGGTTTGCAACTCTAACTTTCTACATCATTATTTAAAATGTAATTCGTTCCTTTGAAAAAGTCTGTTTGACAAACTCAAATATTAAAACCCACTCAGAATATAAGCTTTATCAAGCAGAGCTATGCCGCAAAAATGGGCCCTTTGGTATGTGCATACCGCCCGAATATTGGAGCAGCTTTATCAGAATAATTCCTCATTGCATAAACCATTTTGAATACTTAGGCAGCTTTATATACGCTGACGAATCTGTTGAGTCTTTGCATACTAAAGCACCGGTCTCACTGTCACGTATTGGGGACTTGGTTTTACTACGGTTTTGAAACTTAACAAACCATCAATGTAAGTGGTTATACGTAGTGAAATCGTATTACATACGGCTATATACGGCTAAATACCGATGGAATCTTCAACCGAAACGTGATATTTCGATATACGTTGCGTATACCTAGTAAAACGTAGTAACACGAAGACAAATCGTGCTAAAGCATAGACGAAATGCATTACATACGTACAAAAAGTTTTCAAAACGTAGCAAAGTTCAACTCAAACGTAGCTGGACCACGTATTAATGGTGGCTTTTCAATATACGTAGTGTATACCTGATAAAGCGTAGTGACACGTAGTCTAAAACGTAGGCGAAACGTTTCAATACGTAACAATATCTGGAGGCCTTCTACGTACTACTACGCATTATATCAACTTTCCTTCGTCTTGCCACGTTTTGCTTCGTTTTATTCTACGATTTGGAAAGGTTTTTTTAAAGACCTACAAAAACGTCACTTCGACCATATTATCCTGGACACTACCTAGGCCTAGTTTACACTAGTAACATGTACTGGATCGTAGGAGGCTACCAAAAGGCTCCCACCCCTACTAAAAGCCTGGCACTAACCACTTAATGCGGTGTAAATGTTAGTCAAACTCGATTGAAACATAGTACAGCATAAATCCGTACAACACGAGACTTTTTATTGCCAAACGTAAGGACTGGAAACCTAGCAAGTGACAATGAGACTGGAGCTAAAGCAAAGACCCACAACAAGTTCGTCGGCGTTTATAGATGCCTTACCGAACTGAGATAGACAGATCTGGCCCCGAGGTTATAAAACATGTTTCATGCTCAACTCAGGTGAGCATGAAATTTTACCTGCTATTTACTAAAAGGTACAATTGTTTTCATGCTCAGTTGACCTGAATGTGAAATTTTCTCTGTTTATGAATATGAAAATGCCTATATTATTTAACATTTTCATATTTGATAGCAGAGAAAATTTCATGCTCAGCTGAGTTGAGCTCAAAAGAAGTTTCATATCCTCGGGGCCTGAGCAAACTGTGCAGAGCCCAGATCAGATAGCGCGTTCTGGAACTGTCTAAAAAGACCTACATTACTTGCACTTCCATCTACATCTTATGGACGCATTGCTGCATCGTAAAACCAAATGTTCCATTTTCAGGATACAATAACGGTTCTTTTCTTAGTGCCCCGATTTTTTAAACCTTTTAAGGTATAGAAAAGGTACTTTGTCTTGTGACAGATTGTGTATTGCATTATGCAAGTTGGTTTTGTCGTGTCGCGGCTCATATCTGTATTTGAAACAGTGTAGTAAGTGCAAAGGCAGTGATCAAGAACCGACACGTTGGTTTACCACACCCTGCCTTAACCACCAAACGGGAAATGAAAAATGAATAAACAAATAAATGAAGACGGCACGAAGAGAAAGAACAAGACAAGCTATAAGCCAAGGGGTCAGATCTTAAGCAGATGACCGCGAGGCTTCACCATTAATGTACAAAAAGTTAAAGACAGAAATGGTACTATATAAGGAGGACTAACTTCCACAGTGGCATTCTGTCTCTTGATCACATAGTCACAACACCTCCAGTTAGCCAATTAAATCATCGTAACTGTTAATTCTGGTCCACTGATTGGTTTACTAAATTTTCACACCTTTACCTGAATAGATAACATTGTTAAATGCTGGGAACCAGGCCCCCATGCAGAGAAGTCCTGTCTTTAAAGTCAAATAGAAAGCCGACAAAGATAGTAAACTACAATAGTATTCCTGATCAGACAACCGACATGACTTACATCAGAGCTGAACCTACACTTTGTGTCATGAATAATAGGCGCTAATGGAGTTATTAAAAAAAAAAAAAAAAAAAATCGTTCGCGAGGCTTTAATGAATGCATGTCATTTACATCATGAAATGCCACTTTGAACTCCGTTGAACTACGAGTACAATTGCTTGGGAGTCGCACTACGTCTAACTGGACATTAAAAGTTTACCTAGGCTGACATTCTACATTGAGATCGGACGTTCTAGGTAAGGGGGCATTTCAAACGTATACATCGCATCGATTGTGGTGCCGAATTGCGTCGCACGAACAGGGAGTTTAGGACATTAGCGACGAGCAAAGACTCAGTCCAATTTAGTCTTTACATATGCATCAAACCAGGAAGACTGATCAGTCTGCGCCGGTGCGCAAGCTGATCTGAGTCTTTCTTAAAGGCACGCACCGTAAGGTAAAATTTTACCCGACGCCATTTGCAGGATTGAATTAAAACCGTATCTACATCGTTGCAACATCATATTTACATCATGACGTTGCATCAGCGTCGATTTGACGCTGACAACTTTTTAGTTACATTAGGACATCTAGGCAAAAAGACGATGTATGTCGTTCTTTCTCGTCTGGAAAGCATAAATAAACGTGGTGTTATTTTTATTTTCGTTTTGCTGATACTGAATTAGCTATTTGTTCAACGCCAATACCCCGCCAGGGAAATTTTTTTATTCCATTTTGATCGGTTGAAGACAGCTTGTGATAGCGCCACTCAAACTAAATCGTCAGCCCATAATGTTGGGCAGAATAGCGCAAAGCGGGATCTAGCCGTGTAAACGTCTCCGTCATGATGGAAAATTACACGTGATGTCAGCATTTGTCATTGGAAGTGCGCTCTTATCTGACGTTAAGGGTTGCTTTACCAGTGTATGGCACACAATTTGACTCGGCTATTTTGTACTACTGAATGAATATACAGGGTTTCAGTACCAGTCTGTTGGGAGCCCCATAAGGGCTGTCCTGATAAGCTAGCAGTCCGTGTTCGAATCTTGCTGGAGGAGGAAAGCTTAAACTACAAACGGGATTCTTGCACATTGTGTGAACATTATGCCAAAACTGAAACAGCATAAATTTGCATGCAGCATGCTTATGTGTATACATGCAACGTATGTATATGTGTCAGTGATATCTGTTGGAAGCAAAAACGAAGTCGTATCAGGCTGACTGCACAGACGCGCAGATAGGTCTGAGTCGTCATTGGTCGCATATGTACAGCAGATCCTGTTAAACGTCGACGCAGTGGCACGCTGATTTTACAGACGAACATCTATGATCCGATCAAGGCCTGCCAGTAAATTAAATATCTATCAAAATTTTGGATGATTACAAGTTGTCATAATATGTAGAGTAATTGACTCTTTTCAGACTGGTAACCCGTTTTGGCGACATATGCGAACAGTGTAGACCCAGTTCAGACGCCGCATAATGCGGCGCATAATGCGGCGTCTGGTCAGGATGAACGGAATATTTATACAAAATACAATAAAAGTGGAAACATGCACCAGAAACCCCTAAAACACAGAAATGGAGTCATCCAAATCCATGTAACAGACTTTCAAAGAAAAAGGGGATTGGGGAGACTTGGGAGCGGGGGGGAGGGGGGGGACTGGGGCGGGCTTAGATTACCCACAATTTAATGGGCTAACAAAAGCAAATGTACTACCCCAGCCTTTCCCGGTGTACATGTATACATGTGCAGTCTGGCCAGGGCATGTGCATTTAGTCCACATAATTGATTCGGCATTACGGCTCGTTCCCAACAGCTGAAAACGCCGTGGCAATATAGCATTTGATAGGTTCTGTGCAGGCTGCAAATAATGTGCTATACAAAACGGTTGAAGCTTATCAAAGTTGATACGCCAGCGACACGCTGTTTTAAAGTTGCCTGATCCTTGGTTAAGCTAAGTGATGAACTTTGGGTAGTGGTGTCATTGGCGATTTGCCAATGGTGCCATTGGTAACCGTAAACCCTGAACAGGTGACCTTTGGCAGCCAACTATTGGTAGAGCCAATGGCGCCATTGACACTATTGCAGAGCCATTTTTCTCTGTAATTAGAAAATTTTAGTTTTTCTAATTTGCTTTCATCACTGTCGGGAACAATTATTCTCCTGTCACAACTCGAGCGTTTATGATGGATTCACTAAATCGCCCTATTGAATGACGCAATTTTCCGGCGTTTGTAATGTTACCCACGCCCTTTGTTGTCTGCAGTACTGGCAGCCAATGGTCGGCAATATTGGTACCTTTGGTACCGACGGTAGAATCAGTGGTGCCAATGTTGAAACTCTGAACGGCATTGACATATCTATGCTGGCATTGGCAGAGCCCCAAACGCACCCTTTGTTAACGTATACTTAGTATATTCTTGAGAGTGACAAAACACTGAAATGGCGAATGGACGTTGCGTTGATGACGTTGCAAGGACATTGATTCGACGACTTCCTTTGTAGCAATGCATACCAGACAGTCTGCACTCGTTTTGAAATGAAGTCGCTTAATCTGTCTCGACGTTTATGCGACGTTGTTTGGTTTCTGCGTGAGTTTCAGTTTCCTAACATTTTACATATACCTTAACCTTGTTGGCAGAGTTTATACAACGGTTCAAACGTTGTAGTAATGTCGACATTGCATCGACGTTGATTCGACACTTGCCCGCTTGGTTCCTTCAGAAAAGGCTTCCAACACTTACATCTCAAACCAGCCATGTAGATTATCCAGCCAAAAATCCTAAATGCATACAGCTCTGTTCAATATATAAGGAACAGCGAGTATCGTGATCAGACTGCACTTATTTGCATGTCTTAACAAGGGCAAAATACATAAATACATGTTTTTGTACCGAGCAAGGGCGCACTAGCGGAAATCACACTGAGCGTGTTGGAATTTTGTCAGTGTGACAAAATTTAATACGCACCTGCGTATTTGCATACAGGTATCTACGCTTTTGCCGACATTAGAATCCAGTGTCTGCTCATCGTACACGTTATAGACACACGATCGAAATCGAAAGTAAACACGTCCTTCTCGCAATACAGATAAAAGTAAAAAGTATGCAAAGACCAGGAACTGAAACAATCAAAATCCAAATCCAGCCCTCAAACCTGTTGTTTTGGTATTTTATTGTTCAGCCCAATATACTGAACAAAAATAAAAACTTGACGGTTTCTATTTCTTAATTCTGGCCAACCTAGCGAATATGTAATGTACATATGGATTTCTTCGATTTGGATAGACGTCAGATTACTTAAATCATGAGAAATTATTTGTAAATTTTTGTCCTGTCCGGAGTTATCTAACTTATGCCTATTTTAATGATTCAGATCAGAACTTCAATTTTGCGCATGCGCAGAGGAAAGTTTTCTTGTACACAATAAACAGTAGTTCCAGTACGCACAGAAAACACTTTAAACGCGTATTTCAATTGTAATCACAATCTGAAAATAACGTTTAAAGATTCAAAACTTTCAGATTATCTCCCTTTGAATTACATGTAAACACATACCCAGCAAGCATGGCTAAATGGGTCCCATATGGGCAGAACCTGGGCATAATGCCCAAATAGGACCGATGTGGGTCCCATATAGGAAATTTAGCCCATGTGGGACCCACATAGGGCCATTTTTCTAAACACACACAATTTTGTTGTGGTGAAAGGAAAATATATATAAAGGGTGCTATTTGATTTTCATGTATACTGTTTCTCTTTACAAGAAAGTTTAAGTGGTTATTTATGGAACTTTATTTCAAATCATTACCAAACGGGTCCCATAGGGGCAACCCTTGCATAAAAAAACCCAGCTTTTCTACAGCTTTAGCGCAGCTTTGAAAGCTGCGCAGAAGCTTCGCAAAAGCCGGCGGTATTGGCACCTGCGTATTTAAGCTGTAGAAAAGCTAGCTTTTCCGCAGAGCTGCAGAAAAGCCGGCTTTAACGCAGCTTTATACAAACCTGCAGAAAAGCCGGCTTTCACGCAGCTTTAGCGAAGCTCTAACGCAGCTTTAACGCAGAGGCATATAAAAGCTGCGTCAAACTCAAAAGCTGCAGAAACGCAGCTTTTCCGCAGGTGCCAATACCGCCGGCTTTTACGAAGCTTCTGCGCAGCTTTTCTACAGCTCTGATTCAGCTAAAACGCAGCTTCAATGCAGCTTTAGGCCAAAGCTGCGTTTCCGCAGCTTCAATGCAGCTTTAGGTCTAAGCTGCGTTTCTGCTGCTTGAAAAGCAAACTTGCGTAAAAGCTGCGTATCTGTCAGAAACCGGCGTCTTTAAAAGTTCTGGATGAGGACAGAAAAACAGAAAGGTAAAAAATAAAAACAAATAGAATTTAAGATGATAAAACAGTGCTATACAAACACCTTTAAAAGGTAACAACAGTGATATGGTAAATTATCAGATAGCTGACTAGAAATCATGCAGTAACAAAAATACAAACTGAGCATAAAACTATTAAATTTCAGTGCTTATCCCATTCCCTTGACTTTTACTTACAGATAATGATGAATTTAGGGGGAAAACAATCAAAAGGAATTCAAATTCAAGTCTTTTCCATTTTGTGTGTGTGTGCGGGAGGTCACTGGGGGGGGTGCCTGCATGCATGCCTGTCTCAGTCTGTCTGTCTGCTTGTATGTCAGTTTATCTATCTGTCTGTGGTCTTAAATAATGCAAAATTTATAAGATTAAGAACAAAATGAAATTCTAGAAAAATTAAATCTTACCAGAATCCAAATCCAGTGAAAATGAACAAGTTACAAACGTTAAGCCTTAAAGTCACTGTTTTCTTTTTACTTGACTCTTTATAAATGATGACTTAAAACGTTTTTTGGAAAGATTTTTATGCCACATGGCCCAACCTTGCTTAATATTACATAATACCAGATTAATGTGGATGAATTTACGCAGCTCTACAGAGCTGCGTAAAAGCTGCGTTTCTTTATTTTCTTTATAAAATATGTACCCAATCAATTCAAATTATTAAGCAAACAAATGTAGCTAGGCCCCTGTGTCCATGTGTAAGTTAATGTCCAGATATTCATTTTTCCGTAATTTAAACCAAACATGTTGATCTTCATGCAATTCTAATTTGTAGAAAATATTTTCCCTTTGTGCTCAAAATCATTAGAAACAAAAGATAGAAAATCAACAAAAATATACCGTACCCATCCGACATGCCACAACCCTAGATATTGTATATAGTCCAAGATGGCAAAACAAAATCTCAGTTTTAGGTGAGGCAATTTTTGAAAATTTAAATACGCAGAATTTTAAAGCTGTAGAATAGCTGCATCTTTATGTTTAAGATGGTTTGGACTTAAATTTAAGTGATACGCAGCTTTTCTACAGCTCTCAGGAGCTGCAGATTTTATCTTTATGATTTATTTGTTGAATAAAAAAGAATATTCAGCTTTTCTACAGCTTTTAGACTTTAAGACGCAGCTTTCTGAAATTAGCTAAATTAAATATCAAGCTTCTGCGCAGCTCACACAAAAAAGTACAGCTTTAGCACAGCTATTTGAAAAAATGTACAGCTTTTCCGCAGGTCTGAAAAGAAACGCAGCTTTTCTACAGCTTTTTAAAAAATACGCAGAAAAGCTGCAGAAAAGCCGGCTTTTGCGCAGCTTTTATACAGAGCTGCGTTTAATTTTCGCAAGGGAAACCCACATTTTGCCCACATTCTACCTAAAAATATCTAGTAATGTTTTAATAACAATCAATATACTCATTCAATTACAAAATTGAAAATAAATTCAATCAAGTTTAATACTTCTTTCACCATTTGCATCTCTTTTGTTGGCCATTTACATCTTATCTCTTACAAATGTGCCATCAAAATTCAAAACCTACTGGAAATAATATTTTCCTGCAATAAGTTTACCCATGTAGTATGGATTTAACATCTCGAAAAACTTCCCAGCAAATCGCTCAGTGAGCGATGATGGGATACTTTATTTGTGCATTTGTGCACATTTGACATCTTCTACGTCTTCGTGGAAGCTATTGAAATAATCAGTAACACAAAAATATCAGAGTTAAACCAGTAATAGATATACAAAAGTGGGCTGGACATGGGCCAAATCTGGGATGGGGCCCGTATGGTTCCCATATGCCACCCATATGGGCTTGCCCATGTGGGTCCCATATGGAGCCCGGTTGCAAAACCCATGTTGGTCCCATATGGTTTGCCCATATAGGACCCATATAAATACCCACATATTTTGCTGGCTGGGTAGTGACTTTTGAGATGCCATATTTTCTATACCAGAGTGACTTTTTTGTTACTTCCTGGAGGAGTTGTTTATTTGTCTTGCAAACTCAATGTCTTTTTTGCTAAATTTATTTGAAAGCCTTTTCTTAAACTCCCATAAAGACTTTAAAGTGTAATGAGAATTCAACTGAAACTCAATTTCTGGCTTCATAATGGCTAGAACTGAGGTTTTTCGTCCGGTACTGACGGCCACCTAGTCGACCGTGCATCGTCATAAATTTAGCTTACAAGTCCATACAGATTGGATTTAATAATGGAAAGGCATTGCCAACAGAATTTGTATCATTTAAGCAGACCTCAACAATTTTAAATTTGGTAATTGTTTGGTTTTGAGCATAGAAAACAGAAATGTACCCTTGGGATGTTTATAATAGCCTCACTCTTGCTGTTTCTAAAGAATCTTAAATTTTGTGTGACTATGATATTACCAAATGAGTACTTTTTCTGAAATTAAAAGAATTTTTATTCCTCACATTTTCCTGACTACCGTAGGATGAAAAATAGCGCCTGTCAAGTTTTTATTTTTGCTAAGTATATTAGTACAAAATTAAGTCATCTAATTTGAATCAGCGCTCAGTTCATCTAAAAGATCCATCCATCCATCCATCTAGTCACCTACCTACCTAACATTCTTATCTGCCTACGTCCCTACCCTCTGAATGTCTGTATGTCTGTCTCTCAGTTCACCTACCTACTTACCTACCTACCCTACCCTATCCTACCCTACCGACCCTGAGAGGCCGTCTGCCTGTCTCTGTCTGACAGACCGTCTGTCTGTCTGTAGCCTTAAGACACCAATATGTTCAGACAGAATGGATGGATGGATGACTTGCGAATTAACGTCCATATCAGGACGCTGGGAGGGTGATAATGAAAGCGATATAGCCAGTCTATGATTAAAATGATCTCCGCCTCCGGTGCGGCTAGAATCCCAGACCGCTAGATAAGCAGGCCAGCGCTTAACATACTGAGGCTCCATTTTTATACAGTACGAATAGTCTGATTAAATAAAGACAGAAGACCCAGATCGGCCTAATGGTAAAAAAAAAACAAAAAACAACAACATCACCAACAACAAAAAAAACAACAACAAAAAAACAACACTTCAACTTGTGCTTGTAAGATTCCTGAAGATCCGAGCATAATGTGCGAACAGCAAAGACTCTGACCTGACTGCCTGCATGCACGGGTACACTTTCAGGGGAAGCAAGTCTGCCATTTGTATCTTTTGCCTCGCTTTTTACTTAAGGGTCAAACAATAAGGGAGCCGGGCCGCGTAGCGCAATCGGTAGGGCACCTGCATCATAAGTCAGAGGTCCTGGGTTCGAAACCAGGTCTGGCCATATACTTTCGTTTCTCCTTCCGCTGGTTTAAGAAGAGCAGTTGTCAGTTACTGGCGAAAGTATGTGCACTTAGTACTGGTTAACCGCTTAGGAGGAGGAATAGTGTGGTTAGGTTAAGTGGCCGTCCCGACATGACCATAGATGTTTACCGAGGACGTTAAGCAATAAATCAATCATTCAATCAAACCATAAGGGGAAAAAGCTACCTCTTTTCTTCAAAGCATTGTTTCAGTTTGAAAGGGCAACGTTTTGCCGAGAATAAAACAGGAAGTCACAAAAAGCATGACAGCCCAGCAGGCACATGACATTGAAATGACGTCGTAATGACGTCGATGCGACATGGTGACGTCGCATCGACGTCAATGTGACGTAATTCTGACGTAATGTGCCCGTTGGGAGTGAACCAATACATTAGACAGGTTTGCCTACAGCTTGATACTTGGCATATGTTATGAGAAAACGTTTTAAAGCTCGTGCGAACAGCGAAGACGATAATAAGCCTGCACTTCTGCACAGATGGATGGATGGCTAGGCCGATCGATCGATCGATCAATAGGTAGATATATAAATAAATACATGTAGATGGATGGATGGGTGGCTGGATGGATGGATGAATTGCGATTTTACGTCCTTTCTAACAGTATTTTAGTCATATCAGGACAATGGGTGGATGATAATGAAAGGCTATGTCCATGGAACTCCGTTTACGATTGAAAAGATTCCCAGCAACAGCGGGGCTCGAACTCGGGATCGCTAGATCAGCGGGCCACTGCTTAAGCTACTAAGCTACCGGAGCTCCTTGATAGACAGATAGACACCAGCAGGCACATGACGTCGTATTGACGTCGGTTCTACGAAATGACGTCGCACCGAAGTCATCACGACGTCATGTTGACGATACGTATCCGCTGGGCCAGATTAGGGAGGTAGGTAACATGGAGGAGGAATGGAAAGACAGATAAAATGATGGATAAATGGATGGTTGGATGGTAGGTTGGGTTATGGTTGAATAGGAAGGTAGAGAGAGAGAGAGAGAGAGAGAGAGAGAGAGAGAGAGAGAGGAATGTGGTCGAGAGAAAAAAAAACAAAAATGAGAAAATCAATTAATCTCGAGGGTAATACCAGTTTCCCAACCTGGTTTTCGACCTAGCCAATCAGTTACCGCACATGCAAAAGTGGTTGCCGACTGGGACAATCTACATCAATACCAGCCCGGTCGACGCCCATTTACAATAGTATCATTTACCGTGACTGGTATAGCTTTCGACCGAATTATCGGTCGACTTAGTACAGTTACTTTGCACAGTACCGGATAGGTCCACTGTTGGTTGGTATTATCAGCTGTCAGCCTATATTGCAACCATGACAAATTAAGTTAGTCGCCCCTGATTTATGTTGCGTGATTTTTCCATTCCATGTTAGGGGTGGTCGGTTTGGGCGATGGTGCTGCTGAACATTCAATGCCGTGGCGTTCTTCTAATTTGGCTAATAGTAGGGCAAGGGCCGATCGGCCTGCAGCAGGTGCGGGATGGGGTTTGTTTGGATTATTCTAGTCTCATCTATCCTATCTATACCTTTTCTTTCTTGCTCTCTCTGGAAGCAGCTCGAAGAGAATGGAATACTATCTAAAAGAGCCGTAAAACCCAAACGCCAACCACCACCGCCATCCAGTCCATGCTAGTACAAACTTATGAGATAACAAGGATCGTTAGTCCAGAGCGCTTGGCTTGCGTTTGAAGACGACAGATTTCTTACTTACTGACAAACTCCCTCAGTCGTAGTCCGTACCTGATACTCTTGAATCAATAATAACAGGCAGCGAAACGACATGACTGGACCATAATATATGCTATGACGATAGAATGGAAATCTAACAGCCCACAAACAATACGCCCAAATGACATATGTATCATTATATCTCTGTATAATGATCCACATCAGTAGGTTCAGCGCTTGCCTGCCGATCTAACGGACCCGGCTTAGAGATGCGCGAGAAGCGAAATCTTTCCGACTGTAAATGGGGCTACATTGCACCCAGACTTTCACTTTCAATGTCCCATCGTCCTGATACGAAAATACTGTTCTATTATAAAAGGACGTAAAACTGCAACACATGATGGCAATTAGTATCGGCAAATTTCATAGCCATCCGTCCATTTCTTCTCACGTTGTGATTTAAGGACCACCTTGGACATCCCTATACACCGGTGTGGCATTCATTACAGGCTTGCACGAAGGCGCAGGCTGATCTGTCTTTCCGCTATAGTATGCATCAATTGTGACTAGGATTCTTTTAAATTTGAGATGACCCCCAAGTAGTTTGTCAGCCTCGAATATATAAACTCAGCGTATGGTCAAAGTTTTAATGTCCACTATGGGCAACAGATTGGACTATGCGTGAACTATGTTCAAAGAACCCTCAACTACAATAAACTGGGGTCAACTGCGTTGAACTACGGTTAAAATCTGTGGTTGTGCCTGTGCAGTACGGGTCAGCCAATGCGTGGACTTCGCCATTGCGCTTTTGGATCTTGACGAGACCACAATATTTTACTACGGTCAGCTACGGTAAACATTACGGTAAAGTAAACTATTTTGAACATGTGGAATATTGTTGGGCCAACCACGGCCAAATCATGTTTTTTTATTTTTGAAATTCGAAGTATTTACGTCTTATTGCGTTTAATGCGTTTAACCAAAGCTTATACGGTCATCTCCACTACAGTCAAATCCGTGCATAACCGTGGGATGTAACCGCTGCTTTAAGACGGCTTGACGCGTAGAAGAATGTTACTTGCCCTCATTTAGTTTAGTTTGTATGAGTGTTAGTATACTGATGCTATGTAAATAGCTCAAGATGCTGTGTCGCGTATAAATGGCAACCCATTAATTACTGAGCTATATTTTACATCCTTGTGAAGTGAGACTAACGCCCGATTTATCTCGCCTCAAAACATGTTTTAAGCACTAATCAATGACGAGTTGCATTGCGGTTAAGACAAAATATTCTATAACTAAAAGTTAGTCGGTTTTTAAGGCGGTGTGTAATTTTGCCTAAGACATTGAATAGCGCATATTGTCTCGCATTACGGCACGTTAAAATAATCGCTTTTGGCGTTTCCCCAATATTTGAAGAAGCTGGTTTTGGTATACTAATAGTATTTGATGTGTAAAATATTTTTCTTTACAAAGGTAAGTAATTCTGCATTCATTACTGAGTTATTGCTTTGTTTGAATTATATTTATTGTTAGATACTAAAGTTTCTTTCTTCATATTTTATATTTTTATATATAGTTTGACCAGTTCTGTATTTTTGTTTTCCCCATCGGACTTGACTTTCCCCCCCCCCCCCCGTCCCGAAAAAAAGAGAGCAAAACTAAGACATACTAGCCCCCGTCAGTCTGTAACATTATTTAAACTGGGAACCCACATAATAATCAGTTTGCAGTCAGTCTGGGTACACTTAGTTTGCGTGCCTTTAAACAGGCACGCCCCATAGTAGTACATCTCGGCCCTGTTACTTTAATTTATTAACGAATGATAATTATATACATCGTATATCCTTTTCTGAAGAGACAACTTTATCTGAGACATTTTCGTCCATTTAATTATACTATGTAAACTCTGATACTTGAACCTACTTTTGAGCTTCACCACTGGAAAACGTACTTTGCTGCAAGTGCAAAAAAGCAAATGAAATGAACCTGTTAATGCCAAGCTTCCCATAAAGGGACCTTTGCAAACAGTGCAGACCGAAATCAACTGCCGCAAAATGTGGCAGGTGATCAGGGTCTACACGATTTGCATAAGACATTAGATATTTCTTTTTAACATGAAAGGAAGAAGATAAAGAAAAAATAACTAATCTACATCTAATCTAGACACCCCTAAAATGATGAATCGACCCTGAATTTATAAGACTAAACGTGTCTACTGGGCATAAATAGGTAAACATTAAATGAAGATACCCAGGAAGACTAGCTTACGCATCAAAACGCTTATCTTGTCATTCATAAAATATAAAAAAAAATGCGAATGACTGTAACATGTGACGACAAAGCCTACCTAGCTAGAATTTTTTCAATCGTTCCATCACCTGTTAAAGTCAGCAGTATCGCTCATTCGCTCGTTGTCGAAATACCTCAAACAATAATGATATACATATGTCCTTTTATCTAACAGGAATGTTGTGATAATCATAATAAATGACCCCGCTCTATCTAACCCCCTTCTTTTTATCCCAAAAATAAAGTGTATATCTTCAAACCATGTCCATATGTCTACATCATAACACTGTCAGCCGCAAGTGGTTATAACTATTTTCTCTTTTTCACTGACTTTTCCTACTGATACATAGATATGGCGGGTGTATTATAATAGGCAGGTGATGCTTACTACTACCTGCGAGCACCTGATCACACCTCTGTTTTTGGGTCCATATCTGTGAATCTAGAATATTCCGGATTTGCCAATGTTTAAATGACTTACGAGTTCGGATTTATGATTTGGGTACTTTGGCCACTTTCATTTATGACTCAACATGTGTACCTAGGTTTCAGAACCTGTTAGCAAATTAGAAATGACTTGTTTTTTTGTATGTTTTCAGAAGTTCTCGAGCACAGTTTAGGCGCTGCTTCTTTGGCTCGCTAGAGAGCAAATGAGGTACTCACCTGGATCAAATTTTTCTCACATGCCAATGCTGCTTTCTGGTACAGCAGCGATGTTTACCTTGGTAATAAAAGTTTTAGACCTACCAAGGCGGGAATCAGCCTTAAGATTGTGATTTGCGGTAAATACTAAAATCTGAATAAAGCCCTAAAATATAACGCATCTCCTGAAAGTTAGCAGGCTTCTTACTTTTGTTGTATTTTACAGTTAATAATACATAGAGAGACGAGCTGTTAAACAAAGGTGGGTTTATAAGGAAAATGGGGTAACTTTCTGCGCAGAATTCTAGAAATATTAACATCGATATTGAAACTATTTTAGGTCTCAATGTAATTAACTGCATTAAGAAGATTATCCTTGCAAAAATTTGTCTAAACACTTTCCCAAATATTACGTTAGACCAGACTGATGAAAACAGTAGCTTGTTCTCAAATGCTCGACCATGTATGAGGTGCACGTTTTCTGGGTTCATTCATTCAAATAGGACAGGCAGGTATACCTATATCATGCATACAGTATAAAAGCTACATGTCTGTGATCAAAACAGGTGTGCAAATGAAATTGCTCAACCTTGAAAAAATGGGCAACTCTGCGTTTTCTTGATTTAAATTTGGACATAGGCTACATTTTTATCTGCTCAGCCTGATAAATCGTGAACAGGTTAGAAACAAAATAATTGCTGGGATATTCTTTTTATTATATTAAAGTACCTTCACACCTAAGTGCAATTGTAATAACGACGGCTATATTTTTTTTAGATTTTTGCGCAGAAAATTACCCTTTGATCTTTCTTATATAAACGTTTTTAACATCAACAAGTCATGCATTTTGGTATTCTAAAGTTCGAGACACAACATAAAAAATATTCATACGACGTCGCTATGACGTCATACGTCCGCTAGGTTGGATCTATATTAACTCTATAGGAAACATCTAACCATAAAGTTTTGAAATTTAACACTGTTTTATAATTGACATATATTTTACGAAAGCCAACAAACTCAACACATTCTATCAAATTATATCAATACAATAATTCGTTTCCTAAAGTCGAGGATAGCTCATTTCTCGACAATAGGTTTATGAACTCAATAAATTTGATCATATTGGGTATAATCCAATATCTTCTATGGATATATCTACTTTTTGCATTATGGGAAGCTTTGCATTCTAAAATAAAATGAAACGCATCCTCTAAAACATTACAAAATAAACTCTCTTTCTTCTAGTGGCTTTTTGATAGATTTAGCCAGCGACCTGCTTCTATTTCTAGCCTATGTGAAGAGATTCTTATACGTGACAGTGCTACGCGCATTCCAGTTTTGAATAAACTCATCAGATAATCTTTGACGGACAAGACGCAAAAATATTTTCTCATCTCCTACTCCTTGTTACAACCAGGCATAAATTTTGTAATTTGTTTCTTAGATAAAGTCTGTTTGGCAAACACAAATGATCCACGATATGACAAAACCAAGAAAGTGGCATGTGCACCCAGTGAAGACTCAGAACACCTCAGGCATCCGTCCAGTCTGATCTGAGTAACCGCTGTGCACTTCAAGGGTAGTTCAATGTCGTATGGACAGCAAAGACTCTGGTTAGACTGGGCGGATGCCCAGGCTGATCTGAGTCTTTGCTGGGGGCACACACCACCTTGTTAGTTATGTCATGTCGCGGCTCATTATTAGTAAAACTCGCTACGAATATAGGTTTCCTGATCATTGTCTATCTCTTTTACCTTTGATCGATAAGAGCTATGACACAAAATAAGCCCCCCACAGTATTTGCATATGGCCTGCTTATTAGTGCACTCTTCACAGAATAGTCTTTGAACCCAATGAACCATTTTGATTCCTATACGCTGATGAACCTGTTTTGGGTCTATGCTTACCGCAAAAATTCTAAGAATTTGGACAGATAGGTCTGAGCAATCAGTGCAGGCCTAGGTTAGACTGATTCTAATGGGTGAGTCTGATCAGGGTCTAAACTGTTTGCTATTCCATTTACATCTTTTAGGCGCATTGCCGCATCGCTAAACCAAATTGTTCCATTTTCAGGACAATGACGGTTTTATTTTTCAGAGCATTATAAGTTTAGAACTTTTACAATATATAAAAGTTACTTTTTCTCTTAATAGAGTTTATATTTAGATATCAAGTTCTGCATAGAGGGGTGGATTCTTCTACCACAGAATTCGGACAAATCCATTTCATTATGAAATGTGTCTTATATTTATTTCTCAGGTATAATTGTTGTTGTGTTGTTGCTTTACGCCCACGGCAAACAGCTTTACGCCCACGGCAAACAGGTAATTTTTCAGGTACACTAACTTGTATTTTAAAGAGAGTAGTAAATGAAAAGGCAACACTCAGAAACCGACACATTCTTTTTTATGCTCCACATCCAACAAACGGGAAAGGAAACGATCAAACAATCAAGACGGCACACAGAGCGAAACAAGACCAGGGAAAATCCAAGAAGTCAGATTTTACCCAGTATATGGCCACGAAGGTAGACTAATTAATGTACAAACAATCAAACACTAATAGAAAGTAGCAGAACAATGATAAAAAGAGTAAACCACAAGTCTTAGAGTAGTCCCGATCAGAGGCCAATATGAGCTTGCACCAAAGCTGATCACTATATGACAGCATGTTCTTTATCACGACTTCTCTTTCTGTTGATAATCAAGCTGATATCATTAAGGCATTTAACTCAACCTCTAGATATTTAGACGATCTTCTGAATATTGATAATCCTTATTTTGAAAGCATGGTCAACCAAATTTACCCACCTGAACTTAAATTGAATAAAGCTAATACTTCAGATACCGAGGCCCCCTTTTTGGATTTACATCTATCTATTTCCATCGGTTTTGTATCTTCTAAATTTTATGATAAACGTGATGACTTTGACTTCGATATAGTTAATTTTCCATTTTTGGATGGTGACGTTCCACGTCGTCCCTCTTATGGAGTGTATATTTCTCAACTTATAAGATTTGCTAGAGTGTGTAGTCATGTAGATGACTTTAATGCTCGTAATAAATGTTTAACTGCTAAACTTCTTCAACAGGGCTATCGGTATCATAAGCTTAGAAAGGCTTTTTCTAAATTCTATCGCAGACACCATGAATTGGTTTCAAAATCTGATGTCGGATTAAAATTTCTTTTACACCAAGGCCTATCGGAACCAGAATTTTATGGTGACTTAGTATACAAATTCAAAAAGATTAAGGGTAGGACTGATTTTCTGATCAATTCCGAAAAATAATAGTACGTCACAAACGTATTGGCTATAATTTAAATGTTATGCGACAATCTGCATGTTTAGTGATTAACCCAATCACGGTTGATAACTTTGCTGCACTCTTTAATTGCACACCGGGGGATCGGGCGTCAGACTCTATGATGGCCCCGACCTAAAGCTATATATTTTAGTTGGTTGGGACCGGAGCCTTTTTGTCTGTTGCTTGGTCCACCGGGGCTCAACTGGTGACCTTCTTTTGCTTCAGATTTCCAGTGGGGTTGTTTGGCAGGACAGGGATCTCCACCTGTCAGGCGGCCCGTTGTATCTGTTGAGTCCTCGTCTTTGCTTTTTCATGGTATTGAAATTTGATTTATGTGTTTACCGTGATGATTCATTGACGAGTTAGAGGGTTATCATGCGAACCGAACAACCAACTAAATGTTTTGTACCACTTCAGATACTGAGGGTGAGGTTGGGCCTGTAAAATCGATTTAAGCCCCCCAGTAATTCATTACTGACCGTTCCAAGGCGGTAGTTCTGTTGTGGTTCTCTGTTGCCTGTTTTTGGTGTCAGAGTTTCTGTGATGTTTTACCTTATGTATGTTCTTATTATTTTTGGTTCGGTTTGGGTTGCTGAGTGGCCACCTTTTGGGAACAAGCTGCTCACTCGGTTGGCTATATGTTCTCTGTATCTTGATTATTTGTAATCTTAGTTGTTTCCAACTATGGTTTGAGGGATGGATTTGGATTTTGATTGTTTCAGTTCCTGGTCTTTGCATACTTTTTACTTTTATCAAAATAAATAAATAAATAAAATGAAACCTTCGTGATGCTGGGGGCTGTTATAAATGCATGTTTTTTTTTTTTTTTTTTTTTTTTTTTTTTTACACAATGTTACAGTGAATATTACAGTGAAGAGTTGACTGACTTGTCAGACATTGATAGCTATGTCTTTTCTCAAGGCCAAGCAATACACTTTCAGCGGAAACTAATACTGTTTTCATTTTGCCACCTATTTAAATGGAATTCTAATCTTAAAGTATGGATTTGCTCCCTCTAGAGCAAATGTTTCCCATAGAGAGACGACCCCTTTCGGAAGGTCTTCGTAGTCCAGGGAAACAAACAGGAAATCACAATAATGTTGTCCTGTATTAAAATGAAGGAAAAAAACACATGAATGCGCACCAATTTACCTCAACAGGCACCACTGCCGTACTATTCTACCCAAACCCATGCTCCAAGTACAAGAGTGTTTCGAAGGGGTAGGCAACCAGAACATTTCTTAGCTACATGTGCTCACCCACATTTTTTCTGCCATTTTTGCAAAGGCTAGCGCCTTTTTGGACTTCCTTTTAAGAAACTATTCAAAAGGAAGTATATCCTTGCAGAAGGGAGTTTGTTCCTAAAGGTGCAGCTTCTATCATTTCAGAATTGACCATGGCAAGTTGAAAAGGACGCAAACTAATGAAAATGATAGAACTGCTTCTTGTGAAAGCGTATAACCATATACTAAACAAATGGTCGTCGAGAGCACCATGACCAGTAGCAACAGCCAATTTTAAACCCCAAACTATCACTGACAAGCTTTAGATTTGAACCAAAAGAATAGATGTACGAAGCATTATAGCGAACCTATCTAACAAGGCCGCTATTACAGTGAACACCATTACAACGTATTAGCCAAGATGGTTGTTTGTTTGTTTTGTGTTTAACGGCCCTTTGAGACAGAATTTCAGTCTACATCGGGCCGTCTCCCAGAGAGAGGGAGAACGAAGAACGAAGAGAGAAATGATAGACGAGAAAACGAGAAAAAAATGACAAAAAAACACACACTAAAAACACCTGCACCTACTGCAAACACAGTTGGCCCCTGTTCTACTATTATCCAAACTAGTAAGACGCCCCGGCACTTGCATTATACGAAACATCACCGCGCCACCCGACCATCCCCTTATTGTCCTAGTTATAGACCGCGTTACAAGGAAAGATATAGGTCGTTATGTTCAAACAACCAGGATTCAGATTAGCCCAAGCATCTGCGCAGACTAATAAAAGCCTTTGCTTTCCGCTTCACGGTTCCCCAGAATCAACATAGTGGTCATGCAGAGCAGGGTTGCTATGTACAACGGCAAAATGCTTTCCTGGCTATTTTAAACTCATGTTACACGATCCATTTTCTTAGTTCATTTTATATTGTGAACCGTCCATTATATATATAGATAACTTTTCTTGATCGCCTTATAAATTGAGAACTAATTTGAACTTGTTGATTAGTTGTACTGGAATAAGCGGCCCTTGAGACAGTATTTAGATTCATTTCGGGCCGTCTCCCAGAGAGCGAGCGAAAGAAAAGAGCAAAGATAGACGAGATAAAAAATAACCAAACAACCCCAACCGCACCTTCCGCAAGCACAGTAGGCCCTTACCCTACTATTATCCAAATCAGTGGGACGTCCCGGCACTGACAGCTTCCCAGGACCATTGCCCGACCCGACCACCCCCGTCTTTAGCAAAAAACAGTCATTGTTACAAACTAGGGTTTTGTAATTTCATAAACAGTGTGGCTATGAAAAATAAATGGGTTCTTATCTTTATTCTCCCAATCGGACTTAACTTTTGTCCAAAATAAAATTCAAATATATTATAACTTCCGTATTTTCTTCAAAATGTATATGAGCTAGAATACGCAAAGTATTTGAACTTGAATACGCATAATTACCAGTTTGCAGCCAGTCTGGGTACGCGTAGTTCGCATGCCCCTAAATAAACACGGCTTATAGTGCTATATCTGTTCCCTGTTACTCTAATTTATTACAAGATAATAATTATATATCTTGTATATCATTTTCTGTATATATACTCTATGTAAGACATTTTTATCCACTCAATCATACTATGTAAACTCTGATACTTGAATCTACTTTTGAGCTTCACCACAAAAAGTACCTTACAGCAAGTACAAAATACGAAATGAGACTGAAGATATCCGAAAAGACTAGCTTGCGGATCAGTGCAGCCTCCACCCGCGTATAATGACAGTTCGACATATTCTCGATTTTGACGTAAACATCTGCGTCTGTGATCAGACAGCGCGTATGTATAGACAGATCTTTGTGTTTCCGCAAACGCATGTAGATATCTTCCCTCGCGGCACGGAACAGCGATATATAGAAACGCGTTTCTGTCTGTAATTCAGTTATTCACTGTCACTACAATTTTAACCTATTTCTCATGTTTACAAAGCGGCAATTTGCTAAGGAAAATAGTCGATGTTGATTTTTTGTTTTCAAATAGATTTTATAGTGCTGGTTTGAATGCAAAAAGAATGCATACGGATATGATCAAGGCATTTGTCTTTGTAAGCAGTATAAAACTCACGCAAGGTAACGGATAAACAATGATTACGTCTTATGACTGACGCACAACTTGCAAAAAAACAAAAAACAACAACAACTGAACAACAGTCATTAGGTTAGCACTGAAAGCGAGTTATATGCAACAGAATATGGCTTTGGGAACATACAATTACTTCCGAGTAATTCTCGGGAAAGTAAGACTTAGCCCGATTTCACGTCGAACCAAAGTACAAGGATTAGCATTCGGAACATCAAAATTTTACATCGAGCGTTACGGTAAAATTGCTAATCTGAGCTAAAGTGGGACTTGAAATCTGGCCTACGTGTGTTGGAATACTTATTTAGGTTATTACTGATTGGTTGGTTGGATGGTTGTTTAGGGTTTAACGTCTCTTGAAACAGTGTTTCAGTTTATCTGTAGCCGTCTCCCAGGGAGAGGGAGAAAGAAAAGAGACATTAAAGGCGAGAAACGAAATATCCAAACAACACCAACCGCACCTACTGCAAGCACAGTAACCCTTTCCCTACTATGATCCAAATTATTACGACGTCCCAGCACTGAAAGTTACCAAGCATCATCGCCCTACCGCAACCATATCCCTGTTACTGGTTATGTTTATTTCAAGCCACATTTTGTTACGAGGGAAAGAGATATCTTCATTAGGCCGATATCTCTTTCTGAGGAATGATGCGAGGCTTGACTAGGCCATAATCTGTTTATAACCACATCCATCTACCTACTGTAGCAAAATTGAAAACAATTTTCTCGGCCTGAGTAAATACTTTGCAGGGTTTTCTTCTTCCTGATCAAATGCTTATGTTTAAGCGACACCCGTATGTCTAGTTGAGCTTGACTGATACATCGCAGGTAAATCTATACTCAGAGGCAAAAGAAGTATACACCATTTGAATGTCTATATTTTACTTATTTTTTACACCTGAGGTCTGAAATTCTGCATGACTACTCAAGGTGAATCAATGTGGTTTTATAAAATTTCTGATTGAAACGCTTGACTAGCGGCACTGTGCGTACATGCACGTTTCCCAATGCACGTTTCTGAATGCACGTTTCCCACATGCAGCAAAATGGGTGTTTTTCTAAATAAATCACAACAGTTGCGTTTCATTAGCATGATGAAACGGCTCCTTATGACATGCACGATTCTAACACGCAGAGGCAAAAGAAAGGATACATTCTTAAATGCCGGTATTTTTCTTATTATCTACTGCTCAGGTCTAAAATTTTACACGATGCATCTTTCCTCACAGTACAAAATTGCGGTATCGTAAGATTACTAAATAATCGCTTGAGTAGCGACACTATACGTAAATGTTTGTTTTGCCGTTTTTGCACGTGCATGATATTAAACAATACAATTATGCTGCAAAAGCAGTATTTGCATTTTCTGTTTTTTTTAACAAACCATAGTGTATGCGTTTCGTTTACATGACGACAATGCTTTGGGCGCAAACTGAAGTCGTCACGGGCTGTCCGCTTAAAGCGATTCGTGGCTGGCTTAATAAAATACACTAGAGTCACGACTGATTGGCTATGAAGTGTATACTTTCTTTGTGCCTCTGGCTACTTTTTCCTCTGCGTGTATGGTTTCTGTCTGCCACAGACAGCCTTGTCATCATGCAAATGAAACGCAAGCGTTGTGGTTTGTTTAGAAACACAACCGAAATTTCAAATACAGATTTAGTGCAAACTTGTATTGTCCAGTTTCTGCACGAGGAGAAAGCGCAAACCGGCATGTACATTCACTGCCACTAATCAAGCGTTACATTAAATAATTTTACTACACCACACTGATGTACCTTGAGTAACAATAACTTATACAAAATTTCAGGTCTGAGCCAAGAGAAATGAGTAAAATATATGCATTAAAAAAGTGTATACTTTCATTTGCCTCTCAGTATAAATTTTTGCCCCTTTTTCACATCAATGAAGCAGAATGAAATCACTAACAAAGTCAACCATAATTTAATCGGACAATTTCTTTTGACATCGACATCCTAATGCCATCATCGTGGGTTCTGTTAGGAACTGACACAATTCAATCCCAGATCCCAGCCAAGACACCATGTGGGAAAAAGACAACACAAAATTAGTCACCATCAAAGACATCATCAGCGGCAACTATGTTGACAGCCAGTTTCCATGTAGGTGGTCACCGGGCTAGCCTTAACATCACAAACAAAATATCAATAACAGACATAGCAACAAACAACACATAAAACAACCAAGAAGAACCAAAACAGAAGTGCCTCCTTAGGATGGCCAATAATGGAATAACCGGTTTGACCAACCCTCGTCCTTGGTTCTGCTTTGGTTCATCAGACACTTAATTGTTCGGTTTGGGGTGAAGATTCCTAGGTCATACGTGTAATATCTCAAAAACAGAGAAGTCAAACTTGAAGTTAAGATAAAACAAACATGAGAATTCACAGAAATAGCAACACTGAAATTCCGGAGTAGAAGAAACCTTCCAGTTAAACCACGGTGGGCCCGACCGAAGACGTTCCAGTACGTAGTAGTGGTATTTCAATTCTCATATCGACGTTGCCCCCCGCACCTCAACGGAAGGAATCCATAGCCGCAGTAACGGGGCGCCGAGTACGGATGTCATGGAAACTACTTGAACAAGGAAAAAAGTAAAGCCATATATTACAAAAGTATACTTGCAAAACAATTTTAATATTAGGTTTTACAGATTATCGCAAAACTGAGTTATTACTGTGTTCGTGTTATCATTTCTGTGCTATTAAATAACAGGTTGTGCATATTAAAATGTTTACATATCTTTTTCAGCTTGTTCTGTCAAAGCTACTGCAAGCTTTTTATGCTTATACGCGCAAAAATACCTCTAGTTACAAAACATTTTGACATTATGCTTTTGTTTTGAAATAAATTTTAGCGGAAAACATTCCTTCTTGCTTACGGGATTGTCAAGATGTTCAAGACTTAGGCTTCACACAGTCTGGCGTGTACAACATCAACCCAGGTACCTATGATGGCTATGACGTATATTGTGACATGGAAACGGACGGCGGAGGATGGCTAGTAAGTTAGATATCGAGTAAAAATCTTTCATCACGTAATTTCCAACAATGTGGCATTGGTGACAAGCAAATACTCTGATCACTAAAGTGCAGTCAGATTACAGCCTTCACTTGTCATCCCAGCCACCTATGGAAGTGGCTCAAACCATAAAGCCAACATTGAGGTCTTCGATTACCCTTTATAAATCAGAAGAATGATCTGAATGGCACACGACGAAATTGACACATAGCTGGAAGTCACATGGCGTGGATCAGTCATAGTTTTGTAGATAGTGGTTGACCAAGTAACCGCTCAAACAGTTACTCAAGGGGGAAAAGAACGGAAATATTTGTATGACCCAAACGAAACACAAGTGACACGTTCCATGTCTTGAATGCAGTCTTGAAACACACACAGAGAAAACTTGATTGAACAACTTTTTCTTTATTTACCTTTTCTTCTTCTTTTTGTGATGCATTATTTATTCATTTCATAATATTATAGTTCAAAACATGTTGTTCAGTAAATACTGCTATGTGCGATAAAGAGGAACTTACACGAGAGTGCATTCCATATGAAATTTATTAAACTAGCTTTCGGCGAGTTTCATTAATTTTGTTTGAAAAGACCACAAGTGTACGATTCTGTTTCTCATTTGGCCTTTTAAATAGGATTTTAAGGCCTTCACAATGAACAGGATCTCAATAAGAAAACGCATTTTTGACATGGACGTTGTCAATGACGTTATGTGTACGCGCCAAAGTGCTATTACACGTGTTGTCATACGATTTTGTGAAACGAAGTTGTCCACTAAATAACAGCTATGTCATATGATAAAAACTAATATGTAATTACTGCTATGAACGTGTTGTGCGTGAGAAGCAAACAATGGACACATTGGCCTATTGTGATGTTTTATCACAAAAGGCTTCTATTCAGAACATGTACAGTCATGCAATTTTAAGGTAAATGGGAACACTTTCTGAATAAGCGACTATGCCATATTAAGCTATATGTCTCTGTTCCGCATGGAGGTCAACTCTTTAATGACAGAATATGCCCATACAAGAACATTCGCTTTCTTTTCAGAGTACACACAATTTTGGAAGGGTTTCTATGTTACGTGAAGAATACGGAAAATCACAAGTTGTTCCCCTTCGTTAATCATAACGGAATAACTTGATGGTGTACCCATACACCTTTAGCAAAATTATTACCGTGTTCCACAAAACGTGAAAAAGGGCAATAGACTTTGTCAAGGTTATCAAAGAGTAACGATAATTGAGCCAAGGCACGAGAAAACCAAAACAATGCCAAGTGCGTCCAGTGAAGTCTCAGGTCAGCATAGGCAGCCGCCTAGTCTCATAAGTCTTCACTGTGCGCTGTGCGCTGAAAGGATAGCAAAGGTTCTTAGATAGCTCCATACGCAAATTGGAGACGTTGATCAGACTGAGCAAATGCTGGGCGCACATGCCACTTTGTGGATTTTGTCGTGTCAAGGCTCTTATTCTTTTAAGTAAAAGCTGGAAATAGTAATTGGTGACGAAGGCAAAAACGGCAATGCCGACGTGCTTCAATGTGCGAGGTGAACAAATTGCCATATATTATGCAGGCCCGGATGTAGACTATGACTAGCTGGCGGGGCTCCCACTCGACAGCCGGTGGGGCTTAGAGACCACAGAAACAGGCCGTAATCAGGGCTCCTTGATCCGGGGGTGTTATATACATTGAAAGGGATTTCATGCCTGACATTAAGCAATTTCGGCTCGTAGATTTACATTTTATTTTCGCAAGGAAAACGGACGTTTATTAGAGCGGGAGGAGGGTATTAATTTAGCTTATTCCATTCACGTATCACTGATAGATTGTCACATTTAAAAATTCTTTTTTCGAGGTATTTCAACGACGAACGAATGATACAACTGACTTTGACAGGGAATGGAATGATTATGAGCTGGGATTTGGTGAGGTCGATGAAGACTTCTGGCTAGGTAGGCCGGCTTTTGTCTTTACAAGTAAATCAGTTGCGCATGAATATTTTCATGAGGTACAATCGTCCTGTTGTATGATAAGTTAAACCACCAAGAGAATGCCATTGGAAAGACAAAGATTATTAAAATTTAGAATTAATTGCATGAAACACATAAAATTATTGGTGTATAAATAGGGAAGAGTGAGATCAGTCTACGCATCCATGGAGTCTAATCATGGTTTCCAAGTACATGTGTCACAATCTATGAGTCCTTATGGAGTAAAGACTCTATAGCCATTTTTCGCAGAAGGCAACGGCTCAGTTGGGTATGACAGTGTGAAAACGGCTCGCATCTGACGCCAGTCTAATTGAAAGTGTTCAGCATCACAAATATAAAATGTCAAGATAAAGGTTTCCCGTAGCTCTAGAGACCGTAGGAAAGTGCCACAATTTTCGGCACATTATTTGAAAAGCGGGGACAACTTGAAATCATATAGACTTTTCAAAGAGTACACACATTATCCAGCAGACACGTCAAACCTATAAATCACAACGAAGGACATGGAACTAGTTGATTTACCGACTAGATTATTTTTTCGAATGTCTTACGTTTGGGCAGTAAACTAGAATATGAATGAATAACGAAAAAGTCGAGGATTTAATCTATCATTTTTTTGAATAGCCCAGTATCACCTTAAAAGAAACTGCCATATAGCTAGCCAAAGCAGCCCATTATTTGCCAACCGAAATGGTCTTTACGGGCAGATACAACGATATCCGTGTGGCTCTGTACTAATAAACTCGATGGATGGATGGATGGATGATTTGCGATTTAACGTCCTTTTCAAAAGTAGTTTAATTATATCAGGGATTGGGCGAGTGACAACGAAAGGCTGTGTATAATGGAACCCCGTTTATGATGGGAAGAGCTCCGCGTCCGGCGGAGCTCGAACCCGGGACCGCTAGATCAGTAGGCTAGCGCCTAACGTACTGAGCTAACAGGGCTCACTAATACACTCGAGGTTAACCATCCGTTTACCCACTACCAGCTGTTTCTGCATTTGTGGCGTTATTTTCTTTTTGTCTTTAGTTTTCAGGGGCATAATTTTCGTCTTATTTTGGGTCTTTTAACATGAATTATGTGATTACTGTCCTTACTTATTTCTTTATTTTGAACAGGAAATATTCTCCTCCATATATTGACATCAAAGTTTGATTATCAGCTACGAGTTGATCTACAAGACTGGGATGGTATTACAACCTACGCCAAGTATAAAACATTTAAGATAGGCACCGTTTATGATAAATACAGGCTTGGCATTGGAGGGTATTCTGGTAATGCAGGTAAATAGACAATTAAACTTCATATTTTTAGTATAGTTCTTAAATGCGCTCTAAATGTATAAACAGCTATGTAACTGTACTTTTAAACAAAAGGCACAGCGACTGTGTTTTCCATAATCTATTTTATTATATGGCGTCACCACTCAGGGTGTAATGAAGCCATGCATTATAAATTATAGTCAGCTAGTGTGTTAAATATGCAAATTACGTCGTAACGTTATGCCTTGACGTCCATAAACGTCGGGTTTTCTAATTGTGACGTTTTAGTGCAAAATTTGCTAATGAAATGCCATTTTAGTGTCATATGATAAACGGAATCTTGCATTTGTGCTCCTGTATTATTGAATTTATTAAACTCGTTGGAGAAAACCGATAAGATGCTCAGCATAGCCTCTGAATTTATTTAACTCGTTGGAGAAAGCCGTTAAGATGCTCAGAATAGCCTAGCATCTTTTTGTTTTCCCATCTCGTTTAATAAATTCACTAATACATATCCACTCATGTAAGATCCTCTATGTCATCCTAGACTCAAGAATTTAGGTGTGTGCAAGCATGCATATACGTGTCTTGTCGAATATCTCCGATGTCTCCAACATGTTTCTTTTTATTTGAAAATCGTATTATTGTGGACTTTATATGTACATTTCACAAAGCTCCAATCGACTTAATTGGTATCCTTTCGGACTCAGACCTTGTTTAAGTAGCTTCTTACAATTCCTTTCTCTGTTACATTTGAAGCAAATGCTGTTTTAAATAAGTGCAGGTGGCTTAATATTGTCGACATTCATTATTTTGACAAAGATGTCTAAAGCAACGTAGACCTCAAGCCAAATTTATTGTTAATGATAAAGACTGTCATATATTGATTCACAAATGTGCCTGTGGATAGAACTTACCCATTCAAGGTCAAAGTATACTCATCTTTAATACCATAAACTGTTTAGTGTAAATTTTATTAAAACTTACAGTCTGCCAGCCAGTCAAATGGACATTTTCTGAGACTGCCCAAAAGAGAGCCTCTTACCACTGGATATTCTGTTATCAAAGTTCTGTAACCAATTGGGAATCTGCTTTCCAGCAATCAGTAATAAGCCTCTATCATACAATTATCTATAATGTTCTAAAGAATCCTATATTTTGTAATATTAATTCGTCAGTTAGGAAAAATGTAACTTGTTATGGGAGAGGGAATATAGTTTATTTGTTGAAACTTAGTGGTTCAAGATAATATATTTAAGGACAAAAGTTCTGCACGGATACTAATTTAACATCCGTGCATAACTTTTGTCCTTAAGGATATATGGATGTCGATTTCTGGTTGACAGACTTGTGTTAATACCAATAATTACGCCATTTCTTGTATGGCATGTGAATTGTCAACAGTTGTTGATCTGCACTAGGTACGTACCGTCAGAATGTAATACTATGTCGTGAATGACGTCATAGTTTAAACAGAAACAGTAACTCATGTATACAATGCAGAACAGATTAACTTTCCTTTATCTGATATGAATGATATCCAATGGTTAATGTGCTGACAATTAACAACTTGCTCATTTGCAACTGTGAAAACTTGATGAAATATCCAGAAAGGGTCACAATCATATATCATAGCCTTCTGGAGACACCATGAGTCCTTTACCACCCCCTGCATCCTTCATACTATCGAATTCCCGACTTCGGAGATCAGAGGCGACAATACACATCGCGTATAATGATGGCAACAGGAAAGAGAATTTTTTTTTAATTATTAATTTCTACTCACAAAAAGAAGCGTGAGCTAAAAGTTTTGGAAGAAGCAAAGCATACTCCACTGCTATTTTAACCGTCCTCGTTCTAGTGAATAGCATCTCCCAATGACAGAAAACATACATTTACCCGGGAAACATCGCATGGGAAACACAAAACCTGTCTACAATCGCCGATTTCTTGGCTCCTGCTCTGTTAAATCACATCCTGGATGTTTCTGTTTACACCATAATCATTCCTTGTCTCATACTCGCAAAATATATTCTTCCGATCAAACAGGCTTCTACAGAATGTTGTCTCAAACATACTTGGGGTCGCAACGAAGTATTTCGAGGGGTATATAGTTTCGTCGTTCCGTCCGTTCGTCCGTCTGTCCGTTCATCCGTGCGTCCGTCCGTCCGTTCGTCCGTAAACATTTGCGTTAAAGTTTTTTTTGAAGTTTTTTAATTTTAACATGTGTCCGATATCCTTTGATGAAGCCTGTTGATTGATTTGATTGATTTGTTGCTTTACGTCCACAGTAAACAGCTATGGTTATGTCGGGACGGTCAGTTAACCTAACCACACTATTCCTGGGCAGGCTTAGCATCCTAAGCGGTTGACCAGTAGTAAATGCACATACTTTCGCCAGTAACTGACAACTGCCCTTCTTGAATCAGCAGAAAGAGAAACGAAAGTATGTGGCCAGACCGGGTATCGAACCCAGGACCTCTGACTGGAGCCTGTTTATATGTGACTATGTATACATGTATGTTCATGCAGAATAGTTGACATCATCTGGATCCTGCTGCTGAACAAAGGTAAAGGTCACAGACTTAAAGTTTGCGTTGAAGTTTTGCATTAAGTTTTTATTTTTATTTTATATTTCAAATATCCTTTGATGGAACCTTTTGATATTTGACTGGGGTTACTTTAAGGTTCATACAGAGTAGTTAACGTCATCTGGATGCTGCTGCTTACCATAGGTCGAGGTCACTGACTTGTATATTTGCCTTAAAGTTTTGCGTTAAAGGCCCCATTGTTCTACCAGCACGAAACTTTTTATCATGAGGTATCGCTGCAAGCTTCTCACTATAGTTTCGTAAATGTAAATGACCGTGATTAGCCAGCTTTAAAAGAATAAAACATCACTGAGTTTCAAATAAAAAGGGTTTGAAAACTTATTTGGGTCTATTTAGTTAGCAATTAAAATGTCCTACTTTCGATTTCATAAAATGGTAAAAATACAATGTACAGGCATGGAGTCCCAATGACTATCTCGCCTACGTTTATATAGCATTGCTAGACGGGAAACCAGCACAGGAAATTGTATTTTGTGTAGCGATTTGTTATTTTTCAAAAACTTGTTTTCTCTACTTTTTGCCAGTTATATGACTCAATATATGCACACAAACCCATATTTTATTACCAAACGTGAAGGTTGAACAGCTTTTTACAATGATTTGAGTTAAGGCGTTTTTACCTCTGATAGGACTATGGATACTTTAAGTTTATATTATTTGCTTATATTTCCAACTTCTTTTGAAACCTTTTGATATATGACATGGTTTACTTATATGTTCGTGCAAAATAATTGACATCATCTGGATGCTGTTGCTGAGGTCAAAGACTTTAACATTTGCGTTAAAGTTTTGCGTTAAGTTTATATTCGTCTTTTTATTTCCAATATCCTTTGCTGGAACCTTTTGATATTTGAATAGTTTTTTTTTAGGTTCACAGCTGCTTTCCAAAGGTCAAGGTCACAGACTTGTGTTTTGTGTTAAAGCTTTGCGTTAAGTTTAAGTTCTTTGTTTACATTTCAAACACCCTTTGATGAGACAGTTTGATATATGACTAGCTTTATTTCTATGTGTTCATGCAGATTATTTGTCATCATCTGGATGCTGATGCTGGTGTTGAGTAAGCTCATGGAAACAGGCTTATATGTTTACATTAAAGTTTTGTGTTGAGTTACTTCTTTTTGCTGATATTTGTAATATACTTTGATGTAACCATTTGAGTTACTACTTTTTGCTGATATTTGTAATATACTTTGATGTAACCATTTGATAGGTGACTAAGTTTACTTCTAGGTTCATACCAAGTATTAAACTGGTATCATTAATCGGTGGTTATATTAGGATTGGGCGGTGGCACTGGTCGAGGATATACGAGGGGAGTTCAATAAGTTTGTAGGGGTTCAACTCACAGATTGGAAAAAAGTTTCAATAATATTTCATATACTTCAATGCATTTGGCCCACTTTTCTGTTAAGCAGCCTATGCCTTTGAAATAAAAGCCGTCTGTTTGGTCCTCAAACCAAGCCTCTGTAGCAGCCTTGAGCTCATCATCGTCCCGAAATCTCGTTCCACGCAAGTGGGACTTCAAATTTCGAAACAGATAATAATCACTTGGGGCCAGGTCTGGGCTGTATGGCGGGTAATTTAACTGCTAGAGCTTGCACTCACGAATAGTCGCTTGTGCAACTCTGGACTCCACCCTTTGCAGGCGATCTTGCATGTTCAGGTTTCTGGGTACCCACCTGGCAGATACTTTTGGCATGTCAAAATGTTCATGGATTATAGTGTAAACACTTCCATTAGATATACCACATTCTGAAGCAAGTTCGGCAACTTTGATTCGGCGATCGTTTAGCACAAGTCTCTCAACACGGTCGATCATCTTCTGGCTGATGACATCAGCAGGGCGACCTGGCCTTATGTCATCTTCTAAGGAGTCTCGCCCACGTTTAAATTCTGCTGACCACTTTGCCACTGTGGGATACTTTGGGCCACTATCACCATACACATTAGCCGGGTGCATCCTCAAAAACTCATACTGAAGTCGGTTGCATCCATACGATGCGATCCCAAGTGTAATTGAGACAATATTCTGTGGAAGCTGTTTTGATCTAAATAATATATTTTGTTGTTATGAGACAAGGAAACGTAAATGGTGTGTCCAAAAACATCCACGATGTGATTTAACAGAGCAGGAGTCAAGACACTGGCTATTGTAAACGGTTTTTGTGTTTCTTATGCGATGTTTCCCGGGTAAATGTATTTTTCTGGTATTGGGAGATGCTATTTACCAGAATGAGGACGGTGAAAATAGCAGTGGAGTATGCTTTGCTTCTTCCAAAACTTTCAGCTCACGGTTCTTTTTGTAAATAGAAACAAAATGAAAAAAAGTTCTCTTTCCTGTCACCATCATTATACGCGACGTGTATTGTTGCCTCTGAACTCCGAAGTCAAGAATTCGGAAGTATGAAGGATTCAGGATGTGTTCGCTCAATCAAACACTCCGTCAGATTAGTGTGGTTGAAACAACTCCAACAATTGTGATCGAGATGATACCTTTTTAGTGCCTGTGATAAGCAGAAACATTCAATCCTAATCTGCTGTCATTTAAACTTAAATCTGACCAGTGGTGCCCTTGTACTTTGCCTAATGATTGACTTTGGGTCTCAACTATGTCTAACTGAGACGACCATAAAATTTTTTCTACTTGTTTTCATAGTTTCTAGCAACCAACCAAAGAGTTGTTTGCCGCCAAAGGCTGCAAATCACGAGAGTTGGCCGCTTTACGATATAAAGCGTCTTTCTGTTCTATTTTATTGTGTCCCAAACCACTAACTAAGGCTCAATTTTTTCTGTCACTGAATTTCCGATCGGAGTTTTTTTCTTTTTCTTGAGAGAAAGCCGGGCCGCGTAGCGCAATCGGTAGGGCACCTGACTCATAAGTCAGAGGTCCTGGGTTCGAAACCCGGTCTGGCCACATACTTTCGTTTCTCCTGCGGCAGATTCAAGAAGGGCAGTTCTCAGTTACTGGCGAAAGTATGTGCACTTAGTACTGGTTAACCGCTTAGGAGGTTCAAGCCTGCCCGGGAATAGTGTGGTTAGGTTAACTGACCGTCCCGACATGACCATAGTTGTTTACCGTGGACGTAAAGCATCAAATCAATCAATCAATCAAATCTTGAGAGAAAATGAGACGCTGGCGTTTGTATTGGACATGAAGAAGCATCTTCGCCGACATTAAGCTTTTTTTTATTTTCCTGTTGAATAAACTTTGTTTACTATTTGAGCCGCGACACGACAAAACCAACAATGTGGTTGTGCGCCCAGCGCAGACTCAGATCAGTTTGGGCATCCACCCAATTCGATCAGACTCTTAGCTAAGCGCTTAAAGGGTAGCTAAGGGTCTAAGCTACCACCATGCGGACAGCGAAGACTCTGATCAGACTGAGCGGATGCCCAGGCTGATCTGAGTCTGTGCTGGACGCACAACCACATTGTTGGTTTTGTCGTGTCGCGGCTCATTTTCCTGTTTCATTATGAGTTTGACCTTTTGCTACGTAAATACTTTATACCAATCAAAATTGCCGCTAGACTCACATAACAAAAAATCAATTCCTGTTTACTTTCCCAGGGAACACGTGAATGTCTTCTTAAAAACTCCTGTAATGGTAGAAACCAATAGGGCCTACATCTTAATAAAGAATGCTGCCATTAAATAAAATCTTGTCAATCGACCCAAAATCCAATCTGATTGAAATAACTTGCCGTGTAAGTGCAATTTTATCAAATCAAAAAAGCACATACCTTGAAAGGCAATCGTTTTCATGCAGAATGAAAACCCGAAACTATTTATCTGCCATCCGACTGTTAAGAAAAGCCGAAATTTCGGTGTAATTTGACATTTGACAGTATGAATAGTAAACATTGTTTGAAATCTGTGTCGTGCAACATGTAATGATGACGTTCTTATCTGTTCTGACCTCATGTAGGGTAAAAGCAGGTACCGTCGGACGGTGTGGTATTCTTGTACATTTTCGTTAGCTTCGGAGGATAAAAAATAGACGGACGGGAAATCGCCATTCACAATACACCTGTTTTGTCATTCCGTCTCGAAGTAAAAATAGAAGGGCTCCACTATTTGATGCTCTTTGTGGGGTCTGATGTTTTCCTTTTTCGAATCAAAATGGGCTATTGATAATAATATTATAAAACCAATAATGGGAGTGACCGTGGTCGGGCGATAGTGCTGGGACCATGCGTCCTACGAATTTGGATAATAGGGAGGCAAGGGCCTACTATGCACGCAGTAGGTGCGGGTTGGGGTTGTTTGATTTTTTCTCTGACCTGACATATCTCTTTTCTTTCTCCCTCTCTCTGGGAGCCGGTCTCTGAAACATTGCCCACAAGAACCGATAAACCCAAACCAACCAACCAACCGTTGTACATGTATACTGTATCCTGTTTAATGGTTACTGTGTCCTGTCTACTGTACACTTAGTTCTGTCAACTGCGACGTTGATTTTGTACAAGTAAACAAAAACGCGTGCAAAAGCTAGATGTGTGTCCGCATGCACTCATAGTGGCAAATATTTTGAAATAGGTAGAAGACAGTAAACAGGGCAAAGAAAACAGTACACAGTTTACAGTACATAGCAAATAGTATACAGCCAGTATGTGTGCATGCTCTTAGGCAAGCATAAAATTTCTGTCATAGAAGACAGTGCAAGGAAACATTACCGTGACAGGACTTTATTGTACATGGAATAAAACATATCACTGCTAAAATGGTTAGGATACCGAAATTTTTATGACACCACCAGGGTTTTGAGCTTAATGGCCTTTTCAGATGTTATATTTGAACATGTTAAGTATGTTAACTGCAAAAAGTTCAGTGCTTGAGTCCGAATGTTGGTTGGTCGCAATATAGGCAGCGCCTATTTCATGTAAGCTGTAAACATGGTTTTGAATTTGGATGCGTTTGATCTAAGACTTTGTTTCGCAGCTGTCATCATGTCATATACTGGCTGGGTTTGCATTATGGTAAGTCCTTTCACTGGGACGTATCAGGTTTGCATTTGTTGTATATAAGTCAATATTATGGGAGTTTTTATTTCCTTCTTTAGATTTTATTCGTTTGGGAATGTGACATGGATTGTTGAACATCATCTTTTGAGTTCCACTGAAAAATGTGTCTAGTTATATGTCCGGAATCATCTAAGAATGCACAAAGTATTGGTAAAATAAGAAAGGCACTGGCGTATCAGTGCATGTGTATCAGACTATAATATAATAAAAGTTAATATGAAATAAATAGGCGCTACCTATAAAACGAGCACTGCTGGCAACTTTTTCTCATAACTAACATTAAGGCAATTACAGGTATGTCGATTCAGATAGTGCAGAAATGTTAGCGGTCTTGCAATTTTCGACGTTTTGAAACCACCAAACTGAAGAAAAAAATATTTATGTAATATCTTCAAGTGGGATACACTGTTAGTACGAAATCAAAAATCAAAAGTAATTTCCCTTACAGCCCTTAAGTATTTACTTCTCATGTTCTTTCCTATGAGACATCTTACCATATGGCTAAAGATTGGAATATTCTAAACCTATTTCATTCTTATCTTAGAATGCATTCTGTAAATGGATATAGCTGTTTAGTGTTATATGTGCCAGTACTAACATGCAGTCCTCTAGGACTTGAACCTAGTATCTTAAAAACAGACAGCACCAACTGCAGGACTGTTACATAAGACTGACACAAACCCCAGATAGTGACTGATTGCCTGATTATCAAATGTGAATATCAAATTTAATCAGTGCCTACCTCTCTAAATTGTTAAGTAACTGTTAATATCTGCTGTTGTAATGAAATTGTATAAAAAAAATAATGCTGTCTAACCTGTCTCAAGGGTAACTCTGTTAAGGGTCACCTATCACCTATTAAGTGTACACCTGTCTGCCATGACTCTGCAGCCAGTTTTTGTGAGGCCCCTTCATGACCCCTCAAGACAGATTTGACTACATGTTGTATGAACACTGGGCCACTTAATCAGACTTTAACTGCATTTTTCATTGAGACTGATCGTGAACCATCATGTTGCAACTTTACTGAGCATGAACTGGGCAAAATGTATTAGTATGTATGTTTTTCTGACTTGATATGAAATTAAGGCATTGCCTTCTAAGTGACACCAAATCCTCGAAGTATATGAATGTACTGTTGTAAATGCACTTGATATCATTTAAAGATGGAAATTGTATGTTTAGCTTTCTTTTGTCAGAAATTCGACAATCAACTGATAGGCTTGTTTTTCATATGGATTGTACAGCCAGTCAAGATTATTTCAGTCATTTTCAACTAAATCAGTTGTACAAATTTGTTGCCAAAATGTGTGATCCCCTAGAAAATCACATGATCACCTGCAAATATAAGATCTCAAAAACTTTCAAGCAAATGTTAACTTACGAAGAGACGGACAGACAAACGGACATCGGACAAAAGATATATACCCCTCCTCATACTTTGTTTGCTGGGGGTATAATTACGGCCTTGCTAATATAGTTATATAATGTAAAGTCTGATTTGATAGTTGTCATCTCACTCCTGTAGATTTGAGACTTGCAAGTGCTTAAGACAAGCAATAGGTCTTATCAATGACAAAACAAATTGCAAATAAAAGCTCACCTCCATGATGCTCATATATCTATATCCAGAATCTCCACAACCACAACCCCCCATCAGCCAAAGTAGTAAGCCAAAGAATCTCATGCGTCAAGCAACAGTCCCTTAATCTAACTTATCTGCTATACTCCAGGGAACAACAAACACTGGAGGGGCACCGGTGTTTAAATTTGAAACCAAAGAAAATCGACATGAGCTGTGTTGTCTTGTCTGCAAAAGAAGTATTGCAGAATTATGAATATATTACTGACTTATTTGCAATAATGAAAACTTAGTTTCATGGGCACAGTTGAAAATATTTTAATGAACATGCAGGCGTGATCTCCACTCCATTCCATGGCTTTGTGATGACCTCTTACAGGAAAGAATTTGCCTCCTCAGCCCCTTACAGGAAAGAATTTACTTCCTCTGAGGGAGCAAATTCTTTCCTGTAAGACAACCATTTCAGGCACTGGGATGAAATTGTAACCAATAGAATGTAGATTATCTAAACCATTCCACTCCAGGTTTATCTATGGCACTTTCATGTTGCATCACAATAGAACTAATATAATAATAAAGACCGTCATTGAGTGTCATAAAGAATGAACTTGTTCCAGACATCAGAGAAATTTGTTTCAGAAGTGACTCTCATGGACAATCCTACCTTCAATGTTTTAAATAGGAATCAAAGTTTTACCGAATCTAATGCATATTCAAGAAATGCTTGTAACAGTTTTGAAGTTTATTATAGCAAGGGCATTTACTAGGATAAATATGGTATATTGGTACGTAGAACTGTTTGAAATGGCTTTGTGTAATTCCTTAGAACTCTTGTACTACATAACTCTTGTACTACATGGCCGTCTCCTGCCGGTGATTCACTTTTTCATCTGCAGAACATATTAAAATCCGAGCAAATATAAGATTACTGGGTCCGGATAAATAATACATAAAACTTCAAATTAAACTACAGTAGGTCTCTCTGTTACAAACAATTTTGAGTACCCTCTGGACATTCCTGACATTTTTTGTACTGTGTGAGTCCTAATAAATGCCCTGCTCTAATAAACGCCCTTGCTTCTAACCTGCCGTCACCCTTCTGTATGTCTCTTCTTCATGACCCAGAAATGACATCTTACAAATTGTGAAAATACAGACAAATTAATTTTTTAGATTGTAGCATTTGCTCAGCTGTCCTCAAAGTCAAGAAGGTCACCCATTCTGATACTAACTGCTATCTCCTTTGCTTAATTTCTTGAAAGAGCCAACCACCCTACCTGAATCTCCATAAAGATGCTGCCAGCTTCTACAGCTAGGCTGTAGAAGTTGAAAATATATATGTACCACACTGATTGTTTTCTCTACATAAGTGGTGCCCATAAAAAGTACCAGTCCCAATTCAAAATGTATCTTTTTTTTCCAAACTGCAAGTTGAACAAGGCATCGCAGGTGATTCAAATCCCCTCACACAAGACTACTTGCTCGAGATATTGTCATGCCCTACATTTGAGTAAAGTTATTTTAAAATCCATGGAGAAATGTAGGCGCTAGAGCGATGACAAAGTTTTTCTAAAAATAGCTACAGTGACCTTGACCTTTTAAGCGCAGCATCCTGAAAGTCGAACTTGCTCGAGATATTGTCTTGCCCTACATTTGTGTTAAGTTATTTTAAAATCCATTGAGAAATATAGGCACTAGATCGCTGACAAAGTTTTTCTAAAAATAGCCACAGTGACCTTGACCTTGGGCGCAGCATCCTGAAAGTCGAACTTGCTCGAGATATTATCATGCCCTACATTTGTGTCAAGTTATTTTAAAATCCGTTGAGAAATGTAGGCGCTAGAGCGATGACAAAGGTTTTCTAAAAATAGCCACAGTGACCTTGACCTTGGGCGCAGAACCCTTTAAGTCGAACTTGCTCGAGATAATGTCATGCCCTACATTTGCGTGAAGTTACTTCAAAATCCGTTGAGAAATGTAGGTGCTAGAGTGATGACAAAGTTTTTCTAAAAATAGCCACAGTGACGTTGACCTTGGGCGAAGCACCCTGAAAGTCAAATTTGCTCGAGATATTGTCATGCCCTACATTTGTGTAAAGTTATTTCAAAATCCATTGAGAAATGTAGGCACTAGAGCGATGACAAAGTTTTTCTAAAAATAGCCACAGTGACTCTGACCTTGGGCGCAGCACCCTTAAAGTCGAACTTGCTTGAGATATTGTCATGTCCTACATTTGTGTAAAGTTATTTCAAAATCCATGGAGAAATGTAGGCGCTAGAGCGATGACAAAGTTTTTCTAAAAATAGCCACAGTGACCTTGACCTCGGGCGCAGCACCCTGAAAGTCGAAGTTGCTTGAGATATTGTCATACCCTACATTTGTGTGAAGTTATTCCAAAATCCATTGAGAAATGTAGGCGCTAGAGCGCTGACAAAGTTTTTTCTAAAAATAGCAACAGTGACCTTGACCTTGGGCGCAGCACCCTAAAAGTCGAACTTGCTCGAGATAATGTCATGCCCTACACTTATGTGAAGTTATTTCAAAATCAGTTGAGAAATGTAAGTGCTAGAGCGATGACAAAAGGTGAACATACGTACGTATGTACTTATGTATGGAACAAAACCTATATCCCCTCACCACTTCGTGGTGTGAGGGGATAAAAATTCCCAATTGCAGAAAAAATTGTTCTAGGGACCATCTTACAACATACATTTACTTGCTTGCTTAGAGAAATAGCAGATATATTGCAATAATTGAACGTAAATAGTAACTAAATACTATATAATATTCAGTATCATGTCCCCTATCCCACGACTTGAGACTTAATAAAAGGTTTCCAAAATTCCAAATTATAGGAAAATACGATGCGCTTTTTCCAATTCCGTGGGCACCAGCACCATTCCCAAAATAGTGAAAAAATCACTGTTCCAAAACACATTTACACTATGTCCTGCTCTGGTAATGCACCTTAATATCACAGTCCAATTCCTGCAGACTTCTGACATCAATACACTGAAGGGATCGGTCTATCAATGGAACCCATAGTTCTACAATGAAGAACATAATTGGCCCTATTCATATTTTTCGTTGTTATTGGACATCTTTTTTCTTGTAAGTTGGCTGTATTACGTTGTACTGATGCCAAAATATCGAGCATAGCAAATCAATTACATGGGGTTACAATGGAGTTACACTGTTATGCTTACCACTGCGATTCAGCAATTACTACCAGCATTCAGACTATTTATATTGTTCCGTTCACATCTGTATGGTCAGTGAAAACAAAGCACTCATCCAGAAGTTTCATAACTGCCATCCTGTTGATCTCGAAAGCACATGAGCGTTGAATTGTAGAGTAAGGTATACGCAATCCCCATCGTAACCGTTGATTAGTCAATCCCCATTGTAACCGTTGATTAGTCAAACATATTTAGTTATTATTGCCTGTTTTCTTTTTTCTATCTTTTTTGACAGCTCAATGATACTTTCAATGAAAATGTGATATTTTTGGACTTTCGCTGTATCTGAATGATACATATTTCTTTAGTTCATGAAATGAAAAAGAGAATTTCTTCAGAAAATAATTTACTTTCATTTTTCAAAACTACCGAGTCATAAGAAAAAAGCCCTGTCAGACAATTGCATAAAATTTACTGAAGACTCAGATCAGCCTGCACATCCATCAAGTCTAATCGGCATGTTTTCCGTGAATATGGATCTATGGAGCCTGGGCAAAGAGACTGCATGCAGGTGCAGCAAGACTGAAGCTTTACTGGTTGCATTCTGGTCAATATGCACGTTTTCATGTGACGCAGCCCAATGATTATATGATTGAGCTGGGGTGGAGGGGGTATGGTGAGACCAGAAAAAAATGAAGAAACAAGTCTTCTGACTGATTTTGATGCAACAGTAGGGCGGTGCATCAATGTCGATATGACATTGCTTAGAATTTGATGTCGTGTGCATAGATAGAGGAGGAGAGAATAGATGAGAAAAGAAAATGACACACAGACGCACATGTACACAAACTTTTTTCCATTGTAACAGTATGACGGCTAGCCCAGAATACATAGTTGCAAAAATAAATCTGTATTTTACATTCACCTGGTATGTGTCGTCATCAAATTGGTTTCCCAATATTCCATTCGGATCACTTTAGCACTTGTTAAGTACCTGCAACGGGCTGTTGTCAACGAATATAAAAAAAGTGAGATTTAGAAAGATTTTTAGAACTTTTTGTCAGTCAAATGATGGTGGTTAACACATTTTTGTATGACTTTTTAAATGCTGTCAGTGTTTAGTAATTTCCTTGGTCATCACAGGAAAACCAAGTTTAAGCCGCTTGGATTCACGGTCGGCATTTGGTATACCACGTCCATTTTTAGCGGAAAGTGAGCGAGTGAACTCGGATTTAACGTCCCACCAACAGGGTCATATGGAGACTGGACCTTGGTTTAAAGTCTCATCCGAAAGACCAGAGAAGCAGGGGATCAATTTGTCGGCCCCTATATTGGTAGTCTGGCGTGTTATCCACTACACTACAGCCGCTCCTTTTAGCGAAGAGACGGCGATGTGGCAGCCATAATAATAATACCTCGACACTGATTTTAAGGGACTGGGGAACCCAAACTTTGCAGGTCGTGAAAACTAGTGACAATGGCAAATTTCCCTGATTTTCAACGATTGGCGTTGTTTTGTCACAGCGCGTATGTACAATAGCTGGATTTTACCTTTCTTTGTGGCTCTGGGCACTGGAAGGCCCAACATCGAAGGCTGATACGGATAGAAACTATTCTGCAGCAACGTGTGTTCAGGTCAACATTTTTCTGTTTCTATTTGCACTGTCATCGTTACAGGACTAGTTGCACCCTCTTTTCAAGGTTCACCGCATATCAGAAAATACCAGGTTTATCGGATTAGTGATTTTAATTTTACCAGAGACCATTCGCTTGGAAAGAGCAGGGGTAGTCTAGTACCATGTTATGAATGTAATGACAGTGATGCACACTTAGAAACTCAAGCACCAGTGGGCTGTCACTGTTAATTTTAACAGAACTTTGATTCTTTTTCTCTCTTTTCGAGAGACCAATGCATTGCGTTTCTTTTTTCACCGTCTATTTTGCTGTACCTTGCTCTTTAGCCAGGTTGTGACCATTGTGGAACGGAGAGCTGCAATATGGCATGAGCCATGACACGGACCGCTTGTGCGCGAAATCTCATGATGTTGTGAAGATTGAGGTTTCCAGACGCTCAATAAACCACTGAACTGGCCTAGTTGTGTCATGATATTGGTCGATTTGGTGGCCGTTTCAAGTCTTGAACGTGGGCATATAATATACAGGTTTATACCTTGATTCCGAGGCGGTTTGTTGGTTGGTTTCAAAATAAAACTTTCTGTCGCCTTATTTACAATTCACGCCAGCGACTTCTTGAGAGGGCTCTGATTGGCTGTATCACTCATGTGACAATCAGCGTTCGCAAATGACAGACTGCGTCGCGAGTTATTGCGAGCTAAAAGCATATCCCAAATGTTTAAGTGTAAACCAGTCGTTAAATCCTGTGGAGAAGACACTGGTTCCCCATTTTGCACTAATTTCAATTGCACGACTGCAAAACTCAGAACCCAGTAAGGTGGTCGTCGCAAATTCGATTCCATAGATTTATACTTTATGTTATTTGCGATACCCAGATACGAGCTCTGCTCGATGGCTGCTTCGCAGCCATCTCGCAGTGCTCGTTATTATATATGCTGATGCTTAGCATAGCCAGAACAAAGAAAATAACCTGATACGATAGCTTTCATATGCCGTCTCAAACATAAAAAAAGCACATTGAGAAAACTCAGGCACATAACCATGAAATATATAAATATTTGCCAGAAAACATTAAGGCATGGGACAGATTCAGAAATACGGAGCACTACACTTTTCTTATAGAATAATCCTCTTCTTTTAAAGGTGATTCAATGAACTATCACAATGGACGGGACTTTTACACCAAGGACAAGGACCATAACGGCTGTGCCACTAGGTATTTGGGTGGATGGTGGTTCGGTGATTGTCATGTGTCAAATTTGAATGGCGAGTTCAGATACGACGGTAGACAATTAGCGAGCAAGGACTATAACAAAGGTCGGGGTATCAGTTGGCAGGAATGGAAAGGAAGGTACTACTCACTGAAGACAGCTGAAATGAAAATAAAGAGACTTTGAATACGGACAGGAGGTCTCTAGTGTTTAATCTAGGATTGAATCTGGTTTAGAGCTAAATACGCGTTTAATTTTTGTCTTTTAAAGCAACGACAGGCGAATACAATTATGTTCCTTCCTTTGACTATGTGCTCTGTTCTTGAAGGAAATCAAAGACTTTAAGATTTTAATATGACTTCACTGCAGCTGGTGATGTGCAGTCTGGCGGCCATAAAACGTCTCCCCGTACGTCATAAATAGTGCAGATTATATTTTATTTAGGCCTTTGAGATCAAAGGATAAATTCTGAAAAAAAAAACAGTAGGTCTTAATTGGTAAACTTTTATTCTTAATCAACGCGTTTAAAACATTTGATTCTTCTGATATTTATCAGTCATCTTTAAATTGACTGTCTTGCTAAGATTAAAAAAACAAGTTGGCTTCCTTCAAAAAAGGAATCCAAAAGCGTGGGAGCAATAGTTTGAGAATGAAAATGAGTCCTAGTTTATTATTGAATGAACGACAGATACACACTTGTGATAGTAAATGTTGCCTATTATTGATCTACGTCGGACTTATCATTGTCACCCACTGAATGTCCTGTGATCAGGATTCATTACTAGAATTTTGAACCAACAGAACCTATGACACAATAAAAGCATCGTAAACGACGGCGTAATACCCCGCCACATAGCTCTTTGTCAGGGGCAGATAACACCTGAAGACAACATTTTTATCACGATAGGTAGCTAATATTATCCATATATTTGTTGCAAGTCCTCGGGGAAATTACTTCAAGTCTGATTTAATATGGAATTGTTCATGATTATGTACATGTAATGAGTCCCATGGCAGGGGCAGATAACCCAAAAGGATTGTATTATACTTGTAACAGGAAGGTTTATGTTATTTCAACTATGTAAAATCTCATCAAGATACACCTATTGATTGATTATATATAGATGTTTTCATGATTTCTTACCTGTATATAGCCCTGTGTCGGGGACATTTAACTCTGGGACAAAATTTTGACCACGACAGGAAGCTTATATTACGTTGACAATTTGTTGCAACTTTCAGAAAAATCCTTTACAACCCTGCTTCTATAACGATTTTTTTCTTAATTTAATGCATGATGTAGGCCAAGAACAGGGGCTGACAACCCAGGTTGGCGAAAATTGCTTGCAACAAAAAGCTTGTATCATTTCAATCACTTCTGTGAAATTGCATCGAGACATTTCAAAATGTAAAGAAACTACAGATCAAAACCCACTTTTAAGAAACTGACAAGGGTAACAGCTCTGTTATAAAATATCAAATTTGCTCATTAATAATCCCAACTGGGATATTCCCAAGACAAATGCACATATTAAGTTTGAAGAAAATCCGTCAAAATCCTCAAGTTATCGAACGGAAACGAAGCGCTCACGGACGGACGGACAGACAGATGTACGTACGGCGGACAAGGAGACACACGGACAGCCAGCGGGAAAGCATAATACCCCGCCACTAACGTGTGGCGGTAAATAACAATACACTATTAAAAGTAAGTAATAAAATTGGCAGTGATGCATAAGTCATTTACAATTCCGGCTACGTGGCAAATATATACAAAGAATCACAATTTCCAAATAACAACTGCAAAATATACTGTCAAATGCCACATAGAAAAGATAATCTAATATCATAGAACTCGCTATCACTGATATTTACATTTACAATTCTGTATTAGTGTTGTTCTTGTAAAACATAGCTGTCTAATCTTATGTCAAGTAACTTTCCTGATTAATCTTCATACAGTCTGTCTATAACTCAATGCCCCCGTGTTTCATCATCTCCACATCTAGTGATACAGCCCATTCTTAGTTATCCAAGATCCATTCATCTGTTTATCCTCCAAAATAGCCTAATTATATTTTCCTTCCTTTTGTTCCTTCTGTTACTAACCTGAAAGCTGTTGCTAACGTCATCTTACGTCATCGTCATTAGTTGTGATCTCGACGTTAAGCAGCATAGTAATACATAATTTAAGAACAAGCATGCACAAGCCAAATATATCTAAAGTTTGAACAAATAGACATTTGTGGACATTCCACGACACTCCCCCCGTTGAAAAAAACGTAATGACTCATATTGGTACGTCTTATACTCCAAATTTGTATTGCAATAAATCTCAGTGGCCGATAAAGTTTTCAGATCGTTAGTTTACAACCCTTTTCAACTCCATTTAGAAAAGAGAGTCAATACTTTAGGATACAGTTTCTGGTTGATAACAATATATCTTTTCTTATTTCTTAAACTTAAAGAGCTAGAATTAGGCATTTTGAGACCTAAATGCCCAATAAAGAGCCCCTCAAGAGCTACAAATCTATTTTCAAGTTTTAACCTCGGTGACTGCTGTTTTAGTTCTTGTATCTTAGCAACTTTGTTAGAGCGGTCTGAGTTTTGACTTGGTAGAAATGGTAACCAAATCAAATTGCTCTTTAACTCTTCTGACAGACACTGGAATTTCGCTTCAATGTTAGAATGTTCTGACCCCAGATCAGCAGTCGACATGCCGAGTTGAAGTTTATCAGATTTTACCAGCCGATCTTGATCTGTCTTTTCAGTAAACCTGATTTGTTATCACACAGATAAGACACTTTAGGTTTGAGAGCTTGCACTTGATTGAGGCCCCTTATCAAGTTGCTTATTTTATGTCTCAGAGTTTCTAGTAGTGCCTTTAGTTGATTTATATCCCCCTGTTGCATTTGCACGCTATCAGTATAATGGACATTGTTCTGTTGAGTTTTATCCTGCTCCTCCTCTATTTTGTAAATCTTCTCTTTCAAATTTGACTTTTCAGTCGCAGATTCCATCAATCCATTCTTGACCAGGTACAATATTTGTTGAGTCTTCAGATTTTGTGACCCTGTTTTTGCAAATTACAATTTTCGCTGATTTCCCGGAATGTAATGTCTACTTGCATTAGTTTTCTGATTATTGTTACTCGCGACAGGGCCATGTGTTATGACCTGTTTCATGTCATGTTCTTGATTTGATTCTTGTTGTACTGATGAAAATTCTGGTGGGCATAGACTTCTATGATGGTGGTTTGTTCTACCACAATGGAAACATGTGTTTGTATCCAAGCATTGATAGGCTTTATGACCTTGTCTAAGGCATCTAAAACAGCTTTGTTTAATCACTGCCTTTCTTTCCTCAACGATAGAAAATGTTTTGCGATCATCAGTCCAATGATTGCCTTGACAATGTCGGCAAGGTGCAAAATGTTTTCATAGGGTAGTCCCTTTTAGATGTAGTGTTGTTCCTTCAATAAGGATCTTGGTTGTTTGTAAACATGACAACTGATCAGCCTTTTCTCTGGCACATATATACTCGTTAAATAATTCTCTTAATATGTTGACTGTCCATTTTTTCACCCCTTTCTGCAATTCCGATTCCAGTTCTAGAATGTCCTTTGGAATTTCGGCTACTGTGATGAAAATATGTCATGTGATCTATTTTGTTTTAATGCCTCCAAAGATCTTAAATGGTTTTCTATTTTATCATTCATAAAGCGTAGTCCCTCTATGTTGTTCTTGATTAGTGTCAAATTAATGAGCTCCATATGGTGATAATGACTAAGAAGTTGTGTATCTTTATACCGCTGCTTTAGTAATGTCTTAGCAACCCTATAGTTTTCATTTGTCACAGAAATCCCTGAAATGACATCCTTTGTTTTTCCAGTAAGCTATCCTTTAAGGTAATGAAACTTTTCTATGTCTGATAAATGTAGATTCTCATTAACTGCAATTTTGAAAATGTCCCAAAATTCATTCCATTGCAACCTGTTTCCATTATAATATGGCATTTTAAGTGGTGGTAAATGAACCGAATGTTGCTTTTCATAATTGTGCTTAAGCTGTTTCTGTTGAGCAATCAAAAGCTCCATTTGTCTTTCAATATCAACAAGTTTGCTTACATGAATTGCATCTTGATCCCTCATTTTCATAATCTCCGGGGTTCCGGCACCAGATATGTGGCAAATATATGCAAAGAATCACAATGTCTAAATAACAACTGCAAAATATATTGTCCAATGCCACACAGAAAAGTTAATCAAATGTCATAGAACTCGCTATCACTGATATTTACATTTACAAGTCTGTATTATTGTTGTTCTTGTAACACATAGCTGTCTAATCTTATTTTAAGTAACTTTCCTGATTAATCTTCGTACAGTCTGTCTATAACTCAATGTATTCGTGTTTCATCATCTCCACTGCTAGTGATACAGCCCATTCTCAGTTATTCAAGATCCATTCATCTGTTTATCCTCCAAAATAGCCCAATTCTTTTTACTTCCTTCTGTTCATTCTGTTATTAACCTGAAAGCTGTTTCTAACGTAATCTGACGTCAACGTCATTAATTGTGATGTGGACGTTAAGCAGCATAATAATACATCAGAACAGGCATGCACAAGCCAAATATAACTAAAGTTTGAACAATATAGACATTCGTGGACATTCCACGACAGCTACCCTATTGCCGGGAATAGTATAGATATTGAGTTTTCTTGGAGCACAGCCACGGTACAAGCCATGCACTGTGGGGAGAGTTTTTGGGTCCGATAGTGGCTATAAGCTCCGGCACCCCATGGACTAGCTTTCGTTTTCAAGATAAAGGAAAAAAACAGCAAATGGCACCAGGAACATACGGCTGTTTGCACAACAACTTTGAAAGGAAGTCAAAAGTACCGCACTGCGGGGACGATTGTATAGTAAAAGTACTGTACGTAAATACTGCTATCCCTCGCCTTAGTGGCTGGTTGTAACTGACAGGTGCATAACGTTCCGTATTAACAGGGGTAACAACCTACGTCATAGCACTGATGTTTGAACTTTTATTTGACGACTATTTTGAAAAAAAAAAGACTCGTAAAGTTTCTTTCCGTAATTAAAAGCATAAGACATTGGATCTGACACAAGGAAAGTAGCCCTGCAAGTATGATCAAGGGACATAGGACAAACTAGATGATTCTTCTGTTTCCTGACTATTGGTAGTGTTGCTACTAAATACCAGTGGTTCTTATAGTTACTGATGCATTTCGTTTTGACCAGGGTATCATCAAATGCTTTGTAGTCATATGAATAACTTCAGTCTGTTTTGTATAAATGAAGGTGAAAATTTGTGAGCAAAATGATTCATGGAAAAGTGTGAAACGATCTCGTATAAGGGGTGAAACAATTAGGGCGAAACATTTTCTAGATTTGCTTGTTCCTGTTTCCCAATTAATCAGATATCACGATATGCTATGATCGCACCTTTACATACAAGTTTCGCCTCATTATCGCTAAAAGTCCATTTCGCATTTAGTTTGGCTTGCCTCCCCTCAGACGCCAGCGCCAAGCTGTACTTAGTAATTCTAATCCCACAAAAATCATGTGTGGGGTGTAAATGCGCTGCTTCTTTGCGCATGATCATGAAAAGCAGAGGAAAATTCAGAAAATAACGTCTGCACTAGTTTACCTAGTCTCACCGCAACCAAAGTAAGACGAGCTTGAATTCCAAACTACTTAGACTTCGTTTATAAATGAACTACAGAAAATGAATATTTACTTTATCATCAAATGCATTTTAATACTCATATATTTTGTTGTTTTTTGTTTGTTTTTTTTTTGTTAACTCTAGGAAAAACAAGATTACCTTTATGGCCCCATTTTCACAATTTTTAATAACAATACGCACAGAAAAAGCGATGAAACAAAAATGAATGCCGTCACATGAAAACGGACCTATATCGTGTGCAAACAGGTAAAAGTAAGATCAGCCTAGGTATCTGCGCCGTCTGATTAGAGTCTTTTATCGCAATATTAAGAACCATGTGGGTTTCATTATAGATCAATCTCACTCTCAGTGAAAGCGTAAGCTTATCTGAACATTGAAAAATGCACGAATCATTAGGTCTGTTATCACGGCATGCAAATTAATTGGATGCTTGAGTTGATGTTAATATTCTGTTGTTTATCGAAATAGTACACGTCGTTAGATTGAGATTCTCCTATTAACAGCTGTTCTAAAAATACCTTGCTTACGTTCAAATTGTCATGCGGTAATGGTTTAGTGGGTTCATAACCTCATATGATGATATAGGTTATGCAGTCCATAACTATTTAAGTAGTATTCCGTGTAAGGCACAGGCGTCTACAGTGAAAACCGTGGAAAGTGATATCTCCCAGATTTGACTGATATTCCATGTATGGTTGCCTTTGATGAAAAAGTAACTCAGGCTAAATATTTCTGATTTCTTTCGAACCGTTTCCATGGTAACCGAGGTAACACATTTTGCACAAAAATCTCAGTTTTGTTGGTTGAAAAATCGATTTTTTGACATATTGAAGCAAATGCCCACTCCTTGGTGTCCCATACTTAAACTAATGATTTGTCTCATGTAAATATTTATGTATGGAGTGACCATTAAAATTAAAATAAAGAACAGCCGTGATTCTGGTTGAGTGGTAAGTGTTTGGAATGTGGTTGGGTTACCATTTTTTCAAATATCACAAAAGTGATGTTTTTAAACGGAATTGTCTTCTGTCAGCAACACAACACACCAAAAAGGCAACTGTACGCATAATGTCAGTTGTCAGCAGCACAAATAAGGACCATATTCAGATATCTGTGTTATGGGTCAATTTTCAAAGATAAATCACCTCGAATGTTACTACCATTACAAATGAATGAAAACGTCCTTATCTTATATACCTTAAGTGATTCATAGGTAATTTATACGACGATGTGTAAAACTGCATATAAACATTTATTTATACAATATAAAGATTTTCACTCTTTTGGGAACTTCAGAAATACATAAAATGGATCTGAAATGGGGTCTGATTACCCCCTCCACTTTCTTACATGGGAAAATAATTGTAAAGCCATATTCATAAAAATGCTATTTTTCATTTTTGATGAAATGTTATGCATAAAACACTTTAACGTGGGGTTAGGTTTAAACATAAGTACACAGTTTGTACGATGGGAATGTCGTTACCATTGTTACCATGGAATACTCATGCATTATACCTCTTAAGCATGATACAATGATCCTTTAACCTTTAGAACAATTTAGAAGGGAGTTTTCATCATTTGGTAGTCTGACTTCAGACACTTTACAACCAATAATTTACTTATGTGGGAACTAATAAACACCGGGGCTGTATTGCATCAGAGAACTAAGTTTAAATAAAAAATACTATTGATATCAGTTTAAGAGGCATATTGTTTTAGCTGAACAAATTTAACGCAGATAATGTAACGCATATATTCATTTGCTAAAGTATGAATAAGCAAAATCATATCTGGAGAATACGCATACCTGTGTTTATCAATGGTCAATACATATGCAACGGGGGTCTAAATACCCCACCCACTTACTCAAATACTTTAAAATAGAATTATGAATATTCACTTTAACATGCAAAATACTATCATTAATTATGAGCCACTTTCTTTACTTTTTTATGTAAATATGACATTTACTTTTGTTAAACACACCTGGGGCCGAGTGCACAAAGGACGAGTAAAGTACACCGGCGTAGCTTACGAACGTCGGCGTAACTAAGTCTGTACTACGACTGTATTTTAATCCAAATACACGAGGCGATTTGTAAGTTTTGAACCTATTTTACGACTAAGTTTGCGACACGCCTCGGTTGTGCACATGGATTAAAATTCTGCGACAGTTTTACCACGAACGTACGTCGGGCGTAGGCTTACATTTGCTTTGTGCACTCGGCCCCAGAACAGTTATACGCATAGGCGAAATTTTGGTTCAACATTTTGCTTTTGTTGTCCGGCCATTATTATTCATAAAACATCTTCTTGTGGGAAATTTTCTGTCTGGCCAAATTAAATGGTTACAACGTAAAAGATATATTTTGTAGAAGACCACTAAAGAAACATAACTGTAATGTTTTGTCACAATATCTGGAACGAGTTACCTGTAGCAGTAAATGACAATTTTCATTTTCAAAAACAGTTTGCAAAAACGGGATCTGTTATGCTAAGGCGCTGGCGTTCATCCGTTATTTCCGGATAACTCATTTTACAGTTTAATCTCATCGAACTGAAACTTTGTAGATAGTAAGACTTTTTAATGGACCACCGCATATTGGTTCGCGGTTATGCGCCAATGATTTACAGCAGAATTAGAACTCTTAACTTAGATTTTTTAGCATGTTCGTTTCTGGATAACTTCTCTTACAGTTTTTATCCAATATCAAGTTTACACTTTGTAAATTATCTAGCTATGATGTGGAGTAGCTCATGTTGTTTGGAGGTTACGCTCCGATGAGTTTTAGCAGAATTACATCTTTTTGAAAACAAAATGACTATGGCAGTTTATAAGGTTTTTTCTTGTGCATTCCATTTCTAGGTTACTCTTTGGTATATAATAATGAAGCATGGGGTTAGACAGTGTGTCTCATACACGAATTGTTGCTCCCCTTTACTTACTTTTGGAGTTACACCCGTTTTACTATTTTTAAAATCTATTTTTGTACTCCCCATAACTAAGTAACAATTTGGAAGTCATAAAGAAACTTGACAGTAATGTGTGTGAGATTCAGACGATGTCACTTGTAACATTGACTGCTTTGTCTCACTTATTTTTGGAATAACGTGCCTTTGACTAAGTTCGAAGGCTGCTCTTCTGCAGGCCGAGTCAATTATACCGAATCTGCTATTTTTTGTTTTTTGATGTATTCCTTGCTTCCAAAGAATCTTACTTTCAAAACTGATTTGTCTTTAACATTGGTCAAAAACAGATTTATGAGCTTTTCAGATATTTTTCCCGATTATCCATTGTCTATGTATCATGTTATATATAGGCTACACACAGACAAAAATCATGTTTAAAGTTTATAATTTGGCTTTAATTTTATCTGCCTCTTTGCCTTCACCTTTTAGCCCAACACTCACTGGCAGCTGCCTTGCTTTTTGCTGTTCCAGTGAGACATGTCGCTGCGGTTCCTGTGTATTATTTCATTTCCTAATTCTGTTTCCTAATACGTCTGCGAACCATAGATAATCGTCATTTTGTGATTACGGCTACAGGTGTATGAATAGTCACTTTCTCAACAAGGGTTCAGACGCATTCAAACGTTTACTGTTGTTTTAATTAAATGACTTTCCTTTTAAACAAATACTAACATGATGAAGGAAAACAAATTTAAAATAGTGCAAAAGTATTTTGTATCATTTACCTTGCATATTATAATTTTTATAACGGCTCGGACAGTGAGCTAATGTATTTAGTAGAAATAAATGCTTTAAAGGCATTAATAGATGGTGTGTGGGATAATCCACATTTTCAGTATCTCTTATGTATAACCATTATATAACGTATTAATTTTATTAAATACCCCAGGGACGTTGCATTTTGCGAAAGGGGCGTTATTTTGAGCCTAAATCAAGTTAATCAGCCACTGCCAAAATACCTCAAATAAGCAATATAAAGATGATAGGTATGCTTTCAGATGAAGCAACTATACTATTTTTTGCCTCCCTTCTTAGTAAGGGCCAACTCTTTAAGAGCAGACACCATTTCAAAAAGCTTCCTTATCCAGAGAAGCAAACAGGATTTCATGCAACGCTATTTACGGAAAAGAGGTCGGGGAGTTAAATTAGAGCAGGGGCATTTATAAAGATTAATATGGTAGATGAAGTAACAAAGGAAAGGCAATCAAAACCACGAGGCATCCTAAAAACACCGAAAAAACGAGGCATTTAAAACATGACCAAAATGATATTGCGCATTAACAAATTCAGGTACACTGAGCCCACACCTGGTAAACTATGTTTCTTAGGCTTTTACAAAACGACAAAGAGGCTGTTACTAAACGAAAAAATAGTAAAGTTCCAAAATTACTTGGTCATCGTGGCTAAACATACGATGACCAGGTCGTTTGGGAACTAGGGCTCTTCTCGTTTTGTAACAGCCCTAGTATATGATCAAGACTTATGTGGTATATGATCAAGACTTATGTGGTATATCCATATGCAGGGTTTACAGCTTCGATGCCTTGTATTATCTTAAGGAAAGACATAACCGTGGCAGACCAGGAAACGACTAAATGGTTTACGAAGCTAAAAGTAAACTATCATGAGTCTCTATGTAGCAAAGGGAAATCTCTTACGAGGAGTCGGTCCCTGGTTGCGAATCCAATTCCGAGGGTGAGATTTATCTGTTCTACATGGTCTGGCTCAGTATGGGTGATTTTTCCCACCTTTAGCGAACACATAAACCTCAAATCGGATAAAGGTTTGAGACATGAAGTTTTAGTTTTACCCAGTGATCCGAAGTACATTTGAGTTGCTACCGACGTTGAACTACAGCTTTAGGTGTCGTCATTAAAATTAAGTGATGTCACAAACCTAATATTTGTTACCAATTGTCGTCCTTGCGTGTCCGTTTTCTTCATTTTAAATTGAAATATAAGTAAAATATTTAAACCATCATGTTGCTAATACAAGGGAGATGTTGTTTATGAAAGATATTTTTTTATATGAGCTAGCGATCTATTGAAAATGAGTAAAAATGTGAGAATAATTAAGTCTGTTCATGTGAGGTAATGAAATGTTGCCACACGGCCTACACTCCCCCCACCCCCCAAGCACAAGCTTCAACTAACTTCTGATTTCAAACTGAATGAGCTCGATGCTCTCAAAGGATCAAATAATACAGCGATGACACATGGAAGGACCATTTACGGACGCCCTATGGCACAACATCAGCTGCAGTGGAGATAAAATAAATTCTGAAAAAAGATCCGTTGGAAGCAAGGAACACATCATAGGAATAATTATAGCAGACTCGGATTAATTGAGTATATTCATGCATAATAATGTAATGTTGCAACACCTGTCCGTGCTCCCTAGTACTGGCTTCAGCGTATCTTTACTTTTTACGAGCTTAATGATCGCAAAGAGCAAAAGAATAGGCATATACGCTACACAGTGATGTGCACGGAGACGTTTTAAGGCCGCTCTCGGAGAGAATGGTCAGAGCGGCTCGGTTATCGTACGAATCCGGGTAAGGCAAGTCGATGACTGGAAATCTTTCTCTGTCAACCAAATCGTAAAAGGGTACATTTGAATCAGGGAAGGATAAGGCAGCGAAAGAAGAGGCATGGACTTTCATATTTCGTATGCTGTGCGCAAGATTCAGTGGGCCTCTAACCCCAATAGCCTCTATGGCCACGAGGCTATGGGATATTATCCTAATGCAAAATTCAGCAATATTTTTGGGAAGCGTCAGTCTCTAGACTAATATCAATCTGAGTGCCTAATCTAGCGCGACGCCTGTTAAAAGGCCATTGAAACGCAACTGACATTTCGAACCATGTCCTGGAACCAAAACCATTAAGGAGTGCAAGATTTGTTGACTATAATAAAGAAAAAGCAGATATTTACTTCAAAAGTTGCCCAAAAGCCACGAAGAAACCATTTAAAAATCCGATAATTTGTCGGTTTTGTCTTAATTTCAAAGTCATCGTATTGAAACGGCGTGTCTTGGCGGTATTTATTGAGTCACTTACATTCGTGTACTTTTAGCTCACCTGAGCCGAAGGCTCCGGGGGAGCTTATACGATAGGCAGTCTCCTTTGCCGTCGTCATCGTCGTCGTCCGTCGGACTTCCGTCAACAATTACAAACAACTTCTCCTCTGAAACTAATGGGCCGATTTCATTGTAATTTCATATGTCGCCTCCTGGGGTTTTAGGAACAAAAAGATGTTCGAATGGTCCTGGTCACATGACAACATGGCCGCCATGTCCATACATGTTAAAAACCTAAAAAATCTTCTTCAGAACCATAGGCCGATGGCCTTGAAACTTGGTATGTAGCATCAAGTACGCAAGTACTATCAAGATTGTCCAAATTATGACCGTTGGTTGACCTTGAGCTGTTTTACGGTAAGGTCAAATCTGGTTCTTTGTGCTTTTATATGGCAAATACTAGAACATATGATATCTTGGAAACTGTTGAAAATTTTGGGCTGAAAGTTAGTATCTACAGTCTTCTGCATGAGTTCGTGGAGATTTATGAGTACAATAGATCAGAGTCATTCTTTGACCTTTGACACAGAACTCTCATATTTTGACAATTTCAAACAAACTTCTCAAAAGCCACTTGGCCAATTGAAACCAGATTTCATATAGAGCCTCCAGAAAACGAAAATTTATTCTTACAGTCCGATTCACGTGACCAACATGGCCGCCTCGGCCATATAATGTCAAAACTTTTAAAAATCTTCTTCTTCAGAATTAATTAACCGATGGCCTTGAAACTTGGCATGTAGCATTAGGTACTCGAGTACTGTCAAGATCTTTCGAAATGAAGACCTTGGATTGACCACCACCAGTTTACGACAAGGTCAAATATGGGAAATACTAGAACATAAGATTTCATGGAACGTTGTGAAGATTTAGGCATAAAATATGTTGTTGTTGCTGTGTTACTGTTTAATGTCCGCTGTAAACAGCTATGGCCATGTCGGGACGGTCAGCTAACCTAACCTCAATATTCCTGGGCATACTTAGACCAAGATTGTTCAAATTATGAATTTTGGTTTACTTTAACTTTTAAGGCCAGGTCAAATATGGGCAAATGCTAGAACATAAGATGTCATGGAAAGTTTTGAAGACTAAGGCATAAAAACCTAAAAATGGTAAATACAGTCACCTTAATGAGTTCATGAAGATTTGTGAGTACAATAAATCAAGGTCATTGAAACAGAACTCTCATATTTTGACAATTTGAAAAAAAATCTTCTCAAAAAGCACTGGGCTAATTACAAACAAACTTCATATACAGTCAGACCTACTTATGTGGTCATCTCTATTAAGGGATCATCTTTTCTGGGTCTCTTGAACCAAAATTCAGCAAAACTGAACCTGTATTAAGGGGTCACCTGTCTTAAGCAGCCAACTTTTGCCCTTCCCTTGGCTGACCCCTTAAGACAGGTTTGACTGTAGAGCCTCCAGGGGCAGAGGAAATGAACATTTGTTAAAACGGTCCAGGTCACATGACCAACATGGCCGCCAAGCAAATATATGGTAAAAAACTTTGAAAATCTTTAACTCGAGAACCAATTGACCGATATCCTTGAAACTTGATATGTAGCATTTCGGATTCCCGTACTATCAAGATTGTTGAAAGATCTTGGGTTGACCATGACTAGTTTACGGCAAGGTCAAATATGGGAAATTACTAGAACATAAGATTTCATGGAACTTTATGAAGATTAACACATACTTTCAACAAATAAAAGGCATTTTATTGGTGAACTGATAAGGTTACTATGAACACCTAAATTCAACAAATAAAAGGCATTTTATTGGTGAAATGATAAGGTAACTGTGATTTGTTATGACTAGCATCATATGACTGATAAAACTGGATGATGATGCCAACTTCCACGCCAGAAGTTTCAAAATAGCAGAAATTCATGTAAAATGCAATACAATAAAATGCAATTATCTACTAATAAAGGCACAGGCTAAGTATATTAAACTTTGTCTGATGTCAAACGTTTGAGAACATATTGAAAGCAACATATTATATAAAGACTTTAAGGCTTAATATTTTATATGTCATGCTGACATTGAAATATATGGGTGGGTGAGGAAAATCATCATAAACAATCAGGTAGGCAACTAACAAAAGAGCATAAGATGTCGTTAAAGATTATTCATTACAGAAAAGAAGCATGACGAATTAAATTGTATTTATATTTTGTTTCATATCTGTCATCAAACATTCCCTTTCGCTGAAATTGACCTCAAAACTGAAGTTAAGATAGCGTACTGTATATTTCAATTTAGCACAGAAAGTGACGTCGTATGAAATGCATATTGTTCCTTGGTTAGCCCATCTTGCAAGAAAAATCTTATGCTTACCAAGGCTTATATAATGATTATCATACTGGAGTAGATAATATAGGTATTAGTCCAGAGCTGTTGTATCCAGAGTTAAGAAATGATGAATTTGTCTTCACAAAAATATTGTGTCCGTTTCTACTCAGTGTCTCTACCGTACCAATAATTGTCAAGTCATATTTTGAAGACAATACCAATGACTCAATTGTTTGTGTGAAGCTCATTGGCAGATATATAAACCTAGACAAACTGATTATAGAGTGCACTTTCCTTTAATGGTAGGCGAAGACTTGGTGTCTGCGCTGCGCTTTAGTCCATATAAGAATGTAGTTTACATTCTTCTAATTTTCATTTCTGTCTTCTTCAGCGAGTAATGCATGCCATGCCAATCCGCCCAGGTGACACCCCTGCCCTCTTGATACCCGGCCAGTATATGAACTTCATTTTGATAGTATTCTCCATTCAGTGTAGATCCAGAGACACTGCCTTCGCGACATGAGATATACCACCATGCACCTTTCATCATTTCAGGACATCTAGTCCCATCAACAACGCCCTTTGTTTTAAACGTATGCCCACTATAAACTGTTAAAGAATCTCCTGAAATGAAATGACAACCTTCAAGTTTGAAAGATATTCAATTGCTTACTTTGAAATGTAAAAATGAAGCCAATGAAAAGTCACAATAACAAAGTACAACCCATCCAAGGCACCTTAAACCTGAAGAGAAAAATAAGAACGACTAAACGGGATCACAAGTTTTCAATAAGAGATACACTTAGTCTTCAAAGAGTCAGAAAAGAAGAACCGCATTGGAATGCTCAGTAGTAAAATTACTGGGGCTTTGAACTGCATGACACATGGCACGTGCCATGTATACAGCTCAAAAAACAAATACAGCACCGTGCCAAAAGTTTATATAAAATCCTATTCACTTACATGTATTTTTCTGTCTGCAAGAAATGTAATTGCATTGCTTCGGCTAGCTCCTCAAATAAAAATATTCTATTATCAAACCTGAATGGTTATAACAGAGAAACACAGATGTACGAGGGATGATAAAAATAAGTCCATTCTTCTGTAGAATTTTATCATTAATCGTTAAGCCTTTAAAATTCACTTTACTTCATCACTGAAACTTCGAGAAACAGACTATATGGACTGCAATAGAAACCGTCGGACGGTACTGCGGATCAAAGGAAAAAATCACCTATTCTTTTGAATAATCTAATTGTTTGTGTTATTTTGGCTATTTCTAATAATAGTAGCAGAGATAAATGCTTGACATTTGGTATTGTACTTTGTAATCGTTTCACCTTTTCACTAAATTATTGCTGTCAACATTTTTTTTTTGCATGCATAAGCAGCCTAACATACCATGGATGCCAAAATGACATCAAGGGTTATATCAAGTATTGTATGCAAGTTCCAAGGTTGGTCATATACTCAGCGTCAATGAAAACGCACCAGTCTTTTAAAGCCGTATAAACTCTTCAAATTGATGACAATACTATATCTACATCATATGTTTATTGTTTTAAGCTATTTCATTACGCCTATGATAAAAAATAGCCAAAACGTACGCTCTGAGCGTGGGACGTTACATTAGGTCTGAAATCAAGAAAACTGGCAATTTAGTATTAATTTCATATGGTAGAAAATCTTTGTTGGTGGCATTTGCTACAAAATAGATAGACTTACAAATTGCCATATAAAAGAAATCCAGAAAGCTGCATGCTGTAGTCTTAATTAGAGTCGAAAGTCACATAATTGTCACGCTAATTTTGACAACGGACATACGAAAGGAACTGAAGGTAAAACCGTTACCCTTTGCAGCCGAAAATGTTAAAATTGGTTGTAGAAAATTTTTCTCAGACATTTCACGAGACAAACATCAACTATTAATTCAGTCTGCGTATGGCGTTACATGTATAACGTCGCCCTTATTTGCCTAATTACGCCATTATTAGACAGCGTATAATTGGCTGTACGTCAACAAACATTTTCATAGAACGATATACTGGCAATCAAGTTTCTGTCAGGTCGGGGAATATTTCAATGTGTGGGTTGATGTCGACAGTTTTCAAGAGTGTTACTGTTGACGTTACGCTAGACGGCGTCTACTGGTTAAAAAGTTTAGTTTGTATACATCTTATCTCAATGCCAGAATATAAGGTTTTATTAAATTTAAGTTGCATACACCAAATTGAAAAAGCAGAATATGCCATAAGTTCAAAACTGGTGCATTTTCATTGACGCTGAGTGTATTAAAGAAACTGACTCCAATTCAAAGAAATATTTTAAATAAGCCAATTTAATCTTAGTTGATCCCTATGTGTTACTTTTCCCTTGCCCCAAGTTAGATACCCGGTCCGGCCACTTTAAAACTTGGGGGAGAATAATGCTTCCTCTTTTGCCGATTCAAGAAGGGCAGTTGTCATAAACTGGCGAAAGAAAGTGCACTTAGTACTGGTTAACCGCTTAGGAAGTCTAGGCCTGTCCAGGAATAGTTTGGTTAGGTTTACTGACCGTCAGGACATGACCATAACTGTTTGCCGTAGACGTAAAGCAACAGCACACAACAACAATAACAACGATAAATATTATTCTGATATAAAAAAATGTTCTCTGTACCATACTGACATACACACAGACTGCGCCAATAGAGACGTCATCAGTTTAATAGAGTGACCTGATATGTTAACAGGAAACGCCTTATAAGTTTAATACGATTTAACTCGAGTTTGATTGGTTGTTAGTAGCTCCATGTCAGCTAATGCAGCGGCTGCCATGATTATATGTTCTCTCGCTTCAGATACTTTTGTAAGTGGAGGGCGGAGTGGGGAGGAGGAGGCGGGGAAGAGGGGGTGGGGTCTGGAGGTGTTGGGAGTGTGTATGTGTATGTGAGACCTACCTGCTGTTCCCGAATAGCCGGCAACTTCAAGCTTGTAAATATCCAAAGAACTGCCAATTCGAAATAGCTGATAACTTGCATACGACTTATTACCCTGCCAGTCTTCTAGATCTACTCGTAACTGGTAGTTATTGCGAAATGTAAGCATATGAAGGAGAATGTTTCCTGCAAAATAAGTGCAGTTTGTATACATTTTTATTTGAGACAAAACAAACTGAAACGCACATAATTCATCTATATACTATATTTAAGTAAGGTTTTTAAGTACATTGATTTGCCTAACCTTACAAATTCGGTGCATTCTCTTTCTGTGTTTCATTATAATACATGAATAAAGTGAATTTCATATTGTATAGTCTCAAAGACACATTGCTGCTGCTCGTAAGTGATAGAAGTAAAACGAAGCAAGACGGCCATGAGGCTTTAAATCGTTCACATGAGTTTAGGTACTACGATGCATCTCTTCTGAGCCGATGTGACTACGTGAGGAGACAGTCATCATGGATCAAGGTTTTTTTCCATAATGAGAAGGAAGCCATACTGATCATGTGACCACCACCATTTAACACACTTTGATTCCTTCGACCCCTGAAGGCTCAATATGAAATTTGGTTGCCATCGGCCCAATAACTGCGGAGAAGTGTTTAAAATAGTTGAAATAAGAATTACCTTGTGCTAAGGTAGAATAGATGCCCTTGGCCTACCTCTGATACTCAAAATTGCCTTATACTTATTGCAGCTGATTATATTTACCAACTTTAACACACAATCAGAAAAATATCATGTGTCAGTATCTTTTCATACAAAAAAAAAGCAGCGAACTTCTTCTTTATATTATTTGGATCCTTTCGAATCTAATCAGTCTTTGAATCGACTACCGAATTAAAATTAAAAAAAAAACTACAGTATGTTTTTTTTCTGGTTTCGCCGCCAGATATTGTCAGGGTCACTGACGAGGCTTTATTAGTCGAAACTACGTAGTCTGGCCCAAGAACCTACTTTTGTATGTATTCTCAGCTCTTGAAGGAACGTTTTTAAGATTTTGATTTGACCTTTCTGTAAAAAATCAGATGTCAACCCTGGTTTATCATTTGAGCCCGTCCATATAGAAATCGACCTTATGACATGAAAAATCGATTTCTAGGTTTTCTGTTATCTGAATTCGCATGCCATTATAGAACAAAAAGGTAAAAACCGTTTGAAGGTATCTAGATTATTAAGGATGTTATGGCAGTTTTAAACATACTGGTATCTAAGGAAATTTGCCAGTATTAATAACGTTACGTGACGTCACGTTACACTGTTATGGATAACGCCATTATCAATGTTTTTCCCCTTGAAACGCATATCACTATGATTAACGTTAACACAGCAAACACATCTAATCAGAATGAGTAAATTTCCCCCTAATACAGCTCTAGACTTTGGTCCCATCCCGGAACATGCCTCTTGAGATAGGTAGAAAAGGAGGAAAGGCTTCAGGTGTGATCCCTTTACCTCGAAAGGTAATCAAGAAATATATTTTCCGAAGAGCAGTTTTAAAAAGACATAAACTTCGGACTGGCCGATATGCTTAAATACTGCCGTTCGCACGTACACTGTAAAAAATCTCGTTGATTTTACGGTAGAATAACTGGCAACCAGCTGCCAGTCCTTTTCCCGTTATTTTTACTGGAGTCTGCCCGTAGAACATTTTTGGAAATCACGATCTGATAGGAGAAAGCTAACTGGTCGCACTCGAAAGTACCTTTATGGTGTTGAAGGGTTGCATGACCAATGAAAAACTTGTTCTATTTTATTCTACTCTGCGTGATAATGCCAGCAAATTTTTACGGGAGCCCGTAAAAATAACGGTAGAATAACTGGCAGTTGGTTGCCAGTTATTCTACCGTAAAATCTACGGATTTTTTTACAGTGTATGGACAATCCGGAAACTTCATACCTCCGGTGCTCCTATGGCTTGGAGTGCATAAAGCAAAAAAAAAAAAAAAAAAAAAAACTAAAAAGATATCTTTGATGTTTTGAATTACTTCAACTGTTTCTAAAGATGCGTAAGCAGGAAGCTTAAAGTTTGTCATTTTCTTTTTCATAAAGCAAAGAATTTGTTTCTGTGCACTTTTAAAAAAAATCCATAGATTTTACGGTAAAATACCTGGCAACCAGCTGCTAGTCCATTTCAAGTTATTTCTACGGGCATCTGCCTGTAGATCATTATTTGAAGTCACGATATGGTAGAATTATGTTATAACTCGAAAATACCTTTATAGTGTTGAAGGGCTATAGAACCAAAACAATATCTGTCTTATTCTACTCTACTCTGCGTGTTGATTCCTGCCAATGTTTACGGGCGCCCGTAAATATAGCGGGAAATGGACTTGGCAGCTGGTTTCAAGGTATTCTACCGTAAAATCTACGGATTTTTTTACAGTGTGCAAGAGTCCTTCTGCAGCATGTTAATTTTAAGAGTAGACCGCATTTTTTGAAGAGCTACGTCGTCCGAGGTAGCAAAAAAGAAAGTCACAAAAGTTGTTTCCCTTTGTAAAAATGGTGGGAAAACATAGACATGTACCGTACGCCACGTCATAAGAAATATCACTTCTGCTTTGGAGCATCTGTTCACCATACAATTTACCAGGCCCAAAGGCCGAGATTATATATGCAACTAGTTGATGCGAAGGCTGAGTGTATTTGCATACAAATGATTGCATGCATGTTCTAGTAAAGTCTCCATATCCCTATTAGTTGTAAAATCGCCTAAACATAAATTGTTTTGAAAAGCAGCTCAGCCTTCATGATTACTGTCAAAATGTAGGTTGATGAGCATATACTGTGCCAGATAACTGGCAAAATGTAGAGAGAACATAATTTTGAAAACTGTCTAGCTGCTCAGCAAAACACAATTTCTTGTTCTAGTTTCCCGTCAAGCAGTGCAATATAAACAAGGGTTAGACAATAAATTAGGTTCCAGTCTTGTACGTTGTATTTTTACCATTTTGTTCAAGGAGGTCAAAGGAGGTCATTTTAGTGGTCAACGTTAAACACTCAACTAATTTTATAACTCTTTTTATGTGAAACTCAGTGACATTTATTAGGAGTTCCTCCCCTCTCGCTTTTCAACATCCACACCTATGCCAGCTTTTACTGGCAAACGAATTTCTTGATCATATAGGCGTCTTTTTAGAAAGGGGACGTGATCTTATATTTCTTTGTCCGTAATAAAACTAAAATCGTCACTATGGTATCAGGTATAGGGTTTTAGTTACCAAACCGCGGAAAAGCGACCAAATCACAATAAGAAACGAAAGTGAAACATCTTTTTTTTTAATTTGTTCATTTTTAGAGAGGCGTCGTGGTCGAGTGGTTAGAATGACTCAGTTATGGTGCAGAAAGTCGCCGGAATGTCGTAAGTTCTAATTTATTTTATAAAATATAATCTACCAACCACCAGCAATATAACTTGAACAGGGAAAAAATAAAAAAATAGAAAATATATAAGCTTAAGGAAAAAACAAAACAACCAGACGGACTTTTGACTTAAACTCGCAATTTTCATCTCATTGGACAAGGACTGAATTGTAAGTAGATCAAAATGGCTCAGAATCTCCGAAAACTGTGCTAAAATTGGAAAGCGTTTTGTCTTTCACCATTACAGACATAACGATTCAGACGACACTTCTTTATGTCGCCCTTTGCCGTTTGTCACCCGGCATTCGTCAGCGCTGATAGGCAGGAGAGGATTGATTAATTGATTGTTTTGCGTTTAACGGCCCTTTGAGAGAGTATTACTGTCTATATCGGGCCGTTTCCCAGACAGAGGGATAAAGAAAGGATAGACGAGAGAAAAATGTCAAAAAAAAGAAAGAAAAAAGCACCTACTGCAAGCACAGTAGGCCCTTGCCCTACAATGTTCCAAATCAGAAGTCTGTGGTATAGAAAACAAGCAGTGCATGAAAACTTGAAGTTGCTTTTTCACAAGATTTTATCTACATTTAGTTTGTTGTCTTGCAGTTTAGACTAAAAAATGTTAACAATGTCAGTGAATGCATGAATACGCTGACGATATGTGTAGGCATATACCTAAACAAAGCCAATAGGCTTGAATTTTTTTTTTCTTTTCGGTTCGGAATTTTACTTTTGATATCAATAATATAGTTATTACTATTATTATTATTATTGTTATTATTATTATTATCTAAGATTGAAAATTATTTTCTCCAGATCAAAGCTGAACATTTATGAACATGAACTAAAACGGGACCAGAAATGTCGCAAGTCTAAACCATTTTTACGCATCTGCGAATAAAAGATTTTTTTCAATTTATTAAATTCGGTCATAAACGCAAATTGCACTTTTGGTGTTGCGTGATGCTCCAAAGAATCATATTTTTGGATTCCTGGCAACAAATATGCGCCTAAGGTGGTTTCCCACACAATTAACATTCATATTGAAGTTCAGTCACATGCCGTGTGAAACAGCGGGAAAAATCTTCCGACGTAACGTCAAACTTTGACGTCATTTATCTCAGTTTCACGTCGCGTGTCATAAGGTCGATTTCTATCTGGACGGGCTCATTTGATAGAACAGTTGACAGTATAAAAATCCAATATGATGTATACCAATTTTTAGTGTCATCGGCCATTTGGTTCTGGAGAAGAAAAATATGTTTTCCCATATACACTTTCGGTGGAGATTCCGTATAAAATCTTACTCTAATCCGTGCGTCTTTGGAGGAGAGGTCGTTTGAAAGCGTTGACGGATGGACGACGGAGCCTGCCTATTATTTATGCTCTCTCGATTGTCAAGCAAGTTGCAAACTAATGTAATAGGACAAATGTTAGGATTTTGATCAATCAAATTATATCGACCATCCGAGATGGTCCTTTTTAACAGTATTTCTTAGACTGTCAGATAAAGAAAGGCTGTCTGCAATGTAACCATGATTACGATTAATAATATTTCAGTCTCCAGCGGAAATCGAATTAGCAGACAATCGCTTAACCCACAAAGTAAGTCCATCCTGGACACCAAACGGGAAATAGTACAATGAAGCAGCAGATACAAGCAGTAAGACAGCACAAGCAGGTAGAATACCAACAAGTCATTAGCAGGTAGGTGGTCACAAAGCTTACTCTCGCACTTCTTGATTAGTATTACTAATACCCAATACCTAATACTAAACTCTGGTTGTTACTCATATCACTTCTGTAAAATTTCCTAAAAACATTTAAGTCTGATTAAAAATAATTTTCTTCAGGCTCTTATACATGCGTATAGATGCTCTTATACATGACAGGGAACGATAAGCCCTGTAAGAGGGGGAGGTTCATTGTGACAGGAAGTTTATATTGTTTTGATACTTTGTCGCAAGTTTTAGGAAAGTCGCTCTCAACCCTGATCTTATTTAGGACAGATAAAACCGGTGCACGAAATACTGATTGACAATATAAAGCTATTAGTATTCCAATAATTTCTATGAAATGACATTAAAATATTTCAAAGTATAATGTAATTATACATCAAAACTATTTCTGCGGCATTTACAAGGCCAATGACTGTCAGAATATATATTAAAATTTGCCCATTAACAATCCCAGGCGGGATATTTGCTGGAACAACGTACATGTCAGGTTTGAAGAAAATCCGTTCAAAAAACTCGAGTTATCTGACGATTACAAAATGCTAACGTCAGGACGGACGGTCTAACATACGTACAACCAGTGAGGAAACATAATACCCGACCACTAACATGTTAAGGAGGTGGGATGGATAACGCAATATATAGTTCTTACCACCCGCCCACGAACAGTTTAGTTCGTACTCAAGTAAAATCATAAATGATAAAAAATCATAAATAATTAACATCATAAACGATCAAGTCATTTTTCATGTTGTTCTATACCGACAGATACTGAGTATGTCTATTCTTTATCTTCAAGAGAGATGTTTCCTTAAAGTGGTGATTTGTGGTAAATGCAAAACTGGGCATAAAACATAAAAAATAAAGTTTCCCTGAAAGTTAGCAGACTTCTTATTTTTGTTGTTCTCTACAGTTTAATATAGAGGCATATGCAGCTTAAAAAGTGTTTTTATAGAATGGTCAAAGGGCTATTTTCTGCGCAGATACCTTCAAAAACGACGTTGTTATTGAAAATTTACATAGCGCTAAAGGTCCGGTATTGATTTTGGTTAAAGTGAAACCTTCCAAATTAATATATTACTGATCGTTCCAATGTTACATGTTGTTTTTATCCGCCTCGACCAAACCTTATTTATTGGATTTTACTCCAGCTGCACTTATGTCTGTGAATACGACCTGGCCTTACCTTGAGACAATCGTTGAGTTTGAGTTTAGTTTGCGAATAGGGGCCTCAGTATTAAAAAAAACAAGTAAATAATTTATATACATGCACCGAAAAAGTCTAAGATTAGCCACTCTTTCTATGATGCTTTACAGTCATCAAACATATACTGAACGTCAAAAGAAACGCATACAATGTATACGCCCAATTTATTTGAAGGTATAGGTATATACTCATATTTAGACATTTTGAGTTTCTTTGTTTATGATATTCCGATAGAATGAGCACCTAAACGCATCGATATTCCATAAACTTTAGAGACCAGAACGCTTGTTTTGTGATGGGGTTAAACTTAAAGTCACCATGCTTTCAGAAGCTGAATTTTAATTTCCTTATAATGCTCAGCTGATTATTTTCTCCAGACATAATGTCCGCGGCAAGGGTAAGAAACAGCGAAAAAATCAAAGCAGTCGAGTCTTGTGTTTAGAGAAACAATCAGGTGAAAGTTGGCAGTAGAAACAGTAACACTGGCTTACCATTGGATTTCCATAGACCTTTTAACGCCCTGTATTTCTTGAAAAGAACAGAAACCGTTTATACGAAGAGGTTAAATGAATTAACAAGAGTAAACTGAAGAGGTTTGCAAAGAAATTTTTCGCAGCACTGCAGAACTTTTGGTGTAATTGGACTTCCCATTTTGCTATTTGTTTAATTGCAAGGGAGATAATTTGACAAGTGTTCAACTTCAAACTACTGTCATGTTTATAAGAAGAACACCATGGTAATAAAACCTATGTTTTTTTCATAACCACACATCAGAGTCGTGTTTTGGAAACAATTTGTTATGCCGCCAAAGGAAAGACAACTCTTACAACAACTTTGAATGTTTCATGATAAATTGAGATAACTCTTTAATCCAAGTTTAATTTTGCAAGAAAATAAGTTTATATTGTTGGCAGATGTCAGTAGTGTTTTCTGCTATATATGATTTAAAACCATAAATCAGTTGACAGAAGCAAACTGAACCTAAACTTGTATGCGTTTCTTTTGGCGTTCAGTGTATATTGAAGTTGTGATCACTAAGGGTCTTATTATATTCTCGGAGATCTTGGGTTCTTATTTCGATCAGGACAGTTGTTTCTTAAAACATTTGCTGAAATCGCATAGGTTTACCATCTTTATTTTACTATTCATGTCACAGTATCTACCGTAGGAAACATAAACATCCACCGTATAATACCTTAGCATAACATTCGAAACCCAATACATAAGGCTTTGCTTAGCCGTAAAAAACTATAAAACCTTTTTTTCTAAAATTCACATTTTTTCCTACATTCGTGTATGTTGCAGTAAATATCGGTGTACATTAACAATTTAGTGCAATATTCCTCTGCATGGACAAATTCAGGAGTAAACAGAGCCAGTAAAAAACTACTTATGATGACTTGGATTCTCGCTAACCCTATTTCGATAAAACTGCCAAAAAACGAAATTTTTTACGTGCAAAGAAAAACGGTATGAGTGTGAATTCTTCGGCACGGCATAAAAGGCTAGATTTGGATTCAAATATGAAAATAAATATTTATTTTGTTAAAATTGTCTGCGAAACGGCCGTTAACATTAGAAATCTTCATCAAAAGCCGTAGAAAATCGTAACGTTAACATAAGCATGCAGAATCCTGAAATAACACATTGTAGGTAGTGATGAATATCATTATGTCGGGACCATCAGTGAGTCTGATGCCCGACCAACCGTCGTGCAATTAAAGAGGGAAGCAAAGTTATAAACCATGAATAGGTCAACCACTAAGCATCCAGATTGCAGTACTACATTTATGTCATATCCACCATCTTTCAACGCCACAAAACTCAACCCTACTTGCAATTTTGTTGAATTTATAGACTAAACTACAATAAACTTCTGGTTTCGATTGGTTCTGCTGCAAAAAAGGTTTAAATTCGACCTTGAAATTAGTATCGGCGATAAAATTTTGAAAAAAAAAACAAAACAAAAAAAACAAAAACACTACCAAGCCAGTGTTCTCCGCTAGGGTTACCAAAACCGAGTTGGTAGTCGTTCCAACCTCGATAAAAGTCTACCGAGCCATTTTGCCTTCTTTGAAAAACCTGAAATAAAAAATAAATAAATAAAAAAAACAACATTTGTTTTAGCTGGAATATTCTTTAGTATTAGGAAATTGCATGCAACGAAAATGACCGTTACGTTTACTGCCAGTTAGGAAAATGTACCCAACACATTCTCAAACGTAGTTTTACTTCCTTAATGTTTACGTGTTTAGCACACCAGAGCCGAAGGCTCTGGGTTAGCTAACAGGATAGTCCGTTGTCCGTCGTCATAGTATGTCGTCGTCATACATGTATGTTTTTTGTCGTCTGTCGTCAGCACTTTCAAACAAGATCTCTTCTGAAACCAGTGGGCCGATTGGGCCCAAATATTTTTACTTACTATTCTTACTTTTGTCGAGATCGCTGCTACGCTTGAGCGTCTGGGATCCTTTCGGGTCTTCTATCTGGTAACTGACGACGTACATTATTTGGATTTGAATAGCAGTCAGGATTGAACTTTATTGGTAACGATTTCCAGTGGCTGTTCAACCTGTTCTTTAACCTCCTTTGGCTGAGGATTTTTTAAATGAAAATCGGCCCTTAAGTTTGGTTGCTATGACAACTTAGAATTTCCAAAGACTGATTATGTGGAAAATTGAAAATCGGCATTTACTGCCAAGTCATTTTATATATTTTGACGAAACTTTTATAGAAATATTTGCTAAGACTTCTTTATCAGCGTAATGATTTTGGCCAATCGCTCTTTTTACTGGTTGTCATGGAAACCAAAATACTAAAAAATTAATAAAAAAACAACAACAAACAAATGTAAAAAAAATTCCCCTCTGTGGCCATAGGGCGGATCGTGCCCATATTTCATCCGTAGCATCATTGGGCTAAGAGATTGAAAGTTGTATCTATTATAAAAATCGGCTCTTTAGTTTGGTTGCTTTGGCAACTTAGAGTTTCCATTGACTTGTAATGGGGAAATTGAAAAATGGCATTTTACTGCTACGACATAGCAGATATTTTGACAAAAAAATTATAGAAAAGTTTTTTGAGAAGTCTTCTATCAGCCATATGTTTTTTGGCCAACCGCTAATTTTTATTGGAAATCCAAATTAAAAAAAAAGGAATACATATACTTTAGAATTATCTTCTCAGAGACCATAAGCTCTATTATGCGATACTTAATAGACATATTTATCTTATAGGTCGTTACAGATTTTGTGATCTTTTAATAAAATCGGCTCTTTAGTTTGGTTGTTATGGCAACTCAGATTTTCCATAGAATTATAATGGGGAATATTGAAAATTGGCATATACTGCCCAGCCATTGCAGACATTTTGATAAAACTTTTATAGAAGTGTTCCTTGAGTTGTCTTCTATCAGCCGTATGATTTTATGCCCACTGTGCATTTATATTTGTTGACATGGAAATAAAAATGCAAAAATAGAAAAAAACAATACCTGATATTAGCTCCCCAAAAAAATATATGTTCTATGAGGAAGAAACTTCGTAGACACACTTATCTATTTAGCCTATACAGATTTTATGTTTTTCTATTGAAATTTTTCAAATGACATGGTTGGTATAGTAGCTAATAATGGGAACTAGAAACTTGTGTCTGTAAGCCACAGATGGTGCCCCCGTGCTCTGTCTGTCTCCACTTCCCCCTCTTCTCCCGAACCCCTTCTAGTAGGGTTTCCTTATATTAACTTGCCATCCTATACTAACCAGAACCTTTTAAAAGTATTAAGTTTAAAAATACCATATTTTGTCCAAAAAATGAATTTCAACTCTTCAGAACGGCATTTGCACAGCTTTAGTATGTCTGTAACCATCTATGTAAGCTTTCAAATTGATTGCTAGAAAACTGTGAACGAAATTAATTATACAATCTTGTCATACATGTACTGTATTAACCAAACCCGAAAAATTCTAAGTCTTTATCAAATTTTTTTTCCTCTCCAAACAAATACAATCACATCTTCAATATGTCTGAAACAACTGTGCAGAGTTTCAAACTGGAAGTTTTTATACTGTAGAAGTAGTTGATTATACAAACTTATCATTCTGTATTAGGCAGAATGACTTAGAGTAAAATTTCAAAGTCCAAAAAGACCATAAAGTCTTCAAAAAATATTTTCTATTCCTAAAAGAGAGGTGCACATTTTCAATATATCTGAAACTTCTGTGCAGAGTTTCAAACTCATATCTTAAAACTGTGGGAGGAGTTAATTTAAAGACTTTCCATAAACTATAAATGTTTGAAGTCTGAAAAGGCAATAATGTTGTCAAAAATGATTTTTTTTCTCTTTCAAAAAGCACATGCATACATCTTCAATATGTCTTAAACATCTATGCAAAGCTTCAATTTTGATAGCATACAAACTGTACGAGGAGTTGATTATACAAACTTGCCATTCTTTATTAGCCAGAACCTGTAAAATTTCAAAATCCAAAAAGACCATTATTTTGTCAAAAATGATTTGTTTGCTTCAAAAATGGAGATGCACATCTAAAACAGACTGCAACATTTGTGCAAAGATTCAGATTAAACAAACTTTCTTTAGATGGAAAGACAGACGGACAAGGGTAAAACATAATGCCCCCCTGACTCTCGTCATGGGGGCATAAAAATGTGATTAATTGCTTAGTCATTGCAGTTATTCTGACATTTTCAGAAATATTCATTGAGTGGTCTACTATCAGTTATATTTTTTGTAGCAAACTGCTCATTTTGATCGGTTGTCAAGGAAATCAAAAGGATAAAAATGGTAAACAATCCTATGAAAGCTGTATTTATTTTTTTCTTTTGTTGCCATGGCAATTAAAATGTGAAATATTGTTATATATTTTGTTATCAACTCAACAGGCTGTCAGCCTGAGACTTTGTAGTGGAAAATTTTGTATAAACCTATACAAATGTGTCAGCAATTCGAGCCTATACAAATGTGATAGCAATTTTGAGCTAGAGATCTGGTGAGCTTTGAGGCCCGTGGGTCTCTTTTTTATGGTACAGTCAAACTGTCTTAAACTCCACACCCGTTTTGCAAAACCTGTCTTTACAGGCCAAATTCTAATATATCAAACTAGTACTTTTTATACGCCCATTTGAAAAACGGGACGTATATTGTTATGGCGCTGGCGTCCGTCCGTCCGTCCGTCCGTCCATCCGTCCGTCCGTCCGTCCGTCCGGCGTAAACTTTTAGTTTTCGGATAACTCCTCCTACAGTTTACATCCGATCGAGCTGAAACTTGGTATATAGTAAGAGTATGAGGTGGACCAGCGCATATCGTTTCGAGGTTACGCTCCAATGATTTTTAACGGAGTTACAGCCCTTTACTTAGAATTTTTGGGGTGTTCGTTTCCGGGTAACTCCTCCTACAGTTTTCATTCAATTAAGCTGAAACTTTGTAGAAAGTAAGACTACGATATGGAGCAGCGCATATTCTACGGAAAGTTTCCTCCGATGATTTTTAGCGGAGTTACGGCCCTTTGAAAAAAACTCGTCTTTGGCAGTTTGTATGGCAATTCTTTAGCATTCCATAACTTGGTTACTCTTTAGAATATTATGATGAAACTGTATACCAATGTTTATGAGGTTAAGACAACTTGTCTCATACAAGAATGGTTACTCTCCTTGACTTAGATTTTGAGTTGTCTCCCTTTGATTATTTTGTCAGACTACATTTGTACACCTCATATCTAACAAATCCTTTCGACTATCGTGATGAAACTTGATAGTGATGTATATTAGGTTGACATAATATGTCACATATAAGAATTATTGCCTCCCCTTACTTATTTTTGGAATAACCTCCCTTTGAATATTTTCTAATTTTCTTATGCAAGCGATAAGTAGGCAACCGTATGGATATCTTGATGAAAATTTATAGCAATGTGTATTAGGTTGAGGTTGTGTGTCTTACATAAGAATAATTGCTCCCCCTTCCTTATTTATGGAGTTACATCCCTTTGATTAATTTCTACTGCTATTCTTGGGCAAGTCATTACTAGGTAACCGTGTAGAATATCTTGACGAAACTTTATAGCAATGTGTATTAGGTTGAGACAGTATGTCTAATAAAAGAATAATTGCTTCTCCTTCCTTATTTGTTTTGGTTACATTCCTTTGATTACTTTTTTAAGGCTTTTCTTTTGAGAACCTTAATGTTTGGAATGTCTTGATAAACTTGATAGCAATGTAGACAAGAATGAAACGGTGCAAAAAAAAAAAAAAAAAAAACATTCAGAAACGGGCGTATATTGCCCCGCTTGCGGAGCTCTTGTTGTATAAATATACCTGTATTAAGCAAGTACGTTCCTCAAGCAAGCAGGTTTTGCCCTTTCCTTGCTTAAGACAGGTGTGAAGGCCTTTATAATCAAATGATCTTAGACTATCATTTAAAAGAAGGTGCAAAAGTTATAACGTTTCGCAATTCTTAAACTGTTACATGACATAAATACCATCCAGCCACCTCCTTCAGTCTCCATGTCACAATATACTTCATAACCACGCGATGTTCCCTCTGGACTAACGCGATAAACACCAGAGACCGTAAACCCAATATCTCCCACATCTTCGCAGTCACGTGGATACCAACCACATGTGTCGGCGCAATGCCCATCAACTGTAACATAAAATGTTTTATTTTAAGGTGGTGTTTTTCGATTAAATGCCATACCCCATCGGCGAAAAAAGAGTATTAAATTTGGTGGAAAGAGATAAAGTGTACTAAGATCAAAGATGACTCTGATAAATTGATTTAAGGTTCCGCAAGACACTTCCGTCTTTTTGGACCAGATTTCTGCATAAAATCACATCTAATCACAGCCCAAATTAAGCACAATTTGGAAATAAAAGCACTTCTTGTGCCTAATTATATAATGATACTATATCTCTAAATGTACAGAATGCCAGTGTTAAAGGTACCTTTGAAGGGTTCTCAATTTTCTTTTTTTCTTTCACCTGTTCATAATTTGACGACGTCCATTTTATACAAGGAAGTGCAGAAATTATCATCTTACATGATATTATTCAAGTATTGGACATTTCCAACTTAATCGGAATACGAATACGGTGCTGATTATCATAAATTGCTATAAATCTGTGGGCTTTCTCAGTTTGATATACCGGTGTTAATGTTAAGGTCAATTTACGTAAACCTTATTTTGTGTAATGTACGATCAGAGAGAAATAAGTTATTCAACGACCTGGCAAGGGGAGTGGGATTAAAAAAATCACAGAGCATAATAGGTAAGTGGTTGCATATGAAAATAATTGTATTTTCTTAGGCTGGAGTTTATTTGTGAACTGGCAGGAAAATGGGAATAATCATTTGATGCCGCAGACTGAATATGGGCCTAGTTTAATTACCGACCGAGACGTTTTTTCATCAAGCATCCCACACATAAGCTATATGTAATATTTTTACATTTCCGTTTAGCTGGTATCAAGTTATCATTATGCGAGTTATGATATTGTGAACTTCATGCCATTACGTGTACCTATCTTTTCCGAATGGAAGAAAAAAATCTCTCGTTGAATGAAGACTTGCATGTATTGTGGGGCCGCTGTTGGGTAAGTACCTGTAATCATAATATATTTTTATTCGAGTTTTAGCTTTTCGAACGGAGAAAGTATAGCATTTAGCAACAAACACAACTCATGCCAGTTTTCCGTTCGCATGAGGAGGGAGGGGGCTGGGAGACTCTTTCCCTTGAACTTCCTATTGCAGACTTCGAACCTTGGATCCCTAATTTGAAGGACCCCTACTCCCCTGTCCCCACCATCCTTCCTCTGGAAAAGCTGAGTACGGTTTGAGTAGTCCCACCTGGATATCTGATATCCCTGCTCGAGTTCCGTTGCAACCCTTCTACAGACTGACCGAAGAACATGTAGTTGAAGGGAAATGAAACTTTAATGTGGTGATAATCACTGATTTGGGGTAAAGTAAAAAATGCTGAATATAACCCAAAATTAGCAGTTGTCTTCTGACTCTGCTGAGCTGCTGACTCGGCTTATCACTTGTAATTTATTGTTTGTTGGGATGTCTTTGTCAATCTTTCCCTTTGATGTTGGGGATAGGGTTTGGGATCTGATTCAGTCAGTTCCTGAAGTGTAGTTACTCTTTGAATTTATGTTGTTTCTCACGATTCAGAATCCAAAAATGCAGAATTTGTTGAAGTTAAAAAGGGTTTATATAAGAAAACTTCAAAGGGTAATTTTGTGCGCAAAAATTTGAAAAATAACCATCATTATTAAAAATGTAACAGTGTCTGAGAGATCTTTAATACATTATGGAAAGAGTCCTAGCAATTATTTCTTTCCATTTTTTTCACACATTTTCAGGCTGGGCAGATAAAATGGTCTCCTCTGAGTCCAAATATTTGCCAAAATACACAGTAGAGTCCAATTTCAAGGTTGAGCACTTTCATATTTACATCTGTGTCATGATGGTAAATTTTATAAATATTGGGATAATAAAAATAATTACCATAACTGTCCTAAAATTGGAACAGTTTGGTTTTATAGTGCAGTAATGTGCCCAAAAATGCAAATGGATGGCAAATAGTGTAGACCCTGATCAGACTGCTGTTGTCTGATCTGGGTTTGCACTATTTGCTCAGACCTAACTGTCCCAATATACAGAATTTTTATAGTATACTGTGAGTATGATAAAGGTATAACTGCTCTACTTGTATTTAATTAATGCATGCAGTGTACATGCACCATACATGGTCAGACATTTGAGAAAAAGTGACAGTTTTCATCTAGTCTAACTTACAAATTTGAGAGAGAGTTAAAACAAATAATTTCTAGGACGCTCTTTTCAATGCATTAAAGAAACTTCAGAGCTGAGTATATTTTCAAGAATTAAGTTACTTTTCAAGATTTCTGCGCACAAAAATACCCTTTGGTTTTTCCATTAAAAACACTTTTTTAACAGCATGTCCGTCTATTCTATATTCTAAACTGTGGAGAACAACAAAAGTAAGAAGTCAGCAAATTTTCAGGGAGGTACGTTAATTTTTTATGGTTTTATGCAAATTTTTGTATTTACCACAAATCACCACCTTAACGGTTATATCTTTTAGAGGGGCACCGTGGTCGAGTGGCTAGAAACGCTCGGTTATGGTGCAGAAAGTCACCGGAAGGTCGGTGATCGAACCGGGACTCTGCCATCCGACGACTGTCAACCAAGCAGTTAATGGGTATTTGCTCCGAATGAGATAAGGTTAAGGCGGCGAAAGGAGAGGGATGGTTCTGCCTTTCATGTGCCGTGCCAAAGAGACAGTGGGCCTCCAGCATCAACTGCATCTACGACTACCAGGCTATGATAATCCTTTACCTTTTTTTTTATTGTCCATCTGGCGACATTATATACGACCGCTTCCACATTAGGAACAACATACACAGGACGTTGTTACACTGAAACCTCTACACCGGAGTGTCAAGCTTTATGTGCCGCCAAATTGGCGGAGAGCGATTTCCGGTTAATGGCGTTTTTAAACAAAGTACAACATCTCAACAGTGAAAATCTAAAGTTAGTGTTTTTGAAATTCATATAATGATATAGTAAGTTCTATATTTAAACAATACAAGATTCAACTGACTCATATACAATAATACACAACACAGGTCAGTTCATGTCGCTGGCCCGAGTATGACGTTTGTCTTAAATCTGTCCTTGATTTATATTATGCAAATCGATTACAGACTGATGCTGACACCGCACTAGGCTCAGCGTCATGAACTGAATGAACACAAAAGAACAAAAAGAACGTCAAATATACCCCACCACCGCAAAAAAAAAAAAAAAAAAAAAAAAAAAAAAAATATGAGTTACGGCATTTTATAAATTGCCGGCTATTCAACCACTGGTCATTCCCCGTACACCATCAGGGACTAGTCTCTGTTGAGTATTAAGATTGTGATATCACATAAACGTGTGTTTCACACAAATGATCCGTATAATTCACGGACTCGAATATATTCCGCGGTCAAGCCCGCCTATGCTGGCCTCTATGTTACCACAAATATCGTCCTCTTTTCATCGACTCCAAATCGCCATCGTGATATAGCCCGCCTCTGCTGGGCTTCTAATATCGGACATGTTATGAAAGATCAAGCACCCGGATGAGGATGAACCTAGAGCAATGTACCTCCAGATGAGGAGTAGCTCAAAGTCTCAACATTTGACTGTCGGACATATGAAGCCTAAAATTAACGAACTTACACTTAATACATTACAATAACAATACATAAAATCTGGGCTTGTCTTGGAAGAAACATACATCGACTTCAGTAAATATCGAGCATAAATCGCACACGCCAGCCGTGTCACAAGGCACAACTCGCGCACGCGATGAAAAGCTCGAATCGTGCTTATAAAATCTACCAATGAGGAAACGCAGACCCGACTACGCATATGCGTCGAAGGATCTGACGTCAAAACATTGTCGAGAATTATACAGACGTCAAGAGGTATCACAATGACATACCTCACATAAAACCCACATAAAACATGGAAGATCAAAACAAATACTTTTTACATTTAATACAATTACCAAACCTAACTTGCACGCCTATTAAGTAAACTTCTCCAAATGAAGCGTACTACCGTATGCCATATAAAAGATATTATTAATAGCTTGTCAATTATCACTCAAACATTTTGTAGTCATTTCGTTAAATATAACGTCACGACGCCAATGACGTCGTATAGTGAAAGCAATTCAACCTATGACGACCAAATGTTACCTTAAAGTACATTCAATAGACCCAAACGCGGTGCTTGTGAATGACGTCGATTGACGTCGAGTCTGTAAATTTGTTTCATTACAAATCAATCCAGTTCTATGAGCCAAATACACAAGAAACTAATCGAACTCCTGTAAAATGTACAAACGCCGTAATTACGTGAATTCAATTAATTACAATTTTAAAGAATTCAAAACTATTTAGCCAAACATATTCTAAATAAATAAATATTACACATACCTTTTTGAATTGATTTCAAAAGCTAGGCACCCAATTATCGCGTCATTAACATAAGTAGACACTCTTAAAGACGCTTTGAAATCGAAAGATTTATACAAATCATAGGATTTAAAACGTCTCATAAATAGCATGAAATATTTACTCTTGAAAATAATTTGTTTGTGCTCAAGTAGAGTAACTGCCTATAATTAGTATACCGATTCTTTGTATATTTCTTGAAACAGGTTAAAAAATGAGAACTTTCTCAAATAATGCCCTACGCACAAAAACTATTTTGAACAACTCAGGAACAAAAACTGAGTCTAAATGAATGTTAGAATCCGCGTGAAAACAGACATTTCTATGTCAAAATGATTCCGCCACTTGTAGCTTAAACCAAAAATTAGCTTATGGGAACTGTATTTAAAGAAAAACTCAATCTAAAAAGACGTAAACAAGCCGATCTCATGAATCGTTCGTGCGGAAAACAAGCCGCATTTTCCGTAAGTGTTTTATTACCACATTTACCTTAAATACTGTTTTATTACTGACTGACGTTAAAACACGTCAGACAGACATAAGATTAAAAAGAATTTAGACTTGAAACACCTGCGATCAATTCCTTTCGTAACAGACGTAGTATATACGGGAACAAATTTTAGAATTACAACCCCATGCAGGCACATGACCTCGTAATGACATCATTCTGACGCTGATGCGACGTAACGATATTGCATCGACGTCGATGCAACGTCATTTTGACTCTATGTTCCCGCTGGGCTCTTATATTTTAGATTTGGCCCACAGGCTCATTTAGTTGAAATGATGTCATACTGACGTCGATGGGACTTCATCACGTCGCAGTGACGTAAGTACGATGTCATTTCGACGTCATGTGCTCACTGGGAGGCATGTTCAATAAAAGGAGGCTTTCAGTTGTTTTATGCAAATGTACCAAACTGTACATATAGTACGGCAGATAGGCAGCCTATGAGAAGGTGCTACTGGTAAGGTTCTGCAAACATCTTGAGTTATATATCAGATTAATTGTAAGAATCTCTAGTTTACAAAACCGGCTGATGACACCTTTGATTCTGAGTACTAAGCGAGTTATCTCCCCTTGAATTACCTCATCCAATTAATTCAGTAAAATGATACTTAAATGGAAAAGAGTAAAAAAATCATTTATGAGATGGTACTTTGTACGATTTTTTATTTGTATTCAGTTTGTAGCATATTTTCCGTATATGCGGTACTTATTATTTACTTTAGTTTTCATTTTGTGGAGTTGTGATATCGCGTTTACGTTGAAATTTGTTTTGAAAATATTTTTTTAAATTTCAGATTTACAATCTTTAATGTTGACTCCATCAGTCAAGATTTTGAAACAATATTTGCAATAAAATAGCAAGTCTAGAACCTTTGCTTTATGTAAAGATTATCAGAACTCAGGATTTCAGAACAGAGACAAAGAAACTCTGAGAAACATGAGTAAATACCCCACCTATCTAAATATGCATTGCAAAATTGGAAATCCTTCAGGCTCTTGCGGTTCAAAAAAGTAAGGTTAGGTCATATTGTAGCATAATATATGTGACATTATAGGGATGCACATTTATGCTAGTGCAAATGAAATTACTTCTGGCAGTCCTTCACGCTTCAGTGAGCAAGGATTAATTTACTTGAAACAGTATTATACAGACAGTACTTCTACAAACCTACTTACACAGAGGACATGTTCACAATATCGTATCACATACCATTTTTTCGCAACACTTCTAACTAGCAATGGAAATGAGAAATATATCTCCAGATGTTGTAAATGAGAGATTGTTTACCTTATGACTTATTTATTTGTTATTTACATTTCAAGTGACCATACTCTATGCAACACTTTGTTACTTTGTTATTTTTCTTTGCAAGCGTATGCATATTCATTGTTGTTTTGATGAACTACTGGCGTAGTTTTGACATCTTCAAGATTCAAGACATTGCAAAAGAACAGTTTATCTTAAAACAGAATAAAAAGAAAAATTACCCACTCACTAAAATGCATTAGAACCTGTATCCTAGTTATAACAGCCGCTAAATAAATGTAGGCCAGGCCAGTAGGATGTTGCCCGGCCACCCGACGAAGTTGTGTAGACCTCATTTTTCTAAGGGTCCTAAATATGCAAAATATTTGCCTCTTTCTTACTGCCCACTTGATTCGGCGATTGAGGGACCAGACTGTTAAATACGTTACCAATAGAAAGTTTACAAAAATATTATGTTTTTAAATAAAAATGAAAGTCAGTAATCTATCTATAAATCGATATAAATTATTTATTTTTATATTAAGTGATGTAAAAACATTTTTAAACTTTGAACTTTTATTATTATGCTTAATTTTTCTACAGCTTACAAGGCTCTAATCTATGTTACCGTTAGGTACGAATTTCAGACAAATAAACTGTTTAAGACAAAATTAAAATTAATAAATAACATTAGTAATAGTATATTACTATTTAGGTCTAGAGACAAGCTTTATAAACATGCACCGGTATTTTTCTGTCGCACCGGTATTTGTCAAACTCAGGACATCTTTCTAAGAGGGCTAGGAATTAAAATTATATATACTTTTGTAGTACTTGTTTAGTGCCTTTCAAAAAAGTTACTTTTTGTTTTCTAATCATAAGATAAACCCCCAAAAATCAAATCTGAAAAGTGCTTGCCCATGGGAAAAATTGAATTTCCCGCGGGAAAATCAAGTTTCCCATGGGAAAATTACGCGGCCGCGGCCAATCCGCATGGCCATGGCCCAAAATTTTGCCCATGGGAAAATAAAAGTAACAATTTTAATAACTGTATTTTCACTAACCTAACTCATTAATACTCATTGCCCATGAAGGCCATACACAATTCTACTGTAAATAAACAACAGAAATTATTTGAACATTTTTCCCATGGGCAACCATTTTTCGGCCATGGCCACTTTTTTGGCCATGGCCCGTGGAAAAAAATCCCATGGCCCAACTATTTTTCCCATGGCCATAAAAACTTTCAAAAATAGTGGCCATGGCCCAAATAATTGCCTTCTAATATTAATTAAGCTGTCAATTAAAAAAATAGAGAAAAAAACATACGGAAGTAAACAGAACACATTTTAGTACTTCTTTGTAATCAATCTATTATGAAAATAAACATCAAATCTGAATAAGGTATTGACATGTGCTTGTTATTTTCCAAGTTTATAATATCCGAAGTTGGTCATTTTAATTGTCATGGAATAAATAAAGTTGCTCATTTTAATTATTAGCCAGCTTAAATGACCTAAACCTGTTTTCACAACATTTTTATGTGAAACTCGAAGTTGGCTAATGACGGCCATTTTCAATGATGAAACTGTAGTAAGGATCTTGCAGCCATATCTTGCAATAAAATCTTTAATGAATTCATACCATTGATAATGCAATAGGGCCTTTTAAGTGTGTATCTAACATCTTTACAAAGTTTCAAATTGATTGCTACACCAAAGCAAGTGAGCAGGAGCTCGCGTATACCCCCGGTCAGCGCCACCGCCTACAGGAAATAAACTTTACACGCCCATGTAGTACATATCACTAGGTTCCATCAAGACAATACAAAATTAAAATTCACTTTTAACACAAATGGAATATAAATTTCAAAGTTTATGACCTTGACCTACAGTCAGCGGCAGCAGCCAGATAATGTCAACAAAACTATTTCAACCTTGCAGTAAACCTAGTCACACATCAACAGGTTCTATTCAAATATATTGAAAATATAAGCAAACAGATACAACTTAATACAAAACTTTAACACTAATGTTATATAAATCTCCAAGTCTGTGACCTTGCCTTTAGGTTTGAAGCAGCATCCAGATGATGCAAATTAATATGTACCCTTTCTGTAGTAACACAAAGCACATCTGAACAAATTCCAATAGAAGCTTTCAAAACTAGAGCAAATGAGCAGGGGCTCACTTTTACCCCCGGCCAGTGCCACCGCCTAATAGCATTAAACTTTAAACACAAAAATCTAACACATATAAGATACAAATTTTAAAGTCTGTGACCTTGTCCTTTGGTCAGTAGCAGCATACAGAAGATGTCAACTAATCTGCTGCAAGTTGACAGTAAACCCAATAATATATCAAAAGGTTCCACTGAAGGATATCTGAAATAAAGCAGTACATTGATGCAACTGTTAAAGTATGTGACCTTGACCTTATGTCAACAGCAGCATCCAGATGATGAAGATTGTTGCAACCTAGAGGTGAACAAAGTCACACATCAAAAGGTCCTATAGAAAAGATGGGAAAAATAAGCTAATAAATTAAACTTAACTCAAAACTTCATCATGGAAAAGCAAGTCTTTGACCTTCACCTTGAGTCAAGGCATGTGTGGGGATGACATAGTTAATTTTTAGACCAATACCTATAATCATACCAAAAATAACAAAACCAAACAAAAGATTTGGATGATATGAGATCTAAAAACCTTTAACACAAAACATATATGAAAATGTCTAAGTCTGTGATCTTGACCTCTAGGTCACAGTCATGTGTAATGTGGTACAAAATAAAACTTTTGACATATAAACCAAACTGAATGAAGAAGTTGAATGATATAATATCTTAAAATATTTAACACAAAACTTCAGCATGAAAAGTCAAAGTCCGTGACCTTGACCTCTAGGTCACAGGCATTGGTTGGGATGGTACATAATAAAACTTTGGACCAACATCTATCATCATGCCAAACATTAGCCCACATCAACAAAGGGTATGATTTATATAGAGATCTTAAAAACTTTAACGCAAAAATTAAAGTTTGTGACCTTGACCTTTAGGTCATGGGCATGGGTGGGGGTGGTACATAATAAAGCTTTAGACCATTATCTATCACCATGCCATTTATAAACCCAATCCATTAAAGGGTTTGAATTATATAGAGATCTTAAAAACTTTAATGCAAAACTTAACATGAATAATCAAAGTCTATGACCTTGACCTTTAGGTCACGGGCATGGGTGGTGTGCTACATAATAAAACTTTGGACCATTATCTATCAACATGCCATTTATAAACCCAATCCATCAAAGGGATTGAATTATATAGAGATCTTAAAAACTTTAATGCAAAACTTAACATGAATAATCAAAGTCTATGACCTTGATCTTTAGGTCACGGGCATGGGTGGTGTGCTACATAATAAAACTTTGGACCATTATCTATCACCATGCCAAATATAAACCCAATCCATCAATGGGTTTGAATTATATAGAGATCTTAAAAACTTTAACACAAAGCTTTAACATGAATAATCAAAGTCTGTGACCTTGACCTTTAGGTCATGGGCATGGGTGGGGGTGGTACATAATAAAACTTTGGACCATTATCTATCACTATGCCAAATATAAACCCAATCCATCAAAGGGTTTGAATTATATAGGGATCTTAAAAACTTTAACGCAAAACTTTATCATGAATAATCAAAGTCTGTGACCTTGACCTTTAGGTCATAGGCATGGGTGGGACATAATAAAACTTTGGACCATTATCTATCACCATGCCAAATATAAACCCAACCCATCACGGGTTTGGAAAATATAAGATCTCAAAAACTTTAACGCAAAACTTTAACACAACTGTTAACTTACGGACGGACGGACGGAAGGACAGATGGACGGACAGACAAATGGACGAACAGACATCAGACGAAAGCTATATACCCCTCATCATACGCCGGGGGTATAAAAACAGAGCAAAAGAAAAAACTTAACGCAAAACCTTAAGGCAACTACTATTCACATTTCTAAGTCTATGACCTTGACCTTTGGCCAGCAGCAGCATCAAGGTGATGCACACTGATCAATATCCATCCTGTGGTAAAACTTAGCACTTATGAACAATCTCTGGATAACAGTTCTAAGCAAAAGAAAATAACTTAACACAAACCTTTAACGCAAATGTTAACTTGCGTACGGACGGATGAACAGACAGACAAACAGATGGAAAGACAAAAACTATATACCCCTCGACATACTTCGTATGCCGGGGGTATAAAAACTGGAGAAGGGGCTGACTATACAAAGTTGCCATATTGTGTTATCGGTAACCCTAAAAATTTCTAAGACTGAAAATTTCAAAAAAAAAATTTTCTCCTGTTCAAAACGCATTTGTGTGGGTCTTCTGTTTGTTTGAAACATCAAAGCAAATTTTCAACACACTGTCAGGAAGAGTTGGATTTAAGGTAGCTCAAATTTGGCCGTGTTGCACATATCTAAAATAGTATCCAACTTTTGGATGTCCAGGAGTCAAAGCATGGACAGTGACAGGAAATTTTGATACCTCAGCTACATGGCGAATGGATGCAACTCCATGTTGATCAGCCATTTTTACGAAGGGAAACAATTTATGTGCTTCCTATATGCTTCCCTGAACTATAAAGACCTCCCAAAATGTGGTCTACTCTATAAGGAAAGATATTGCTTCAAGGGGAGCAAATTCATTTCTTAAAGAGTTGATCCCCATTTACAATGGAAAAAAAAATGAAAATTGTTTTTCTTCACATTCAGTGTTCAGTCAAAAGGTCTAAACTTTGGATGTCCAGGAATTTACTTGCAGAAAATAGAAATTTGCCACCTCAAACAAGACTTTTAAAGTTCATGGTGTCAGCTAGATCTCCATGTTTATGGCCAATTTTCACAAGGAACAATTCTTTTAAGTATTTGTTTGCTTCCCTGAACTACGTAAACTGTCCATTATGGAGTCTGTTGTGGAAGCTAAGAGTTTGCTGCAAGGGGAGCAAATTCTTTTCTTAAAGAGTAAATATCATTGAAAATGGAAGACAAAATGAAAATCATGGCAGAGTTGCTTCCCCTGAAAGTGTATACCCTCCTCTTGAGTCTCAGTCAAAAAGTCAGCTGAACTTTGGATGTCCAGGAAAGTATCAATGTTGTGCTACATTTCAGCCCTTTTTACAAATGGGAACAATTTTTGTCTCATTCCTGTTTGCTTCCCTGGACTTTAAAGCCCTTCCAAAATAGGATTTCTTTCGGAGGAAAGACATCGCTCCTAGGGGAGCAAATTCTTTTCTTAAGGAGTTGATGCCTATTAAGAATAGAGGAAAAATTGAAAATGGCAGAGTTGCTTCCCCTGACAGTGTTTTTCTTCACCTTGAGTCTACAGTACAACAGTCTAGCTGAATCTCCTGATGTCAGGGAGTTGACATATGGACAACCACTGGAAATCTGCCACCTCTAATTAAAATGTTTCATGGTGAAAAGATTCATCTCCATCTTTATCAGCCAATTTTACAAAGAAGATCAATTTATGTGATTTCTTGTTTACTTCCCTGAACTATTAAGACCTTCCAAACTGGGGTCTACTTTTGAAGAGAAAACTTTGCTCCTAGGGAAGAAAAGTCTTTTCGTGAAGAGTACATCCCATGGGAGTCTTTAGTCCAATGTCTACCTGTATTTTAAATGTCCAGGTGTTGACCTATGGACACTCAGTGGAAATTTGCCACCTCAGGTACAAAGTTTCATGATGAATGGATGCCCTTCCATATTTATCAGCCATTTTTACCAAAGGAAACAATTATTATGACCTCCTGTTTCTTTCCAGGATTACAAAGCCCTTCCAAAATGAGGGCTCTTGAAGTGAAGATTTTGCTCAAAGGGAAGTAAACTCTTTCATACGGGTAGATACGCTATGAAAATAAGGGAAAAAATGAAAATGGCAGAGTTGGTTCCCCTGAAAGTGTTTCTCTTCATCCCCAGTCTTCAGTCCAAAAGTCCAGCTGTATTTTGGCTACAAGAGACTGGACCTATGAACATCTACTGGAAATCTGCCCCCTCAAAGAAGTTTTGATGTTACATCACAGTTTCAAAGTGATCCACTGCATCTCCATGTTTATCAGCCATTGTTGTTAGAAGGGACCAATTTTTGTGAGTTCCTATTTCCTTTTTGAAAAACCTTCCAAATTGGAATCTACTCTTGAAAGAGAGATTTTGCTCCAAGGGGAGCAAATTCCTTTCTTACAGAGTTGATTCCATTGAAAATGGAGGAAAAATTGAAATTGGCAGAGTTTCTTGCCCTCTAAGTGTTTCTCTTCACCTAGTCTTCTGTCCAAAAGTGTAGCTGAGATTGGAATGTCTGAGGATTGACATCGAAATAAGAAATTTTCATGTAATTACTGAGGTTGTGCCCAAGTCCAACCGTGATAAAATATTATGTAATAGATAACTTGACTTTCCATTTACAGAGTTTTATGTATGGGGTATCAGAAACAATCATGTGGTGTCTGGCTGATTCCATATGGGGTGTTGAATAGAGTACAGCAACCACCTCTTGTTCCTTGATATAACCAAGGTCTCTGCTGATATATAAGCTCTCCAAACTAACAAACATGACTCTTGTTATCCACATTCTAGCTGAGATGTTCAAGTTAAAACCTTCTTGCAAAACAAGGTTTATTCAATTTAAAAAAAAAAAAACAGTTGATTTTTCAGGGTTTGTTAACAATGTTCAGAATAAGCAAATGTAAGCTGTTATGTGAAAATAATGAAACAGGAGGGCCATGAGGCCCTGAATCTCTCGACTGAGTAAAAAGGTCAAAGGTTAAACTAGAATCATCATTTGGACCAGCCAAATCGTTTGAAACTGTCAAAATATGAGTTAAAGGTTGGAGAATGACCATGACCTCTACTGCTTAAAATGTTCATGTACTCATATATTTGACTGTCTTTACTAACTTTTCCTCTAAAATTTTCTACAAGTTCCATAAACTCATATATTCAAGCATTTTTACACATAACAGCACCAGAAAGCAAATTTAACCTTGCTGTAAAAAATGTCAAAAGTCAACCCAAGGTTATCATTTGAACAATCCTGGACCAAAAGCTTCAAAACTTTCTAAAAAATCTTATGTTCTAGAGTTTTCCCATATTTGACCTTGCGGTAAAAAGGTCAAGGTTATCATTTGAACGATCTTAATAGTACTTGAGTACCTGATGCTACATAACAAGTTTCAAGACCATCTGTCAATTGGTTCTGGACAAGAAGACTTTTATAAGTTTATACCATAAATGGGCACGGCGGTCATGTTGGTCATGTAACCTGGACCCCTTTATCAATTGTTTTGTTCCCTCAGCCCCTGAATGCTCTGTATGAACTTTGGTTACAATAGGCCCAGTGCCTTTAGAGTTGTCTGAAATAGTCAAAATATGATAATCCTGGGCCAAAAGGGTCAAAGAACGACCTTTTGCACTAAAATATGACAATCCTGGGCCAAAAGGGTCAAAGAACGACCTTGACCTCTTGCACTAACATATTTTCATGTACTCATATACAAATTTTCTGGCCAATATCTTCAAAACTTTCCATCAAATCTTATATTCCTGCATTTTCCCATATTTGACCTAACTGTAAAAAAGGTCAAGGTCAACCCCAGGCCAAAATTTGAACAGTCTTGGTAATACATGAGTACCGGATACTACATACCAAGTTTCAAGGCCATCTGTCAATTGGTTCCGGAAAAATAGATATTTGAAGGTTTTTACCATACATGGGCATGGCAGCCATGTTGAGAATGGAGCAAAAATTGAAAATGGATGTGTTGCTTCCACTAAATGAGTTTCTCTTCACCATGAGTCATCAGTCTTAGAGTCTTTCTGAACTTCGGATGTCAGTTTTACAAAGGGGAATAATTTCTGTCTTCCTGCTTTCCCCCTGGACTATAAAGTCAAGCTGAATTTATTAAGAAATTTTTATTAAGTTTCATGGTAAATGGATGCACCACCATGTTTTCTGCCATCTTACACACAGGAACTTTTTGTACCTTCCTGCTTGCTTCCTTGGACTATGAAGCCCTTATTAAATGGGGTCTACTCTTGAAGGAAAGATTTTGCTCCAAGGGGAGCAAACTCTTTTCTTTAAAACTTGATTGCTGCTGAGAATTGAAGAATAAATTGTTTGCCCTGAATGTGTATCCATTCACCTTGAGTTTACAATTCAAAAGTCAAGCTGACTTTAAAATGTCTAGTATGTGATGAGATAAGGTGTGTGGACATGCTCCAAATTGCACACCTGAAACAGGGTGTGTGTTGATGAACTTAAAAACTCATGGTGGATGGATCACTGGCTTGTTTTTTCAGCTTTTTCCCAAAGTGCCATTTTTTGTGCCTTTCTGATTGCTTCCCTGTACTATAAAGCCCTTCAAAACTGAGGTCTACTCTTGAAGGAAAGATTTTGCACCAAAGGGAGCAAATTCTATTCTTTAATAGTTGATCCCCATTGAGAATGGAGCTAAAATTGAAAATGGAAAAGTTGCTTCCCTGAAATTGTATCTTTTCACCTTGACTCTTCAGTCCAACAGTCGAGCTGACTTTTGGATACTTGTCCAGGAGTTAAAGTATGGATACCCACTCATATCTTGTCACCTTAAATAAAATGTTTTGACAAACTTGTTATGTTCCACAGTGAATGGATGCACTTACATGCATTCATACAAAATGCCATTTTGATGGTGAATAGATGCATCTCGATGTTTTTCAGCCTTTTTACAAAGATGGTACCTTTTGCGACTCCTTCCTTGCTTTCCTGAACTAAGAACCGTTAACCCCAAAACAACCAACTAACCAACCTTTATTGCTTTCCTGGACTATGAAGCCATTTTCTTGGGGAACGGATGCACCTTATTGTTTTTCAGCCTTTTACAAAGGAGGTGTCTTTTGGGACTCCTTTAATCATTGCTTAAAATTAACTATGAAGCCCGCACAATATACCATTTTCATGTGAGTGCATGGACCTCGTTTTTTCAGCCTTTTCAAAAAGGGGGTACCTTTTGTGGCTCCTTTATTACTTTCCTGGACTATGAAGGCCAGACAAAATGCAATTTTCATGGTAAATGGATGCACAACCATATTTTCTAGCCAATTTACAAAGCGGAAAATTTCTGTGACTCCCTGTTTTCTTTCCTATACTAGGAAGCCCTGTCAAAATGGGATCCACCATTAGAGGCAAAATTTTGCTCAAAAAGGAGCAAATTCTGTTCTATAAATGTTGATTCCCATTGAGACTGGATAAAATAGTGAAAATGCCAGAGATGCTTCCCCCAAAAAGTCTATCTCTTTACCCTGAGAGTTCAATTAAAAAAAAATAGCTGACTTGTGGATGCCTGTGACAGCTTTTAGAATTTTGCCACCTTGGAACAAGAAGTTTACGCAAGGTCTCTAAGTTTCATTCTTCCTGTTTGCTTCCCTGGAATGAAAACCCTTTCAAAATGGGGTTTAATCTTGAACGAAAGAGTTTGCTCAAAATGTAACAATTTCTTTTCTTAAAGAGTTGAGAATATTGTGATTAGAGGAACAATTGAAAATTGAGTAGTTGTTTCCTGTGAAAGTATATCTCTTCGCCTTGAGTCTTTAGTCTTAAAGTCAGCTGAGCAGTTGAACTATGGACATCCTCTGGAAATCAGAATTTTTCATGTTTCATAAGGAATGGATGCACCTTCTTGTTTTCCAGCTGTTTTTACAAAGTGAAGCATTTTTTATTCAATAAATTCCAAATCTGAATGTTTTCCTTCCCTGTGGTGTTTATGTCTCCAAAGGACTTCTTTCCCAGAGAATATTTTCACCCACACTGAACAAAAAAGACAGATGGGCTGCAAAAGAAAAAAAAATGGTAAGTATAAATATATATATTCCACAAAAGGTGGTGTCTCACCTGCCAGTGCAATGTCACAGAACACTGCTAAACCATAAAACTTGAAAGTTTATACCACTGCAGAAGATGCCAGGAAAGTAATTCCTATAATTATGTCTTGTTTCTGCTAGTCAAGGGCTAGACAAAAAGCTATGGTGGTGTCATTTTTATCACATATAAGCAACTGACATGCAAAACAGTAGGAAGCTCTGGTAGCTTAGTGGGATAAACACTAGCTTGCTGATCTAGCGGTTCCAGGTTCGATTCTCACTAAAGGTGAAAACCTTTCACTTTAAACAGGACTCCATTGCACACAGATTTTAATTATCACCCTCCCATCACCCTGGTATGACTGGATTGCTGTTGAAAAGATGTAAAACTGCAAGCCATCTATCCAATACATTGCAAAGCAGTACCATCTGAATACTATCTATTTTTTTATGAACAAATTTTGTGGAATGCTATGTCACACCTCTACTGCACTTCCACATTATCAGAGATCATGGTGATTAGTAAGTGTATGCAAGTCTTGCTGAATTTACCTTATTTATTCCATCATAAAAACTGGGTTTTCCTCCGTTTCGAATGACCCTCATTATCTTTATCAGTCTTATAAAGTTCTGTTATAAGATGGGAGATGGGGTTTTTTCCATCCAAAGCAATTCCAAATAGGTATCTAGATGTATCTGTATGTATGTGTAGATAAGATGGATCTAGATTTTTAGACTGTTTTGGAAGGGAAAAGCTTCCATCTTCATATCATGGTAACTTGGTAAGTATAAAATTGTGAAAACTGAAGATAACTGTTACGTCTAAGATTTGTGTTACCCTTTCTGGGCTGGTCATATCTTTGTAGCCTTATGTTAAAGACTTTCCATTATACAGTCAAACCTAGCTGCTTAGTGGTCACCTCCATGAAGGGATCACCTGTCTTCAGCAACCACTTTTTCTGGGTCCCTTAAACCAAACTACAGTGCAAATGAACCTGTATTATTGGATCACCTGTCTAAAGCAGCCAGTTTTTGTCCTTCCCTTGGGTGAACCCATAAGACAGGTGTGACTGTATATGGTTCATGTTGTCTCTGTAGCATTGCCTTTGATGTGAAATATCTACGGCCCCTGGGTCATGCCTCTGGGTGGGGCCAGGGGTCAAATATTAGACTTAGATTACAGCAAAGTTTTGCATTAAATCTTTTAGACTGTTCATATATCTTTGCAACCAATAGCAGAGACTTTCTCCCTTATGTCATTACCTTTGATATGGTTGAAAACCATCAGGGTCAGGCTTCTGGGTGGGACCAGTGGTCAATAATCATGACTTATCATGACCAGTCATGACACAGCGTCGGACCTTCATACACATTGCTATGAAGTTTCATCGAGATATCCCAAAGGGTTTATCTAGTTATGGCGTGCACATGACCTGCAGGAAAAAAAATAATAATCAAGGGGCATAACTTGGAAACTAAGAAAGGGGGAGCAACCATTATTGTATGCGACACTTTGCCCAAACCTAATATATATTCAGGACTACAAAATTTTCATGAAGATATTCCAACGTTTACTGAATTATGGCGCATACAAGAATGTTTACGGACAGACGAACAGGGCCATGCCATAATACCTCCATTTTTTCCAAACGGGCATATAGAAATGTGTCACAGTTCCAAAACTACCTGGTCATCTTGACTAAACAAATTTGTTTAGCCATGATGACCAGGTAGTTTGGGAGCAAGCGGACTCCTTTTCGTTTGGTAACTGCCCCTGTATACACAGTTAACCAGGGATGAATGTGGTAGCTAATGCACAAACGAAGTTTGCATCAGAAGCTAGACTCAGTCAGTTGTTCCCTTTGGCATAAACTTTAAAAGGGCCACTTGAATGCCAACATCTGGACACTTTGGGGATATTGAGGATAGGGTCCCCGAGTACCAGACAGAGAGATACCAACTCAGTCTCTAACTTAATATGCCTAATGGTGACAAAGGGTGGTTCCTGGTATGAATTTTCACACCACCTTTACCCAGTACTGAAGTTTGCATCAGAAGCTAGACTGAGTCAGTTGTTCCCTTTGGCATGCAAGGCCAACTTGAATGCCACTATCTGGACACTTTGCGGACATTGAGGGTTGGGTCCTCGTGTACCAGACGGATCTTAAACTTTGGTGCAGTATTTGAACCTGACACAAAGTGTCTTCTCAGTTGACACTTATTTTTACATTTGACCTGTATTTTAGGTGCTCCTGGTCGACTTTGTAAAATTTCATGTCCAAAATTACATCAACCCTATCATGTATAGTGTTTAAGTCACTTTATATAATTTAACTACTTTGCATAGTCAAACCCCAAGGTGTAAAAGTTCTTCAAATGGCCTACAGGAATGTTGGTTTTATTTCTACCCTTGACCTGCTTTCCTTTTCTGCTTCGTAAATTTATTTTTCATCCAAAATTAGGCTGATCTTTAAGTGATGATTTACATGATTTAAGTCAGGTTCTCTCCAGCTCTGATGCCTTCAATCATCAAACCACTTGAAACCAGCATAAAGTTTTTTGGGTTTTTTTAAATGCTCTCTAGGAAGGTTGCACTTTTTCTACCTTAATAAAAGTAACCTTATACCCATTTTTCACCCTCTGATGACTTTGTAAAATTTCGTTCCCTTCATTCTCTTAGGTAAAATCATTATGAGAGTACCTGTTCTTCCGCTATCAGTCTGAAACTTATGTTCAGGGATTATAAATTACTAAACATAAACTTCAAATCTGTATATTGGGATGGATAGGTCTACAGTGCAGACCCAGATCAGACTGCCCCTCTAAGACTGCCCCTAAAGGAGCAGTCTGATCAGGCTCTACACTGACTGCCTTCTATCAGTATCCTCTTGACTCAATATTGCATTGCATAAAAAAACTGTTCCATTTACAGGACAATTAATATGGTAATTATTTTAGGTCCATCTTTTAGAGTTTCTCCGGAAAAGTGTAGTCCCAAGAATGGTTTCAAAGCAAATAGTTACTCACCAACAGGAATAGGTTCTGAAGTGTCTTCAACGGAATTTGTCAAAACTTCAAAAATGACTTGCTTTTTCTGAAGGAGAAAAGAATGCCAAAGTTATTACTGATAAATATGTACACCTATTTTTATTGCTTAAAAAGACAGAAATATTTGTCAAATTATAAAACAATAGGACCATGAGATTGTGTAATGCTCCCCTGAGTATCCGGCTGATAAAAGACTACCAAAATACATTTCTGTGAAACTTTTCAAAGACTTGTCATTATGATCAGCAGGCTGTAACAGCCAATATTCCTAAGTTCTGAAAAGTAAAATGGGGACATTAAACTGACATAGAAACAAAGTCTTGGAGCAACTTACCCTACTGAAAATCTAGTCCTAGTAGCTTCATAGGTGAACAAGAGCTGTCGCCTGACAGCACAGCTCGCCTGAATTGGTGCTTGCCCATCAAACAGCCGCTATGGTGGTGTGGACTGCTATGCATAAAACTTCAGGCAAGCATGCCCATAATGAAAACACATTTATAAACAAAAGCTATCTCAGAAATAAGTCTTAAAATAAAATCAAAATACATAAAATGAAATGAAATTTCAAAGTGCATGAGCTTGAGGTAAAAAAAATGAGGGGTAGTGGTAGTGGGTGGGGGTGGGTGGTGGTGGTGGGGGGTGGGGGGGGGCTAGGATGTAACAAAACCCTGAACCAATATCTAACATCAGTCCAAGTATTAGTATCAACTGAGTCCATCATCGTGGCACTGTGAAATTATGTCTTTACATATAAAACTTCAACCAAAATCTTTAAGACAAAATTCTAAGTGGATGACCTTGACTTCAAGGTCATCCAGTGGGGTATGTATAAGGTGTTTTGTAAAAACTCAAAAAAGTGTCTAACATCAGTTCAAGTATAAACTAAATCTCTGCAAAGAATTATGAATCAGTATGCAATTACAAAACTTTAATAAAGACCAAAATTTCCTAAGTCCCTGACCTTGACACCAAGGTCACTGAGTGGGGTTGGGGTAGTACTCTGTAGATCTAACTACAGTGCAAAGATAAAAAGAATTCATCTATGGGTTCAGGAGATATGTGTCTTTAAAAAACTTTAACCAAAACATCCAATCAATAAAAAGACAATTTTCTAAGTCCATGACCTTGACATCAAGGTCACTGAGGGGGGGGTGGGGGTAGTACCTTCAAAAACTTTAGACCAATATCTAACTTCAGTGAAAGTATCAAAGGAATCCATCCATGGGTTAAGGAGATATTGGGCTTTATAAAACTTTAACCAAAACATCCAGTCCAAAAAAACTCCGAATTTTCTAAGTCCATGACCTTGACATCAAGGTCACTGAGTGGGGTGGGGATGGTACCTTGTTAAACCTTAGACCACTATCTAACTACAGTGCAAGTATCAAAAGAATCCATCCATGGGTTAAGGAGATATAGGTCTTTAAAAAACTTTAACCAAAACATCCAATCCGAACGCCGATGCAGACGCGGACGATGAGGACGCGGACGCCGACACCGTGGTGACAACAATAGCTCTTCCTGAACTTTCGTTCAGGCGAGCTAAAAAAGGTTCAAAATGTCTTGAAAATACACAATTTCTGTGTTCAAATCACTCAAAAAAATTTAACAGTCATAATCTGGCGTTAAAAAGTTTTTTTGTAAAATTCATTATATATGTTATATGGAAAAAAACCAGAGGGCCAATGGCCCTATATCGCTCACCTGAGCACTGAGGTTACAGCAACAAAACACCATGTACAACAGCAATAAAAAAAACCATTTATGTGGAGGATAATATCACAAATATTTATGAAAAAAAGCTTTATCCCCCCGTAATGGCTTCTCAGAAGAAGATCTTTGGCTGCAATGGCAACCAATCAAAATCAGGTATTTGGGAAATATTCATATGGCTGGTAGAGGACTACTCCAGGAACATTTCTGTAAAGCTTTTGTCAAAATATCTGCAGTAACACAGAAATAAATAGCAAATGTCCACTTTCCGCATTATAAGTCTATGGAAACTTTAAGTTGCCATAGCAACGAATTCACATGGGCAATGATAATATAAAACATACTTTAGGTAGAGGCTAATGTTATCAATATGTATGCTAAGTATCAGCTTCATCCCCCTCATGGCTTCATTTTTCCCATAATAAGTCAATGGAAACTATAAGATGCCATAGCAACCAAAGTTCTTATGGGATTGGAAGAAAAAGAATAAAATTTATGTAGAGGCTACTGTCATCAACACATCTGCACAATATCAGCTTCATCCCCCATATGGCTTCTGAGCAGAAGATATTTTTTTTTTTTCGAAAATTTACCCTATATTTTACCATGGCAACCAATCAAATTCAGCGATTTGGAGAAAATTCATATAAATCGTAGAGGACTACTCAAGAAACATTTCTGTAGAAAAAAATCTAAATAACTGCAGTTAGACAGCAAAAATTGCCATTTTCCATTTTCCCCATTATAAGTTAATGGAAACTCTTAGTTGCCATAGCAACCAAACTGCTGGAGCAGTTGCCATGAAAAACAGTAATTCTATAGAGGCTAGTACTGAGATTCTTTCTGTAAAGTTTGAGCTATATTGGCCACACAGTTTCTGCGGAGATGATTTTTTAATATTTTTCTATTTTCAACCATTCGGTTGCAATGGCAACCAGCCAAATTGTGCAATTTGCATAAATCTAATAAGACTGGTTGAGGACTACTGAAGGAACATTTCTATAAAAGTTTTGTCAAAACATCTTCAATGACATAGTAATAAATGCAAATATTCTATTTTGCCATTATAAGTCAATGGCAACTGTAAGTTGCCATAGCAACCAAACTGCTAGAGCAACTGCCAAGAAAAACAGTATTTTTATAGAGGCTAGTACTAAGATTCTTTCTGTGAAGCCTAAGCTTTATTGGATGCACAGTTTCTGAGGAGAAGATTTTTTAATTTTTTAACCATTTGGTTGCCATGGCAACCAGCCAAATTGTGTAATTTATAGAAATTTCATGTGGTTGATAGAGGACTACTCAAGGAACATTTCTGTAAAAGATTTGTCAAAATATCTACAGTGACATACCAATAAATGCAAATTTTCAATTTTTCCCATACAAGTCAATGGAAATTTTACGTTGCCATAGCAACCAAAGTTCCAAAGGGATTTGGATAAAAAACAGTATTATTGGTTCCCCCTGCCTGTAGATGCTGTATATGAAATTTGGTAACAATGGGCCTTGTAGTTTCAGAGGAGATGTCGTTTGAAAACATTGACAGACGGACGACGGACGGCGGATGCCTGCCTATACTATAAGCTCACCTGTGAGCCTTTGGCTCAGGTGAGCTAAATATAAAAACCATGTAAAAGGGTACTTTTATTTCACCCCTCCCCCCCCCCCCCCTATGAGACGGTCCTCTAATTTAATGTGAAAGTGCCCATATAAGGCGATGGCTAGTGAGGTTGTCAGCAGTCTTACAGGCTGGACTTCTTAAAAGGTTTGTGCTCTCAAGCTTTTCAACTACACGTATCAAAACAACAAAATATCTGCAAACAAAAAGCAAATAAAACAAGAGGTCCATGATGGACCTAATCGCTCACCTGAGTTATGATGAAATAACATGGAAGATCATCTATTTGATGATGGTTCAATTGGAGCAGTTTTGCACTTTCTAATCTATATTCTGACAAAGTTTCATTTAGATTGGATCAAAACTGTGCCCTCAAGAGTGAACACAAAGTTTTTCTAAGATCTGACTTGGCAATCTAGTTTTTTGATCAGACATTATTCAGTTTCAAACTTGGCCTACATTTCATGAAGATACACATTCTAACCAAGTTTCATGAAGATTCAATGCAAAATACAATTGTGTACATAAGGTTTCTCTAGGATTTGACCTAGTGACCTACCGGTAGTTTTTTACCTGACAATACCCAGTTCCAAACCTGGCCTAGATTTCATTAAGATAATCATTCTGACAAATTTTCAAGAATATTGAACCAAAACTGTGCCCTTTAGAGCAGTGCTGGAAACGGTCAGTGGCCTGGTGGCCAAATGCTCCTAGTTTTTTGTCTCAGGCCACCAGAGATCTACAAAATATTACATTTAGTGGCCCAAATTTATCTTTCTGGCAATACAAATTGAATGGGAACTTTAGGTGGTGGATAATTTGGGCCACTGAAAGTTGGGCCTGTTCAGCTTTTGGGCCACCACATAAATTTTGCGAGTTTCCAGCACTGTAGAGTATACACAATGTTTTACTAAGGTTTGACCAAGTGATCTAGTTTTAGATCCAACATGACCCAGTTGCACCCTTTGTCTTGATTTGCTGGAGATAAACATTTTGACAAAGTTTCATGAAGATTGGAACAAAACTGTGCCCTCTAGAGCATTCACATGGTTTTTCTAAGATCTGACCTAGTGACCTAGTTTTTGACCTGACATAGTCCAGTTTCAAATTTGATCTAGATTTCATAAAGATAAGCATTCTGGCAAATTTTGATGAAGATTGAATCATAACTGTGCCCTCTAAAGTGTACACATGGTTTTTCTAAGATCTGACCTAGTGACCTAGTTTTTGACCCTACATGACTCAGTTTCAATCTTGGCCTAGATTGTATACGGATAAACATTCTGACAAAGTTTCATGAAGATCGGATCATAACTGTGCCCTATAGAAAGTACACAAGGTTTTTCTAAGATTGGACCTACTAACCTAGTTTTTGACCCAACATGACTCAGTTTCAATCTTGGTCTAGATTGTAAAAGGATAAACATTCAGACAAAGTTTCATGAAGATTGGATCATAACTTTGCCCTCTAGAGTGTACAAAAGGTTTTTCTGAGATTTGTCCTAGTGACCTAGTTTTTGACCGCACATGATCCAGTTTCAAATTTGGTCTAGATTTCATTAAAATATACATTCTGACAAAGTTTCATGATGATTGGGTCAAAACTGTGCCCTCTGTGCCATTCTAAGATGTATTTCTTTTTTTAGCTCTGGCGGCAATTTTGTTCAGCGGAGTGGAACCGTTTTAGCAATTTTGGTTCAGGGCCATGAGTCAAACATTTCTGTGAAATTATTTTGAAATGGAGCCATTGGCTTCAGAGGAGATGTCATTTAAAGGTTTTTCTATTTTTAGATTTCTAATTTTAGCTCTGGCGGCCATTTTGTTCAGCTGAGTGGAACCGTTTTAGCAATTTTGGTTCAGGGCCATGAGTATAACATTTCTGTGAAATTATTTTGAAATCGAGCCACTGGTTCAGAGATGTCGTTTAAAGGTTTTCCTATTTTTAGCTCTGGTGGCCATTTTGTTCAGCGGAGTGGAACCATTTTAGCAATTTTGGTTCAGGGCTTTAACAGAAACATATGTGTGAAATTATTTTGAAATTGGCTTACTGGTCTATGAAGAGATGCCGTTTGAAGAAATTGTTGACGAAGGACGGACGGATGGACGGACAATGGACAAATATCGATCACAACAGCTCACCTTGAGCACTTCGTGCTCAGGCGAGCTAAAAACAACAGAAAATTGTGTCTGTAAGACACGAATGACGCCCCCATGCAGTGCCTGTCATAGGGCACTGTACATCACTGAATTGCCCATTATCAACAAACATTGTTTCAAAGCACTTTACGTCTAGCCTGACTGTCATAATGGCTGTATTCAAAATGCTATAATTTTGAATAAATTTAATTTTACCTTTGAAAACTTTACCAGCACAAATTCCATATCTTAATTAGTTATAGTGCTAACAAGAGTTGTCAGAAGACAACAAAGCACGCCTTACTGGAGCTTGACTCTCACAGCAATGGTGGTATTGAAAGGTTCTTGTCCAATTGTATGTGAGTGTCAAATGTAATGATTGCCATCAATATTCCATATAGGAACTAAGAACTATGACTGAGTCAGTGAAGCATGAAAATCCATAAATGGATTATGATGTTAAAATCCATCGGAGTACATTATTCTCGGAAAAATATGCAGCGGAAGCGTTTATTAGAGCAGGGGCATTTATTAGGATTAATAAGTTTGTTTTCTTTCCTTCATTATGTCTTTTTTGGAACATTTCTTTTTATAATAATATCATAATTAAATACATAGGATACATCAGAAGGGTGTTTTGGCAACATCTAGAAAAAAAGTTTTTGGGTCGCTGGGAAAACATAAGGGTCGGTCGGGTCATCAGAAACATGACTTTTTTTCTTGGCCTAATCTTTTAATAATGACAAGGCCAATTATGCAGGTATTGGTTTTAAAATCTAGTTTTTTCAAGACCTGTGACTAAAACTATATCTTACACTCTGCGGCAGGAGAATTGATGACTGGTCATTCCAGGGGAGTGGCTGCAGTCGGGCAATGGTGTAGATTAACTTTAGGTGTCTAATTTGAAGAATAGTAGGACAAGTGCCTCCTTTACTTGCCATAGGTGAGGGTAGGGGTGGTTTGGACATTTTTTTTCTCTCACCTGTCTTATCTCTCTTCTTTCTCCCTCTCTCTGGCTTAATATAGACTGAAATACTGTCTCAAAGAGCTGTTAAACCCAACACATTAAAGTTACCAATTAACCAACAGTGTTCATTCCATGAAGCACGTTTTGAACAGAGCTTTGATCGAGTTTTGAAGACAGGGTTACTAGTCACTAGAATTACCGGAATAAACCTTATTACCGGAATCTACCGGAATCTACCAGAATACACCAAAATAAACATTTCTATTATCAAAATGAACTTAAATATTGGAAGAATAGATAAATAAGAACTATTTCCCGCTCAGAAATTGCTAGTTGTGCATTTGTAGTGAGAATAAATGGACCAGCGTATGGGACTTAGATAGGTATCACTGTGCAGATTGCAAGCTGGTTAGGGTCTTTGTATGGGTCATTCACTTGCCGGTTTGTACATGCATCTGTCATTAAACGACATTTTTTGGATAATATTACATTTATTCTGGTAATATTTACCGTAATCGCCCCATTTACCGCACATGCCCCTATAACCGCACACCAAGGCCATTTCCGGAAAAAATGCACAAGCGCACACTGCTTTTTCCTTTTGAAACTCACAAAACGCATCAAGTTCAACTTACCATTACTGTTTCAACAGCTACAGTGTTTTCAGGTTTTTTTTCCTGACGCAATCTCTATCGGTCTAAATGTCAATCGGGCATCCTCTCCGATATTTACGGAGTTGGCTGAAGTGTTATAATGTGCACGAGTGCGAACAGCGGACTCGGATCAGCTTACACATCTGCGCCGTCTGATTAGCGTATTCTCTGTCTGCATCAACAATGGGAATGTACATGTTGATTCGAGAAGGATCGAGCTTACGAAGTTATGAGGTTGCGGGGGTGCGCAGGCTGAACTGAGTCTTTGCCTTTCGTACATGCGAAAAAGCGCCATTTCTCAAGAGCAATTCTTGTCATATATATAGCGATAATGTGCACGTGCGCCAAAGTGCGTTTGGGAAAGATACATGAACGACAGGTGAGAAACCCGGGTTGCAAAAGACATAAATTGTCATAGCGACAAACTCATGTTTCCTGACAAAATCAGTCTGAATACATGCGCAAACTGAACGAAACAACCAGCCTGCGCATATGCATGGTCTGTGCATTTAAACAAAGTTCGCGGTAGCCATAGGATAGGTTTATCATTGGCATAGCTGGCCCCTGGGCACCAAAAGGGCCTCAAGACACATCCGATCAGCAAACACCCGCATCATACAGTGCATTTGTGAACATTGACCAGTCTAACAAATCTCCAGGATTCGCCGATAGTTTGCAAAATAATTGTTTTAAGATGCGCAGACTGGTCTAAGGCTTTGCTGTTTGCACGTGTAATACGGTACCTTTCTCATGACACATTGCCAATATTTCCCTTGGACGTAATATATAGGACAGACAGGGAAGATCAAAAGGACCGCATCTTCCAGAATTAGAATGTGTTTGTTATTAATAGAAGCCCGTGAATTTAAAGCAGACCGCCTTGCGTCGAATGAATAGCCAGAACACTGACAAACTTACCTGACGTGTTTAAACAATCAAATATTAGGTCATCGTAAATGTGTTGAAATACTTTCATTTCTATCGGAATATTTATTTGGAATATTGAAGAAGGATGAAGAGAATGAAATACATGCATAATGAGGACATATTTAATACTGAGAGGTATGAGATATATTTTGCGACTTTACATGAGATCGTTTTTCTCCCGGAAATTGGCAATTCAAATAGTTCGAACACTAAATATATTCATGACACTTCGAACACCCCGATCAGTATTGCCGACTATTTCGACTGTTCGTTTGTTGTTTTTTTGTTTTGTTTTTTTTTTCGTTCTGAGTGTGCGGTTATTAGAAACGTTTTTAACCACACCTTTTTGTTGCAATTTTGAAAAAGTTAAGCGCACCGTGCGGTAAATGGAGCGATTAACGGTAAGTGTATTTCGGTAAATAATAATGTGTATTTTGATATATTCAGGTAGATTCCAGTATATTCCAGTGTATTTTAGTATATTCCGGTAATTAAGTGTATTCCGGTATTTCTAGTATCCGTTGAAGACATGCTAAACAAAAATAATAATAATAATAATAATGGTACCGCATACTCGGCCGAAAAAAAGTGGTCTGACCATAGCCGGACCGGCTGTATCGCAGACGGAGTCCATGCATGTCCAAACAGAATCATTCATCAGGACTGAACTGAAGTCTCACTTACTAAAATATCTAACAATGCTGAGCTTAAAAGCTAAATGCTATCACATACCAGGCTGGCGAAATTAGAAGCCTGGCGAAATTCTATTACATGAGTAAAATTACTGTTACAGACTCAGACTCGGTTTGGCTAGTCACTGTTTCAGATCTTCAGTTGTTGGTTCGAATATAAATGGAGATAGTAGATGTAAAACTCTTCAATGTTTAAACAGCACAGTTTGTGAAATAATGTCTTAATTCCAAATTTTCTGTATTTCTGAGAATGGCGCGTCCAGTTTCTCCTGCTCCCGCTTCGAATGGAACTTTCTTTCTTTGTCGTATTTCCCGCCTGTGTAAGGCGCACCTCCTTACGGAGTAAACATTTCAAAAGTAATGCACAAGTTAAAATACAAAGTTAAAACAGGATAAAGTCATGCACAATCAAACAAAATCACTAAATCCGCTGTCACAAGACACAAAATCCACTCACATAAACACACCAATGGAACAATAGAACACGGTTGAATAAAACGCCTCAGGCTAAATGCAGGTGTACAGTTAAACTGTTCCTCGATTGTCACGTGAATCCGTATGGTATCTTCGTTATGCCTATCCGTGCAGTATGACTATTTGATAACCAGAGCTTTGCCGATGGCATTTTAGCTTGACAGCATGATACAGTCATTAGTTTGTAAAAGCCACACAGGCCGTTGGGGTGTGTTGTTTTTTGCCGGAAACAAACGCGAAAGAAAATGTGTGTGTGTGTGGTAATGGGGTCATCAAAACTCATTCCTCTGAGAAGGCATATAATTGCCGCGACACGAGAAAACCAACAAGTGGTTGTTCGCCCATTGAAGACTCAACTCAGCCTGGGCATCCGTCCAGTCTGATCAATGTCTTCGCTGTGCGCCTAGAGAGTACCTAAGGATCTAAGCTAGCTCCATGCGGACAGCGAAGACTGATCAGACTGGGCGGATGCCTAGGCTGACCTGAGTCTGCGCTGGGTGCACAGCCATTTTATTTGTTTTCTCATGTCGCGGCTCATATTTCTTGGTCTACCAGTAGATATTTATTTTTCACTAACTCGGGGCAGGTGATAAAGACTGGGAGAATGGCAACCTGGCTAGAAAGGGGGTAGTGCCAGGAAAATGGTAAGGAACTCTTGATGAAAATGTTGTGATAAGTGGTTATACTAAATGAGCACTTTTTTCAAGACAGTACAGTTAACATAACGAAAAGGATGTACGTTTTTAAGGGAATCCAGTTATCAATGATTATTTTAATATTTTGACCCCCCCCCCCCCCCCCCCCCCCAAAAAAAAAGCGCGCTGCTAGCGCTTCTTTCTTAAGAGCTGACTCCCGATGCGAAGGGAGGCAAAAATAAAAAAAAAAGTGGCAGAGTTGAAAGCGCAACCATTCACATCACATAACTGCCGAAATTTTGCTACGGGAAATGTACGGACGGACGATCGACGCCCCGTTACTGCGGCTATGGATCCGTTCCGCTGAGGTGCGGGGGTACGTCGATATGAGACTTGAAAAACTTCTAATACTGGAAATGGAGAGGTAAACGGCACTGTATGAGAACATTAGGCCTACTTAATTGTCACTATGTTCCTTATCAGTCCCGCTAATAGAGTCTGTAATCAGACATAATTAAAAACAAAATCACGAAAAAAAAATCAACCTGAAAGGAAGTGTCACTCGTTATAAATGTAATGTCCTAATAGTTTATCTTGGGTTACATAACAGGTGAAAATGGAGTGTCTGGTCGGCGCTTCGTGTTCCATAATTCACAAGGGACATAACAGGCACGTGTCATTTTAAATTCCGCTGTAAGCCGGATGTCTATTATTGGATTTGCTGATAAGACAATCGACAGAGAAACCCTTTATATGGATTTGTCCATTTATTCAAGACATCAGAAATAATATACCGCCTTGTGTGGATTTGCTTTTTTATGTGCCTGTGTCAAATTAAAAAAATGGTTTAGTCTATATTTTATTGGCATACTGTAATAGAATTACATAAGTAACAGGTTTTGAAAGTGAACAAAATGCTAATAGCATAATGCTTATGTATATTTCATAATTATAATTATGGTGTTAATGTCATTCTCCAAGAAAATTATAATTTGTAAAATGCGAGTAGTACAATAAATTAATGATACCAGTCACTGGAATTGTTTTCAAGTTTCATAAAAGGATTTTTTTTCTCCTTCTGTTCAGTCTTCTTTTTATCATTTATACTCTCATAAATAAGAAACTATGAGATGCGCGCAGTCTGACCAGGCTGTTCCCTGTTCGCATCAATTATGATACAAAAATGAAAATGTGCGATTGCTCTAGGTCCGTTTTTGCATGACGTTACCTTCGCGTTGTGAATAGAAACAAAGATAGGTGAAAATCGGTAAAATGGTAAAGTTCTTGAAGGCTTATGCTTGAGGTTGTTTTTGTTTTTTTTTATATAAATAATTAAGACTATAATAATGATAAGCTGTGATGCAATACGTACGAGTGCAGCGTGGGCCTCTTTCAGAATTAGCATTTATGTTTTTTTTTTTTTTTTTTTGGTTGTTTTTGTTTTTTTAGATAGGATGACATTCTAGTTCATTGTATAATCGATTTGGTACGGACACAATTCGACCCCCCCCCAACCAACCGCAGCACACACACATACGCTTTCGAACTTCACAGAATTTAAGCCTGGTCACACCGCTTTTTGAGTCTGCACTGTATGTCACGTGGTAATAGGAATTACGAATTTCGTTTTACATATAGCTACAGTTAACTTTAAAAATTGGTTTCAAATGCCATTTGATTTCTGCGCGCTCCTTATCTTTCATTTTGGGCATCGATGTATCCAATATTTTAATTTGTGACGTCACGAAATGATATCCAAAATTATGTTTGAATATCCATAACTAGATGTTTGGATATCCGTATGGACCAGTACGTCTACGAACCAGTACGCTAGCCAAACCATCCCGGCTACACTACATGTTTGTCCGCTATGATTCGTCTGTTAATCACTCGTCTATTTCAATTATTAATCGAGGGATTAACAGTCAGATGTGTAAAAACGCGTTCTGCAGAAGTGCCTTGAAATGAACTGTTATAATAAATATCTTAAAGTCTCCATAGTCCTGTAAGTGATAAAAACGTCTAAACTCTAATCATTGTAAAATCGCGGTTCAACCTTCGCGTTTGGTAATAAAAATGGGTTGATAAACATACCGGGCGGGATAGCCAATGAGGCTCCACGCCTGTACATTGTAATTATACCATTTATTCAATTTAATAAAATCGAAAGTAGCTCATTATAGTTACCAACTACAACAACCAAACAAGTTTTCATACCCTTTTCATGTGAAGCTCAAGGATATTTTATTTGTTTAAATTTAAGGAGTAACTAAACTTCTAGAACTGACTAAAGCTGGCTAGTCATGGTCATTTACAAAGACGAAACTATAGTGAGAAGCTTGCAGCGATACCTCATGATAAATTTTTTCATGCTGATAGAACAATGGGGCCTTTAAAGTAAACTATTAGCGAGTAAAACAGCAGACTTGACTAATGGAGGATATTTACTTTTTAGGGGATACCAAATATATTTCCTCTCATGGGTTGAAATTGCTGATATTTTCAACACATGAGATGAAATATTTTTTTTATTTACATTTTTTTTTCTGTTTAGGAGAAACCGGAAAACAGACTGCTTAAAAATACTTTTACTGGTCATTTTTTCATTACTTTTGCTTTGCTCAGCGCGTTTGGTGGGTACAAAAGTGGGTCTGCACGCAGTTTGCACCTGTAAAATAATTTATAGTGTAATTTTAATGAATGAATACACAAACCGGCGATTTAAGAAAGCCGCTTGCAGCTGCCGTCGGGTTGATGCCAACAAATTAGTGATACGCCGGCTAAAAAAAATGATGTCAAATTGTGATATCAGCTGCTTGCTTTGATGTGTTTTATGTTCGTAGCATAGTAAGATTCATGGGTTTACATTTTCTTCCAAAAAAAAAAAAAAATCAAGCAATTGAGAGGTCTAATTATGAGTGTCGCAAAAACCATATCGCTAACTGAAAGCAATATCGTGTCATTGCGATGACGTGATGCTACATCAAAATTCATACGTCTTTTTTTCACTTTCGTTAGTGGAGATTTGGGCGTGGGTAGAGGGTGTGTGTACGGATGAGGTGGGGTGTTTAAAAAAATCCGCCTCCCCAATGCCAAAATCGTTGTCTATTATAATAAACAAAATGAGTTAGTAGTACTCGAGCATAACTAAGACCTGCTGTATCAAAAAACTTATAAAGTAATTTGCTTTTTACTGTATATCCGTGCATTCAAATGTCCACATATATCAACTAAGGAATATGGATTGGAATAAGACTTACCTGACTATGTGGGAAAACGTCCAGGGGCAAACACGGGTCTGGACCCGGGACCCGGCAAAAGAAAACGAGACTTCGAGCAAGCGGACAAAGGCTGTTCTGAAACGTATAGCAAACGTACTCATCCCAAACGTCTAATGCACCATCTAGTCTCAGACAACGTTTGTGCGATATGGTATCTTTTTTGGTGATAAATGGTAGGCGGGTCCTAACTGAAGGTAGAGTTGTGATTATATAATCGGTGATATGATTGGTTTGATTTGTCGCTAATCTGCCCCCCGGCAGCGTATCTGTTACGGTAGTGTGCGGTAAATGATATTGCACACGCCTGAATAAGTGTGTTTAATGGAACAATGGAAAAACACTTGGCGCCAAGTGTGTGCTTTAATAGGTTGGTTGGTTGATTTGATGCTTAACGTCCACGGTAAACAACTAAGGTCATGTCGGGACGGTCAGTTTACCTAACCACACTATTCCTGGGCAGGCTTAGACATCCTAAGCGGTTAACCAGTACTAAGTGCACATACTTTCGCCAGTAACTGACAACTTCCCTTCTTGAATCAGCGGAAGGAGAAACGAAAGTATGTGGCCAGACCGGGATTCGAACCCAGGACCTCTGACTTACGACCTACCGATTGCACTACCCGGCCCGGCACTTTAATAGGACATGCAACTGATTAAGTTTGCTTAGTGAAACCGGACTCGGATGATTCCACGTCGGCGAGCATGGTAAGATGATTTTTACTTCAAATACTTCAACTCTATCTCTCTGTTCTCTCTCTATTTGAACAGTTTCTATTCGGTCCCTGTTTTTATAGTGCGAAATCAGTAGAGGATGAATAGAAATAACCCTAAATATTGGGACGATAGGATAGACCCAGATCAGACTGCCCTAAAAAATCCTGCCGATCGTGGTGCGTATCTTTTGCCAGTGTCTCCCAGCACATTTTTGCACATCGCCAGCAACAAAATTCTTTTTTTAAGTTACTTATTAAAGTTTCATACACAATGGCGTAGCTACCTATACGGCAAATACGCAAGTGCGTATCGAAATTTTGTCAAAATTGACAAAATTTCAAAACGCACCTGCATATTTGCACGCTGAAAATTTATAAATTAGACAAGATTTCAATACCAATTACCAAAGTGGCTGAAATACTAGCTTTCCCTTCAAGAAGTAGAGAATAAAACATGGTTGTGCGTATTATGAAATTGCCCCTAGTTACGCCCCTGCTATTACAATCAATCAGTAGTCCTCCTCTTCGAATCACGGACAAACTCTTTGCCAGAAGGTGCATCTTATTTATGGATTTGTTCCGTTATATCGTTGAGACTGGAAAAAAAAAAAACATCGTTCTCCCGGGTCAGGGTACCGATTATAGCACCTTTAAATTAGGAGTCAGTCAAATCAGCAACGCCCTTTCATATAATGCACAAACTGTCTTTATCCTGATGTTAAAATCTTCTTAATCATCTTAAATATAAAATTTTATTCGGCACTATCTATTGCTAGTGACAGCTTGCGTGGTAAGATTCCCAGTGCCCTCCCTCCCACGCCCCGCCCCACCCCACCCCCGTGTTTGAAAACGGTACCATTTTACTATTTATTTCCTATTAATGAATATCTATCATTCGATTTTTGGATATCCATAATTCGAGTTATGGATATCCTATAGTCATCCTTAATTTGTGATATCCTTATTTCAAAAAAATTCGAATTTAAGCGAAAATGAAGATTTGCATGCTGATGCGCATGCTGACTCAAATACATTGACGACAAACTTCCAATGTGCCACACCAATATTCAAATCAGCCATTACATCTGCGTAGACTGAAAATCTAGTACTTTATATTTTCGCTTTTGAGCTCTGCAAGCTGATTTGAATACTCACCGTTGACATAACTTATGTACACAGGGTAGGTCGTCAATTCAGTCTTCACATATCTGTGTAAATTGGCCAGGATCCTTATTTTCGCTTTTTGTTTTAATTTCCGGGAATCGAAGACTGTTCATGCGAACAGGAAAAACTCTGATTAGACTGCACAGGCTGTTCAGACCTTTCTGTAATTTACGAGTACCTATTTACATTGCCATATTTTCATGATCACTTTGTATATAAAAACAGTCTTTGAGCAAAACTGGTTAAAAATAGTTCCATTTGAGTCTTTTTTGAGTCTGATCCAATTATGTTCTCTTTATAACCATATTCTTCCTTTTTCCTGGATAGTTGACTTCCTGTTATCTGGTTCATACCTATATATTTGAGTTACAAGTCTCCTAGGACGTCTTTTTTTCTGAACAGGATGTTTCAATAAACGATCACTAAGGTATTATTCAGTCAAACATTCCAGTTTTCTCTTCCTAGAGGTGCCCAAAATTTAAGAGTTTCTGTCTCAATAAACACACAAAGCCTACCAAGGGAATTATCATTAAAGACACATTTTTTTCTTTAACAAATTGGGGTGGCATAATTTGATAGCTCCCAATAATCAGTGCTTAGGGCCACAGCTAACATCAAAGGATTGTCTTATCTAGGTGATTATGAGGGGATTATGCCAGTGACAAATTCCAAAAGTGGGGCCTAATATGGGGAAACTGATATTACCGTGTAGATGCATCTACTTTAAACAATTTAACAACAAGAACAAAAAACTAATGAGTTAAAAAAGTAATTCGTAATAAAGAAAAAGAAATTATTATAATTTTCATTTTATCTATTTTTGATTTTATTGTTTTTATTTTTTTTATTTTTTTTTTTTATTTTTTTTTTTTTTTTTTTTTTGTCTGATCCGAGATTATGGTTGAACAACTGTTTTCTTTTTTTCTTTGATTTGTTTATGATTGTTTTATGTTAAAGTAAATGCAAAAAAAAAAAAAAAAAAAAAAAAAAAAAAATGGTTTCACTGTCTGCTAAAAGCTAAACATATGAAAGTTTCTGGCATTATATAAAATATAAAAATGACCTTTTGCTAGACATATGTAAAACAGTCATATAAAACTTGCAAACCACACAAAGAGATAATTATTTTAATTTTATTTTCTAGATCTGATTTTATGTGATAATTTGTGAAAAATTATATAAACATAGACACATATATATGCCCAAAACTTGAAAAGGCGAAAATAAAGACAGAATGTGCATGCTGATTTCGAATACTCATTGATAACGTAACTTTCGTGAGAACAATATGTCACATCTATGTAGACTAACCAGTTTTTTTTTTTTTTTTTTGTTTTGTTTTTTTTTTTGGGGGGGGGGGGTGTTTTCTAGCTGTGCAGGCTGATTTGGCATAACTTGAATATTAACAGTAAATATTCAAATCAGCTGTCACATTGTGTAGATTGATCATAGTCTTCAATTTTGCTTTTTAGGAATCGTAGACTGTTTATGCAAACATGATGGACTGATTAGACTGCACATGCTGATCTAAGTCTTCTGTAAGCGAGAACGTTGTAATTTATGAGTACCTATATTTGCATGGCATATTTTAGTAGCCCTTGGCATAAAAACAGGTTTTGAGTAGTTTATGGCAGCACTGTTCAACACAGCTCTATGTGGGTCTTCAAAAACAGTCTTATCCAATTATCATCTGTTTATAACCATATTCTGTCTTTTCCCTTGACAATTGATTTCCCTTTATCTGGCCCCCTACCTGTACTTCAGTGAACAGTCTTCTGGGATGTTTTATCTCTGAGCAGCATGTTTCTATAAACGGTCATTAGGGTATTATGCAATCAAAAATGTGTCTTTAATGCAAGAGACTTTATAACCCTGCCTAAGGGCAAATCAACAGTCCATGTATGTTCTTTTATCCTTACGTACGGACCTAATGCTTAAAAATAATATGACAAATTTAATTTTGATATTTTACATACTATTCATTTCGTTTAGAACTGCCTACATGATTTTAGTATGAATATTCAACAAGTTATATCAGATATGAGAAACATATATTGTAATGTTGTCATGTTCCAATTTATCTAACGACAGCTACAGGTCTTTTTTTTTTTTTTTTTTGTTGAAAACTTGAGTAAAGGCTAAAATTGTGAAATTTTATGGTAGACAAAATTTTTGCGAAACGTTGACAGTTTAATATTTACAAAAGGTATGAATAATATAGCTCTGTTCCATCATGGCTTAAATTTCTTTGAATGTCACTTCGCAAACAACAGCAACAAAAACAACAACACAAAAAAAAAAAAAAAAAAAAATAAATAAAAAAAAAAGAATAAAATAAAAAAAAAAATAACTGAGTTAGTAGGCTATACCCTTTGTGTCACACTATTCACTGGTTAGACTTTTGCAACTTGCAAACTTGATTTTCTTTGGCAACACGAGGCATCAATAATTCTTTTTGTAAAACGAATCAATATGAATTAAAGTTTAAATTTTAATAAGTTGAGAAAGTGGTCAAAGTACCCAAGGCCCGGGCAAACTCGTATATCATGGAGTTTAACATTGGCAATAAATATTCCGAACTAATAAAAAAAAAACAACAACACAGATATGGACTAGGCTATAAAACAGAGGTGTGATAAGCGATGAATGAGCATCCCGGGAAAGCATCACCTTCCTATAGCCATATCTATGTATCTGTGGAACATGAAAATCCGGTATTTAAAAGAATCAACATATCAGGCAGGCACATGACGTCAAAATGACGTCGTATTGACGTCGATTCGACGTCAATTCTACGTCATTTCAACGTCGTGTGCCCGCTGGGTATCGTTTACTGGTGATACGTCCTTGATCTAGCGGAAGTCCAAAGACAATCATTCACCAAATGCCTCATGCTTCAGCTGATTTTACCAATGGGATAATTCAATAAAACCAAGGTCTACCTGAAATAATTACATTTACAACTGTTAAAATAATGTTTGGTTTGAACAATTCTAGCCACACAAATTATACCATCATTGTTGACATGAGGCCGAGTTGACTGGGGCCGAGTTGGCTACGTGACCATTCGGACGTCTCGGTCTTTTTCTGTCTCGGCACGCGGCATTTACATTTCCAAGGAGTAGTGGGAAAGTCCCTTCAAGTACTAGAACTTAGTGAGACAATTTAAATACAGGAATGCTCTATTATTAAGCAAAGACTCTCTGAACAGCGCACAACCTCAAACGCGATTATAGTGTGAACTTTACTAGAGAAGAATACAGTATATAACAGAGTGATACACTACAGCGAGACTACTTCGGTCAATTGGGACCTAGAAACAACCAACCAACCAAGGAAAGATGTGAACAAAATGTTGTTTGGTCTTCTTCTATTTGAAAATTGCTTTCACAGTTCCTAGCTGCATTGCATTAGCAAGCGGTTACATGACTTCCCGTAGGATGATGAATACACTAGTGAGTATAATTTATCTGTTTATTAGTATTACTGATTTGCACTATACTTCGGAGTGCACATTAACCCGCAACAGTATGATTTTTTTTTCCTCGCATGTTAAGCAGTGATGTTAAGAGTTTGTCTGAGCATTTGATACAAAAATGTATTGAACTAATCACTTTAGTGTTATGGTTATATTGATTGCCAGAACTACTTCTACTTCATTAGGGACGAGTCATTTATTATCAGGTGTGTATGTGTGTGTGTGTGTGAGTGGGGGGGGGGGGGAGTACATTTTCAAGTGGTTCACCAAAATTTTTCCGACCCCCCCGTCTCAGCAGAATTATTTTTCCGACCCCCCCAGATAGGTGACAAAAAATTGTATGACCCCCCAAACCCTCCAACCCTTCACACACACACACACACACACACACACACACACACACACACACACACACACACACACACACACACACACCATATTACCTATTTTATGTCAGACTGACCTCAATCAAAATCTGTATGAAACACAAAGAACATTTTCTTATTCTAACAGGTTAATTAATCATGGTCTGTTTAAACTTTGTCAGCATTTCTTGCACTTTCTTTCTGCTTTTGGCCATCCAGAAACCTTTTTGTTGAATGCTTAATAGAGTAATATTAATTGGGCCACTGTGGGGCCGCTGCGGCGGGGGTTTGGGGGCTGTGCCCCCAGAAGCCACAGTAGTTTTGCTGATGAAAAGCCACCTGGAGAGCTGATACAGGGATACAGACTAACTCATTGTTCATAGGAGCAAGCTGGGCCCCTAAAAACTGAAACTTAGTCGCCCAGTCAGAAATTTAGGGGCCCACATTTAAAACATGGGAATCTTTTATTCAGAATCTGCGCGAGAATTGCGCCGTTTCCGTAGGCTTTGTAGTAAACCCTCCTTTCTTCATGGTTTTGTTTCCTTTTAGCAACCGGGTGTGAAACACCAGCGATGTATCGCCATATTAGGCGCGAAAAATCTATAAACGGTTAAGATTTTTAGCTGACAAATCCGTCTATCTATCTATCTTCCTTTACGAGGAGGCGGCCATGTTGTTTCTCGATAGTGAGTAAAATCCAACACACAAGTATGACGGAACACCGAATATTCATAGCGGATATCGGCGCGGAAGTTAGCAATACCCTTAGAGGTGGCGGATTTTACTCCAAGCCGAAAATACGCCAGACACTCGCCGACAGCTTACGATCGCAAACTGGGCGACTATCATTTCAATTTTAGGCGCCCACCCGATTTTTTACTCGCAGTGGGCGAGTGGGCGACCGCTAGTCTGTATCCCTGTGATATCACAAATGCAGGCATTAAATACTGTCTTCTAGCAAATCAAAGAAAAGATCTGTTTTTGGCCAAGTTTTGTGTTTCAAAGAAAAGTGTATAAGTTTTAGAGTTAAAAATAAAAGCATCGCAAACGTCTGTGTGAGGCCTCCAGAAGCTGAGACATTTTTAATAATGAATACTGATGGAAGAATTCTGACCCCCCCCCCCATATGCCTAATAAAAGATATGACCCCCCCCTGCTCTGAGGATTTTTGATTTCCGACCCCCCAGTACATCACCAAAAAAATTCCGACTCCCCCCTAAATGTACCCGCCCCCCCCCCCCCCTGATAATAAATGTCTCGTCCCTTACTGCCCAGGGCATAAACAGTGATTTTTTTTACCCCTGCGTCCTGCGTCTTAGACGCATTATTTTCCCAGAGGACGCAAAATATTTCCTTGGCTGCGTTCCGGGACGCATAAAAATAGCCGATCGGTAGTCCAACTTCCGATTTCGGCTTCGTTTACAAAGCTACTTTCGTTTTAAGAATATAGTAACGGTGCATTAGCAGATTGTTATATTACTGGTAAAAAACAGTACCATAGTCTTTCCTACTCCCGCTAAATACCGAAGTCTACCTGTAATACCAATAATCAATAGTGGTTGTCCAGTACCGGAGGAACATAGTATTATCGACCACGGTGATGTCTTTTACCTAAGTGCAAACTTTTATTAATACACCGGGTCAATAAGTAATCATGCCTCCGAAAAACAAGAAAAAGATCAAACTTGATTCAAAGCAGCAAACATTATTTGGTCTTCTTGGGCAAGACAAACACGCAAGGCCAGATGTTGCAGATCATGATGCGACCGATCAAACTTCGAATCCGAAATGATAACGGATGTCTCCAACTCCAATACGCTGTCTGACAATGAGACAACAGGTGATTTATTTTATTCCTGTGACCACAGGAGCTTGACGTTGGTTATTTTTTACTTATAGGGCTTGTCCTTTGCAGCCCTTTAAGTTTGGGATGCAGAGAAAATATTGCTTTTGCATCCCAGTAAAGATGCAAACCCTTGAGCTTGGGATGCAAAGATTTTAGGTATTGCGAGTCCTGGGACTCAAAGAAGGAGATTTGTAAAAAAATCACTGGCATAAAGCATCACAGGCAAGTGACGCCAGCAAAATGGTTAAAAACATCCACATATACAGGTAAAAATAAATAAAAATCGCTATGATGCAGAGTTTTCCCTGACACAGCCATATCTATGTATCTGTGGAATATGAAAATCCGGTGTTTAAAAGAATCAACCCATATCTTTCTTTTCAAAGGTCCCAGACATTGAAACTTCATCTTGTAACTTGTACTAAGGAGTTCCACCCTTGTTAAGGTCACCGTAGTTATACGTATTCTTCTGGAGTGAAGAGCTGACTAAAACTTCTACAGTACGAGGCAGCATGCACCAGTCTGGTTGTAAATACCACTGAATCAGTGCATCAGTGGTGGATCCAGAGGGCGTTCGGGGGGTTCAAACGAACCCCCTCTACAGCCTAAATTATTTCATTTCCATGTGGAATTTCTGCAAAAATTGGTCGAACTGCGCAAATCGAATCCCCTCAGCTAATTTGAACCCCCTATCCAAAATTCCTGGATCCACCCCTGTGCATGCACCTATCCATTCCAGGTCACATACAACAAATCTAGGTCATTGTGACCTACTTTCACGAAAAAGTACCACATACCGTAATCGACCTTTAGCGCCCTGTGCGCTTAACTTTTTCAAAATTGTGTCAAATACTTGTAGTAAGTTTTCTTTTTATGAGTGCACATTTCAATGAATTATTATGTATTGAAGGAAACAATTTTAAAGGTTCACTATAAGAGAAAAGCTGCTTATGGTCATAGAAAGATAGAGAAGCTTTACAAAATGAAAACTGAAAGATCCTGTAGCATTTTTCAGCTCCTGTAAATCAGCAGAAAATGGATAAAACTGGTGAAAATATGTGTGCTTATAGGGCATGTGCGCTAATTAGGTCGAATACGGTATTTAGTTTTCGAGGTCAGCCCCATATCTCCCTTTTCATAGGCCCCAGAACATCGAAACTTCATCAGTGCATGCACCTTACCACTCCAGGTCACCTACAACAAAACTAGGTCACTGCGACCTACTTTCACAAAAAAGGACCACATAATTAGATTTCGTCTGCAGCCTCAAATCTCCATTTCCGTAGGTCCCAGAACATTGAAACTCAATCAGTGCATGCACAGGGATACAGACTAGCGGTCGCCCACTCGCCCACTGCGAGTAAAAAATCGGGTTGGCGCCTAGAATTGAAATGATAGTCGCCCAGCTTGCGATTGTCAGCTGTCAGCGAGTGTCTGGCGTGTTTTCGGCTTGGAGTAAAATCTGCCACCTTAAAGCGCATTGCTAACTTCGGAGCCGATATCTGCATTGAATATTCGATGTTCCGTCATACTTGTGTTTTGGATTTTACTCACTATCGAGAAACAACATGGTCCCCTCCTCCGTCACAAGTTTGAGCCTTTGATTTCCTGAATGCTTCATATCTCCCAAACCCATGGAAGGATTTTCATTAAACTTGTGTCAGATGTTCACCTCAGTGAGACTGTATGCAAAACTTATGTTTCAACCATGCCGACTCAAGGTCAAGATCACAGGTTAAGGTCAACAGTTTAAACCTTTGATTTCATGTTTGCTCAATATCTTTACCCCATAGAGATTTACATTATTTTTCTTTAACTTAGGTAAAATGTCTTCTTGGTGAGAAGATGTACAGAACTCATCTCATTTATGCTGGCTCAAGGTGAAGGTCACAAAAGCAAGAAAAGACTGTTACAGGGAAAGGGTTAAACTGATTTTTCCTTTCAACAACCAAAGGTAAGAATGGATGGCTGGCATGATGTTTTATGTCCTTTTCAACAGTATTTCAGTCATTATAGGACAATGGAAAAGTGATTATGAAAGGCTCAGTGCAGTGATGTACCATTTAGGTCCACAAAGAATTCAATTTCTGCCTCCAGTAGGATGCAAACCGGTATCCCATGATCCAAAGTCAGGAGAGCTAACCATGGTTAGCTCTCCTGAGTTTGGATCATGGTTAAAGCTCTCCTGACTTTGGATCACGAGATACCCTGTTTGAATCCCACTTGAGATTCAAACCGGGTATCCCCTGATCCAAAGGCAGGAGAGCTAACCATGGTTAGCTCTCCTGACTTTGTGTCATGGTTAAAGCTCTCCTGACTTTGGATCATGGGATACCCAGTTTGAATCCCACTGGAGGCAGAATTCTTTGCAGACCAAAATGGCGCTTCACTGTACTGAGCCTTTCATAATCACTTTTCCATTGTCCTATAATGACTGAAATACTGTTGCACTCACTACACAGTTGCTTCTAAGTATGTAACCAAAGTTACCACCACTCTGACTGTCATTCTACAGCGGGGATATAGCTGTCATTCAGACTACCTTAATTCTTGTATAACTCTGAAGCTCCTACTTTTCTCCTACTTTTTCGTATGATGCACTTGAAAGCCAGCAACTTTAATTTATATTTGAACTTGATCAAACTTAACTGATGGATGAGTTTCTAATTCCGCCAAATTATGCAATTTGTATTTTGACTTTATCGGGCTTTAATGTTAAAGTTACCTCCCTTTCGTTGAAAGTAAAAGGAAATCTTGCTAAGTACATTTGAGCTAGGTTGGTTGGTTGCATTTTTTGGGTTTAATAGCCCTTTGAGACAAATAGAATCTATGATGGGGTTGAGGCCGAGACAAGGAAATCTCAGGTAAGTTTTCAGATTATTTAAGTCTTATGCGAGGCTTGCCGAGCATAAGACTTAAATAATCTGAATTCAAGCCTGAGATTTCCTTGTCGAGGCCTCAACCCCATTGTATTTTCTAAAACAGAAAATTCATTGAATACCTGTACTTCTTCTTGAGGCCATTACTATAAACTTCAAGCTAATTTTCTAGTAATAGTTATGACTTGTGTTAATTTCATCTTGTGCATGCATTTTCCATGACTGGCAGCTAATCAAAACTCTACAGTGACACCTCATGCACATTGTTTGCTGTTAATTTCATTTTGCATGCAATTTACATGACAGGTAGCAGCAAGTTGATTTGTTGAATTTAAGTGTGTAATTAATTGGGCTGTACTATAGCAATGATTGGCATTTTGTGACAGCTTTTTGAGCCTTGGCCGAGATAGCAGGCCGAGATAGAAAAATCTCAGACACCTCTAGAAAGGGATATTCTTATCCAGTGGGTGAGAAAATATATTTCAGTCTATATCGGTCCATCTCCCAGAGAGGAGGAGAAAGAAAAGAGAATGGTAGATGAGAGAAAAAATATCCAAACAACGCCCACCCACACCTTCTGCAAGCACAATAGGCCCTTGCCCTACTTTTATCCAAGGATGCATTTGCAGTGGAACCAGCATCATTGCCCGACCACCAGCCCCCATTTGGTTTAAACAATATTTATTCAATATAAATTACATATACAGACATAATACAAAACATAGCATGGTACAGGATCTGACGGTAAGCAAATCGCTTATATGAAAGTCATCTCCTGGATATGAAAGTCATCTCACCCATTTGAGCTAGGATCATGACAGTAGGTATGTAGGTTTGGGATTAAATATAGTAAGATGATTAAGTTTTGGCGTATATATATCATCTCCTGGAGATGATGTATGTCAGCCAAAAGCTTTCTATCTGATCCTGATCTATTTGTTGTATGTATATATGTGTTGTTCTGAAAATTCTTGAATAAAATTTGTTTAAACCAAGTAAACCAAGTTTTGGTTTAAATTCCGGCAAAAAATGACCAAGTTGTGCCACCAAGTTGTGCCCCACTGTTTGAATTTGTCAGTTTTAGCTCACCTGAGCCGAAGGCTCACAGGTGAGCTTATAGTATAGGCAGGCATCCGTCGTCCGTCCGTCAACATTTTCAAACGACATCTCCTCTGAAACTACAGGGCCCATTGTAACCAAATTTCATATATAGCATCTATAGGCAATGGAAACCAATAATACTGTCTTTTATCCAAATCACTTCAGAACTTTGGTTGCTATGGCAACTTAAAGTTTCCATTGACTTTTATGGGAAAAATTGAAAATTTGCATTTATTGCTATGTCACTGCAGATATTTTGACAAGACTTGTACAGAAATGTTCCTTGAGTAGTCCTCTATCAACCACATGAAATTTATGTCAACTGCACAATTTGGCTGGTTGCCATGGCCACCGAATGATTAGAAATAGAAAAAAATAGTTAAAAAATCATCTCCTCAGAAACTATGCAACCAGTAAAGCCCAAACTTCACAGAAAGTATCTTAGTACTTGCTTCTATAAAAGAACTGTTTTCCTTGGCAATCGCTTTAGCAGTTTGGTTGCTATGGGAACTTAAAGTTGCCATTGACTTATAATGGCAAAATAGAAAATTTGCATTTATTGCTATGTCGGTGCAGATATTTTGACAAAACTTTTACAGAAATTTCCTTGAGTAGTCCTCTATCAACAACATGAAATTTATGTCAATTGCACAATTTGGCTGGTTGCATTTGCAACCGAATGATTAAAAGTAGAAAAAATATTCAAAAAATCATCTCCTCAGAAACTATGCAGCCAATAAAGCCCAAACTTCGCAGAAAGAATCTTAGTACTGGCTTCTATAAAAGTACTGTTTTTCTTGGCAATTGCTCCAGCAGTTTGGTTGCTATAGGAACTTAAAGTTGCCATTGACTTATAATGGCAAAATAGAAAATTTGCATTTATTGCTATGTCACTGCAGATATTTTGACAAAACTTGTACAGAAATGTTCCTTGAGTAGACCTCTATCAACCACATGAAATTTATGTCGATTGTACAATTTGGCTGGTTGCCATTGCAACTGAATGATTAAAAATAGAAAAAATATTCAAAAATCATCTCCTCAGAAACTATGCAACCAATAAAGCCCAAACTTCACAGAAAGTATCTTAGTACTGGCTTCTATAAAAGTACTGTTTTTCTTGGCAATCGCTCGAGCAGTTTGGTTGCTATGAGATCTTAAAGTTGCCATTGACTTGTAATGGCAAAATAGAAAATTTGCATTAATTGCTGTGTTGGTGCAGATATTTTGACAAAACTTTCATAGAAATGTATCTTGAGTAGTCCTCAAGCAGCCTTATTAAATTTATGCAAATTGCAGAGTTTGGCTGGTTGCCATGGCAACGGAAAAAATGAAAAACTGTTAAAAAATCATCTCGAAAACTATGCGACCGATACAGCTCAAACTTTACAGAAGGGATCTTATTACTAGCCTCTATAAAAATACTGTTTCTTATGGCAGTTGCTCCAGTAGTTTTGTTTCTGTTGGAACTTTAAGTTGCCATTGACTTATAATAGGAAAGTTGAAAATTTTCATTCATAGCTATATCGCTGCAGATATTTGGACAAAACTTTTACAGAAGTTTTCCTGGAGTAGTACTCTAGCAACGGCATGAAATTTATGCATACGGCACAATTTGGCTGGTTGCCATTGTAACCAAATGGTTAAAAACAGAAAACATACTCAAAAATCATCTACTCAGAAACTAATTGGACGATAAACCTGAAACTTTACTGAAAGGATCTTAGTAATAGGCTCTATTGAATTACTATTTTTTATTATTTTTGTCCATGTTGTTTGTTGTGATGGCAACTTAAAGTTTCCATAGACGTATAATGGGGAAAATGTAAATTAGCATTTATTAGCTCACCTGAGCCGAAGGCTCACAAGGTGAGCTTATAGTATAGGCTTGGTCCGTCGTACGTCGTCCGTTCACACTTTTAAGCATTAATATCTGCTAAAGCAGCTGGCCAATCTTGATCAAATTTTATGTGTAGCATGGTTGGGGTGGGGGATTGATTACATATAGTTTTGGGACAGATTGGTTTTAAACTGTGGTTACCATGGCAACGAAAAGGTAGACTTATAATGGGGGAAAATGTTGTCCGGGCCCTAGCTTCTTCATTTTTGATCTCAACTTCTTGTAACTTGCAGGTATCCAGGACAGCCGAAACATCTCGGACCAGTTCAAATTTGGTCCAGGTTGGATCATTCGTTTCAGGGTTACTTGCCCTTGAGCGATAAAATATTTTCCCATTGACTTATAATGGGGAAAATGTTGTCCGGGCCCTAGCTTCTTCATTTTTGATCTCAACTTCTTGTAACTTGCAGGTATGCAGGACTGCCAAAATATCTCGGACCAGTTCGAATTTGAGCCAGGTTGGATCATTCTTTTCAGAGTTACTTGCCTTGAGCGATAGCACCTTCATTTGTGGACCGAATTCAATTTAATTTCACACAAATAATTAGTTTGACAATATCTTGGATAGGTTCGCGTTTCAGCCTTCTGGGGTCAAGATCAAGGCCACAGTGGCTATTTGTAGTAAAACTTTGTCATCCCTCTAGCGCCTTCATTTTTGGACTGATTTTGATTAAAACTTCACACAAATGTTTAGTATGACAATATCTCAAACAAGCTTGCGTTTCAGCTTCCTAAGGTCAATGTCAAGGTCACAATGGCTATTTTTAGAAAAACTTTGTCATGGCTCTAGCGCCTTCATTTATGGACCAATTTCGATTTAACTTCACACAAGTGATAAGTATGGCAATATCTTGGGCAAGTTTGCGTTTCATCTATCTGGGTCAAGGCCAAGGTCACAGTGGCTATTTTTAGAAAAACTTTGTCATCCCTCTAGCGCCTTCATTTACAGACCAATTTTGATTTAACTTCACACAAGTGTTTAGTATGACAGTATCTTGAACAAGTTTGGGTTTCAGCGTTCTAAGGTCAAGGTCACAGTTGCTAATTTTAGAAAACTTTGTCATCGCTCTGGCAACTTCATTTATGGACGGATTACACAAATTTTGAGTATGACAATATCTTGAACAATTTGGTGTTTCAGCGTTCTAAGGTCAAGGTCAGGGCTGCTTTTTCAGAAAAACTTCGTCATCGGTCTGGCGACTTCATTTATGGACCAATTTTGATTAAACTTCACACAAATGTTTAGTATGACAATATCTTGAACAAGTTCGCTTTTCAGCATTCTAAGGTCAAGGTCAAGGTCACAGTGGCTATTTTTAGAAAAACATTGTCATCACTCTAGTGCCTTCATTTATGGACTAATTTTCATTTAACTTCACACAAGTGTTTAGTATGACATTATCTTTGACAAGTTCGCATTTCAGGATTTTAGGGCTAAGGTCAAGGTCACGGGGGCTATTTTTACTGTCATTGCAATTATCTGACTTTCCTGGTAAGCCTATTCTGTGACAAACAAGTTGGCAGAATTTTTCAATTACACCGCATGTGCTGTCGGCAAAGTTTCCTTTGTCTTTGATCAGCAACGTCTAAAACTAGTTGCTGATTATGATGAAACAATATTCTCGTATAGTATGTACTTGATATTGGTTTGCATAAGAATATGCAGAATTTAGAGTATAAAGATTTAGATGTTTCCGAGGACGCCGTCAAGTACATTAAAATAGACTAATACTGACGACTCTTAAGATATCTGGTTATGTTGGCGGTGTACCATATGTTCAAGTTCAGTTTAACGATATGTAAAGTCTGTAATTGTTATCACATATACACAAACCATTACCCTTTATCCATGTACACGTAGAATCCTTAGTGGTGCTATTCAGATGAAAGCGGTGCAGGTAAAAAATTAGGTCACTACGTCAAATCTTAGAAAAATCTTGTGTACACTCTAGAGGACACTGTTTTTATCCAATTCATGAAACTTAGACTGTTTATTTTTATGAAATCTGAGGCAGGTTTGTAAGTGGGTCTTGTCAGGTCAAAAGCTAGGTCACTAAATCAGATATGAGAAAACCTTGAATACACTCTAGAGGGCACAGTTTTGATCCAATCTTTGTTCAGAATGTTTATTTTTATGTAATTTAGAACAAGGTGCTCTAGTGACCGCCATTATTAACCAGTTTTGTTACCAGTATAACTTCACAGCTGTACTGGATTTGTTTGACATCAAAATCTGCACTCTTCAAAAACCATTGGTTTAAGGTTTGTAACAAATGAGTGAAGTAACAAAATGTGTCTGTTGATAGTAAGATGTCAGGTGAGCTACAGGACCATTGGTCCTCTTGTTTCTGTGTTACCGTAGATATTTTGACAAAAGTTTTACAGAAATGTTCTCAAGAAGCAGACCTCAAAATTCTGTCATATTGTACAATTTGCCGTAGAGTTACTTACTCCTGAGTGCTGAGGATGAATGGACTCAGGTGAGCTACAGGACCAATGGTCCTCTGGTTTCAACTTCTCAAGGGCCTGGCTTGACCTAGCAAGCTGGTTTATGGGGTATAGTAGTTTTTCTAGGTGAGCAAAATAAATAGGTGGCGTACCACCATTGACATCACATTGTTTTGGTACGGTGTGAGTAGTTCCTAAGAAAACAACAAGATCCTTATTCATTTATTTGAAGGTATCTCATGTGAGAATTATAAAAGACGTACAAGCTTGTTTTGTTGGTTTCAGGTGGAATTGGAACTCAAGCCTAATGATTAGTGATGTTTGAACACAATGAAAATGGACCTATTTTCTTTTTTGTTTCAGAAAGAGGCAACAACCCAGGGTTTTTTCCGAAATTGGCCACCTTGAAAGTGCACTGAGATACCCAAGTCAACAATTGGGACATATCACGGGAAAAGATGGGGATGAAGGTATGGTGAAAGTATGCAAGAACTGTTTGAATTTGTTTGTCCTTAAGACTGAGACAGGAGGCGTCAACAGATTTGGGATGGGCATCATTCTGTTTGTACTTGAACCTAAATATAAATTTGCATGCAAGTCAATGTGCTAAATTAATGGTAATTTACGGAATCTGGTTATGTGCATATGTGAAATCACAGAAATAAATATAATAACAAAACGGTACAAGATATCACTTTGATATTTGAAACAGGTCATTCCATGCATTTCTGCAACTGACAGAGACCATTTCTATTTTTTTTTCTTAGCACTTGGGAAGAGCTATAGGCCAGGAAAACAAGGTACCATCATACAAATTTTGTCCCACAGAGAAAATCAAGTTACTTCCCTTGCACTGTTGTTGCAAACTGCTCTGTAGGTAGCTCTTCAAGTAAAACATGTCCATGAAATTCAAGGAAAAGATGCAGTATGCTCTGTATCAATCAGCAAAGACTTCACAAGTCTGATACTTTGCACAGTCTGATCCTGGTGTACTCTTCTATACAAACTTTCAAGTGAAATCCAGACACACAATGGCCTTGATTGCACAAGGTATGTTTTCTCCTGACATTGTGTTCAAATTTAAGGGGAATGGGTACACTTCAGGGGAAGAAACTCTGCCATTTTCATTGTTGCCTCCCTTCTCAGAGAATGGGGCCAACTGCTAATCTGTTTGACCTAAGTTCTAAGCTGAGTTGTATATTAGTATTTCTTGACCTGTGAAATATTTTGGTGACAGTGTGATAACTCCGGGCTCAATAATTACAGTTATTTCCTCAGACTGATAGTCAGTACTAGCAGCTGCTGGGCTCAAGAACCACCGAGCATAGGGTTTTGAAATTTCATAAATGAATGTCATGAAAAATAAGTAAATAAATAATAATGTTTCTGATTAATAAGTCCAGTTCTCTTAAGTTTTGAGCATGTCTTGGCAAAGCAAGGAGAGCTTATGCTATCCCCCACGGCATTTTAATCAGAGTATGCATAAGTGTTCATCATCGGGTCTGCTTTCTCATTCGCATTCGCGTCTTTGAGCTGTTTAACTTCATAAAGCATTTTTGTTTAGGTCTTTTTCTCACACTTTATAAGGGCTAGAGCCTAGAGTATTGAAATTTAATAACACTTACACTTATGGCACATTATCATCTGAATGCCTGCAAAATTTGGGACTTTTACCTACTTGTCATGGTCTACAGACTTTGAAAAAATTTAGGTTCATGTATGTAAAGCATTTCAGTTTCAGAGTAGCTAAAGGGGTTAAACATATTTGGTCAGCTCTTGCATCAGGATAACATATTTGGTCAGCTCTTGCATCAGGATAAGAGCATTTGATTCTGAGTTACCAACTGTAGGACACTTTTTTACTCTTCAATGACTTTATGATATTTCTCAGTCCCTGTATGGCTTATACAATGTACATGTATATGTACAAGAACATTTTAACATAGCCATCCATGTATGGATTTAACCTATATTTTATGCTCCTCTTACTGGATCATATTTCTCAGTCCACATATGGATGGTAGTCATTATATACTTGGCACCCACTTACATCTGGACTAGACCCTTTCAACACCACCATCACTTTCAGAGTCAACCTCCCATTAGGCAAACTTTCAGAGTCAACCTCCCATTAGGCAAACTTTGTTGTCCTCTGACAGCTCTTGTTTTTCAGCAAACATTACTTTCACTTTCTTCTCACCATGACCTCTGCTACTGTAGAAGCAGGGCCTTTCAACACCACCATTGCTGTGAGAGTTAAGCTGCTGTAAGGTGTGCTTTGTTGTCTTCTGACAACATTTGTTATAAATACAAATTTCAAAATTTGGGATAAAACTTCTCCCTGAAATTCAGAAAATGTTGCAAAACTTCTCCCTGTCTGATAACTTTAGGCTGACCCCTGTGCTGCTGTGGAAGCATAATGCAGGTGTGACATAGCATTCTGCAGAATTCTTGTTTAAGCATCAGAATTAAAGAAGAAGTCACATGTATTCAAGTCTAGTGAGTAAGGTGGATGGTTTATGACTTGAACATTTTAAGATGTAAAGATAGTCTAACATTCTCACATTTGTGGGTAGAGGCGTTGTCAAGAATCAGGTAGACCCATGACGCTTCTTACAATTTTTTCTTTTAACTTGAAAGTTCTTTTAGAAGCATTCAATGACTGAGTGACCAGATGGACATGGCACCTGCATATCTGGTCCCAGAAGCAAACAGTGACTGAGTGACCAGATGAGCATTGTACCTGAATATCTGGTCCTAGAAGCATACAGTGACTGAGTGACCAGATGGACATGGCACCTGAAAGTCTGGTCCACTGGAATTAGAGAAAAAAGCATACATCATCTTCTATGAACTGATTGTTCTTTTGGCAACACATGGACTTGCTTCATGTTCTCATTTCCAATTGCTTAGTATCAGCCCTTCTCTGTGGCTCAAATATTTGTATCAAGACGTTGGAATTACTTTTCTGGCATCTTGTCAGTGACATGAAATTTCAAGTTTTCTAGTTTAGCTCAGTTCTGTGACATTGCACTGACTGGCCAGACATGGCCTTTCATAGAATCCTTGTGTCTATACATGTACCTACCACTTTTTATTTTTTATTTTGCAGCCCATCATGTCTCTTGCGTTCAGTGTGGACAAAAACTTTCTCTGAGAAAGAAGCCAAGCCCATTGGAGACTAAACAGAAACAGTACGGAAAGGAAAAAAAAAGTCAAATTATAGAATTTATCAATTGAGAAAAAAATTGTTCTGATGATGAAATGGTTGAAAAAACATGAATATGCATTCACCATGTAATTCAAGTTATCTACATGTAAACTACATGTACTCGTTTGAGGTAGCCTATTTCCAGTGACTGTTCTTAGGTCAGCTGGTGGACATCCAAAAAGTCAGCTAGATGTTTGGACTGAAGACTCAAGACGAAGAGATACACATTGAGGGGAAGCAAATCTGCTAATTCAACATTTTCACCATTCTCAAAGGGGATCAAATCTTAAGTTAAAAAAAATTGCTCCCTTGGACCACCATCTTTGGTTCAAGATTAGACCCTTTTTGGAAGGTCTTCGTAGTCCTGAAAAGCAAAAACAACTGAGAAACATTTAGATGCATCAATTTACCATAAAACGTTGTAATAACTTAAACTTCTGGTTTAAGGAGGCAGGGTTTCTAGTCCTTATGCGAAACTCGTGTACATTAAAATTCAGCTAGATTTTGGACAGAAGACCCAAGGGGTTTTGATACATTTTCAGGGGAAGCATCTCTGCCAATTATGCTTTCTCCATTGACAAATGGGGATCAACTCTTTTAACAAAAGGATGTGCTGCCCTTGGAGCAAAATCTTTCATTCAAGAGTAGACCCAATTTTGAAAGGGCTTCTTAGCAGGGAAGCAGACAAGAAGTCACATAAATTGTTACCCCTTTGTAAAAATGGCCGTTAAACATCATAGAAATATCAAGACATTGTTTTAGGTGGAGATTTCCAGGTGTAGTCAATAGATCAACTGCTGGGTATCCAAAATTCAGCTAGATTGTTGGACTTAAGACTAAAGGTGAAGAAATATACTTTCAGGAGAAGCAAGACCGCCATTTTCAATTTTTTTCCATTTTCAATGGGGATCAACTCTTACACAAAAGAATACGTTAGCTTTGTTGAAAAATCTTGCCTGCAAAAGTAGAACCCATTATTTGGGCTTCATAGTCCAGGAAAGCAAACAGGGAGTCGCAAAAAATTCCCGTCAAAAAAAAGTTGTCTGAAAAGCATTGAAACGCATGCCTTCATCGTAGAACCTTTTAAGTTCATCAAAACTTTATGTCTGAGGTGGCAAATTTCCAGTGGTGTCCATAGGTTAACTCCTGGACATCCACATTTCAGCCAGACTTTTGTACTGAACGCTCAAGGATAAAGAGGTACACTTTCAGGGGAAGCTACTCAGCTATTTTCAATTTCTGCTCCATCCTCATTGGGGATCAAGGACAGAATTTGCCCCTTGGAGCAATACTTTACCCCCATTTTGGCAGGGCTTAGTAGTTTAGGGAAGCAAATATATGAAGTCACAAATAAAATCCCCCTTGTAAAAATGGCATTTTCATTTTTGGCTCCATTCTCAACAGTGATCATATCTTTTAAAAAAAAAGAATTTGCTACTGGTGGAACAAAATCTTTCCTTCAAGAGCAGACCCATATTTTGGAAAGACTTCATAGATCAGGGATGGAAGCAGGAAAGCACAAAAAATTCCCTCTTGCAAAAATGGCTGAAAAACATGGAAGGCGAATACAGTCACCATGAAACTTGGTTACAGAAAATTTCTTGTCAAAATTCAGCTTCACTATTGAATTGAAAATCCAAGAGGAAGGTATACACTTTCAGGAGAAGCAACTCTGCCATTTTCAATTTTACCTGCATTTGCAATTGAGTTTAACTCTTAAAGAAAAGAATTTGCCTTCTTTAGAGTATAATCTTTCCTTCAAAAGAGTAGACACTACTCTTTCCTTCAAGAGTAGACCCTATTTTGGTAGAGCTATATAGTCAAGGGCAGCAAGCAGGAAGACATAAAAAAATCTCTTTTTAAAAAATGGCTTAAATAATATGGAGTGCAACCATTCACCTGTTTGAGGTTGCACATTTTGAGTGGATATGGATAGGTCAACTGTGGACAGCCAAGGGTCAGCTAAATATTTGGACTGAAGACTCATGGTGGACAGATACACTTTCAGGGGAAGCAACTCTGCCATTTTCAGTCCTGCCCTTGGAACAAAATATTCCCTTCAAAAGTAAACCCCATTCTGGAAGGGCATCATAGTCATGGGAAGCAGGAAAGCACAAAAAATGTCTCCTATGTAAAAATGGCTTCAAAACATGGAGGCACATCTATTCATCATGAAACGTTATTGAATCTTTTTTTTCTCTTTTTTTTGTTGTAAAATGTCAGCTTTAGGTTTGAACTGTAAACTCAGTTTAAAGGTGTACACTTTCATTGGAAGCAACTCTGTGCCATTTTCAATATTTCCTCCATTTGCATTAGGGATAAAGTCTTAAAAGAATTTGCTCCCTTCGGAGCAAAATCTCTCCTTCAAGGGTATACCACATTTTGGAAGGGCTTCATAGTCTAGGGAAGCAAGCAGGAAGGCACAAAAAATTTGCTCTTTATAAAAGTGCCTGAAAAGCATGAAAGAGATATTTGTAAGTTTTGTCAATTTTTCTTGTTTGAAGTGACAAATTTCAAGCGGTATGCTTAATTTCTGACATACAACAGTCAGCTTGACTTTCAAACTGAAGACTAAAGGTGAAGGGATACAATTTAGGGGAAGCAACTCTGCCATTTTAATTTTTGCTCCATTCTCAATGGAGATCATCCCTCAAAGGTAAGAATTTCCTCCCCTTGGAGCAAAATCTTCCCTTCATATGTAGACGGGCTATGATCATAGTCCAGGGAAGGAAGCAGAAAGGCACAAAATATTTTCCCTTTTGTAACTATAGCTTAAAAAAAACATGGATTTGCATCCATTCACTATGAGTTTGTGTGTCATAACTTCTTGTTTGAAGAGGAAAATAGTGTATTGGAGAAAACCTTCCTTTCTAGAGTAGTCTTAAAAGCATTTGCTCCCCATGGAGCAAACTCTTTTCTTCAAGAGTAGACCACATTTTGGAAGGGCTTCATAGTCCTCCAAGGGAAGCAAGCAGGAAGGCACATTTTTTTTTTTAAATACAATGTCTGAAAAGAAATGCAGGTGATCCATACAATATGAATTTGTAAGCTTGTTAAACCTATTTGAGGTTGCAAATTTTAAGTGGGTATCCGCTCCTTAATTTCAGACTTACAAAAACCAACTTGACTTTTGAACTGAAGACTCAAGGTGAACAGATATACTTTCAAGTAGTGTTGGGAATCGGACAGGAAAATCACAATCGATTATCGGAAGAGTTAAACCGATTGATTATCGATTGTACAATCGGATATCCTGTCAGCGAAGTCAACCAATATATAATGATAGCCAATGCTCCATTAAAGTCTAAATCTGTACTTATCCAACAAAATAAATAGCATAATGCACAGAAAATAGCGTTAGACATCATTACTCCTTTGGCATCAACTAATTTTTGTGCCATACATATTTCATAGGCAGATAGAAGGCAGTGAATGTGATCATACTGGCTAGCAGCTGAATCTTGTGACAGATGAGGGCAACATAACTATGCCCTATTATGCTCTTAGATGGCCATATCAGTGCTATACATATATTTTTTTATTTCTGCTAGCACTGACTGACAATACAGATACTTTAAAAGCAGCTGCCAGTATTCACCTTTCCATATAGGTCCTTATGCAGTTTACATTGAGAAAATTAAGCAGTAACTAAACCTGCCCCTTATAGAGGCCTTATAGATGACCAAAAATTGAAAGTACATATCCATCTGTACTTATTTAAAATCAGTAAAAGCTAAGGACTATTTGGAATCAGGGTCTATATGTTATTAAAAGCAATCTCATACTTCTAGTCTAAGGCGTCTCCCTGAGTTTGTAATAGTCAGACTAGCACAACGCTTGTTTCGTTTTCATATAATCCAGAGTGGGTGGGGGTATCAATTCACAGCCATTATTTGCGTATGTTTTTTGCATACATGCATATGACAGATGTCATATCCAGGTTAGTTTTTGTGACTAATCCCTCTTTTATCTTTCTGAAGCAAAAATAATCCCCAAATCGGGATTTGATCTTCCCTGTACAGGGAAAAAGCTCCATGTCCGGCTCAGATTCTAATTTGGAAGACATGACAGTGAAAAGTGGTCGTGTTTGGATTACTTCCCTTTGAATGCCCGAAACAACCAGAAATGAACCGAAACTCACCAAATGGTTTGTTGGACGTTTTTGACCTAATTACTTTGTTTACAATCGATAGTCACAAAATTACAATCGATTGTCGCCGACGTGAGCCTTAACGATTAGTTTTCGATGTTCAGCGACTATCGGCACAACACTACTTTCAAGGGAAGCAGCTCTGCCATTTTCAATTTTTGCTGCCTTCTAAATGGGGATCAACTCTGGAAGAAAAGAATTGGCTCCCCTTGGAGCAAAATCTTCCCTTCAAGAGTAGACCCCATTTTTGAAAGTCTATAGAGTCCAGGGCAACAAGCAGGAAGATGCCAAACTATTTCCTTTTGCAAAAGTGGCAGAAAAACATGGAGGTCATCCATTCACCGTGATATTTTTAAGCCCCTAACTTTGAAAAAGGTTGGTGGGGCATATTGCCTCTGGCTTGTCCGTGCCTGAGTGTGTGTGTAAGACACACTTTTTTATACCTGCTGTAACTTCAGAACCCTGTCAGCTAGGGTCTTGAAATTGCATATATGGATTCCTCATTGAAAAAAAGCTGACGCATACTTTTATCTTTTCCCATTTGTGGCTCTTTTTAGCTCGCCTGAACGAAGTTCAGGAAGAGCTATTGTACTACCCCCGGCGTTGGCGTTTGCGTCGGCGTTAGCAAAATGTTAAAGTTTTTACGTTAAAGTTTTTATGCCCCCGTGACGATAGTCAGGGGGCATTAAGATTTGCCCCTGTCTGTCTGTCCGTCCGTCCGTCTGTCTGTTCGTCACGCTTTATGATATAGAGTTTGTGTAATAAACTCCTCCCACAGTTTTCAATGGATCTGTTTCAAACTTTGCATACATGTTGGGGACATATTGAAGATTTGCATGTGGATTTTTGTTGGACCTAGAATTAATTTTGACAGAATTACGGCCTTTTGAACTTAGTCATTTTAGGCAAATTTTTGCATTGTAGGGTATAGAGTTTGTGTAATCAACTCCTCCCACAGTTTTCAACGGATCTTTTTCAAACCTTGCATACATGTTATGGACATATTGAAAATGTGCATGTGGATTTTTGTTGGACCTAAAATTAATTTTGACAGAATTACAGCCTTTTTAACTGAGTCATTTTAGGCAAATTTTTGCATTGTAGGGTATAGAGTTTGTGTAATCAACTTCTCCCACAGTTTTCAATGGATCTTTTTCAAACCTTGCATACATGTTGTGGACATATTGAAGATGTGCATGTGGATTTTTGTTGGACCTAGAATTAATTTTGACAGAATTACAGCCTTTTGAACTTAGTCATTTTAGGCAAATTTTTGCATTGTAGGGTATAGAGTTTGTGTAATCAACTCCTCTCACAGTTTTCAATGGATCTTTTTCAAACTTTGCATACATGCTGTGAATGTATTGAAGATGTGCATGTGGGTTTTTGATGGCACTAGAATTAATTTTGACAGAATCACAGCCTTTTGAACTTAGTCATTCTAGGGAAATTTTGCATTGTAGGGTATGGATTTTGTGTAACAACTTGCTCCACAGTTTTCAATGGATCTTTTTCAAGCCTTGTCTACATATGGTGGACATATTTGAAGATATGATGAGGCATATTGATAGGTCTAGAATTAATTTTGACAGAATCACAGCCTTTTTAACTTAGTCATTTTGGGCAGTTTTTTTCATGGCAGGTTATGTTTTCAATAGATTCTTTGTAGGTGCTTTATGGATATATACATATCATGTGACAGGCGCTGCACGGGGGCATCATTAGTGTCTTACAGACACAATTTTCTAGTTTTAGGTGATTGGCAAGGAGCTGTCAGGCGAGCTATCCTGTCCCGGTGACAGGTCTTGTTGGAGTTACGCCCCTTTTAAAAATATTAAATGAACATCTTGTTAGCAAGATATGTTTAACAAGGATTTAAGCTATGGCTTTGATGTTTGATATGCTGATTGGGCATGAGGAGTAGATTACCTGATATTTGAGCTATGGCTTTGATATTTAGTGTACTGATTAGGTATGAAGGGTAGATTACCTGATCTACTTTTGAGAGTTTGAGGTGGCAGATTTCTAGTAGCTGTAAATAGGTCAACTTCTGGACATCAAAGTTCAGTTAGACCTCAGGGGAAGCAACTCTGCCATTTTCAAATTTTCCTACATTCAAATGTTGAAGAAAAGTATTTTGCTGCCCTTGGAGCATAAACTTCCTTCAAGCGTAGACCAAGTTTTTGAAGGGTTTCCTTGACCAGGAAAGCAAACAATAAGTCACAACAATTGTATTTCTTTGTAACAATGGCTGAAAAACACAGAAGTGCAACCATACACCATGAAACTTTGTTAGTTTGGCAAAAGCTGTTCAAATGGCAAATTTAGAGAGGAATATGCACATATTTACTCAAGATACACTGAAGACTCGAGGTAAAGATATACACTTTCAGGGAAAGCCACTCTGACATTTTCAATTTTTGCTCCATTCTTAATGGGGATGAACTCTGTAAGAAAAGAATTTGCTCCACTTGGAGCTAAATCTTTTTTCAAAAGACACCATTTTGGAAAGGCTTCATAGGCCAGGGAAACAAACAGGAAGGCACAAAAATATATTCTCCATCGTAAAAATGGCTGACAAACATTCAGGTGCTTTCATTCAGCATGGATTTGTATATTGTCAAAACTTCTTATTTGATGGTCAAAACTTCTTATTTGATGGTCAGATTTCAAGTTGCTATCTTCACAAGTTTTTAGCTCGCCTGAATGAAAGTTCAGGAAGAGCTATTGTTGTCACCCTGGCATCAGCGTCCCATCCGCATTGGATGTTTTGGTTAACGTTTTTCAAAGACCTATATCTCCTCAACCCATGGATGGATTCTTTTGATACTTGTACTGTAGTTAGATATTGGTCTAAAGTTCAACATGGTACCTCCCCCACTCCACTCAGTGACCTTGGTGTCAAGGTCATGGACTTAGAAAATGGGAGTTTTTTTTAGACGATGTTTTTGTTAGTTTTTTAAAGACCCATATCTCCTTAACTCGTGGATGGATTCTTTTGATACTTGCACTGTAGTTAAATATTGGTCCAAAATTTTCCAAGCCCCCCAATCTCAGTGACCTTGATGTCAATGTCATGGACTTAGAAAATTGTCTTTTTATTATCTGTTGGATGTTTGGTTAAAGTTTTTTAATGCATGCTACTGTTATTCGTCTGTGTATTGTAACAGAAGTGCTAAGTATTTGTTAGCAGTGTTGAAGGCAGCAAGTTCTAACAGCTTAGCCTGGGCAAGTAATTGTAACTGCTGGGGCTGTGCGACTAATGTGAAGTTATATCAGTTATGAATAAGTCTTTTTATTCACTAATGTTAAGTGCTTATTTTGTCTTACAGTCCCTCACAAAATTGTTCTCTATCATCCATTCAATATTATCAAAATGTCAATCTCTGTGAATTACTTGTCTTTCAAAAATCATATTATAACAAGTGATTAACAGCCCAGACTTCTAATTTACTCCTTACTTGGAGTCCTTTACTCCATTTGTTGGGCTGGGCACTCTTTTTGTTCAGAAAATAATCAACTCTTGAAAGCCAAAAGTCAAAGTTTATCTCAAAGTACTGATAGCTCAGTAAATTTTCTGATCCTAGAAAATTTGTTTTTAGATATCAGTAGTTTGATGTAACAGGAGATGAAATATTTCCAAATTATATTCTGTGATATAAGAAGGTACTTAGAAATACCAGTGTTTGAAATAACAAGAGTTTACCCAACTTAATTGTATATTAAAAATTGCATAATGGGACATCTACTCATGTTGTCTGTAAGCAACTCTTATTTTGAAAATTCTTTTGAAAACTCTGGAGAATTTTCTTTCTGTGAACATGGGTCGAATATGCGCCATATAATTTTCAATCACAATATCTTAAAAACCATGAAGAATTGACGACATTTTAGAACTTACATCTAGATTTTTATTACCAAAAGGCCTGCAAAATTTCAAGGTTTCGGAAAAACGCAACATCCTAAAAGTACTTGGAAAAGCCCTTGCACATACATGTACTGCTAAAATCAATATGAAAGCTTAATCCTGTCATGCATTTTGCAAATTCAATGTTTTTTGTTTTTCTTCCAATAAATGTCCCCTCTTTCGTAAATTTAAAGAGTAACTACACTTCAGGAACTGATTGAATCAGATCCCGAACCCTATCCCAAACATCAAAGGGAAACATTGACAAAGATATCCCAAACAAACAATAAACTACAAGTGATAAGCCGAGTCAGCAACTCTTTCCGAAACAGGTGGCAACTCAGCTATAAACACTCCTTCCCTTCTTATTTCTAAAGATTGACAAAATAACACTGAGATTAGCTCCACACCACCATTTTTTATTCATTCACATATTTCACCCTAGGACTAGCACTGACCCAGGCATCAATTAAGAAACATAAGGACGTATATTTTTCTTAGTAAGATGTCATTATGGATAGCTAATTATGGGAGTTCTTTGATATGAGATAATTGCTTGTTTTTCATATAAAAGTGTATAGTCTCTTATACGTGCAGGGGGTGGGTGAGGGGCTTTTTATGGCCCTACCAAATATTAAACACCAGTTGCAATGAGAATAAAACAATCTGATGGATGGGCTTCTGGAATCAAAGAACGAGTTAGCACAATCTGCTTATGTGAAGTTATTTAAAGTAACAAATTTACTGCCCATATACCCTACCCAGAAAGATGGAGAAAGAAAACGAAAATGGATTGGATGTGAAAACAATAGCTACAAACCATCCCCATAAAGCACCTACTGCATGCACAGCAGGGCCTTGCCCTACCATAATTAGCTCCGAGTGTGTTATATTAAAATTAATACTCTATTTGTGGCCTCAAATTAAACCTGTCCATAGAATGAATGTTTTGATAGATTCTCCCTTATCCCAAGTGTTCCGTGGTACGTCTGTATATCCGGTGTGTTTGAGAGCTATGCTGTGATACATATACTTGCTTGTAGAAGTGTAAAGCCTTGCATTTGTGGTAATGAGTCAGAAAATTTATTCATGGAAATCTGCTATAATTAAAATACAGATTTAAAAAAATTTAATTTATTTCACAAACGCATTGTTGAAACACAATATGTGTAGTTAGTATCATACATAGTTTCAACAACTAAAATAAACACAATTTTCTTATCTGTATATTGAGCTATATCATGAGTCATAATGCACTGCTTATATTTCTTGACATTTCTGAATAAAAGCAAGTACATGTGCAGCATTTTTTTATACATGTACGTATATTTTTCTGAGTAAGATGTCATTATGGATAGCTAATTATGGGAGTTCTTTGATCTGAGATAATTGCTTGTTTTTCATATAAAAGTGTATAGTCTCTAATACGTGCAGGGGGTGGGTGAGGGGCTTTTTATGGCCCTACCAAATATTAAACACCAGTTGCAATGAGAATAAAACAATCTGATGGATGGGCTTCTGGAATCAAAGAACGAGTTAGCACAATCTGTTTATGTGAAGTTATTTAAAGTAACAAATTTACTGCCCATATACCCTACCCAGAAAGATGGAGAAAGAAAACGAAAATGGATTGGATGTGAAAACAATAGCTACAAACCATCCCCATAAAGCACCTACTGCATGCACAGCAGGGCCTTGCCCTACCATAATTAGCTCCGAGTGTGTTATATTAAAATTAATACTCTATTTGTGGCCTCAAATTAAACCTGTCCATAGAATGAATGTTTTGATAGATTCTCCCTTATCCCAAGTGTTCCGTGGTACGTCTGTATATCCGGTGTGTTTGAGAGCTATGCTGTGATACATATACTTGCTTGTAGAAGTGTAAAGCCTTGCATTTGTGGTAATGAGTCAGAAAATTTATTCATGGAAATCTGCTATAATTAAAATACAGATTTAAAAAAATTTAATTTATTTCACAAACGCATTGCTGAAACACAATATGTGTAGTTAGTATCATACATAGTTTCAACAACTAAAATAAACACAAATTTCTTATCTGTATATTGAGCTATATCATGAGTCATAATGCACTGCTTATATTTCTTGACATTTCTTAATAAAAGCAAGTACATGTACAGCATTTATTATTTAGAATGGAAGTTTAAACTTCCCTTCCAAACGGGGTGTTGGAACCCACTGACTACTAACCTGGGTGCATGTAGTCACACAAGGAGGTCAGGTCATACCCCGGTCGTGATTCTTATCAAGCCTTCGACATGTCTATAAACCTTCTTCATCATTTTATATTTATTCGTCTATTAAAAGGTGATATTTTTGTTACCCCAAATATCGAATTCAGCCGTATGACATTAAGCTACGCGATGGGGTTTAGCTAACTTAATGTTTCAAACCACTGCAGAAGCAGAGGGCGAGCTTTGGGCACTTTAAAACATGTTTAAGCCCCCCAGTAATCTTTTGCTGACCGTTCCAAGGCGGTACTTCTGTTGCGGTTCCTTGATATTATATTGTGCTGTGTCCGCTTGTCTATGGTCTCTGGTGGTTTGGTCACCCGTATTGTTGCCCATTCTGCCTCCTCTTTTGTTTTGTTTTGTAACTAAAATAAAAAATAAGTAAAAAAAGATGTTGATGCTGTTATTGGGGTAACTGAATAACCATGTGTTTGGGAAAGAGCTTTACTCTATACTGTGTGTTTCTTTCGTAAACTTGTGCCACTTTCTGTGTGTATATGCTTCTTTCCATATTGGTTTTGAGAGCGGAATGTGGGATTTGAATGTATTAATTCCTGATCAATGCCCATCTTTTTACTTTTTCCTCTTATATGCGATGGGCGTTCCTCTTAAACCAATCCCAAAATCTAACTCTATCTGATAAGACAGTTCTAGACTTTTGGCTTGTTTTTGAATGAAATCCACCCCCAACCCTCGTCTTGTAACTGAAACAAAAAGTTATAGCACTCATTCAATATCATATCATCAGCATATGAATACCGTCAGTATGGCTGCAATAGGCAAAATTATGCAGCCATTACAACGGTGGTAATACCATTTTAGCTACCTATGCTGTTGACTGAGACGATACTATACAAAGTGGCTGTTGACCGAGAATGCGGTTGCAAGCATTACCAGTAGTGATAAATGATACTATTGTTAGTGGCAGTCGGCTGAGCTGAAAGTGCTGTCAATTGTCTCAGTCAACAGCCACTTTTGTATGGTTATTGAATGTCTCTGTCGACAGAACAGGTAGAAGAATTGGAATAACCCCTTTCTAAATGTCGAATATTCAACCTGTATATCAAAGCTATTTGAAATATTATACTACAACATATGTTTAAACAAACACACAACCAAATGCACATACCCACACACACACCCAGTCTTTGACAGAGACATGATGCATATTGACATATAGAGAAACAATGCTGTTTGGTTTAGGATTTAATGAGATTGTAAAGGTGACAAATTTACACAGGCAAATGCTACAGGTGAAAAATGTATTAAATATAAGGCCAATAAAATGATACATGTGTGTTGTCAGTTGCATTCGATTTCAAATATAATCGGTATATTACACTTGTTTTATATTTATTTTAATGAAAAAGTATATTTAGACAACAGGAAGACAATATTGATGACCAAGGGAATGACCAAATTTAATGAAAATTTAAATAGTAACTACACTTCAGGAACTGACTGAATCGGATCTCAAACCCTATCCCCTACATCAAAGAGAAAGATTGACAAAGACATCCCGACAAACAATAAATTACAAGTGATAAGCCGAGTCAGCAGCTCTTTCCCAAATAGATGGCAACTCAGCTATCTTTATTGAACTAAATGATTTAGACCAACAGATGGGTTACAACAAATAACCAAGAAATCTTTCCAAACATGTCGATGTTGCAGTGGTAAAAAATCTAGACATCACTGACATCCCGGAAACATACAACTTTTTAAGGTGGTGATAATCACGTAATTGGGGCAAAGACAAAAATCTGCATAAAAAACTCAAAATACCACTGATCTTTCCAAAACTTAGCATATGCCTTCTTTATGTTGTTTCGCACAATTCGGACTCCCAAAATGCAGCATTTGTTAATGTTAATAAGTGTTTTTATAAGGAAAGATCAAAGGGCGATTTTCTGCGCAATAATCTGAAAAATAATATTGTTATTGAAAATATACTTAGTGCTGAGAGTTTCTTGTTGCATAATGGAGAGCGTCCTAGTAATTATTTTTTCAAACTCTTTCACACATTATCAGGCTGAGCTGATGAAAAAAGATGCGGTCTGTGTCCAAATGTTTTGTCAAAACACACAGGTGAGACAGGTGAGACTATTTTAACGAGGTTGCAAAATTTCATCTACACACCAGTGATCATGTACGTAATGTATTATTTATACTGTAGGTGTTACATAGGTATGCTTACCTACCCTATATTTAATAAATGCATCCAGTGTACATTACCTTGTACCTTGTACATGGTTGAACATTTGAGAAAAAGCTACCGTTTTCATCTTGTCTACATTATAATTTGAGAAAGAGTTGGAATAAATAATTGCTAGGACGCTCTTCATTATGCAATAACGCACCTTCAGCACCACGTAAATTTTCAATAACGATGTTAATTTTTCAGATTAATGCGCAGAAAACTACCTTTGATCTTTCCATATAAAAACACATTTTTAAGCAGCATGTACGTCTAGTTTGTATTCTAAGCTGTAAAGAACAACAAAAATAAGAAGAACTTTCAGGGAGATACCTTACTTTTTATGGTTTTATGCAGATTTTTACATTTACAATAAATCACCACCTTAGTGTAGGCCTAAGCAGGACATATTTCAACACTTGCTTGGAAAAATTGGACTTAGTAAAATTTTGAACAGGTGAGACATAAACGAAAAAAAAAATGGAACTCTTCAAAGGTCCTTTTACAATAGCATTTTGTACATTTAGAGATATAGTTTCATTATATCTAGGCACAAAAACGGCTTTTATTTCAAACTTTGGTTTATTTGGGCTGTGATTAGATGTGTTTTTATGCAGAAATCTGGTCCAAAATGGCTGAAGTGTCTTGTGGAACTTTAATATGATGGTGGTTATACTCTCCATTCTTTTCTGTACTTGTAGATTTTGTGCAAATCCACTTATCAGAAAAATAACTGAGCCTGAATTTTCACTTTTATAAATCAAATTTTATTTTTAGGAGATTTAACACCGGAAAAATAATCAACGTTGGAGGCGGGTATACGTATGTACGGATACTTTTTGTTTCCAAACCTAAACTGACATACGTTTGACATTCTTTATGAAATTGGTAGAATTATGGCATGCGTCACACAAATGGCGTTAACTATGAAAAATCGGCCTTTCTTCATTTTGTAATGATCTCACATATAATTTTTTTTTTTTTGTTTCCGGTCTGTATCACAGTAACCGCTGAAATTATTATAGTGTTACTTAGTTGTATTATGGGACAGGGCAATACAACGTGTCACGGAATCTAATGACAGCTTATTTTCTCAATCCTCTTGTTTTCTTCCCTGCAGTTTTTTTTGTTTGTTCCGTTCTGCAACTCAGTGAACGTCAGAAATATTTAATTTGTTCCGGGCTTTACTCAGTTATCGCCAAAAATGTTTTATTTGTTCCGGTCTGCGACGCAGTTAACATCAGGAATATTTGGTTTGTTCCGGTTTGCGACTCCGTTATGTCAGCGCTATTCTATTGACACTTGGCACGATCATAGAAGAGGACAAGGCCATGTTTTGTATGAGAACTGCGACTCTCTCTCTCTCTTTTAATTTTGGAGATGCTACCATGACTGATGTTTAATTTATCTTCCTGGCAATTAATACATCATTCAGTTATTTTCTGTGACATTTACAATGGTTATTGGCTAGGTCAGAATTGAATGTCGCGTGCAAACTCTCACTTTGATCGTATTTTTTTCTATTTATTTATCTCTCCTGATCAATTGCTTTGTTCGTTTTCAGTCATACTCAGTAAATACGTTGTGAATAGTTACATCCTTTGACAGCAAGGAGTACATAAAAGAAAATGAAATAGCAGACTTGGTTTCATTGCATCTGTTCATGACCAGTAATAAATTGTGCAAAATTATTTCAATGATCCCAAAGGATCAGAAAAAGATCTACACTTCTGTACAGGGGAGACGTTTAACGACTGCCGCATGGCATAGCATCAGCTGCACTGAATATAAATAAGTTCTGAATAGCTATATCCTTTCGAAGAAAAGAAAACATCGGAGAAATGAAAATAGCAAACTCGGTTTAACTGAGTTTTTCATGACCAGAAATAAAATCTGCAGCACTGGCTAGGCCCTTAGCACCGGCACAAGCAGAACTTTATATTCAAAATTACTCAAAATAAACTCAATGATCTCCAAAGACCAGAAAATATAAGCTACACTAGTCTATGATTATGTAGGATGGCCGCCACACGATGCAACACCAGCTGCAGTGAAGACAGATGAGCTCTAATAGTTCAATCTTTTTGGCAGTAAGGAATACAGAAAAGAAATGAAAACGCAATTTCGGTTTAATTGAGTATTTTCATGGCCAGTAATGAAATATGCAACACTGGCCACGACTCCTACCACCGGCTTAAGCAGAACACTATGTCCAAAATGAGTCAAAATCAATTCAGTGATCCCAAAGAACCAGAAAATATAATCTGCACCATGATGACGTATGGAGAGACGTTTTACGGCTTCCACACGGAGTGAAATTAAATATGTTCTGAATAGTTAGAGCCTTTGGAAGCAAAGTATTCATGGAAGAAGTAATCATTCGAAGTTGATAAATGATATACGGTAGCATTCAGATATAGACTAAACTTTCGGTAGCATCTGCTTTTGCAAGGTATGAATCATTTTCCATTTTTTCGTTCATCCGTCCGTTACTACTTTACATCGACCACAGCATTAAATTGATCTCTGTGCTGAATCAATAAACTGCTCTCTACACAACTTTAGTGGATATATAAGTAAATAATTCTAAGACCTATTATGTTTTGGTTACATCACCAAATGATCAATGGCTTTGGATGAGTTAATGTCCATCTGACATTACTTTGCAGCGCCCCGTGCGTTTAAAGCCATCTGTAACCTTAATTTATTAGGTAAATTTCCACCAAACATTTATGTTATATGAACAACATAAAAAGAAGATGGTCAATATGAAACCAATCTCTCCCTCTTAACTTTACGTTGCAACAAGCGTTAAACCTATCTTAGTTGCGAGGCATCAAATTGATTTTGAGGCAACGTGCATGCGTATACATGTATCAAGAAAATAACCCCAAAGTCGTTTGAAGGTGAAAGGATTACTTATTATCATTATGTCTATACTTTACGTCTACCGTGGCGTTTTATATTCGCTCCGCCCTAAACCAATGGGCACATTTCCTTTAAAAGTAAAAAGTATGCAAAGATTAGGAACTGAAACAATCAAAATCCAAATCCAGCCCTCAAACCATAGTTGGAAACAACTAAGATTACAAATAATCAAGATACAGAGAACATATGGCCAACCGAGTGAGCAGCTTGTTCCCAAAAGGTGGCCACTCAGCATCCCAAACCGAACCAAAAATAATAAGAACATACATAAGGTAAAACATCACAGAAACTCTGACACCAAAAACAGGCAACAGAGAACCACAACAGAACTACCGCCTTGGAACGGTCAGTAATGAATTACTGGGGGGCTTAAATCGATTTTACAGGCCCAACCTCACCCTCAGTTTCTGAAGTGGTACAAAACATTTAGTTGGTTGTTCGGTTCGCATGATAACCCTCTAACTCGTCAATGAATCATCACGGTAAACACATAAATCAAATTTCAACACCATGAAGAAGCAAAGACGAGGACTCAACAGATACAACGGGCCGTCTGACAGGTGGAGATCCCTGTCCTGCCAAACGACCCCACTGGAAATCTGAAGCAAAAGAAGGTCACCAGTTGAGCCCCGGTGGACCAAGCAACAGACAAAAAGGCTCCGGTCCCAACTAACTAAAATATATAGCTTTAGGTCGGGGCCATCATAGAGTCTGACGACCGATCCCCCGGTGTGCAATTAAAGAGTGCAGCAAAGTTATCAACCGTGATTGGGTTAATCACTAAGCATGCAGACTGTCGCATAACATTTAAATTATAGCCAATACGTTTGTGACGTATTATTATTTTTCGGAATTGATCAGAAAAATCAGTCCTACCCTTAATCTTTTTGAATTTGTATACTAAGTCACCATAAAATTCTGGTTCCGATAGGCCTTGGTGTAAAAGAAATTTTAATCCGACATCAAATTTTGAAACCAATTCATGGTGTCTGCGATAGAATTTAGAAAAAGCCTTTCTAAGCTTATGATACCGATAGCCCTGTTGAAGAAGTTTAGCAGTTAAACATTTATTACGAGCATTAAAGTCATCTACATGACTACATGTAAACTTGCATGAATATATCATTGGAGCAATCCTAAATGAGGCCCTATTTTCAACGCCATAAGAACACCTTTAATCTTTAAAACCTCTTCAGCCTATTAATATATTTTGTATTTTTACCAAAATAGCATAGATAAGTTATTGGGAGAAGTTTTCACCCCATTTTCATGTAACAAAGTTGAATGCTGAATATTTCTCGGACTATCCTGAGCATTCTCTGACCGTTTACATTGTGTGAACTAACAGCGTACGCCAGTGCTCAAAAATCCCAATTTTCCGATACTGTAAGGTTACTTCACTAACAAAAATATATCACATAAAAACAACATTTGTCTTATCTGCGTCACGTCTTAACATATTAATTTACGTGTGTGGATCAAACTAACAATAGATATGCATTTCAAAAAATTGGATTTTAAATCGGTCAATATCACTCCTGTCGACCAATTTCACAAACACATTGCAGTTAGAAGTTTCCCTTGCCATTTTAAAAGTTTTTTTCGTTTAAGGTTATTCAACAACTGAGAATTTCTGTATGTCAGCACGTAAAATCATTAGTCTCCCATAAAAGTAAGATTGTTAACAAGGAAAAAAACATAATGCCCTGCCGACAGCGGCTTAAATACGAGCACCTATCATTTGGGAGTTTTCAGTGTGCGTGTCCTCTGACGCTAAAGCACCCAGTCGAAAATATCGAAAGGCTTTTGTTAGTCAGAGAAGGCTCGGATTATTCTTGGACATTACGACAGAATTTGAATTTTCACCACGCTTGCTTGAATACATAATTAAATTAAAGTTGAATCGTCTCTTTTTAAAGGTCACATAAATTATTTGTAAATTTAAGGTTCTTGAGCCTACTGACAGATGTCAAATACATATATAATATGTGCTATTAGAAAAAAAAATATAATGTGTTGAATGCGCTGTCATTCTTTAAAAACTCTAATATTTTTTCATGGCAGCTGTGACATAGAATTCCGCGACTTTCTTGTTTGTTTGCCACTTGTCTGCTCTAATCAATACAGTATTTCTTAATATCTTTTTGTGATGACTCACTGATGAGCTAGTCTTCCATGCGGACTAACCAAATGCCACACGACTCACGATGGAAGCTAGGGCGAAGACTCGAACATCGTGAAATTGAACTGCGCTCAACCAGTGATTTATTATCGACGATTCCAATAGAGAGGCGCCGTGGTTGAGAGGTTAGAGTGACTCGGTTAAGGTGCAGAAAGTCGCCGGAAGGTCGTGAGTTCGCGGCTCACCGTCGCCATCCGACGACTGGCAAACTTTCTCTGTCAACCCAGCAGTAAATGGGTACCTTTTTCCAATCAGGAAAGGATAAGGCAGCGAAAGGAGAGAGCTTTGCTCCGCCTCTCATCTACTGTGCCCAAGATACAGTGGGTCTTTAACCCCCACTGCACCTACGGCTATTAGGCTATGGGAAACCTTTACCTTTACCTACCCAATGTAGTGTTTCCGTTGTGGTTTACAGATGTTATTGTTTGATTCGTCGGCTCAAATGTAGGCGTTGAAAATCAATATTCGCATGACTACATATGAAGTGATGTAACAAGGAGCGCCTGTTCCTTTGCCTACCTCTTAATACATAGAGGATACCAAAATCACAGGTCGACGTCTCAATGGCGACAAAAACGTATACAGCGTGTGTTAAGAGCGATATCTTGAAGTTGAGATATAGAACCGACTTTAAAATCTAAATAATGTTGTGTTGATTTTTAAAAAAAAGTTGGCCACTCTGACCTAGTTTAAGGGGATGAAAGTAGGAATGGTACGGTGCATGAACGTATAATTGTACTCTTGAAGACTTATATTTGTACTCTTGAAGACTTATATTGTACTCTTGAAGACCTATTTGGGAAAAAGCTGCTGACTCGGCTTATCACTTATAATCTATTATTTGTTGGGATGTATTTGTTGGGGATTGGGTTTGGGATCTGATTTAGTCAGTTCCTGATGTGTAGTTACTCTTTAAATTTATAGAAGCTTAGGTATAGGACCTATATCGGAACCTAGATATGATGTGCATTTTCATGAAGTGTGTTAGTGAATCTCACCTATGTGGAAGCGATGGCCTGGAGTGGCTCAGGTGCACAATCTAAAACATTTGTGATCTTGCTTCTAACAGATGCTGAGACATAGAGTCGACCTCAAGCATTTATCATAGTGTTAATTTTCATGTCAACAGATCACAGTGACGTAGTTTAGTTAGAGACGCATAAAATGCAAGTAAGTGTATGCTGTGAAGACATTTATAAGAGCTGAGACTTATAGAAGTTGACAGACAGAGCCAACTTTTCAACAATACCAGCTACTTGTGAGAGAGTTGATCTGGTATCGGTTTAAGGTAAATAGATACTTGTCAATATAATTCCGCCGTTTTTGTAAAGAAGTCAACATCCGTGACTTCCTGTTTGATTTTCTGTAGAACGAAATTCCCCAAAACTCTTTACTTTAAGATTTGACCCCCGTTGATAAGGCTGGGCAAAATGAAAATGAAGAGCTGCGAACCCTGAAAGTGTTCCAATTAAAGTCTACATAGTCCTAACAGTGTTAGTAGTTAAAACGAAAACGTCAAAACAAAAGTCTTCATGAAAAGCGGTCCAGCCGTCACGTTGGTGATAAAACGTAGGTTGGTGTGCATAAACCGAGTCATATAACTGGCAAAAAAGAGGAAAAACATGGTTCTGAAAATAACAAATTGCTCCACAAAAGATGATTTCCTTTATAAATTACTGATTTCCCGTCGAGCGATTGAATATAAACTAAAGCGAGATAATGAATGGGACCTCACCCTTGTACATTGTATTTTAAAACTTTCTTCAGGCGAAAGTATGTCTTATTTAGTTGCCAACTTAAATGACCCAAATAATTCTTAAAACAACTTTTTATATAATACCCTTGGATGTTTTATTTAATTAAACATGGAAAATCGCGGTCATTTAGAATGGCAAAATTATAGTGAATAATGATAAAAGTTTAGATCCTTTAAGAGCAAAGAAAACATTCATAAGTAAGAAGTTGGGCCATACCGCGGTTTCGGCTATTCAAGCCTCATCAGTGACCCTTTAAATCTGGCACAAGGAGCCAGAGGAAAAAAAAACAGTAAATTTGCAGGTTTAACATGGCAGTCGTCTCAAAGACTGAATTAAGTCGAAAAATACCAAAATATTTCAAATTTGTTTAGAAAATGAATCTAAACGTATGATCATTTCTGACTTCTCAGAATATATAAACCGCACAGCGATATCTCACCACATTCGTTTTCATAACTTTTTACCCTTGATAGAGCAAACGGGCCTTTTAGATTAAAACTAAGCTGAGATACAGAAATTACCTTATAATTTTGACATGGTGGTGATTTAGCAGTACGTTGTCTGCACTTATCAAGTTTGGAGATTCATATGAAATAGGCGCTACCTATACTTTAATATAAACATAGCCATACCAAAATTCAGTACAAAAGGCGTGCATTTCTGTATTTAACTTCTTTAGTGTCGCTAAACCCCAAAAGTTTGAAAATAAAGAGATGATGGGCAGGTCTTGGCAGGCAACGAGCATCCGTCTCCGAGTCACACTTACCGTATCATTTCACGGACCACATTAGCTGCAGACATCAAGTAAGAGACGCCTGCGTATTGAGTCGCAAGCGCAGGCGTCCCCAATCAAGCGACCTCAATCTCAAGAAAGGCGACAGAAAAAGAGCATTAGAAAAGAGATGTCCGCTGCAGCAAGAACCCACATTAACCAAGAACAACTCAAACGAATGGAAGACAAACGCCGCTAAGATTCATGCAACCAACCAACATTATGGCTCCAACACAGAACAATTTACAATTGACTTACTTAACATGCTAAAATATAACATCTAAAAGGGCCATTAAACTCAATACCCTGGTGGTGTCGTAAAACATTTGGTGTCCTAACCACTTCAGTAGGTTATCTGTTGTAGTAATGTACGAAATTCCACACACAGTCTCTCCTGTCAGGTACTGTTTCCTTGCAGTGTCTACTACGACAGTGTTTTATACATGCCTAAGAGCATGCATACACACAGGCTGTATACTGATTGCTATACTTTAAATTGTATATTGTTTACGGTCTACTTTGACACAGTGTACTATTTTTTGTCCAGTTAACTGTCTTCTGCCTACTGCAAAATAGTTTATTTCGCCACTACAAGAACATGCGCACACACATCTAGCTCTTGATTGTATTTTTTCTTCACTTGTGCATTTAATCAGTTTCGCAGTTGCAGGACGCAGTGGATATTAAACAGGACAGAGTACACAATAATTGGTTGGTAGGACGGTTTGGGTTTAACGGTTCTTGTCGACAGTTTTTCAGTCTATATCGAGCCTTCTCCCAGAGAGACGAAGGTAGAAAAGTGATAAGATAGGCCAAAAACAAAATCAAACAACCACCCGCATGCACTGTATAAACAGTAAGCCCTTGTCCTACTATTATTCAAATGAGTAGGGCGCATGATCAATATCCGCCCGACCATCAGCACCCTCAAGTGCATAATAGGCAATAAACATGGCATTGTAGAGAGTATACGGTCAGTATCGGTGTATGCTCTTGGATAGGTAGTAGGAGGTAGAATACATAAAGAAGATTTTTTCTTCTTATTTTCAGGCTAAAGTAATTCTTTCCTTTTGCGCCATTTATCTAGCTGACAAATCAAGAGCAAACTATCATTATTGGTATTGATATCATTATAACCATCCTATTTTGATTAAGAACAGGAATATCAGACCCCACTAAGACTATCAAATGGTGGGCCTATATTTCTTTGAGACGGAATTACATAACAAGTCTTGAATGGATATTGTCCGTCTGTCTATTTTACCCGAGAGCACCGCACCGTCCGAAGGTACCTGCTTTGTCTTACATGACGTGAGAATAGATCAGGACGTCATCATGATATATCATGACACAGGTTTCAAAACAATGTTTACCTGAGCCGTTATACAATGTCAAATAGGGTTCACGCGAAAACAAAATTACACCGAGGTTCGACAATCATTAACTGTCGGATGGCAGATGAATAGTTTCGGAGTCTTATTCTATATAAAAATGATTGCCTGTCAAGATATGAGCTTATTTTCTATATTATTATTATTTCTTTTTTTCTATTGTTTTTTATTTTTTTGTGAAAGATTTGTACTTACACGGCAAGAAATGTCAATGAGGTTGGATTTTGGGTCAAGTGGCGGGACTGACAAGGTTTTTTAAATGGCTTTAAAGCATTCTTTATTGCGATCTGTCGGTTTTCGCCATTATAGGAGTTTTGTCAGAATACATACAAGTATTGCCATGGGGATGTAAACATGAATTCATTTTCTGTTTTATTTTCCTAGCATGTGCGTCTAGCGACATTGTGGATTTGTTGAAAAAATTTACAAAGCAAAATGTCATTTTTGTCATAAAAACAGGAAAATAGTAAACAAAGTTCATTCAAAAGGACTCCTCCGCCAAAACCGGTAAGCCAGAGTTCATGAAACTTTACAGTTATAATTCTTTTGAGGTCATCAACCACTAAACATCTCTAGATAAGGTAGCTCTAAACAGAATAATTACTACTATGGAAGCAAACGTTAAGATAAGTCACACAGAAAGACAATTATTGCAACTTACCTCCCAGAAATCTTGATACAACGGCAAATACAAGAAGAACTCCTAGAAACATATCCTTTAGTTGGTTGCCCGACAAGTAAGGGGACGTGAAAGAAAATAAATACGTAACAGACATTTATTTCATCGTCGGTAACTTTTATTCTGTGCTGTTCATTACACTTGATATTTAAGCAAAGCCAAACTGAAAATGAAATACATGAGCTGTTATTTCGGTATGTGAGGTTTGTGTTTCCAATTTCAGTATAAACTCAAAGGCCAATGCTTTGTAAGAAAACGTTTCATTAGAAATAAAGGTAAAATTTACAGGCACTCCTTATGGTAATTTATTTCAGTTTCATAGTCACTGTGGGAATTATACAATTTTGAAACACTTTCTCCAGTATTCCTAAGTCTTGTTAATGGGCCATATTATGATTTTCAATATAAACTATTTGTTCAAGAATATTGTCAGTAAGTTGAGAGACAGACACATAAATGTCAATACTATAAGTGGTGAAATGGTTGAAATATATGGAAATAAAGCTGTTTGTCATATTGCCTCAAAGTGTTTGAAGATGTACTCTCATTCAACCCTGCAACGTAAATGCGATTTGAACTGAATTCTTTAAGCGTTGTATGAAAACATGAAAGGATTTGCGGCGCCCTATGTCTGAGAAGTTGAGCTGTTTCTCGCGCATTTGCATTCTCCAAGTTAACGTCACATATATTATTCTGCATGTCGTGTTCTATGAGTGAAAGATGAGTAGGGCCGAAGACATTATCTGGTAACAACCTTTCTACGCGGTTCCGAGTCAGATTTTACTCGACCGCTGTTTCTAAATAGTTAATTGATTAAATTCAGAAATGTTTTCTGCTGACATGTAAAACTATCGCTCTTTTAAATATTGTTCTTGAGTGTTCGCAAGACATACATTCGTAAACTGCTAAGTATACTACTATCTGTAACAAGCTTCGACTTAATTTTTTTTTTCTGTTTTGAGTCACATGTGCAAATGTAATTGAAATCCGTCACATGGTACAGTGGCCTTGTAAATATGAGTCAATCAGCTTATGTTATATGCTAGAGACACATGCAAAAGCAACTCGGGAAAGACAGTGACCATAAAACCATCCAGAATGAAAATATATTATGAGGGGCGTTCGAAAAATTCTGCAAATGGCGTAATTTCTTGGTAGCCAACATAAAACCAGAGCTACTGATAGCATAAACACAAAGCTATGTTTTGCCTACAGAAGTTTGCAAACGCGGTATATTGTTTTAAAGAAAGCGTTTCTAACTTCTTTGAAAGAGGTTTATCCTACATGCACTGCAGAATTTTACTTTAGAAGGCCGTAATTCATATATGAGCAGTCTTTGATTTTTTTTAATCTTTGCTGCCTAAAGACAATGCTCAGACAATATTGCCCTGTGAATATCGCGGAAATTATATTCAATTTAGGTTCCATACTGTCCCGTAAATATGTATTTTCCGTATTTCATGTAATTGCAAATTCTCCCTTCCTACTAAAGTTATCATGAGTTTGTAACGAAAACAAGTCTGTTAGTATTCGAAATCTTGTCAGTAAGAGCCTTTGCATGGTTCAACTAAAATATGTCAGTAAATTCAAATTAATGCAAAAATATGAAACCGCTACAATCTTTCAAACATGACGCTGACGTCGATTTTAATAGCGTCATAATAACTGCGCATTGCTTTGCAAGGAATGAATCGGTAACAGTTGCAACCCTCCTAACTTTTGAACGGATAATCTAGGCAAAGATGGACATGCATTTGACAAAGAAATATTTTGTATTTACAACGTTATTTGAATTAAGATCCTAACGCTGAAAATATTTTACATGTTAAATTAGCCCAGTGGAATGACTGGGGCCTAATAAGATGCAATGTAGGTCAGTTAGAAAAAGTGTCTTTGTAAAGTATTTGCTATCATTGTAAAGACCAAATGTAGTGCTTTCAGTACATGCATAGCATTGGTATCCAGCATGCCCTTTAACAAAGTTATGAGGCCATTTGCAAAACGTTTCGAACGCCCCTCGTACTTTTATTTACCATGTAGTTTCTTTCTTGTATTCTTTCACAATTTTAGTAACACTGTATTATGTTTTTCATCTGTTGTAATGCACTCGTGTTTTCTATGTTGACTTAGAATTTTAGGACCGATAGAAGATCAACTCTCTCACAACTCATACATGTAATACATCTCTAGGATCAGCGGCTAATTAGAGACAAAACGCAGAATTCAGGAATGCTCTCTCTTGTTACTGTCTTGATATTGAACGAGATTTGCTCAAGTATGACTTATTGGATGACCCTCGTAAAGTTTAGAAAAAGGTAAACAGTGCACTCTTTACACTGACCGTTAGGATAAGTAAGTAAATAAGTGGGTAGGACGCTTAGACGGCTGCTTGATAGATACATGTATACATGTAGATCAGTTAAGTTTACTGTAAGGCAGAGTGTGTGTGTGTGTGTGTGTGTGTGTGTGTGTGTGTGTGTGTGTGTGTGGAAGGGGCGGGAGCGAGAGCGGGGTGTAAACACGCAACTTAAACGTGTGTGTGTTTGGTATTTGTTCTTGCTTCATTTGTACGAATGTTTCTTGCTTCCCGAAGAGTGAGCATGGAGTCGCCGCTTCGTCCGTTCGTTGGTCAGTCCGTCATTCCGCCCAAGTGTCCGTCACACTGTGTCCAGAGCATATCTCTGAAGGTATAAAACAGAACTTCACACACTGATGAAGGGCAATGAGAGGAAAGACAGAGCACAAGAACCATAACCCTACCACGAGTAATAACGAAGTTAGCTCCCTTTATAGGTTTATTCAGTATTTCGCTTATCTGTGAAACTATTAAAGGGAACAGAATAAAACTATACACATTGATAGAGGGCAAAGAGAGGAAGTAAAGATCACATCAATCATAACCCTGTCAGAGGTGATTACGGAGCAAGCTCCCTCCATAACATTTGGAGTATTTCTCTTGACCGGTGCATATATCTGAAAGTATTTAAGGGAATAAAACCTCACACAATTATAGAGGGCAATGAGAGGAAGTGCAGAGCACCAGACCCATAACCCTATTACTTGCAGGTTTGGAGTTATTTTACTTCTAATATTTTCCTCATTTTTCTGCTTGTCCGGCGCATACCTCTGAAAGCATAAAAGGGAAATTCACACAATAATAGAAAGCAGTGAGAGGAAGTGCAAAGCAAAATAATTATTTTATTATCACCACTATGTTTGGGTTATTGCATGTGATTTGTTGTAATCATTCATTTACAAGAGCTGCTAATATTTAATCGTATCTCTACAAGCTCTATTGAATGGATTCAGTTGTAAAAATGTTAACTTTTTGTTCATTTTGCAGGTCTTAAAGCTGTCTTTAATAAAAAGGATAATGTGTTCATGAAAGTCATTATTGCACATACTAAATAATTTGTTTAAAAAGAGTTACAAAGATTCAGTTATTGTATTTAGTTACTAAGCGCTTTGTCACTCTTTTCTCGTTTTAAAAATAGTAGAGTGGCCAAAGCACAAAAAACATAAGTCCATACTCCTAAAATCCATATAAACTTCGACATATCAAATTATTTAGATACACAGACATAGATCCCCTATAAGGATGTGTGATCAGGTGCTCGCGTATAGTAAGCATCACCTGCTTATTTTAATCCACCGCCATGTCTATATATTTGATGGAAAAGTAAGTGAAAATGAAAGTCCGCTAACTTAAAGCCATAGTATGTTTCCGCCACCAGGCCGGAAATAAGTTTAGAAACGACCACATTGTAGGACCAACGAGGTCATGGTAACCCCATAGAACTTTTACCTGATGTCTGCAGCAAATGTGTCCCACGGAGTGCGACAGTTAGTGTGGCTCGGAAAGGGAAGCTCGTTGTCTGCCTAGACTTGCGCATAATCTCTTGTCTTGCAGACTTTTTTGTGTTAAGCGACACTGAAGAAGTTAAATACAGAAGCGCGCGTCTGTCGCACTAAATTTGGTATGGATACATTTACATGTATATTAGAACCACTGGGCCGATATTACTGCTGATGGACAATTTGCCCCCGAGGATATCATCAACTCAGTTAATCAGTGTTGATTCTGGCTCTGTTACATTGGGATCTGTACTTTAATACTGATTTAGATTAACCTTATTCCATTTGATGTATATCTGGTAAAATTTCTAAAGTTTTCTAAAACTAAGACTGACTTGTCTTAGAGACATGAATCTTAGCGGCGTTTGGCTACCATTCTTTTGATACTTCGCGGGCTCCTGCTGCAACGGACATCTCCTTCCTGGTGCCCTTGTCTGTCACCTTTCTCGAGACGCAGAGGTTACGATGGCTCAATTGGGGACGCCTGCGCTCGCGAGTCAATACGTAGGCGTCTCTTACCTGATGTCTGTAGCTAATGTGTCAGTAAGTGTGGCTCCGAGAGGGATGCTCGTTGCTTCCCGAGACCTGCGCATCATCTCTTTTCTGTCAAACTTTCGGGGTTTAGCGACACTGAAGAAGTTAAATACAGAAACGCACGTCTGTCGCACTAAATTTGGTATGGACACATTTATATTAAGACATAAGCTTTGTCTTAATATTTCCGATTTTGGGAAAGAAAGAACTGTCTATAATTATCTTTTGATTTAGATTTTAACTCCTGACACTGGTCAAGAAACGGAAGCTAAGGTGGTTTGGCCAAGTCTCAAGGTATTCTGGTTTAGCAAAGACGATACTACAGGGCACAATGAAAAGACAGAGACAAAGAGGTAGACAGAAGAAGAGAGGGAAGACAATATTAAGGAACGGACAAGGATTGATTTTGCCAGTCAACTAAGGCAGCTGAAGACAGAACAAGGTGGAAAGGGATAGTTTCGAAGTCATCTGTGGTGCCCCGACGACCTAGTAAGGTTATGGGATAGAATAGAACAGAATAGAAGCTTTGCTCCGCGATAATCCTGCGCTAACAGTTTGCTGGTGAGTAGCTTAACTCTATTAACAAACTCTTGATAGTTGAAACAGGCTCTAGCATAGCGGACTAACTGAGATACATAAAGTCCGTATGCAGGTGCCGAAGAAATAATGCTACGCAGAAATGTAGGAAAACTGAAATCGTCCCTCTTGTCATAAAGCTTAGTAACAAGCTTACCATTGCCAATCAAGGTATGAGGCAAATGAACTAGACTCTGTAGTATCCGTAAGATATCAATAAACCCAGATTTCTTTGAATTATTCAGAAGTATAATATCATCTATGCACCCATATGTGAAGTTGAATCGCTTTGCAAGTCATTTTACCTGCTTTTAAGAGCTCCTATATGAACTCTGCCTCGTACTCGTAACGGAATAAGTCGGCAAGTAAGGGGGCACAGTTAGTGCTCGTTGGAATGCCAACTGGCCGTTGAAAAATGCGCCTGCTGAACTCTACGTAAATGTAGTTGATAATGAATTCCACAAGTTAAATGACTTCAACTTCAGAATATTTTGCATGAACATCGGAGTGTCCCTTAACGAAGCATGTATCCTGATACCCAAGAACAATGTATATATACTGACGATTTCCGATTTTGGAGAGAAAGAACTGTCTATAATTATCTTTTAATTTAGATTTTAATTTGTCATGTGGTATTGTAGCATAAGAAGCTTTTTGAAAGTTGAGTGCAGTGTATCTTATAATGAAATACCGCGTCGCTTGTCTTGAAACATTTTAGTTTTATCCAATGTATGGAGCACGTGCATAGGTGTGCGAAAAGAATTTCTCGGCATTATTTTTGGTAGACACTCTACACTGATAGCCAAAGAATATTCGCACATTTACTTTCGTTTCTGCATTTCGGTCATAATGTTAGCAAGATAGATATAATGTCCTAAAAATAAATGTCTGCCTCAGAAACCATTTTCTACAGCCTGAGTGTGTATTGACAGTAGTGATAATGAATCTATCATTAAACACACTCCCAACATCGAAACCTTAACCTAAGATACGTTAATCAACCCAGTGCCAGAATCAGACCTTAACGTCACAGTTGAAATAAACGTTGAGTAAAATATTGTTTTTCGAAAACTGTCAAGAGTTTTAAAGCTAAAAATTGTACATTTTTCCTTCAAATTCAAATGTGTTTATGATTTCATAAATATCTTTCTCCAAAACGCATATCTATTCACTTTTAAGAGTTTTAACAAATTTTGCCATTTACAAATTTCCAAGCGGCCGGGAGGCAGGACTGGGTGGCAGAGTATTTTCCCTAAAAGTGTATTCATTCTCCTTAACTGATGTTTGTCATACATTACAACACGTATGGATTAGAATTATCATCCTCTTTGATGTGACGTAAAATGGTAATAATATTGAAGGAACCTTTTAAGATTTTAATTTTACCTCACTGCAGCTGGTGTTGTGCCGTGTGGCGGCCGTAAAACGTCTCCCCGTACATTATCCATAGTGAAGATTATATTTTATTTACATACTTACATCCTTTGAGATCAGAGGATAGATTCTGAGAAATCTAAAATTTGAGATCAATTTAGACTATTATTCTAGATCATCGTCTTTTATAGTCTTTGGATCCTGTTGAAATTAATTAGTCTTTGAATCGACTGCCCAATTAAAATTAAGAAATTACAGTATGCTTTTTTCTGGTTTCGTCACCAGATATTATCAGGGTCACTGACGAGGCTTTATTAGCCGAAACTACGTAGTCTGGCCCATGTTCCTACTTTTGTATATATTCTCTGCTCTTGAAGGAAACTTTTAAGATTTTAATTTTACTTGAGACATAATATTCGTAATAAAGATCTAAATGAAAATATCATAAGCGTCACCACTTTTGAAAGATATTGAGGTCTTATGTCCGTACTTAGTATGACTACTTATGATACGTAAGGTGTGCTAGAAAAGCAACAACCACCTTGAGTCTACCCCTGAGGGGGGACTTTTGACGTGCGTGTGTGTGTGTGTGTGGGGAGGGGGGGGGTCTGGAAGTTTTCCCCTTTCGAGGAGGCAAAATTCTAAATGGCAGAGTTGTATTTTCCAGTTAATGTACTCACTCACTTTGAAAGATGTTTATTATACCACACATGTGTTTAGAAAAATTGCGTTCTCAGATATCGCGTGATATTATATTTATACAATTTTATAGGCCTAGTTTGATAAAAAAATAAATGAATAAATCACTTGTGCCGCTCTATTTTCTAGGTGAAATAAAAGTGCTTACTCGTTGCTGGTGGTATTTAGGGTCTGTGGATGCCCCTCCATATTTTCCGCTGTTTTTGTACAAAGACAATTTGCTTTTGTGAATTCCCCTCTGCTTCACTGAGTGACAAAGTCCCATCAAGTTGAGCTCTAAATCCCAGAAAATATACTGAATGGGAAAAAAAACGCAGGGTAGCAAAATATGCAACAATTATTTAACTGCTTGGCCTAAAATTATGAAAATCGGTCAGATGAGTATCTTGGTTAATGTGCAATCAAAGCCGTGCCTAAAGTTGCTCTACCGTGTAATGTACCTAGCCACTCAGAGAAAGCGATAGAAAGCAAAAGTATGTTCAGAATAATGATGACAAGCTCTTCAACACATCTTGTCATACCACTTGATACTCTTGAGATATACACATTGCTTTCCGCTATTCCGATTTGAAAAAAAAAACAAGGTGTCCCCCTTCGATTTTGATAATAAATTTCCCAGAAGGTCGGAGACTATTAATTGGCCTTAAGAAAGCAAGTACTTTGCAAGACCAACAGTTTGGTGCAAATTTTATGCAAATCGGATAAATAACAAGAACATCATGAAGAATTAGAGGTGTACCATAGCCCTGCAACCGTTACTTTCCCAGGCAAGTGAGCGAAAACGAATGAAGGCAATTTCAGCTTTAGCTTCTATTCCGTTTGGGAGCTATAGGCGCCTAACTGACGACTCCAAGGAAGCATGCCTGTGCGGCGACAATCTGGGTCCGTCTCAAAGAACATCGATTCCCAAGTTCCGTTGAGGTTTCTGAAAGATTATTCTTGACCACACAATTCGTCTCCGTCCCCTATCTTAAAGATCTTCTCGGCTCCCAGATCATGAAACGCTCTCACACCCAGGTCAAAAACTGAAAACCTGAATGAATACACGCGAACATAATAGCTACAATATAGGATACACAGGCCAATGGATGTGATCAAAGTACCCATATCATTAGTCCGAACTCATAAATTCTTTTTTAACATTGACAATTCCGGAATATTTTAGATACACAGATATGGACCCCGAAATAGAGGTGTTACCGCGTGTAGTAAGCATCACCTACCTATTTTAATACACCCGCCATACCTATGTATCAGCAGAAAAAGTCAAAGAAAAAGAAAGCCTGGTATTTGAAAGCTTAACTAAACTTCGACTGAGGCCATCGAATCGGAAATTAGTTTAGAAACGGCCACATTGTAGGGATCAACGATGTCATGATGTCTCCCAAAACACTTTTTAACTGTCAACACAAGCTTTACTTTCTAAAAGCCCTGTGTCAACAGTTTACGGGTAAGCACCTACCCTCTTTCAACAAAGTCTAGATATTTGAAACAGGCTCTAGCATAGCGGACAAGCTGAGAAACAAAAACTCCGTATGCAGGTGCCGAAGGGATATTACTACTCGAAAATGGATAGTTAACTATGGGTGTTTCACTTTAAGATATTGGGGGGGGGGGGGGGTTACCGTCAAATGTGCTTCAATAACCCGTAAATTTTCGATCATTACGTACTGAATTTTGGTTAGTTTGTTGATTTAAAATAGTTTGTTATACTAATATAAAATATTTTAAAGAGCATTCAAATAGATATCATTTAATAACCTAAATGTTGACCCTGCGTTTCTTTTTCCTCTTCAGTATATATACACAAATGAACTTTGACATCTTACAAAAATGCTGGCCAAAAAAGTGTATTTTACTTTCCTTGGGATCTACAATAGGCTCTTCTGGTTGTGCACTTTCTGTTGACATTCCTTTACTTCACCATTCTCGGTATTCAAATTTATACCCAGAGTGTTTTAATGACTAAATATGCACATAAATATATTATCATTCTTTTATCACTCACTTGTAGCGGGGATGAGATTGGAAAGGGGGTGTCAATTCTGTAGCTTAAAACAGACCTTTTAAGGTAGACGAATGGTGAATAAAGATATTGGTGGGGCATTCATTTCATTATACCAGCTGAATAACCCAAAGGGCTATAAAACATTTGGATAAGAAAAGAAAATTTTTCACCGTTTTGTTTTTCTAAAAAACAAACTTTTGTATTTATACATACTTTTTTTACACATTTTCCATTAAAATTCATGTCTCTAGCACAAGGATGCACTTTCATTTCTGCAAATCATATAATCTTTAATATAGGGTATTTGAAACAAAATGGTAAGAAAAATTGCAATTATCTTGATTATAAGTATATTTTTACATTCTTTTAAAAAATGCAAGAAAATTGAATTTCATGAAAAAGGTCATGAAAAATATATTCAGTTGATGGGGCATGCTTATGCATATTGTTTTAGTAAAACTTACATTGTATGATACAGAATAAAACAAAAAAACAAGCATTTCACCGTTTTGTTTCCTAGAAAAACAATGTTTAAGTTCTAAAATATCCCCCAAAAAGACTGTCCAAGTACTGCACCTGCTGCAAACACAGCCGGTCCTTGCCCTGTTATTTATTTTCCTGTTGTTCCGGGTCTACCATAGAGTAATGCCTCAAAAATGCGCAGATGGAATTGAAATTGTAAAGACCTTGATCATTCTGGTTCCTAAGGAACAGTCTGATCACGGTTTCCACTGTTTATACAGATGTATCTGCCCGAAAACTTAGGATCTTTATGGTAGGCATTGTAAGTGTGTATATATTCCATAGTTGATTGATTCACCATGAACAATAACTCTGTTATGTGTTTTAATAAGTCGATACAGAGTTATTGTGTATCTAAATACCTTAAGAGCATTTTACAGCCTTGATTTGAAAGTGTCCTTATACATGTACAATTTAAGAATGAACAACTCAACTAGCATCATTTTCCAGTATTTTATATGTAATACAAGAATAAAATACATTACAGGAAAACGATATACATTTGAGCATTATGCAGGAAGATCGTCTTATTTACGTAATTGTGCATGCATATAGGCATTATATCAGTACATCTAGTTAAACCATTAACATACTACATTATTTCTGTTTATTTGAATTGACCAGTATGCAGAAATAACTAGGAGCTCATTAAACTATTGTTTGATAAAAGCACCCAGTTTAAGCTCACGTATAACTTTATACGAACGTCCAGAGATGCACCGCACTATGCAAATTCATGTTACGCCGACAACAATTATATAATTGCATTATTAACATTTAAGTTTTGTATCATAATTTGATGCAACGGAAAAACAGAGAGAGGGAGAGAAAGAGAATCATGTTTAAAACTTATAATATGGACTTAAATATACCCTGACATGTATGCTAATCTTTTCAATTTACTCTGGTTCTTTGCCTTTCTCTTTTAGCTGGAACATTCACTGGCAGTTGCCTTGCATTTAGCTGTCTGAGTGAGATATGTCGCTGCGGTTCCTCGAGGTGTATTTGCTCGGCATTGTATACGTCTTATAGTTTTATTTCTTAATTTTATGTTCTTGTATGTTCTTTAAACCATGGATAATCATTGCTTTGTGATAATGGCGACAGATATATAAGCATTCACTTTCTCAATAAATAAAGGGTTCAGACACTTTCAAACTTCTACTGTTGTTTAAATTTCATGTATATTACTACCCATTTTAAACAAATACTACCACGCTGAAGGAAAACATTGATGAGAAACAAGTTCAAAATAATGTGTTTTATATCATTTACTTTGCGTGTCTTAATAATTATATTTGTTTGGGACAAATGAAGTAATATGTTTATTAGAAATGGATACGGTAAAGCACGCCTGGTAAACTATCACAGATACCTCCGCGGAGGTATCCATAATAAGTTGTGACAGTCACCCGGAGCTACCTGTGACGGTCCAAAAATAGACAGAAAAATGTAGGTATTCGTCTTTTTTGATAAAATACATAATAACCAGAGAGTTTATTGAAAATCAAAGAGTGCTATTCGACCCTTATATACATTACGTTTTATCACACAATATATCTCCGGGAACTTTACATATATAAGAAAAATATGACTTTTGAAGTGGCTCTCAGGTCAATCGAAAGTAGTCAAAACAAGAAAAAAATCGGTTGTTTAAGGTCTTAAATGCACTTTTCTTGCATAAGAATCTGTTTATCTGGACACACTGACGTAAGGTAAACCCCCTTGCCCAAATATAAATACCGATAAACTCCAAATAAGGCTGGATTCTGTAAAAACAACTGGAGGTGCCTGTGATGGCATGGAGGTGTCTGTGATGTAAGAAAATCGGAAGGTTTATTGCGGTTGCAAGTATTGATATTTTTCATCTCTAGACCACTGACTTGAAAGAATCGTTCATTCAACATCGCAATAACCTATCATAATGCGTATATTAATAATGCGTTAAAAGTAAAACGATAGACAATGATCAGAAACTTATACAACCAGATGCTACATCCTGCTTTTTCCCAGACAGGTGGTCATTCAACTACCCCAAAATAAAAACAACATTAACGTTTTTTACCTTTTTTCTTATTTTAAAATAGATAATAAAACAGAGAGCAGAGTGGGCAGCTTTACAGGTGACTTTATAATAGAAGACTACAGACAAGCGAATATAAGAACACGTTGATGCTTCACAGCAGACATCCAAAATCTAAAGCATATCATCTCAAAGATTTATTGCCCGTATTGTTTTCATATCTGTTAGTCAAATATTGGCGAGTTGTACATAGCTGTTGAAAATTTACTGCCCAATTCTGTGTTAGAATCGTTATGAAATGTGCTTAAATAAGAGTCAACGTTTTTTGTGAAGGATGATGACTATGATCGGTAGTTGCTGCCTGGTAGTCATTCCAACTCGTTAGAAATTGTCGAGGTCACACGCCATGCCACTACACGAAACGTTTGCAAAAACAACAATATTTCGGAAAATGACTTTTGTATAGTAAAAGTGCTCTTTTGTTAACAAATTTGATGCAGTGGCTGTTCGAAGACTTTGAATTACACATAATTTTCAGTAAGATTCCGATTACTTCAACATGTAATGTCGAGAATATGTCACTGGCCGATGATGTAATCTATAGGCCTTACGGGTGTATTTGGGTTTAAAAAAATAGCCAGACTGAATCACTTGTAGCACCTATCTTTCCAGCTACGACAAAATGAACATATACAGCAAGCTTCATGCGACACATGCGAGCGACACGCATATGAGCTACCGAAAGGATCAACACTAAAGAGACCTGTACGTGTATGCCCTATGTTTTATTATGCGTGCTCCGGTATAATGAAACAATCTACGTTGACAGGTAGCGGTAATTTTGACCCATTTGACACACCATAAGTGTAGCTGGCATGGCGTGTGAGTTGAAATGACTCACAGACAGCACCTCCCGATCAGTCATCATCATTCACAAAAACATTGACTCTTATTTAAGAGCGCATTTCATAACAATTCTAACACTGAATTATGCAGTTAATTTCAACAACTATGTGCAATTCGGCAATGTTTGACTAATAGAAACGGAAACAAAATAGGCAATAACTCTTTAAGGTGGTGTTTTAGGAATTTTATCATAGATTTTCATGGTAAACGCATTATGTTAGCTTATTGGAACGTTGAATGAATGATTCTTTCCAGACTGTGGTCTAGAGAAGAAGTATGCCAATTCTTCCAGTTAGATTAAACATATTTTATTGCCTTTTTATACAATGGGAGTTGGCTACAAGTGCTTTCATTAGTTACAGCCACCCCCTAAATATTTCCACATGCATTCAGATACTCACTATACTTTCTTACGTACAGGCACCTCCACTTCATTGCAAGCACTTCCAGCTGTTGATTTGAAAAATCAAGCCTTATTTGTAGTCAATCGACATTCATATTTTGGCAAGGAGGTTAACTTAACATCAGTAGACCAAGAGAAACAGATTAATATGCATGATCACTGCATTTAAGACCAAAAACGGCCGATTTTTTATGCTTTGAGTACTGTTGGCTGACACCAAAGCCAGTTCACAAGTCGTATCTTTTGTAAATACGTAAAGTTCTGGGGAATATAACGTGTGACAAAACTTTATGTCAATAAGGGTCGAATAACACATTTTGATTTTTAATAAACTCCCTAGTTATTTTGTATTTTGTCAAAAAAGAGGAATACCTACCGTTCATTGTCATTTTGGACCGTCACAAATAGCTCCGAATGACTGTCACAACTTATTATCAGTACCTCCGCTGGAGGTACCTGCGATAGTACCAGGCTTGGGTAAAGGCACTGATGGTGTTAGGGGTAATATATTTTCAGTATCTCTCATTTTAAATATCATAATAATGAAGTAACCAAGGTACTGTAACGATCACAATCACAAGGCAGACACCGCAAGAATAAGAAATGTGTAATATGAAACGAGAAAATGATATGGTGCATTTTCAACATCAGATACACTGAGCCTTACGCAGAGGAATTGCAGCAGTAGAACCGTAATAATACGGTCATTAATCAGACTAAATAAAAATTTAAACCGGTTTTATGAAACCATTTATATGCTTTAAACCGGTTATATGCATTTGCAGCTTAATCACTATATGAGCCGCGACACGACTAAAACCAACAAAGATTAGCCTGAGCATCAGCCCAGATTGATGTGAGTTTTGTCTTTGCACTTAAAAGGTAGCTAAGGGCCCCAAGCTAGCTCAATGCGGACAGCTCAGACTCTGATCACACTGAGTGGATGTCCAGGCTTATCTGAGTATTTGCTGGGCGTACATGCCACTTTGCTGGTTTTGTCGTGTCGCGGCTCATACAGCTCATTCAGCTCTAAATGTCTGAATACCACGCGGACATGATGAGGGACATTAGATCCATAAATGAGTTCCTTAAAACTAAATAAAACATTAAAAAGAAAAAAAATGGATCAGAATACGTAGTTTTAGCTATTAAAGCCTCATCGTTGACCTATAATGGCCTGGTAACGAAAACCATGGGAAAGCACACCACACTGTAATTTTGTAAATTTGGAAAAACGCAGTCGATTCAAAGACTAGTATATACCAAAAATGTCGCATTTGCATAAACATCTGCTGTTACTGGCTGGACAGCTTCGAATGTGACCGATTGTCTCGGGGAGAGAGTACGAAAAGTTGCATATCAGGTAACGACTAAATGGTTTACGAAATAAAACTGAGTCTGTACATATCGAGTAATGTCATGTTGCCACACTGTCAATGTCCCATAGCACCAGCTTCAGTTACCTCTCATTTAAAAATAACTCAGAAGGAGCTCAAGATCCCAAAGGGCGAGAAATATATAATCAGCACTGCAATGATATATGGGGAAACTTTTTATTGTCCGTCATATGGCACAACATCAGCGACAGTGAACGTAAAATATATTCTGAAGGAAGATCATCTGGTAGCATGGAACACATCAACAAAATGAAATTACAAGTTTTTAACTCAGTTAAATTGCGTCTTTCGTGTACAATAATATGATATTGCAAAACACTGCAGACGCCCCATAGTACTGGCATCAGCGTGACTGTATTTTCAACAAGAGCTGTCACCTGACAGCATAGCTCGCCTGAATAGGTGTTTGCCCATCACACAGTCGCTATGGTGGTGTGGACTGGTATGCATAAAACGTCAGACATGCATGTCCATAATGACAACACATTTATAAACAAAAGCTATCTCAGAAATAAGTCTAAAAATAAAATTAAGTTAAAAAAATCCACATGAAATTTCAAAGTCCATGAACTTGAGGTCAAAGGGATGGGGAAGTGGGGGGGGGGGGGGAACAGGGGGGGGGGGGAGGCTAGGATGTATCAAAACATTAAACCATTATCTAACATCAGTCCAAATAATAGTATGAACTGAGTCCATCGTGGCACTGTGAAATTATGTCTTCATAAATATAAAACTTTAACCAAAATTTTTAAGACAAAATTCTACGTCGATTACCTTGAAATCAAGGTCATCCAGTGGGGTAAGTATATAGTGTTTTGAAAAACTCAAAAAAGTGTCTAACATCAGTTCAAGTGTAAACTAAATATCTGCCAAGCATTATGAATCAGTATGCAATTAGGAAACTTTAATAAAGACCAAATTTTCTATGTCCCTGACCTTGACATTAAGGTCACTGAGCGGGGTTGGGATAGCACTCTGTTAAACTTTGGACTAATATCTAATTACAGTGCAAATATATAAAGAATTCATCAATGGGTTCAGGAGATATGCGTCTTTAAAAAACTTTAACCAAAATATCCTATCAATAAAATGACAATTATCTAAGTCCATGACCTTGACATCCAGGTCACTGAGGGGAGTGGGGGTAGTACCCGGGAAAACTTTGCACCAATATCGAACTACAGTGCAAGTATCAAAGGAATCCATGCATGGTTTAAGGAGATATTGGGCTTATAAAACTTTAGCCAAAACATTCAGTCCAAATAACTTCCAATTTTCTAAGTCCATGACCTTGACATCGAGGTCACGGAGTGGGTGGGCGTGGTACACTGTTAATTTTTGGACCAATATCTAACTACAGTGCAAGCATCAAAAGAACCCATTTATGGGTTAAGGAGATAAAGGGTCTTTAAAAAATGTTAACCAAAACATCGAATCCGGATGCGGACGCCGACGCCAGGGTGACAACAATAGCTCTTCCTGAACTTTCGTTCAGGCGAGCTAAAAAGTCTCAAAATGAGCCCAATGATTGCAAAGGGTGAGCAAATATATGATTTTCACTACGATAATGTACTTGCTAGCATTTTACAGCCGCCACACGGCACACCATCAGCTGCCGTGAAGATTGAAAACATTCTGAAGGAAGATCCTATATTTGAGCCAGTGCCAGGAGAGAGGAGTGGGGGCAGTATTTTGAATTTCTCCACAGGATATACCTCAATCATACCGAATCTTCCGTTTTTACTTCTTTGATTATTTGCCCTTGCTATCAGGCTGCTCATTGTCTACCGAGACCTGTCCATCAACTTTTTTTTCTTCTAAACTTTTGAGGATACGCTACACTGAAGAAGTTAAGTACAGAAACCCGCGTCTGTCGCACTCAATTTGGTACAGTTACGTGTATATTTCAAAGAATCCTATCTTTCAGAATTTATTCCTCATGTATTTTAATCCGCTTACATCGGATATTTACGATACTTTACATATATTATGTGAATTTTTCAGTAAATGCCATCGTTCTATCAGCATAAGCATGAACTATTGAAATAAATCTTGGCCGTAATGTTTAGCCCGAGCTAAAACACCTGCATCTCATAGACGCTAGTTGTTTGTTATAGTCATTTGGTAAAGTTACGTTTATATTAAATATACCTCAGAAGCTGAGAGTGCCTCTGCGTTTATTGTATCTGAATCAGACAAGCTACATTGCTGGTTCATGCTAATCTTAAGCTCCTCTTTAAGTAAAAGATTGCACGAATTAGACAGCCATGACAAACTGATTGTAGAGTGCACTTTCCTTCAATAATAGGCGAAGACTTTGTGTCTATGTTGGAGTATAGTCCATATAGGAATGTAGTTTATATTCTTCTAATTTTCATTTCTGTCGTCTTTAGCGAGTAATGCATACCATGCCAATCCGCCCAGGTTACACCCCTGCCCTCTTGAAACCCGGCCAATATATGGTTGCCATTTTGATAGTATTCTCCATTCAGTGTAGACCCAGTAACACTGTCTTCACCACATGAGATGTACCACCAGGCACCTTTCATCTTTTCAGGACAACTATTCCCATCAACAACATATTTCGTTTTAAAGGTCTGCCCACTATAAACTGTTAAAGAATCTCCTGAAATGGAAAAAAATCCTTCAAGTTTGATCGATTTATTGATTAATTGATGTTTTTTAGGTTAAACGGCCCTTTGAGACAGTATGTCAGTCTATACAGGGCCGTCTCACAGAGAGAGGGAGAAAGAAAAATATTCTGTTATCAAACCTGAATGGCTATAGCAGTGTAAACAGATGTACGAGGAATAATAAAAAATAAGTCCATTTTTTTTTATTTTTATCATTAATCGTTAAGCCATTGAAATTGCAGTAAATACAGATTTATTTGTCACTTAACTACTGAATACATTTACTTTATCGCTGAAACTTCGAGAAACAGGCTATATGGACTGCCATATTAACCGTGTGACGGTACTGCAGAGCACGGGAAAAATTCACCTATTCTTTTTAATTGTTTGTCTTATATTTTGGCTATTTCTAATAATCGTTTATAAAAATATGTTGTCTGTGTCGTACTTTTATACTTATCACAGACTGAGCCAATAGAGACGGCATCTGCTAAATGGAGTGGCCTGATATGTCAATAGGAAACGTGTTGTTAGCTTTATACGATTTAACTCGTGTTTGATTGGTTGTAAGTTACTCCATGTTAGTTTATGCAGCGGCAGCCATGGTTATATGTTCTTTCACATCAGATATTTTGTAGGTGGAGGGCGTGATGGAGGCGGAGGAGGTGTGTGTGTGTGTGTGTGTGTGTGTGTGTGTGTGTGTGTGTGTGTGTGTTTATGAGTCGTACCTGCTGTTCCCGAATACCCGGCAACTTCAAGCGTGTATTTTTCCAAAGAACTGCCAATTCGAAATAGCTTATAATTTGCAAACGACTTATTACCCTGCCAGTCTTCTAGGTCTATTCGTAACTGGTAGTTATTGCGTGACGTAAGTATATGAAGGGGAATATTTCCTGCAAAATAAGTGCAGTTTGTATACTTTTTTATTTGAGTCCAAACAAATTGAAACACACAAAATTCATCAGTATATACTATATTTATAAGTAACGTATTTAAGTACATTTATTTGCCTAATTCCGCGCATTCTCTCGTTCTGTGTTCCATTAGCATACATGGACAAAAGGAATTGCATATAGTATAGTCTCAAAGACAGAATTGCTGTTGCTAGCAAGTGATAAGAGTTAAATGAAGCAAAAGGGTCATGAGGCCCTAAATCGCTCACCTGATTTAAGGTACTACGATGCATCTCTTCTGAGCTGATGTGACTGCGAGAGTCATCATGGATCAAGGGTTTTACCATAATGACAAGGAAGCCATACTGAGACTTTGATAACAACCGTTGAAACACCCGTTAGTTCCTCCGACCTCTGGAGGCGCAATATTAAATTTGGTTGCAATCGGCCCAATGGTTTTGGTAAAAATGTTTGGAAGCGTAGAAAAAAGAATTACCTTTGGTAAATGCAAAATAAATAACCTTTACCTAAATCTGATACTCAAAATTGCCATTTACTTATTTCAGTCGATTATTTTTACCAACTTTCATAATACACAGTTTAATACTTTCAGAGATATATAATGCTTTACTATCTTTCCATAAAAAACTAAAATGCAGCCAACTTGACCTTTCTAAAAAAATCAGAGGCCAACCTTGAGCCATCATTTGAACAACGGCCGATAGTTTAAGAGTCCCAGATGCTGCAGAACATATGTCATTTGATCCTGAAGTAATGTTTTAACATAATTGTATAGAGAGAACGACAGTATTGACTAATTTACAATAAACGTTCAACTACACTCTCGGTAGAGGTTCCATATAAAATTTGAATCCAGTATTTGCGACTTCGGAGGATAAGTCGTTTGAAACCGTTGACGGATTGACGACGAGGCCTGCCTTATTTTGATGCTCTGTCGATAATCAAGAAAGATGAAAAGTAATATAATATGGCAAATGTTAGGAAATAGTGCCATGTAGGAACAGACACAAGCAGTAAAAAGCACGAACAGGTAGAAAAATGAAGAAAATCATACCTAGGTGGATGGTCACAAAGCATACCCTCGCACTTCCTGACTTTTACTACTAACACCCACCATTCTTAATCCAAATGCGGATAACAGGAGAATAATGATCCCGATAACAGTGTAGACTCTGTTCGTACCGCTACTTACGTGTAATCTGATCTATGTCTACATTATTTAATATACCTTTTGGATCACCATCTGCAGGGTAAAGGGTAGGCATTTTTTAAAAATAAATTTCTATTTTAAGTAATTTAGATAGCATAGGCAAATTAACGTTATTACAAATTTATACCATAACTGGACTAGCGGATGTGCATTCTACTTTCTGGTTTTGTCGTTCAAATATGTTCTTATAAATCTAATATGCACATGAAGTCTCATACATTTTTGTAAAAGGCTTTTCTAAGACGTTAGAAATTGTTTGAAAGGAGTTAATCTAATGTGGCAGTTAAAAAAACATCGATGTTGGGAACAATCTGTTACAATAGAAACTAACAACAATTGAATACTTAGTCTATATAAACGCGAGACTGGCCGTGTAGCGCAATCGGTAGGGCACCTGACTCATAAGTCAGAGGTCCTGGGTTCGAAACCCGGTCTGGCCACATACTTTCGTTTCTCCTCTCGCTGATTTAAGAAGGGCAGTTGTCAGCTACTGGCGAAAGTATGTGCACTTAGTACTGGTTAACCGCTTAGGAGGTCAAATTTATTAAAGAGTAACTACACTTCAGGAACTGACTGTATCAGATTCCAAACCAAAGGGAAACATTGACAAAGACATCCCAACAAACAATAAATTACAAGTGATAAGCCGAGTCAGCAGCTCTTTCCCAAATAGGTGGCAACTCAGCTATCTTAACCAAACTAAATAATTTAGACCAACAGAAGGTGACAACAGACTAAGCAAATTATACGAAAAACATTTAACAACTGTTTTTACTTATTTTCAATTTTTATCACAGAAGGGTTAAAATGATAACACAATAAACCAAACAGCACCGAAAATAAAACAAATGCAACCGCAACGAAAGTACCGCCTGTCCAGGAATAGTGTGATTAGCTTAACTGACCATCCCGACATGACCATAGCTGTTTACCGAGGACGTTAAGCATCAAATCTATGACATAAAACCAATTACTAGCAATAACAAGTGGACAATGTACCACCTGCTCACCAAGAGTTTAGAGTTTTGTACTGAAGTCTTTTTCATGTTGATCACATTGCTACCAATGCCGCGTGTTTCTTTTGTTCATCTTAAACAAAGGTGTACGCTAACCCCTACACGACTTAAAAGTCCAGATTTAGCCTACCGAGCCAATGTTCTCCGGAAGGGTTACCAAAACCAAGTTCATAGTCGTCCCAACCTCGATAAAAATCTACCGAACCATTTTGCCTCCTTTGAAATACCTGAAATAATAGAAAAAAAACAACAATTAATTGGAACAATCTTTATCATTTAGATCCAACATGAAACGAACAGACCGTTACATATTATGCCGTTTGGGAAAATGATTTTTATCACCCAACACATTATCGAACGCATTCGGACTTTCTGATTTTGAAGTATGTTTTAGATGCTGCTGTCAAACATGCCTTAAAATTCATCTGTATAAAGCAAAACCTGTTATAACGGGCCAACGTCTAAAATATATAAAAAGTACCTTTTGATAAATTGATATACATTAAGCAAACATCTTCTGTAAGCAGTCAGGCTTTCGGTATAAAAAGATCGATTACTATATAGATGGTTGGCGGCAAACTGCATGCTTGGTGGCTAACTCAATCAAGCCTAACAGCTTTGTGAAGGCGCCAACCTAAATCTAGCATAACAGTAACACAGACGGTTGGCGCCTGACACCCGTACTGGGACGTCTTGGGTCGGGCCAACCGTGCTTTCACTGGTAGGATTCTTCTGCTCCGAAATTTCAGTGTTGCTATGTTTGTCAGTCCTCATGTTTATCTTAGTTTTATTTTTGGTATCTATGTTTCTGGGCCATTTAACTTATGAGCTAGGAAACTTCAACACAAACCGTACAATTTAGGTTCTGTGGAACCAGAACTTAACCAAACGCAAAGGTTGGTCGCGACCGCAAACCAGTTAAGTCCCCCCAAGTAATTTTATTACTGGCCGCCCCAAGGTAACGCTTCTATTTTGGGTTTCCTTGGATGTTTTATGTGATGATTGTTGCTATGTCTGTTTTTGGCTTGCGGCCCAAAGGCAGCAAGCCATATAGATCGGAAAGCTCGTTCCGGTTTTAGACTGCATTTTCCCATGTTTATCTCCCCATGTACGAAAATTAATTTGCAACAAACAGAGAACTCGTCTGAGTTGTCTATTTTTATCTATGTCCGGTTTACCTCTTAACCTAACAACTCTAAATATACCAGATGGAAATTCTGTCCTATTTTTGGTAGTAGGTTTATGGGCTGACCCAGTTCGTTTTGACGTTTGCGTTCAAAAGGACAATTTTCTTTTATAAATACGTCGGCCCGTCAACATTGGCTACTATAAAATGATTTTCTGTATCTCTGAACCTGTCTGATTTAACTTTACTCAGTTATCATTTTTTGATTAAACAATGTACTAAGTACTTTTTATGGAGCACCATTTTCTTGGTTAATAACTATGCTAAATTTAGCCGGAGTGCATTGGGCATAAAACTGTACTCATATTTTTTTGAGCATATATGCTGAACAATTTCGTCCGAACTCTATTTGTCTTCCAGGTAACACAGATAAATGGTCAGCACATGTTAATAGTTGGCGCTAGTAGTAGTAGTAGTTTTTATTTCAAACTATAACGGCTTACTCGGCTCTGATAGGAGCGCAAACTTAGGTCAGTTTGTTTACTCTATTTGAATAATTGTGGGACTACATGGATGAACCAGTGTATGACAGCGTGACCAGTTTTCATGCAACAAGTTAAGATTAAAAAAAAACATAAAGAACAAAAGAATACCATTTTATTGTGCTTTGTAAAGTAAATTTGCCTTTTATTTGCCGATAAATTCACAGTATCCGAACTTACTGTACCATCTCTTCCAGGTTTCATAGCATTTAATCGGGAGTGCAAGCGTTCGCTTATAGCCAGTAGTCGGAAATCATTATTTTTGCGGTTTTGTCTCGCATATGCTGCTACATTTATAATAATTTAGTTTTAGTAAACTTTCCATAGGTAAGAAATGAAATTTTATTGAAATGCTGTAAATAATTCCATTACTTTATAGTTTAACTCCTTTCTAACACATTGTGTAAATTACAAAGTTGGGCAAATTATCAGCCTGTATTTGTCTGAAAATATTTGTTTACGCATCTTTTGTGGCTCTAATGAAATCATAGGTCATCTTTTGACATTAACATTTACTTTTATTGTTATAGTTTGCGGACTTGGTGGATAGTTTCATGTTAATATGATGAGGGGTTGAAGTGGTAGCTGTACGCCTTACTATTGCTTTTGTGCATTCCTTACTACTGAGCTACGCTACGTTTTACTGTGATGACAAATTCGTTCAGATCGTAATACCATTCAACAATCATGCGAATGTTTCTTCACGAGAACGTTGTTCTATCAAAAATCAAATTTGTGATATCAGAAAATGTATTTTGTGATTTAGAAATAAAACATGAAAAACAAACCAATTATTTAATGACGTTAGAAATCTGTTGTGCAAAAAAATAAAAAACAGAAAGTTCGTTTTGTTACATCATAAGAAACTTCTTTTCTGACATCAGGAGGTCCATTTGATGATATTAGATTTTTTTTCACGCAAAAAATCTTTGTTGTGATATAAAAAATATGAATACCATTTACCATATTGAGGTTTCGATGGAACATGTACCGCCGCATGACGAACATTTAAGTCATATGTGCGCCCTCGGACGTATTCGATTAGCCCTGGACATCTACTCATATGTAATTTAATTTCAATAGGTAGGCTCAGAAGTTTGGTTTCTAGGCATGATGTGAAATTCGATTGTATCTGATCATTGCCGGCCCGCGTAGTCAGAGGTCCTGGGTTCGATACACTAACTGGCCACATACTTTTGTTTCTCTTTCCGCTGATTCAAGAAGGGCAGTTGTCAGTTACTGGCGAAAATATGTGCACTTAGTACTGGTTAAGGATGTTCGCGGGTGACAAATTTGAGACTTCTGCGCAACGCGAACTACCAACAACGGTTCGGAATGTCCATTGTCGACTGTCGTAATTTTGCCGTTCTAGAATAAAGAAATAATAAATAATCATTATGTTTTTAAAAACTTTGGACGCTCTTCTATAATTCTCATTCGAGCTTAACAAAATATTCGATTTTCTTAACGAGTTTCGGAGCAAGTTGACGCAGCCCATACACCCCACCCACATCTGGGCGAGAAGGGCCAAATCTACTGGAAACAAAGGAGCTATGAGAAGACATGATATGCCTGTTGACAGATTAAATCTTACTTTAGTGAATATGTTCTGGTATACTGGCCTAGTCCTAGGTATGCGGAGCAACCATGAAGTCCTCTCATCTCTGCAGATACACTGTGCCCAGCTGTTTTGTTTTGACTCTTCTTACATTTGGACACATAAGGCATTAATTCAAAATTATAAACTTGATGATTTCTAAGTATAGTTTTTAAACATTTCCGCATCATAGATAAGCTGAAGGGAAAATTCCCGTATATATAAGTTCTGAATAGGTAGATTCTTTGGAAGCAAGGTATGCACTACAGAAATGAAAATAGCAGACTCAGTTTCACTGAGCATGTTCATTACCAATAATGAAATTTGCAGACCGTTTTTGATTTTTGTTGACACTTCACACAGCGGTAGACTGTTATATGCTTAGTGAAAAAAGCATATCACCAAACTATCTTTTTGAGGTTATACAGCATAATTTATGTGCCTGTGTGAATCATGGCTATGTCTGTTACTATAACTTTACTCTAGAAACAAGATGACCGATCGTTTTGAAGTAAAGATTGACTAACCGCTCTTAATTTTTTCTGTGACTGAATATCAAAATTGCAATCGTAATAAGCCTTAGGCTGGCCTGGACAAAACAACAGAAAAGGAGCATGCAAGCTGATGAAGGGTCTGGCTTTGGAGAAATAGGGTTGATCCACAAATGTCCAGGACAAGTCTGGGAAATGTCTTGCAGAAGAACAAAAGATTCTCGGCGGATGGACGCAGTGTTACTCAAAACTATGCAGCCATGGGAGTTGTGGTGATAGTGCAGTTCTGGACTGAATCAGCCCCCCCCCCCTTCCTCAGAAGAGGATCTACAGTCAGTACTTCGAGAGAGGGGTTGCGGTGAAGGCAGTAGAGGAGGGGAGGACTGCCGGAGTTGATGAAGTGCCAGCAGGGCTTGTTCAACCTGGCCGGCAGACCATGATTGATGTTTTAACAGAGATCTGGAGAGCGGGGGAGTGGCCCACACCATGGACTCAGTCACTGATTGTTACACTTACTAAAATGGCAGCCTACAGCTCTGCCGAAACTACAGACCGATCAACTTCGTCGGCCATTCGGGCGGGGTCGTGCTGAGAATCGTCTTGAACATTCTTGGACCCCATGCCGGGGTGATAATCGCAAGGCAACGGGCTGGGGTCGGGGCCGGAGGGAGCGAACAGATCTTCGATCCCGAAATCCTGTGTAAAAAGTTCCTCCAACATCAGAAAATCTGTGTCCTGTCTTCATTGATTTAGAACAAAAAACCTTTGACAGGGTATTGGTTGCGGCCCTGTGGGCCGCAATGCAGGGATGCAGTGTCGGCGTGGGTCTAGTTCGCACCATGAGCAGCTCTACAAGGCTACCAGAAGACAGCAGAGGCGAACGGTTCGGAGTAACAGTAGGAGCCAGGCAGGGACCTCCTGGATACTGTGGCAAAATTCAAGCCTTAGATACCTTGGAGCAATTGTCTTGGATAGTGTCTTGACACCGGGTGGGGATGGGGGTCTCTTGAAGAGTGCACATTCCATTGCAGCTCATAGGAAGCTGAAGCCAACTCGGAGAGGTAACAAAAAAGTCTCGGATCAAATTTTAAATTCATGCGCCCTCTTGTTATTTCCATGTGTCTTATGTCTGAATCGTGAACCTTGACAGCAGAGTTAGAGAACAAACGCAGGCCTTTTGGATGAGCTGCTACCAAACTTTATTGAATATTGCGTACAAGGATCACATGGTCTGTGAGGAGGTGTGCCGAAATATCCAAGCAGTCATTGGAGATTATGATGAACTTCTGACCGTGGCTTGGATGATTTGGCCACTTCTCGGGGTCTGCTGATTTAGCAAAGACAATTCTATAGAGCACAGTGAAAGGAGTGAGTGAACAACTTGTAGTTTAACGAACTAATATACAATATTTCACTCATGTCAAGACCTTGCTTCCGAATTCGTATGACTTTATCCGATCTGAGATAATTGACACCCAGGTCCTGCTGGTACGAAGAGCTCTGCCGCAGAGGCACAAGGCAGCTCATCTTTCTCGCGGGACCCGATGGGCAGAGGCCTGACAGTGAAGGGGAAACAAGAAAAATCTTTAAAAAAAAAGATAATCGGCGCAGATTAAATGGAAGTGTGTTTTGTTATATGTCTCTAGATGAAGATTTGACAATAACTTTCATAAATAAGTAAGCTATGTCGGTAGGCACCCACAACCGTAATTTTGACACTGGGTAGCGACAACGACCTACTAGTATCTCAAAACTGAGCTGTCCAATTTGGAATTCCAAAATGGACGGCAGTCAATTTTGAAACTGACCTGATTTCAAACTGATTTTCAACATGTTGCACTGTTTTTTTTTTGTTATTTTTGTTTTGTTTTTTTGTTTTGTTTAGTTTGTGTGCATTAAACCGAAAGTAAAAATCGAAAGTAGATCTCCGACGAAAAAAGTTTTGAATATCTGCGTCTGTTTGGGTTAAAATTTCTAATTTGAAATATTAGACAGAGTGCTAGTATTCACAGTGCAGTACGACGAGAAAAAGCGAAAATAAAATATTCATTGGCCTTTGATATTATTGGCTAAATTTTGACATACGCGTTAATTGACCAATGGAATCGGGTGAAATGTGGAACAATATCGAAATTATACGAGGCTGCGCCTCGGAGAAGGAAGAGGTATACAGAAATGGGGATGTTGGGGCAGCGTTTGAGTGGACAGGGATGGACTTTGCCAGCACAACTAGGCAGCGGAAAACAGGACAAGGTGTAAAGAGATTGTTGCAAAGCCATCAGTGGTGCTTGTTGCTAAGCAATCTGTGGTGCCCAAACGACATTGCAAGGCTGTTACAGAATAGAACAAAAATGCACGTTACTTTCGGATGATGACCGGGTACTTTTTATAGATTCTCTGTTAGCGTATGGAATTTATTAATATTTTTTCGGGCTCAAATACTATCAAATTGCATAGATAGTGGCAACCTTATGTATACAACTCCTCATAGGAGGTTTGTACATGCACCATTTCTCAAGCTTAGCAGAATAATGTATTGTACAGATGACAATACATCTGTATTATTTATTTACAAAATTAAAAACGCACTTGCACGCAGTCTTTACATCTTCTTTTTACCTGACAGATTATTTATGAAACTTTACATCATATTACCCAAAATAATTGCAGCTATTTTTTCCGCGTATGTTTTTTCCAGCTTCCATCGAGATGCGACACCATGTTGTCTTCGAAAGAGACGTAAAAGTTTTAGCGTAACGGCAAACGGTTTCACGATAACCATACCTTGAAACAATGTCGCTTCGCGAGAAAGTTAGTTCACGAACATTAAGGTGATTTCTCCCGAAGGAAAAAAATACTGAACTTGCTCTAAAATAGGTCAATGACAACCCAGGGTCATTATTTACAAAGGCTTGATAGGACTCGAATACCTAATGATATGGTGGCTGGTTTGTGCCAGTTCGTCTTTTCGCCGCGAAAAGACGCCTCAAATTTTGCAAAACGCATTTAGGCAAGAGCAAAAACTTACAAAAATCTAAAAAAATGTAAAGTTAAAGCAATCATAAGAATGCAGAATTAACCTTCAGACAATCCAGAATCCTCATTTGAATGAACTATGACAAGCCTAAGTGTCAAACGAAATTTACCAAGGTTCAGTGACATAGGTCTTTCCGTTCTACGATTTTAACATATATCGGCGTTGCGCTTATGTTTGTAGATCGAGTGATTCCAGATCCCATGAATAAGGTTTGAGGTTTGAGAGGTTTGAAACAGATGGTTGCCTACCTAAAGTTTTATTTTTAATTCATGTATCTTTTTTATTTTTTTATCTGTTATTTTTTTTTAGTTAACTTAATCAAAAAGACAAAACAAAATGTGATTCCAAAGTTAAAAGGTAGAACATATTTTAGTCTAAAATATAAAGTACAAGGTAACCAGGAATATAATAAGGACCTTCATTGATATGTTAATTTACAATCTATACAATGAAGACAAATCTCATCTGAAGTTAGTGATTTCATCATGCACTCCAAGCAAGGCGTACACTAGGTAGGTAGTAAGGCGTACAGTATTCAAATCGCCCTCGGTATGATTCTAAAACCATTTTCAGCCTTTTCTTACATGTTTTATAAAAAAACTTTAAACTGAACGTAAGGTGTTATAAATCTACATATTGTTAGTTCTGTTAATAGAATGATAGCTGGGGTCAGCACGACACAAGTTCGTCTTATTCTTAACTGTTCGGAATAAAATTTCTGTGACGGTAATGAGTTTTTTCATTCTACAGAGCAAACACCGAAGGACAAATTATATTAAACTTACCTCTTTACATCTTCGAAGCTGGATAACGATAATTGAAGCAGCATATGCGAGAGTAATGATTTCTGACTACTGGTTATAAGCGAATGTTTGTACTCTCGATTCAACGCTCTGAAAACCGGAAGAGATGGTACAGTGAATTCGGATACTGTGAAATTGGTCATTGTTTTAACTGTAGGAGTGAATTATTTTGTCTAGTACAGCCGGAAGCTTCTTTTTAAATGCGTGTTGCCTAGTTTAAGAAACAATGTTTACCACGAACGCTTAGCACACAAGTATAAGCTTTTCAAACCAGCTTGCTGTCTTTATCATTCAGCGGCGTCGCGAGAAGTGCCTTAGGGCATTGCGTAATATAACTACTCAGAGCAGCCTGCACACTTGAGCCTGTGCATCCGTACAGACTTATCAGAGTCTTTCGTTTAAGGTTAACATATTTCCGATGATCCGAAAATCTTTAATGCTAATTGTGGGTGTATTGATCAGACAGCGCGTTTTAATGGACTCGTCTGTTTATCGATTAAAACCCTGTAAAAGTAAAAATCAACTTCAAATTCATTTTCTAAATGCAGCAAGCAGGTGCCTTTGTGGAACTATTTTCCTCATCATTCATCAGATTTACCAAATGAATGTATCCCTTCTATATGTGTGGCTAATACGCAAAGGTGACCATGTTGTTTACTTTGAAAAGTGATGCCATGAACCCGAGTTATAAAAGGTTATCCACTTTGTATGTAAATTGTATCCAATCAGCGAAATGAAAACAATGAATCGAGTTTGTGCGAATTATCCTTAGCGCTATTGCTTTGTTCCTCTCGAAACCTATTCTGTAAGGGCAAATAAATATGAAAAAGTTTACTTTAAAACAAAATTTCCGATCTTCGGCTCCCTAAGGTTCAGAATGTCAGAGCCTGTCACAAATACGGTAACGCCAGTGAAAGATCAATGCATTCGCATTGTAACATTCATGTAAATGGCAGGAAACGGTAAAATGGACATAATTCAGCATAAACTGGAAATCTCTTATAAAAATGCAGGTAAGGAGAAGTGCGGACAATTTTAGAATCGTTAGGATTTGAAACTCTTTGACTCCAAGGAACTCATTGACAGCTTTGAGACAGTGGGTGAGCCATTGGTCTGTCTCTCTCAGCCAGAACCGATCCAGCACTCGAAAAAATAGAAACGTGCCACAACGTCCTTTCTCGTCTGTAAGGAAGGTATAGTCTGTGCCATCAGCATGCAATGTGATCGTTTCAGTCCTATGAGATTCATAAAGTCTGTTTAGGGGCAAATGAAAAATGGGGGCTTATGATCAATCTAGAATCTAATAAAAAGTGAAGCTCCATCGCTAAGGAAAGTCAGCCAAAAGTGTGTTGTCGCACCATGACAGTACACCTGCTCAGATATCAACGATGGCTATAACTGTACTGAATCGCTGTCGATTTTGGCACCTTTACCTCAATAGGATGAAAGATATTATGACAGTGATTATGACGTCATTTCGACTGTAGAGGTTTTTTTACATGCAAGAAGAATCTTTGTATGTAACTGGGAACTAGTCACTCAGCATCGCTGGCCTTAGATCATTTGACATCATTCTGACTGTAGAGGGGTTTCCTGACATGAAGGAAGAATCTTTATACGCAACTGGGATCTAGTCACTGCAGCATCGTTGGCCTAAGATGCCGTTATGTTGGGAAGTAAATGTAACAAGAAGTGTACGATAACAACTTCATATTAAGGCTCAAAACTTTCCATTCAGTCCTCGTAATTAAGTTCCCATAATTTTCTTTCTGTTGTCTTTAACACCCTGTAAAAAATTGATAAGCCTTTCCTTTTAAAACAAAACTTTATTGATATATTGCTTGTGATGTTAAGGCTAGACCGGTGACCTCCTACGTGGAAAATGGCTGTTCACATGGCTGCCGCTTGTGATGTCCTTGGTTGTGACTAATTTTGTGTTGCCTTTTGCCCACTTGGTGTCTTGGGTGGGATTTGGGATTGCATTGTGTCAGTTCCTTAGAATTTCCCTTTTTACTTTTGTATTTTCATTAGGTGCTTGCTTAAGCCAGGTTTGCCGGCACACCGCCAAAATTCTCAAAGAATCTTAGACTATATTTTCAAAGTAGGTGAAAAAAGTTACACAGTCCGGCAAAACTACAACTGATACTTTACATAATTACCGTCCATCCACCTTCTTCAGTTTCCATGTCACAATATACTTCGTAACCGCGGGATGTTCCCTCTGGACTTACACGATAAACATCAGATACTGTAAAGCCAATGTCTCTCACATCCTCACAGTCACGGGAATAAGAAGAACCACATGTGTCGACGTTATGCCCATCAACTGCAATAAAGAAATAAACTTTCATTTCACTTTCTAGTTTTCAAGGAGCGAATTAACACTCATTTTAGCGCTAAGCTGTCGTACCCCGGCTGCGACAGTATTTGTGGAAAGGGGTGAAACGGAGTTGCAAAATGGGTTGTTCTGGTAAAGTAATCTAATATGGCGGTACAATGTATCTTAAATTTCTTATGTAAGTGCTGAAAACATGAATTTCTTGCATATCCACTCTTCAGAAATATATAAGCTTGAATTCTTCGAATTCATAATCACATATATCTCAAACGCTTTTAAACAATCTACTGTCATCAGGGGGTGATTGTAAAAGCGTTTAGCGCTTGGCTTAGGTCCTGTTTTCCATTTTGCCACTTGCAAATAGTATGCTTGAAACTTGTTAAAATAAAATATTGCTTTAACCAATTTTTAAACGTCTTGTGGCTCTTAGAAGTTGCTCTTTGGGCAACGAAGTGCATATATATGTAGGGCTTTCTTCCGAAGTGTTCAAACCAAGCTCCTCTCTTAAGCAGTTGCTGTAGTGTGTCTTGCAAAAAACACAATATTGTAAGACGCTTTGTCTGCTTGAACTAGGACATATTTATCGTGGAGATCAGCTAGCTCAGCAGCGACGTCAGGAGTGTCTAAGACCGATTTGCATCGGGTAGATATGGTCGCGTTTAAGATAGAAATCCGCCTGTTAACCAAAGACACTATCGATTTGACCCATTCAGATAGTGTGCCAACTTCAACTTCCGCCTGCTTAGCCCAGCGTCTAGCATAGTCTTCAACAGAATCCATAATTAATGTTGAACTCTGTTTCTAACTAAACGACTTAGGCTCCCTATATTTAGGGTCATTGGAGGGTAACCCCCTGAAGTTGTTTCTCTTAAAGATGCCAAGATCACCAGTTATAATGTGACCTGCTGGTTGGTAACAGTACTTAGAGGAGGTACAGATGCAAGCAGGAATATCACTGACTATGTCCTTAGTGTTTAGGCGCCGCAGCACATCCCTGTAATTAAAGATTTTGGTTGCAATAGGTGACGTTTAACTGTAGGAAATTAGAGGAGGACTTTGTTTTTTAAATGAAGGTGGAAAAGCTGCTTTGACATCTTTGTGATTTATTATATTGCTTATATTAACCTTGTTACGAAACTCGATTTTCATAAAGTTTCGCTAGGTATTCTCAGTGGAACCAGTACGAACGAGTCTAAACAGTCTGTATTTAGCAATATCTAAAATAATGCCGGTCAGCTTATATCCAGGAGTATTTGGCGAAAAGAACTACATATTCAGAACCTCTGTACAAAGTAACTGCAACTTCGATAAAGGAAACGCTTATAGTTTGGTACGAATGTGATGAAGACCTAACCGTTGCTTTACATGAGGGAGGAGATAGTCAAATGTGACATCATTGTGTAAGCTAGGAGGTTTATATCGTCGATGTCCATGACTTCTCAACCGACGTTGAGAACCGTCAAAAAGCCTCATCACATTCACCGAACTACAGCCTGGGCTTGTCAAATTACCGATAGAATCAATTTTATCATTGCAACCATAAGGTGAAGCGGTGCCATATAGACGAATCCAGTATTCCTCTTTTCGTCTGCGCAATGGTGTGCTCAAACTAGGGTTATTCACATGGTGATATATTTTTCCAAGGTGTCGTACCCTGAGGGACAAAGAAATGAATGATCTGGAAGATTAAAGTACTTAAAAGCAATTGATTTTCGCCATGATTTACTTCAAATCTATGTCCAGACATTCTTTTATTAAGTTGTCCTTTCGTTTCAACCACATACGTCAGTCCATAGAGTGAGTACTCCACACCAAGGACAATATTTGAGGACTTACAATTGACATCATTCCAGCTTGTTCAGTGATACGTTTTTTCAGTTAGATAAATATCGCGGACGAATCAGCGACGAAATCGTCACTTCGTCCATACAACGTCAAACTGGGAAGTCACTTTTCCCAAAGGCAATTTATGATATGTATCAACATTATAATGACAAAAGCTGAGCAATCCTAAATACACAATAAAGCGTGTAGTCAGTGTGACGACAACGTCAAATGGGCGTCAATTCGACGACAATGCAACGTTTGAATGACAAAACTAAAGCGGATCTGAAACATACATGAAAGTACGATGAAATGCAAAATTACTTGGAAAAGTTAAATAAAACTAATTCAATTTCAAATAAAATAGCATTCTAAATAAGATCCACTCACAGATTCTTTAAAGGATTCACACACTTAAAGGACAGCTAGAAAATGACAACCGTTGCCGCCCGTCTATTTACATGAGTACAAGGAATTTTGTTTAAGAGCAGAAAAGCCGACCTATGCAAGACTTATCAAATGATTCGCAAATGACACCATCGCCTTTAACCGCATAAACCGAAAATCTAAGTCCCAAATCGAAGCCTTCTGAACATGCTTAGAAAAATAGCTTCAATAACGCATGAAGTCTAAAGTACGTCTCCACAGTCGACACAGATCAGATAACGACAGAAATCTACCAACCGAAATGAATCCTAAATTGGCATGTATAATAAACCTACCCTAATATCTTGAGAGTTAGAAATCGACCGTACCTAGGTAGATCTTTCACAGATGTCCTTTTGGAGCAAGATTAAAGGATCTATCCTTTGTGATTAATTAGAAACTAAGCGAAACGCAAAAGGTGAATATTTTGCTCACGCGCACAAAATGGCTCGCACGCCCAATACAGTAGATCTTCCCGAGATATACTGTATGCGTAGTGCCACCAATTAAGGATTTGATGTAATCGAATTGAATTTTAATCTTATTTTTTTTTTTTCTGATTGTTTTGACACATAATGTATTGCATAAGCCCGTCTTTGCTTTGCAAAAGCGCGCTAAAAAGGATAACTGAAACCTACCTTCCAGAAGTCTAAAAATAGTTGCAAACACAAGAACAACTATTGGAAACATATCCATAAGCTGGTTGCCCAATAAGAAACGGAACGTGAGACAATGCTGCTCTCTTGGCTAAACTGTCAAATAGTCTTTGAGGACGGTAATATTCTGTTGGGTACTCTTCATTATATTAAATATGTAAAGGCAACACGTAGTTTTCGTATGTGACGTTTTTGTTTGCAATGTCAATATAATCTCAACATTCAATCCATTTTAGGAACTGCTTCATTGAAAGTACAGCTAAAATGAACAGGCAAATCTAAATTGTGATATAGTTCAATTTGTAATTGGCAAATGTACATAATCGAAACAATTTCTCGAGTATTCCGTAGTCCTGTCAGTGGGTCATGTTATGCTCTGGTAAATATATACTATTTACTCAAAAATATTGTCAATAAACTAGGGGATAGATTCATAAATGTCAATATGGTTAGAGGGTTATAAGTCAGATTTTATATGAAAAAATATTTTAGTCCTACAGTACCAGACTTGATGCCTCAGAAAAGTTGAAGATGTAGCGCGGCTATACTTCATTAAAGTTTGCGTTTGCGAAATGCAGACCATATCCCATGAAGGATGTGTCAAATTACGGAAGAGTAAAAGGTGACTAAAGTTTGGGACTGGAAAATTTGCAAAAGGAAATTAATCAGAAGAAATAACTGACGCCTGGTCAACATAGAAGCAGATATCAGTCATTTATCACTGAATAAATAAAGTATAGTTTTCGCAGGCGCCTGTCAATGATATGAGTTAGTTTGTACGATATAAAACATCTACAAACTGGACTTGCAATAGTGAATAGTATAGTTTTTGAAGACAGACTTATTTAGATAAGGTTTGATTAAACTTTGAATTTATCTAATATTTACAGTTTTCTGATACACTGTTTTTACCTTCGCCATCAATAAGTTTTAACATTTCCACAATTAAAATGCATAAAAATTGAACATAGATTCCCAACCACTGTTGTACCTATAAAAGTCCCACATGTATCAGTAATATAACACGTATTTTTATTGTTGAAATTTATGTATAAACTATAATGTTTTTGGCGTAAAATATGTCAGGAGTGGATGAGAAGAGAGCAGGATTTGCTATTATTATTCTTGACTCATGACACGCATAATATGCGTGCACCTCTGCTATTTTATACTTTATGTTCTAGTTTTTATGATTAAGGCACAAACGTTGTCTGGGATACATAACTCAAAATCTGAGAAAGCAGTAGTAACCATTTACTCTATTCATGACACATCGTATTAGTGGTAAAAGTGTCAAAAATATATTCCAGAGTGTTTTGACAATTGACGAGTCGACACTTTATTACGGCTAAAACCTACAGTATTATATGTGGTATAACTCAATACAACTGTAAGCTGACGTGAACTGGCAAAGGTGTTTAAAGCATGGAGCAGACACGAAATTAAAGCTAACAAGAAGAAAAAATCAAGAAAGCTGCATGGCCAGTGTTTTTTTTTTACACTTACAGACAGTAATCTATAATCTAAAAGAATGGATTAGCCAATTTGTCGAGAAAACGGCAGAGAATTCAAGCAGATCTTTCACGCTGATTTGTCAGCGTTGTGTCACCAATTATGGATTTGATGTAATCGAATCGAATTTTAATCTAATTTCTTTTTTTTTTTTTTTTTTGATTTTTTGTCGAACTCGCTTGGGTCAGCGAAATATAGTCACCCGTTTGGTGTTGGCGCGTCGGTCGGTCGGTCCGACCGTCCGTCCGGTCACAGCCATGTCTTGAGTTTGATAGACCCTAGGACCTTAATACTTCATCACAATAAGCCTCGCAAAAATTCTAATTGGCTCCCACAAAACCAGGTCACTGTGACCTACTTTCACGAAAAAGTACCACATATTTCGTTTTTGAGGTCAGTCATATATCTCCCTTTTCATAGGCCCAAGAAAATTGAAACTCCATTAATGCATGCACCGTACCACTCAAGGTCACCCCGAACAAAACAAGGTCGCTGTGGCCTATTTTCATGAAAAAGTACCAGATATTTAGTTTTCGTCTGCAGCCCCATATCTCCCTTTTTCATAGACCCTGGACGATTGAAACTTCACCAGTGCATACATCTTTCCACTTCAGGTCAGCTCAACAAAATTACGTTGCTGTGACCTACTTTCACGAAAAAGTACCACATTTAGTTTTTTGACGTCAGCACATATATTCCTTTTCATATCTTCCAGAACATTGAAACTCCATCAGTGCATGCACCTAACAACACCAGGTCACCCCCAACATAACTAGGTCACTGTGACCTACTTTCACGAAAAAGTACTACATATTATGTTATCGAGGTCAGCCCCATATTTCTCTTTTCGTAGACCCTAGATCTCTTAAACTTCATCAAGTTATGCACCTTACCACTCCAAATCACCTTCAACAAAACTAGGTCCCTGTGACCTACTTTCACAAAAAAATACCGCATATTTAGTTTTCCAGGTCAGCCACATATCTCCCTTTTCATATAACCCAGATCATTGCAACTTCACCAGTGCATGCAACTTTCCACTCAGGGTCAGCTACAAAAAAACTAGGGCATTGTGACCTACTTCCACGCAGAAGTACAACCTATTTAGTTGTCGAGGTCAGCCCTATATATCTCTGTTCGTAGACCCCAAATCATTGAAACTTCATCAGTGCATGCACCTTACCATTCCAGGTCATCCCCAACAAACTAGGTCACTGTGACCTATTTTCACGAAAAAGTACCACATATTTATTCTTTGATCAGCCCCATATCTCTCTTTTCATAGATTGCCAAATATGAAACTCCATCTTTGCATGAACCTTACCACTGTTGGTCACCCCAGCAAAACTAGGTCACTGTGACCTTCTTTTACACAAAAAGTACATTTTTTACTTTTCGTTTACCAAAGATGTTTAAAACTCAATTAATTCATGCAACTAACCTCTCCAGGTCCCCTCCCATAAAACTATGTCACTGTTTTCACATTTAAGCAGATTTCTTATTTTTGTTGTTCTCTACAGTTTGAAATAAAAATATGGGGACATGCTGTTTAAAAAAAAGAGTTTTTATATGGAAAAATCAAGGATAACTTTGCGCGAATAAATCGAAAAAATGACCGTCATTATTGAATATTATTCAACCTTGAAAATAGACTCTGCTGTGTATTTTAGACAAACATTTGGACACAGGCCACACCTTTTTTATTTATCTGCGCAGCCTGATAGCGTGCAAACAAAACAGAAAAAAAATAATTGCTAGGACGCTCTTATTAATGCATTAATTTATGTTCAGACCTAGTTACATTTTCAATAATGATGGTCATTTTTTTAGATTTATTCGCACAAAATTACCCTTTGAGCTTTTCTTATATAAATCATTTTAAACATCAACAAGTCCTGCATTGGGATTCTGAATTGTGAGAAACAACATAAAGAAGGCATGTGCTAAGTTTTGGGAAGATCTGTTGTATTTTCAGCATTTTATGCAGATTTTTGTTTTTGCCCCAAATCAGTGATAATCAGCACCTTAAAGTGGTCTAAGAAGTTGGTTCTAGCTTTAAATGTCGCTAAATGGGGGCTAAGGCAACCGTCTGATGATTCAGTTCGGGTTAAAAGTATCGTTAGATTTTAACTGTAATTACAAACTTCTTTTTCTTGCTTCAAAAGCAATGAATTTAATCAAGTTTTCGATTGGAAATTATGATTTCTGACTCCTGTGAAAAGTATTAAAGGCGCGAATGTAGTATTTAACAAAAAATCTGTCTAAATTCACTCGTCAAAAATATGAAAATATGAAATATGAAAGCAAATCAAAGCCTCACCCTGTCCCGTTGCTTATTGGGTTGCGCAACTCAAAGAGTGCATTCAGCAGGCCGATGCTTTGAAAAGTTGTAGGGGGGAATAATTCAGGTTATAAAGTGACAGTTGGTAGCCCTGTATCATGCAAATTCTCGTGAAATATTCCAAGGTAACAACAATCACAGAGATATAAGCAATCATGATATGCTTATTTTGAATGAGACGCATTTTCATAATGTATTCTGTAAAATCTACATAGGTTGCGATCACCTGTATAGCTGTCTTCTTTGCTTGTATGTTAATTTTATTTGTTAAAAATAGAAAATAAGTAAGCTAGATATTGTACAGTATACTGCTCACAGAAAATAGATGATATTTTGACATAGAAACGAGTACAATAATTAATAATAACGGTTGGGTTAGATTATTGTTGTATATTGGTAAACAACTATAGAGATTGCAATATTCAGTTAATTAAAAAACAGACACAATCAAACAATCAAAGCGAGTCACGTGACCTATAGCAACACATACAGGACTATGGTGTCTTCACCTCAATTTTGCATCGGCGAAAACATTCTTTTGATTTCTCATGTTCTGTGGCTATTTCAATTCTTTTTAATTTTCAAAACTGAGACCATCCTCTTTGATAGGCTTTATTGCGTTATTTAATAGCAATTCTCTGTAACCACCAACCAAAGTTCGGCACGCATAGTCATGGATTTCGATGAAACTTTCTCAGTTTGTGTGTTGTCACACAAAACCAAATAATTGATACCTAGTTCCTTCTGCTGCATGCCCGTTGCCATGGTAACGGCCTCCAAAGTTTTTGGCTCAAAAATTGTCAAAAAATAAATGAAAAATTGCACTATTTGAACTTTTATATAGGCTGAACGAAACTACATTTCATCTAAACATGAATTTGATGAAGAAGTATAGGTCAGTTTGAGTGTAAGGAAAAACAAATATAATAGTTTTATAATTTCTTTAGTACTGCTACTGACTGCTAATGGTGGGTGGGGTATCAAGGTATCCGAAACCCCCATTTTAAGGCAGTTTTAAGCGTATACTGTCATTTCGTCCGGTCAGTCTGACATATCTACATATCACTACAAACTAAAGGAGGACCTCAACTATTATGAACTGAAAAAACATGTTTGGGAAGTTACTTCCTTCTGACCGTAACCATGGAAACAATCAGTACCCTGTATAAAAAACGGAAAAACATAACCCTGTAATTTATCAAATATTTTTTCTATAAACAATGACATGCAGCATTAATTACATGTATAGTTGTTGTGAAAATATCAGACTTACATTAAGTAATATCCACATAACAAGGACCAGTACTGAGACTCTTTTAATATTCATTAAAGGGGCTCCGAAAGGGGTTTTAACAGGCTAATTTGCACCCCAAATGATTAATTTTCTCCATGCAGTTACAAAGTCATAACTATTTTCCTTTAACAAGGTTGTGAAAATATAAGCCTAAAGTTAACAGATACAAAATATGGTTATTGGGTACTCCTGGGTAATATGTGCATGACATTTAAGGGCCAAAAAAGGGGATGAAAGGAGGAAATTTGACGAAAATGCCTGAACTGCTTCACAAAACAACCATAAACAGCACTGCATGCAAATATAATGGCTAAGAATCTGTCAGTCAAATGTCAACAGGTATAAATAATGACAATAGGGTGTACTGTTACAGTATTTATAGTTCCTTAAGGGGCCAAAAAGGGTAAAATCTCCTAATTTGACCCCCCCCCCCCAAAAAAAAAATAAAAAAAAATCTCAAATATTCTTCATACTGCAACAAAATACATTATCTATTACTTTAAACTGTTTAGAAAAGCATTAATTGTAAATTAACAGATACAAAGTATGATACAGAGATACTCTTAGATTACAAATGGTCTAAAAAGGGGACAAAAAGGGGGAAAGATCAAACAAAATCATGGCTTTCTTCACAACATAAAGTAGCTAAATGGAACACAAGTATTAGCTATGGGGGATCGATAACTGGCAAATGCTGTCACCTATGTGATCCCACATTCTCAGACACTCGCCTTACTAGAATACAGTTCTTGCCCCAGATCCAGAACACAGCCTGTACCAATTTTGTAGTCTTCGACTTGAAATTAAACTTGGACACTGGGAAGTCAAACAGCCAGGTTAGACTATGAATAGGTTTATTTCTACACAATAAGAGAATAAAACGCTGTTCATATACACACATCAGGTGGTTGTGCCTATATTTACATCACCCACATCCATAGTTTCCAGCTGGTGCCACGAGGAGGAGTGACTAGGTCTTGCAATCACAAATGCCTATACTGATATTCAAATATTAGTCTAGCCATTTTTGACAGCCATTTTCCGGCCGTTTTTGTTGTTTTTAGCTCGCCTGAGCCGAAGGCTCACAGGTGAGCTTATAGTATAGGCAGGCATCCGTTGCCCGTCGTCCGTCCGTCCGTCAGTATTTTCAAACGACATCTCTGAAACTACAAGGCTTGTTCAGTTCAGTTCAGTTCGATTCTCCTAACGACGTTCCCCAAGTGGCTCAGCGGTACGTAACCATAGTTGCACACACTTGGCACCGTGTGTCCGCCCAATACAAGACATGTTGTAACCAAATTTCATATATAGTATCTATAGGCAGGGGGAACTAATAATACCTTTTATATCCAAATCGCTTTAGAACTTTGGTTGCTATGGCAACTTAAAATTTCCATTGACTTGAATGGGAAAATTGAAAATTTGAATTTATTGCTACGTCACTTCAGATAATTTGACAAATCTTTTACAGAAACTTTCTTGAGTAGTCCTCTATCAATCACATGAAATTTATGTAAATTGCAGAATCTGGCTGGTTGCCATGGGAACCGAATGTTTAAAAAATAGGAAAAATACTAAAAATCATCTCCTCAGAAACTATTCAACCAGTAAAGCTCAATCTTCACAGACAAGATCTTAGTACTAGCCTATGAAAATTCCTTTTTTCTTGGCAATTACTCTAGAACTTTGGTTGCTATGGCAACTTAAAGTTTCCATTGACTTCCATGGGAAAAAAATGAAAATATGCATTTTTTGCTATGTCACTGCAGATAGTTTGACAAATCTTTGACAGAATCGCTCTTTGAGTAGTCCTCTACCAAATATATAAAATTTGTGTAAATTGCAGAATTTGGCTGGTTGCCATGGCAACCGAATGGTTAAAAATAGGAAAATACTCAAAAATCATCTCTTCAGAAACTATGCACCCGTAAAGTTCAAACTTCACAGACAAGATCTTAGTACTTGCCTCTATGAAAATACCGTTTTTCTTGGCAATTGCTCTAGAACTTTGGTTGCTATGGCAACTTAAAGTTTCCATTGACTTCCATGGGAAAAATGAAAATATGCATTTATTGCTATGTCACTGCGGATAGTTTGACAAATCTTTTACAGAAACGCTCTTTGAGTAGTCCTCTACCAAACATATAAAATTTGTGTAAATTGCAGAATTTGGCTGGTTGCCATTGCAACCGAATGATTAAAAATAGGAAAATACTCAAAAATCATCTCCTCAGAAACTATGCACCCGTAAAGTTCAAACTTCACAGACAAGATCTTAGTACTTGCCTCTATGAAAATACCGTTTTTCTTGGCAATTGCTCTAGAACTTTGGTTGCTATGACAACTTCAAGTTTCCAATGACTTCTATGGGAAAATTTGAAAATTTGCTTTTATTGCTATGTCACTGCGGATAGTTTGACAAATCTTTTACAGAAACATATCTTGTGTAGTCCTCTACCAACCACATGACATTTATGAAAATTGCACAATTTGGCTGGTTGCTATAGTAACCGAATGGTTAAAAGTAGAGAAAATATTCAAAAATCATCTCAGAAACTGTTTAACCCGTAAAGTTCAAACTTCACAGAAAAGATCTTAGTACTAGCCTCTACGAAAATATTTTTTTTTCATGGCAATTGCTCTGGCAGTTTGGTTGCTGTGGCAACTTAAAGTTGCCGATGACTTATAATGGCAAAATACAAAATCTGCATTTCTTGCTATAACAGTGCAGATATTTTGACTAAAATATAGAAATACTTCTTGAGTGGTCCTGAACCAGGCTTATTAAATTTATGCAAATTGTGCAATTTGGCTGGTTGCCGTTGCAACCGAATGGTTAAAAATAAAAAAAAAATAAAAAAAAATCATTTTCGAAGAAGCTATATTGCCGATTAAGCTTACACTTTTCAGAAAGGATCTCACCACTAGCCTCTACAGAATTAATATGTTTCATGGCAATTGCCTCAGCAGTTTTGCTGCTATGGCAATTTATAGTTTCAGTTGACATATAATGGAAGAGATGGAAATTGGCAATATTTGCTATCTCACTGGAGTTAATTGGAATTTTTAGTATAGAAATGTTTCTTGAGTAATCCTCTATGATTCGAATGAATTTTTTCCAAATCACTGAATTTGATTAATTGCCATGGCAACATAAAGGAAAGATTTTCGAAAAAAATATTTAAAAAATATTCTTCTATCCATGTAAATTCAGTCAAAATCACTGATTTTGATTGGTTGCCATTTAAACCAAAAGGCTAAAGTTTTGTTAAAAAATGTAGTTCTAAAAACCGTTTTTTCGGCAGCCATGGGGGAAATGCAGATGAATCTGTGCATAAATATTAGTGACGTTTAGTCTCTAGATAAATTTTGTATTTTATTTTTGTTGCCCATGTTCTCGGTTGCTAAGGCAGTTTAAAGCTTCCATAGACTTTTAATGGGAAAAGATTATCAGGATAGGCATGAAATCTTTGATGAGGCTGAATTTGGGCCAGTTCAGGATATACATTTTGGAGTTCCTTGCCCTTAAAGACCGAAAAATTTTCACATGGACTTACGATGGGGAAATGTTGTCCTCGGGGCATAGCAACTTTATTTTTATTGAAACTTCATCAAACTTGCTGATAAATTGGACATTCATAAACTCTCTGACAAGTTTGGAATGCGGCTATATTGTATAGTCCACCTTGGAGTTACTTGCCCTTGAGTGTTTAGATAGCTCATACATGTTACATTCCTAAGTGCATTAGAATGAAATCTAAAAGCAGTTTCAGTTACACAGAGTGCATATGTTGAATCAATGTATTAGAAGACCAAAATGCATCAATAGATTCGTGCTTTGAGAGGAAAAATTTGGTATGGGGCAACTAATATGAGCATTGACTCGAAAGGGGAGATAAACAGAATGCCAAAGTAACCCAGTGACCTTTAACAGATTCACTCCAAGCCTGTCATGATAATATCCATCCTCATCCATCTTTAGTGCAGTTCTTTATACAGGGGTTTTCCTAGGGACCAAAATGCCATTGAAATGCAGGGCCACCTGGCCGGAAAATCTACTGGCCATCCAAATTTTCAACTCGCCCGACTATTTTTCAATGCGAAATATACAGGACTAATTATAATCAATAAAATAAAGCACCATTAAAATGTATGATCCTTTATCACCAAATATCCAGTCTTATCTGTAGTTGTTTAGTATCCGAATGTTTAAGATAATTAACCCATTAAGCCAAGTCTGATACCTCATGATATAGCAGTGAGGTTTTCTTGTAATTGGTGCATCCAGTAACATAAGAGCCAACTGTGTCCATACTCCCTAGTTTTACAAATTGAACATTTCATTCCTAGGGTATCATCAAACTCGAGCCACTTCAGGCACTTGAATTCAGTCAGCCACCCAGGTTGAAAGTACCGATGGCGACCAGACTGTTCGTATTTGTCTCGGGTGGCTTTTTTTCTTCATCGGACTTTAGATGGCGGGGGTTGAAATAAGCGCAGAAGTCCTTTGGGGTCCATATTTTTACATGTGACTTCTGCGATTCACCCCCAAACTTCATCGGTCGGCCATATTGTCTATTTGCAATGCGAGGAGAAATTTCATTGGATTAAACATTTCTGATTGTCCAATGAAAACATCTATAGCAAAACGAAAGTAGACTGGTTTTCAGATGGTTTTCGCTTCAAGTTTGAAACAAACTGAATGTCCCGAAATGACTCCCCGAAATTCAACTGGCCTGACGGACCTGCTACAGTGGGATTTAACTGGCCCGAGGCCAAAATCAACGGGCCCGGGCCAACGGACCCGCGCTTGGATCATATCATGACTGCTGTTGACAGGATCTGATAACATTTCGATGTATATGGAACAGTATCAGGTTATACTCACGCTAATGCTGCATTTTTATTGTTATCTCTTATGGGGCCCATCAAAGAAATATAAAGGGAATACCAAAGCAATACAATCAGTTAATCATTCTAACATTAAGAATATTATTTGAGTTCCAGTCCTATCGTTGGAGTGGAATACAGTTCTTTAGATAAAGGACTGCTCTTTAAGTAGATGGTTTTATGATGCATGCTGATAGGATTTGCTTACATCTGAACGTATAAGGTGAAACACCATGTTTCATATTGGTCAACAAATGAGAGACATTTCAGAACTGTTATTCATTCAAACATGTTTTAAAGGTAGGTTCCTGTACTAGCGATAACAATTATGTCCACAAAATAATTTCGTCTTTTTCTGAGCAGTATTGAATTCTCTTATTTTTCTGAATTTGTTGGTACCGAGAAATTCGTCAGATGTGGAAGAAAATAGTCGTTTTCCCTTTTGGTTTATTTTCTTGCGTTGGAATACCAGTTTTAAAAATAACTATGTTTATTATGTCTATAAGTGCGCGATTTCTGATGCAATTCTCCAAAGGTCAATTTTCCCTTGTCTTGAGCTCTCCTAGAGGTCCTGGCATGGTGGAAGGGTTAAAACTATCTCAAAATGCAATGCAGCATGACCTCAGCTGCGTTATCAATTTTTTTGGGCGAACTAAAAATAGCGTTAACTGGTATGCGAAGCAGAGTTAGGAAATCCCTTGCAAAATAACTTTTCTAATATCTTTTTGATTTACACTTTTTAGTGAAACTAATTCATTCCCTTTTATAAGTGCCTTCCAACAACTTGGATGAAAGTTCATCAAAATTATGATGCATTCCAAAGTACAGGAACCTACCTTTAAAGGGTCACCCTCATAAAAGAGCTCTTTTAGGAACGAATTCTTTACTTGAAGAGTAGACCCCATTTTTAAGAGCTAGCTAAGTCCTCCAGAGAAGCGAGCAGGAGTTCATGTTGTTCCCCTTTGTAAGTTTATGGCAAGTCAATCTTACATCTTTTTTGGAAAAGGGACAGGAGGATTTATTAGGAATGATATGGTAATTACATATTTCACCAATTTTTGACTCCTCAAATGCATATAGAAAGAACCACAGGGCAGCCATGGATATGGCTTTAATTCATTCATTTTCATTTGATCAACAGCTTTTGAACCAGTGTACTTGTAACAAATATAGTATGCTGTTTTGTGAGAAGCTTAAAATTTTTGTGCAATTATCTGCATTTTTGACCCCTTTTTGGCCCCTCCTGGACACAAAAATGCAATTACTTTGATCCCCATAACATATTTCATGTGCCTTACATGAGACTGATGGTTGCCTTTATTAGTAACGGAAAATGGTTCAGATGCTATATGAAGAGTGTAATTACGGGGTAATTTTGCTGATTTTTCCCCTTTTATGGCCCCTTAAGGGAATATAACTAAAACAAAAGAGCACCCCATTGCCATGTTTAAACCACTTAGTATTTGTCAAATGGTTTCTAAACCATTGTCATCGTATGCACTGTTGTAAGTTTTGTTTTATGAAGGAATTTACGATTTTTGGTCGATTTTCCCATTTTTACCCCTTAATTTGGACCCCTAAATGACCCCAGAATATTCCAGTGCTATAGTTTATATCTGTTAACTTCACACATATATTTTCACAACATAGTAAAGAGAAATCAATAATTTGTTTTGCAGTTTTGTGATAAAAATTTGTTATTTTGGGGAAAATTAGCCATTAAAACCCCTTTCGGAGCCCCATGAATGATTTTTTTGAGGACCCCGTTGCTACCCTTTGTGATGTTTATATTTTTTAAACTAAAACTGATATTTTTACAACTATTGTGCATGCAGTAAATGCTGTATTTTGATTGTTTAGGCTAACAAATAAGTGATTTTGTGTACTAATGTGTTCTCTTGTTTTTTGAATAGGATATTGTTCGTCTCCATGGTTACGGTAATAAGAAGGTAACTTCCCAAACATGTTTCTTCAGTTCGTAATACTAGAGATCCGCCTCTAATATTCTGTCATGTGCTTATATCTCAGAGTGGCCGGCCGAAATGGTAGTACGCGCTTGAAAAAGTCCAAAAATGGGTGTTTTCGATACCTCGATACCCCACCCCACATGAAAGGCTAAAAGCGGTACCAAAGAACTAACAAATCTGATTTATTCTTTCCTCTGAATTCTCATACTGATTCATATTTTGTCGATCAAAATGTTTTTAGACTAAAGGTAATGTCTTCTATGATATATAAATGTTCGAAAATTGGAAAATTTCACTAATTTTTTTACTATTTTTTGGGCAAAATCTTTGGAGGCCGTTGCCATGGCAACGGACACACAACAGAAGGAATTGACCATCAATTAAATGTTTTTTCGTGACAACAAACAAACCAAGAAAGTTTGAGAAAAATCTGAGACCATAAGTGCCGAACCCCCATTGTAAAATGTGAAATGGTTACAGAGAATTGCTATTAAGGTGTAGGGCCCGTGCAAGTGTCACCATTGATGAGACAACTCACCGCTTAATGATATCGTTTACACCTAACGTTTCGTTCTTCGAAAAAGTATCTGTATCATGTTAACTGAAACATTAGGCGTCTGTTTTAATGAAGTTCGCATAAAATTAACTAGTCATTGCTGTGCTTGATTCCTGTGAAATTTGGGTGTCGAACCTTTGTCTACTTCCACTTTTTTCTTGGTCAAGCGACAAGCTTAAATGTGTTAATATTCATACTGCAGTGTCTGTGCATATTTGTTTTATGAATTATAATAATTTAATGTTCATTTACTTATTTTTCTTAATTCTGCTTTCTCAAATGTTTTAATATCCCTTACTTTTTGTAAGCAATATCTTTTTATGTGCTTTGTATGTTTTTTATTATTATTATTATTGGTGTATGGTTCATTTGTGTCGGGCTGGGCGTGTCTGTTGTTCTAAAACGACTTATGTTGTTGCTATGCAGTTGCTACGGCTTAATTTCTATAAAGGAGATTTCCTACAACTATGAAATTTGCTCTGGAGGAACAGTCTTTTTCAGACTGTTGAGGAACAGTCTTTTTCAAACTGATCATTTAGAACAAATTTCATAGTTGTAGGGATTCTCCTTCAAAGAAATTTATCCTTACCAGCAGCATAGCAACCACTTAAGTCGTATTATAAAGAAGGCCCCAGTTCCGTAGTTTTGTTTCCGTTTCTTCCTTCTTCTTGTTTCGGTGTTTTGGGATGTTATGCTTTGTCATCGAGGCATTTTCTGGGTATCTTCATTTATGATTTTGATTTGGCGTCTCGCAACGTATCAGCACTTGCATTGTCAAAATTGCCAATAAACGTCACAAAATGCTAATGACGTCAGGATAGACGGTGATACTTACAAACCGGTATATTTCGCAAAATACTGAATGGAACGTAATTTAAGATTCGCTAATAAAATTTCATGCTACATTGCCGTCATTCATGTATAATAAAATCAATAAACATATAGCATCCCATAAAACGACCCTATACACAGACCAGACGGTGCAGAATGTGGCATCTGATCAGGGCCCAAACTGATTAAATTAAGGTGGAATAGGACAAAATAAAAAAATCGGTTTTCTGTTCGGCCATTATATCAGTAAATAGTCCATCTCATGTAAATCACTAAAATACTTTCTTTTCAGTATGTAATAAATATTTCCGACTTCAGTGGCGTCCTGAAAGTCTGACGGTTTGGCTTTTTTATACAAAGTTAATAGCACTCATATATCCTTATTAAGCGACTTTGTTCTAGAATCCGTTAAGGTATGAAAATGAATATCAAACCAATGTATGTGCCGTCGAGACCTGATAATATCTGCCCGCTACGCATTAGGCGTAAATAGACGCAATGATTACTTTTCATTTGCTGATGAAATTTGCTTTCATACGTAAAAATGAGTTAATGAATGAAAACGCCTCTGAAAATATATCTAAAATTTTGTGAAGTTTTAATGAAATGCGATTTTAGGAAATTGATGAAACAATGATAAAAAGACGGGTCTCCATAAGGCCCATTTCGTGGCTAGAATAGATTTCCTTCAAACTTTGTGTGTGATAAGTACTATGTATTGGCTCTTTACTGACGAAATATTAGATTGCACAGGAATCAGTTAAGCTTGATACGCACGATGTAAGTGGGTGGGATAATTCCACATGATTCTTAGCTCTATCTCTATAATGCTGTTTTATTTTATCGGAAACCATAGCCAAATATCAATTATTATAGAATGGTATTGATATGTGTTTACTAGTTAGTGGTTTCAGAAGTTTCTCGTAAATCTCCATAATGATGATGTTTACTCACTTACAAGTCATACCTAAATTTTGGCCATTTTTTGTCTCCAACTTTACGAAAAACCACATTTTTCTACATTTTCAGAGCAATTAATAAGATATCATATAATTATTAAGTGGATATAATGGACATTATTAAATTATGAGGAATCATACATATACAAAGTTGTTCGAAAGTTATCTGCCCCTGAATATGGAAAAAGTTCTAGTTTTCAAGAAAAAAGTTTCTTGAGGGTCCATCTCATGACGCGAATAGATTTCCACCAAACTTTGTGCATTATAAAAACTTTGTGTTGATTGACAGTTATTTGTTGATATAGTTAACTGACCAGTAATGAGTTACCTGCAGTAAGTAAGCTACAGTTGGGTGGGGTAATTTCACATGATTATTGCCTCTATTTCTAAGATGTTGTACGTTTTTATCGAAAATTGTAGGCAAATATCAATTATCATGTAATGGTACAGATACATAATGTACATGTAACAAATAGCAGATGCAGAAGTTTTTAACTCCCCTGAGTCAGAGTCCCTAGGGAAGCTTATAAAATGGTAGTCTTCCTTGTTCTACATCTGTCACCTATCTTCTGTTTCCGACAAAACGGTGACAAGTAGTTATAGAGAAACATCAAGATGACAAAGGAAACAGTAGAATAAATATTTTATTCCGTCTTCACGATGATGTGTCTTCCGAAGTACGTGTTGTCGCGGAATAAGGTTTTGATTAACGAGACGTCACGTTACGCGAAAGAAATATCATGACAATACTGAACCCGTGCTGTTTGAAGCTGTTCTCTCTTGCAAAAAGAATAAGATGATAGTTCAGTTTTTTTTTTTCGTTTTTCGTAAAGTTTAAGTCTCTAACACACATCGGAAACGTTCGATATGTCTGAAACGCTCTTAGAAATCATCGCCCTTTAACACTGAAAGCAACAACGTTATCGGGACAAAGGAAGTCAAACAAATTATTTTTGTGAAATATTTATCCTAAAGTTACCTTTGGAAGACTAGGCGGAGCTGTTAGAGGCTTGCCATTCAATGTCAAAACAGAGCAGTTCACATGAAAAAATCGGTAAAGTAGCATGCTCATGAGTTGTTACGCATAATTGGGAGATTAAAAATGCCTAGTAAACGCTATTGGTCACCATATACACAAACACGTTTCTATATAGACACACGACGTCGGAAGAACGGCGATGCAACATTATGACACTATATTGTCTTTACAATGCTAGTTTTCCTTTATTGTCTATACAATGTTATTTCGATGTCATAACGTTGCATCGACGTCGTCACAGCGTTGTTTAGACGCTGTGTGCATGCTGGTTTTGAAGAAACAGCCCACATAGCAACAGCCATATATAAACATAATATTTAGAACTATGCCATAAACGTGGGATACTGATACTTCAGGGCTCTGTGATTCCTTAACGGTGGGGGTAGCATGGCACAAGTGACGTCTGTAGAGGACTACTGAATGGGAAAAGATCGATGTCATATCAAATAGGGAAGGAAACAAAGAAGAGGGGAGGAGGTTGGAGCAGCAGAGACCAGGCCTAAGAATGTGTTCCCTGGCTGGGTGGCAACATTATCGATTTTAAGAATGATTTGTTTGATAACATGTTATGCAATTTAAATTTCAATGGATTCCTCGCACAATTCTTTTAGTTGGACTGACAGATAGATAAAGCTTTGCGGAGTGGGGTTCTTGAATCGGAGACGGACAGACAGACAGAAGATACTCGTTATAGATCGTTCCCTTGATAGATGGATGACTTGCGATTTTATGTCATTTTAAACAGTATTTCACTCATATCAGGACGATGAGTGGATGATCATGAAAGGCTGTGTGGAATGGAAACCCGTTTACGATTGAAAAGATACTGAATATCTATGAAGGAGATTCCCTACATCTATGAAAGCTGCTCTTGAGGAACAGTCTTCTCCAGACTGTTCCTCCAGAGCAATCTCATAGTTGTAGGGAACCTACAACTATGTATGTTGCTCTTGAGGAACGGTCGTTTTCAGACTGTTCCTCCAGAGCAATTTCATAGTTGTAGGGAATCTCTATCATAGAAAGTTCGCCTTAGTAACAGCATAGCAACAACTTAAGCCGTTTAACAAATACGGCCCCAGATCATTGACATCACAATCGCGGCGTCTGATCAGATTCTACACTTCTTGTTTATAACGAATTGGTATTTCTTCTTAGAATAAAATGAAATTAAACTGAAACAGACACCCCTTAATTGACAAATGGACACATCCAATTACGACAGAAGAATCCTTCAGGCATTATTTGGTTAAAACTTGTCGCTGAGCACTGCATATCAGTAAATTCAGCAACTTAGTTAACGTTACGTCCTTTTAATTTTCATTTCTGACTTCTTTAGCGAATAGTGTTCGCCCTTCCAACTCTCCCAGGTAATACCGCGGCCGCCTTTATTCGTTTCCAATATGTGACTGCCAAATTGATGGTATTCGCCATTCAGACTTGTGCTAGCACAGGATATGAACCACCAGGCACCTCTCATTGTTTCAGCACATGAGTTTCCTCCAGTGTCGTCTTTTGTTTTAAATGTGTGCCCGCTATGAACTCTTAAAGAATCACCTGAAGTAAAATCACAATTAATTAACTGTATTACTATTGGCCCATCAACTATTTCAACACCTCAGATAGGGCAGACACTTTCAAAAACTGTCAAAAACAAACATTCCGCTAACGATAAATGTCGTTTTCTTTTTGCCATATTCGTCTTCGGAAAGACGGTTCATAGTCCGATCGTCTGTCACTAAACATGATTAAGAGCCATCCATTTGCTAGCGAGAAACGAACTCGCAGCTCAATGCAAATGCTGATTGGCTTAAAAGATAAAATAGACCGTTAAACCCTCCTGCTACCAATGCCAATCAGTAAATTAAATCGGCAACAACAGTTTCAATTGTAATGAAAAGAAAACAGTTGTTCGGCAGATCGTTTGATGTGACAGCTTCCGCTAACAACTTTCCAGATCAGCTGGAAACCTTACGTTGCATTTGTTGATAGGTTTGTATTAAAATACATTTTCCCCTCAAATCTCAGGTACAGATACCCTGATATTATACTTAATCTTAAAGCATAGGCATACAAGAAACACTCAAATTAGCCAACGCAACTGAATAGAGTCTTCTAATTTAGCCGAACGGTTAAGCTCTGTTTTTCCTGCACTTGCCATGGGCCACAAACTCGTTTGTTTCTAAAATATCAGCTTTTGCGATGAAATGCATTTTTAGAAGACACAACTCTAAATATGACAAAAGGGAAAAGGCAACAAAGCTGTGTGGACAGCACTTTGTAACATGCAATTCGAAATTGTAAACAGTACTGAATGTCTAGATAGACATAGTTACAGTAAACCAGCATAGTTAAGTCAGACAGTTTCGACTGTTTGGCGTTCCATACACGGCACGGACAAAACGCTCACTTTACCTCATAAAAGCGCGCCACTCCGTATATGATAAATTCTTTTAAAGTTTCCGACTTTGGTAAGTAATGGAAATTGGTCTAAAATTAACTCCTGTTAAAAAGGCAAAACCACAGCTTGCCTCAGCGCCTTTAGCATGCTTTGGCAAGAAAGTCAGGGAAAAGGTGAACTTGATAAGGAATCATTTTGCGTACCGTTCTCACACATCAAACATAAGTTAAAACTGACACACAGCCAAATATTGATTTAAACCACTAAGTTTAATAGTATGTGAATTTGTTGCTACTGTATATCGTTCAAGTCAGTATTTATTGCTTTAAAAACATATATTAAGATTTCTTTGAAAGACTGTAACAGTCCATAAGCAAAATGAAAGAATATGTAAAGATACACAGGAAAGGCCACAATCACAGCCCGCCCAAGATACCGAAAGAAGAAAGAGATAGGGGAGAGGCGGGTAACCTCGGACAGCGGGTAAATTCGGACAGTGACATTGTTTCCTTTATATGTCAGTTGTTTGGAACTGGAACAAACAAGAGCTGTCGCTTGACAGCATAGCTCGCCTGAATAGGTGCTTGCCCATCACACAGTTGCTTTGAATGTGTCGACTTCTATGCATAAAACTTCAGGCAAGCATGTCCATAATGACAACACATTTATTATGAGCCGTCATATCTGGATTTTCACTGTTTGCAGTGGTATGTCCGAATTTACCCCCATGTCCGAAGTTACCCGACTCTACCCTACACAAACGAAAACCACAAAAGAAAACAGAGATTATAGAGGACCGTTATATACATGTGGGTGACCGTAATGCATAAAATACAACTAAAACTAATACTAAAATAAACAAAGGAGATCCGCATCAGAGGTTTTCACATGGGGACGGGCAGTAGCATAGACTACTCGGGGCTCAAACCAGTTTTATACACGCGGCCGTACACTCCCTGCTAATGAGCTCCAAAAAGGTAGGTGCTCGGTCTGCCTTGAGGTCTCCAAACTCATAAGTAAGACATCACCGTAAAACCGTGATGCGACTTATTTTCACACTTACCGGCTGTTCCAGAATACCCGGCAACCTCAAGCTGATAGAAATCCAATGAACTGCCAATTCTGAATATCTGATAGATAGCATATGATTTGTTTCCATCCCAGTCTTCCAGGTCAACTCGTAATTGGTAGTTACTACGCAATGTAAGAATATGAAGTGGAACGTTTCCTGCAATGTATTTCTACTTTTAAAATTGCACTTTGAGCTTCATGAATCTTGCCTTAGTCAAGTCGTATGAAGCAGTATTCATTATGTTTCTAAAGTAAAAGAAATACAATTCTAACACAGTGCGCATATAGAAGCAATGGAAAGTTTCCGTGTTTAATTCTGCAACAATTCGCTGTTTCAGAGCGCGTAAATCTAATTGCTGACGTCACTGGCAATTACTATTTAGTGACGTTTTGAGACGTTAGACGGTGTAACGTCTCTGTTTTCCTTTTTTGAAACACCATAAAATGTATATTCATCTAATATGCAGTTAAGATTATAAGCGGAAGCATGAACGTGCTGGCAAAAATTTTTGGGAAAATTTGAATGAAAAGAATACTTTTTCAGTGTGTTTGAGTATTAGAATCGTTGTTAGAATTGTTGAGTAGTAATTCACTGTTTGTCGGACAGTTGTAAGTAGATCATATCCCCGTTCTCCGCGCTCGTGATATGATCTACTTTACAACTGACCACCAAACAGTGATTTATTACTCAAGACTTCACTGCTAGAGCTGATCTATTTCTTAAATAAAAATCGATTGTATCGATTTCTGATCATTATCACCTCATCTACTTTCTAGTTTTGTAGCCTGAAAGAGCCTACAGTACATGATAGGGTAAAGTCAGTAATTCGGACAGCAAGTAAATACGGACAGTGACATGGTTTCCTTTATATGTAAGTTGTTTGGAATTAAAACAAAAATAACTGGGCAAACAGATAAAATCCTGATGAGACGGCTCATTATGAGCCATCTCAACTGGATTGTCACTGTTTGCAATGGTATGTCCGAATTCATCCGCTGTCCGAATTAACCCGACTCAACTGGGCAAACAGAGAAAATCCTGATGAGCCGTCTCGTCTGGATTTTTACTGTTTGCAATGGTATGTCCAAATTTACCCGCTGTCCGAATTTACCCGACTCGATCCTAAGATATGAAGATGACATCAGAGATATAACATGGTGTCCTAATGCACTCATATTACAAGCAACTGCATCCTTTCTTTTCAAACCTGTTCAAAAGAATCTTTTATATTCCTTCGAAGTTGTGAAGAATATCTATGACCAGATCACGCAGATTTACACGCTTTTTGAGACTTTGCTGCGCAAATATGTGGTAACAATCCTATTACTCTTGCAGGATCTCATTTATTCACAAACTCGCGTGCTGCATGTTAAAACAATAGTCAAACTTTAAGAAAGATGTGCAAAGGTTTACGCGGGAACATATCTCTGGGTGAGGCATCCAAGTAGACTGCTAAAATGCTCAATGATTTATTGTGAGAGACAGAAGGACCTCACAAATGTGCCACAGACAGGTCCATTAGTAGCAAACAGAAAACTGCGATTGACAGAAAAATATTTCCGACTCACAGCAAGCCATTAAGGTACAGAAAAATTAGACGCTGCCGCTTAAGGCAAAGTTTCATTATCCAAAGTACATTGAAATTCACATTTTAGATTCTAAAATGTGGGTTTCAACGTAAGTTCATTACTTGCCGTCCAAAGGCGGCAGCTCTGTTTTGGTTTTTCTTGGTTGTTCTATATGTTGTTAGTTGCTTTATCTGTTATTGATATGTTGTTTGTGATGTTCAGGCTAACCCGTTGACCACCTACATGGGAAATGGCTGTTCACATGGCAACCGCTGGTGATTTCTATGGTGATGACTAGTTTTGTGTTGTCTCTTTCCCACATGGTGTCTTTGGTTGGATCTGGAATTGGACTGTGTCAGTTCCTGAGTATCTTCCTCCCTACTTTTCTATACTGTTGATTTCAAGTCAGATGTTGTAAAGTGTACACAAAGATAATGATTAGGAACTGGTGCAAATACTCCATCCCACCTACATCATCAAACAGGAAACAGAAACATGAAGGAACAACACAAACAGTAAGACGAAATGTAAGGCTCTTTCTTTGGTAGGTGGCCACAAAACTAACATTAACCGAACGTCAAGATATTAGGCTCACTGGATATTTTACTTTTTTTCTATTATAATACACGTGTAATATACATCCGAATACACGAGAACAGAACGACACAAAAAAAAAAACAACTGAGTCTTCAAAGACTACATATGAACGTCGATCAACCACTGTGAGACAACGGAAGCCCCGCCTGGAAAACTGTGATGGGGGTAGTGAAGAGGAGAGTTGGCTTAAACCAGTTTTAAGGAGCTCCAACCCTCGCTCTCGCAAACCGCACGGTATTTGGTTCTAGACTGTGCATCTCGACATATTTTGTTCTTAGGCCTAAATTAAAGAAAAGATGTAAAATTTTGTGATAATCCTGACAAATAACCTTATCATTCATACCCTGAATGGCCTACTTTCCTCTTTGAACATAAAGATTATAAACATTGATCGGTTTTAAATTTAAAAAAAAGCATACTGTAATTTCTAATTTTAATTTGACAGTCAATTCAAAGACTGATTGATTTCAAATGGATCCAAATAATATAAAAGACGATGATCTAGAATGATAGTCTAAATCGGTCTAAAATTTTAGATTTCTCAGAATCTATCCTCTGATCTCAAAGGATGTAAATAAAATATAATCTGCACTATGGATGATGTACGGGGAGACGTTTTACGGCCGCCACACGGCACAACACCAGCTGCAGTGAGGTAAAATTAAAATCTTAAAAAGTTCCTTCAAGAGCAGAGAATACATACAGAAGTAGGAACATGGGCAAGAGAAGGATCAATGTTTTATTGGTAACCTCGTACAAAATAATGATAATAAAATAAAGAAACAAAGCAAGATAAAAACAAAATAACCCATAGATTAGAATAAGATACAATTAAATGAAATAACTGAATGAAAAGAAAACTGAGAATAAATTCGATTGTTTTTATAGTGGATATAACGGACGATTCAAATATCATAATTATGTGTCTTGTGGTGGTGTTGGCTACAGTAAATGAATAATGTTGTTATGAATTTGTTTTACGTCCTACTGCAATATGTTATAAATAATTCGGATCTTGTGAAAATCACAAGAACCCCCCATATCTTGAATTCTGCGTGTTCATGACTGTTTTGGTATAAAAATATAAATAAATGTAGTTGTGTTGGGTGATATCTTTTATATACCAATTTCATTTCGTCCTTTCAAGTATACCTGAATCCCGTTTTGTATAACATATGATATATTTTGTAAATGAATGTACTGTTTTATATGCTGGTTATACAAAGAAAATAAACTTTAAACCAAGTATACCCCCCTTCCCAATATAAATTCATACGAACATTGTACCAAATCTGTATTTCCATTAAAACTACTTTTGCTTCAGTATATCTGGTTTGCAATCTTTATTTAATACAAGAAAAATGCCATTTCTAACACTGCCATTTTCCCCAGTATACAGAAATATTTCTTTTCTGGAAATGGATTTTATACGCATTATGAACTAAATATGAAGTTCTCATATACAGGCGTCTGGCTCCAACCCAAATTGAAAAAAGGCTATATAATCAAATTTGCGCTGTGAGAATGTTCGACTAGTTGTTTGTCCATGCTATGTCTTAATAAGTGGCGTCTGTCTGATGATACATAGAGGATCTTACATAAGTGCTCATGTATTATTTAATTTATTAAACGAGTTGGGGGAAAAGATAAGATGCGAGGCTATGCCGAGCATCTTATCGTTTTCCCCAACGAGTTTAATAAATTAAATAATACATGAGCACGAATGCAAGATTCTATTTATCATATGACACTAAAATCGCATTTTATTAGCAAAATTTGCACTAAAACGTCACGATTTCGCCATTAGAAAACGCGACGTTTTTATGGACGTAACGTTACGACGTAATTTGCATATTTAATCCACTAGTGGATTATCGTTTTTAATGCATGGCTTTCTTTTATACTTTTCAATGAATTATAGAGATTTCTCGGTGAAATCGAAACTGATAATCTCACTGTTTCAAACAGTGAAATTATCACTTTCGATTTCACTGTTTCAGAAATTGGATTTTTTTTGTGAAATAGCTTCAAGTATTTTGATGATTAATTGGCTAAATCTTATCTGGCTTGGCAAAATTACGTCACGCATGTTTGCACGTCATTACGACGTTAATGACGTCACTTAAAGCGCCAACGTAACGTTGTTTCTGCACGCGACGTCAGGCCGCCTAAGTCTCCTTTAGGCATTCTTTCTTTGCAATTTTTGTGATCTGTTCATCAAAATGATATTTGAAGCTGTTTTTTCAGTTGCAAACTTGTTTACAACCAATATCATACCCAATAAACACACTGGAAGCATCAAATTTGACGCAAAACGGCTAGAAATAAAAGTTGTGTTTCTGTCTTGATGGCTGACGCTCTTGAATAAACAAAATTATTGAGGTTTTCAAGCATAAAAGAAATAGAAAATTTGACTTTTTCAGTGTAAGATGAATTTTTATTTCACTCATGAACACCAGAAGTTGTATTTTCACTCGTGGCTTCGCCACTCGTGAAAATACTGCTTTTGGTGTTCATTCGGTGAAATAAAAATCTATCTTACACTGAAAAAGTAAAATATCCTCTATTTATTACACTCTCAGATGCGACGTCATATGATAAATATGAATACACTTGAAAACGACACCGTTTGGAGCTTTGAAAGATGTATAACTTCGCCTACAATTTACAAATAACAAGCAAGGACATGGTCAGTACGTCCGCAGAATACATCTGACGTCGCCGGTAATGAAAGCAAATTCGGTATATCGAAAGAACTTTTAATGACCGTTAAGTACGTTCCCGGTTCCCGGTTCCTGGTTCCCAGTTCCCGGTTCCCGGTTCCTGGTTCCCAGTTCCCGGTTCCTGGTTCCCGGTTCCCAGTTCCCGGTTCCTGGTTCCCGGTTCCGGGTTCCTGGTTCCCGGTTCCCGGTTCCTGGTTCCCGGTTCCTGGTTCCTGGTTCCTGGTTCCCGGTTCCCGGTTCCTGGTTCCCGGTTCTCGGTTCCTAATTCCCGGTTCCAAGTTCCCGGTTCTTGGTTCCCTGTTCCTGATTCCCGATTCCAGGTTCCCGGGTCCCAGTTCCTAATTCCCGGTTCCAAGTTACCGGTTCCTGGTTCCCGGTTCCCGATTTCTGGTTCTCGGTTCCTTCATCCCGGTTCCTGATTTGCCGTTTTCAAACGATGATGGATAAACAAATTAGGAACAACGAACCAGTTCCCGGTTTCAGTTCTCATTTCCCGATTAGTATTTGTTTTTTCCCTTAGTTACAAAGAAGCCTTGATAACAAATGCTTTATCACATTTACCCAATTGCAAGATCATTATATGCCTTACACAATGTTACATGTCAGATCAAAATTATCGTGCCAACTATTTAAGAATTGTTCAAAAAGGAACCGGGAACTCTTATCCGATTATTTTGTGCTTTCATTTCTTACTTACAAAGTTGAATTCATTGTAATTAAAACATAACATTTACTTGGTGGCAACATCATCTTATGCCTAATAACATGTCATATGTGAAAAAAAAAAATATTCATGCAACTTTATTTAAACCGCCTTTTGTTCTATAAGGAACCGGGAACTGGTTCCTTGTTGCCGATTGGACATTTTCAAACAATGATGATTGATATACAAATAAGGAACAGGCAACTAGTTCCCGGTTCCCGATTCCCAGTTCCCGACTAGTGTTTGTGTTTTCTTTGAGTTACAAAGAAACTTTTATAAGAATTTTGACTTGTCACATTTACCCGATTGCAACATGTTATGGGTCAGAACAAATATAAGTGTGCCAACTACATAATAATCAGTATTGTTCATAAGAAACCGGGAGCTGGTTCTTTGTTGGCCTTATGCAGTTCTCTCAGATTGATGAGTTTTTCCAAATAAGGAACAAGGCACTAGTAACCGGTTCCCGGTTCCCGATTCCCGATGCCCAGTTGCCGATTATTCATTATGTAATATGTCAATAAGGAACAGGGAACTGATTCCTTGTTGCCGATTGGCCGGTTTCAAACAATGGTGATGGATATACAAATCAGGAACACTCAACTAGAACAAATGATTTTTCACATATACCCGATTGAAACATCATTAAATGCCTTATACAACATGTTATAAGTCAGAATAAATATCGCTGCGCCAACTATATAATAATCAGTATTGTTCAGAAGGAACTGTTTCCTTGTTTCTCTTTTGCAGTTCTTTCAGATCGATGTGTTTTTTTTTCCAAATAAGGAACAAGGAACTAGTTCCCGGTTCCCGGTTCCCGATTCCCGATTCCCAGTTCCCGATTATATTAGGCTTTCGTTTGTTACTTACAAAGTTGAATTCCCGGTTCCCGGTTTCCTATTCCCGATGTCCAGTTCCAGATTACATTGTGCTTTCGAACTGTTTCCTTGGTCCTCTTTTGCAGTTCTTTCAGATCAATGTGTTGTTTGTTTGTTTTTTTCAAATAACGAACAAGGAACTAGTTCCCGGTTCCCGGTTCCCGATACCCGATTCCCAGTTTCCGATTATATTACGCTTTCGTTTGTTACTTACAAAGTTGAATTCGTTGTATTAAAGCATTACATTTACTTGGTAGCAACATCATCTAATGCCTGATATCATGTCATATTTCAAAAATAGATTATGTATGCAACTTGGTTTAAACCGCTTTTTGTTCAATAAAGAACCGGAAACTGGTTCCTTGTTGCCGATTTGTCATTTTTAAACAATGATGATGGATATACTAATAAGGAACAAGAACTAGTTCCCGGTTCCCGATTCTCAGTTCCCGATTAGATTTTTTTCTTAGTTACAAAAAAAGCATTGATAAGAAGTGATTTTTCACATTTACTCGATTGCAACACCATTATACGCCTTACAACATGTTATATGTCAGAACAAATATTAATATGCCAAATATTAAATAATTAGTATTGTTCATAAGCAACCGGAAATTGTTTCCTTGTTGCCTTTTTGCAGTTCTCTCATATTGATGATTTCTCTCCAAATAAGGAACAAGGAACAAGATCCCGGTTCCCGATTCCCAGTTCCCGATTGTTTTGTACTTTCATTTCTTACTTACAAAATTGAATTAATTGTAATAAAAGCATCACATTCAGTCTGTGGCAAAACTATATTATGCCAAATAATATGTAATATGTGAAAAAACAATTATTCATGCAACTTCATTTAAACCGGTTTTTGTTCTATAAGAAACCGGGAACTGGTTCCTTGTTGCCGATTGGCCGTTTTCAAACAATGGTGATGGATATACAAATCAGGAACAGGCAACTAGTCCCGGTTCCCGATTCTCAGTTCCCGATTAGAATTTGTATTTTCTTTTAGTTACAAAGAAGCATTTATAAGAACAAATGACTTTTCACATATACCCGATTGCAGCATCATTAAATGCCTTATACAACATGTTATATGTCAGAATAAATATCGATGCGCCAACTAAATAATAATCAGTATTGTTCATAAGGAACTGTTTCCTTGTTTCTCTTTTGCAGTTCTATCAGATCGATGTGTTTTTTTTCCAAATAAGGAACAAGGAACTAGTTCCCGGTTCCCGGTTTCCTATTCCCGATGTCCAGTTCCCGATTACATTGTGCTTTCGAACTGTTTCCTTGGTCCTCTTTTGCAGTTCTGTCAGATCAATGTGTTGTTTTTTTGTTTTTTGTTTTTTCAAATAAGGAACAAGGAACTAGTTCCCGGTTCCCGATTCCCGATTCCCAGTTCCCAATTATATTAGGCTTTCGTTTGTTACGTACAAAGTTGAATTCATTGTATTAAAGCATTACATTTACTTGGTAGCAACATCATCTAATGCCGAATATCATGCGTTATTTCAAAAATAGATTACTTATGCAACTTGGTTTAAACCGCTTTTTGTTCAATAAGGAACCGGGAACTGGTTCCTTGTTGCCGATTTGTCGTTTTCAAACAATGATAATGGATATACAAATAAGCAACAAGAACTAGTTCCCGGTTCCCGATTCTCAGTTCCCGATTAGATTTTTTTCTTAGTTACAAAAAAAGCATTGATTAGAAGTGACTTTTCACATTTACTCGATTGACACAACATTATACGCCTTACAACATGTTATATGTCAGAACAAGCATTAATATGCCAAATATTAAATAATTAGTATTGTTCATAAGCAACCAGAAATTGTTTCCTTGTTGCCTTTTTGCAGTTCTCTCATATTGATGATTTCTCTCCAAATAAAGAACAAGGAACTAGATCCCGGTTCCCGGTTCCCGATTCCCAGTTCCCGATTACATGTATTTTGTACTTTCATTTCTTACTTACAAAATTGAATTAATTGTAATAAAAGCATCACATTTAGTCTGTGGCAAATTTATCTTATGCCAAATAATATGTAATATGTCAAAAACAATTATTCACGCAACTTTATTTAAACCGCTTTTTGTTCTATAAGGAACCGGGAACTGGTTCCTTGTTGCCGATTGGCCGTGTTCAAACAATGGTGATGGATATACAAATCAGGAACAGGCAACTAGTTCCCGGTTCCCGATTCTCAGTTGCCGATTAGAATTTGTATTTTCTTTTAGTTACAAAGAAGCATTTATAAGAACAAATGACTTTTCACATATACCCGATTGCAACATCATTTAATGCCTTCTACAACATGTTATATGTCAGAATACATATCGCTGAGCCAACTATTCCCGATTCCCAATTTCCCAACGATTCCCGATTCCCAATTTTTACATAGCCGGGTTTTCCTCAATAGCTGTCTTCTCGGTTATACGGTTGCAGCAAAACACTCTTCATGGTGGAATTCGCTCCCTTCTTTTGACCGCAATATGAGAAAATCTAGAACCTCAAGTCTACATCTACCAATCTGTGTTAACTTTGCTTTGGAGAGAAACAGCTACCAACATCGCAATAATAGCTTTCTGTGTGTGCATGACCACATGTGTACGTGGTTGTTATTTTACATAAAAATGTTAACCCGCCAAAATTCTTTGACCTGATAATTTTGGATAAAAATGTCATGAGGCATACGGTTAAGTATTCTACCTTTCCAAATCCATAAATTATACATGTGTACGTGGTTGTTATTTTAAATAAAAATGTCAACCCGCCAAAATTCGTTGACCTGATAATTTTGGACAAAAATGTCATGAGGCATACGGTTAAGTATTCTACCTTTCCAAATCCATAAATTATATCGTTGTTTTATAGTTGGCTAACTTTCTGCAGAATTTTTAACAAAGGTACCATAGAGCTGAAATATGCTAAACTTTTGGCGAGGAGTATACATTATCCAGAGGGTCAATGGCCCTATATCGCTCACCTGAGCACTGAGGTTATGTTGGAAAAAATAAATTGTCGCAGCAACAAAACAACATGCACAACAGCAATAAAACACACCATTTATGTAGAGGATAATATCACAAACATTTATGCAAAAAAAAACTTTAACCCCCCTGAATGGCTTCTGAGAAGAAGAAATTTGGTAAGAATGGGCCTTGTAGTTTCAGAGGAGATGTCGTTTGAAAATGTTGACGGACGGACGACAGACGACGGATGCCTGCTTATACTATAAGCTCACTTGTGTGCCTTGGGCTCAGGTGAGCTAAATATGATGGGCCCGCATACCCGATGCTACATACCAAGTTCTAAGTTCATCGGCCTTTTGGTTCTGGAGAAGAAGATTTCTGAAGGGTTTTTACCATATATGGGTGTGGCGGCCATCTTGGTCATGTGACCCAGATACCCCTAACAAACTTATGTTCCCCCAACCTAGGTAGGCTTCATATGAAATATGGCTTCAATCAGCCCAGTGGTTTCAGAGGAGAAGATGTTTGAAAATGTTGATGACGGACGACAGACAATTGAATAGAATAGAACGGTTGCCTGGCTATACTATAAGCTCACCTATGAGCATAAAAGCTCAGGTGAGTTAAAAAACGCACGGCATAAGAGGTTCAGATGAAAAGGAGTACCTGATGAGTATTTAGTTATTTCTATGCCTTTTCCTTGTCATTTCCATATTTCTGTATGCCTGTGAATCATGGACCTTGACAGCAGAGTTAGAGAAAAGAACGCAGGCCTTTGGGATGAGATGCTACCGAAGGTTACTGAACATTTCGTACAAGGACCATATTACCAATGAGGAGGTTCGCAGGAAGATCCAAGCAGCCATTGGAGAATATGATGAACTCCTGACGCTGGTCAAGAAACGGAAACTAAGGTGGTTTGGCCACGTCTCAAGGTCTTCTGGTTTAGCAAAGACAATTCTTCAGGGCACAGTGAAAGGAAAAGGAAGAAGAGGTAGACAGAAGAAGAGGCGGGATGACAATATCAAGGAGTGGACTGGAATGGATTTTGCCAGCTCAACTAGGGCAGCTGAAGACAGGACAAGGTGGAAAGGGATTGTTTTGAAGTCAGCTGTGGTGCCCCAACGACCTAGTAAGGTTATGGGATAGAATAGAATAGAATAGAATGCCTTTCCATTAAGCTATGTATACCTAGTGTTGTCCTATTAAAATCGCCTCCATAGGGTGATTCTGACAGATGTCACAACGTATATTTTAAAAGAAAAGTAAGAAATATTTTACATCTTTTTTATCGAATTTTATTTATTATCTGGAACCATGATATATCGGGAACGCCAAAATTAATCTGCGGTCAGTATGTCATTTTCATTCAACCGGCAAATTTTGCTACCGCAAATATTAAGTGTATTACAGTGAATAGAGATGACCCCGCCCCCTGCCCCCACCAAAATCGTAATAATAATGAACATTTTCATGTGTCTGTTTGTATGCTCGTCCGTCCGACTGTCGGTAAAGAAATGGAGATGAAGGAATGATCAAAACTGTTTTAAGATTCTCTTTTTCTGTAGCCACTGCAATACAAGAAAGAAATGACAGTACACCATTGTCTTCATACACATGTGACCATGAATATGTTCTTATATACTGCCAAAATGCCCGTGTGCGTGTGTGTACTCGGCTATAGTGGATATAGTAAGGACTGGAAGTACCACTAGAAGTACTTAGACTGGAAGTACTAAGTCCTCTTATAATAACATTTTTAACAGGGGCGGGGGGGACAAGAGATTATTGGGGGAAAGTGGCTGTATGAGGTCGTGATATTTAGCTATATCGTAGTCTTTCCTTTAGCCACTTTTTTCCAGTTCTCATCGATGTTTCCCAGGAGGCACACCGGAACGAAACTATAATTGCACACTCCTGGCACCGAGTATGTCATCCGTCGTCCTCTTCAATGCGAAGAGAAGAGTGATTCAATTTGTACTCGATGGCTAACTCAAAATGCACATATATAGTGGTAGGATCTGATATTTTTGTATGTACCTGATCTTTTAAAAACTTGGGGGTAAAAATCGATTTACATTCATAGAATTTAGCAACGCATTTCCGCCTTCCTAACCGCCTTTGACCCAGCTACCCACTTTCATATGTCGCGTAAGTATGAAACAGAAAACTGAACACGAAGCTGGTTGAGTTATTATCTACCCACATAGGACAAAGTTACACGACATTCTGTTTACAAGAACCATTTAACAGGATACCATTATCATTGAATGGTCTGTACGATCTTGACATTTGAATTGGGTACCTAGGTCTTGCGTGCGCCAAATCGTCTTGACATTTGTACCAAGTTAGAGGATTTTAAAATCCATCATCAACTAAGAAAGTTGTAACAGACCGAATCTAGTCTAGTGTTTTCTATCCCGTAACTTTGTAGGGCCGTTTGGGCAGCATAGGTGAATTGAAAACAATCCCATTCTACCTTGTCCTGTTAACAGCTACCCTAGTGTAGCTGGCAAAGTCCATCTCTGTCGATTATTTAATATTATCTTTACACCTCTTCTTCTGTCTATCCCTTCTTTTCCTTTCATGGTGCCCTGTAGAGTTGTCTCTGCTAAACCAGAAGACCTTGAGACGTAGCCAAATATCTTAGTTTCCGTTTCCTGACTATCGTCAGGAGTTCATCATATTCTCCAATGGCTGCTTGGATTTTTCTGCAAACCTCCTCGTAGGTTATGTGGTCCTTGTACGAAATATTTAATAACTTTCGGTAGCATCGCATCCAAAAGGCATGCATTTTTTTCTCTCTCACTCTGCTGTTAAGGCCAATGACTCACAGGCATACAGAAATATAGAAATAACAACGAAGGGCACCAGTTTCACACCGGGTAGGCGGCAATCGAAAACGGATCAAAAACAGTTAGAAACAGCGTTTTCGATTGCAAACTGGCGACAATTTGCAATCGAATACGCTGTTTTGCAATCGAAAACGCTGTTTGATCCGCGTTAATCGATTTTAAGAGCATTTTCTATTGCCGCCTACCCGGTGTGAGTTTCACATTTGAACAAATAGATATGTTGTCATCTCTCCAAATTGGCTGAAGCTTTGTAAGAGCTGCAATGAGTTGTGCAGAACTTGAGTGAACCTCAGGTTTTGAGCATCATCTTGCTCCAATGCAATTGAAGCTTGTTACGGTGCCCAGCTTCTGTTCTGTTACCTTCATCTCCCTCTGGATGTCGTTAGCGCTGTTTGTCATCAGTTTGGTTTTCTCAGCACTGGTCTCCATCTTTAAGCTAGGGCTTCTCGTTCCTGATCTTTCTCAGCTACAGCATTTAGGTAATCGGCAAACAACAGCCCCAGAAAAATGACCAGGAGGGGGAGGGGGGCAATATTGTTTAGATAGATTGTAATAAAGTACAAAATAATCGGGAACTGGGAATCGGGAACCGGGATCTAGTTCCTTGTTCCTTATTTGGAGAGAAATCATCAATATGAGAGAACTGCAAAAAGGCAACAAGGAAACAATTTCTGGTTGCTTATGAACAATACTAATTATTTAATATTTGGCATATTAATGCTTGTTCTGACATATAACATGTTGTAAGGCGTACAATGGTGTTGCAATCGAGTAAATGTGAAAAGTCACTTCTAATCAATGCTTTTTTTGTAACTAAGAAAACAAGAGGGCCATGAGGCCCTGAATCGCTCACCTGAACAATCGGCAAGGTGGCATTTACTTATCATGTCTGAAATTGTCAAATTATGAGTTTTGCGTCAAAAGTCAAAGAATGACCATGACCAGTTGTACTCATAAATCTTCATGTACTCATTAAGACAACCATATATACCATTTTTAGGGCCAAAATCTTCAAAAGTTTCCATGAAATCTTATGTTCTAGCATTTTCCCATATTTATCCATGCCACAAAAAAGGTCAAGGTAAACCCAAGGTCATCATTTGAACAGTCTTGGTGGTACTCTAGTACTCCATGCTATTTACCAAGTTTCAAGGTCATAGGTGTATTGGTTCTGGAGTAGAAAGATATTAAAGATTTATACCATAAGTGGTAATGGCGGCCAAGTTGGTCATCTGACCTGGACCGTTTGAACAAATTTTCATTCAATCAACCCCTGGAGGCTCTATATGAAATGTGTTCACAACTGGCCCTTTGGCTTTTGAGGAAATGGTTGAAAATGTCAAAATATGAGCGATCTGGATCAAAGGTTAAAAATGACCTTGACCTCTTGTACTCATACTTCTTCATGAACTCATTAAGACAACTGTATGTACCAATTTTTAGGCCAAAATCTTCAAAACTTTCCATGAAATCTTATGTTCTACCATTTTCCCATATTTGACCTTGCTGTAAAAGGTCAAGATCAACACAAGGTCATAATTTCAACAATCTTGAAAGCACTCAAGTACCCAATGCTACATACAAAGTCTCAAGGCCATCGGTCAATTGGTTCTGGAGAAAAGATTTTTAAAGGTGTTTACCATATATGGGCGTGGCGGCCATGTTGGTCATGTGTCCAGGACCGTTAGAAAAATTTTTCATTCCCTCAACCCCTCGAGGCTCTGTATGAAATTTGGTTTCAATTGGCCCAGTGGTTTTAGAGCAGATAGTTTGAAATTGTCAAAATTTGAGATTTCTTAGTCAAAGGTCAAAATATGACCTTGAACTCTTGTACTCAAAAATCTTCATGTGCTCATTAGAATGATTGTATATTCCAATTTTTAGGCCAAAATCTTCAAAACTTACCATGCAATCTCATGTTCTAGCATTTTCCGATATTTGACCTTGTTGTAAAAAAGGTCAAGGTCAACCCAGGGTCATAATTTGAACAATCTTGATAGTACTTGAGTACCCAATGCTACATCCCAACTTTCAAGGCAATCGGTCTACTGGTTCTGGAGAAGAAGATTTTTTTCAGGTTTTTACCATATATGGGCGTGGTGGCCATGTTGGTCATGTGACCTGGATCGTATGAACAAATTTTCATTCCCTCAACCCCTGGATGATCTATATGAAATTTGGTTACAATTGGCTTATTTGTTTTGAGGAGATTGTTTGATATTGTCAAAATATGAGAGTTCTGGGTCAAAGATCAAAGAATGACCTTGACCTCTTGTACTTATAAATCTTCTTTAAGATGACTGTATGTACCAATTTTTAGGCCAAAATCTTCAACAGTTTCCAAGACATCTTATGTTGCAGCAATTTGCCATATAAAAGCATAAGGAAGCAAATTTGACCTTACTGTAAAAAAAGTCAAGGTCAACTCAAGGTCGTAATTTGAACAATCTTGGTAGTACTCGTGTACCCGATGCTACATACCAAGTTTCAAGGCCATCGACCTATTGGTTCTGAAGCAGAAGATTTTTTCAGGTTTTTACCATATATGGGCATGGCAGCCATGCTGGCCATGTGACCAGGACCGTTTGAACAACTTTTCCTTCCTAAGGTCCCAGGAAGATCTATATGAAATTTGGTTACAATCGGCCCAGTGGTTTCAGAGGAGAAGTCGTTTGAAAGTGTAGACGGACGACGGACGGACGGACGGACGACGGACGACGGACAACAGAGCCTTACCATCCTATAAGCTCCCCCGGAGCCGCTGGCTCAGGTGAGCTAAAAATCTAATCGGGAACTGAGAGTCGGGAACCGGGAACTAGTTCTTGTTCCTTATTAGTATATCCATCATCATTGTTTGAAAACGACAAATCGGCAACAAGAAACCAGTTCCCGGTTCCTTATTGAACAAAAAGCGGTTAAAACCAAGTTGCATAAATAATCTATTTTTGAAATAACGCATGATATTAGGCATTAGATGATGTTGCTACCAAGTAAATGTAATGCTTTAATACAACGAATTCAACTTTGTAAGTAACAAACGAAAGCGTAATATAATCGGAAACTGGGAATCGGGAATCGGGAACCGGGAACCGGGAACAAGTTCCTTGTTCGTTATTTGAAAAAAACAAACAAACAACACATTGATCTGAAAGAACTGCAAAAGAGGACCAAGGAAACAGTTCGAAAGCACAATGTAATCTGGAACTGGACATCGGGAATAGGAAACCGGGAACCGGGAATTAGTTCCTTGTTCCTTATTTGGAAAAAAACACATCGATCTGAAAGAACTGCAAAATAGGAACAAGGAAACAGTTCCTTATGAACAATACTGATTATTATTTAGTTGGCGCAGCAATATGTATTCTGACATATAACATGTTGTATAAGGCATTAAATGATGTTGCAATCGGGTATATGTGAAAAGTCATTTGTTCTTATAAATGCTTCTTTGTAACTAAAAGAAAATACAAATTCTAATCGGCAACTGAGAATCGGGAACCGGGAACTAGTTGCCTGTTCCCGATTTGTATATCCATCACCATTGTTTGAAGACGGCCAATCGGCAACAAGGAACCAGTTCCCGGTTCCTTATAGAACAAAAAGCGGTTTAAATAAAGTTGCGTGAATAATTGTTTTTGACATATTACATATTATTTGGCATAAGATAAATTTGCCACAGACTAAATATGATGCTTTTATTACAATTAATTCAATTTTGTAAGTAAGAAATGAAAGTACAAAATACATGTAATCGGGAACTGGGAATCGGGAACCGGGAACCGGGATCTAGTTCCTTGTTCTTTATTTGGAGAGAAATCATCAATATGAGAGAACTGCAAAACGGCCTTTATCTCCTTAACCCATGGAAGGGTTCCTTTGATACTTGCGCTGTAGTTAGATATTGGTACAAAGTTTCCAAGGGTACTACCCCCACCCGCCTCAGTGACCTTGTTGTCAACGTCATGGACTTAGAAAATTGTCTTTTTGTTTTTTGGATGTTTTGGTTAAAGTATCTTAAAGACACATATATCATGAACTCATAGATGATTTTTTTTTATATTTGCACTGTTATTAGTTATTTGTCTAAAGTTTTACACAGTACTACCCCAACTCCGCTCAGTGACCTTGATGACAAGGTCAGGTACTTAATTCGGAAATTAGGTCTTTATTAAAGTTTTCTAATTGCATACTGATTTATAATGCTTGGCAGAGACTTAGTTTACACTTGAACTAATGTTAAACACTTTTTTTGAGTTTTTACAAAACACTATATACTTACCCCACTTCCCTACTGGATGACCTTGAATTCAATTTTGATTTAAGTTTTATATTTATGAAGACATAATTTCACAGTGCCACGATGGACTTAGTTGATACTTATACTTGGACTGAAGTTAGATAATGGTTCAAGGTTTGATACATCCTAGCCCCCCCCCCCCCTACTCCCCCTACCCCCTTAGTTCTTTGACCTCAAACTCATGGACTTTGAAATTTCATGTGAATTTTTTTTTTATTTTAATTTTATTTTAAGACATTTCTGAGATAGCTTTCGTTCATAAATGTGTTGTCATTATGGACATGCTTGCCTGAAGTTTTATGCATAGCAGTCCACACCACCATAGCGACTGTGTAATAGGCAAGCACCTATTCAGGCGAGCTATGCTGTCAGGCGACAGCTCTTGTTATCAATGTATACACTTTCTATTTGCCAAATCAGTCTCATCTTGGACAATAATTCGGTATATTTCAGTTGCTATGGAAACAACCACATGTTCCATCAAAACAGCAATTGACAATCTGAGTGCATCTGGTTGCAAGCAAATAAAGGACATAAAATGAGCAGAAATACATGTAAATATTTCAGAATGGAGAAAAAGAAATTGCTTATATATCTATCATATTGATAAACATATTTATGTCCCCTCCACCATAGGAGGGAGAGCTTGGGGAAGGAGGAAAGGGAAGGCGGGTATGTTGTTTTGGTGCAGATCCCGCCTGCATTGGCGCCGGTGTCTGTGTGTCAGCATAACTTCATGTCTGCACTCTATCTCCTGAAGGGATAAGAGTATTTTCACCAAACTTGCAAAGATACATTTTTGGGTGGGAAAAAGAGCTGATTAGATTTTGGTGACGTTGACCCCATTTTAAGGCCATAGGAAGTATCTGAATGGCTTGTCGGCCCCATATGTCCTGAAGGGGTGATAGATTTAGATCCAACTTGCACAAACATATCACCGGGAAGTGGAAAAAACTGAAAAAAAGTTGGTGACCTTGACCATATTTTTAAGGTCACAGGAAGTCAAAAACAGTGAAAATGATTTGTATGCACCGTATTTTCTGAAGGGATTTATGAATTTTGATCAAATTTGCACAGGTGTATTATCGGGAGGTGGGGAAACACTGTTAGATTTTGGTGACATTGACCTTATGCTCAAGGTCATATGAGGACTTTCAATGTTAAAATTGGCATGCTTGTGCCATATCTCCGGAATGAACAGATCGAGTGTGACCAAAGTTGCACAGACACACAATGGAGCATGGGAGAGAATTAATTAGATTGTTGTCCAGGGACAACTTGTCGAGCCCACTGTTTGCTTTAGTGACCTATAAGTATGTCAAGACTAACAGCTTCAATCACTTATTAGAAAGAAGCCAAACAATATCATGCTTCAACAGCATATTTCTTAGTTATTTTTTGTTTAAGAAAACAAGTAGAACTAATGGCCATGACCAGCTCACATTATGACAATTTTATTATTTGACCTTGAAGTTTAACCTCGACCTTGGACCAGCCTAAACAAACATTTCTACTTATCAAGGCGAACAATTGTGGCAAAGTATATTAAAATTCATGCATAAACGTATAAGTAATGGCTTGGACAAGCCCTACTTATGACAATTTTATCATATGACCTTCAAGTGTGACCTTAGACCTACCTAAATAAATTTACACATGCCACTTCTACTCATCAAGGAGAACAATTGTGCCAAACTGTTTTGAGATTCATCCATAAATGTAGAAGTTATGATCAGGACAAGCCCTATTTATAACTATTTTTATCATTTGACCTTCAAGTGTGACCTTGAACTTGGACCTTCCTGCAAGTGTTTCAAATGGCACTTGAACTCATCCAGAGGAACAACTGTGCCATTTTTTTGAAATCCATGCATAACTGTAGCTATTATCGTCCGGACATGCTCAGTTTGACAATTTCTATCATTTGACCTTCAAATGTGACCTTGACCTTGGACCTACCTGACCAAATGGTCCAAACGGCACTTCTACTTATAAAGGAGAACAATTAAGCCAAATTATTCTGAAATCCATCAATAAATGTAGAATGGCCCGGATAAGCTCAGCATTTGACCATTTTACCATTTGACCTTTAAGTGTGACATTGACCTTGGACCTACCTGAACGGATATTTCAAATAGCACTTCCGCTTATCAAGGAGAACAACTGTGCCAAATTATTTTGAAATCCATGCATAAATGTAACATGGCCCAGACAAACTCAATTTATGGCAATTTTTACTATTTGACCTTCAAATGTGACCTTGACCTTCAACCTACCTGACCAAATGGTCCAAACGGCACTTCTACTTATAAAGGATTGTGCCAAATTATTTTGAAATCCATCCATAAATGTAGAAGTAATGGCTCGGACAAGCTCAATATATGACCATTTTGCCATTTGACCTTTAAGTGTGACCTTGATTGATCCATAAGTTACAGGTCATGACCCAGTATGCATCACCGCGTTCTGATGACCTTCCCCGGACGTTTTCCCGTGCAGCAACTGTGAAGGCTATATTCCTACCGGTTACATAGAAACTGAGGTAAACTCAATTGGAGCTAAACGCAGTTGGTAAACATTTTCTATGTTCAATGATGCAAGAAATGTAGGTCGTGGCCCAGTATGCATCACTGCATTTAGTTGATCTTCCCAAGATGTTATTGTGTAGCAAGCTTGAATCCATTTAATTACTTAGAAGTGACCTAAACCCAACTAGTACCCCTAATTTTTCTGTGTTCAATGATCCATAAATTATAGGTCATAGTCCATATTGCATCACTGCATTCAATTGATCTCTTCCAGACGTATCTGTGTAGCAAGATTAAAGATTGAACCTCGTTTGGTTACCTGAATACTGAGTTAAACGCAAATGGTGAACCAAAAGTTTCTATGTTTAATGATCCTTATGGTGCAATGGTTCAATGATGCATCACTGCATTCAGTTGATCTACCAAATGTGTCTTGTATAGCATGTTTGAAGATTCTTTCATTTTAGTTACTTAGATACCGAGCTACATGCAACAGGCAAATCTTTTGCTAATATGCGCAAATATTTACACGTACACACGGATGCACACAAAGTGTATCACATTAGCCCCTCCTTTGCATTGCAAAGCATGATAAAAAAGAGAGAAATCAGCGTTAACAATTTTTATCTGACTTTAAACAATATTGTGCGTATGCTAATTTGAATTTCAATGAACACGAATCCAGAATAGAATACAGTTGCCATGGAAGATTGGAAATCACATGTTAAAATAACAAAAACAAATGACAGTAGACAAGAAAGTTTATGCGGACCAGACATGTTATGAGCAACTTTGAAATAAGTGGACCAGGTGGTATATAAGCATCAAAACTCATAGTATGTAACTTATGAATTGGTTGTTTAACAAAATTAGGTTGGTGGGGTAACTCACCCCCTAGTTATAAAGATTAAACATATTAACGAATGAAAAAATATAAACATTGTATGTGTGGATTTTAGTCTACTCCAATGCATGTATCTATCTCTATTTATGCTAAGTTGCTGTTCTTTCTCTACATTGTACTGCATTCACCAAGATTGCCTTATTTTTGTGTGGACGGAATGGGTTGTTGTTTTCATAGCAACTATAAAAATACTGATTTATCGTATATTATTTAACAAATTAAATACTTAGAACGTGAATGCATATGTTAAAAGAAAATTTATAGGAATACGTTTCATCAACATTGAAACGATTTTCTGTAAATATCCGTGTAAACGAACACTGACCCGTAATAGAATAGCAGTTAACATGGTGACCATATGATAAACAATGTAAAAATGACAGCAAACATGTGGTGATCTTTTAAAAATGTTTCGGTTTACTCACAATTATGCAAACTTGAGATATATAATCCATGGCATGTAACTTTTGCATTCATTTCATCCCAAATTGTAAATCTTAAACATACTTCTGAGAAAAGTATTTATGTAACTTCTTTCTGCTGTATTTAATGTATTTTTTTGTATTTCTGCTCATATGTGCTTATCATTCTCCAGATACTATCTCTTATAACAGATTTTCTGCTATAACAGATTCATCCGAATTTCCTGATGGTGACTAAATTCAAAGAAAATTATTTTCAATTTTAAAAATATACCATCTCCAATTTTTTGATATATTAACAGCTAGGTGTTATACTCTCTGTACCAAGAGAATGGAAAAATCTATAGCCGCGTTTTTTAACAAAATTGTTTTAAAATATGACAATCTTTTGTGCTTTTAAAGAGACGCTTTACTACATAGAAGTCAAGGTCACTAACTCCTTGACCTTAGCATTTAAAGAAAATTTTCTCTATACAGCACTGACATGGGTCTCTTAAAAGATATGAGTGTCAATAACATTTGCTGAGAAATACTGTCAATACAACTGGTGTCAAATCTGGCACTTTTTTATATGACAAATCACCAATTAGGCCAAAAACAGAAAATCTTGGTTGCCATGGAAACGGACAGTTTAATTGGAGAAAAAAATTGCATTTTTGTTCATCACTTGACATAAGCAAAATAGACTCTAAGTTTCATGAAAATCTGAGATATGTCATTTTCACCCCCTATTGCAATTTTTGGTGCTTACAGAGAATGACTCTTAAATTCTACAAACAATTATGGTGCCCTTCAGCTGTTTCTACAGTGACTATCACCGGAATGTGGACATTTTGCTTTCAAAAGTATGTATAAAAGTAAAAAGTATGCAAAGACCAGGAACTGAATCAATCAAAATCCAAATCCAGCCCTCAAACCATAGTTGGAAACAACTAAGATTACAAATAATCAAGATACAAAGAACATATGGCCAACCGAGTGAGCAGCTTGTTCCCAAAAGGTGGCCACTCAGCAACCCAAACCGAACCAAAAATAATAAGAACATACATAAGGTAAAACATCACAGAAACTCTGACACCAAAAACAGGCAACAGAGAACCACAACAGAACTACCGCCTTGGAACGGTCAGTAATAAATTACTGGGGGGCTTAAATCGATTTTACAGGCCCAACCTCACCCTCAGTTTCTGAAGTGGTACAAAACATTTAGTTGGTTGTTCGGTTCGCATGATAAGTATGCGTTATAGGTAGAAAGCCATTTGACTCTCTAACGCAGGTGTGCGATGATGCTACCACTGTTTAATTAAGAAATATTGCTTTTATAAGAGCATGTCGGCGGATATCTATATGACGCTGCTTGTACCATTCCTAGTGCTAAATGAAGGTAAGACGTTTTGTTAAAAAGGTATGAAACCAATAAATGCTATACTGTGCAGTGTGGATTAAGATCAGTGGTGGAGCAATTCTGCCACTTTCACATTTTCATCTCTTTCCAGTTGAGAGCAACTCTTAAACGAAATTATTCACTCCCCAAGGAACAAATTCCTCTTACAAGGGTAGAACCTTTTTTAGAAGAGCTCGTTAGCCAGGGCTGCAAACAGGAATTAAAAATGTGTTTTTTCTTTATAAAACAGGCGGAAAAATAGTGTTATTATAAAACAACAAAAGTATGAAAAAATAATAAATAATATAATAGTTAATTAATAAAAACAAATGACTAAATAGATAATGCGTGAATATAAATTTTAGAGTCACAGCAGGATAAAACCAACAAAATGGCATGTGCGTAATGCAAAGATCAGAATGGTTTAAACAATATTTTATTCAAAGGTTATATACATACATAAATGATACAGTTTAGCAATACAGGATCTGACAGTAAACGTAACGCTTATAAAATGTAAGTCATCTCCAGAGATCAGATTAGCCAGTCTGATCAGAGTCTTCGCTTTCCGCAAGGAGCTAGCTTAGATCCTAAGCTACATGTAAACGTAAACATTTAAACGTACAGCGAATACGCTGATCAGACCGGGCGGATGCCCAGGCTTAACTGAGCCTTCGCTGGGCGCACATGCCATTTTGTTGGATTTATCGTGTCTTGGCTCAAATTAAGAAATACTTTTTTCTATGCAGTTTAGCAACAAAAGGCTCCAGCAAACAGTATAGATGATTGGAATATTTCCGGTTAAATAAACTGAATGTTAAAAGGTAAATTCTGACAGTCCATTAACGATACGCTGGTATTACCTATTAAATAGTGTATCTCTTTCTGCAAAGCTTTAATATTATGTAAGTAGTCTATACTGTTTGAGTGTCGGTATTTACCAGCATTGCATTCGACCGCACTGCTAATTTGATAATACTTTGCAGTTTCGTAATGGTCCAAAGGACTAGTAAGACGTTCAAGGTCAACAACAAAAGTTATCAACCGTTTTGCTCTTGAGTTTGAGATTTCATTGTCTGGTGAAACATGAAAGGGCTTCTATGGTTAAGGCGTGAATTTTGCCCATGATTAAAAAGTTATACGGATTACTGACTTCTGCTTTGCATTTATGACTATGACATGTAACTTGCATGACAAATGGATTTTCAACTGTTTGTGTCTATGTAAAGTACGTTAAACATACGTTGACGTTGACGTCATTGTTGAGATAAATTGTAAATAATCCTCAAACTGATCGTTGAAATAATGATTTATTTTGTATACATTTCACCCTTTTTTGACTTACATTACTTACATAACAGACACCACTGGATAGTTTTGACTATATGTATGTGACCCTGACCTCATTTCAAGGTCATGGTACACAATATAATCCTTGAAGCTCACAGTGCTACTGCTGACCATTCTTCTTCTTTGGCTTACTGAGTATCGTTCCCCCCCCCCCGTGACCCAGCTTCCCACTCATATATATTACGAACTTGCATCGCATAAGTCTGCTGCATGAAGGAAATGCTTGGTCACGGGGGGGGGGGAAAGTACTTGTACTTTAATTATAATGAAGCGTTCTATTTTGGCCGTTTTGACCGGAAGTGTAAGTATGGTTTTGCATGTTTAAATGCCAGTCAGGCGTAACAAGAAGAAAATCATTGAATTGTGTTGTGATATGTGTGTATTTAGCATGCATTTCTGAAAAAATGTATCGAATGAATGACGGGTTTCAATACTTTTATTACCTCAAAAGATGAGGTATGCGAAAACCTTGAATTTAGGGTAGTTAGGGTCAGAATGGATTATCTCCCCATGTCTTTGGGTCTTAATCACAAATGATCTGATTTCATACGGTTTACATATTTGTGGTACCTCTGCTAGGAAAAAATTGCACACTTTAGACTTTTGAAAATTCGGACCTGTCGCGCCGGTCTAATGGGGAAAATCCTCGCCTTAATCATAGAAGTCCTTTCATTGTGGTGAAACATGAAATTTCCATTGACAAATAGAGCCTTCGTGAGGCCTAAATACTGTTACAAGTAATAATCATATTCCCGTATTTTTCTAAAAAAAAAGTTAGAAAAAAGGAAACAAAGAAGAAAATCCAATAAAGACAGCAAAAATAAGTCGGTGCAATGCAATACTCTTGACGCAGTAGCACTTGAATTGACAGTACACATCTCGAAAAATATGTGTGCAAGGGGGCGTATCTAGCACAACATTTCATGCAATGAAATAACAAAATAATATGTACATATTTACACCGTGGCAAAAAACAGCATACACGCTTCCAATGATTCGCTTTATAATTGTGGTAGAAGTAGTACCCATATCTACAACGAAAATTGTGGACACACACACAAAAAAAACCCCTGCATATCCCTAGACATACTTGGGCCAGTGATATAAAGCTGTAGGACACAGGACCACCGCAATCTGCAATATATCCTGTATGCCCGTTTCAGTGCAAGAAACATATTAAAAGGAACGTGTCCACTTATTTTTCGGATTCCGTTCCATATTATGCAATTTTAGTCATGATTGTAGATTTTTATTTTCCTAGACGGAAACGTATTATCTATGAGTACATCTCTATATTTTTGCCACCATTTTGACAACTGGAAACAGTTCTTGTGACTTCTTGTTTGCTTTCCTGGCCCCGAGGTTATAAAAGTTGAGTACATTCTCAAACTCAAAATAAAACACACTGTTTGGCTGCTTCCGAGCACATGATCAAAATAAAGCGCACTCGGAAGCAGCCAATCGGTGTGCTTTATTTTGAGTTTGAGATTATTCTCAAGTTTTAAAACCTCGAACCCTGGATGACAAAACCCTTTTTAGTCTACTCTCGGAGTAATGTTTCTCTTTCTGGATCACCTTTTTTAAGTTAACTCCTTATGAAAAGCGGGTAAAATTACCCCTGTTAAAAGGAGCTGCTACCCCTGCAAGTGTATCGATTGGCCTGCTACCCCTGCAAGTGTATCAATTGTACTACTACAAAAAGGAAGAACTGATCAGTTTCAGCAGAACCGTGTCCACTATCACACTACAATGGAACCGTGTCGATAACTAATGGCGGGCGAACATGTCAACGTTGGGATCAAAAGTCGCCCATTGATCATGATTACAACACTAGCCTTGACTTCCCATATGACAGTTCAATCAGTGCAGCTGAGAACTACTGCCGACAACCGGACAACGACCCGTTACCATGGTGCTACATGACGGATATATTCATAGACTTAGCTTGGCAGTACTGTGACAAACACATCTGTAGAGGTAATACTTATTCACCAGTTGCCCTTTTTTAAGGAATGCATGTTTTTCTGGTGTTAATCAAAGTATAAACTACTTTGGGTCGCGTGCAAAGGAAGTGAACCCCGAAGGGTTTCAAGTAAACTTTGCTAGCGACCCAATGTAGTTTATACTTCGATAAACACCAGAACAATTAAGTTCAATGCGTATATTTACATTCTTTACTGCTATTCATTGTCCACAAATTTGCGTTAGGGGCTACAGTTGAAGCAGAAAAAGACGTTTATACACATTTATCCACTAACAACGGAACAGCGTCAACGACGTCATAAGGTGGCCTACGTCCAATCAGATTGGAGAGAACCATGGTTTATTTTGACGTCACTTAGCGTCATGTAACGTATCGTGAACCGATGTAGTTATTGAAGTATAAACTACATTACATTCTCATGGTTTACCATAGGGCTTTTCAATAAATGCACTGAAAATGTAAATATTGGTTAATAAATGCATGAGGGAGGTCAAAATAATCAAGAACCAGGTATATATTTCAGCAACAGACCGTGCAATGTCGTACTACATTTCCATTATTATATACCTAAAAAGATCCACATTTATTTTACACTGGAAAAACCATGCAATATTTTTGCTTATTGCACTGAGTCAAGTGCATATTGCACGGAGTTAAGGAGTCACGTTCACAAGAACTACTTTTGTTTTGAGAGGATAAAAGTATGGCAGCCATTTTGTTGTCGGCTGCAATTGAAAATCGAGTAAAATGATGATACTGATGTTGGTTTGCTGTATAAATTGCATATAAAAAAATTATATATGATTTACCTTTAATCTGTCAATCTTATAAGACATACTCTGCAGATAATGGAGAATTTCCTAAGATATGCGGAAAGTAAGACTGGAAAATGGCGCCCACTTCTTGTTAACGTCAAAGCTTGTTTACTGTCCAATTGTATAACGTCATATTCAATTTTGCGCAGTCGGGTGTGGCTTTAGCACGTATGAAGCACCAAATTGCACAATGATATTTCAAATTTAAAGAAGTTGTGGGTTGATATGCCGATATTTATTTTGATTTCTTATATAGACAGTACTGCTGAAACTAGCAGACAAATAAGAAAGGTATATAATAAAAAGGTTATTGAATTTATATTGTGAAATATTCGGCACTCGTTCATATGGCGGAGACGTACTCGCAAGCTCGTGCGTCCTTCGCCATATAAACTCGTGCCGAATATTTCCCAATATAAATTCAATAACCTATAAATATAGTCCAAATTTTCTTACGTTTGCTAATTTGAAATTCGCGCCAACTGTATTTCAAGCAACAGACATTATGACGCCAACAATGAAGTGTTAACATACTGAACATGTGAAAGGTGTATTAAACTCAAACCCCCGCCAGTGGCGTTAAAATTTCGGTGTCCTAATCAACTGTGTAATTAACTATTTGCAGGGATGCATTGAATTCGATATGCAATTATATTGCAAGTGTCCTTTGTACAGTTTCCTTGCTCTGTCTACTACGACAGTAATTTTATACACAAAAGCATGCACGCACACTTGCTGTCACACACATCTATAGGTCGTTTGTGAAAAAAGTGGAGGGCAAAAATTTGATTTAATTTCTTTACTACTCAATCAATTTTCATGAGGTCGAAATGATGTCGTTTCGATGTCAGTGCGCCGTCATGATGTTCCAGAGATGCGCATACGGCATCGTTTCGAGGTTGTATGCCTCTCGTCGGTAGATGGATTATCATCCTGATAGAGAAGGTAAAGAAACGGGGGAAAAACAAAAAGAAATTTTGAAATCGGTATTACTTATTTGTTATGAAATTGATTAATTTACTGATTGATTGGTTGCGTGATTGATTGATTGATTGTTTGATTGATTGATTTTTTGCCATTTTCGGTCGACATCTGTACAACACATCCGTATCATCCGTATCACGAGATATAAATTAAATGACAATGGAATGAGAATGAAACAAAAGTAGGCCTACAGGTATTTTGAAGAAGAGAGAGAGGGAGAGTGAATGGTACTTTTGGTAACAATAAATCCCTGCACAGTATCGGCAGCCAATGGTGCCATTGGCAATCGATGGGGCCATTGACACCATTGCAGAGCCAATATTTTTCTGTACCTCAAAAATTTAGTTTTTCTATTTTTCATTCATTATTGTGGGGAAAATGTTTATTCTCCTGTCTCAACTCGAGTGTTTATAATGGGTTCACTTAAATTGCTCAACTATTTTATGCAATTTTTCCGGCATGGTAATTTTCCCATGCCCTAAATTGTCTGCAGTATTGGTAGCCAATGGTCGGCAATATTGCAATATTGGTACCACTGGTGTTAATGGTAGAGCCAATGGTGCCAATGGTAAAATTCAGAACGGTATTGGCATGAAAATGGAGACATTGGCAGAACCCCGAAAGCAACTAGTATCGGTTTTGACGTCACACATAAAAGATGCAACGTCACACTGGTGCTGCAACCGATCGATTACTAGATTATTATACCCCCTGTATACGAAGTATATAGAGGGTATATAGTTTTTGGTCTTTCCGTTTATATGTTTGTTTGTGTGTATGTTAACATTTTTTCTGTCACAGATTTCTCAGGAACCACTAAAGCTAGGACTTTGAAATTGGTTAGGTACAAACGTTGGGTATGACTAGTTGTACCGTGTAAGAGAGAATCAGCCTTCTCCTCCTTATCAGTCCCTTTGTTAGTCCATTTTTTATTTCTCTCCAATTAAATTTTTGTCACAGATTTCTCAGGAACCACTAAAGCTAGGACTTTGAAATTCGGTATAAAAGTTAGGTTAACTAGTTGTCACGTGTAAGAGAGAATCAGCCTTCTCCTGCTTATCAGTCCCTTTGTTTGTCTATTTTTTCTTTCACTCCAATTAATTTTTTGTCACAGACTTCTCAGGAACCACTACAGCTAGGACTTTGAAATTTGGTACAAACGTTGGGTATGACTGGTTGTATCACGTAAGAGAGAATCAACTTTCTCCGCTTATCTTTCCCTTTGTTTGTCCAATTTTTCTTTCTCTCCAATTAAATTTTTGTCACAGATATCTCAGGAACTACTACAGCTAGGACTTTGAAATGTGGTATAAATGTTGGGTATGACTAGTTGTACTGTGTAAGAGAGAATCAGCCTTCTTCTGCCTATCATTCCCTTTGTTTGGCCATTTTTTCTTTCTCTCCAATTAATTTTTTGTCACAGATTTCTCGGGAACTGCTTCAGCTAGGACTTTGAAATTGGGTAGGTACAAACGTTGGGTATGACTAGCTGTAACGTGTAAGAGAGAATCAGCCTTCTCCTGCTTATCAGTCCCTTTGTTTGTCTATTTTTTCTTTTTCTCCAATTAAATTTTTGTTCCAGATTTCTCGGGAACCACTTAAGCTAGGACTTTGATATTTTGTACAAACATCGGGTATCACTAGTTGTATCATGTAAGCCAGAATCACCCTCTTCCTGCTTAACATTCTCTATGTTTGTCCATCTTTTCTTTCTCTCCAATAAAATTTCTGTCAAAGATTTCTTAGGAACCACTTTAGCAAGGATTTTTAAATTTGGTTCAGACGTTGTGTATGTTGTACTATGTAAGAGAGAATCAACCTCCTGCTTTTCATTCCCTTTGTCCTTTTTTCTTTCTCTCTAATTTTTTGTCACAGATTTCTCTGTTATCATGAGAGCCACAGTCTTGAAATTTTGTATACAACTTGAGAATGGCCATATATATTGGTGGAAAGAAAATCAAGATGCTAAGATTTCTTTTGGCCTTCTTTTTCTTTTTTCCATCTCTCAATCCAATGTAATAAATGGGAAAATTTATGTAAAAATTTCACAGATTGCTATGTTCTTAGGTTTACGTCTAGGTTTAAACTGATTAGTTGACATCATTTGGATGCTGCTGCTGACTTAAGATCAAGGTCACAGACATAGAAGTTTATGTAAACTTACGTTGAAATTTTGTGTTTGAATATTTTTTTATAACATAATTTGCATTTATTTTAATGAAACCTTTTGGTATTTGTTTTTAGGCCTTTCACTGGATTTGTAATAAATTATCCATCTGTCTGTCTGTTAGTTAACATTTATTTGTATTAAATGTGTTTTTATTTGGCGGTGGCACTGGCCGGGGGTATACGTGAGCCCCTGCTCACATGCTCTAGTTTATATAACTGAGGGAAAACCGATATTGGAAGCCACAAGCTGTCTTGCAGAAAGACTCCGTTTCTCCGCCAGCCCATGTCGTTTCTAGAAAGTTCTAAAGCTAGCTTGCTACATCACATGTGCACCTGCCTGCTGCCGACCTGGAAATACCATGCGTGTCACCAATAAACAGGTGCCGAAAAGTCGCTGAGAAGAGGTAAGGGTTGTTTTTCTTCGAGCTAAGGCCTTCTAGCTTATGTTGGAAAACAACTCGTTGGTTGGTTGCTATAATCTGCAACTTGTATGATGTACGGGGAGACGTTTTACGACCGCCGCACGGCACAACACCAGTTGCAGTGGTCAAATTAATTCATGAACATTAACTGTACTGTTTCCTTGTGACAAGCTTTGCACATTAAACTTTTGCCCCTACATCAACTTGAGAAAACCCATAGAATTACAGGTAAATCAAACGTTAAAGAGTGGCTTCGAGAGCAGAGCAGACATTCAAAAGAAGGAAGATGAGTCATACTTCGATGTTTCAGCTATTCAAGCCTCATCAGTGACCCTGACAGTATCTGGTTACGAAAGCCAGAGGAATTAATTATAATGTAATTCCCTAATTTTTAGAAGGCAGTCAATCCAAAGACTGATTAGTTCATCGTAAATAGCACAGTATGTGTATTTGGATTAAATTGGAAATTTCTTTTATATTTAAAGGTTTTTAGAGGACACTCACGTATTGCCAGAGAAATGAAAGCGAAACAGTACTTTATGTTCTGTTTTTATTTTCGGAGCATGCGAATCTAAGCGCATTATTGATTGGTTGAAAAAATTTACGTAGCAAAAGGTCATTTTTTATAATAAAAATAGTAAATAAAATTTATTCAAAAGGTCACTATTTATATAATATTAGACCACAAGAATAAACGTTTGTTGATATTTTTCTTTATGTCCAATGCTTATGACAGCGTCCCAATTTATCCCATCCAAACGACTTCCGACCGGAGCTTTAACGACATCTTCAGACTGTGGGAGAGAATAGACCAGAACAGAAATCCGTGTTATACCGCAAACCAACCAACACTCGTTGTGTGCCGGCTTCGAGCAACTCGATGGTTGACTGTTATCATTTCCTTAAAGCATATACGGTTCAAGGTTTAATGAATTTATATGACTGTCAAGCACAGATGGCTGCTGATCAGAATTATGTAGTTTACACCTTCGTGTTTTCTACGAACACTTTCTAGCTTTCATTTTTAGCAGCGTAGCATTACTGGCAAAAAAGCCTTGATTTTTAATATGTCAAATGACATTGCAGTTTCATTATGGTTCGTCATTGTTATTATTAATGTTTTTTTTTGTTTTTATTCTGTATATTGTTATTCCTGTAATTTTCTGTAAGAGAAAAAAAACTTGCTATTAAATTGGTTCTAAAACGTAGTCAGAGTATATAATCTGCCAAGGAAATCTAGGTACCCGTTTTACTAAATACCGTAACCTAAAGCCTAAGATTTCCTTAAGCCCCATACAAACTGTATGGAATTTACGAATATCTTAGGCTGAAGATGTTGAGTGAAACTGGCACTAGGGCTCTCCCATACACCCGCAGCATGCAGGGACCGTATTCATAAAATGACTTAAGTGGTTGCTATGCTGTTGCTAAGGTAACTTTCATTGAAGGAGATACCCCACAACTATGAAATTTGCTCTGGAGGAACAGTCTTTGTACGACTGTTCCTCTAGAGCAAATTTCGCAGTTGTAGGAAATCTCCTTCAACGAAATTTAGCCTTAGCAACAGCATAGCAACCACTTAAGTCATTTTATGAATACGGCCCCTGAGCTCTTATCTATGGCTTTGTATTTTAATGTTATCATAAAATCATGTAACAATACTTAATGCTAAGCACACGGTCATTATACGAGTATACAGGATCTTACATGAGTGCTCCTGTATTATTGAATTTGTTACAGTATATTTATTTATTTATTTATTTATTTATTACAATCTGAAATAATTGAGGCTTTTAATTCTTCATCTAGATATCTATATGATCTTTTAAATATTGATAATCCTTACTTTGAAGGATTAGTGAAATAAAATTTATCTTATCTGAGCTGCAGATAAACAAAGCGAATGCAGCCGATACTGAAGCCCTTTTTTGGATTTACATTTATCTATTTCAAAAGGATTTGTTTCAACCAAAATTTATGATAAACGCAATGACTTTGATTTTGACATAGTGAATTTTCCATGTTTGGATGGTGATGTTCCCCGTTCTACCTCTTATTTACATTTCTCAACTTATTCCGTTTCCTAGAGTGTCTAGTGATGTGACTGACTTCAATGCCCGTAATAAACTTTTAACTGCTAAGCTTCTCCAACAGGGCTATCGGTGTCATAAACTTCGAGAAGCTTTTTCAAAATTCTGTTGCTGGTACTATGAATTGAATTCTAAATTCAAGGTTGAATTAAAAAGTCTTTTGCAACAGGGCCTATCGGAACCAGAAATTTATGGTGACTTATTTTTTTAAATTAAAAAAAAAATGTATGTAGCTTTGATTTTTCTGATCAATTCAGAAACAAATTGTCTTCGTTTAAAACGTACTGGATATAACATAAATGCATGCTACAGTCTGCAAGTTTAGAAGGTAACTCAATCATGGTTAATAACTTTGCTTCCCTCTTTAATTGCACGCCGGTTGTCGGGTATCAGACTCAATGATGGGCCCGACATAAAGCCACTTAGTTTAGTTGGTTTGGACTAGAGTTTGCCTTGTCTGTTCCTTGATTATTCGGGGTCTAACTGATTTTTTTTTATAATTTTGCTCCGGTATTCAGTGGTGTTGTTTGACTTCCCGTGGGGTCTCCTGGTGTCGCAATACGTTGATTCCGTCAAGTCCTCATGTTTGATTCATCATAGGTCTTATACGTGATTTGTTTGTTTCCGATGATGACCCATTGGTGGGTTAGAAACCTTCATGCGGACCAAACAGCTAACTCACTGTTTCGAACCACTGCAGAAGCAGAGAGCGAGGTTAGGAGCCAGTAAAACATGTTAAGCCCCGCCCCCCCCCCTCAGTAACATTTCGTTGACCGCTCCAAGGCGGTATTTCTGTATTGGTTCCTCGACGTTACATTGTGCTATGTCCGGTTGTGTATGTTCTTTGGCGGCTTGGTCACCTGTTTTGCTACCCATTCTGCTTTTTTTGTATTGTCTTGTAAGTTAAAAAAGATAGATAAAAATAGATGTTGATGCTGCTTTTGATTAGGGTAGCTGAATAGCCATCTGTTTGGGAAAATTCTGCACATTCGGTTTACCGTGCGTGTCTTTCGTGAACTTGTGTCAATATTTCCGTGTGTGTGTGATTCTTTGCCTATTCGTTTTAGACCGAGCGAGATGTAGGATTTTATTGTATTAATTCCTGATCATTGCCTATCTTTTTACTTTACTTATTAACTAGTTGGGGAAAAAGATAAGCTGTAAGCCTATGCCGAGCATCTTATCGGTTTTTCCCAACGAGTTTCATAAATTCAATAATACAGGAGCACGAATGCAAGATTATGTTTATCATATGACACTAAAGTCTCATTTCATTAGCAAATTTTGCACAAAACGTCACGATTTTGCCATTAGAAAACGCGACGTTTTTATATACGACAACGCATAACGTTACGATTCGTATATCAAATCCAATAGTGGATTATCGTGTTTAATGCATGTCTTTAATAAACTTTAAGATGCGACGTCATATGATAAATGTTGTTAATTATGCTTATCCTTTGCTGAAAAAGAACTTATTTTCTTAAAAAATTCTAATATTATTCGGTATTTCGTACTTTTTTATGCAACATCATCTTGCTATGATATTTCAGATGCTACCTTACTTGAAGTGCAATATTTTACCCTAACTTACAGCTTGTTTTGTTGAATAACATGCTATTGTTTTAACTGTTTTATCTAATCATTATATCAGGATATCGTCATACCATGATATGCCATAAATAATGGATCTTACATGAGGGGTCACGTATTATTGAATTTATTAAACGAGTTGGGAAAAAGAGGGAAGAAAGTCATGTAAGACCACACGAAATATTATATTACCCTATATGTGTATCAATCTCCATGATGTATGCATGTATCTATGTATATATCTCCATGATGTATGTATGTATGTATGTATGTATGTATGTATGTATGTATGTATGTATGTATGTATGAATGTATGTATGTACACGTGCGTATGTATGTATGTATGTATGTATGTATGTATGTATGTAGGTATGTATGTATGTATGTATGTCCCCTTCATCTCCTAGCCTCCGAGTCTCCGAGTCTCCAGGTCTCCAAATCGTCAGTGTATAGGTGTATGTATCTATGTATGTCCCCTTCATCTCCTAGTCTCCGAGTCTCCAGGTCTCCAAATTGTCAGTGTATAGGTGTATTTATGTATGTCCCCTTCATCTCCTAGTCTCCGGGTCTCCGAGTCTCCAGGTCTCCAAATCGTCAATGTATAGGTGTATGCATATATGTATCTAATTTTAAACAGTCTCCGAGTCTCCAGTCCCCGGGTCCCCAAACAGATAGTATCGTGTGTGCCTGCACATTCATGTCACCCTGTCTGCAACAGATCCCTGTATATTACGTTCGTCTATATATAGCATCCCCCACATGTACAGTCCCCGGAGTCTCCGACAGCGTATTTGTAGGTTTATATCTAAAGTCCCGAGTCTCCAAGTACAATGTGTTCCTGCATATTTATATCCCTTGTCTCCAAAATATTCTTGTATATGTACGTACATATGGGATCCCCTAAATATACAGTCCCCTGAGTCTCCAACATCGTTTTGTATGTTTACATCTAAATGCCCCCCCCCCCCCTCGCATTCATACGATGTGTATACCGTATACTCGGCTCGGCTTCTTTGTATTTATATCTATGTTCATGTATTGATCACTATTGATAACAGCTTCTGAACAACTGAAATGTACCTACTGGAGGCACGCGCAGGCGAACGGCTGGAAGGACGAACAGAGAGAGAAAGAAAGAGAGAGAATCGGCCTATAACATTTCAGTATCAGAGGAGCTCCACGTACATATCTTAAACAGGTGACTAGTACATATACACTTCAGACCAACAGAGCAACGTTAAAGTGGTGATTTGTGGCAAATGCAAAAATCTGAATAAAACCATAAAAATTTAATGCATTTCCCTGAAAATTAGCAACTTCGCACAAGTTTACATCTTTAATTACCTTCGAGGGCGGGTTGATTATGGCTTAGCGCGAACTCTCAGTTGGATTTCCTACACGAAACCAGACAAAAAAAAATACTTTTTGAAAATCATACTTGTTATTTTTATTTATATAAGCATCTCCATAAGTACCCTTTAACCTGGTTAACATGTATTCACCGTCAAACCAATATCTAGTATACTGAACGACGGAAGAAACCAGACACGTAATGTTGGTAAATTTTCTTGCAGAGGAGATCGGGTATTAATGAACCACAATTTTATTTTTGTAGGCTTATGATGTTTTCTCTGGGAGTATACAGTTTTCAATTATCTATTTGGTCTTCAGAAATCACCTCTATTTAAGGCTATTTGGTCTTCAGAAATCACCTCTAATTATGTTCACCAAATAAGACGTCAAGAAAATAGTTTTTTCGTCAGCCACTAGATAAGGGTAAATTTATCCTTGAAATGAGTCTATCGGAATTTTGCGCGTCTATCACTAAGGACGAAAATGACATTAACTTACTCAACCAAACGTTATCCTCCTGATTCGTTCATCCCGTAATTCACCCAGCCCCGGTCTCCCTATTAATGCAACCACAGTGCATTTATATTCTCCCTTCCCAAACTTGCACCATTGAAGCTGAAGACGAATTGAGCTTTTTGAAACAAACTTGCAAGGTTATATGTACAAGCACGACCCGATGAGTTACCCCTCAGATTAATTACAATTCTTGATAATTTGCATTCAAGGGCTGCCCAGTCATATTGGAAAAATAACATTCCGCTCAGCGGCCAGGTGCACGGGAAATTTAACGAGATATATGAGGAAAATTTTTCTGATTCTACAATATTTTTATCAGAAAAAAAGCTACCATAACAGTGCGAACGGATCCATATTATTGATTATCTCAGCTTTATAACAGTGCATTTTGCAATTTTTGTCTTTATATGAAAAAGGTCCTCTTTTAGGAAAAAAACAGAACACCCACTAAATGCAATAAATATGTAGGACATCTATCAAATTTAAGCAAATCTTAGTCCATTAAAATCGAATTTACTCTAAAAGTTATATTGTATTATACCAGTGCGAAAAGGTTCGGCTAGGAAAATATGTTACCTTTAATTTGGTGTATTTCTTAAGTTTATTGAAGAATGCGCAAGTAGTCTGGGGCCCACGGGTGCACAAAGGAGGCGTAAACTACGCCGGCGTAGATTACAAACGTTCGTGCAACTAAGTCCATCATACGACTGTATTTAAATCCAAGTGCACAGAGCGGGTGTACGTCAGGCGTAGTTGCGACTGGGGTGCGACTAGGCGTAGTGCTCTCTTATAGAATAAGCACGTGTGTTTCATGAACGATATTTAAATACCCGTTATGATAAGAGCTGTGTCAGGTATAAAAGTTGATTAAGGTACTTGGGAACAGCCAAGATCCAAACCAGTCTGTGACTCCATGAACTGAGGTAGTTCCTTCCCTTTGTATCTACGGAATCCTCAGGATCTATGCATAGTATTTTCAGATTGAACACATGCGCAGGCTAGTCTGAGCATTTGTTGGTATCATAAAGGAAGAGGCGCCGTTTTTGCTTGTTACGTTCACTATTTGCAAGATACACTTTACAATTTTGTTGTAATTTCTATAAAACAGATGTTCATTACAACATATTTTGGCAACGTACATGTACTTTTGAATTAAAACAGAAAAAAAAACTTTGAAGATTATGAAATATTTAATGTTAGCTACGTAGATGGACAATTCTGAGATCTAGATTTTCAAATGTATCAACGAAAAAAAATATGGAAGGAAACACAGTCGAATTCGATGCAGCTTATCAGTCAGGTCCATCGACCAATGGCGTTGTAAACTGATCATATAGCACTATGTCTTTATAGATATCAAATGTATAGATTCTGTCTCTGATTATCTTGTCTCTTTTTAAAACTATATTGTAATTCATCCATCTAGTGTAACATTACAGCCATATCTAAATGCAGCAAAAGCTGAATAATGTAAAAGGAATACGCAGCGCCAATGTTACGTCTACTATCTAGCAGACGTGAATTCTGAAGCGATTTTCACTGATTCTCAAGAAAGTGTAACTTTTGGGTGGTTAAAATTTTGAAAAAGTAGACAAGTCATATAGAGATCGTTCATTTCATAATTTTGTTATCTCTCGAAGCTAAATCTAAAGTATTGCACAGTAAATAGCAGGTGAATTCAGACAACAAGAGACAACGTGAAGGGACTAACACTTCTCTTCAGTATTCTACGAGTCGTATAGACCAATAGACTTGAAGCAACTGCTAGAAGTATATGGGTATAATCCAGCGCAGAGGCAAGTGATTTTGTTTAGGACAAAGTTGAGCTATAGAGATCTTCATACTATAATTTCTGAAAGCGGAAAATGCTTTTCTTCTACCAAAAAGGAGCAATACGGTCTCATTGTACTTAACTAACATGAAAGAAAACTATTCCTGCAAAACACAGAAAGTTATAGATTTGAAAACCTCAAGGAAAACTACTGTTTCAAACTTTAAAATTTCAACCTGTCTGTATAAAACGTATATGCTTTATAGAGCATCTAGAACGGTTACACTGCTTTTCATGTCTTCTGTACTGTCCTGTAAAATACACGATCTTAAAATGTAACAGTGAATGGTATGTGTTTATATACAAGTATTAACATAAATGGCTAAATGCGGTATTGGTACATGAACAAGTTCTATGTTTAAACACAGAGAAGTGTTTGCGTTACAATTTGCCAGTCTGTTTGCTTTTTTATATCAGCAGTACTGCTGTGCATTTCAAGCTGTTTTTCTAAGTTCTTTAATAGAAAAACTTGAAATCTCACCAGTTGTAATATGATACTTTCCGAGAAGAATATTTCAAGATATGACCGTTAAGTACGTTCCCGGTTCCCGGTTCCTGGTTCCCAGTTTCCGGTTCCCGGTTCCTGGTTCCCGGTTCCCGGTTCCCGGTTCCTGGTTCCCGGTTCCCGGTTCCTGGTTCCCGGTTCCCGGTTCCTGGTTCCCGGTTCCTGGTTCCCGGTTCCTGGTTCCCGGTTCCCGGTTCCTGGTTCCCGGTTCCCGGTTCCTGGTTCCCGGTTCCTAGTTCCCGGTTCCAAGTTACCGGTTCCTGGTTCCCGGTTCCCGGGTTCCTGGTTCCGCTTCCTGATTCCAAGTTCCCGGTTCCTGGTTCCCGGGTTCTAATTCCCGATTCCAAGTTCCCGGTTCTTGGTTCCCGGTTCTTGGTTCCCTGTTCCTGATTCCCGATTCCAGGTTCCCGGTTCCCGGTTCCTAATTCCCTGTTCCAAGTTACCGGTTCCTGGTTCCCGGTTCCCGATTTCTCGCTGCGCCAACTATATAATAATCAGTATTGTTCATAAGGAACTGTTTCCTTGTTTCTCTTTTGCAGTTCTTTCAGATCTATGTGTTTTTTTTTCCAAATAAGGAACAAGGAACTAGTTCCCGGTTCCCGATTCCCGATTCCCAGTTCTCGATTATATCAGGCTTTCTTTTGTTACTTACAAAGTTGAATTCATTGTATTAAAGCATTACATTTACTTGGTAGCAACATCATCCAATGCCTGATATCGTGTCATATTTCAAAAATAGATTATTTAGGGGGCTTGGTTTAAACCGCTTTTTGTTCAATAAAGAACCGGGAACTGGTTCCTTGTTGCCGATTTGTCGTTTTTAAACAATGATGATGGATATACCAATAAGGAACAAGAACTAGTTCCCGGTTCCCGATTCTCAGTTCCCGATTAGATTTTTTTCTTAGTTAGAAAAAAGCATTGATAAGAAGTGACTTTTCACATTTACTCGATTGCAACACCATTATACGCCTTACAACATGTTATATGTCAGAACAAATATTAATATGCCAAATATTAAATAATTAGTATTGTTCATAAGCAACCGGAAATTGTTTCCTTGTTGCCTTTTTGCAGTTCTCTCATATTGATGATTTCTTTCCAAATAAGGAACAAGGAACTAGATCCCGGTTCCCGGTTCCCGATTCCCAGTTCCCGATTATTTTGTACTTTCAATTCTTGCTTACAAAATTGAATTAATTGTAATAAAAGCATCACATTTAGTCTGTTGCCTTTTTGCAGTTCTCTCATATTGATGATTTCTTTCCAAATAAGGAACAAGGAACCAGATCCCAGTTCCCGGTTCCCGATTCCCGATTCCCAGTTCCCGATTATATTAGGCTTTCGTTTGTTACTTACAAAGTTGAATTCATTGTATTAAAGCATTACATTTAGTCGGTGGCAAAACTATCTTATGCAAAATAATATGTTATATGTCAAAAAACAATTATTCATGCAACTTCATTTAAACCGCTTTTTGTTCTATAAGGAACCGGGAACTGGTTCCTTGTTGCCGATTGGCCGTTTTCAAACAATGGTGATGGATATACAAATCAGGAACAGGCAACTAGTTCCCGGTTCCCGATTCTCAGTTCCCGATTAGAATTTGCATTTTCTTTTAGTTACAAAGAAGAATTTATAAGAACAAATGACTTTTTCACATACACCCGATTGCAACATCATTTAATGCCTTATACAACATGTTATATGTCAGAATACATATCGCTGCGCCAACTAAATAATAATCAGTATTGTTCATAAGGAACTGCTTTCTTGTTCTTCTTTTGCAGTTCTTTCAGATCGATGTGGGTTTTTTTTTTCAAATAAGGAACAAGGAACCAGTTCCCGGTTCCCGGTTTCCTATTCCCGATGTCCAGTTCCCGATTACATTGTGCTTTCGAACTGTTTCCTTGGTCCTCTTTTGCAGTTCTTTCAGATCAATGTGTTGTTTGTTGTTTTTTTTCAAATAAGGAACAAGGAACTAGTTCCCGGTTCCCGGTTCCCGATTCCCGATTCTCAGTTCCCGATTATATTAGGCTTTCGTTTGTTACTTACAAAGTTGAATTCATTGTATTAAAGCATTACATTTACTTGGTAGCAACATCATCTAATGCCTAATATCATGCGTTATTTCAATAATAGATTATTTATGCAACTTGGTTTAAACCGCTTTTTGTTCAATAAGGAACCGGGAACTGGTTCCTTGTTGCCGATTTGTCGTTTTCAAACAATGATGATGGATATACCAATAAGGAACAAGAACTAGTTCCCGGTTCCCGATTCTCAGTTCCCGATTAGATTTTTTTCTTAGTTAAAAAAAAAAGCATTGATTAGAAGTGACTTTTCACATTTACTCGATTGCAACACCATTATACGCCTTACAGCATGTTATATGTCAGAACAAGTATTGATATGCCAAATATTAAATAATTAGTATTGTTCATAAGCAACCGGAAATTGTTTCCTTGTTGCCTTTTTGCAGTTCTCTCATATTGATGATTTCTCTCCAAATAAGGAACAAGGAACTAGATTATGTTAACTATAGTTATCATGTACTGTTATCATGTACAGTTATCATGTGCAGTTTTGAATAGACCAATCATTACAGAGCTGCAATTTAAGATACTCCTGTTTCATTAAACTCTGCTGTTTTGGCCACATAAATATTTGTTAAAGGTATTCCTTTGACTCCCCTCGCTAAAATGAGTCTCAACAACATATGTTATATGAAAATAATCCATTAAATCAAATGACTGCATTAGACTCACCTCAGAGATTATTGATGGTAACCAACTTTTTGTGCGGAAAATGAACACTGAATTAAGGTTCCAGTAAACTGTTTGGGTAAGCGACTCTGCCATTTTCATTTTTGCTTCCCTTCTGAAAGGGGGACAACTCTTGAAAGCAGGAATTTGTTCCTTTAGTAGCAAATTCTTTCCTTAAAGAGTGGACCCTAAGGAGCAAATTCTTTTCTTTAAGAGTAGACCAATGAGAAGAGCTACGTCAACCAGAGAAGCAATTTGTTCCTTTTGCATAAATGGCAGAAAAAACATAGATGTGTACCCATACATCATTAAACATATGTTGTGTTTACTCATCAATTAGGTGAATCCATACAACATATGTTTAGTAGAAAAAAATGAAATTAACCATTGAAATTTGTGGGTAATCCATTTAAAAAGGCACACCAGCAAGGTTATTTCAGTAAGCCAACACATGTTTTAGTTGAAAAAAGCCTCTACGTTACGAATTCTGATGGCCCATACACAGCATACCTGGTAATTGAAAAAAAATGAGCACTAAAACATAAGTGATAGAAATAGCCTAAACAAAATGAGATAAATAGTGAATACCCTTGACAAACAATTTCTTTGCGATTAAAAAGAATAGCAGAGATTACCCAACAAAATCTGTTTAAACTGCAGCCCAATTTTCTTGTCTTTCCTCTTCTGTGTACAATGTTAAAATAGGACACACCTTCTGATTCAAATTTCCCAATGAACACTCAAGCCATTTCTGATAGGTCCGCTAACGGATGTCCTTAATGCGTCTGACAGGAAGGCCTATTTTCCATACAAGGTGAGGCAGGTTGAATTAGATAGAATAAATGAAGAAGATAAAATGAGTCGCGACACAACAAAACCAACAATATGGTAGTGCGCCCAACGCAGACTCAGATCAGCCTGGGCATCTGCCCAGTCTGATCAGAGTCTTCGCTGTCCGCATGGAGGTAGATGGGACCCTTAGCTATCCTTTAAGTGCGTAGTGAAGAGTCTGATCAGAATGGGTGATTGCTCAGGCTGATCTGAGTCTGCGCCATGCGCACAACCACATTGTTGGTTTTCTCGTGTCGCGGCTCAAATATACTTTTTATTGGTTTAATTATTCGTTTTTTGGTTAAAAGTTCAATAAAGCTGTGGATTAAAACAGATATATGCATTTCTTTTTGAGATGTATCAGTAGATATCGGTACTGATAGTTAGGTGTACAGGATAATTGGACTCGCCCTAAAGGGCCCGTCCATTATCCTGTACACCTAATGATCAGTACCGATATCTTTAGGGCCCGTCCATTATCCTGTACACCTAACAATCAGTACCGATATTTACTGATGCATTTCAAAAAAATTGGATATATCTATTACATATTTCACAGAAATGGTCAAAGTAACATAATTGAGCCGCGACACGACAAAACCAACAAAGTGGTTGTGCGCAGACTCAGATCAGCCTGGGAATTTGCCCAGTCTGATCATCTTCGCTGTCAGCATGAATATAGCTTAGACCCTTAGCTACCATTTGTGCACATAACGAAGAGTCTAGTCTAACTGGGCGAATGCCCAGGGGTGCACAAACACATTGTTGGTTTTGTGTCGCGGCTCAATTATTATTAACCGGTTTTTACACGTGTGTAAAGTCATGAAAAGTTTCATATGAAATCATTATTGTTATGACATATAAAATAATCAACCTTCGATCAAAACACTCAAAGCTATCAGTGATAGTCAAACTCTTTTTACAGGGAGAATATCTGTCTCGGTCACGAAGCTATACATGTACGAAATCATGAAATAAAAACCTATAAAATATAACAGAAAGTGCATAGGTTTGCAGTGTCGGGGAATGACGCAGTCATTTATAGTACTTCTGTTGTTCGTTCAGCTTGCATATTTACCGCATCCAAGAAAGTCTTGAGCTCAAAAGTATTTTTTCTGATTGCAAACAGTGTCTTTGTCTAAGGTTTACAGAATTAACAAACATATTCTAAAGAAGCACATGATATCAGGAAAGCAAACATTTGGATTTACAATTGTTCGAACTGACCAAACACGTCCCACACACCTTCTGCACTCTCCACAAAACAGTTGCGTCATCGTTTTTTTTTTTTTTTTTCCTTTCTTATATCAATGTTTAACAGGCTTTGCAGTATAAATTTTAGATATTCTGTGAGACAATTGTCGCGTTTTAAACTTGGAAGGTTTAGTAAAAAGCGATTATGTAGTTTCGGATTTGATGTTCCTGCTCTAGGGCAGCGTCTATTGAGAAAACCGTGATGTGCTCATGCTGCAAAGGTGTCACGTAAGATGATGCTTGTTTTTATTCAGTCGCTATGAATACGATATAAAATAACTAAACTACTACATTATTGTATTGCTTTCACTGAGAAAGCGTTAAAAGTATTCAAGATACGGACTGTTTGTTTAAAAGTTGTGCCTAGCTTAAAACTGACCTGTTATGATGCTGGTATAGCCACAAATCTACATTAATATCACTCGTTTGTTTTGTTCATTTTGCTTATTCAGACAACCGTAATCATTTCTACATGATTATGTTTGTGTTAGAATAAGTATCTTTCTTTCGGATATAAATTTTAATTCTGTGCATTTATCAGAGTGGATTGTGTACATTTATAAGAATGCATGGCTTCTTTTGCTAGTCTTTTACGTCATTTTGATGAATCAATCCCGGGAAAATCTTCTTAATTTACGTTATATATTTTTGCTTCTGTACGCATTCATAAGAAACACTACACAGAGAGTGCCTCATCATCAATCCTATAGAACGATAGTCTTGGTTTTAATATGAGGTTCATGGATTTTACATTTATTCTCCCGCAATTAACAGATCTCCATGTTGCTTCGACAATGGGAGAGGAAGAAAAATAAAAGTAACTAAACTCTCAGTAAAACTAACTGGGATTTTAAAGTTTAAAGAACATCAGTTCTTAAGATGTATAATTTTTAAGATATGCCTTTTACATTTATGATGCTTGGCTTTGTTAACTTGTTAGTATGTTCTCTTTTTAGAGGACTCATAGTGGTTGTGATTGATTTTGGCTTTGCATGGCTAGTTTCTTTTTCACATTTGTCTAAGATTGTATATGGGACTTTTTTATATTTAGATGTTGATTTGTGGTAAATATAAAAATCTGAATAAAACCATAAAAAATTAACTTATCTCCCAGAAAATTAGCAGGCTCCTGATATGTGTTCTTCTTTACAGTTAAGAATATCAAAAATAGCCATATTGTGATAAAAATGTGCTTTTAAGGACAAATCCAAGGGTGATTTTCTGCGCAAATTTAAAAAAAGTCAAAAACGAATATAGGTCTGAAGGTACTTCGATACATAGAGAAGAGCTTCCCGGCAATTATTTGGTCCAACTCTTTCTCAAATTGTAAGGTCGAACATATGAAAAAAACCCAGCTAAATCTGAAATATTCGACCATGTACAAGGTAAATACATACTCGGTTCAATCATTGAATACAGGATACGCAGGTTTACCTTTATCAAACACACAGTATTCAAGGCAAGTCGGCAAGTGCAAATGTCCAACCTTGAAAAAGGAGACTACCATGTCTATTCTTCATAATATAGTCAAAAAATTTGGGCCCGGGCTACCTCGTTTTTATCTGCTCAACAACAAAATGCGTGAAAGAGGTGGAAAAAAAATAATTGCTAGGACGCTCTTAGTAATATATTTACGTTACGTCAAACCTCTATAAATTTTCAATAACAATGCTGATGTCTTAAATTTTGGCACAGAAAATTATCCTTTGATTTTTACTCATATAAACCTTTTTTAACGTCAACAAGCCAGGCATTTTGGGAAATTTAAATTGAAGCATTTGTTAAGTTTTGGGAATATCTGTTGTATTTTTATCATTTATGCAGATTTGTGTATTCGCCACAGTGATTATGACCACCTTAAGATACATAACTGTCATTTAGCACAATCCAGCAACAATCTCGTTTGATGGATTTGCTTTTCATCTGCTTGTAATAAAACATTTTTTTGTTGTTGATCGTCAAGAACCATTAGCCATGACAATGTCTTTTCATAAAAATGCATGTTTACAAATATATGAAAATATGAATAAATAAACATACATGTTTGACGTACTTCAAAATCATTTTCTTTTTCAGCTATTTTAAACGTAGATTTGCAAAATCGAAGGCTTTTAGTTGAGACCATGTAGTTGACTATGTCAGCCTGTAAAGTGGGAATGGGTTAACGTCTACATCTAACTCTTATTGTAAGATTAGTAAAAGCCACTGATTTGTCCTGTTTTGCTAAATTCGTGGTAGAATAGCATAGTTAACAAGAGGACACGAGGCCCTACATCACTCAACAGAACTGATATATGATGATATACTACGGAAGTCTAAAAGGACATATCAAATTCGAAAAATATGTTATCGAAATAACGATAAATCAATTCGTTATAACAAGAATCCTACACGTAACAACTATAAACGGGTTCGTTATAAAGAGAAGCAAACAAGTAACAATGAGAAACTAATCAGTTATAAAGAGAAACTAACTCGATATAACGAGAAGCCAGTTCGTTATAAGGAGGTGCTTACTCGTAGTATCGAGAAACCATTTCGTATAACGAGGATCCAAATCGATATGACGAAAAGACGTTTTGTTAAAACGAAAATCCAACTACCTAAAACCAAGGGTAATAGCTCGAGTAAGTTGTCGAAACAATTACTGTCTGTCTGATTTTGGTAACATTTAATGACAATTTTCGTAGTACAGAGGGTGGACAGAAGTGTTCGTTAAATCATGACGTAACCATTGACTTTAATGCATTTTTTCTTTTAGCGCAAAACATATTGTGGGAAAAGTATAACAGATATTTACATGGAAATTGCACCGATGTCTAGCTACATTACTTGTGCAATATTATTAAATTTCTTGCTTTCCTGGTATCTATAGTTTCTATTTGGAACGACTTTAACCTCATTTAGGTATTTTCTTGCGGTAAATTTTGCTAACGTCATCATTGACGTCAAACAATTACGTGATCTTTAAATAATCACAACTCTGAAACTAGAGATCGAAAACGTACAAAAATATTTGGTATATTGCATAAATCATTTAGCTACACATTAGTATTATTTTCATGAAGGTCTACTTTACGCTTCTCATATGATTAATTTTTCAGCAAAAGTGGAAATGCACTAAAGTCAACGGCAACGTCACGATTTAACGAACACTTTTGTCCACCCTCTGTAGCTTGAAAACACGGTGCACGATTCTGGTGCTTAATCTGTCTAAAGTGTAAGTGTATGCAAATCATTATCAGGTTATGTGCAACAATATATCTGAGGTATCAGTGTCAGTTTTGTCTGATAGTATGTACAAGATAAATGTATTGGCAAGGCCGTGTCTGACATTTAGGTGTGAAAGCTATTAGATTCATTGCGCAATGTCTAAGTAAAGTATCATTAGGAAGTTGAAGGCATACAGCTTGTGTAGAGATCAAATAGCAGATGCACATGCTGCTTAGATCCTGGCACTCTTGGTCCATCACAACAAAAGTAAATAATAGTTACATCATCCGGATGGAGCGAGCTGTAAGCATTTCTCCATATTACAAGTTTCCTGCTACACAATGAATCAGCGTCAGTGATCCTAGTCATGTTCCTCACGGCACGCAGCCCCAAACACACCCCGTCCCCCCCCCCCCCGCCCACATCTTCTCAGAAGCCTCGGCAAGACGTATGGGACTTGGGTATTTCTCGTAATAACAACTGGTTCCGTGTATCTGTGAGTTAGACGTAGAATGATATCAGCAATATAACAATATTTTCACTTCACATGTCACTGATTCGTAGATATAAATTTCTCTTCTGCTTTCTAATACGTACATATACAGTTATATCCGTTGTAAGTAAGAACCGAAAGCACAAAATAATCGGAAACTGGGAATCGGGAACCAGGAACTAGTTCCTTGTTCCTTATCTGCAGGAAGAATTATAAATGTGAGGGAACTGCAAAAGGGCATCATGACATGATATTAGGCATAATATGATGTTGCCACCAAGTAAATGTGTTGCTTTAGTTACAATGAATTCAAATTTGTAAGTAAAAAGAGAAAGTACAAAATAATCGGGAACCGAAAATCGGCAATCAGGAACCGGGAACCAGGAACTAGTTTCTTGTTCCTTTCGTAGTAACTAAAAAAACACATTCTAATCGGGAACTGAGAATCGGGAACCGGGAACTAGTTCTTGTTCCTTATTAGTATATCCATCATCATTGTTTGAAAACGACAAATCGGCAACAAGGAACCAGTAACTAACAAACGAAAGCCTAATATAATCGGGAACTGAGAATCGGGAATCGGGAATCGGGAACCGGGAACTAGTTCCTTGTTCCTTATTTGAAAAAAACAACAAACAACACATTGATCTGAAAGAACTGCAAAAGTGGACCAAGGAAACAGTTCGAAAGCACAATGTAATCGGGAACTGGACATCGGGAATAGGAAACCGGGAACCGGGAACTAGTTCCTTGTTCCTTATTTGAAGAAAAACCCACATCGATCTGAAAGAACTGCAAAAGAAGAACAAGAAAGCAGTTCCTTATGAACAATACTGATTATTATTTAGTTGGCGCAGCGATATGTATTCTGACATATAACATGTTGTATAAGGCATTAAATGATGTTGCAATCGGGTGTATGTGAAAAAGTCATTTGTTCTTATAAATTCTTCTTTGTAACTAAAAGAAAATGCAAATTCTAATCGGGAACTGAGAATCGGGAACCGGGAACTAGTTGCCTGTTCCTGATTTGTATATCCATCACCATTGTTTGAAAACGGCCAATCGGCAACAAGGAACCAGTTCCCGGTTCCTTATAGAACAAAAAGCGGTTTAAATGAAGTTGCATGAATAATTGTTTTTTGACATATTACATATGAGCCCGTCCAGATAGAAATCGACCTTATGACACGCGACGCGAAACTGAGATAAGTGACGTCAAAGTTTGACGTTACGTCAGACGATTTTCCCGCTGTTTTACACGGCATATGATTCATCTTTAATATGAATGTTTATTGTGTGGGAAACCACCGTAGCCGCATATTTGTTGCCAGGTATCCAGAAATATGATTCTTTGGAGCCTTATGCATCACCAAAATTGCAGTTTGCGTTTATTACAGAATTTAATAAATTGAAAATATATCTTATTCGCAGATGCGTAAAAAAGCTTGATACTGGCGGCAGTTCTGGTTCTGTTTAGTTCATGTTCATAAATTTTCAGCTTTGATCTAGCGAAAATAATTTTCAATCTCGGACAACAACAACAATAATAATAATAATAATAATAACTTTGTTATTAATATCAAAAGTAAAATCCCGAACCGAGAAAAACCCAAGCCTTAAGCTTTGTTTAGGTACATGTATACAAACAGCGTCCGCATTTTCATGCATTCACTGACATTTTAAACTGCAAGACAACAAACAAAATGTAGATAAAATCTTGTGTAAAAGCAATTTCAAGTTTTCTTGCAATAAAATTTTTTCCTCTCCTCCAGTGCCGGGTGGAACATTGCAGGGCAAGGGCCTACTGTTCCTGCAGTAGGTGCGGGTGAGCGTTGCTTGGACATTTTTTCTATGGTCTATCATTTCTCTTCTTTCTCCATCTCTCTGGGAGACTGCCCGATATAGACTGACATACTGTCTCATAGGGCCGCCAAACCCAAAGCAATCAATCAGTCAGTCAGCGCTGAAGAATACCGGGTGACAAACGGCAAAGGGCGGCATAAAGCTTAATGTCTCTAAATGGTGGAAGACAAAACCATTTTGATCTACTTAAATTTCCCTGTCCAAAGAGATGAAAATTGCGAGTTAAGTCAAAAGTCAGTCTGGTTGGGTTGTGTGTTTTTTTTCTCCTTAAGCTTATTCATTGACGAGTTAGAAGGTTATCATGCGAACCGAACAACCAACTAAATGTTTTGTACCACTTCAGATACTGAGGGTGAGGTTGGGCCTGTAAAATCGATTTAAGCCCCCCAGTAATTCATTACTGACCGTTACAAGGCGGTAGTTCTGTTGTGGTTCTCTGTTGCCTGTTTTTGGTGTCAGAGTTTCTGTGATGTTTTACCTTATGTATTTTCTTATTATTTTTGGTTCGGTTTGGGTTGCTGAGTGGCCACCTTTTGGGAACAAGCTGCTCACTCGGTTGGCCATATGTTCTCTGTATTTGGATTATTTGTAATCTTAGTTGTTCCAACTATGGTTTGAGGGCTGGATTTGGATTTTGATTGTTTCAGTTCCTGGTCTTTGCTTACTTTTTACTTTTATATAGTTTTAATTTTTATACTTCTTTTTTCCCCAGTGTATATTGCTGGTGGTTGGTGGATTATATTTGTTAAATAAATTAAATAAAAAAAAAAAAAAAAAAAAAAACATCGATGTTTTACTTTCGTTTAAAATTGTAGTTTAGTTTGTTTGCTTTTCTGCGGTTTGGTAACTCGAAGTCCGTACCTTATTCCATAGTGACGATTCTACTTTTGTTACGAACATAGAAAATATAAGATCACATCCCCTTTCTAAAGAGAAGCATATATGATCAAGAAATCCATTCTAACCAAAAGCTGGAATAGGTGTGGATGTGGAAAAGCGGGAGGGGAGGAACTCGTAATAAAACGTAACTAAGTTTCAAATAAAAAAAGAGTCTTTTAAATTGGCAACTAAAATTACCTCCTTTCGAGTGAGTTTCTTTAGCTTGAACACAATGGTTAAAAATACAACGTACAAGCCTGGAACCCCATTTATTGTCTTACCTTTGTTTATATTGCATTGCTGGGCGGGAAACTAGAACAAGAAAGTAGTTAGACAGTTTTCAAAATTAGGTTCTCTCTACTTTTTGCCAGTTATCTGGCACAGTATATGCTTATCAACCCACATTTTTTTCACCAGTCATGAAGGTTGAGCTGCTTTTCAAAACGATTTTTGTTTAGGCAATTTTACAACTGATAGGAATATGGAGACTTTAAAGGTAGGTTCCTGTACTAGCGATAACAAGTATGTCCACAAAATAATTTCCTCTTTTTCTGAGCAGTATTGAATTCTCTTATTTTTCTGAATTTGTTGCTACTGAGAAACTTGTCAGATGTTGAAGAAAATAGTCGTTTTCCCTTTTGGTTTATTTTCTTTCGTTGGAATTCCAGTTCTAAAAATAACTATGTTTATTATGTCTATAAGTGCGCGATTTCTGATGCCATTCTCCAAAGGTCAATTTTCCCTTGTCGTGAGCTCTCCTAGAGGTCCTGGCATGGTGGATGGGTTAAAACTATCCCTAAATGCAATGCAGCATGACCTCAGCTGCGTTATCTATTTTTGGCGCGAACTAAAAATAGCGCTAACTGGTGTGCGAAGCAGAGTTAGGAAATCCCTTGCAAAAGAACTTTTCTAATATTTTTTTGATTTACACTTTTTAGTGAAACTTATTGATTCCCTTTTATAACTGCTTTCCAACAACTTGGATGCAAGATCATAAAAATTATGATGCATTCCAAAGTACAGGAACCTACCTTTAATAGAGCATGTATGCAATTATTTGTATGCAAATGAGCCGCGACGTGACAAAACCTACAAAGTGGTTTTGCGCCCAGCGGAGACTCAGATCAGCCTGGGCATCCGCCCAGTCTGATCAGAGCCTTCGCTGTCCGCTGTCCGCTTAGCGAAGGGTCTGATCAGACATGGTGGATGCTCAGGCTGATCTGAGTCCGCACTGGGCGCACAACCACTTTGTTGGTTTTCTCGTGTCGCGGCTCAAATAAACTCAGCCTTTGCATCAGTGTCTTTAAGTCCACTAGGCCTTTGGGTCTGGTAAATTCATGATGAACAGATGCTCCAAAGCAGAAGTGCATTTCTTGTGACGTGGCATATGCCACATGTTTATGTTTCCCACCATTTTTTCAAGGGGAAACAACTTTTGTGTTTTTCTTTTATGCTTCCTCGGACGTAGCTCTTCAAAAATGCAATCTACTCTTAAAGGTAAAATGCTGCTGAAGGACTCTTGCACAGAAACAAATGCTTTGCTGTATTAAAAAGAAATGACAAACTTAAACTTAATTGCTTATTCATCTTTAGAAACTGTTGAAGTATTTCAAAATATCTAAAGGTATGTTTTGTTTATTTTTTGCTTTATGCACTCGAAGCCAAAGGAGCACTGGAGGTACGAAGTGTCCGGATCGTCAGTACGTGCGAACGGCAGTACTTAAGCATGTCGGTCAGTTCGAATATTAAGTTTATTTCTTGTTATAGCTGCTTCGGAAAATATATTTTTTTGATAACCGTTCGAGGTAAAGGGATCATACTTGGTATGAAATTTACCTGGATCAAAGCCTTTCCATCTTTTCTACCTTTCCCAAGAGGCATGTCCCGGGGCGGGACTAAAGCCTAGAGCTTTGTTACGGGAAATTTACTCAAACTGATTACATGCTGTTGCTGTGTTAGCGTTAATAATAATAGTATGCATTTCAAGTGAAAACATTGATAATGGCGTTATCCATACCAGTGTAACGTGACGTCACGTAACGTTATTAATTCTGGCAAATTTCATTAGATACCAGTATGTTTAAAACTGCCATAACATCCTTAATAATCTAGATAACTTCATACGGTTTTTACCTTTTTGTTCTATAATGGCATTTGCATTCAGATAACAGAAAAGCTAAAAATCGAATTTTTATGTCATAAGGTCGATTTCTATCTGGACGGGCTCATATTATTTGGCATAAGATAGTTTTGCCACAGACTAAATGTAATGATTTAATACAATGAATTCAACTTTGTTAGTAACAAACGAAAGCCTAATATAATCGGAAACTGGGAACTGGGAATCGGGAACCGGGAACCGGGATCTAGTTCCTTGTTCCTTATTTGGAAAGAAATCATCGATATGAGAGAACTGCAAAAAGGCAACAAGGAAACAATTTCCGGTTGCTTATGAACAATACTAATTATTTAATATTTGGCATTTTAATACTTGTTCTGACATATAACATGCTGTAAGGCGTATAATGGTGTTGCAATCGAGTAAATGTGAAAAGTCACTTCTAATCAATGCTTTTTTTTTAACTAAGAAAAAAATCTAATCGGGAACTGAGAATCGGGAACCGGGAACTAATTCTTGTTCCTTATTGGTATATCCATCACCATTGTTTGAAAACGGCCAATCGGCAACAAGGAACCAGTTCCCGGTTCCTTATAGAACAAAAAGCGGTTTAAATGAAGTTGCATGAATAATTGTTTTTTGACATATTACATATTATTTGGCATAAGATAATTTTGCCACAGACTAAATGTGATGCTTTTATTACAATTAATGCAATTTTGTAAGTAAGAAATGAAAGTACAAAATAATCGGGAACTGGGAATCGGGAACCGGGAACCGGGATCTAGTTCCTTGTTCCTTATTTGGAAAGAAATCATCAATATGAGAGAACTGCAAAAAGGCAACAAGGAAACAATTTCCGGTTGCTTATGAACAATACCAATTTATTTAATATTTGGCATATTAATATTTGTTTTGACATATAACATGTTGTAAGGCGTATAATGGTGTTGCAATCGAGTAAATGTGAAAAGTCACTTCTTATCAATGTTTTTTTCTAACTAAGAAAAAAATCTGATCGGGAACTGAGAATCGGGAACCGGGAACTAGTTCTTGTTCCTTATTGGTACATGTATATCCATCATCATTGTTTAAAAACGACAAATCGGCAACAAGGAACCAGTTCCCGGTTCTTTATTGAACAAAAAGCGGTTTAAACCAAGCCCCCTAAATAATCTATTTTTGAAATATGACATGATATCAGGCATTGGATGATGTTGCTACCAAGTAAATGTAATGCTTTAATACAATGAATTCAACTTTGTAAGTAACAAAAGAAAGCCTGATATAATCGAGAACTGGGAATCGGGAATCGGGAACCGGGAACTAGTTCCTTGTTCCTTATTTGGAAAAAAAACACATAGATCTGAAAGAACTGCAAAAGAGAAACACGGAAACAGTTCCTTATGAACAATACTGATTATTATATAGTTGGCGCAGCGAGAAATCGGGAACCGGGAACCAGGAACCGGTAACTTGGAACAGGGAATTAGGAACCGGGAACCGGGAACCTGGAATCGGGAATCAGGAACAGGGAACCAAGAACCGGGAACCAAGAACCGGGAACTTGGAACCGGGAATTAGAACCCGGGAACCAGGAACCGGGAACTTGGAATCAGGAAGCGGAACCAGGAACCCGGGAACCGGGAACCAGGAACCGGTAACTTGGAACCGGGAACTAGGAACCGGGAACCAGGAACCGGGAACCGGGAACCAGGAACCGGGAACCGGGAACCAGGAACCGGGAACCGGGAACCAGGAACCGGGAACCGGGAACCAGGAACCGGGAACCGGGAACCGGGAACTGGGAACCAGGAACCGGGAACCGGGAACGTACTTAACGATCAAAAATCAAACTTCTTTGACCTGTGTATACTTTTTGTTATATGACAAAAAATTACTATAAATCATCTTATTACGCCAGTGAAAATCGTTTTAGATTTGTATTTTACGGGACATTAATGTGTACTTTATCGCTCGATTTCTTCAGTCTTCCCATTAAGAAAATATCCAATTTGTGATGACAATAGCACTTAAATAACACTTCTAGATAACTAAACCGTACTAGAACATCATTTCTAGCACCATATACATTGCGAATTAAGCAATTTATTTTTGCGGACCTGAAATTTGACTAAATTTTCCAAGAAAACGAATTGAAATTACAGATAAAGAGAGCACGTTACTCAGCCTAGGGCAGAGAATAACGACGCACATATTATAATCAATTTAAAATATATTTTCTAATCCTCAGGGTTTGTCAGAACGATTTTTCTTTAAAGAACTGCTATTAAATGTAAATGTATTTTACGGGACTACTCGAACGTCGATTTATTGCCTAAAATAGACCACGGTGCATCAGTGTTTAATTTTAATTGCACATTTTCATCAGTGGAAACTATTCAGCGCATATATGCACATATCAAATTTAGTTTAAGAAGTAGGTAAATATTAAATGAATATTTTGATGAATCATGGAATCATAATTTAAAAATTAAAAACTGGAAATTTCTCCGGTGTTTTCAATCTTTTGCAGCTTCCGAATGGCCGTTCATGTGGTCATTTTTAAATGAATAAGACAATGTGCACTTTTCAAGAGTGTACCAGCTTCTTGCTTGGCCCCTTCTTGTACTACTCAGAATTTCTGTCCCGTATAATACGTCCCATAAAATAATTTTATCAAACCTGAAACTTATTTTCCACGAAACATATTCGATAACGGTTACGGTCGTTGTCCAATGACCAGTAGGGTTTGTTTTCCTTCCACGGCAGGCAATAGGTTTCTTTCTTGTTTATATACTGGGTGACTTTAGCTTGACTCGTAAAATACACTTGAAAAATTACGCTTTTTTCGGAATACTAAGGACGCGTCAAAACAAAATTTGAATTCAAAAGATAGTAGCAACATCCGAAACTTTGGGATGCACTGTTAATGCTTGGTCTTGTAGCATACATACAACTCAAGGACAAGAAATGGCAATGGGTTAAGAAAAGTCTTGTATTCCAATGTATACCCATTAATCACTATTCGAAAGTACTCGTTAATAGCAACCTTTTCAAGTCAAGTCTATTTGTTTCACGCCGAATGTCTACAAAAGAACTAAAAGTAAATATTGACATCCTTAATTATGACATGCAAAAAATAGGGGGGTCCTTCAGTATCAGGTATGACCATCTGAGTCTTTCCATGTATTTGAATCAATATTATAACTTAAGTGTTTTAGGTAGTGGCAGAAACGTCAGAGCGTGCACTTATTTGATTTAATCAACAACTCAAAACAAAATTATACATGCGTTTAAAGCCATGACACCATTCGTTACACTTTCTTGAGTTTCAGTGTTTTACGACTAAGTTTACGACACGTCTCGATTGTGCACACCGATAAAAATTCTGTACTTTTTTACGACGGACGTACGTCGGGCGTACGTTTGCGTCTGCTTTCTGCACTCCGCCCCTGTTTGTAGGTAACATATTAGTTTTCTAATCGTAAGTGTCTGTTAGTTTCCGTTAAATTTTGACACTTGTTTGGTATGTGCGCCCAGCGCATACTCAGATCAGCCTGGCATCCGCCCAGTCTGATCAGAGTATTTGCTGTGTACTTAAACAATAGCTAACGGTCTAAGCTAGCTCCATGCGGACAGCGGAGGCTCTGATCAGACTGGGTGGATGCCCAGGCTGATCTGAGTCTTCGCTGGGTGCACAAGCTACTTTGTTAGTTTTGTCGTGTCGCGGTTCAAATAATAATGGAAGCGTTCACATTGGCCATTTTCAGTGCCAATCTATACCACTTGTCTATTTTATTGTTATTTTTATATAATGTAACTGTATGACAATAAAAGAAAGAAAGAAAGTCTCAGAAATCTTTGAGATTTGCGGCTTTATTGAAAAGAAATTGGCAAATGCGCTCGATTAGGCAGTGGCTTCAATAATTGCTAAGACTAGCATTAATTGCCCTGCAAACAAATATAATTCTGTGGAATTATCTGCACCATTTATTCAGATTAAGAGGTCCAGATAGGTTGTTGAGGTGGTGCGCCGTTGAGACGCTGGTTGCCACCCCTCATCAGAGCAGCCTCTAATGTGGAATTATTGAGCAGCCTCTAGTGTGGAATGCCAACCCGTATTTATGAATCCTTCTTTTAGAGCCCTGAATGATTGTTCATGTTTATTCATGTGTAGCTAAATATCGGCAGTTTTTTTTTTGAGGGGGGGGGGGATAGTGCCTTATTAATTGTTTGTGAACAGTGTAGACCTGGAGTAAGTAGCCTGCTCATTAGCGACTGGTGGGTTATCTGATTAGTCTGTTTCGTGGATTGTATTTACAGACAGAGAACACTCCTGCCACATTCTGGCCGGGTATTCACTGTTTCTATATCTCATAAGGTGACATTTCGAACTTAAAGACATATGCTACCTTTCCGCCATTTTTATGCATTTGCAAAACAAAAAAAAACAAAAAAGAAGGAAAGGTCTAGTGCCAGTCGGCTGGTAATAGCCATTTTACGTTAAAATCGTTATTGCCAGTCGACTGGCAATAGCCATTCTAACGTGAAATCGCTATTGCCAGTTTGTTGGTATTTCTAGTATTTCCCCAGCTTTTTCAAAGTATTATCAGCTTAAAGATTAAGAAGTGGCATTCCAATATCAAGTTTAAAGTTGCATATTAAGGAACTATGGCCTTGTGTTACTAAGGAGCCTCTATAAGTGCAGTGGGTGAAGCACTTGCCTGCTAAGAAAGCGGTCTGGATTGAATCCCGATGGAAGTGGATTTATTTTCAATCGTTAACGGGATTCCCTTGCAGAAAAATTTTCATTATCACCTGCGCGACATGACTGAATGCTATTGAAAGAGCCGCAAAAATGCAAGTGAATCATCTGTCTTATGACAGAAAAATTGTTTATGGAAATCGTATGCAAATCATACTAAAATTATCCTGGGCAAGTGGATAAACGGGCTAATGATCATTATCACTGCTTTGGGTTCGAGCCTTGCTCGAAGAACGGGTCTGCTCGCGGAAGGGCATGTGATTGCTTGTGAGAAATCCTGATTTCCCCAATCCTAACTTTTCATACCAAAAGATCTGCTGAGCGGGGCAATATACCCTCGTAAAAGGTTTATAATCGGATGTTTGATTGATTGATTGTTTTTGGTTTAACTGCCCTTTGAGACAGTATTTCGGTCTTTATCGGGCCGTCTCCCAGAGAGAGGGAGAAAGAAGAGAGAACTGACAGACGAGAGAAAAAAATGTCGAAACAACACCCAACCGCACCTACTGCAAGCACAGTAGGCCCTTGTCCTACTATTATCCAAATCAATAGGACGCCCCGGCACTGGAAGTTACACGCAGCACCATCGCACCACCCGACCACCCCTTTATAATAGGATGATCAGAAAGGTTATTAGTAACAGACATTTTCAGTACAAGGGTAACCATCGGCTTGTCGTCATTATAAGCTTCTCTGTCTACACACCAGATGGCTTGTTTTTACTCAGTATAGTCTACGAAATTACTAGATTGTTGATTAGAACAGGGAAAACTCCGAAAAGACCACGGAGATGCACGGCTTATCGAACACAAGCAATAAAATCACTTCTTCATATCCTGCTATCTGTTGATGGGATAAAATATATGAAATCGTGACCACTGTTCGAAAGATTGTAAAAACGGTGTAAATATAAAGCAATCACTTAAATGGGATGCAACAATAAATTCAAAGAAGGAAGCTTGCAGATAAATGAAGTTTGCCCTTCTTGGACCGAAACTCAAAAAAACTGACATTAGCGTTTCTAATGTTATTTGCGCTGATACACATATACCAGTCAACTTGCAATTAACGACTTTATGTGGAAATCACTATTAATTACCAGTCAACTGGCAATAGCGATTTTACGTTAAAATCGCTATTACAAGTTTATTTACAATATTTAAAGCAGGTAAAACACATTTAGCCATATGACTAGTCTACCACGTGGCCCTCTGTACATGTAACACATTAAACAAACAAACAAAAAAACAACAACAAAAAAAACATAAAAATATATATATACAATATAAACAAATATGAACAGATAAAACAAAAGCCATTCTATCACATTGTCTGATTGAATTATTAGTCATTTGTAACACAGACATGCACATCATGCATCTCTGTACGAAACCGTGAAACATTACGGGTACCGGAGACACAGCGACATGTGGCGGAAACCAATGTCCAAACAGCATGTCCCTGGCTCCAGCCGCCGAAGTTCCCCGGCAGAGATGCAGACGGTACATATCTATCTGGTATTAAAATAATATACATAAAGTACAATAAAGTCATACCATGTGATAAAATGAACTTGTAGACATACAATCAGAGGGCGCGCTAAAAACCCTATTTAAAAAGTCTAAAAATTAACCGTTGTGCCTAAGAAATCAATGGGATGTTAAAACGTATACAGAAGTATTGTTCAGGTAAAAACAATTAAAGTGCATTTGCAAGATTGTTTCTAAAAACAAAGATGATGTATTTCTTAGTGAGATAGGAAGCGAGTGCCATAGTCTTGGTGCCGATACAAACAAAGAACGATCATATAAGGAGGTATGTGATCTAGGAACCGCCAGAGAGCCATTGGCCGATGATCTTCGATGACGCTCGTGAGTTTCCGCCACTGGTTTTAACAGTGAGGTGATGTATTCCGGCGTTAATCCATTCAGAGCTTTGTAAATAAAAAACGGCTTTATTGTATTTCAGTCGCTTGTGAACTGGCTGCCAACCTAGCTCCGTAAACATAGTTGAGGATGGTGCATTAAAATCTGCGTGTAAAATGATGCGGGCAGCGCGTTTTTGTAGTTTGAGTATCCGATCTAGATTTGCTGATGATGTTCCTGACCATGTAATGGACCCATAGTCGATTACACAGGAGTAGCGTCCCTTGAATCGATAACCGCTCAGCGTGACCCGTATTAGATTAAGTACTCAGTCAAATATAACAAAGAAACAGGCCTAAGGGCATGCTAGTATGGCCAACTCAATTTATTCATTTTGGTTTGATCAGTTATTTTTCATATCAGTTTTAAAGAAAACTGTCAGAAGACTCACGATTGGGAATGCACTAGTACTATGTTCATATATTAATTAATCCATTCACAAAGTTCCAACGCTTAAGGTGGACAGATTGTGAATAGCTGTGTTATTTTATTTGTTAAAACAAAACAGAGTTATTTTTCATGCTGAAATCGTTCAACTGTAGAGTATATACAGTTATGACATACACTGACAATGTAAACCGTAAAGATCCTAAGTTTTCGGGCAGATATATCTGTACAAACAGTGGAAACCGAGATCAGACTGTTCCTGAGGAACCAGAATGATCAAGGTCTTCACAGTTACCATTTCATCTGCGTATTTTTGTAGGCAGTATCTATGGTAGAACCGGAATAACAGGACAATAAATAATACGGCAAGGACCAGCTGTGCTTGAACAAAATATTGTTTTCTAATTTTTTTCTTTTCCATATGTTTTATAGCCCTTTGGGTTATTCAGCTGGTATAATGGTTTGAATACCCCGCCAATATTTTTATTCAGTATTCGTCTACCTTAAAGTTTCGTCTGCCTTAAGTTAAATTTCAAATTAGATCTCTGCGATGTGCACAGTGTTTATCATTGGTTGGTTCCCAGATATATTATATTGACTGGCAATAGCGATTTCAACGTAAAATGGCTATTACCAGTCAACTGTCAATAGCGATTTTAACGTAAAATGACTATTGCCAGTTGATTGGCAATAGCCACTCCGAAAAAGGAAGTTACCCCAGAGTCAATATTTTATTATAACTAGGTAAGAACATGGCTAGAGTTTGCGGTTTGAATATTATTGTGGGCTCATTTTGTTAGTTTAGGTGTTAAAATTGGCCATAAACTGAAAGAAAATATTAATAATACGATTTTTGCATTTTTTATATTTATTCATCATGTGAGTAAGTCAAATGGCCACTTACTTACCCATATGATTTATTTTGATTCATTTTATGCTTATTTGTTGTATATATAGGAGACAGGAAGATATTTTTAAGGATTTTTCGGCAGGCGACTAGCATTGGCTTTGCAATATTTTGTTTCATCTTGAAATGCAAGCTTTGGGGGGGGGGGGGGGGGGGGTAGGAGTAATATTTCCTATATCGTTTTGACCAACCAACGTTATAATAAGCTATATAAAAGTCGTCATTTAACTAATATTAACTACCAGGGTTGTTTGGTTTTTTTTTTTCGGGAAAGCAGTCTAGGGCGGTATCTTTCCATTTCAGCTCTTTTGAAACTTAATACGGTGACATACGAGGGTTGATCCAAAAGTTCGTGGACACCTTAAATGATTAAGGAATCTGAAAAGGTGCAACAATGAAACGTTACATGTTCATGGCTACACCATTCATAAATACACGTGCAAATTTTGAATCAGATATCTCAAACGGTTCATATATGTGACAGTGTCTGGCATTTTGAGCCTTATGGAGCAAAAATCGGAAATTTTATTTTTACCATTTTCATATTTAGTAGTGCTTCCAGAATAAATTTCGAGAAGCACAAAGAAATAGCACTAAGGTTTACTGCAAAAGCAAACGAAAATCGCACCAACCCGATTTTTTGTTTTCATTTCACTGATTGGATACAATTTACACACTAGCTGGATAAAGCTTTATAACTTTGGTTCGTGACATCGCTTTTCAAAGACCTATAATGCGAACATTCTTAAAAGAGTGTGGATGAAGAAAATTAAAGACGCCGATAGAAATGTTGAATCACACTTTTCAGATGACGCTTTGAAATTTATTAGTCAGTGCGCGGAAATACAATTAACTTTACGTGCAAATTTTTTGACGTCACTTTCATTTCACGTTTCATGACGTCAGCGCTGCACCTCTACAAGGCTCAAAATGCCAGGCACTGTCACATATAACAATGCATTTTGTCCAGTTACCCTAGGTTGCGCGGCGCACACCACAACGTCACGTTGACGTCTGGTATGTGCTAGTGCTCAAAATGTGAAGATGATAAGAGCCACTAAAGAAATCATGAGACTGAATTCAAAATTTCAGCGTTTATATAATACGAGGAATTGAGCAATTCGACAATCACAACTTTTCCATCAGGTTTTATAAAGCACAACTTCTGATATCGCGTAAACATTTCTTGGGCTCGATTTTGAGGTGTAAAATCTACTATTTCATCGAATAAGTGCATAAATGTCATCCTGAGGTCCGAAAATGTTGCTCGAAATATATTTTAGCACTCTTTTACACAGCATCTTGAAACGTGTGTGTCTCACGATGCTCCGTGTAAAATATGATGTGTTTGCATTTGTTGTTTGACTTTTTATGTCGGCCTTTAGACAACCTGCTTGCGTGCAGACGTTTGAAAACTGTCAATTTTTAGCTCACCTGAGCCAGCGGCTCCGGGGGAGCTTATAGGATGGTAAGGCTCCGTTGTCCGTCGTCCGTCGTCCGTCCACACTTTCAAACAACTTCTCCTCTGAAACCGCTGGACCGATTGTAACCAAATTTCATATAGAGCCTCCTGGGACCTCAAGAACGAAAAGTTGTTCAAACGGTCCTGGTCACATGACCAACAAGGCCGCCATGCCCATATATGGTAAAAACCTGAAAAAAATCTTCTTCTCCAGAACCAATAGGGCGATGGCCTTGAAACTTGGTATGTAGCATCGGGTACACGAGTACTACCAAGATTGTTCAAATTATGACCTTGGGTTGACCTTGACCTTTTTTACGGTAAGGTCAAATTTGCTTCCTTATGCTTTTATATGGCAAAATGCTGCAACATAAGATATATGGGAAACTGTTGAATATTTTGGCCTAAAAATTGGAACATACAATCATCTTAATGACTACATGAAGATTTATGAGTTCAAGAGGTCAAGGTCATTCTTTGACCTTTGACCCAGAACTCTCATATTTTGACAATATCAAACAATCTCCTCAAAAACAACTAGGCCAATTGTAATTAAAGTGTACCGTCCAGGTCACATGACCAACATGGCCACCACGCCCATATATGGTAAAAACCTTTAAAAATCTTCTTCTCCAGAACCAGTAGACCGATGGCCTTGAAACTCGGTATGTAGCATTGGGTACTCAAGTACTATCAAGATTGTTCAAATTATGACCCTGGGTTGACCTTGCCCTTTTTTACGGCAAGGTCAAATATCGGAAAATGCTAGAACATGAGATTTCATGGTAAGTTTTGAAGATTTTGGTCTAAAAATTGGTATATACAATCATCTTAATGAGTACATGAAGATATGTGAGTACAAGAGGTCAAGGTCATTCTTTGACCTTTGACCCAGAAATCTCAAATTTTGAAAATTTCAAAGAATCTGCTCTAAAACCACTGGGCCAATTGAAACCAAATTTCATATAGAGCCTCGAGGGGTTGAGGGAATGAAAAAATTTTCTAACGCTCCTGGACACATGACCAACATGGCTGCCATGCCCATATATGGTAAATACCTTTATAAATCTTCTTCTCCAGAACCAATTGACCGATGGCCTTGAGACTTTGTATGTAGCATTGGGTACTTGAGTACTATCAAGATTGTTCAAATTATGACCTTGTGTTGACCTTGACCTTTTACAGCAAGGTCAAATATGGGAAAATGGTAGAACATAAGATTTCATGGAAAGTTTTGTAGATTTTGGCCTAAAAATTGGTATATACAGTTGTCTTAATGAGTTCATGAAGAATTATGAGTACAAGAGGTCAAGGTCATTTTTTTACCTTTGATCCAGATCGCTCATATTTTGATATTTTCAACCATTTCCTCAAAAGCCAAAAGGCCAATTGTGAACACATTTCATATAGAGCCTCCAGGAGTTGATTGAATGAAAAATTTGTTCAAACGGTCCAGGTCACATGACCAACTTGGCCGCCATTACCACTTATGGTATTAATCTTTAATATTTTTCTTCTCCAGAACCAATACACCTATGGCCTTGAAACTTGGTAAATAGCATGGAGTACTAGAGTACCACCAAGACTGTTCAAATGGTGACGTTGGGTTAACCTTGACCTTTTTTGCGGCATGGTCAAATATGGGAAAATGCTAGAACATAAGATTTCATGGAAAGTTTTGAAGATTTTGGCCTAAAAATGGTATATATGGTTGTCTTAATGAGTACATGAAGATTTATGAGTACAAGTGGTCATGGTCATTCTTTGATTTTTGACCCAAAACTCATATTTTGACAATTTCAGACATGACAAGAAATATCTTTAAAAAAAGATATAAGACGAAGTGAAAGAAGACATATTTGAAACAAATAATATTTTTTTTTATTTCTGTTGAAACTGCCCATTTCCTATTTGGAATTTCAGAATTTCCCCATATATGTCTTGTACATCTCCCTAAATGTAATTTTCAGATCTCCCTACCAAAATACAAGAATTCCCTTCTTTGTTTAATCATTCTCCCTATTTGGAAAAAAAAGTAGAGGAAAATCTCCCTATTTGTCTTCTCAGCTGTATCACATGTCTGATATTATTATTGCCGAATAGCAGTATCCTTATGTTGGGGTTATCCACTATGGCGAGAAACCAAACTGGTCCGTAAATTATTGACATTCTTCGGTACATTCCGATATGCTTCCGATGATACGGTACTGTATTTTACCCGGTTCAGTACAGCCGGGTGCGTAAATTTACCGAAACGGACCGGAATGGACTGAATTACCGGAACGGACCAGTTTTCCCCTATCTTCAGTAGATATTTGTAATATTTTTTATCAAATAACTCTTATTTAATATTAATACATATTCTGTATGCCATCTAGCGCAAATCAATTAGAGATATTAGTCAAAATACTCTTTGAGTATTATGCGCCATGGGTAGGCCTCTTAGTACCCCACGCATGTGTGTTTCATCTTAAAATCATATAATCTTATACAAACATCTGGTTATCTTTCTTCCAAGACTTGGAGCGAATGAAAAACACAAAAAATCCCGAATTTTTGTTCCATAGTATAATGACCAACATTTAAGCCATAGAAAATATGTACTGCCGGTGGATAAAATCAGGGGTTGCAAGTTAAGATAATACATGTTAGTCATAGGTAGGGCCTTGAATTAATCTGCGCGTGTAGATTGTATCAAAATATCTCCAAAATCGGCTGGAAATATGAATAATAAAGGTCCGTTCCGGTCCGATCCGGCAATTAGGTCCGTTCCGGTAAATTTACGCACCGAGTACAGCCATTTTTACTACGAAAGACTTTCGCACCATAGAATCATTTTTTTCTCAAGCCATCGGCATTTGCGTTTCTCGCGTTCTGCTTAACTCTATCAATCATTACTGTGTAACAGCGTTATTTGAAAAACATATTTAAAACTAAATGCAAACTGCAAATAACATTTTTAATGTAACTAAATCTTCTGACAGGGGAATAACAATTCCATGACATATGCTCTCTTCCATACAGAGATCAAGTCAAGTTTTGGCGCCAACGATGATTTTATTAGACTTCGTCTAATAAGTAAAAGCCACCTTGCCAATTGTTCAGGTGAGCGATTCAGGGCCTCATGGCCCTCTTGTTTCTTTCATGTAAGAGGGTTGTGGTCTTTTTTTCTGTACAGGATGTCATGTCAAATGCCAATAATGAATATTCATATCGTTTGAAATTGGTAAATGCTACTTTAGTTCTTGACTGAAATTTTATATCGAAATTTTAAAGATAATAAATATATCTGATTATTTTAAAAGGAGCATTTTGTATTTTCCTGCAAAAAATCTGGGGTGCGCCGCAAAGACTACCCCTGGTATATTCAAACCTACATGCCAAACTCAATATTCGTTTATTTTACCGGATATCGTGAGACATTATTCAGTCATATATAGAGAAGCATTGGTTGAGATTTGAAAGAAATAACTTATTGTAGTTAGATTTTATGGACTGTCTCCACGTATTTCTGGAGCATCCCTCGTATGTTTTTGTTTTCAAGATTGACGAGCCAATATATTATATAATATACATACAGAATTTTATGCAGTTTTCAATACAGTAAGTATTTGGTAGCATAAGCCTTTATTACGAATAGGAATACGAACCTGATTATGGTAAATTTGTCTGTAAATCTGGGGGCCTTCTCAGTTTGATATATCGGTCTTATTATAGACTCGACCATGCTAGCTTAACAATTCTGTGCCTATGCTTAGTTTAAAAGAAAGTGTTTAGGCGTCATACGGCATATAAACACTACTGGGCGGAGTCATTTATGATAATGAGATGATGCGAATTGATTTGATTATGCAAAGCCTTTTGGGCATTTATTATGCTAAGAGCATGTCATAGATTATATCGGCAAATCACATAAAGATATTTGATATCTTAAGCCCATGTTACACTTTTCAATTTATTTGATCAAATACGGATTGATTTATGTTCATTCAAATTATTTGACAGTGTAACACCCAAACCAAGCAATCTTAATTGCATTTCAAATAAGATAAAAAAAAAACATTGGATGGCGATAGAATGGGTCCACAAATATTTTTGACAAGCGGCTGATAAGGATTCAATTTACGACCTGCAACACTCCTGGTAAACGGTAAATTTCTGTCAATGAGGGCTATGAATACGGTACTTTTTATAGTAACATTCACACAAACGCAGCCATAACTATGATATTTTAGCATTCCAGCCTTTTTAGGGAAGAATGATGCACCCACCAAGTTTGATGCTAAACATTTGACAGTGTGTCATGAATATCGGACTCATCATTTCATTTGAACAACAATAAACATAGAAAATTTGACCAAACAAGCAACACAGTGTATCATGAATGTTTTAGCAAATATTTTCTTGACAAGCACCATAAATTAAGAACATTTTATCAAAGAAGTTTGATAGTGTAACATGGCCATTGTGTCGTTTTAAAAACGGCAAACTATTATTTTTATGTTCAGATGCGTTTGGTTTTTGCCAATTTTGGTCTTAATGCACATCACACATTTGACCAAACTTAGTCTGAAGGAACCAGCCGTAAAACTTCAACGGATCTACCTTTTCGAAACGTGTTTCTTCAAATGATGCAAATGGTTTTGGTAAAAAAGAAAAGCAGATCTAATCATATCTGCAACGCTAAGACATCTTCTCATGAATGCAATTATGGAGGAGCAGACTTTTACCATAAATTCAGATGAAGGTCCCTGGAAAGCTGTGATTAATAATTAGAACCATCCCTTGCATAGTGGACTTTTTTCTATTTATAGAGTAAAAATATATTTGAAAGAGGGAGAGAAAGCTAGTTATGTGAGAAGTGTTCTTTTGTGCTCCAAGTTTACCAATACTACACCAGAATAGGGAAGTGTAAGAGACATGTCTCTTACACTTCCCTGACAAGAATAATTTCATCTTAAATGCTATTCAATTAAGTCGAGTCTATTGATATGACACATTGTGCCATATCTTTCTTGTTTTTAAGGCTAACTTACAGTAAAACTTATTTTGTGTAATGTACAAAACTTGACACATTGGAACATTGCGATTAATTTTATTGAATCCAATTTACGACATGTTTAGTGTCGCATTGCCAGGCATATCGGCTGGCAGCTCCATATTGGCCCTCGGGCCTACTGGCCGTTATACCAATAAAGAGCTCTCCGGGCGGATATGCTCGGCAACGCGACAATAGACATGTTTTAACCTCTACGTCATAAAAATCGAACGACCACACGTGTAATAACAGTTTGGCGCTTACATGTAACGTCATTGACAACGTCCGTGTCAGCAATGCGTTTCCTTTTTGAAATAATGTTCATTTAGAAGGCGATAGAATCACATTTTAAAGATCAAATGATAAACAGAATCTTACACTCGTGGTCATTTCATGTGAAATTTATGAAACTCGCCTAAGGCTCGTTTCATAGATTTCATATGAACAGACCACTCGTCTAAGATCCTCTATAATGTCGTTGTGCTTGAATATCTGACGCAATGTCTTCCTGCTTTATTCATCCTCTACACGTATTTTTGCCCTCGTTCTTCGACCTCGGGCTAGGATAATTTGGGAGAATATGGTCTTTTCAGATTAAAAGTCCATTTCACGTATTTTCTAAATTTGAAAAAAATAAAGATTATTCACAAGCATTAATTCTTTGTTCTCTCTTATTGTTATGAAAGGAATTTTCAAACCCATGCCGGCGGAAGATGATCTCTGCGAGGTCAATTGTTTTTCCTGTTTCATAAAATTCTTCTTTTTTAATTATAGTGAAAAAACCATCCTCCTCTAAAATTCATTTTTCGTTTAGCTGAATGTAATTATACCATTTTCTGCCCATAAGATAGATCAAGAGTAAAGCTATAAAATCTGACATTGATTTATTGGCCTCTAGACACGGGTTATTCGCTAATAACACCTGCAGTTAGGCTCATCAGTCGGATTCAGATTTAAATGACCCATTTCACACATGATTATGGAGATATTTATTACAACTTTCATGGTGCATGGGTCTGTGATTTGATCACGGGAGTCACTTCCATATGGAAGAATATGCCGCTGTAATAGTCCCTTTTTCTAAACTGAAGAATGCATCAATAGGTCATTATTTTTGGATGGCTATACATGATAAGTTTTGGTTTGAGAACCTGGAATCAAAAACAGCAACATTGTTGTATATCTCAACATGCCAAAAGTGGACATTAGCCAATTCCCTGCTGACATACATTTTGTTACCTTATTTGCAAAATTTGTAGCTTTACTTGTTTGTTCTTTTTTTTTTTGGAGAAAGAGGCAAAGTAAATTGCTCCACATAATATGGATGGGGAAAATATTTTGGCTATGATTTATCAATAGTTTTTTTTTTTATAAATTCCGTATACAAGAATAGTGTGGGTTATAAAAATCTCCAGCGGCACACCTGTAGACTTATGCAAGCACACCTGTAACCTATCAAATATCACGAGCATCTGAAGTTTCGTCCTAGCCCAAGAACTAACCTGAAAATTGGCTGTAACGCCCAACAATGCATCTAGCGAGCGTATCGAGAAGAGTATGGAACGTTCCGTATTTCCTAGAGAGGAGCCCCGGTAGCTTAGTAGGTTAAACGCTGGACTGCTGATCTAGCGGTCGGGGGGTTGTACCCCGCTGTGGGTGGTAATCATTTCAATCGTAAACGGGGTCCTTTCATTATCACCCACCGATCGTCCCGATACGACTGACATACTGTTTTTATACCCCGCCACACGTTAGTGGCGGGGTATTATGTTTTCACGTTGGCCGTCCGTGTGTCCGTCCGTCCGTCCGTCCGTAGTATGTACGTACGTCCGTCCGTCCGTCCGTCCGCACTTCGTTTCCGTTCGATAACTTAAGTATTTTTCAACGGATTTCCTTCGAATTTTGCATATGCGTTTGTATCAAGAATGTCTCGCCTGGGATTGTTAATGGGCAAATTTCGATAATTGCTGACAGAGTTATGGCACTTGTCAATGTACAAAAAATGGTTTCTGGCCTCTAGCTCCTTTACTACTTGGAGTATCATGATGAAACTTCACGAACATGATCGAAGTAACAAAAGCTTTATATGAGCACAGAAATTTTATCATTGTGGATTATCTGCCCCTGCCCTGGGGCTATATACATGTATAAAATCATGAAAAATTTCATATAAAATCAGAATTTGAAACAATTTTTCTGAAACTTACAGCAAGCGATCACAGTGATGAAAGCTTCCAGTGATGCTCAAATTTACCCCATGTGAGTTATCTCGTCCCTGTCCTGCCCCCCCCCCCCTCCCCCGGCTATATACATGCATGAAATGATGATATCTATATAAATTCATGTGAAACAGATTTTAGGAAATATACATCTGATGAAAGAAGCAATAAAAGCTTCTTGTGGTGATTTTACCCTTTAGGTGTTATCATCTGCGCCTACCCTGTGGCCACATACTTAAAATCACTGAAATTGTATTTGACTAGAGTGGTCAGTGATTTATCGGAGGCTTATTGTAAGTGATCAGAGTAATGAAGTGCCCTGTCATGACAAAGATTTTTATCCTTGTTCAGTGGGGTTAGGTTGCCCCTGTCCTGGGGTTATACAGAGAAAAAAATAATTCTGGAAAAATCGGTGTGTAATAAAGGTTTGCAGTGGCGGGGTATCACGCAGTCGTTTGCGATGCTTTTATTTTGTTTTTATATTCATTTTTTTCTTTTCTTCCTATATTCCTTGTTGAGTCACGTAATGGAGAATATATTTCGGGAAACCCAGAACGTTTCATAACCTGCTTGTTACGTTCGCTATAGACGCATTATTGGGCGTTACAGCCACTTTTCAGGTTCGTTCTTAGGCTAGGATGAAACTTCAGATACCCGTGTCAAAGACCAAGTGAGCCCTCCGGGGATTAGGTACGCTTATATGTATTTAGTATTTAGAATGTTGAAAATTTGCCTCAGCATGAATGATTTATTTCTTGTTCAGTAGTATTTTAGTTCTTTTTATATTCCGGCGCCCAGATAACTCACTCGGGAAGACATTTGACTCACGACTAACTATATATGAACACATAATTTGACATATGAGCCGCGACACGACAAACTTTGTAACCAACAAAGTGGCATATGCAGCCAGCGATGACTCAGATCAGCCTGGGCATCTGCGCTTAAAGCGAAGGTAAGTGTCTAGCTACCTCCATGCCGACAGCGATGACTCTGATCAGACTGAACGGATGCCCATGCTGATATGAGTCTTCGCTGAGCGCACATGCCATATTGTTGCTGCTCATATATCAGAATTATACATCATAAAATGTTAATGGGCTGTTGTAATCACAATAAAAACAGCCAAGGCCGCGAGACTACGGGAGATAAGTGTGAAAAGGTCTATCAGTGAGGCATCAGAGAGCCAAATGGAAGTGACCATCCATAGCATGAAGATCATATAACGGCGTACAGGCTGATCATTTATATTTTTGTTTGATTTTTGTGTATGTGCAGGCAATCGCTGACAGTGCCGTGTGTTTCCCAAGGCAACTGTTATAGTTCGTGCTGATATCCAGGCGATCTGTCAAATTTTTAAATTGTCTGGAAAAATATGAGAACATTATAGACTACCATCGGACTGCAATTCAGCCTATCTGTCTATTCCTACATATATACCTACCTATCTGCCAGTATACCTGCCTACCTACCTACCTGAGATCTGTACAATTTGCCCCTCCACTCAATCTTTCATTGTTCCAGACTAGAAATGTGTCCATACGACACGGATGCCCCCGCCTAGTGCTCTAAGTAAGATGGCGCCTTGTTTAAGTTACTGGCTCTTGTAGCATAACTAGGTTCACAAAGGCAGACTTCTGTGGTACGTTTTATTGTTTTCCTTGGGCAGATGTTTTGTGCTTCTTGGATCAAGAGAAGTGTGTGTGTGTGTGGGCGGGGGGAGGTCTTGGAGAGGGGGGTGTCATGACCGTGATATGTGATAACATTCTGTATCTTATCACAGAAATGGATGCCATGCAACTTTCCAAAAGAAATAGCCCCGAAACAAGTAACTTTTCAAATACTAACCAACGGAAACCATTATTGTATGAAATGAAGTCGGAAAAGGGCCATAACTCCCACATTAATTGACGGATTTTACCAAACATCAAACTTTACCTGTATTTTATGATTATGATTATATACCTGTGTATAAAATATGAATTCAATACACCGATGCTTTCAAAAGATAATGAATGGAAACCAGTTTTTCATACAAAATGAAGTCGAAAAAGGGCCATAACTCTAACCATAATCGACGGATTTCGCCCAACATCGAACTTGACCTGTATTTTATGATTATATACCTGTGTATAAAATATGAATTCAATACACCATTGCTTTCAAAATATATCGAACGGAAACCATTTTTTACATACAAAATAAAGTCGAAAAAGGGCCATAACTCCCACAATAATCGACGGATTTTACCCAACATCGAAATTGACCTGTATCTTATGATTATATAGCTGTGTATAAAATTTAATACACCAATGCTTTCAAAAGATATTGAACGGAAACCATTTCGTACATACGTACGCTACGTACTCTACGTACGCTCGTACGCTACGTACGTACGGACAGCGGTGATACTATATGCCCCCCCCCCCCCCATTTTTAATGGCGGGGGCATAAAAACCGGGTTTAAATTGATTATAATATTTTCGTCGTTATTCTCTGCCCTAGGCTGAGTAATGTGCTCTCTTTATCTGTAATTTCAATTCGTTTTCTTGGAAAATTTGGTCAAATTTCAGGTCCGCAAAAATAAATTGCCTAATTCGCAATTTATATGGTGCTAGAAATGATGTTCTGGTACGGTATAGTTATCTAAAAGTGTTATTTAAGAGCTTTCAAAATGATTTTCAAAAAGTATTTTTTTGTCTGGTTTCGTGTAGGAAATCCAACTGAGAGTTCGCGCAAAGCCATAATGATCCCGCCCTCGAAGGTAAGTAAAGATGTGAACTTGTGCGAAGTTGCTAATTTTCAGGGAAATGCATTAAATTTTTATGTTTTTTTTTTTCAGATTTTTGTATTTGCCACAAATCACCACTTTACGTTGCTCTGTTGGTTTGAAGTGTATATGTACTAGTCACATGTTTAAGTTATGTACGTGATTTTTCTTTCTTTCTTTCTCTGTTCGTCCTTCCAGCCGTTTGCCTGCGCGTGCCTCCAGAAGGTACATTTCAGTTGTTCAGAAGCTGTTATCAATAGTGATCAATACATGAGCATAGATATAAATACAAAGAAGCCGAGCCGAGTATACTGTATACACATCGTATGGATGCGAGGGAGGCATTCAAAACGATGTTGGAGACTCAGGAGACTGTATATTTAGGGGATCCCATATGTACGTACATATACAAGAATATTGGAGACAAGGGATATAAATATGCAGGCACACATTGTACTTGGAGACTCTGGACTTTAGATATAAACATACAAATACGTTGTCGGAGACTCCGGGGACTTTACATGTAGGGGATGCTATATATAGACGTACGTACTATACAGGGATCTGTTGCAGACAGGGTGACATGAATGTGCAGGCGCACACGATACTATCTGTTTGGGGACCCGGGGACTGGAGACTCGGAGACTGTTTAAAATTAGATACATATATGCATACACCTATACATTGACGATTTGGAGACCTGGAGACTCGGAGACTAGGAGATGAAGGGGACATACATAAATACATACACCTATACACTGACGATTTAGAGACCTGGAGACTCGGAGACTCGGAGACTAGGAGATGAAGGGGACATACATACATACATACATACATACATACATACATACGTTGACGATTTGGAGACCTGGAGACTCGGAGACTCGGAGACTAGGAGATGAAAGGGACATACATACATACATACATACATACATACATACATGCATACATACATACATACATATATACGCACGTGTACATACATACATACATACATACATACATACATACATACATACATACATACATACATACAAACATACATACATACATCATGGAGATACATACATACATACATACATACATACATACATACATACATACATACACCATGGAGATATATATACATATACATACATACATCATGGAGATTGATACACATATAGGGTAATATAATATTTCGTGTGGTCTTACATGACTTTCTTCCCGAAAAAGATCAGCTGCAAGTATATGCCGAACATCTTACCGATTTTCCCAATTGTGTTTATTAAACTCAATTATATATGAGCACATAGCCGCGCATCTTTTTCCCAAACAAGTTTAATAAATTCAATAATTCATGAGCACGAGTGCAAGATTCTATTGATTATATGACATTAAAATCGCATTTATTGCAAATTTTGCACTAAAACATCACGATTCGCCATAAGAAATCGTGACGTCTCTATGGACGTCAACGCATAGCGTTACGACTTATTGCATATTTACACTACTAGTTGATTATGTTTTTAATGCATGGCTTAGTATAGTCGCATCTGCGTCGTCATATAATAAATGTACCTTAATATGCTTTGATCATATCTGAATATGATTTTATCCCATGACGTGCTATCATTATTATACTCCGACGTGCCATCTGTATCATTAGCTTTTGACATCCTATCATTACACATTGATATCCTATCATTACACTCTGACATCATATCATTATGCTCTGACACCCAATTATTATACTTTGACATCCTATCATTACACTCTGACATCCTATCATTATATTTTCCGTTATCATGATGCTTACCGGATAACAGATGAGAATCCAACGATCAGGAACCTACACAATCGTTTACCACATCATGCTCAAAATGAGCCGCGGCATGGACATGACAAAACCAACATATTTGACGCGAGCCCAGCGAAGACTCAGATCAAACTGGGCATCCGTCAAGCCAGATCAGAGTCTTCGCTTTGTGCATCAAGGAAAATAGGTCTAAGCTACCTTCATGTGACCAGCAAAGACTTTGATCAGACTGGATGAATGCCCAGGATAATCTGAGTCTTTGCTGGGTGCATATATCACTTTGTGGATGTGTCGTTTCGCGGCTCAAAAACGAAAGAAAAAATAAGGAGGCACACAAAGAAAACACGACAAGCGAAAACGCGTTAAGTACAAATGCGGCCGTTGTAAAGAGGCTCCACTGTAACTGCTTGTGTTACAAATAAAAACATCTTAGCATGCTACAGTAAACAAAAGATTTAGGATATTTTGTTGTAGCTTCTTCATTTCACTTGATTAACACTATAATATTTTTAATTGTAATAAGTTCTTTAGCCATCTCAATCTACCATATTTTTTTTCAGCTAAAAAACGGATTTTTCCTCTTCAAAAGTATGCATATTAGTCTCATGGGTATAAGATAGGTTTTATCTCTTGCAAAGCAAATTCCCCAAAAATCAAGATCCGTCTTGTGTGATATATCTAGATTTTGAGATTGTTTTTATAGGGAGAAACCTCCGTAATATGATAGGTGTGTGTTGAAAACTGGTAGCGCAGACAACCGGGAGAAAACGTACCGCAATCCTTAAGTCTAACAGGCATAGACGTTTCCCAGTCAATAGCACTGGTTTGCATTATTGACAAAGGCAGATATGGCCTGAGATCAAAATATTATTTTGACTATACAGTTAATCCATTCATCCTCCCATGACACTTTTTTCACAACACCCCGGGCAGTTTGTACTCATTTTTCGTCAAGTCTTAGAGACTTGACAAACTATTTGATCACAGTTTCGACAGAGCAAATCCTGCTACTTTTCCGGGTAAACAATCATTCGTCAGCTTCTGAGAGAATTTGCTGTTGTAGGTGCATCTATGAAAGGTGTGATTCGGTCCCTAGAGTTACCCCATGTTGGGGGTTCTGAAATAATTATACATTTTTAAAAAAGCATATGCAAGACTCCTTTTAGTTTGTTGGAACAAGCTGGATATTAAGTCACACTGGCCTTTTCAGATGCCAATGAACCGGGGAACTATATGCGTGAAAGTATATCCGGAAGGTGTCCGATCAATCAAGGGAAATAACTGTGGACTGATCCCACATAACACGCATTTGTATCTCAAGAAAACAGGGGTAAATCAAATATCAAGGGAAAAAAATAAATGAAATCCAAGTATCAAGTATCAAGAATTCGTAACATTATTTCGAAGGGACCAAAATATAGATTTCCCAACCGTATTGATTTCAAAAAATGTAGGGAAGATATAGCCTGTTCTTTAACTGATTTTGGTAATCGAGGGTGCAAGCGGGAGAATGTTGAGGCTGATGCCTTAAAGGAATGGAAGTTGAACGTATTAAATTTTATTCCCAAAACACAAATCTTTTGCCGCTTAAACCTAAATCAACATTCCGTCACCTGAAGTTGAGTATCCAGCAGTTTCATAATAAGTATGTTTTGATTCCAGCAGACAAGGCTACAAATAACGTTGTCGTTGTTTGACGGTTGCACTACATTAACACATTAAAACAAGAACTTAGCGGCACTCACGCCTATGAAGAGACTTAAGTAGACGAAAAGTCTGTTGTCTTTAGGCACTGTAAAGATTAGCCCTCAAGTTTTCTGTAAATGTAGAGGAACGGTAGGACAGGCTTCCTACGATGTATTGGTTACCTAAACATCATAAACGACCATATATAGCCAGGTTTATTGCTAATTCTAGTGCTTGTACCACTACTGAACTTTCCAAATTATTAACTTCTTGCCTTACCGCTATCAAAAATCATGTAATTAGGTACTGCGAAAAAGTTAAAGAACGGGCAGGCAAAAGTTTGTTTTGGTCAATTAAAAATTCTACTGAGGTTTTTGATAAACTGAAGTCTAGAGGATATCGCGCGTCTAGTTTGTCTACATACGATTTTTCTACACACCATACAACTTTGCCCCATAATTTAATAAAAAAGAAACTAATAAATATAATTGAGACTACTTTTCAGAGAGAGGGTGCTCTTTATCTTGCTTGTAATGATAAACATGTTTTTTTTTACTTCCGATGACCAAAAAAAGGTTTAAAATGTGGTCTTGCCAAAATGTTTGTGATGCTTTAGTATATCTTCTAGATATCATTTTCATCAGATTTGGTACTAAGTTACACAGACAAATTGTAGGAATTCTGATGGGTACTAACTGCGCCCCTCTTGTAGCAGATTTGTTTTTATTTTGCTATGAAAGAGACTTTATGATGTCTCTTTCTGATGATACTCAAGCTCATGTCATTGAAGCATTAAACTCAACGTCTAGATACTTGGACGACCTTTTAAATATTGACAATCCTTTTTTTTTGAAGGAATGGTTAGTCAAATTTATCCTGCTGAATTGTTAATTTTCCGTTTTTTGGATGGTGATGTTCCCCGCACCACTTCTTATGGTGTTTACATTTCTCAACTTATTCGCTTTGCTAGGGTGTCAAGTCATTTGGCTGAATTCAATGCTCGTAAAAAAAAGTTTGACTGCCAAGCTGTTTCAGCAGGGGAATCGGTATCATAAACTTCGGAAAGCTGTTTCTAAATTTTATCTTAGACACTTTGAATTGGTTTCTAAATATGATACAGGGTTAAGGTCACTTTTGCAACAAGGCCGATTAGAACCTGAATTTTATGGTGACTTAGTATATAAAATTACGCAAAATCGTAGGGAAAACAGAATTTCCTAATCAACTTAAGAAACTTATCATGCGATTTAAACGCATTGGCTATAACATAGATGTAATGCGACAGTCTGCATGCTTAGTGGTTAACCCAGCCACGGTTGACAACTTTGCTGTCCTCTTTAATTGCACGCCGGTAGGTTGGGGTTGAAAGCCCCTACATAAAGCTATATATTAGTTGGATGGGGCCGGATATTTGTCTGTTTCTTGGCCCATCGGGGTTCAACTGGTGGCCTTCTTTTGCTCCAGTGTTCCAGTGGTGATGCTGACGCCCCAGGAGTTTCTATGTGTCTCAATACGATTTGGCTGTCGAGTCCTCATCCTTGCGTCATCACAGACTTTTCTTGATTTTAATTGTTGCCCGTGATGACTCTCTGATGAGTAAGGGGACCTTCATACGAACCGAACTACCAACTAATGGTGTGCACCGCGGCGGAGGGTAAGGGTGACGGTTTGGGCCCAGTAAAACCGGTTTAAACCCCCCAGTAGTTATTACTGACCGTCCCAAGGCGGCACTTTTGTTGCGGTTGCATTTGTTTTATGTTCGAGGGTGTTTGGATTATTGTGTTATCATTTTAACCCTTCTGTGATAAAAATTGAAAATAGGTAAAAATTGCTGTTAAATGTTTTTCGTATAATTTGCTTAGTCTGTTGTAACTCTTCTGTTGGTCCAAATTATTGAACTTGGTAAAGATAGCTGAGTTGCCACCTATTTGGGAAAGAGCTGCTGACTCGGTTTATCACTTGTAATTTAGTGTTTGTTGGGATGTCTTTGTCAATCTTTCCCTTTGATGTTGGGGATAGGGTTTGGGATCTGATTCAGTCAGTTCCTGAAGTGTAATTACTCTTTAAATTTTCATAAACGACCATATAAAGCCAGGTTTATTGCTTATTACAGTGCTTGTACCACTTCTGAACTTTCCAAATTATTAACTTCTTGCCTTACCGCTATCAAAAATCATGTAATTAGGTATTGTGAAAACGTTTACGAACGGGCAGGCAAAAGTTTGTTTTGGTCAATTAAAAATTCTACCGAGGTTCTTGATAAACTGAAGTCTAGAGGATATCGCGCGTCTAGTTTGTCTACATACGATTTTTCTACACTCTATACAACTTTGCCTCATAATTTGATAAAAAAAGAAACTTATAAATTTAATTGAGACTACTTTTCAGAGAGAGGGTGCTCTTTATCTTGCTTGTAATGATAAACATGCTCTTGTTTTACTTCCGATGACCAAAAAAGGATTAAAATGTGGTCTTGCCAAAATGTTTGTGATGCTTTAGTACACCTTGTAGATAACATTTTCATCAGATTCGGTACTAAGTTACACAGACAAATTATAGGAATTCAATTCCGATGGGTACTAACTGCGCTCCTCTTGTAGCAGTTTTGTTTTTATTTTGCTATGAAAGAGACTTTATGATGTCTCTTTCTGATGATACTCAAGCTCATGTCATTGAAGTATTCAATTCAATATCTAGATACTTGGACAACTTTTTAAATATTGACAATCCTTAATTTGAAGGAATGGTTAGTCAAATTCATCCTACTGAATTGCAGTTAAATAAAGCAAATAATTCTGATACCGAGGCCCCATTTTTGGATTTACATTTATCAATTTTAGATGAATTTTTTTCATCTAAAATTTATGACAAACGCGATGATTTTTATTTCGACATTGTTAATTTTCCGTTTTTGGATGGTGATGTTCCCCGCACCACTTCTTTTGGTGTTAACATTTCTCAGCTTATTCGCTTTGCTAGGGTGATTTGGCTGATTTCAATGCTCGTAATAAAAGTTTGACTGCCAAGCTTTTACAGCAGGGGTATCGGTATCATAAACTTCGGAAACCTTTTTCTAAATTTTAGCGTAGCACTTTGAATTGGTTTCTAAATATAATACAGGGTTAAGGTCACTTTTGCAACAAGGCCTATCGGAACCTGACTTTTATGGTGACTTAGTATATAAATTACGCAAAATCGTAGGGAAAACAGAATTTTCATGAGCAATTTAAGAAAATTGTCATACGATTTAAATGCATTGGCTATAACATAGATGTAATGCGACAGTCTGCATGCTTAGTGGTTAACCTAATCACGGTTGACAACTTTACTGTCCTCTTTAATTGCACGCCGGTGGGTCGGGGTTCAGACTCTATGAAAGCCCCTACATTAAGTTGTTTATAAGTTGGTTCGGGCCGGATGTTTGTCTGTTTCTTGGCCCCCCGGGGTTCAACTGGTAGTCTTCTTTTGCTCTAGTGCTCCAGTGGTGTTGCTGACGCCCCAGGGATCTCCGGGTGTCTCAACACGTTTTGGCTGTCGAGTCCTCATCCTTGCTTCATCACGGTCTTTTCTTGATTTTAATTGTTGACCGTGATGACTCTCTGATGAGTTAGGAGACCTCCATAGGAACCGAACTACCATCTTATTGTGTGCACCGCGGCGGAGGATGAGGTTGAAGGTCTGGGCCCAGTAAAACCGGTTTAACCCCCCCCCCCCCAGTAGTTATTACTGACCGTCCCAAGGCGGTACTTTCGTTGCGGTTGCACTTGTTTTATGTTCGGTGCTGTTTAATTTATTGTGTTCTCGTTTTAAACCTTCTATAATAAAAACAGAAAACAGGTAAAAATAGTTGTTAAATGTTTTTCGTATAATTTGCCTAATCTGTTGTAACCCTTCTATTGGTCTAGTCAGTTTCTGAAGTGTAGTTACTCTTTAAGTTTTTGCTGCAAGTAAAAATGTCTCTTATTGATGGCTTAATGTACGATTTCGTAGTATGTAGTATTTAACGTGCAAAGACAACCCTTAACCTTGTTTATATGAATGAGTGTAAATCCTCTTAAATTCTATGTGTTTTATAATCTCTGTTGTTTGATTTTTCAAATTTCAAGAGTAACTACACTTCAGGAACTGACTGAATCAGATCCCTAACCCTATCCCCAACATCAAAGGGAAAGATCTACAAAGACATCCCAACAAACAATGAATTACAAGTGAAAAGCCGAGTCAGCAGCTCTTTCCAAATAGGTGGCAACTCAGCTATCTTTATTGAACTAAATAATTTAGACCAACAGAAGGGTTACAACAGACTAAGCAAATTATACGAAAAACATTTAACAATTATTTTTACCTATTTTCTATTTTGAGAACACAATAAATTAAACAGCACAGAACATAAAACAAATGCATTGATTGATTGATTGATTTATTGCTTAACGTCCACGGTAAACAGCTATGGTCATGTCGGGACGGTCAGTTAACCTAACCACACTATTCCTGGGCAGGCTTAGACCTCCTAAGCGGTTAACCAGTACTAAGTGCACATACTTTCGCCAGTAACTGACAACTGCCCTTCTTGAATCAGCGGAAGGAGAAACGAAAGTATGTGGCCAGACCGGGTTTCGAACCCAGGACCTCTGACTTATGAGTCAGGTGCCCTACCGATTGCGCTACGCGGCCCGGCTAAAACAAATGCAACCGCAACGGAAGTACCGCCTTGGGACGGTCAGTAATAACTACTGGGGGGGGGGGGGTTAAACCGGTTTTACTGGGCCAAAACCATGTAAGGTTCCTTTAGAAAATCATTTCTTACCAGCTTAGGTTTACAATATCGTAAAAAGGTTGAGACAATGTATCCGTTTCTATGGCTCTGTAATGCAGTATTATTATTTCTTTGTTTTAACAAAATAGCAATATAATCCAAAGATATGAGTGTAAGGCAGGCAGCTTTCTGATGAGTTATTCATTTTAGTTTTTAATGGCTATTTAGTCTATGAGGCTTCTGTTATAGCATGTTATGTCAAGCAATTATGTATTTTGGTGTAAAATATGTTAATTCGTCATGGATTCTGTCAATTAAACCCATTTCTAGCCTGGTTTCTGATTACAGATTACTTCTTTTGTGTCCTTTGTTAAGGTACCTGTTTGACGACAGGTCAATAATAAACATGCTGTTAACCTTTTTTAACCTGAAAATGATGTTCATTTAAAAGAAAGAAAAACAGTAAATATTTAGCTCACAAAATGTACGGGATATTACGACATAGAAGCCAGTATACAAATTAATAATAATGGCTCGGTTAGATTATTAATATATGTGAATAGAGCACCATTCATAAGACAATATTCAGATGAAACAGAAACAGTGACTGTAGGTCACGTGACTAGAGCAACGCATAAAGGACTATTTGGTCTACACCTCAATTTCGCATAAGCGAAAAAAATCTTTTGGACCCTCAACTTCTGTAAATATTCAAACTCTTCATACTTTTCCAAACTGAAAACATCCACTTTTGTAGGTTTATTGCGTTATTTAAGATGTAGGGCCCTTTCAAATGTCACCATCGTTGAGACAATTCACAACACAGTAGCACCGTTTACGCCTACCATTTCGTCCTGTGATAAAACCGCTTGAAAACAGTGTCTCTGTTTTTTTTAACTGAGGCATAAGGCGACTGTCTTTCTAAAGTCTGCATAAAATAAGCAGTCATCATTTTCATGCAGCTGTGCTAGATTCGTGCGAAATTTGAATGTCGACCTTTGTTTACTTCCAATTTACTTTTGGTCACGTGACAGGCTTAAACGTATCAATATTCATATCGAAGGTCTGTAAGAATATTTGTTATAGAAATTATAAGTTTCAAATTCATATACTTATTATTCTTAATTCTGCTTAAATGTCTGAATACACTTTACTTATCTGAAGCAGTTTATGCCAGATAGTCCGTTTCAATGCTTTTTTGATAGATGGAGAAATGGAGTCTACAAATCTCTTTTGAAAAAATTGGACAGTTTTATAGAATCGAACACTATTCCCGTCATCGTTCTTTACACATTGTTTTAGCTACCTATGATTTCGATAAAACAATTAAAGTGCCTCTCAAAAGTAGACACTATTAGATAAAGGAAGAATTTTACCTAATCCAAAAATGACATATAAATTCAACAGGACCTAGTCTTTTCCGAAACACATAACGCTAACATGCACTGTTAAGCTGATTTAATGAAAAAACAAAATTTACCGCTTATATGTGCTCAGTATAACAAAAATCTAAACGCATATAAAAGAAGGAGCACGGCCAATCCCTGAACTCAGTTGATTTTGTTACAGTTACCATCTGTCTGGGAAAGAGCTGTTCATTCGGTTTACCGTGCGTATAGTTAGTGGACTGCTGTCAATTCTTGTATATACAGTCAAACCTTCTGATGTGGTCACCTCTATTAAGGTGTTCTAAGGAATGATTTTCATTTTTCTGATGTTTATTGAAGTATAAACAAAAATGGGTCGCGTGCAAAGTAAGTTATCCCAGAAGGGGTTGATGTAAACTTTGACTTTGCTAGCGACCCAATGTTGTTTAAACTTCGATAAAGACCAGAAAAAATAAGTTCATTGCTTATATTTACTTTATTTTCTATCTTTTATTTGACCGCAAATTTGCGTTGATGCTACAGTTGAAGCAGGAAAACATTTATACGCCGTTTTTCTACTCAACAACGAAACAACGACATCATAACGTCGCCTACGTTCTAGTCAGGTGGCGGATTCATTAACTCTTTCGGCGCCAAAGTCGCAAAAATGTGACTTTGCAAACAGCGTATATCCAGATCAGCCGGCTCTTAAAAGAGCCGTCTGATCAGGATCTACACTGTATGCCATTCAAATATGAACTTAAAAAGCCTGATTTTATGAAAAATGTCTTTAGATTGTTAAAATTTCCAATTACAAATCTGTCGTCTGATGCTTTGAGCAGACGAAAATTTGTCGTCTGAAAAATTTGGCGCCGAAAGAGTTAAAAGAGCTCTAGAAAATGAGTTTGTGGGCACTTTCGCGGCATGATTGGCAACCATGCTAAATATACTTGCCGATATGTCCTCGTTTTATTTTTTGCCGGTTGCCAAACCTGATCGCCCATTGTGTGCCGTATAAACGAGGTCAAAGGTCATTAAGTGCAAAATCACGAAAAACTGTTTAGAAAACGGTTATTGCACATTTGGGGTATAAATATCGCCGCAGTTAAATGCTAAACCCATTGAGAACCTCGTGCGACAATTGTAAAGTATAATTAAACAATTTCTGTTCAATTAAAGCTGTGTTTGTGTCCGTCTGTACAATTATTTTCTGAAAATACATGCATTCATAGAAATAATTTTAATATTTTATAAATCAAGGACTACACTGCATAAATATATGAACAATGTTTTTAAACTTGGTAAATTTCATCTTTATAAGCAAGCTATTAAATATTTCGAGCTCAACATTTACCTTAAAAAACGTTGGTTTCATTAGAATGTGTTGTTGTTTACAATACATAACTTGTTTACAGTTGCCATCTGAAATTTAATGCAACTTAATGGCCATAAAATGTTTTTATGGTGTTTTCACATAAATATGCAAGAATTTTAAGACTGAGCTGTGAAACATATAAAACACACTGCAGATAAATCAATCCCATGTAGTTTACGTTACCAAAATGGTAAATTAGGCATATAAATTAATATTAAGAGAGTCAAAGACAAAAAAATATGTGGTATTAGTCATGTTTTGTGTTTATAGATGTTTTCTAGTTTATAAAGTTAACAAAGTGGACAATGATCCATTTTCCAACTACTTTTAGACATAAAATACACATTAATATTGTCGAGAATAAATTTCAGATATACAATAGTATCTTATATGTTCAATCAAGAACATAAAAAAATGTCGACCGAAATTTTGAGATTCATTGACTCGTGCTTTTGATTCTAAAGGGAGTTTATGTTATGCATGCAAAGTTGTTCAAAACTGTATCATACACGTTTTGTATCAGTCTTACAGAATCGCATGTAATTTACGTTAAGACAGACATGTTTATAGGTTTATAGGAAGTTTATGCTGGTCCTCATCTGAATCGCCTCTCCTAGAGGTTCATAATGAATTTAATTGACTAAAAGTCATTAGTCTTTGTAGTTTACATTATAGGAAGTAATTTAATTTCGTACCTGAAATCTGTTGATTTTTTAGAAAGCTCATAAAAGTGACTTGAAACTTTGTCTACATATGAATAGGCATACAGTACAAGTAAAATATTGAGAAAAAAACATGTTGCTTACTATATAAATACAAAGGAAAAGGAGCCTCGATTATGGCACCTGCTCAATGTACGAAATGCCTCTAGTGATATTGTATATTGTAAAGGCAGTTCATTCTTTTATATCAACACGGGTAGAATTCAGATCAGTCTATTTCCAGACATCTACAAAAGACTGTAGTTCCAGCACAGGGCATGAAAAGAGGATGCATTGACATGGTTTTAGAAATATGGGTCACTACAGAGCCTCTTGAGAGTCATTGCTCACCGTTCGGTGATTCCATATTTTATTCTGTCTGCATATTTATCTTATTCGACTACATGGAAAATACCAATATAGAGACAATTATATCGGTGCTTCAGCTGAATTTGCTCTCAAACCTGTAGTACAAGTTCAAATTCTGTCAATAAATTGTTACTTTCAAATATGTAATGCCAGCTACTTGACTAAAATACTTCACATTGATATTATAGACAGCATCTTATGAGCTGGTACAACAATGACCTATCGTGATCCTTACCAGATGATGTGATGCAATATTCTGTATGAAAATTTTCTGTAAATATAGCTTGAACAATGGTCTGCGCAGCAATATTATATAGATGCCTGGGGCAAAACAATTGCTTCTACATGTTTCTGGTTTATTATTTCTGATAACATACGTCCGGTAACGTTTGCAACACTGCACGTTTCTGCATAGTTTGACACACCAATATTTTTGTTTTTAATGTAAAAACATTAATGTAAAAGGACGGTAAATATTTGCTGGTTTTAGTAAAATGGTAACTTTATCCAAAATATAATAGTTTGTCCATTATGCTGGGGGAAAACTCGGTAACGTAGGTTACAGTTATGCTCTACAGGAGATAACTGTTATGACTGTACAGAAAAGCAAGGCAAATTTTACAGCAAGATTTAAATCCGTTTCAATAATTATTTTAATGAGAAGTATAGGAACAGAAAAATTCAGCAGATTTATATGGTAACGTTTATAAATTGGCGATGACTGTCAAACGCACCAACAGTCAGACAGCAGAGAATTACATATTGTAATGTTGTAACTTACTATTGGAAAAACAAACAATTAGAAAGTCTCTCCTTCAGATGGGTGGTGGCAGGCTTATGGGCTATTGGTAACTTAAGACTGTTTTAGAATTAATGGTATTATAAACCATTATACAAAAGTGTACTTACTTACCTTCGACCCAGTTACGATTATATACGAAGTCGGCAGTATGGCAAAAGCTTTTATGGTATGTTTACTTACTTTATTTGCCATAGTATAAACATTATTTTATTTGTATAAACTGACAATATAAATACAATACACATGAAAGACATATACAGAAGAATATACAAAAAGGATCTAGAAGGAAGTCAAACGACTTATGTAAATCTGTATCCCGTTGGACAATAATGTTATAGCATATATATAATGAGTGATTTGGTATGTCAGCTACAATAAATAATGTTTAATTGAGCAATATCAATGAAAAAGAAACGTGATACAATAAATATGACAAAAAGGAGATTTTTAGAGCATATTGGAAGGTGTTCGCAAGATATTGCCAATAGGACAAAATACAATCACGTAAAATAGTTGCAGTCAAGGGCGGGCTCCGATGAGAGTTCTGAGTGAGTCAATTCTTTTCATCTATCAGGGATAGATAAGCCATGGCCCCTAGTGGAACCGCCTCACCGAAGTGGTTCTAATGAACGTCCGGACACGCGTTGCAATAATAAGAAATTGAGTAAGGAAATAAAAAAATTCTGTCGAAGTCACGGCATCCAGGCCCACCCTTGTGTGCAGCTATGAACGAGACAGAACAGAAAAAGAATGAAAAAAATATGAATATATAGATAAACAAATAGAAATATATAATCAGGAGAAGGAAAGAAAAGGAAGACTCCACGGGGGACCCCGGGTGAGGGTCTTACCGAGTAACAAAGACATGCTAAGCTGGATGGCTCGGTTGGTTTGTGTTGCCATGTTGCACACAGAACTATTTGCCATAGTTGCCTCTTATTCTGCGAAAGTGCCCTTAAATTGAATAATTCACTCACAAACTGGTATATAAAATGCACTAAATGACCTTTGACCTCATTTTGACCTTATATGATGTCTGTTGAGCTGGCAACCGGGCAAAATGGTTTTAGGTATGTTTACTGACTTCAATGAGCCCGGTTGCTCGTCATGCCGCGAAAGTGCCCACAAATCCAAAATTTCACTCATAAACTACCGGACTATTCAATCAGATTGAAGAACAACGCTTTATTTTGACGTCAATTAACGTCATGTAACGTCGCGTGAACCGATGTATTTATTGAAGAGTAAACTACATTACGTTCCTATGGTTTACCAAAGGGTGTTTCAATAAATGCAATGATAATGTAAATATTTTGAAATATTTTACAAGCAGTTTTCGAAAATTCAGCCTTTGCAATTCAGGACCGTTTTGGAATGTGGTATCCCTAATTAATATAGATAAATTTGTAACACATTATAACAACAAATATGAGTTTTGCAAGAAACTTATTCATTAATTTCGAAGAATCTGTGGTTACTGAAGATGATATGCGTCTTTACCATTTTTAGGTGTTTTCATTATTGTTATCATTATTTTAACTTATATAATTATTATTAATATTTAGTATTTTTATAACGATTGTTATTACCAGTAGTAGTAGTAATAGTAGTATTTTGCGCTTTGCTTGGGACCTCAATTTTATGTTCTCAATCACACATTCTAATTCGAAATTTGGAAACAAACTGAAATAGATCTTTAAACGTTTTGGATATCTTTTCTGGTATTATTTCTGTAAAAAGGAATAAATATAGTGTGTCTGTGTTTTTGATATCCCGTGTTGAGCCTCCTTGCTTTGTTAAGAGAAAAAAGCTCTAACTAGGTAAGACCGTTGGGATTATGCTAGGGTTACACTTGGAAAAGCCTGGGCGCGGTTGTTTAAAGTAGTCGTTAGTAAAGGATTCGTAAAGTCTTCCAGTTCACATAAAATCAAGTACCCTCTACTATTTTTTACGAAAAAAATAGAGGAACATTAGCACTTCAAAAGCTCCTCTCATTTTTACAGCCAAGAAAATGGCAGTGTTTTTGCGTATAATATAGTTGAGAATTTACATATCGTTAACTAACGGCGTCGATAGTTTTGAGTAACTGGGTCCAGGGGCCTTATTTATAAAACGACTTAAGTCGTTACTATGCTGTTGCTAAGGTTAATTTTCTATGAAGGAGATTCCCTACAACTATGAAATTTGCTCTGGAGGAATAGTCTTTCTAGACTGTTCCTCAATAGCAAATTTCATAGTTCTAGGCAATCTCTTTCTTAGAAATTGGGCCTTAGCAACACCATAGCAACCACTTAAGTCGTTTTATAAATATGGCCCAAGATCTTTAAGGTGAATGGCTACAGCTCTATTTATTCCACTAGTTTTACAACTGAGGCACGTGTTACCACCTCCTGATTATCTCCCATGACGTCAAACCTCTCTTCGCTTAAAGAAAATAATTGCTCCCCCTCTCTTGGCAGCAAAGGTCTTCCTTATGGTGATGACCCTATTTAGAAGGGAACCAAAATCAAAATGGCAGAGTTGCTTCCCCTGAAAGTGTATTCATTCATCTCAAGTGGGCCAGTGCAGCTAAAAATGCAATGTCAAAAGGACTTTATAAGTTTCTTTGTCATTAAACCAACGCCAAACAGCACACAAACAGAGCTGGTCCTTTCAATATCGCCATCATCAGCAAGACGCACCACTGTTGAAGGTTTCATGGCATCTTCACCCTTTTATAACTACCGCAGACATGTAATTATAGAATTGAATTTTATTTTTGTGAATTTGATCGATGTGTAAACGCCGGCGAATCACTCACAAACGGAATAAAGCTCGAAGGGCTTTATTTTAAGTTTGTGAGTGATTCGCCGGCGTACACTTTCATAAAATCCACAAAAATAACATTCATTTCTTATAATTCCAACTCGACCATATTTTCCTCAAAATTTGTCAGCTATAATGAGTATCTTAGAAATCGCCGACAAGAAAATAGTTCCAAGTAGTTCTATAGCTATTGCTCATGGGGTTTATCGAAGTATTAACTCCGTTGTTTTCTGTTTGCTTTTCACCAATCAAATTGCGCGAAATTAGCGTAAGTAAATATGTTTTTGAGCTCGACTTCTACTTAACATGCTTACATGTTTTACAGTGACCGATACAGTGTGCGGTGGAGAATTTTCGGCAAACACAGGCTGGATACAGTTGATCAACGACGGCCGTAGTTACAACGAAAGTGAGCGAGATTGTCTCTGGACTTTGTTGGCTGTAGGTGACAACGTCATACAACTTCATTTCAACGATTTCGACATGGAGTTCCACTATATTTGTGACAAAGCTTTTGTTCGGGTATGTTCAAATTTTAAAGCCAGGAAATTCCCGTACAGCATGCAACGTTGAAACAACATAGGGCCAGTATTGACCAAACGCCATCGATTACAAACAATTGCAAAAATCAAGATATGAAGGAAACTTTGTTCATTCTGAATGTTTAAGTCATAGACAGAAATAATAAAAAATACTTTTTATTAAAATTTTATTACATCGTGCTTCGATTGGTTTTGACTGTATGCGTGTAAGTGTACTGCCATTGAGCAGAAGCATTAAAACTAAATGCAAAATAGGGGCAAGGTTTTCTGTTAAGCATGTTCGCTAGTGTGAAATAAAATTCTAACAGAGTAAAATGTTAATATTATCTGTTTTGGATTAAAAAAATATGATAATACAAATAAACTGGTGTGGCGAAAATATATGTTAACTTCAAAGTTCTTTGGATAGAGCAGTTTTCACAATTTTTATACAGAAGAAATTAAAACATCCCCATTTTACATATTATTTTTACCTTTCTCAAATATTAAATAGAAATAAATTTATTTTAACAGTTTCTGATAAGTCAGAATGGATATATAATGTTATCTGTAGGCATCAAAAATATATGTTTATGTACATATCTATACAAGTCTTCGAAGATCATATTTTGCTTTAAAATCATTTTAAAATGTTCAAGTTGTCTTAAATATTTTTATTAGGTATCCCTTGTCCATGAAATCTACTAGGAAAATACATGAGTATATATAAGCTGTCACATAAAAATAAAGCCATTTTTATTATGTTATGAGTTATGGCCCTTGAATTTAAACTAGAATGTAGAAAACGACACTGATTGGCGAGAGACGCTAGTAGAACATCATTTTTGGTTGTCACGTCACCTTTTACGACTACAAAATGGCGACGGAGCAAACAATGATAAATTGAATCGACATCATAAATAATAGAATATCACTATTTTACTGCAAAGGACATAATGTTTAACAGGAGATAACAAGCTGACACTGTTATAAGCATAAGTAAGTACTTATTAGGTACTTCCTTTGGAAGCAATGAATACATTAAAGAAACAAAAATAGCAGATTCTGTTTAATTGAGTCGGTTCGTTACCAGTTACTCAAGCAAAATGTGCGGGACCGGTCACGCCCCCTAACACCGCTTAAAATTACTAATTTTTTTTATTTTAAAATTGACTATAAAGGAGCTCAATGAATATACCCGTTATTATTCCGCAGAAAAAATGTTTCAAACTTGAGTTTTTTTTCTAAATTAAGCGCTGTCAGGCCCCGGCATTTCGCCATATTAAATTATAATTCCAACTCAACTTTCTAATACTAATTAAGTGCAATACCCAGTTCCGAGCTACACCCAGAAAGTCACTCAAAATCACATGATAGCATATATCTGGCCAATGCAAAGATAACTTAGCACGTGACATAGTCTCACAAACAAATCGCACGTGGTCAACATCAAACATAAGTCCGTGATTTTACCTTACAGTTAATGGAGTGATGTATACCTGTTTAAAGAAAACAAACTAACACCACTTTTAATAAACTTACCCTGCTCTGCAAGAACAGAGTGCATCGGAAATGCATGATGGGCAAATTGCCATGTGTAGGTCATAAGGAGGCTGATTCTTCGCCATAGATCGCCAACATTTAGCAGACACTTGCATTTGTCATTTGATTTTCCGCCATATTTGTGTAAGCTTGTGAGACGTAGTAACAGTAACTAAGCAGGCGGAGCTTAGCGGCTATTCTCGGAACTGTGTATTTGATTGGCCAAGAGCGAACACGAACAGGCGTGTATACTTCGATAAACTCCCTGAGTCAGAAATCTGGAACTACTTGGAACTATTTTCTTGGCGGCGGTTTCTAAGATACCCACTATAGCTGACAATTTTAAGAAAAAGTTGGCCGAGTTGCAATTATAAGAAATGATTTTTTTTTTTGGATTTTATGGATGTGTAAACGCCGGCGAATCACTCACAAACTTAACATAAAGCCAAGGGCCAAGGGCTTTATGTTCAGTTTGTGAGTGATTCGCCGGCGTTTACACTTCCACTTGGCTTTATGTTAAGTTTGTGAGTGCTTCGCCGGCGTTTACACATCCATAAAATCCACAAAATTCAAATTCATTTCTATATTAAAAAAGAACAAAACAAATTGACTGTGCGTCACATAGTACAGAAGTACCGTACGTTGTTAGAAGATTGAGTTGCGCAGTAGTCCTTAATCGGGATCGGCGAACATCCTACGCTGCATCAAATGTATCGTTGCAGCACTCCTCTCGAGGTAAGACGCCGCTAAGAGTTGTCTTGTGTATGTCAACATTTTCATGATAGACGACAGAACGGTGGGTGGATTTCACGGTCTACAGCCATTTCAAAAGTATTTCAGTTATATCGAGCCGAGGAAAGGTGATACTGAACATAAGGTGAAAATTACATGTCTTTTTGAGTTAGAAACCCACGGGTGGTGCTTTGGACAAAAACATGCCATTCACAGTTAAAGATTACTTTTATTCGGAAAAAATATGTTTTGAAACCCAGCACAGACATGGCCCACATTGGATACTTCCACTGTATGTGTATACTATCATAAGGTACAATATGTCATAATTTGAAGTTGGCTCAAGTCTGCACTGACTGTTTAAAATTGACGTTGAAAGTCTAAAACCATTTATTTCTAAGAAAGTGTAGCTTAAACACACTACACTGATTCAACATCATTATTTCAACCTTCCCATTTGCTGTAATAACGAGTCTTTACTTCCAGATTAAACACAAAGACTGTTGCTTGTAGCTCACATTCCTCTGCCTTGATGTACTTCTCCATCTATGAAAATATATGCATGTAGTTTCGCATCATGTTTGGAGATGTCTCCATCCACCAGAATGAGATAATGATATGCTGAATCATTGATATGCTGAAGCATTGATCTCTATCCATTTTAGCACCCGAGCCGTTACCTGTATATGACTGTTTTCTTTACCACTTAATATTTTGAAAATGCAATAGCAACCTAGAGTTCATATTGATGTCTAAGTGACGTCATTCTGCAAAGGTACGACGCACAACAGTTGGTAATTCTATAGTTGTTATTGTAACAGATCTACTGTGTCATCTCACTTATAATTTGAGAGGAGCGTGGCTTACATTGTATCATATGCTACCTGGTTTAGTGTGATTTTCTCAAACCTAGAAAGTATTTTTAGATAATTTAATTATCTGTCTACTGTGGTTTCCTGGAATTACAATTCATTTATCCTTGGCCAGTTCTTGCCTGGTCAGGCTTTACGTCCTGCTTGTTCGTTCATTCTTCTCTCATCTCTTCTCTCCTTGCCTGTTCGTTTCTCAGTCTGCAATTGCCGGGATTTCCTTTTCTTTATACTCTTTATAAGTTAAACACACTAGGACCAGTGTATTTCCAAATACTTCAAAACTCATTCAGTTTTACCTTTTCTCCATTATACTGTATAGCAATTTGCATAAGATAAATACAGTTGCTTTAATCGTTGTACAAAGCCCATGGATTCGGTCAGTCTCTTTTAAATTTAACTCGAACTTTAACTTGATTCCATTTAAACATATGTTGCACAGTCAAAATGAATCGACTGCCTAATTAAAATGAAAAATACAGTATGCTTTTCTCTGGTTTTCGTCACTAGATAGTGTCAGGATCACTGACGAGGTTTGAGTAGTCGAAACGTCGAAGTATGGCCAATGTTCATTCTTTTGTATATGTTCTCTGCTCTTTAAGATTTTTATTTGACTTTACTGCAGCTGGTGTTGTGCCGTGTGTCGGCCGTAAAACGTCTCTCGTACACCATCAATAGTGCAGATTAAATTTTATTTTTGTCCTTTGAGATCAGAGGATATATTTTGAGAAATCAGATATTTCGATTGATTTAGACTTTTATTCTAGATCATCGCTTTCTAATCATTTATTGCTTTTCGGATATAAATCAGTCTTTGAATCGACTGCGTAATCAAAATTAAGAAATTACGGTATGTTTTTCTCTGGCTTTCATCACCAGATATTGTCCGGGTAACTGATGAGGCTTGAATAGCCGAAACTACGAAGAATTACCCATCTTCCTTCTTTTGAAGGTGTTCTCTGCTCTCTAAGGAACTCTTTAAGATTTTGATAATAGTTTTTTATCTGTCTTCTGTTCTCCATTCTGTCCTGTCTCAGGGTTTTTTTATATATATTTTAATGAAATCTTCAGGGATTGTGGCTTTAACACGCTGTACTGACTCTAGCTCTTCTTTTTTCAAGACGAAGTATTCTTACTTCACCACAAAAAGTCTTGGGGCACAAACACATTAGTCAATTTGGCATTTAATATAAGGGGAAAGTTCAGATTGGGCTTTACTTTATTTACTATTTACTAGATATACGAGGATTCAGTTATTCACGGACGATTCTGCGGGAGGAAGCCACCACCAGATATCCGGTCCATGTCCCAAACTTTGTACATACGATACTTCTCCAAAGAAACTTCAAAACGAAATGGCTTTTCAGCTAACTATTCTCAAGTGGCGCCAACTACTGGAGAAGGTAAGCTGACATACACTCAGCCTCGAAAATTATTCTCCTGGGTAAGTATATGTACTTTTTATATGAACATAGTCACAAAAGATGATCAGCCAAAGCAATGGTGATTTACACATCTCACTCCCAGTAAAACATATTTAATCATAGATCTGGAATGTTTGGTAAGTTTATGACATTGGTCTTGACATTTGTTTTCTTAAGACCGGGATGGTAGGGTTAAGTGCTGACTTTTGCGGCACCTAGGCATACTGCTGATATTGGCTGAAGGTAAAGCAAAGGCCCTGTAGCAAGTACAGTACCTCACTTTTATTTGTAGCTTATCAAAGATTCCATACCAGGATAGGAAAAAAAAACAAAAAAACATAGCTTACTACCTCACCCGTCTAAATATGTATTGCAACGTTTGGAGTCTTTAAATCTATTTCCGCTCAAGTGTTCGGAGTAATGTTTCACAGAAAATACTTCTAGAAATCAGCTAATACAGAGACAATGGTTACAGTATTTAAGCAGATGCAATGTGAAACGCAACACGCCTGTTTAATATAGAAAAGTAAAAAAACACAAGCTGTACATTTTCAGTTGAAATTAACTGATTGTATTTCTAAATTGTTGGTGCTTTTGACATTTGAGCTGTGGCATGTCAAAACCAACAAAGTGACATGTGCGCCTAACAAAGACTCTGATCAGCAGGCCGCCCAGTCTAATCAGAGTCTTCGATCGATGTCCGCTTAAAGGGCTTCAAACGGGCCAAGGTAGCTCCATTCGGACATCGAAGACTGATTAGAAAGGGCTGATGTGCAGGCTGCTTTGCGTCTTCGCTGGGCGCACATGCCCATTTATTTTGTTTTGTCGTGTCGCGGCTCATTTTTATATAATGGAGCTTTTTACATTTTAAGTGACAGTAGCGTATGCGACACCTAGTTACCGTAAAATTTTAAGAATCAGGACAGATAAGTCTGAGCAAACTGTGCAGATCCAAAATAAACTGCGTTTGAAACAGAAGCAATGCTACAGCATATCAGACAGACACACCTTTCTTTAAATTGCAACCATTTCAGATCAAATGCACAAAACCAGGCCTCAGTAGCTTCATAAAAACATAATGAAACTGCGCATGGATATTCAGTGAGCTTTTGTGCAGTAGTTTATTTTATTTTTTTATAATTATTATCATTATTATTGAAGTAACACAGAATTCTAATGCTCTTACGAATGTCACGCGACGTCTGATTGGATAACGTCAAATATTTGCGACAGTATATCCAGCGATATACTGTCGCAAATCCGACGTCATTATAAAATGTCTCTTCTGATTGGCTGACGTCTGGTTTTACGTTGCTAAAAGCACTTGCGTTGGGGGCAAAGTAGAACACTTTGAAAGGTAAAAATGTGAAAAAGTGCATTAGAATTGGGATAACTGTATTGAACTTTGTGATTTGGGGAGGTAAATCGTCGGGTTTATGGTCGCGAATTGCGTTTTACGCCTCCGCTGGCAATTCGCCTTAAAACGAAATTTCCGACCATAAAACCGACGATTTACCTCCCAAAAAATTGACAATTTTCAATATGGTTATCCCCTAAATGACAGCAGTGACAGAAGCTTAAAACCGGTTTAAACCCCCCTGTAGTTATTACTGACCGTCCCAAGGCGGTACTTTCGTTGTGGTTGCATTTGTTTTATGTTCGGGGCTGTTTAATTTATTATGTTCTCATTTAAACCCTTCTATAATAAAAATAGAAAATAGGTAAAAATAATTGTTAAATGTTTTTTGTATAATTTGCTTAGTCTGTTGTAATCCTTCTGTTGGTCTAAATTATTTAGTTCAATAAAGATAGCTGAGTTGCCACCTATTTGGGAAAGAGCTGCTGACTCGGCTTATCACTTGTAATTTCTTGTTTGTTGGGATGTCTTTGTTAATCTTTCCCTTTGATGTTGGGGATAGGGTTTGGGATCTGATTCAGTCAGTTCCTGAAGTGTAGTTACTCTTTAAATTTACTGTTACAATCAAACATTCTGTCCTGGGGCTAATCTGTTCCGGTTTTATGTCCTATAATATTATAGCTGTATAATTATATGAACAAAAGTTAATGTTAGTCAGAGTTGAAATGGGTTCTTCTGTTATTTGTGGTCAGGGGCCGTATTCATAAAACAAATTAAGTCGTTGCTATGCTGTTGCTAAGGGAAAATTTCTATGTTGGAGATTCCCTACAGCTATGAAATTTGCTCTGCAGGAACAGTCGTTCCTCCATAGCAAATTTCATAGTTGTAGGGAATCTCCAACATAGAAATTCAGCCTTAGAAACAGCATAGAAACGACTTAAGTCGTTTTATGAATACGGCCCCAGGTATTGAGGCCAAGCAAAGTTATTTGTGTTACGACCAATCTTCTGTTCCCCGAGGTTTGTCTGCCCCTGCTCCAGGAATATATACATGTATATGCATAACATCATATAAACAAACCTGCGTATACCCAGATTTGAGAGAGAGAGTCGTCTGAACAGTTTCAATAACGAAGCTTTCAATATATCAAAATTTTGGCATATAAGCTCTGGATTTAGATAATGGAACTTTCACTGAAAAGTTTTAGCTGAACGATTCAGTGAGCAACTGAGAGCCATCATGACCCTCTTTGTACAGTTTCATGATAGCCATTGAAGGAGTTCAGGCTAATTTAAAAGAATAAAGTCTCTTGGTTGCTAACGATGCCCTGTTTTGACATTCTGAGTAGAGTAGCGCATTTCATGGCCCTTGCAAATAGGAATGGCACATCTGTAATGTGTAGGCTGGAGACCCAGTTGATGTTGGGAAGTATAGTTTATAATCATAAAGCTGTAGTCGCGGGTGAGCGGTACAGGACCATCATGGTTCACATTTTATCGTGTGTTTTTCAGCGACAAACGAAAACAGACCAATGGATAACAGTTACGGTAAGTTAATCAAACTTGATTCAAAGATGATTATACGAGGGACGTTCAGAAAGTTCTGACGTTCATAACTTTGTGTAAGGGCAAGCTGTGGACAAATACTTATCATGTATTAAAAGCGCTGTATTCTGTATTTACAAGGATACTTAACACTATACAAGGACGTTTTTTTTTCCTTTTTGAGTTATATTTCATCTTATTAGACCCCAGTCATACCACTGGGCTTATTTCATATTTGAACTTTTTTCAAGGCAAAAATCATTTGAAATATAAAGTAAATTTTTGTAAGCTGGTAGTTCATCGTTGCTTTCAATATAAATTTAAATGTTAGACAGGAGGCAACTGTTATCAATTCATTCCTTGCAAAGCAATGCGCAGTTCTTATGACGTTATTTGAATCAAAGTCGAGTTAAGGAGATTGTTATAATCTCCTTAACTCGACTTTGATTCAAATAACGCTTCTTTTAGCATTGGTTTTAATAGTTTGATATGTTTAAATGACCAATGAAAAAGCTCTTTATGCCAGGATTTCGAATGTTAAGACACATGTTTTCGTTATAAAAATCATGAAAGCTTTAGTTGAAAGGGAAAAACCGGTCCTCTCTTGTGTGACGACAACATCTTGAATGCGCGGTCGAACAATCGTTTTGATGCCACTTATGTCAGTTTTAAGAACCCCGGATGGGACATCTGCAATAGTTTTTTCTTATTTCGTAGTCATGACTAATTATGTCGTTCCCACGACTTACTTAGTCGTTTCCTCGACTTATTATGTCGAAGGCACTGAAATGTCTTAGCGACAATATTTACGTTGAGTTTAGCGGACAGATTTGCACTGGCTGATAAGCTGTAAACGTCAGCTGAGGCAAATTCAGCACAATTAGAAAACCCGTATCAAGACTGAGCCAGTTGGTAAACACTGTAGAGTCCGATCAGACTGTTCCGCTTTGGCAGTCCAGGCTAGGTCTACCGATATCGTCTGAAAGAGATCTAGTAAGAAATTTTATCAGCGGTACATCGGGACCAGTCGAAAAGCTTTATTAACCTGTCGCCACGAGTTAATTTGACCAATAGGAGGGCAGTATCTAACTCGTGGCCACGACTAACTTAGGCGTGGGAATGACTTACTAAGTCGTGGGAATGACATAATAAGTCGTGGGAATTACATATTTAGCCGAAGGAACGAGAAATAGCTCGTGGTAACGACTTAATAAGTCGAGGAAACGACATAATAAGTCATGATAACGACATAGTTAGTCGCGGTAACGAAATCTTGGAAACGACATAGTAAGTCGTGGCCACGACTTAAAAAAATAATGCACAAGCCCCTACCGGGGTTTCGTTCAGTTTACTTACAAACTTGTTCAAACGCCGTGAATGAAGGTAGAGTTCTACAAATCTAGCAAAGAGGCATGTGCATCACGGGCAGACTCAGATCAGCCTGTGCATTTGCGCAATTTTATCAGAGTCTTTGCTGAGCGCTTTAAAGGTAGCTTAAGGTCTAAGTTGTCTACATGCCGCCAGCAAAGACTCAGCTCAGACTAGGTGGATGCACAGGCTGACCTGAGTCTTCGCTGGTCGCACATGCCACTTAGCTGGTTTCGTCGTATCGAGGCTCAAATGACTGTTCTTCTACGGCGAAGCTCGAACCCGGGACCGGAAGATCAGCAGACCAACACTTAACCTATTGAGCTTTTAGGGCTCCTCGTGCTTCCTTAGGTGGTTTGTGTTTTGTGACCTACGCCTTTCATGGGGTATCTTCTATCTTCTAGTAAACTGTTAAGTCGACAGTCGTGTAGATAAAAGTTCTATCCTGTCGAGTCTGAAGATTGCCGATTCCATTCGAACCTCATTGTCGGGTAACTGTGACTATACCTTGTGCAAAACAACAGTCCACCTTTCTCCGTAACATGCCCAAATGCATTAGCCGTTTTCCGTCAGCAAACTAATACCAACGATTACACTGTCCGCCGTGGTGTAGTGGATCTCTGGACCACACTAAAATATATCGGAATGGTTGAAAATGACACTGTATAAAGGTGTTGTAAACGATACGGAAAGAGCCAACTTTTTCTTACCTAGAGACAGAGTTTGTTCTATTTTTAGCGGTGCTGGAAAATACTGTCTTGCCCATGGGCTGGGACAGCTCACACGAGCTTGAATTCTGTGTATCACTACTCCCTCAATATAATGCCATAAGCCCAGCCCGGCGAATCTGTACTTCCTGTATTATTTTTTAAAGCAATGAATTTCCTCAAAGAAACTCATTCTTTAAAAGTTCATCATTATCTGTTTCTGCCTTAAAATCGAAATAATAATAATAAAAAATCCGAAACAGTCAATGTCTCGCATAAAAACTGTCGAGGGCGCCGCGATTTTGAAGACGTTACCAACTGACGTTTGAAATAACGTTGACGTTACGTCACAATACTACTTACGCATGTATACGTTCGCATGGAATAATAGTTCTCCGTTTATCTATAAATATATTATCCTAGGTAAGAAAAATAATCAATCATTGGTCTCCGATGCGGACAGGGAAATCCAAACCCTCGGGCACATGGGGTGTGTCGGAAACTCGGCAAGCCTCGTATCCGACACACCCCTTGTGCCCTCGGGTTGGGATTTCCCTGTCCGCATCGGAGACCAATGATAGGTTCTATTTTTCCGTGACAAGATGTTCAACCTATTTTAAGGTTTGCTCCCAAATTAAAAGTGCAATGACACGGCAGTAAACAAAATTTGATCTTTGATATATATGTGACGTGAATAATATAAAAAATATATACATGTAAATCGGGAAATCCGAATAAACTAATGCAAATAGGAGTAAAAATGTGGACCTTTCTGTATCGTTCAGCTAGAATATGACACATTCTTGAATAATATGCTCGACATATTTCGAAGGTCAGTGCGACTTGATTTTGTCGGAGGTAAAATCACGGGTGGTAAAGTTTCAAATTGACCTCCGCGGAGGTCTGTTGAAAAACCAATTTGACTATTTTCCGGTAGGCAATTTGAATATATCCTGTTATGAATTTTCGCGGTTTACTGACAGGGTTCAGACAAGATTTTCTCGCTAGAAAAGGTATTCCAAAAATCGGAGAATGTCATGCTATATATATTTTACAGTTGTATATTGAGACCAAATGACATAGAGCAGTTTGAAGCGGTGTTTTTTAAATTACTTTTGTCCTCCAGGTTCAGTACCGAAAACGAAACTAGGAAGGAGTCCTGCACAGTTAAATGGGCTTTTTGAATGCATTTGCAGGCTTTCTGTGAAATCTTACCGATGCAGTAAGACACGTAGCTTATATAGCTTCGTTCTAAACATACTTTCAAGAATATGCATGCTTTTGTTACTACATGCTTACCTAATTTTCGTCGGCGGTCAATTTGAAAACGATGAGAACAATTTGACTAATGGAGATTAACATGGAAAAATTTAATCAGCTAAAAAGACGAAAATGCTTACTTTACTTTTCAGAAGCTAGGTAACAACGGATTGAAAGCATGTTTTCGTACTTCTAAAGGACATCAGATAATATTGCTCAGGTAACATTTTCATTTTTATCGTGAAATTGTAGCACAATAGTGCTTTATATTTTTTTCTTTTGTTGTTAAACCAGACCTGTGACACTGATTTGTATGTAAACATAGCACGAACCGATGCAGGTTAATAAGTGCAACTGAAACCAAATTCACTATTCATAATTATATTATATTAGAAAAGTTTTGACATTGTGGTCAATTTGATAAGTGTTTGGTTTGATGAAGTCAAAATGAAGTCTCTGTAGCAAACTTCACTCTAATGAAAACATAAAAACTGAATAAAACTATTTAATTTTACCAACTGCTTTTTACATGGAAATCCCATTTTGTAAGAAGAACTCACTAGTGTATTACTGGTTAAGGTTTGTGACCAATTAGTTAGATCTTTCGACTTCAGCTCACTAAAGGAGCAGGCTCAACTCCCGATTGGGTTTCAGCGACTTTGTATAGTACAGAGTAGAAAGAAAGGTAGAAGTTATGAACGAACATTATCGAAAACATAGTAAATCGATAAAAGAACAGCTTTTCACAGCAGAGGGCTACAAGGAAACCATGACTAAAAGAAAGCGGCATTTGTTTAAAACATCGGCAGCTAGATAAAACAAAAGAGGAATGGGGACAATAATAACGCGCACATAACCCTGGCCCTGGGATCTGCTGTGGTGAATTCACATATAGCTAATTAAAGAATACTTGTAGAGATCAATATTGAAAGAACATGTACGTCATCAAACCGATTTTGCCGCAGATGAACGATGTCTCTGTAAAGAAAAAACGAATATTAAACTGAGCCTACCGTTGATTTTTTTCATCACATCCTTCAGAGGTCATTCTAAAGCGGCCGTAATGATGTTGTTATTGTTTCATGTTGATTACCCGTGTTTCTATGTAACGGCCACTTCAGGAGTGTAATCACCTCGCGGCGGCGGTGTGTGTGTGTGTGTGTGTGTCGGGGGGGGGGGGGGGGAGGGGAGCATGCGGGTATGTTTGCTAATATCTTCTTATGGGTTCACTCTAAATTGTTTGACAATCGGTTCTCTTCTCTGCAAATATTAGTCTGGATGGGTTCGTTTTATTTTACAAACAAATGAAAGCCACAGGTCTGCTTTTACAACAAAGAAAATGATAAAACACTATTGTACTACCATTTCACGACAAAAAAGAAAATGTTGCGTGAGCAATATTATATGGTGTACTTAAGACGTATAAAATCATGCATTCAAATCATATGACATCTGGCTCCTGAAAATTCAGCACGCATTTTCTTCTTTTTAGCTGATTAAATTTTTCCATGTTAATCTCCATTAGTCAAATTGTTCTCATCGTTTTCAAATTGACCGCCGACGAAAAATTAGGTAAGCATGTAGTAACAAAAGCATGCATATTCTTGAAAGTATGTTTAGAACGAAGCTATACAAGCTACGTGTCTTACTGCATCGGTAAGATTTCACAGTTAGCCTGCAAATGCACTCAAAAAGCCGATTTAACTGTGCAGGACGCCTTCCTAGTTTCGTTTTCGGTACTGAACCTGGAGGACAAAAATAAATTTAAAAAACACCGCTTCAAACTGCTCCATGTCATTTGGTCTCAATATACAACTGTAAAATATATATAGCATGACATTCTCCGATTTTTGGACTACCTTTTCTAGTTAGAAAAATCTTGTCTGAACCCTGTCAGTAAACCGCGAAAATTCATGACAGGATATATTCAAATTGCCTACCAGAAAATAGTCAAATTGTTTATCAACAGACCTCCGCGGAGGTCAATTTGAAACTTTACCACCCGTGAAAATGGAGTAGTGCGACATATTTAAAGGCATGGAACTCTAAAAGACAGGACCGAGCTCGAAACCTTAAATTGGATAAAGTTTTCGCAAATATTCAAACAGTTCGAGGTACATGTACGCGATACATATGTAGCATATAATTATGTTGACAATGACTTTTTCTGTCAAAGGATATCGAATCGATCAGCACTTCTTATTTTCCCAACTACTTATTACCCGTCTTTCTCTTATGTTGTGAATGGTAAGAGTTCCTTCATTAAAACATTTTTATCAGATTTTACAACAGCTGTTATATCTAGGATAATAATATGTATTACTGAGGTTATCAGTGGCTATACGTTCCATACAATCATTTTATCCAACTGGAAGTAAGTCCGGTCCCCGGTAGCTCAGTGGGTTAAGCGCTGGTCTGCTGGTCTGCTTATCCAGCAGGTCCCGGGTTCGAGCCCAGCTGTAGGCAGGAATTTTTTCAATCGTGAATGAGATTCCTTTGCACAGAGCATGCCACTATCATCCACTCATTGTCCTAATATGACTGAAATACTGTTAAATGTGGCGTAAAATAGCAAGTCATCCATCCGTCCATTCATCCATCCAAGTAAGCCAATGCAAACCGAAGGCTTTGCAGCTAGGGTATGATCTGATCTAATGTGAGTTCTATTTTTTCTGAAAACTTTTGGTATAATTGCAAATAGTGTAGACTTTGATCAGAGTGCTCCCTCAGATGAAAGCAAGGGCAGCCTCATATTGCTACGCATTATTTTAACAACCTGATGTTCGAATTTTTAAGATATTTACCGTAAATCTAGTTGCAGGTTTGATGACTTGTCCAGCAGCCGTCGACCTATTATTGTACACGGGGAAAGTAGCAGTGGCTAACAACGGGAAATCCTGTTTTACCTGGACAGAAACGTTAGATCAAAAATCAAAATTCTTGTTTCCAAAGACAGACAGTTCAATACGAGCTGCTAAAAATTACTGCCGTAGCTTGGCCACATCACGCCCATGGTGTTATACAACAAAGGGTAAAATGAGTTTCTGTGACGAGAATATCTGCTTTTGTAAGTTATCTTTCACTTGATAAACGCTAATTCCATTTTACCTGAAAAATCCAAATTCAAACTTCTGCGTAAAGGCAGCCAAATATAAATGCAATATACTGCAAAACTCCTTATAGTGCCTTAACGGAAGTTTCGGCTTGGCCGCTTGTAACTCCATAAATATATACTGAACAAAAAAAGAAACGTTACATTTACTTTCAATGCTCATTTTCTTTGAACTGAATAAAGATTCTGCTAAATTTCATTTTATGTTTATCTGACAAACAGTATTCAATGTTCAGAAAATGAATATCACAACAAAAAATGCGAGATTAATGTCTCCAGATCAGTTTGATTCAATGAGGGGTCAGAATTTGGAAGTGCTTTTTCGAGGTGCTTTTTGAAGACCCGTATTTTATTCAAGTTGTCAGTCCATGTGAGCAAATCACTTCTGAGACGCTGATCAGACACTAGTTGTTACGAAAACGGTCTAATCCCCGCTTCCAAAGGGTTGATCAGTGAAGCGCAAGCCTTGGAATATCGCTTTTCATGACACTTGACTCTGTCTTTCATGCTTTACACTGAAAATCCTATAGACAATGTAAGGTGATATACCACGGACAATTAGCCAGTTTGATCGAACTTTTTCATCATGAACCACTGTCTGGAGAAGTTGGAATAACATCCATGACTCAAAGCTGAAACTTCTATTGAAACGTACTGGTTATTCGGAGTAACTGATTTGCTATACATTTAATTGCAAGGGAGACAATTTCAATTACACAAGATCTTTAACATTTTATTTCTTAGAACTGCTGGTTTAATGTCTTAAGATTCATAGGGTTTCTTAATGACGGTTTTAAGGCAAATCCAAAAGGGTAGAAATTTAAGCACTCGCGCATGCGCATTAAGCGATTCACATTGTCTGTGGCGTTTGTATTCAAAGTGGAATAACTCAGTGACAATTGATGCAAATCGAAAACTGATTACTTCATAAGGTTGTCTAACATCTGGCTTTTAAGATAATAATGTAACGATATTAAGAATTATAGTTCCTTAGTTTAAAATTCATGAATAAAACTATGTAACGTTTCTTTTTTTGTTCAGTATATGTTTCATATTTTTTTTTTTTTTTTTTTTTTTTTTTTTACTTTTTTTTAATTTTATTCCAGAATTTTTCAAAAGCGTACAATTTACATACATAAATACTCGATTACTTATTTTCAAACTACACATTATTATTTTTCATGTCCTAATGCAGATATACACAATTGAAAGTATATAGAGATGGAGAGAGAGAGAGAGAAAAAAAAAGACAGAGAGTTTAGAGAAGGAAAAAAGGAAGATAAACCGTAATAGACATAGATATACGATTACATGTTTTCAAACTACGCCTTATGCAGATATACACAAATTAAAGTATAGAAAGAGAAAGTAAGCGAGAGATAGAGAGTATTTAGAAGAGGAAAAAGAGAACTAGACCGTGGTAGACATGATATAAACGCTTACTAAGGAGACACAATATTTAAAGAAAAAGAGGAAGAAAAGAGATAAACAGAAAAGCATAGTAAAGAAGACAAAATAAAAAGGAGGACAGGATAACCAAACCTGTGGAAATTCTCTTTTGAAACTCCTAATCAGCAATGGTTCATCCTGCAAGGAATTACTGCTGTATTACTAATTACTGACATATAGTCCGCTCTCGATATCTCGAAGTCAAATTTCAGCTCAAACCACTGATATATCAAAGTAAATTTTCTGATACCAGAAAACCCACTCTGAGATATCAGTAGTTTGAGATAACAGGAGTTGATATGTAGATAAAAATAGGAAACATATTCTTTGATATAAGAGGATATTTTAAGATATCAATGTTCGAGACATCGGGAGCTGACTGTATTTCAACACTGAAGCATCCGCACCCTTCGCACTCTTAGAATATATAAGTATATGTATTTTTCTCAGCAAAACTGCTAGCTGAAGTATATATATAATCCATAACCCCCCTTTATCGCTATAAGGATTTTCAGTTTATTCTAACGATAATTATACTACATTATTTAAGACCACGTATATATTTTTTCTTCTTTTTTTCTTATATTTATTATACAATAGTCTAGTTTAAAATTAAAGTCCTTACTCCATACTGATACTAATGTCATCTTTATAATCTCACAATCTTCTTATAAACGAATTTATTTTATTTAATATATAAATGCAACTTTTAGCAATATTATCAGGTTTGCAACATTCAAACTCTATTAAAATATTGACACAAGGGATACCATTTCGAAAAAAACTTTGCAGTGGTACCATTTACATTTGCGATATACTTTTCACTTTTAAATTTTCTTTCAAGAAGACTCAAAAAGCTATTTAAGCTTAAATCTTTCCCCGAAAATTTGTTACTGTAGATATAATACTTACCTATAACAAACAAATATATTTTCATTTGATTTGCATCTTGATAAGAAAACAATATATTTCGTTCATTTAAATCGATCGTTATGTTTGAGTTGGCAGATAACCATACTTTAAGTTGATTCCAGAATTGTTTTACTTTTTCGCATTGTACAAAAAGGTGATAAATTGTCTCTGGGTACTGGTTACAATATTCACATAGATTATTATCGACTTTATTTATTTTACACAAAAAAGATTTTGTTACTAAAATTCTGTTTGTTATTTTATATTGAAAGTCTTTTAACTTTACTTCCTTTTCTAACTGTATCACACGATTATAATTTTTCCACTGCTGCTCATTTATATTTCCCACCTCATTCACCCATCTAGTATGTACATTTGGTTTGTTAGCATCTATCATAATATCATATATACGTCTGCATCCTTTTTTATCTTTCATAAGCTGTTGTACATATATATTACATTTAACGTTATATCTGTTACTAATAATTAAAATCTTATTGTTATTTAATGTCGTCATCCAGTTTTTTGGAATTTTTCTAAGCACAGACTGATAATCTAAAAAAGTACCTCTCAAACCATATCTATTTTTCAATGTTGCAAACTCATATAAGTCTCCATTGTCATCAAATAAATCAGAAATAAATCGTATCCCCTTTTTATACCAGTCACTTATAAAGAAATTTTGCCCATTAATTAAATTTGTATTATTCCACACGGGGGAATCAAGTATATGCTGTGCAGTTTCTATATTAAATTTATTACAAAACTCCGACCAGTATGTTATGATATCTGTCCAAAATGGATTCTGCAAATTCAATATTTCTTTCAACATTTTACTCCCTGATCCTAAACAAAACAAAGTTTGAAAGTCAATTTTAGCTAATGAAAACCAAGACTCAATTTGGGAACTTTTTATCACTCTTCTTAACCATGATAGCTTTAACGCTTTTACAAAAGAGTTTATATTTGTCATTCGCAGACCACCTACTCCTAGGTTTTTGATAATTATACATATGTTTCATATTTTATATTTGACTAACTATTTGCAGAAGCGGCGTTTTTAATTACCACTTAAAGGTATACTCCCTCGTATTTCATTATGGAATAACCACAAAAAATTAAACGGATTAGTTGTATGCAACACAATTAAGAATTGTGCAAAAAATCTTCATCCAAAAAGTCTTTGATACTGAGGCAGAGACAATATATCATTGCGAACCCTTCTTGAATATTCATGAACATTCTTTCGTCATAAATTGATTGACTCCCACATTGATATAAAAGGCGTTTCTGCAAGCACGCTTTGCATTTTATGAATAGTGGAGTAAATAACCTTACAATAGCATTAATCTCTAATCCGTGCACGTGAGATCTTTTCAGCCAATAACTGTCCGATGTTGATTAAAGAAGGGGCATAAATTTTTCATGATATAACTTTTCCCTGATAAATCATGATTACTGGGCGTATCCAGTATTCGTTTTTGGCGGGAATGACGACCTGCTGTTCCCGCGTTTGTATATATTTTCTTAAATTCTCCTACTTCCAGTGACCCGCACAAATTATAAATTTGGTAGATAAAAGTACTTTTACTATGAATCATTTTTATGTCTTTGATACGATTTTTCGTGAGAAATTTGAAATTTAATAGAAACATATCAGGGCGTATATCTTTAAGAATTGAACTCCCCAACTACCAGGAGGGTCTTTCTTCTATTTTGAAAACAGTTAATGTCATATGCACAGATGGAATCTCCAATTAAACTTGAAATGAGCCATGACACGAGAAAACCAACAATATGGTTGTGCGCCCGGCGCAGACTCAGATCAGCCTGTGCATCCGCCCAGTCTGATCAAAGTCTTCGCTGTCCGCATGGAGGTAGCTTAGACCCTTAGCTACCCTTTGAGCACTTAACGAAGAGTCTGATCAAACTGGTAGATGCCCAGGCTGATCTGAGTCTTCGCTGGGCGCACAACCACATTGTTTGTTTTATTGTGTCGCGGCTCAAATGTCGATATGTCGATATCACGCCACACATACTTTGAATCAATCTAGTATTTTTGTAGTATTTCGGCGTAGTCGAAGTGTTCTATAGGTTTTTCCAAAGGATTTTCAAAAAACTTTCAGAATAATGTTGTTACTACATGACGTGGATCATGTTATATTTTGGGTCATGGTCAAAAAAAGCTTATATGTATGGCAAGAACGAGACAAAAATCATACAGAAATACGTATAACATAATGTAGTAACGATATATGCCATTTTAAGACATTTTGCTATTATGATAAAAAAAAACGGTTTTTGCGAGAGGCTACACTATCCTTTTATAAGAACTTTTCGAGAAAATATGTTCACAACAAATTATTTTCTTTTGTAAAACATACTACTAACAGGATGGTAAGGTATAACAATGAAATATGCAACCAGCGAGTCTCGTTTAAGTCATTTTCAGCCTTATAAAACAAAAAAGAGACTAAAATAGAAAAGATGTCGGAAATATACGTTGTTGCCAGGAACGGTAAATTTCTCCCACCTTTGCATATATAAGGTAGGCCCTCAGCTCATATAAGAAACTTCTATCTTTCGTTAGCAACATCTTTCTTACATTAGCAACCAGATTTTTTTAATCAATTTTTGACTATTTTAATTTTAATTAAACAAAATGAACGTGCAAGTATCTAGGACGACGTTAATTCAGGTTATTTGTTTGTGAAGTCACTAAAGGGGGGGGTCCAAATCTGCCCACGCATGGATTTACTTGTTACTTTGCATGTTTACTATCTTCAACCTTACAACTACAAGTATGCGTTTATCTATCTCGTTAAAGACTTTTAAGGTCTCAGGAGAGCACCCTGAAGTACTCCCATTTTTTGTGATACCAGCCTTATAATTTATCAATCATAAATCCTCAGCTTCATTCAATTCCATAAAATGTGAACTACAATAGTAAACTTTAGTTATGGAATTAAAGATATTCATATGGAGCCCTTTACTAAAGGGCTCCATATGAATATCTTTAATTCCATTTATGCTTATGCAAACATGCAAACAAAACTTTTTTTTAAACATTAAGTTAGAAAATATGGCTAAAAGCGACACTAAAACTATTATAAAACAAAACGCTTCCTAAAATTTATGTATGTTCCAGTCAGTGTCAACTTATGAAATTTCCTGAAAAATAGGCCATATGTTTCTTCTTTAAACCAGAGGAATTTCATGAAATTTAGAAACCGGTAACATTGTCACATAATGCATGATATAGATGAAGGTGATTTGTTAGACAAAAATGCATGTCACATTTAAGTGTTAATATGTTCATACAAACACTTCATTTTCTAGTAATAATAATAGTAACCTAAACTACAATCATAATAACAAGCTCCATATGCAGATAAATTGATCTACTTTGTCTGAAAAATAAATGGCAAAGCTAAATTAATTCCGACCACTCGACAGTGTATAAAGAAAAATGAATACAACATTGGACCTACCAGAATAAATATTCCACATGACATTTTTACTCATCAAGGAAACCAATTATGCCAAATTATTTTGAAATCAACAAATAAATGTAGAAGTTATAGCTGGGACAAGCTCAACAGTTTTATAATTTAACTTTTTAGTGTGAGCTTGACCTTGGACCCACCAGAATAATGCTTCAAATGACACTTTTACTCATCAAGGAGGCCAACTGTGCCAAATTATTTTGAAATCTATCTGTAAATACAGAAGAAATGGTCTGGACAAGCTCAATTTATGACCATGGTATCGTTTGACCTTCAAAAATGACCTTGACCTTCAACCTACCTGAACAAATGTTTTGAATAGCACTTATACTCTTTAAGAAGGGAAACAACTGTGCCCAATTATTTTGAAATCCATGAATAAATAAATTAAGCAGAAATGCCCCGAACAAGCTCAATTTATGAACATTATATTATTTGACCTTCAAGTGTGACCTTGACCTTGGACCTACCTGACTAAATATTTTAAATGTCACTTCTACTCATCAAGGAGAACAATTGTACCCAATTATTTTAAAATCCATACATAAGTGTAGAAGTAATGACCCGGACAAGCTCAATTTATGACAATTCTATTATTTAACCTGCAAGTGTGAACTTGACCTTGGACCTACCTGACCAAATGTTTCAAATGGAACTTCTACTTATCAAGAAAAACAATTGTGCCGAATTATCTTGAAAGCCATCAATAAGTGTAGAAGTTATGGGCCAGTCAAACTCAATTTATGACAATTTTATCATTTGACATTCAAGTATGACCTTAACGTTGGACCTACTAGACCACATTTTTCAAATGACACTTCTACTCGTCAAGGAGAACAATTGTTTCAAATTATTTTGAAATCTATCCGTAAATATAGAAGAAATGGTCTGGACAAGCTCAATTTATGACCATGGTATCGTTTGACCTTCAAAAATGACCTTGACCTTCAACCTACCTGAACAAATAATTTGAATAGCACTTCTACTTATTAAGAAGGGAAACAACTGTGCCCAATTATTTTGAAATCCATGAATAAATAAATTTAGCAGAAATGCCCCGAACAAGCTCAATTTATGAACATTATATCATTTGACCTTCAAGTGTGACCTTGATCTTGGACCTACCTGACTAAATATTTTAAACGTCACTTCTACTCATCAAGGAGAACAATTGTACCCAATTATTTTGAAATCCACAAATAAGTGTAGAAGTAATGACCCGGACAAGCTCAATTTATGACAATTCTATTATTTAACCTGCAATTCCAAGTTGACCTTAGACCTACTTGACCAAATATTTCAAATGGAACTTCTACTTATCAAGAAAAACAATTGTGCCGAATTATTTTGAAATCCATCTATAAGCGTAGAAGTTATGGGCCAGTCAAACTCAATTTATGACAATTTTATCATTTGACATTCAAGTATGACCTTGACGTTGGACCTACTAGACCACATGTTTCAAATGGCACTTTTACTCGTCAAGGAGAACAATTGTGCCAAATTATTTTGAAATCCATCCCTAAATATAGAAGTTATGGCCCGGAAAAGCTCAATTTATGACAATTTTATCATTTGACCTTCAAGTGTGACCTTGACCTAGGACAAATCCGGACGGACGCACGCACGCACGCACTCACTAACGCACATTCACCGAACTGAAGTTATAACAACTATGTCTCGCTCACCGCAAGTGGGCTCTACAATAAAGGATTTGGTGATGCAAAAAGATGATAAAATTCACTAAAACTAGAAATAATTAGCTTAAAAATAATCACAAAAATACATACATATGCATTCCTATATGTTGTGTTTTTTAAACTGTTAACATTCAGCATTCAAAAAATCATGTTAACGGTTTCCAAGAAAATTTATAATTATAATTTACACATGTATGGCTGAATTTCATATTAATTTGACAGGTTGACAAGAACTGCAACATAGTCAAATCGAAAATTTAAGTTGTTCAAAAAATTATGGAGCTGAAATTTGGGGGCATCTGCAAACAAAAGTTAATATGGAAAGTTTTATGGTATACATTTAAATACAAACGTGGTACATACATAATAAAAAAATACTAGAAATCATTTTGAGAATAAAACGGGTCAGAAATTCAAAATTCCTACAGCTTTGGGCTGTTTGATATTGGAGTGCCCTTATTTTTTGCATCCCACCCAATTAAAATGTTTTAATTCAACAATTAAAATAGACGAATCAGCAAATATTTCACAAAGGCAATTACAGTAATTTCCTAGACAATCACTATGCATGATATTGTGGAATTTGGTGCGGGGGCAGAACCCTATGTAAATTTCCTATAGGGTGGACCCCCCCCCCCCTTTGAATAGCGTCACTTAAATCGGTTATGAAACGTCACCAGCAAACGTGACCGCGTGACGCAAGGGGCTATGCTGCATTTTGTTTTTGCCCTCTGGAAGATAAAATAGTCAGCATATCGTGTTTCCGTCTATTATTTTAGGTGCAAGCTATGTTGACACCCGTTGTCGCGTGGTAAGACCCGATAAACAAACTGGGCTGCTCAAAATTTAATTTAGAACACTGGTTAAAAATTTAAAATTTGCCTGTTTGAAGCCTAATCCGACTTGAAGTTCAAAATCCGCTCGAGTGGGAGAAAAAGAATTCATCATGAACCATTCCTCGAGGGATACGTAAATCTCACCCTAGGGGTCAGAATTTTAATCAGGGACTCGACAAGCCTCGTCCCTGGATGAAATTTCGACCCTTTGGATGAGACTCCCCTTTCCTACATGGACACTCAGGATGAATTGTTTATAATCTTGACATGTGAAATTGTACTTGAACTAATTGTTAAGTCTGCAAATCAAAGAAGAGCAGTTTAGAATAAAATACACTGCAAATCTAAGATGAGCATTTTAGAATAAAAGACACTATCATTTGAAAGACCTGTAAACGCATACATACATATTTCTCTCCCTTACTCACCCCTAATATCCTACGTCATCAGCAAGTGGCGTATTTTCGAAGTTACACCATTTCAATTGGTTCAGTGTTCGGAATTTGCCCATAAATCTTGTAAATTTCATAATCCTCGGAAAGCCACTGGGTGCTCCGAATACGGCAATAAAAGGACAATCTTACTACATGGAAGTCAGCTTCTGATATTCAGTTGAATTTGATAACAGTTTGGCCAAATATGCTTCAACCTATATTGGGATGTATTTTGTCAAAGTATTTGCGAATTCTGCAACATTTTATAGGGTCACTTTCATGTTCAAATATTGCTCTTTTTAGAATGCATTTGGTGCATGCGGTCTTTTCTTGAAAAGTTATCAACATAAAGAGATTTGTTGGTCTATTCCGAATAGATGATTGTCCGAAAAGTTTTTATTTGATCAATTGGTGACTAGTCGGATGACGTAGGTTGTTGCCCTTTTTACCCCTTGTATGAAATGTCGACTTAATGAAATAACCTCCGGTGTTGCCTATACTTTTGCTATCTAGACCCTATATTATCTTCTAAATACTGTTACAAATTGATTTTTAATAAAACTGAGCGTATGCTGCATGTTAGTGTTCTATGGTGCAATTTTACTGACCTAGTTTAATCAAGGCAGCGGTGGAAAGACTTATTTGATGACCCTCGTATCTCCACGAGATGAAACAGACCTCTTATTTTTGGTGTTCTCTACACTTAAGCATACAAAACTGAGAAATATGCTGATGAAAATTGTGAGGAAACAGGAAAAGGGTAATTTGCCGCGCAGAAAATCTATAAAAAAATATATCATCATTATTGAAAATGAATTTATGTCGAAAGGTGCTTCAGTGCATTGAAAGTAACGTCGTATCAATTTGTTCCATTATTTCTCAAATTGTGAGGTTGAACAGAGGAAAAAAAAACATTGTTGTAAAATGACAATATTAATCTAAATCAATTAATTTACTTAAAAGTGTGGGTTCCTGGCCTTTATCAAGAAGAGTCGATACCAAATTCAAACTACATCTTTCACAGCTGCGATTACATTACTGTTTAAAAACAATGTCATTAAATATTCGACCATGCATAAGGTGCATGCTGTTAAATGAATGCATTCATTAAATTTATAATACTCGGTTATACCTGTATCACACATACAGTATGAAAACAGCATTACTGTGTCCAAAAAATGTGTGCAAGTTAATTTTTTTCAACCTTGACTCAGCAGACTCCTATTTTGATACCCGTAATGTTGTCTAAACTTTGATTTCAGGCTACCTACTTTCAGCTCACCCGAGCCAGCAGCTCCTTGGGAGCTTATAGGATAGGCAGGCTCAGTAGTCCGTCGTCCGTCGGTCAACATTTTCAAACAAGTATATCTCTAAAGGTACGGGGCCAATCTAAAAAAAAAATTCATGCGTATCATAAGTGGGCAGACAGAAAGGCTGCTTCAGGTTTTGGGGCATGTCATTCAGAAACTGTGGTTACTAAAGCAACCAATATCTCTAATTGACTTCTTAGTTAGAACACAAGGACTAATTTGGAATACATTTCATTTTGATCTGTTGGAATTTTTTGGTTAGCGTCTCTGGACTTGCAAACTTGAGTGGGTGGCGTACCTTGACAGGCCTTGTGCAGTGTACAGGTAATTAGCCATGGTACCTAACGTATAAGCATTTCATCAAAAGCCTATTATCAAGAGCTTTCAAAAGCTGTAGTAAATGACTTGTTTCTTTAAGGAAAAATTATTAACTCAGTTTTTCTTGCAATTTTCTTTCATACAATTGAGCCAACATAGGCATGTCAGAAATCATGTTATTCTGAAAATTAACAAAAATGAAACATATTATTTCTGTTTGTTCCCATACGCACAAATGATAAGCAATAAAAAACCATGCAATTTTAAGATTTTAAGAGAATTTGAATGGGGGGGGGGGGGGGGGGGGCAAAAATGGCCCTTATCATACCAGGTCCTTTGCAAGAGATAATTACATGCAATAAGTCTTGGATGAGTTCGGATATCGGTCAGATTGGACTTATCATAACAGAGTTACTTACCTTTGAGCGTCAAAGAATATACTGTCTCCAGTTTTTTTGGTCGGTTTTGATCTGATCTTTTGCAGACTTGCAGGAAACGAGGACAGGCACAAGAATTCGGACAACTTCGAAATTTAGCTTGATCCGATTTTCATAGTCTTTGTCTGGGGAAACTCGTGCCTCCATATTTTCTCGCTTAATCTAAATCAGATGTTTTTCATACTAGCAGGGAATAATGACAGGCAGGAAGTCTCGGATGAGTTCGAATTTTGGTCCGATTGGATCTATCATAACATAGTTACCTGCCCTTGAGAGTCAAATAATTTAGTTTCTCCAGCTTTTTTCGGTCATTTTTTGATCGGATCTTTTTCAGACTTGCCAGGAACGAGGACAGGCACAAGAATCAGACAAGTTCGAAATTCAGCCTGATTCGATTTTCTCCCGATGAATGTTTCCCTTGAGCGATCCTATATACTTTGTCTGGGGAAAATCGTGTCTCCACTTTTCTTTTGCTCATTTTTAAACAGCCGGTTTTCATACTTGCAAGAAACAATGACGGGCAAGAAAGCGGATGAGTGCAAATATCGGCATGGTTTCACTTATCATATAAGATTAGGTTCTCCTCGAGCGTGAAAGAATATAGTCTCTCAAGCTTTTTATCTCAATTTTGATTTCATCTTTATCAGACTTGCAGCAACCGAGGGCAGGCCCAAGAGCTCAGATAGTTCGAAATTTAACCAGATTCAATTTTCCATTGTGGAGTTAGTAGCCCTTGGGCGTCCCTTTAGACTTTGTATGTGGAAAATCGTGTCTCCACATTTTTTTTCGCTCATTTTAATTGGATGTTTTAGCTCCCTAGAGCCGAAGGCTCCCAGGGAACTTACAGTATAGGTAGGTTGTGCGTCCGTCGTCATCCGACATGCATCGTCCGTCGTACGTCGTACGTCATCTTTAGAGGGACTTCTTCTCAAAAACTCCTGGGCGGAACCAAGTGAAATTGTATGTGGAGACTCCAGTCAAAAAAGGAACAAATGTTTATTATTTTTGTGGTGAGCTATCTATTTGCTGGGAGCTTGGGCAGATTACTCTGTTTTAGCAAAACAATCTTCTTCTCCGAAACCAGAAATGCAAACGTGGTGAAATTTTGCAGGCAGCATCGGGGACATAAAATTGACAAAATTAGGAACGCTGTTTTACTGTTTGCCTCAGAGACATGGTCGTGAGCTTTTAAAAATTAGGAAAGAAAATCCATAGACTTACAATGGGAAATTTTGTTAAGTTTCAAAAGACATTTTGTCTTAAAGCAATCGGCGAATCAAAGTAAAATTTCATAGGGACACTTTTGGTATAAAAAAAACCTATAAATATCTATCTTTGGTCATGATCAGCCATCTACGCTCGGAGCTAGGGCAGATAACTATGTTTAACATTCAAATATTTTTCTCCGAAACCAGAAATGCGAATGAGCTGAAATTTTGTTTAGCAATAGATGTCAAGGTCGTTCTTTGACTATTAAACAATGTTTGTCATATTTTGACAGTATCGAACTATCTTGTTTGTTCCAATGATGATACTAGCTTGACCTTTAACCTTTAGACTCAGGTGAGCGGGCCCTCTTGTTTATCTGTTAAACCTGGTTGTGAAAGAGGAACTCTTAAAACTCCCAGTGCACTAGCCGGGCCGGGTAGCGCAATCGGTAGGGCACCTGACTCGTAAGTCAGAGGTCCTGGGTTCGAATCCCGGTCTGGCCACATACTTTCGTTTCTCCTTCCGCTGATTCAAGAAGGGTAGTTGTCAGTTACTGGCGAAAGTATGTGCACTTAGTACTGGTTAACCGCTTAGGAGGTCTAAGCCTGCCCAGGAATAGTGTGGTTAGGTTAACTGACCGTCCCGACATGACCTTAGTTGTTTACCGTGGACGTTAAGCATCAAATCAACCAACCAAAAAACCCAGTGCACTAAAGTTCCTTCATACCTATATTCAATTTCAATAAAGATGGTTACTTTAAAATAAGATTTTGCGCCGCAAATAACCTTTTGAGCTGTTCATATATAAATCCTTTCCTACCATCATGTCAGAAATTTTGGAACTCTTAACACAAAACATAAAAATGACACCTGCTCAGTTTTAGGACGATTGATTGCATTTTCAGAATTTCATGCAGATTTTTGTACTCACCCAAACCAGTGATTATCACCACCTTAAATTAATAATTGGAACTATTATTTATATTTCAAATAGTCTTTAAGATATAAGGAAAATTACTAAAAATTATGAGCTATAAATGTATAGCTCAGGATTAGATATGCATCACTGCCTTCAGTACATCTTCCCTAGACATATTTATAAACAAGTTTGAAGACTCAGTCTCTTGTGGTTACTAAGAAACTGAGCTTAACGTAACAGGTGAAAATTTTCTTTCTTTGTTCAAATGAGCCACGACACGTGAAAACCAACAATGTGGTAATGCGCCCAGCGCAGACTCAGATCAGCCTGAGCCTCCACCAAGTCGAATCAGAATCTTCGATAAACGCCTAAAGGGTAGCTAAGGGTCTAAGCTAACCCCCATGCGGACAGCGAAGACTCTGATCAGACTGGGCAAAAGCCCAGGCTGATCTGAGTCTGCGCTGGGCGCACAACCACATTGTTGGTTTTGTCGTGTCGCGGCTCATTAATGTGAAATATAGGCCAACAACCAATATGCATCAATGTTTTTAGTAGATCTTTATATGAAGTATCCATGGAGCAGGATGGAATACTCTAGCTCTTGTAGTTACTTAGAAACTGAATTGAACGCAAAAGGCGAATACTTTTTAGCTCACCTGAGCCGAAGGCTCACAGGTGAGCTTATAGTATAGGCAGGCATCCGTCGTCCGTCGTCCGTCGTCCGTCGTCCGTCTGTCAATATTTTCAAACGACATCTCCTCTGAAACTACAAGGCCCATTGTTACCAAATTTCATATACAGCATCTGTAGGCGGGGGGAACCAATAATACTGTTTTTTATCCAAATCCCTTTGGAACTTTGGTTGCTATGGCAACTTAAAGTTTCCATTGACTTGTATGGGAAAAAATGAAAATTTGCATTTATTGCTATGTCACTGTAGATATTTTGACAAATGTTTTACAGAAATGTTCCTTGAGTAGTCCTCTATCAACCACGTGAAATTTCTATAAATTACACAATTTGGCTGGTTGCCTTGGCAACCAAATGGTTTAAAAATTCAAAAATCTACTCCTCAGAAACTATGTAACCAATAAAGCTTAAGCTTCACAGAAAGGATCTTGGTACTACCTTCTATAAAAATACTGTTTTTCTTGGCAATTGCTCCAGCAGTTTGGTTGCAATGGCAACTTAAAGTTGCCATTGACTTATAATGGGAAAATGGAAAATTTGCATTTATTGCTATGTCATTGCAGATATTTCGACAAAACTTTCATAGAAATGTTCCTTGAGTAGTCCCCAACCAGCCATATCAAATTTATGCAAATTGAGCTATTTGGCTGATTGCCATTGCAACCGAATGGTTAAAAATAGAAAGAATATTCAAAAATCATCTCCTCAGAAACTATGCAACCAATAAAGCTCAAACTTCACAGTAAGGATCTTGGTACTACCTTCTATAGAAATACTGTTTTTCTTGGCAATTGCCCCAGCAGTTTGGTTGCTATGGCAACTTAAAGTTGCCATTGGCTTATAATGGGAAAAATGGAAATCCGCAATTTTTGCTATCTGACTGCAGTTATTTGGATTTTTTTCCTACAGAAATGTTTCTTGAGTAGTCCTCTATGATTCATATTCATATTAATTTTGTCCAAATCACCGAATTTGATTAGTTGCCATGATGGCAACATAAAGGAAAAAAAAAATTGAAAAAATATTCAAAAATCTTTTCTTCAAAAACTATATAGGGGGATGAAGCTGATTCTTTGCATCCATGTTCATGACATTAGCCACTACATATTGTTTTATATTATTGTTGCCCATGTGGTTTCATTGCTATGGCATTTTAAAGTTTCCATAGACTAACAACTCAGTCAACGTTGAAATTAGGCCACATTGTACAATTTACTTTAGAGTTACCTACCCTTGAGTGCTGAGGATGAATGGACTCAGGTGAGCTACAGGACCAATGGTCCTCTGGTTTCTATGTTAAATCAACCATGACATATAGGCCATGGTCCGATAAGCATCGCTGCTTGCAGATCCTTCTCAGATGTTTCTATGAAGCAAGTTTGAGATTCTAGCCCTTGCTGTAACTTAGAAGCTCAGCTAAACGCAACCAACAGGTGAATATTTTTCTATGTTCAAGCAAGCCCATGGCCAAATATGCGTCATCGATTTCAGTAGATCTTCCCCAGGCGTATCTATGGAGGAAACTGGAAAACTCTATCGCTTGCAGTTATTAAGAAACTGAGCTAAACACAACAGGTGAATATTTTGTTTCTATGTTCAATCAATCGTGAAATATACGCCATGGTCCAATATGCAGCCCTGCTTTCAGTAGATCTTTCCCAGATGTATCTATGGAGCAAGTTTAAAGAGTCTAGCCCTTGTGGTTACGTGGATACTGAGCAAACCGCAACAGGTGAATATTTTTGTATATTCAGTCAAGCGTGAAATATAGGTCATGGCCCAATATGTATCTCTGCTCTCAGTAGATCTTCCCCAGATGTATCTATGGAGCAAGTTTAAAGACTCTAGCCCTTGTGGTTACGTAGAAACTGAGCTAAACGCAACAGGTGGTTATTTTTTATGTTCTATCAACAGTGAATATTAGGTCATGACCCAATATGCACGCTGACTTCAGTAGATCTTCCCAAGATGTATTTAAGGAATAAGTTTAAAGACTCTAGCCCTTGCGGTTACTAAAATTGAGCTAACGGCAACAGGTGAATACTTTTAATATGTTCAGTATACCATGAAATATTAGTCATGGCCCAATACGCACCGCTGCATTCAGTAGATCCTCCCATGATGTATCTATGGAGCAAGTTTAAGACCCTACGCCTTGCGGTTACTTAGAAACTGAGCTAAACGCAGCAGGTGAATATTTTTTTTTTATGTTATTCAACCACGAAATTTCGCCCATGGCCCGTTATATATCGCTGCGTTTAGTATATATTCCCCAGCCGTATCTATGGAGCAAGTATGAAGACTCTAGCCCTTTTGGTTACTTAGAAACTGAACTAAACGCAACAGGTGAACAATTTTATTAAGGCGCACGCGCACGCACACGAAAGGTATTGCATGAGTACACCTTTGCTTCGCAAAGTCGCGCTAATAAGAAGTTGACTATTCATCTACACAGGGTATAATCGATTCCGCCAATTTTCGCTTCCTGCAGAGACTGTACATCATATTTGACTTCCGCCGAGACTGTCCGCGAACTCTTGATTCCTGCAGAGACTACTGTCCTGGAAAATTGGCTTCCTGCCGAGACTGTCCGCGTGACTCTGCTTCCTGCCGAGAGCCTCCTTGGCAGGAAGCAGAATCACGCGGACAGTCTCTGCAGGAAGCCATTTATCATGTACAGAAGTCTCGGCAGGAAGCAAGAGTTCGCGGACAGTCTCGGCGGAAGCCAAATATGATGTACAGTCTCTGCAGGAAGCGAAAATTGGCGGAATCGATTATACCCTGTGATCTACTGGTAGTGAAATTTTAGCGAAGCGTCAAAATTTGGAATAATTTGATGTTCGTCAGTTGTTTACAAATACATGAACAGAAAGAAAAATAACACACACACACACACAGACACACACACCCACACACACACACACACACACACACACGGAAACTCTACTACTTAAAATCCATAACAATAAATAACAGCTGCATTATATATGATCGGTCAAAACCAAAAAAAATCTAAAAATCTTGACCACTTTTCATTTAATTGGTCAAGAAAAACCCATATCACTCACTCACTCATTTAATTGGCTAATGTATTTATTCAGTAATACAGGTTTTCAGGGCATGTTTTTGTTTTGCTTTGTTCAGCCTTGTATATGTATGAGTTCAATATGACCACTGAAAGAAATAATAACGCCTTGACTTAAAGGTAGGTTCCTGTACTTTGGAATGCATCATAATTTTGATGATCTTTCATCCAACTTGTTGGAAAGCACTTATAAAAGGGAACGAATAAGTTTCACTAAAATGTGTAAATCAAAAAAATATTAGAAAAGTTGTTTTGCAAGGGATTTCCTAACTCTGCTTCGCACACCAGTTAGCGCTATTTTTAGTTCGCACCAAAAATAGATAACGCAGCTGACGTCATGCCGCATTGCATTTTGGGATAGTTTTAACCCATCCGCCATGCCAGGACCTCTAGGAGAGCTCACGGCAAGGGAAAAGTGACCTTTGGAAAATGGCATCAGAAATCGCGCACTTATAGACATAATAAACATATTTATTTTTAGAACTGGAATTCCAACGAAAAAAAACAAAAGGGAAAACGACTATTTTCTTCAATATCTGACGAGTTTCTCTGTAGCAACAAATTCAGAAAAATAGGTGAATTCAATACTGCTCAGAAAAAAGACGAAATTATTTTGTGGACATAATTGTTATCGCTAGGCCAGGAACCTACCTTTAAAACTTAGATATCCAGGTACACCTCTATCTCTTTTCGCCCTTCTTCCAAAGGGAGACTCTTTCGTGACTTTCTGTTTGCAATAGAAAACAACTTTCAAAATGAGCTTACACTTAAATGATATAATTTGCTTTGAAGGGAGCAAGTTCTTTCCCTTAAGGGTTGACCCCCGTTGACCCCCGTTGAGAAGACGGGCAAATGGGAAAATTGCAGAGTTGTTCCCCCTGATATTGTACCCATGCACCTTGAGTTTTAAGTCCCTCCAGTTTTCATCATAGCTTGTGTTATATCTTCCAAGAAGTGCATCTCCGGCTTTGCCAAATTCGAATGTCACACGAGAGCTGCTGACATGACAAAAACAACAATGTGGTGGTTCAGACTAACATCAGCATGGGCATCCGCCCAGTTTGACCAGATTCTTTGTTAGGTGCTCAAAAGGTAGCTAAGGGTCTAAGCTACCGTCATGTGGACAACGAAGACTGATCAGACTGGGTGGATGCCCAGGCTGAACTGAGTCTGCGTTGGGCGCACGACCACTTTGTTGGTTTTGTCGTGTCGCGGCTCATATAGTAAGTTTTATCCTTGTTGCAGTTACAGATCAAAGCTACCAGTCTACAACACCAACAGAACTCTTACCAACTGCGACGAGAGACGAAATAATCGTTGCAACTACAGAACCAATGGGTGCAAATACGGATGCTTTTGCTTTTTCTGCAGGCACGCAAGTAGTTCAAGAGACGCTTAGTGGCAAACTGTACTGTACACTCGTAACTTTGGTCTGCGCGGGTGTGTTTACCGTTTCGATGACTTAAAGGATTTAAATTTTGCTAGGGTCCAGATGCTGGCAGCTTATTTAACTAAACATTGTATAGTAGTCTTTTAAAGTGAGGCTACAAGCCCCATAGATCTACCAGTTGTAAAAAACATGAAATATTTTATCGTAAGGTATCGCTGCAAGCTTCTCTTTGCAGTTTTGTCAATGCATATGATCGTGATTACCAACTTAAAAAAAATAAAACATCCTTGAGTTTCACATAAAAAGGTTTTAAAAATAACTTCGGTAAGTTTAAAGTTTAGTTGCCAACTAAAATGAACTGATTTAGATAATATTGAGCTGTGACATGACAAAACCAACAATGTGGTTGTGCGCCCAGCGCAGACTCAGATCAGCCTGGGCATCCGCCCAGTCTGATCTTCGTCTTCGCTGTCCTCATCGCGGTAGCTTAGACTCTTAGCTACGCTTTGAGCGCTTAGCGAAGCGTCTGATTGGACTGGTTTGATACCAAGGCTGATCTGAGTCTGCACCGGGCGCACAACCACATTGTTGGTTTTCACGCGTCGCGGCTCATATCATAAACTGGAGAAAAATGGTACAGGCATGGTGCCCCTTACATTTCCCTGCTTTTATTTTTATTGCATCGTTCGACGGGTATCAGGAAAAAAGTCATAGTTTTTTTAGTATTTTGTCAATTTACAAAATATGCTCCTCCTATTTTTTTTCAGCTACAGGACTTAGTTTATGCACAGCAATTTACATTTTATCACCAAAGGGGGAAGTTGAATCACTTTTTAGAATGATTTCTGTTTAGCCGTTTTACCACTGGTAGAATTATACAACCTTTAAGGAAAGAATTTGCGCTGAGAATTGCAATTCTTTCATATCAGAGTTGCCCGCTAAGAAGGGGGCTACAACCAATCCCTTGACTGAGTTCTTTTTCATAGAGCTTCATGTATATCTATATATTAACAAACATGCATCATTTAACGAGCCACGATACGAGAAAACCAACAATGTGGTTGTACGCCCAGCGCAGACTCAGATCAGCCTGGGCATCTGCCCAGTCTGATCAGAGTATTCCATGAGCGCTTTAAAGGTAGCTAAGGTCTAAGCTACCTTCATGCGGACAGCAAAGATTCTGATCAGACTGGGCGGATGCCCAAGCTGATCTGACTCTGCGCTGGGCGCACAACCACATTGTTTGTTTTCTCGTGTCGCGGCTCATATTGTATTATATATGGCTACTGTGAAATCTGAAACTTTCGAAAATATTTATTTTGTTGAAAGATTCGTCAAAGAGAACATTGTCCGGATTTGCATCGATCATGAGCCGTCTCTTCTGGATTTTCACTGTGTGAACTGGTATGTCCGAATTTACCTGTTGTCAGAATTTACCTGACTTGACCCTACAGGCGTAGCTATGAACTATTTTTATGATTACGCAAAATCACGTTTTATACTCTTTGAGGGAAACTGTGGGAGATGATCCCTCATAGCACTTCAAATGGTTTGTCTTTTGGTAGTTTGTTTTTTATAATTAATAGACTATTGTATAATTCATGAAATTAAAGCAGATATGTGTTGAAATTTTGTAAGTTTGACAATATATTGCACTACCGTGGTAAAGACGGGACATTTAGGGAATAACTGTCTTGAAAACTGTCATTTGGGGAGGTAAATCATCTCAAAACGTTTAGATTTTTGAAATTTGGAGTTCATACAATCCTAAGTGTATCTCAACAGACACTAACGACTGATCATTAAAAACTATAACTCGTTTCCATATATAACAAAATAAAATTGAGAAGATTCACAAGTGATGTGTTTTTTAAGTCCGTCATTGTACATGTATATAGTAGCACATAGTTTGATGGTGTAGCTGAAGTCTAGTTCAATTTAAACCAATAACCACAGTAAAAAGAAGGCTGCGAATAAACAGATTCGCAGCCAGGGGGTACCAATCATAACATTTCATTCTGTGAAGGGAGTGTCAGACATATATGTTTTAAGCGTCTTTGTTTTCTTGCTTTACGTTTCTACCGTGATTTCTGCGGTAGCAATCTATCTCGTACGTCGAGAGCATTGCTCACTCAAAGTTTCAGTGCGCAGTTCTTCAGTCAGTGATTTGAGCCACGACACGACAAAACCAACAAAGTGGCATGTGTTCCGGCAAAGACCTAGATCTGACTGAGCATCCGCCCAGTTTGATCAGAGTCTTCGCTTGTGCTTAAAGGGTAGCTAAGGGTCCAAGTTAGCTCCATGCGGATAGCAAAGACTGATCAGACCGGGCGAATGCCACTTTGTTGGTTTTGCCGTGTCGCGGCTTTTTTCACTGTTATTATGCTTCACAGTAGATTCTTTTGCGTTAAGTGTTTGTTTGTAATATGTTGTATGTATGAATGTATTTAAGAACATAATGTCTTATCTATATTTGCGAGTTCGAATCTGAGGAAGTTTAATCCGACTGTAAGTCCCTCAGCTATTTTGTTTTGGCTTAGATTTGATGGTGTGTCTTGATTCTTTCAGTCATCTGGTTAAGGGGAACTTTGCCCTCTCAACACTTCGACACACGTGCATGTATCGAGTGGTCGAGTTTAAATGTATCCTAATCTAACTTGCGAACAGAAGTGTTATTTAAGAAATTTAACATTTTTGCCGATGTTCATGGAATGATGAACACAACGGGTCACGTGCAAAGTACGTGACGCCCGAAGGACTTTCACGTTAATTTTGCATGGGACCTTTTGTGTTCATACTTTCATGAACTTCGGAAAAATGAAATTTGTCTCTTATAACTACATTTGATTGTAAACTTATTTTGAGCATCATGTTCCATTTTTAAGAGCAACATTTGTCAAATATACGACGAAAGGTGTCACTAACCCCAACGGGCAAGCCGGTTACGTTCAAGGGCTGTTGCTACGACATGACGTTCAGTAGAACGTTGCAACGGCCGATGGCGTTTTCTGTTTACATGCGACGTTGCGTACCAAGGACGTCGCGTAACCGATTGTGGTTTATGGAAGTGCTGTTTCTCTGTAATAGGCTCATCTAAGGAAAAGCGAAAGGAATGCAATTATCAAACAGTAACAGCGGACCAGACTGTACGGGTACACATGCCAATCCGAGTCTTTTCTGTTCATATACATTTGAGCCACGACACGCGAAAACCAACAAAGTGGTTGTGCGCCCAGTGCTGACTCGGATCAACCTGGTCCTCTGTCTAGTCTCATCAGACTCTTTGCTAAGCGCTTAAAGGGTCGCTAAGGGTCTAAGCTACCTCCATGCGGACAGCGAAGACTCTGATCAGACTGGGCGGATGCCCAGGCTGATCTGAGTTTGCGCTGGGCGCACAACCACTTTGTTGGTTTTCTCTTGTCGCGGCTCATTTATTTGAATAGACTTTCTGCATACAGCAGCTCATTCAAAGTAAAAAGATAGGCAATCATATTGAACTGATATTAAAAAAAAAATTATTGAACAGTTAGTATTCAGCTTCGTTTCGCCTTTGTTGCAACTTAAGATGAAAGGGTAATTTTAATTACTAAAATTGTCTTCCGCTGGAAATATGGAATAATATATGAAGGTGAACCCATTTTTCTCACCCAGTGAACAAGAAAGTCCTTTTCTAGAGCAGTCGGAATTTTTTCTATCTAGACCTGCTATCTCAGCATACGCTCTGAAAGCTGTCTCAAAATTCCAATCATTGCTTCATGTAACTCAGTCTTTTAATTTCAACAAATCACCTGTTACCTGTCGTGTAAATTGCATGCAAAGTACGAAACTCACAGCCTTGGATACACAGGAAATGTCACTGTTTTCTGTTTAGCTGTCAATCATGAAAATGCATTTCTGTTTAGCTGTCAGTCAGGAAAATGCATGTATAAGGTAAAAATAACACACATGTCAGATCTATTAATAAAAAATGAGCTTAAAGTTCATAGAATTTGCCTCAACAAAAGGTTAAGAATTCAATAAACATTCACTTTTATAAAATGAAACGGGTGAGAAAAAAAATCAAAGATGTGATTGTGAGGCCTTGCCAAGGAAATCTCAGGCTTGTTTTCAGATTATTGAAGTTTTGTGCTCGGCAAGCCTCGCATAAGACCAAATAATCTGAAAACAAGCCTAAGATATCCTACTAGTGGCCTTAATCCCATCATAGATTCTATTATTCTTACACTAAAACGGTGTTGCATGTAAGGCTACAAAAACGTACAGGCCTCTCGTATATCTCCGGCCAGTGCCGCCGCATAATGATAAATAGAAGATCTTACATGAGTACTCATGTATTATTGAATTTATTAAACGAGTTGAGGAAAAAGATAAGATGAGAGGCTATGCCGAGCATCTTATCGGTTTTTCTCAGCAAGATTAATAAATTCAATAACACAGGAGCATGAATGTAAGATTCCATTTATCACAGGACACTAAAATCGCATTTTATTGGCAAATTTTGCACTAAAACGTCACGATTTCGCCATTAGAAAACGCGACGTTTTTTTGGGCGTCAACGCATAACGTTACGACGTAATTAGCATAATTAATGTACAAGTTGATTATCGTTTTTAATGCATGGCTTTATTACACTCTCAGATGCGACGTCATATGATAATAAACTTTAGTGCATTGAATTAACAGGCAGACACTAAGTTTTGAACTTAGTATTAGACTTTAGCAGGTTCTACAACTTAAGGGCCCAGTCTCACTGTCACGGTTTGAGGGCTAGGTTGTACTACGTTTCCCGCCCTACGTTTGGCAAAAAATGTATCCCGTCTAGAAAGTACGAGGGGAGTTCAATAAGTTCGTAGAACTCGGTATTTTTCTATTCAATTCAAGATTTCTTTTTTTCATTTTTGTGCAGTGTAAACCTTTGTCAGTTGAATGGTAACAGCCGTTCAGTCAACACGTACATTTTATGCTCTTACTTTTTGTTTGAAAACCTATACCCATAGGCAAAAATGGAAAGTCAGAATATTGAGTTCAGAGCAGTCATGAATTTTCTCACTAAGGAGGGTGCATACGCCAAAGAAATCTTTGATGTGTATGGTGATAGTAGCACAAAGTATTCCACAGTGGCAAAGTGGTTAGCAGAATTTAAACGTGAGCGAGACTCCTTAGAAGATGACCCAAGGCCAGGTCGCCCTCCTGGTGTCATCAGCCAGGAGATGATCGACCGTGTTGAGAGACTTGTGCTAAACGATCGCCGAATCAAAGTTGCCGAACTTGCTTTGGAATGTGGTATTTCTAATGGAAGTGTTTACACTATAATCCATGAACATTTATGTATGCCTAGAGTATGTGCCAGGTGGGTACCCAGAAACCTGAACATGCAGGATCGTCAGCAAAAGGTGGAGTCCAGAGTTGCACAAGCGGCTATTCGTGAGTGCAAGTTCGAGCAGTTAAACCACCCGCCATACAGTCCAGACCTGGCCCCAAGTGATTACTATCTGTTTCGAAATTTGAAGTCCCGCTTGCGTGGAACGAGATTTCGGGACGATGATGAGCTCAAGGCTGCTACAGAGGCTTGGTTTGAGGACCAAACAGACGACTTTTATTTCAAAGGCATAGACTGCTTAAAAGAAAAGTGGGCGAAATGCATTGAAGTAAACGGGGATTATATTGGTAAATAATGTTGAAACCATCTTCCAATCTGTGAGTTAAACCCCGATTTCTACAAACTTATTGAACTCCCCTCTTATCTAGGTTTTACTAGTACGTTTTAAAAACGTTTAACTAAAGTATTATTTACTTCGTATCACTCGGTTATCATTCGGCTTAGTTCCATGCTTTCAGAAGGAACGAGAACAGTTTACTTACATACTACGATTCCGTACCTTTTATTAGGGACTACAAGGTAGTGTCCGGTATAGCTACTTAGTCAAAGTGACGTTTGAGTAGGTATCGCAAAACATACCAAATCGTAACAAGCTAGTTCTGACGAAATGCCGTCAGAGAAGTCAAGCAACATTGTGACAGTCTATCTCTGGGACGACATTTATGTATCACCAATGTAAAACATTGCACTGCTTGGGCTGTTCTTAGAGATGAAGTCGTTAGTTTTCAGAGAGCTAAAACTTGTTACAGTCGAGACAAATACTTAAGTCCTTTATTATTATTATATTATTATTATTATTTATTTTGGTCTATTGAGCGGGATTTTATTGCCAAAATTTTCAGATTTTGGCCACATTCTAAATTTGGGCGCCTTGTCAGTTCGTCACTGCCAAGTTGGGTGGCTTTTGTTCGCCCCCATTTGTCGAAATGGATAATTTGATATGGTTTACTTTATCAGTATGTTTTTACATTTGATTCCTGGCATTTCAAATAAATGCCCTTTTAACAACAACTCCATCTTTATTATCATTTCGCCAAACTAGCTGCGCTCCACACCAGGTGGTCACCTTCAGCCCATAAATGATTTTACGTCAGGTAAAATATTTTATGGCTGAGTGACCATGCTAGTCTAAATTTAGCCCCTTTTCCTGGAAATCTAAACATAGAACCAATTTCTTGGAATCAGACTCACCAACCAATCACATGCTCCCTTTTCCAACAAGGCTTATTTGCACACGGCCATCGGGCATTCTTTTGGAGGAACTGGCAGACGTGAGTCCTCATTAAACTAATTTTCAACCTAAAACCACCTCCTCCAATTCCTCCTCCACAAAAAGAAAATAATTCAGATACGATAATGTTAATTTGTTTTCAACACTGTCGAGTTATGTATGTACATAAGATTTTGGTGTATGAATAATTTTATCTTTTTTTATCTTGGTTCTTGGATACCACCAAGAATACATTTCAAGTCAATAGTTCAGGGGTACATCCAGAGACAGATCCCCAGAGGTACTACCCAAGACAGATCCTCTTGTTAAACTTGGGGTACAACCAAAGACAGATCCCCACAGGGGGCGTGGCGGCTTTTGTTCGCCCCCATTTGTCGAAATGGATAATTTGATATGGTTTACTTTATCAGTATGTTTTTACATTTGATTCCTGGCATTTCAAATAAATGCCCTTTCAACAACAACTCCATCTTTATTATCATTTCGCCAAACTAGCTGCGCTCCACACCAGGTTGTCATCTTCAGCCCATAAAAACTATAATGCAGTGAACTGAATAGTTACAAATATATTTACTGTATAAAAGAAGCAAAAAATGCGAAATCAGTGGACATTGAAATATGGGTCAAAATAACCTAGTAATATCGGTAATTGCACATTGCTGATGTACTAAAGTATCAAGTTGCTACCGTAACAGGCAATCTATTCATCTATCTCTTACAAAAATCTATACCCGAGTCTCACAAGATTGGGGACGTACATGCGCACACGATCAAGTACACATGCGCAGACAATCTGAATACAGTATACAGTGACTGACTAGAATTTTAGGGTAATCGGGCACTAGAGGCACGTAGCGATTAGCTTATTAGATAATGAACGTTAATCATTCTTTTGTAGTACCACTCTGTCTTTAGACAAGAAATGCAGAATTTCCGGAAATTTCCATGTGCACCTGGGTGGCACGGAATATGCCTAATATCTTTTAAGCATTTGATCAGAACACAGGAATTTGGCTTTTTAGTTTGTTTCATATGAAAATTTCATCAAAATGACGTACAATAGAAAATGATCGCCTAAACACTTCTTAAACGTTGCGTACAGAGGAAAAGGTATTTATATTATAAAACTTCACCGCAAAGGGTGGGGTATGATACCCTTGTCAAATCAGATTTCCTGTACAGCACAGGCACTTGTTTCTCAAGAGGAGCTATAAGAGTAAGGGCATTTTTGTGTTGCAAGAGAGGCAATAATAGTGGGGATGTGTTTATATGAAACAAGTGCTATACAGGTAAAGCTATGGAAAAAAAATTCAATCAGTTGACTAGAATTCCCGAACATGCATTTTCTTTTAGGAGCTACTAAAGGGTATCGTTATGTTATTCTGCTGCACAATAATAGTATATAGCTCAAATAATGATTTTCGCCTAATAAGCACTTCATGTTAAAACCCCAAAAATGGAGTATCTGTGTTGGAAAACAATATTTATTTATATATAGTTCGTTTCGGTAAAACACGTGCATTCTGGTGCGTTCCCGTATTTTCGTGTTTTTACGTATTTTGTTAGTGTGATTTGACATTGCGTATTATATATCATTTGTCTTCATCTTTAGACGTACATTTTACCGCTAAGAGGGCATTTATGGGATTTTAACTTCCAACGCGGGTATTCTATCGCTGGTACGATTACACATTTTACCTACTTTGAATTCGACTTTTTGTGTTTATAGTCTCAACTAGATCAGACTTACGTATTTTCTTAGTATGTTTGAAATGATTAGTCCTATATGTAACTATTTCAATGCCTTAACATTATCTATTTTGCTGCTACATACATGTTCAGCCATTCATATATTCCAATGCGGTTTACGCGGATGCGGGTTACACTTCTTATCTATTCTCCATTCTCGTTCCGGTATTTCTACGGACCGAATCCAAAGTACTCATTTCCTTTAATACTTGCGCATCTAGATCTAGTCCCACGTTTCAATTAATAATTATTTTCTACATGAGACTGTTAACAGACAGGTTTTAAGTTTTCTTTCTCGTATAATCAATTCTTTATTCATCAGTAAGCAATTAAAACACCAAACGCATCACATAAAAAACTTGGACTCATATTAATATATAGTCAAGCCGTCTTACGGCTTGACTAATAAAACGCAGAATAAAACGTCACAAGACGTACTAAGACGTGGGAAAGAATATATAATGCTTAGTAGTACGCAGAGGACCTTAACATATGGTTACGTATTTAGAACGTTTCATCTGTGTTCTAGTACGTTTAGACTACGTTTCAATACGTTTTTACTATGCATACAGTAATTATTTTAAAATGCTACGTTTCAGTTGAATTTTCAATTCAAACGTAGCTAGACCACGCATGTAGCTGTATATACTACTCAAAGTTTGATAGGGATCACTTTTTTAATGCATAATAAATTTTTGACAAAAGAATGGAGTCAATCAAAAATTAATACATAATATGAGAAAACATGTCACTCATAAACATTTGTAAATCTTTTCACTAAATGTTGGCGCATGGAAGCAGGGCTACAGCATGTGTCTAGGCACCCCCAAAATTTGACGTGACACAAGTGAAGAAAAAAAAATCTTAATTTTTGCAATTTTTACAGTTTGTTGTCAACAATGCCTCTAATAGCGCGTAAGACGTCCACGGGTATCAATTACAGCACACCATCGCCTGCGCATGCTCCTTATCAGTGTCTGTATCCGATTTGTGGAATCTGCCTCCATTCAGCCACCAATGCATACTTGAGCTCCTATATTGTTCTAGGCTGCACAGGTCTCGCTAAAACTGCACGCTGAAGCATGTCCCACGCATGTTCAATCGGATTCAAGCCCGGTGATCGAGCAGGCCAGTCCATACGTACGACTGCCTCGCGTTCCAGGTAGGCGCCAGTGATGTGTGCACGGTGGGGACGGGCATTATCTACAATCAGAATAAAATCCCGACCGACAGCACCAGCGTTAGGTCTCACAAACTGATCCAGACTCTCATTACAATATCGAACAGCTGTCATTGTTCCGTTTTCAATCACATACAGGTCTGTTTTTCCGTTGACACTAACCATGACTGAATCCTTGCAATGGCGATCATGTTCTGCCACATTCAAGTAATGAAATCTCTCTTTTGACATTCTCCACACTAATTGACGTTTGTCAGTGAAGTCTAAACAGAATCTGGACTCATCAGTGAACAGCACTGGCGTTCAATCACGGATTGTCCATCTGACATGAGTTCTGGCCAAGTCCAATCTGTCTTGAACGTGCTGTCGCGTTAACGGAACGCGTATAGCGGTTCTCCTAGCATTCAGTCCGAACTCATGGAGTCTGTTTCTCACTGTTTGTGTAGAAATTCGTACACCAGTTCCGTTTCTGAACTCGTTATTCAACGACGTAGCGTTCTGGAACCGCTGACGTCGCGCCTTAATCATCAGGAAACGGTCCTGACGTTGTGTCGTAGCCCTGTTCCGACCTCCGCCATGTCTGTGAGAAGGATCTCCATTTGTTTGATGACGATTCCACATCCTGGATAATACACTCTGCGACACATTCAGAATCGCAGCAACACGACGTTGAGGGACGCCGGATTCTAACATTCCGACGCCACGGTTCATTTCCTCGGCACTTAAACGATTTCCTAACTGTCTCCGAGGCATTTTAAAGGTTTAAAAATCAAATGAAATCCTTGACTGTCTTAGAAAAGGACAACTGACAATTCGGATGTTCGGGTTTGAATGCATTGTTACGCAAGATTTTGAGGATGCATGGGTTCATCTGTAAAGTGTGCAAAGTGTAAACTTTCATGAGTACTGCAAGTTACATGAGTTGCAGCTAAAGACGATATACAATATACGGAGTATAAACTTTGTCATGAATTTCTGAATTTTCAATGCAAAATTTGATGTATAAAAAGTGATCCCTATCAAAGTTTTAGTAGTATATCTGTATATAAATACGTATTCACTACGTTTTAATACGCATATTCCTGTTTTGATACGTTTTAAATACGTAGAAAAAAGCTAGTCCTCAATACGTGACAGTGAGACTGAGGCTTAAAGGACATCCATGTCACTCTTGTTACATTTTTTACGTATTTAATGCGTTTCAGCTACGCTTTACTACGTGTTGCTAAGTTTTACTAGGTATACGCTGTGTATATCAAAATGCCATGTAGTAGTCAAAACGCATTAAATACGTACAAAAACGTAACAAGAATAACCTAGGGGTTCTCTAAGCCTCATTCTCAGTGTCACGTATTGAGGACTAGTTTTTTTTACGTATTCAAAACGTACCAAGACGGGAATATGCGTGTAAAAACGTAGTGAATACGTATATATACAGCTACGTGGCATAGCTACGTACGTGGCATAGCTACGTTTGAATTGAACAATTCAGCTTAAACGTAGCATTTCGAAATACTTTCTGTATGCGTAGTAAAAACGTATTGAAGCGTAGTCTAAACGTACGAGAACGTAGTTGAAACGTTATAAATACGTGCAAATACGTAGCCATACGTGAAGGTCCTCTACGTACTTCAACGCATTATATACGCTTTTCCCACGTCTAAGTACGTTTTGTGACGTTTATTCTGCGTTTTATTACGATTTGGCATGTTTTCTGATACCTACTCAAACCTCACTTTGACTAGGCATTTATACCAGACACCACCTAAAAGTCCCTAGTAAAACGTACGGAATCGTAGTTGGTAAGTAAACTGTTCTCATCCCTTCTGAAATCGTGACACAAAACTGTTTGATAACCGGATAATACGAAGTAAATCGTAGTTAAACGTATTAGAAACGTACTAGACACTTACTAACAATACCTACAAAACGGGGTACAAACGTAGGGCGGGAAACGCAGGACAACCTAGCCCTCAGTGAGACTGGGCCCTTACGGAAAAATATAACTTCCGCCTACACGAGCATAGTCTTTCTTTGAGGTGTCAACTCTCTTTAAGAGGGGAGGTAAAATGAAGATGGCAGAGTTGCTTCATCTGAATATATACCCATTGACCTTAAACGGTGGACTCTGACTACTCTCAACAATTGCACACACTTTTATTCTTAAGTTACATTTGGAAGAATGGGCGGAACTGTAAGACGCTTGTCATTCAATGTCAAAATCGAGCCGTCCACATGAATAATCGGTAAAGAAGCATTCTTATGAGTTGTTATGCATAATTGTCAAAAAACGCTATCGGTCATCACATATGATGAAACACAGTATCCATACAGGCACACTATGTCGAAGCGACGTCCGAAGGACGTCTTTGCAACGTTATGACGTTATATTGACGTTATATTGACGTCCAGGCAAGGTTCTTCTGATGTCGTCACGTTGCATCGACGTCGTCACAACGTTGTTTACACGATGTGTGCATGCTAGATTGAAGAAGATAAAAATCCCACATAGCAATAGCCACATATAAGCACAATATTTAGATCTGTGCCCATAAACGTGGGATTCCGATACTCCAGGGCCTTATGATTCTTTTAACGGTGGATGCAGCAAAGTAAAAGTGACGTCTGTAGAGAACTACTGAGTGGAAAAATATCAATATCATATCAAATTGGCAAGGACACAGGGAACTGAAGGAGGGATAGAAGAGGGTAGGAAGAGCAAAGGCCAGGTCCCCGAAAATGTGTTCGCTGGCTGGGTGGCACGACTATCAATTTTGAAAAATGTATTTGTTTGATAACATGAACAATTTACGTTTAAATGGACTCCTCGCACAATTTTTATATATTGGGCAGACAGATATATATAGATGGGCGGGAGGGGTAGGGGGTTGGTGGAGGGGGTATAGGAGAGAGAGAGAATATTCTTCGAATTGGAGACGGACAGACTCTTGAAGCCAGAAGGTGCTCGTTATAGACTTGTTCCCTTGAGCCTCCTGGGGATGTCGCTATTAGCACTTGCGGAACAAGTATAGGTTAGAATTTATTAAGAAATTTCTTCACAATTTGGAATCTGCGAAGCGGAGCGTAGCAGATTCTAAATGTGAAGAAATTTCTTAATGACTTCTAACCGGCTTAGACTGCTGTCGGTTTCCTTGAAAATGCCCATTACTGGCTTGATTACTTGGCCCTGGAGACTACATTAAAGACCAATGCTGTTTTACACAAAATAATCTTTGTTTTACCTGTTTTATTTATTCATTCACTATTTAGTTTTCTTGAATTGAAGAACATACTGATGTTTGGGTTTCAAAAAAAAAATAGAAAAAGAATTAGATGTGCTTATGAAGGAGCTTGCCTCAATTAGATGTGCTTATGAAGGAGCTTGCCTCAATGAGATGTGCTTATGAAGGAGCTTGCCTCAATTAGATGTGCTTATGAAGGAGCTTGCCTCAATGAGATGTGCTTATGAAGGAGCTTGCCTCAATTAGATGTGCTTATGAAGGAGCTTGCCTCAAAAGGTGTTGCTGTTTTGAGTTACAAATGAATGGAAACGGTTTTGGTTCACAAGTGAATGATGTTTTCGAATACATTTTACAAAGTGAACAGTCTATGGAGAATTCGGATTCTTTGGGAGTTTCAGGTTTCAGATGACACATGTGTTATCCAGTTACCATCTAGTGTGAAGAAAATTATTAAAGGAAAAGCTAGGTGACAAAAAGATAAAATTAGAAATTTAAAAAGTGCAGGAGCACACTAGCAGAGCATAATTTTGCTAGATGAGAACATGTGACAGTGTCCGAAAAGACATAGACCAGACTGCATGCGTTAAGTAATTACTTGCAGGCTTCTTTAACTTTTTTTCTGATGGATATTTTATGAATGATAAAACTCGTTCTAATATTGTTAATTTATTGTATTAAAGGTGTTGAAACTGTATGCTTTGTATTTGTTTCCCATTTCTGTTGATCTGTCAGGGGTCTTTTTCTGCTAACCACCTTCTGATTTAACAGAAAAAAAGAAATGGCAGACCATACATAATTCAATGGACATTAAGATTAAAGGTCCATTTTTCCGACAGTCAAAAGGGAGAGTTTTATAACTTTCAGTCAATCAGAAGCTTTATGGCTGATTTATGTATTAAGAATCTTTCTTAATGGCTAAGAGTAATTTCTAAGTTTATTAGAGGGGCTCATCACAACATAGTCAGCTCTCAAAACTAGGGTTTGGGATCTGATTCAAGCAGTTCCTGAAGTGTAGTTTCTCTTTAAACTTTCTAATTGGCTGAAAGGGTGGACGATTTAAAAACTGCAGTCTAATAATGGAAAAGGTAGGCTTCCTGTATATTAGTCACCGTAGAGGCAGTGGGAATTAGAGCTCACCGTATCTTGGGCAAAGCATACCTGTTGTGCGATATCCGATCTATCATGCATGCCCATTGTAAAGGTAAGTTGTGTTATGACGATCGAGTTCTGCGAGTGAGCATAAAATCATTACTGATTATACCTTTTCAGAAAGTATACTCATCGAAGGTAGGGTCAGAAATAAGCACCGCCATGTCAAATAAAAACAAATCGAGTAATAACAGAGAATTAAATTATCTCAGAATGAATTATAGGTTTGAGAAAGCTCATACGTTTCCATTATATGAATTTCAAGTAGCAGTTAACTTAATATGAAAATAAGCACTGCCAATAGGCCCGCACATTGCTCTATACAATGTTGGGTGATTTGGCAAATGTTACCATGATAACTCTAACGTTTCGGTCAAAAATGCGTGGTCAAAGTGTAGACCCTGACCACCCTGTTATAAATCAAATTGCACCAAGCTGCTATTGATCATCATGATCTCACTGAAACCGGAAATTTAGATTGTCTAGTACCCGATTCCAGGACCCAGTATCATTAAAATACATTCTCAGATATTGGAATAATCTTCATAATAAGTTCATTGCTGGACTGGCTACTATCAGTTCATTTTAATGTTCATATACGCCTTTATGTTTTTACCGTGGTGTTTGTAGTTCTTTTAATCAGCACTCTTATAATTAAAATCTCAAAGCATTCCTTTAAGAGCAGAGAATATATTCAGTGGAAGGGAAATTAGCCAGACTACGTAGTTTCGGCTAATAAAGCCTCGTCTGTGCCCTGACAATATCTGGTGGCGAAAGCAGTGAAAACCTTACTGTATTGTCTTAATTTTAATTGGGCAATCGATTCAAAGGCTGATTAGTATAAAAAGGGTCGAAATGATATAAAAGACGATGATCTAGACCAATACACTAAACCAATATAACATTTCAGATTCCTTAGAACATATCCTCTGATTTCAGAGGAAGAAAATGAAATATAATCTGCACTATGGATGATGTACGGGGAGGCGTTTTACGGCCGCCACACGGCACAACACCATCTGCAGTAATAAAAAAAGTAAAATTAAAATCTGAAAGCCTTCTGTTTAAGAGCAGAGAACATATTCAGAAGAAAGAAAATGGGCCAGACTACGTAGATTCGGCTAACAAGTCCTCGTCAGTGACCCTGACAATATCTGGTGGCGAAACTTGGGAAAAGCGTACTTTAATTTCTTAATTTAAATTGGGCAGTCGATTCGAAGACTGATTAATAAAAAAAATGGTCGAAATGATATAAAAGACGATGATCTGGAACAATAGTCTAAACCCAACATAAAATTTCAGATTCCTTAGAACATATCCTCTGATCTCAAAGAACGAAAATAAAATATAATCTGCACCATGGATGATGTACGGGGGGACGTTTAACTGCCGCCATACGGCACAACACCAGCTGCAGTAAAGTAAAATTAAAATCTTAAAGAGTTCTTTGAAAGCAAAGAACATATTCAGAAAAAAAGAATGTGGGCCGGTCTACGCAGTTTCGGCTAATAAAGCATTATCAGTGACCCAGGCAATATCAGATGGCGAAACCAGAGAAAAGCGTACTGTAATTTCTTAATTTTAATTGGGCAGTCGATTCAAAGACTGATTATTATCGAAAATGGGTCGAATTTGTATAAAAGACGATGATCTATAACAATAGTCTAAACCAATTTAAAATTTCAGATTCCTTAGAACATATCCTCTGATCTCAAAGGACGAAAATAAAATATACTATGCAAAATATATTTAGCAAATTTTTATATTTTGCAATTTTTCTCATTACTGAAGTGCAACACTGAGCGAAAATAAATTGTATCGAAGGGAACCGTGTTTTGGCTTAAGATACCATGGGATTACAGAAGCCATCTTCAAAAACGATTTTGGGAAAAAGCGATAAGCGCGGAAGGGGTCATTAGCCGAAATTTGCAACCTTTGAAAAGCAACATAACAAGAGCTGTCGCCTGACAGCATAGCTCGCCTGAATAGGTGCTTGCCCATCACACAGTTGCTATGGTGGTGTGGACTGCTAGGCATAAAACTTCAGGCAAGCATGTCCATAATGACAACACATTTATAAACGAAAGCTGTCTCTGAAATCAGTCTTAAAATAAAATTAAAATAAAAAAATCCACATGAAATTTCAAAGTCCATGAGCTTGAGGTCAAAGAAATAAGGGGTGGGGGTAGGGGGGAGGGGGGGGGGGGCTAGGATGTAACAAAACCTTGAACCATTATCTAACATCAGTCCAAGTACATGTATTGGTATCCATCCTGGCACTGTGAAACTATGTCTTCATAAATATAAAACTTTAACCCAAATCTTTAAAACAAAATTCAAAGTCAATGACCTTGACTTCAAGGTCATCCAAAATAGTCAAGGTCATCCAGTGGGGTAAGTATAGAGTGTTTTGTTAAAACTCAAAAAAGTGTCTAACATCAGTTCAAGTATAAACTAAATCTCTGCCAAGCATTATGAATCAGTATGCAATATAAAACTTTAATAAAGACCAAATTTCCTGAGTCCCTGACCTTGACATCAAGGTCACTGAGCGGGGTCGGGGTAGTACTCTGTAAAACTTTGGACTAATACCTAACTACAGTGCAAATATAAAAAGAATTCATACATGAGTTCAGGAGATATGTGTCTTTAAAAAACTTTAACCAAAACATCCAATTAATAAAAAGACAATTTTCTAAGTCCATGACCTTGACATAAAGGTCACTGAGGGAGTGGGGGTAGTACCTTGAAAAACTTTGGACCAATATCTAACAACAGTGCAAGTATCAAAGGAATCCATCCATGGGTTAAGGAGATATTGGGCTTTAAAAAACTTTAACCAAAACATCCAGTCCAAAAAAACTCCCAATTTTCTAAGTCCATGACCTTGACATCAAGGTCACAGAGTGGGGTGGGGGTGGTTCCGTGTAAAACTTTGGACCAATATCTAACTACAGTGCAAGTATCAAAAGAATCCATCCATGGGTTAAGGAGATATAGGTCTTTAAAAAACTTTAACCAAAACATCCAATCCGGACGCCGACGCTGACGCGGACGCTGACGCGGACACTGACGTGGACGCTGACGCCGACGCCAAGGTGACAACAATAGCTCTTCCTGAACTTTTGTTCAGGCGAGCTAAAAATGGCAAGCATGTGATTTTTGTTTGGTCTTTCTCATCATTTGCATGCCCAGTTTTCTTGTCAAAGCTATTGAATGTGTAAAAGATATGGTTAAGCTTAACAACTGACGAATCTTAGTACGCGTCATTGACGTTAAAACGTTATAATTCGGTCCAATGTGCAATGATTCACGGGTGCTTCAGTTCAATGCAGAATCAAAACCCGAGTAACGTTACTGTGAGAAAGTGATGACGTTAGTCTAAGACTTTTGACTTATGCTAAGAAACCGGGAAGAAATTGCTTTCTGAATTTTTACGTTATCACATTGGTAGATACCAAACAAACATATATTCGAAAGGGATGCAAGAAATACCGATAAGAAACTATTTTTTAAGACGATAACGTAAAAACAAGGGAAAACGTCAAATTTTCGAACTTTGTAAACCTCATACTCGTACCATATTCAAATGTTTAAGAGCGTTTTCCTTTTTTGACAGCATACCAGCCACCTCATTATGGCGTTGGCTTTTGTACGTGATCAAAATTGTCTATCAGATACAATGGTCATAAAACTGACGTCACAGCAGTTCAAACGCTACAATTGAACGATCTTGAATCTTTTACCTGCCAGTCCATCTCGAATGATTAGCCTTCACATCTTCATGCATTAAAGTGACAATAAAATTCTAATATGGTGGATCTGACACATACAAAAAATTGCTATATTTATTATGCATAGTATATAATCTGCACTATGGACGATGTACGGGAAGACGTTTTACGGCCGCCATACGGCACAACACCAACTACAGTGAAGTAAAATCTTAGAGAGTTCCTTTAAAAGCAGAGAAATATATTCAAAAGAAGAAGGAAAAATATTTTTTCTTTTGCTGTTTCCCGACCGTGCCTCTCATTAATAATCAGTAACTGATTGTTGATAGTATGAAATAGAAGTAGAAGTTTGGTTTTGAAAGAAATCCCTTTGAAAGTAACTTATTTTAAAGATAAAAATAAGCCTAACCAATCCTCTACCATAGAGCTCGCTCCCGCTGCTGCAAGCCATTGCCCGCTATAAATTGAGGGGAGCACGGCATATACTGTATGCCAAGCTCCTCTCGAATTATAAGCGAAATGAAGCCACAGTTCTGTTACCATGATAGCAACTATAAAATAACCAACTGTTGTGCTTACTACTTTGACAAAGAGCGGCTTAATGACGCCACTTTAACATCAATATTAACTCTGAGTTGCTATTGAAACAGATATATGACGTCGTTGGTTCCTGAGCATGGCAAACATGGGACGCCATGCTCTGCCAATTGTTCAATGACATTTATAACTGAAATCCTTTCATAGAAACTTCAGATTTTCTCAAACAAAAAGTTATTCTCATAGTATTTAATTCCGTATTTGAACGCTGATTCTTGGAAATAAATGAATGTTATTGGCAATTTTATCTTATGACGTCGATTTTGAGAGTGTGATAAAGCCATGCATTAAAAAGAATAATCAACTCGTTGATTAAATATGCAAATTACGTCGCAACGTTATGCGTTGACGTACATAAAAAGGTTGCGTTCTCTAATGGTAAAATCGTGACGTTTAAATGCAAACTTCGCTATTGAAATGCGATTTTAGTGTCATATGATAGATAGAATCTTGCATTCGTGCTCCTGTATTACTAAATCTATTAAACTCGTTTTGGGAAACCGATAAGATGCTCGATATAGCCTCGCATTTTATCTTTTTCCCGAACTCCTTTCATAAATTCAGTAATACATAAAAACTCATGTAAGATCCTTTATTTCTCGTATGCCAGATCAACGTCAAAACGACATGAAACTGCTGGATCGTCAAAAACCATTAGAAATCTAATGAAATTTCACATATATTTCATTAATTAATCAAAAAAGAAGAGAGAAAAAAACACACAAAAAAAAAAACATTAAAGCTGGACGTTATCACATGTGTCAGTAATGCCTTATTTTTGTTGGAAATATTTGCAAACTACTTTTCACTCTTCTCCGATAGGATTTTATTTAAATGTGACATAATTGCACATAGTGACGTCAGTCCGAAAACTTCGACAAATATACGCGGTTTTCTGCTGTTGGGTTTATTGTACAATGTTTCGGCAGACTGATTATTCGAACATAACGTTTTATTTTTAAGACATAAAATTATATATATATATAATGCAAAGGAATTTCGTTTCTTTGCCTCACTTATTAGTATTGTGACATGCCAATTTTATACATTTTCGCCAGTTTGGTTGGACATTATTACCTATAACGTTTGGAGTAATATGGTTCGCCCGCTAGTTGCATATTATCTATTATATCTCTAAAGTGTAGGGTACAACCACATATTCTGTATATCATCAGGCTCTGTAGAGATATTTCTCTCTGTAAATAAACAACAAAATTATCCAAAGTCGAAACTGAGGTCAGTATAATCAAGAGAATGCTTAAGCGGTCCATATTGCCCCAAAAGCCCTAGGACAACGGTGTTTTAATATGAAGCTAATTTGGTTCCACTGTTTTCAATCAAGCTGAGAGATAGAGTTAATACAAAAACGTAATGGGGTCCCATAGCGCAGTGGCCGTAGGGCAGTTTGGATTGAAGGTCCACTGTATCTTGAGCACAGCATATGAGCCGCGACACGACAAAACCAACAATGTGGTTGTGCGGCCAGCGCAGACTCAGATCAGCCTGGGCATCCGCCCAGTCTGATCAGAGCCTTTGTTGTCCGCATGGATGTAGCTTAGACCCTTAGCTACCCTTTGAGCACTCGACGAAGGGGCTAGTCAAACTAGATGGGAGCCCAGGCTGATCTGAGTCTACACTGGGCGCACAACCACATTGTTGGTTTTGTCGTGTCGTGGCTCATATGGAAGAAGAAACCAATCCCACTCCGTTCACTGCTTTATCCTTCCCTGATTCAAATAAAAGGTACCTGTTTATTGCAGGGTTAACAGAGTTTTATGGTCACCATCTGGCACATTCCGGATTCAAACCCAATATCATCTGCACCATAATCGAGTGGCTCTAATAAATTGACCATGCGTGTGTATGGTGTACCAAAAAGGTCAAAACTACCAACACCAGTCCACATATAAAGAATACATGTGCACTGCTAATTTTCAGTCGTGCACCTGTAAATTTTATTAATATACCGATACATTTTATACTTTGACTGCTAATTTACAGCTCCGCAGATACTTTATCGATCTACCGATAAAGGCTTTATTTGTGGACCGAAAAAGTACAGGTGCATCAATAAAATTACAGTTTCAACTATATCAATATAGGTGGAGGTTATGCGTCAATTTGGACAGGAGTTATGGCCCCTGATAGACGTGAAAAAGCAGCAAAAATTTGGTTTCTGCTCAATAACTTATTTTTTAACGATCGGATTTCTTTGACATTATGTGGAACTTGACCACCAACAAAACACAGGTTGTATTCTAAATAGGAGGTTATGCATCGCTCTGGACCCTGATAGATAGACTGTATTTGTGCTGTTTGTGGGAGGGGGAGAGTATCTAGTAAGCCATGCTTACTACCATTTCTAGTTATGATCAGATTTCTTTGAAATTTATGAATGAAACTGACAGCCAACGATGTGCATGAAGTGTAACTGTAGATTTCTGATTAGCTGCCAGTCACGAAAACTGAAAGCACGAGGTGAAATTTAACAGTCATGACAGGACTGTTAATAGAAAATTAAATTGAAGTTCATAGGAATGACCTCATAAAGGAGTTAAGAATTCAATACTGACTACTGAATACTGAATACTTTATTTATGCATTAAGTTATATGACCCATGAGCATATAAACATACATTTTTCATTTAGTTAACATATAGGATGGCAAGCATAACAAGCGTATACAACAGTATGGAAAAGTACAATACCTCAAATAACAATGAAGCGTATGCTATGATTGTAAATGTACTTATGGAAGAGGTGCACCAAAAGACGTAGATAAAAAGAGAAAAGCGGGTAAAATGAGATGTGTACAGATAAATATCAAAACAATAATAACA